>CM074719.1:72921557-74216557 GCA_037306005.1 Rhinophrynus dorsalis | reverse complement strand
TGAAAAGTAACAAACGTCTTGTGTTTATCACTAGTATTTTTGTGTCCCCAGCCCCATTAGAAAAAAAATGAAGGTAGACTATTGTAAAATCTTTTCATTTAGTCCTGTGGTAAATTATTACCAGCTGCATGGAGGACTTGTCAACTCCTTTTGACTTTGGCTGCATCTTGTTCTTTTCCCTATGCAAGTAATGATGGTGGAATGATGAATCAAGATCTGTTTATATTTCTCAGCATTCATAACTTCAGCTATTCTGATCAGACCTCTACACCATTGGCAGAGCTACCACCATGCATCAGTGTGGTTCTCGTCAAATCTCCCTCTGACATTTTGGTAGCTTTGAATCACTTAAAAATGTTCCCACTGGTCGTCACTTCAAGCTTTGTTCTTGTGTGCACTGAAACCTATTTTGCTTGTTGTGTTGCCATAATAGTTTTAATGGAAACACAAAAAGCAAGACCACTGCTCCACATGGTTAAACCATGAATATTGGTGCCCTATGACTGCCAGGTGCTGTTCCTCAAGGTAGTGTCCTTTAAGTACTGTTCATAATGTGCAGACAGCTTTTTTGGGTCTACCACTGAATTTTCAGTCTTCACCTTACCCAATTTTCTTAACACCACATCTTGAAAATCCAGTTAAGCAGGCTATTTGTCAAGAAATTCCTTGCTGATGTAAAACTATGATTTGATGTTTGTCAAATTGTGTTAGCTTAGACATTTACAAACCTCTCCCCAAGGCACCCGTTTCCATGTGATACATTTGTTAAATTCCATCATGAGGACACCTGGTTCAGATAATCAGCACCTCACTAAACCAGGATTGCTAGTTGTAGAATTTAATAAATGTAGTACATGGAATGAAACAGTGTGAAGCATGCCTGGGTTGCATCGGGTGGATGTTTGGGAAATAAACCTGTGTTCTTCTAGAAATTATAAATAAATGTTTTGTTGTAGCAACAACTATAACTCTAGGATAGTCTGAAATTAAGTCAATTTTAGGTTTTCATTTTAATAACCTTCTGATCAATGACTAAATATATCCAAATATACGCAGCTTGACTTTTTGAACTTCACTTGCAGTTGATATTTACAAAGTAAAGAAAAGAGTAGAAAATGTACTGTTTATAATACAACTTCTGCTAAACCAAAGATTTGTAAATACATTTCTAAAGCACAATACTTCTATCTTACACATATTCGATTGCCTGAAGGAAGCTCTTCGAAAGAACATGAAAGAAATCAGCATCACTGAGAGGTTGCCAAATCCAATTAAAGTTTCATATCTCCACCCCCCTCCCAAAACAGCCATTCATTTTTTTAAAACCGTAACAGTAGGATTTGAAATGGAGACCTAAAGGGAAAACTTAAGTAATGACAACAAACTTCTTAAGTAAAACTTTAATGTCTGTAAAAAGACGCTCTTTCAAAGACATTAAAGTGATCATGATCCGTAAAGAGTAACCTTCAGGTTAAAAAGTATAGACTAGAATTCTATGTTTAACATACTGTTTGCATCTGGTGTCTTTTGTAGTTATGTGAAAATTACATATTTTTAGCCACATATTTCACAGTGGACACAAAATAATCTAATATATGCACAAAGTTGCCCAACCCCCCACCAAGTCTCTAGGTGTGTTAATGCAACCAAGCAATTCTATTAGTACAGATTCTCAGTATATCCTTCTTCCATTACAGAGCACTGTGGATGCATTTACAATTGAACATTGTCTTGATGGTAAACAAGTCACTTATTCATTGTACTTTAAAGAGGAACTTTCACCTAAAATAAAAACGTAACCATTTGTTTTAATCCTTCACACAACATTAGTGCTGTTTGTTTTCTAACTACTCACCAGCTAGTGGAAATACTTACCCTTCAAAAATCAGGCACTTCTATGGGACCCTGTACTGTCTCAGGACTTCCCAGCTGCCCCAGGGAGCGAATTCACGCTCCCCTTCGTAGATGTATTTCTGTGGGCTAATGTTACAGCAAACTCCGTTTACAGTGCTACTGAGATTGCAACCTAGTGGGTGAGTAGCTTAAAACAAAAAAACAAACAGCGCTAATGTTGTGTGAAGGATTAAAACAAATGGTTACGTTTTTATTTTAGGTGAAAGTTCCGCTTTAAATTTACAGCACACCTGAAAATTTTTAAAAAATATATACCAGAAATACATTTATTTAATAACTCACTTACCAAGATCTTTTATTTTTGGCAATACATTGTATGTAAAATTTGTATAGGAGGCTACTTTTCCTTCTGGTGATGCAATTCCTACATGAGATTCATATATGCGCAGGCTTCTAGGCCTCTTTGGTTTACCATGTTTGCGCTATAAAAGAAAGGGAGTCAAAATAGAGGCTAAGATTAAAATACCAGAATCAATAATACAAATAAAATGACTAAGATAAGAAAGACCACAGTAAGCCTTTTTCCCTATCCAAGATTCTACAAACTAATGTAAGATAAGGAAATATGGAGTAATTTGAGTAAGCATGAACTGCAAGTACTAAAGACTAAGAATTTGCCAGCTCAGTGAATGCAGGTATTAGTTGAAAAAAGGTAACAATTTCAAAATGCAACACAATGGTGTAGTAACAGCACAGGATAAGCAGCTATATACTAACACAAAACATAAGTGGCTTTTACTTGAAAAGGCATACACAGAACCTGAAATACTGTATGTAAGTGCTAGTTTAAAAAATAATAATAATAATAATAATAATAGGTTTCTTAATTGCCTAGTCATAAAGGAGTATTCAGTTTCTCCTCTACAGTGTTCTTTTATCTCTCCCACTATTCTATTAGAGACAGATATCCTATATATTAATGCGCTAAATAGTGTGTAAAGATGCAGTCATGCGCAGTAGAGTAGAGACTGCCTGTGATGCGGCTGATATGGAGCTGGGCACTCCGAAGTATCAGCGGCGGCGCTGGCAGTCTCTGCTGTGAATGACTGCCCTGCAACCGGCTGGCACTGTGGCCTGTGCACAACTAGTATATATAGAATACGCTGAATGAGCATGCACTCTCATGACAGATGTCACTGCACAATAAGATTTATGTTTTTCTAAAGACCTCTGTGTATGCTTGCTGTGTGATGGTTCTTACATCTACAACTTGCTATACCTTTGAGATTCAAGCAGCACCGGGCAAGTAGTTATCAGATTTAATTATGGAGTGCCCACATAACCTGGTCTAGATTTATTATTATTACTATATTATATAAATACGTACACACACTGTACATATTATTATACACACACACACACACACACACACACACACACACACACACACACATATATATGAACACATAGGGTTGCCACCTTTTCTTTTAAAAAATACCGGCCATGGCATTCTCTCCATAGACTTAACATTGGACAGAAGCCAATTTTTTACCGGCCTGCCGGTAAAATACCGGCTGGGTGGCAACCCTATGCACACACTATATAGATATATAGTAGGTGAGGGAAAGAAACGCACTCACAGGACTTCAAGCTGCAAAATAGTGATGATTTATTGAATCAAGGTTTCAACCCTGGCTTGGGTCTTTATCAAGAAGACCCAAGCCAGATTGAAAAGTTGGTTCAATAAATCAGCACTACTTTGCAACTTGAAGTTGAACTGTGAGTGCGTTTCTTTCCCTCATCTACTATATATCTATATTCGTGTGTGTGTGTACCCAGGCAAGTTGTTTAATTTATTCAGAGAGTGCTCCACAAATTATTATTAATATATTATATATACATATATATATATACACATATACATATATATATATATACACACATATACATATATATATATATACACACATATACATATATATATATACACACATATACATATATATATATACACACATATACATATATATATACACACATATACATATATATATACACACATATACATATATATATATACACACATATACATATATATATATACACACATATACATATATATATATACACACATATACATATATATATATACACACATATACATATATATATATACACACATATACATATATATATATACACACATATACATATATATATATACACACATATACATATATATATATACACATATATATATATACACACATATACATATATATATATACACATATATACATATACACATATATACATATATATATATACACATACATACATATATATATATATATATACACATACACATACATATATATACACACATACACATACATATATATACACACATATACATACATATATATACACACATATACATATATATATATACACATACACATATATATACACACATATACATATATATATATACACACATATACATATATATATATACACATACACATACATATATATACACACATATACATATATATATATACACATACATATATATATATACACACATATACATATATATACACATACATATATATATATATACACATACATACATATATATATATATACACATATACATATACATATATACACATACATATATATATATACACATACATACATATATATATACACATACATACATATATATATATATACACATATACATATACATATACACACACACACACACACACACACACACACACACACACACACAGGGGCAAAAAAGTATTTAGTCAGCCACCAATTGTGCAAATTCTCCCACTTAAAAAGATGAGAGGCCTGTAATTTTCATCATAGGTACACTTCAACTATGAGAGACAGAATGGGGGGAAAGAATACAGGAAATCACATTGTAGGATTTCTAATGAATTCATTGGTAAATTCCTCGGTAAAATAAGTATTTGGTCACCTACAAACATGCAAGATTTCTGGCTCTCACAGACCTGTCACTTCTTTAAGAGTCTCCTCTGTCCTCCACTCGTTACCTGTATTAATGGCACGTTTGAACTTGTTATCAGTATAAAAGACACCTGTCCACAACCTCAAACAGTCACACTCCAAACTCCACTATGGCCAAGACCAAAGAGCTGTCGAAGGACACCAGAAACAAAATTGTAGACCTGCACCAGGCTGGGAAGATTGAATCTGCAATAGGCAAGCAGCTTGGTGTGAAGAAATCAACTGTGGAAGCAATTATTCGAAAATGGAAGACATACAAGACCACTGATAATCTCCCTCAATCTGGGGCTCCACGCAAGATCTCACCCCGTGGTGTCAAAATGATCACAAGAACGGTGAGCAAAAATCCCAGAACCACACGGGGGGACCTAGTGAATGACCTAAAGAGAGCTGGGACCAAAGTAACACACTACGCCACCAGGGACTCAAATCATGCAGTGCCAGACGTGTCCCCCTGCTTAAGCCAGTACATGTCTGGGCCCGTCTGAAGTTTGCTAGAGAGCATTTGGATGATCCAGCGAATGTCATATGGTCAGATGAAACCAAAGTAGAACTTTTTGGTAAAAACTCAACTGGTAGTGTTTGGAGGAGAAAGAATGCTGAGTTGCATCCAAAGAACACCATACCTACGGTGAAGCATGGGGGTGGAAACATCATGCTTTGGGGCTGTTTTTCTGCAAAGGGACCAGGACGACTGATCCGTGTAAAGGAAAGAATGAATGGGGCCATGTATCGTGAGATTTTGAGTGAAAACCTCCTTCCATTAGCAAGGGCATTGAAGATGAAACGTGGCTGGGTCTTTCAGCATGACAATGATTCCAAACACACCACCCGGGCAATGAAGGAGTGGTTTCGTAAGAAGCATTTCAAGGTCCTGGAGTGGCCTAGCCAGTCTCCAGATCTCAACCCCATAGAAAACCTTTGGAGGGAGTTGAAAGTCCGTGTTGCCCAGCGACAGCACCAAAACATCACTGCTCTAGAGGAGATCTGCATGGAGGAATGGTCCAAAATACCAGCAACAGTGTGTGAAAACCTTGTGAAGACTTACAGAAAACGTTTGACCTCTGTCATTGTCAACAAAGGGTATATAACAAAGTATTGATATGAACTTTTCTTATTGACCAAATACTTATTTTCCACCATAATTTGCAAATAAATTCTTTAAAAATCAGACAATGTGATATATATATATATATATACACACACACACACACACACACACACACACACACATACACACACACACACACATACATACACGCAGTCATGCGCAGTAGAGACTGCTGCGCGTGCTGTAGTCATTCACAGTACAGACTGCCAGTGACGAGGCTGATACAGAGCGGGGCGCTCCGAAGGAGCATCCCGCTCTGTATCAGCCGCGGCGTGGGCAGTCTACTGAGAATTGCATTGTTGCATTGAGCTCCGTGTATGACCTGGCTAGTCTTCCATCCATTCTAGTGCTGACCTGTGGCTTTATCTGACTATTCTTTTGCCTAACCCCTAATAGTGGACATCCACTCTGGTGCAGACTTGTGGCTCTGGCTGACTACCTGAACTGTGTATGACCCGGTATCACGGTGCCCGTGATTCGTGCTGTTCTGTGTCTGTGTCTGTGTCACTTGCTGAGTATTCCTGATTGGCTGTCTGCTATTAGCCCTCCTCACACATCCTTTTTAAACCCAGGTTGAGCACTTCCAGGTTGCCCTTTCATGGTGTTTCTGACTTCACTTGGCCTGACCTGCATGTCAGGCTTCTGGGCCTGCTGTTCCTGCTGTTCTGGCTGATTCTGCTGATCCCGCGTTCCTGCTGATCCTGTGTTCCAGTGTTCCTGTACGCTAGTGTTCTGGTGTTCCTGTGTTCCAGCACCTAGCGGGTTAATCTCCCTGAGTTCCTGAGTCTCCTGCCTGCCGCTTCTCCAGCCGGTTCACTCTCCACTGGTGGTTCCAGTCATCTGTCTGTGCATCAGTCTCGCCCCGGTGGACTCCCCGTTGGAGTGTAGGGCTCCTGCTCTAGCCCCGTCGCTCCGGCGACATTGTTCTTCTCGCTGCTGCTAATACATTGTTGGTTCCAGCGTGCGGACGCTGGTTTACTCCATTAAACCTGGTTGCGATATACACTGTTGGTTCAAGCGTGCGGACGCTGGTTTACTCCATTAAACCTGGTGGCGACATTTACTGTTGGTCCCAGCGTGAGGACGCTGGTTTACTCCATTAAACCTGGTTGCGATATACACTGTTGGTTCAAGCGTGCGGACGCTGGTTTACTCCATTAAACCTGGTTGCGATATACACTGTTGGTTCAAGCGTGCGGACGCTGGTTTACTCCATTAAACCTGGTGGCGACATTTACTGTTGGTCCCAGCGTGAGGACGCTGGTTTACTCCATTAAACCTGGTTGCGATATACATTGTTGGTTCCAGCGTGCGGACACTGGTTTACTCCATTAACCTGGTGGCGATATTTATGGTTGGTCCCAACATGCGGACGTTGGTTTGCTCCTGAGCTATCCAGTACTGAGGCCAGGTCGCTGTCCACTCCTATGCAGTCGTCCGATTTTCCCTGGCAAATTACTTCTGCTGAGTAGACTTTAGTTCCTATTCCTCGCTGCTGTCATAGTCATCTGACAGCTGGTCTACTTGCTCAGGCTGCCCTGCCCGGTATTGGTAAGGCCGGTAGAACCTTGTACATTACCATCTGTAAGGTTGCCTTACCAGGTATTGGCAGGGCAAGTAGAGCCTACACACAGTACTCCTTTGGGCTGCCTTGCCCGGTATTGGTAAGGCCGGTAGAACCGGTATATGTCATCTCACGGTTGCCTTACCCGGTATAGGCAAGGCCAGTAGAGCCCGTTATTGCTACTGTCACTTTGGTTGCCTTGCCCGGTATTTTAGGCAAGGCTGGTAGAACCTATTGTATGGACTATTATTGTTGTATTGTTATGTATGTTTACCCTATGGGGATTGCCTTAACTTTTCAATAAAGTTACGTTTTTACCAAACCTTACGTCTGAGAGTCTTCAAAAACCGTGACACCCGGCTTGTCTGACTACCCCTTCTGGTGCTGACTTGTGGCTCTGTCTGACTATTCTTTTGTCTTTTCCCCTGGTGATCAGACACCCAATATAGTGCAAGCCTGGGGCTCTGGTAGACTCGCATATCTGACTGCAGGCTGAGTCAGACCTTATTCCTCATCGGATCAAGATCCTGGGTTCCTGTTCCTGGTTCCAGCTGAGACTTCCAGTGGCTAAGGCCTAGTCTCCAGCACAGTGGTTTAGCATTGCAACCTATTATTTCTAATAGCAGGTTTGCTGGCCATTACCCTGTGCTTATTCTTATTGTATATACTGTATATATCCTCTGTATGTCATTTGTGCATTAATTTCTGCATTAACTAAACTGTACTGACTCCTGAACTTCTCTGGGTAACCGTGACAGAGGGGGAAAATCTTGATTCCAAGTGCTTCCCCAGGAGTTACCCACTGATGTACTTCTTGCCCCATGGTAATCTGAAGACAGAAGATCTGCAAGAAAGGTGAGCACCCTTTGAGTGCTGCAAGTCCACTTGTCCCACAGTGCCCCTCCGCACAGGGGTATCTTCGTTGGAGTTCCTATTGCACATTCCTGAACTCATTGGGTCTCTGTATGTCTGTTGGGTGTTTTGGAGCAGGTTTATGTGGTAACTTAACCCTTTAGATGCTTGTTTGGCACTTTTTGGCGGGGTTTCTAACACTTCTCCTACTGGTTTAGTGTTTTTTTTTTTTTGGGTGTCCTCACATGTTCTAATACGGTTTTACACATTTTATTTTAGCATTACACGCTCTATTTTGTAAAATGGAGTTCTGCGCCTTTAAGCTGTCCTTTACCGCATAGATGCCATTGCTCCATGGGACTGTACTGTTTGGGACATACCTCTGCAACAGTTTAACCTAGCGACTTCAGAGATGGCTCATTTTACTTGTCTGCCCTTGCTCTATCATCTGGTTCATATTTCTAGTGTGTTGGGGGGCTCAGCAGGCTTCGGACACTGTTTGAGTTACTTTTCTGGGAAAACTACATTTCCCATGAGTGCTCGTTTCTGATTGGCTCCCACCACGTCAGCCATTTTGTGATCTTTCCAGAGCTAGTATACTACTCAGGGCTTGGACTCTCCTTCTCTCCTTTTCCGATTAACCTTTTGCCTGACAGATAAGTCTATTTTAGAGATTTCTGGGATGAAACTTTAATCCTACACACTAGAATTGGGTGATTTCTTATACAGTAAGGTTATTTGACACTGTGAGAATGTCTATACCGCTGGAGCTTGGGGCCAGACCTAAGACTAAGGAGGCTGGGGTCTCTGTATTCCTCATTGCCCATTGCTCTTCCTGTCACTCAGGGCTACCTAGAGAGTTCTCAGGTCATTTATGCCCAGCATGTTCTTATGTCCCTGACAGCATTCCAGGGACCTCCAGCCATGCATTAGAGCCAGCTTGGGTGCAAGAGTTCAAGGCTGCTACTAGGGCCCTTAGGTCCACATTGCAACTCTTTCAGAACCCAGTTACAGGGGGACTTTCAGTCTTGGCAGGCCCCCTCCTCATTCAAGTCTTCCCTGCCCGAACCTCAGGGAGTACCTGACATGTCAGATTCCTCTGAGGAGGAACTGCTGGTGGATTCAGATATTGAGGAATGTTCTGTGTTGGGATCCTCTCAGTATTTTGGTAACCCTGTTGAGGCCGATCCTAAACCCTCTGCTGAGGGCCTGATCAGGGCTGTCTTAACTACGATCAACATTCCCTTAGTTCAGGTGGTTTCTTCTGACCCCTCTGATGTGTTCCAGGAGCCTAAAAAGACCCTTTCTTACTTTCCACCTAACCGCCTTGTGTCTGAGGAGTGGAAATACCCGGACAAGAAACCCTCTGTGTCCACTGCGTCCAGTGTTCACATCAGCATGGGTGAACCGGGCCATTGCAGTCTGGACTGAACAGCTCACCCGGGCTGTCTGTCAGGATGTGCCTACTTCGGATAAGTTACGCCTTCTTGCCAACATTTCTGAGGCACAGCATATGATGCCATCCGTTTGGTGGCTAGGGTTTCCACCATGTCTGTGGTGGCCAGACAAGCTCTTTGGCTCAAGATCTGCTCTGCTGATACAGCTTCTAAGAAAGCATTGCTCTCCTTACCCTTTCAAGGTAATCTGTATTTTCATTCCTTTCAGAATGAGAAACGTCCAGAGAACCAGATGGTTCCCTCAGCTCTGTGTCCCTCCTCCAAGCCCAAACAACAATGGAAGCCCAAGTTCTCCTCCAAACCCAAGGCTTCCAAGACTTCTTTGGCATGACTCGCCAAACCCGGGTCCGTGCTCTGCTGTGGGTGGTCGCCTGCGACACTATCACAGCATATGTAAGAGTTCAGTGGTGGACACATGGGTTTTACAGGTGGTGACGGAAGGGTACAGGATCCCTTTCATCTCTCTCCTTCCCTTTTGTTTTTGTCCATCTCACATGCCTCAGGGTGCAGAGAAACGCCATCTGTTCAACAGCTCCGTTCAGGCTATTCTGGACAAGGATGTTCTAGAGCTGGTGCCAGTTCAGGACAGGGGTATGGGTTTTTACTCAAACCTCTTTGTGGTCTCCAAGAAGGTTGCCAGTTGTCGTCCCATTTTGGACTTCAAGGATCTCAATTCCTTTGTGATCCGGACTCATAATCAGCAGGAGTCTCTAAGGATGGTGGTTGCTGCCATGTCCCCGGGGGAATTCCTTGCTTCTCTGGATCTTCAGGACGTGTACTTACACATTGCCATTCATCCAGAGAGCCGGCAGTACCTCTGGTTTGCCTGTGACAGGGGGACATTTTCATTCTCAGTTTTTCCATTTGGTCTGATGACAGCTCCTCAGGTCTTCGACCGTGTCGTGGGAGCCTTGGTATCCGTCCTCCACCTGAACAGCATCAGTGTTACTCCAAACATGGATTGCTTCATTCTGAAATCCCTCTCTGTGGAACTTCATGAGCAGGTTCAATAATGCATTCATGCTCTCAACCGTCACGGTGGATCATCAACTTGGACAAGTCAGATCTTATCCCATCTCAGAGTCTGGTCTTCCTGGGCCTTCTCCGACACTCAGAAGAGCTTGGTGTTCCTCACGGATGAGGTGGCTCACCAGATCGGCCACAGGGTTTCCTGCGGTTCTGGCTCAGGATCCAGTTCCAGTCCAGAAGCTATCCTCTCTAGTGGGAATATTCATCTCCACCATAGAAGCAGTCCCATTTGCCATGGCGCACACCAGGGAGCTCCAGAGGTTTGTGATCCAGGTGTGCAAGGGTCAACTGGACCTTCTGAAGACATCAGTTTCTCTTCCTCTTCATGTGGAACAGAGTTTGTGATGGTGGCTCAACCTTTCCAACCTGCTGAAGGGCAAATCCTTGCTGGTACCCTTCTGGACCAAGGTGAAGACGGATGGCAGCCTCTCCAGCTGGGGAGCAGTCCTGGGTTGCTTGAGCGCTCAGGGTCGATGGTCTCCAGAGGAATCCCCCCTTCCGATCAACATATTGGAGCTTCGGGCGATATTTCATGCACTTCAACATTGGACATCTCAGTTGGAAGACTGTCCAGTCCGAGAAGAGTCAGACAACCCCACGGCAATGGCTTACATCAATAAGCAAGGTGGAACAAGAAGTCTTGCTGCTTGTTTGGAGGTCAAGGCTATTTTGTCCTGGGCAGAACACATTCCTGCTA
This sequence comes from Rhinophrynus dorsalis, assembly GCA_037306005.1. Classification (NCBI taxonomy): domain Eukaryota; kingdom Metazoa; phylum Chordata; class Amphibia; order Anura; family Rhinophrynidae; genus Rhinophrynus; species Rhinophrynus dorsalis. Next base: position 74,204,945 of record CM074719.1, on the reverse strand, counting down.
TATCAGCAGTGCACATTCCTGACTTACACATCATCATGGCGGACTTCCTCAGTCGACACTCAGTGGACAGCGGAAAGTGGGAGCTACGCCCAGAGGTGTTCAATCTCATTGTACAGAAATGGGGGTCCTCCTTACATCGACCTGATGATGACGAGACACAACAGGAAGGTACCGAGGTTCTACTCTCCGTGGAGAGACCCTCTGGCTCTAGCAGTAGATGTGATCTCCATTCCTTGGTTATTCCCTCTGACCTACATCTTTCCTCCCCTTCCAATGTTGCACGGGGTGTTACAGAAATTGTGACTGGAGCGTTGTCCATTCATTCTGATTGCTCCGTACCGGCCTCGTCAGTCTTGGTTTCTGGAGCTTCTGGATATGTGAGTGGAGGAGCCATTCTGGCTCCCTTACCATCTGGACATTCTTCTACAGGGTTACCTGTGGAAGGAGGATGTTCATCTACTAACTTTGACGGCTTGGAAGTTGAATTCTCAATACTGAAGAAAGGTTTTTCTTCTGAGGTGGTGATTACTATGCTCAGTGCCCACAAACCTGTTTCTTCCAAGATCTACCGTGTCTGGTCGACCTTTCTATCTTTGTGTGCTGACAAGGACCTGTCTCAGGTTTTCTTCCAGGGTGTTGCTCATACTCGTCCAGCCTTTAAGAATCCCGTTCATCCGTGGGATCTTAACTTGGTTTTGGGAGTTCTTCAGCGCCCTCCACTGGAGTCTATGGCTACTATTCCTCTACTTCTGTTGACATGGAAAATGGCCTCTTTTGGTGATCGTGTTCGTTCGCCGTGTAGCGGAGTTACATGCTCTGTCCTGTAAACCACCCTATTTGGTGTTTCATTAGGACAAGGCGGTGCTTCGCACTTCAGGAGTTTCTCCCGAAGGTGGTCTCTGAGTTCCACATAAATCCGGAGATTGTGGTGCCCTCTTTCTGCCCACACCCCACCTCTGACAAGGAGAGGGATCTCCACTTGTTAGACGTGGTGCGTTGTCTCATGTTCTATGTACATCGCACTGAGTCTATCAGGCAATCAGACCTGCATCCAAAGTGACTATTGCTTCTTGGATCAAGTCCACTATTCGTAAGGCTTACGAGCCAAGGAAGAAGCCTATCCCTTTCATGGTCACGGCTTATTCTACAAAATCTATTAGGGCCTCTTGGGCTTACAAGAATCAGGCCTCTGCTGATCAGTTGTGCATGGATGCCACTTGGTCATCTGTGCACACCTTTTAGAAGCACTACCGTGTTGATGTGCTGGCATCGGCTGACGCCAGCTTTGGGAGGAAAATCTTGGAGGCAGTCTAGCCTGTCTAGGATTTCCTTCAGTCCTTGGTGCGTCCTTCACTTTTGATCCCTGTTGGCTCTAGTTCAGTGTGCTGTGTAACAGTTCCTGGGGTGTTACCCTGTTCAGTGCCCACTGACACTTCAGTTGTTTTTGGTTGGGCTATCTCTGATCTGATGGTTCATATCTGCACTGGTGACTTTGGGGGCCTTGCGCCTAGTCCTTGCCTTACTTCCCGCCTCTGGGAAACTCAATGGTTGGACAACCCAGAGTTACCAGTAACCTGTACTGGACGACAGAGAAAAGAGGATTTTATTCTTACCTGTTAAATCCTTTTCACTTAGTCCATGCAGGTTACTGGTCTCCCACCCTGTCAAGAGACCAAGCTTGGCTCTCCTGTGGCAAACCATGGGGGTCCTCCGGGGTCATGCTCACAGGAGTCTTCTTTCCCTTCTATCTAGTCAATAGTTAGTGTCTCAAATCTTTCTGCAGCTGGTTGGCTAGATGCAGCCAAGGAAGAAAGGTAGGCTCCACCTTCTGCATACAATTCTAGAATTGTTCCTGCCTACTTAAAGGGGTGGGTCCGTCTACCCAGAGTTACCAGTAACCTGTGTGGTCTAAGAGAAAAGGATTAAATAGAGATAAGACTAAAAACCTCTTTTTTATACTAGTACACAAAACTGCATATAATCTTTAGAAGAAGTATAGAGCCTACGTGTTATTCAATATGTAGCATCAAATCTATAGAAAAATTAATATATCTGTTAGTATTGTGAATAAACAACTTTAAATTAATTTAAAACATATGCTGTAAATATGCTGATGTAAATAGTATAAGCAACACACTTCAAAGGCGGAAGAGAGAATGTGACACATTGTTTTTATTTAACATGTGGTGACATTCGTACCATGCATAATCTATCGTGCTGTGAAGTGCACTCAATATAAAAAAAAATATAAATAAATTTAAAGTGCATTTTGTAATAAGTCTATGGTAATCTGGGATAATCTTATCATAGTTGCAACCCTAACGGAGTATGATTAAAGTCACAAATGTGATGTTATTAAAGACAGAGGGTTAATCTGACATATGTAAGATAGAACGGGTTAAGCTTGCATCGTGGTATACCTAGTGGTGTTACTTAGTGCAATGTACATGTGCATCATGAAATGGGTCAATAAAAACTCTGACTGGTCTGGTCATGGTGACACAAGTATCGTATAGGTAGAAATGTCCCGTCAATTGTAAGCTCATTCTCCATGTGATGCAGAGACTACAGTCTGTGGTGTAAGTCCTGGAACTGTTCCAACGAAGAATCTCTGCTGGTCCCCCACCCCTCTAGCAAGTTAGGCACGGAAAGGTGCAACAACAAAAGATGGGGGAGAAGGAAATTAGACATGCAGAACACGTGTGATGTATTGTGGTGCTCCCAGCATTAGTGCGGGGGTAAAGGATACTTGAAAAAGGTGTCAAGCTACTCATTCTGTGTAAGTCTGGGTAGATTGTTGAGATCAAAAACAGAATATATTGCATACAACATCTGAAACAATCCTTAAAATTCACAGTTATACAGGCATAATTTATGACATTTATATGATGACTAGTGTAAAAGCCTGTGTATGCTGGCCAAGGTCCAGGTAATGTTAACCCTATGAATGGCAGAGGGGTACGCAATGCATTGCAATGTGTTGCGTACCCCTCTGACATACAAAGGGTTAAGTGCCCGCTACCTCACTGCTCCACACGATGCAGTCTCACCTCGCCTCACTCACGCGATGCAATCATGCGCAGTAGAGATTGTGCGAACGTGGGCAGTCTGTACTGCGCATAGTACATAGTAGATAAGACTGAAAAAAGACATGCGTCCATCAAGTCCAGCCCATGCCAATAACACCCCTGTTGATCCAGAGGAAGGCAACAAAAAAGCCCTCTGGAGCAATTTCCAGTGTAGGTGTGTGTGTGTGTGTGTCAAATAGTTCCCCGGCTCAATATCCTATTTGCTTTGAAGCCATCTGTCATAACTGTCAATATTGTTCTGTGCTAGATAGGCATCCATTGCTTTTTTGAATGCAGTTACATTATCTGCAAGCACAACATCCCGAGGCAAAGAATTCCATAGCCTTACCGCCCTTACTGTAAAGAATCCCTGCCTGTGTTTTAGTCGAAAGCGCCTTTCCTCAAGTCTTAATGGATGACCTCTTGTTCTTAGCTCAGCTCTTTGCATAAATAATTCATTGGATAGTTCTTTGTATTGACCTTGAATGTATTTGTAAATGGTAATCATATCACCCCTTAGACGTCTCTTTTCTAATGTAAACAAACCCAGTTTGGCTAGTCTCTCTTTGTAACTCAGATCCTCCAATCCCTTTATCAGTTTTGTTGCACGTCTCTGCACCTTTTCCAGTTCAGTAATGTCTTTTTTTAGAACAGGCGCCCAAAATTGTACTCCATATTCTAGATGAGGCCTAACCAAGGATTTATACAGAGGTAGGATAATATTAACATCCCTTGCTTCTACACCTCTTTTTATGCAGGCTAGTACTTTATTTGCTCTTGCAGCAGCTGAGTGACTCTGCACACTGCTGTGAAGACTATTGTCTATCAGTACACCTAAATCTTTCTCTAATGAGGATTTCCCAAGTTGTTTCCCATTTAGAGTATATGTAGCAAGTTTGTTTCTACAACCCAAATGCATAACCTTACATTTATCTACATTAAATGACATCTGCCACTTTTCTGCCCATTCACTTAGTTTATCTAAATCCTTCTGTAGGGAAAAAACATCGAGCTCTGTATCTATTTCCTTACATAGCTTAGTGTCATCAGCAAAGATTGAGATGCTACTTTCAATTCCCACTTCTAGATCATTAATAAACAAATTAAAAAGCATTGGGCCCAGAACTGAACCCTGCGGCATCCCACTTATAACCCTAGACCAATTTGAAAGAGTTCCATTTACAACAACTCTCTGCCATCTATCATTTAACCAGTTCTCATGACTGCATCGTGACAAACAATCTAGCAAATTATTATCTAGGATGTTAACACTCAGTTCTAGTTCTGCTGGTATCCAGCAGGGTCATGGTCTAATTGTTCTTAGTTTGGTTTGCATGAGGCATAGTTCATTGTTGTTCATGCTACTAGATGGGACATTACTGTATATATCCATATCGATACTCGCTTAAGTTCCTGTGATCATGCTTAGGAAACTATCATGTTATTCCAGGAACAAGTATCATCGCTTGAATAATAGAACATAGTCTATGTGATATCTGATCTCTAGATCAAAAGGTAATGTGTGGCACAAGCACTCATCCGCTGGTACCAGTCTTGCTGGACAGGTGGTCCTATTTATACATGATGGTCCACTTCTTATGGATATGGAAGCATCATGGTGCCAAGGTGTCTTATGGTCTGGTCCATGCGGTCAGCATGGTTCTTCATGATATGTAGATCCATAATGTATCAACACTTCAAATACCGAGCATGGTATATTAACTGTTCCCATGATTTATCGGTGACGTGGCCGAGCACTCATCCGGTGGTACCAGTCTTGCTGGACAGATGGTCCTATTATGCACGATGGTCCACTTCTTGTGGATTTATGAGAGTCCTGCTGTTCTAGTAAGACATCTGACACCAAAATATCTTGTTTTATAAACAATATATTGACTACCTATTCCTAGTATGGAGGGGCCCAGGTAGTGAGCTGAGTGGATAGCGACACTTAACCAATTACCATCAACTAGCAGACTCAAGAATACCTTCAGCGATGAACATGTTGATTTCCTTGACGTTAGAGTCTTTCAATGATAGACTTGGAACTGCCCTATACCAGAAACCTACAGACCGCAATTCCACAATACATGCTAGAAGTTGCCACCCTAGGGCTTAAAAAAAAAAAAAAAATATGGCATCCACTATTCCCACTTCCTGCGAGTCATTAGAAATAACAATGACCCAACAAAAGTTATGCAACAAGTTAACTCAATGAAGCAGAATTTCCTTACAAGAGGCTATGGTAAGAAAATACTCGAAGAACAATTCACAACAGCACTTACCACACAAAGTGACTTGCTCGCCAAAACCTTGAAACCTGAGGATAAGAGACTAGCTTTTGCAATTAATTAATTACTCACCAGGCATTGAACGACTGGGCACATCCATTAGACGACACTGGAACCTCTTGACCTCTGATTCAACCTTACCCTTCCAGGATCTTCCACCACCACACATAGGCTACAGGAGAGGTAGAACTTTACCAGATCACCTCATGCAACCTAACAGACCAGCACAAACAACCTCAACAACGAATAAAAACAGCAAACTAATTGATTACGGGGCACACATGTTACAGATGTATCAATTGCACCACCATGATAAACGGAGAATCTTTTTGACATCCACATACTAATGCCAATGTTAACATCAAGCACAAGGTCACCTGCACCAGTGACTTTGTAGTGTACATACTGATATGGACTGTATTATGTTGGCAAAACAGAGACCACATTTTGTGAACGAATGGCTAATCACCGCTCCTCCATTAGAACAGCCTTAAAGGGATAGTAATACTTCGTTTTAACTTTATTTTATTTTGTAGGCATTAAAAAAACATGAAGAATGATATAAGTCTTATCTCTCAAACCTTTATGGTTTATGAGATATTCACATGCAAAGTTTCCCCCTCCCGCCCCTTTTACCTAGTGTAAGCCATCTCTTCTCAGATGTGGAATGCAGTCCATAGACTGGACAGATAACAGAAGGGGACACTCTTATTCCTATGAAAACAATGAAAGCCCCCCCCCCCCCCTTGACAAGCTTTTCAGGTTTTTTCCTTATCTTAATTGAAGATTGTCCCTCTCTGCAGTCTACCTGGCCACCTCCCTTCTGCTCAGGCTGAAGAGTGTGACATCAGTAAAAGGGGAGGGAGGGGGAAACTTTGCTTGTGAATATCTCAGGTTTGAGAGATTAGATAAGACTTATATTGTTCTTCATGTTTTTTTAATGCCTACAAAATAAAATAAAGTTAAAACGAAGTATTACTATCCCTTTAAGTAGTGGAGTCACAGAGAAACCAGTCCCACGGCATTTCCTAACACTGAAACACTAGCTACCATCGATGAAGAGCATGAAAATTGCCCATGTACCAATCCCTACTAGAAGAGGTAACCACAAAACAAAATGGCTTCAAAGAGAAACATTCTGGATAAGACACCTAGACACAGTAGCACCAAGAGGCTTAAACAAAAAATTGTCTTAGGCCGCTTTTTATTAAAGGAATGTCACATCCTTTATGAAATGGGCCCTTAGGCGTAATAGGAACACAGTCCAGCATAGTTGGCATCACCGGATCTACATTTCAAGAAGTATTGCGCTGACCTCACGAGTATTGCGCTGATCCACAAGAAGTCGACCATTGTGCATAATAGGACCATCTGTCCAGCAAGACTGGTACCACCAGATGTGCGTTCGGCCACATGTCACAGATAAATCATGGGAACAGTTAATATACCATGCTCAATATTTGAAATGATGATGCAATATGGATCTACATCTCATGAAGAACCATGCTGACCACAAGGACCTGACCATAGGACACCTGGGCTTCCATATCCATAAGAAGTGGACCATCATGTATAAATAGGACCACCTGTCGAGCAAGACTGGTACCACAGGATGGGCGCTTGTGCCACACATTACCCTTTGATCAAGAGATCAGATAACACATACACTATGCTCTATTTTTCAAGCGATGATACAATAAGTGATTTAGTTGATTAAGTATGTGTTATGTTGCAGGAATAGTGCACATGCGTGCACAGCATGATCGTTTACTAAACATGATAACAGGAACAAGAGATTATCGATATGGATATATACAGTAATGTCCCACCTAGTAGCTTGAACAACAAAGAACTATGCCTCATGCACACCCAAATAAGAACAATTAGACCATGACCCTGCTGGATACCAGCAGAAATAGAACTGAGTGTTAACATAATCATATAAATGTTGTTGTAAATTATGCCTGCATAACTGTGAATTTTAAGGATTGCTTCAGATGTTGCATGCAACATAGTCTGTTTTTGATTGAAAACGATAGTACTGTTTAACCTACTTTAAATTAACCAAATGTATTTGACATAAGCTAGAATACCTCAGTTTATTATATATATATATGTTTTCTCTCAACAGTCCTGACACCTTTTCTAGTATCCTTTACCCCCGCACTAATGCTAGGAGCACCACAATACATCACATGCGTTCTGCATGTCTAATTTCTTTCTCCCCCCATCTTTTGTTGTTGCACCTTTCTGTGCCTAACTTGCTATAGGGGTGGGGGACCAGCAGAGATTCTCCATTGGAACAGCTACAGGACTTGCACCACAGACCTATAGTTTAGTCACAGAGTTTTTATTGACCCATTTCATGATACACATGTACATTGCACTAAGTAACATCACTAGGTATACCACAATGCAAGCTCAACCCGTTGTCATACCCTAAGCAGGTGCCAGTCACCCAGTGTCTCCCACCCATCGCACAGCATACTCTTATTTATCATTTCTATCTTACATATGTCAAATTAACCCTCTGTCTTTAATAACACCACTTTCGTGACTTTAATCATACTCTGTTAGGGTTGCAACTATGACAAGATGATCCCAAATTACTGTAGACTCATTAAACAATACACTTTATTTATTTAATTTTTTTTTATATTGAGCAAAATAGATTATGCATGGTAGGAATGTCACAACATGTTACATAAAAAACAATGTCACATTCTCTTCCGCCTTTAAAGTGTGTTGCTTATACTATTCACATCAGCACATTTACAGCATATGTTTTAGATTAATTTAAAGTGTTTATTCACAATACTAACAGCTACATTAATTTATCTATTGATTTGACGCTACATATTCAAAAACACGTAGGCTCTATACTTCTAAAGATTATATGAATTTTGTGTACTAGTAGAAAAATAGCATGTGTTTTGATTTTATGTTTTTCACTTTATCACCAGTACTTGATTATACTTAAATGAATAAGTCCAGTTTTTGGCGCAACAACACAGAGTGGGGGAGGTTTATAAAGGGGATGTTTTGCCTGTTACACACTAGCCTGACGAAGGCTGCTTGTAATGCATCCGAAATGTTGATTTAATAAACACCGTTATTTGCAACAAATTCTGTAGCCATACATCATGCCTAAGCAATAGCACCCAGGCGAATGACTCATTGTTAAATGTGAGTGCTTCCCATCATGATAACATATTATATTACATAATATAAAAAAATAATTATAAACATTCCGTTCAGACTACGGTCTGAATTCAGAGTGCCCCACTCCATTATCAGCCACGGTTGGGGCAGTCTGTACTGCGCATGACTGCAGTGCGTGCAGCCGTCTGTACTGCACACCTGCTTGACAAACATACATTAGCAAATTATATATTATATAAAATATTATTATATCTCCTAATATTTCTAAAAACACACTCGCAGGGCTTCTTGTTGGATCAGTTAGGTGCTGATTTATTTATGGAGGTTTTGACCCAAACAGGGATCTTTATTTAAAGCTCCCAGGACTGACAGCCAGGAAACAGCGCAGACATCTTTGCATAGAGATGTCTGTGCGCCTGGGCTGTCAGTCCCTTTCGGTATAGTGCAGCTCCTAGCAATGCCTCCTACAGCAGACTGGGACTGACAGAGCAGGTGCCACTATACAAAGATGTCTGCTCTGCTTCCTGGCTGACAGTCCCAGGAGCAGTAGGAATTCTCTAAATGGATGTAATAATTCTGGTGACTAGCACTATTGAGCAGCTAGTCGCCTGATGGGTAATTCTTTAGGGGCAAGTTTACGTGTGGTGGTAGTTCCGCTTTAAATTTCTGTTTTAATGCCACAGAAGTGTACAATTTATTGTACACTGTACAATTATAGCCATGTTTATAATAGGATTTTAGTTTTGCCTGTTAAATCCTTTTCTCTTACAGGTACCACGGGGAGGCAACAGCTCCTCCTAGAATTGTTCCAACCTACTTCAATGAAATCGCAGGGGCGAAGCCTCTATCTCCTCCTAGCAAGCTACCTAGTCACTCCCCTCCCCAGTTAGATTTGTGACATAAAACCTACTGAGATAGAGAGAAGAGGAAAACTCCTGTGAGCATGGAACCATAGGATTCCCACGTCCAGCCACAGCAAACCAAGCATGGTCCCTTTTACTGGGTGGGAGACCTGTAAGCTATATGTACTAAGAGAAAAGGATTTAACAGGCAAGACTAAAATCCTATTTTCTCTGTTGTCCAATATAGCTTACAGGTACCATAGAGATGTACCAACATTGAGTTTCCAGGGTGAGAAAATGAAGGAAAGGACCAAGCGCCGGTCCCAATGATACCAGAGCTCCCATGGGACTATCCAGACATGGAACAGCCCAAACTAACAGAGTGTCAATGGACACTGAAGAACTGTAACACAGCACACCGAACATGAGCCAGCAGGGCTCAAAAATATAAAGAACTATAAAAGGAACAAGAAAGTAAAGTTCTAGATATGCAAAACTGCCTCCAGGACTTTCCTACCAAAGCTGGCTTCAGCCGAAGCCAGAACATCCACATGGTAGTGTTTGGCAAATGTGTGCAGAGAAGACAAAGTGGCCACCTTGCACAACTGATCAGCAGAGGTCTGATTTTTGTAGGCCCAAGAGGCCCCAACAGACCTAGTGGAATGTGCTGTGATGCAAAAGGGAACAGGCTTCTTCCTGAGTTCATAAGCCTTGCAAATTGTAGACTTAACCCAAGAGTCACCTTGGATGCCACCTTACCAGCCCCTTGGACCCTTAGGGATGACTAAAAGTGCATCAGTCTGACGGACAGAATCAGTGCAGAGCACATAGAACTTAAGGCAGCACACCACATCCAACAAGTGGAGATCCCTCTTCTTGTCAGATTTCAGGTCAGGACAAAAGTAAAGCAAAACAATCTCCTGATTGATGTGGAACTCAGAGACCCCTTAGGAAGGAATTCCTCAGAAGTATGGAGAACAGCCATATCCTTGTGAAAAGCCAGGAAAGGCGGCTTGCAGGACAAGGCCTGCAACTCAGCCACTCTGCAGAAAGACACCACTGCCAAAAGAAAAGCCATCTTCCACGTCAAAAGATGCAAGGGAATGGCAGCCAAGGACTCAAAAGGAGGCCGCTGCAAAGCTCCCAGGACAAGGTTAAGGTTCCTCTGAAGAGTAGGAGCCATAAAAGCAGGGAAAGCATGAGTAACACCCTGAAAGAAGACCTTGCCATCCGGTAAGGTCGCAATGAGTCTCTGAAAAAAAGACAGGAGAGCAGAGGTCTGAACCTAAAAGGAACTAAAGCTAGGCCCTAGTTCAAACAATCCTGCAAAAAAGACACTATAGCTAGAAGATCAAATTCCTGCGAGGACAGATCGCAGTCCACACACCAAGCATGGAAAATAGACCAAACTCTAGTATAGGCTTTAGAAGAAATGGGTTTCCTAAATTGAATCACAGTGGACACCACTTCTGGAGAATAGCCCTTCTTTGTCAAGATGAAGGCTTCAACAGCCATGCGGTGAAAGCCAGATGGTCCACATCTTCCTTCCACAGGCACCCCTGGTGGAGGAGAGCCAGCCTGCGTGGCAATGGAAATGATTCCTGGGCAGATAGAGCTAGTAGTTCTGGAAACCAAGGCTGTCTGGTCCAGTATGGAGCAACCAGGATGGTGGGAGTCCAGTCCATCTGAATCTTCTGCAGCACCCTGGGTAGGAGAGGAAGAGGAGGGAAGATGTATGCCAGATGACATAGCTTCCACCACTAACGCTAGGGGATCCCTCCAGCATGAACAAAACATCTGTACTTTCCATATGTCCCTGGTAGCCATCAGGTCTACCATGGGATGACACCACATCTGTACCAGGAGATTGAACACTTCTGGGGGAAGCTCCCACTCACCCGGGTCCATCATGGGTCGACTGAGGAAGTCTGCTAGTATGTTTTCTATGCCTGGGATGTGCACTGTGGAGACAGCAGGTACATGATCTTCTGCCCAGGTTAAACTACCCTTGACCTCTAACCAAGCAGTGGGACTTCTGGTGCCTCCTTGCTTGTTTATGTAAGCTACAGCTATGGCATTGTTGGACTGGACTAGAACTGGACACCCCATCAGATGAGAGGTTCAATAATTCAGAGCATGTGAAAATCGCCCTGAACTCTAGGATGTTGATGGGAAGAAGAGCCTCCTCCTCTGACCAGCGGCCCTGGATACTTATGTGACCCAAGACTGCACCCCAACAGTGCAGGCTGGCATCAGTCCTCACTGTGGTCCAATAAGGAATCAAATGGCCTCCCTTTCGCCAGGTTGGATATGTTCAACCACCAGTGAAAGCACTGAGCTACTTCCAAAGAAAGGGAGACAGGTTGATCCAGGAGATCCAGGTACCCTCTGCAAACATGGATCACAAACCTCTGAAGTTCCTTGGCATGAGCCATGGCAAACGGGACCGCTTCCATGCTGGATATCATTTTCCCCACCAGGGAGGAGAATTTTCTCACTGGAGCTGATGTCCAAGACAGAACAGAAGACACCTTGGAGGCGAGTTACTGAACAGAGTCCTCCGTCACGTAGACCATACTATGCAGAGTATCAAAGCAGAGACCGAGGAACACCAGGGCACCGAAGAAGACTTGTCCATATTCAGAATCCAACAATGTTGGAGGTAGGATCTGGGCACAGTCCTGGACTTGCCGGTCCAGGAGGTCCCTGGAGGGTGAATTTAGGAGAAGGTCGTCCATGTAAGGCGTTACCCGAATCCTCTTGGTGTGCAGGAATGCAATCAATGCACCCAGAACTCGACTGAAGCTGTTGCGAGACCAAAGGAGAGAGCAATGAACTGAAAGTGACCCTGTTCACAGGGGGTTTCCCTGAGGTACTGTTGACTTTACAGGTGCACAGGGATGTGCAGATAGGCAAGGATGCCAGAAAATCCCCTGGACACATAACTGCGATGACTGAGCCTAAGGACCCCTTCTTGTAGTGGGTCTTGACCACAAACTTGAGAGCCAGGATCGGGAGGCAGCCAGCATCCTTTTTAGGAAGGAAAAAGAGGTTGGAATTAAAACTTAAACTTCTCTCCTGTTTGGGAACCGTTGAAAACTCCCTTGTCCAAGACAGACTGGACCGCACCCTTGAAAAATCTGAGCTTTTCCTGTCCCTGAGGGGAGGAAGAAGGGAAGAACCTGAAGGAGGGCAGGGATTTGAAGGGAATCCCGTAACCTTCTGAAACCACCTGTAATACCCACTGATCCGCAACAGAGCCTGACCAAACACTCAAAAAGTGATGAAGGCGGCCCCCTACTGGTCGCAAACCAGGGTTCGGTGAGTCATGCTGGAGAAGGTTTGGTGGAGGTGGATTTCAACCTCCACTGCTGCTTTAGCTTGGAAAGCGGTGTCTGAGGCGCCGCCGAGTTCACCCTAAATGTTTTGCCTTGTTTGGGGTGAAAAAGACAATTTCTTTTCACCTGAGACGTGCGTTTAGGAGCTTGAGGCAATAATGTGCTCTTACCCCCAGTGGCCTCACTGAGGAGTGTCTTCAATTCAGGAAAAAAAAAGGGGAAGAACCCTGGAAAGAAAGAGATTATCGATTTCTTAGAGATCAAGTCAGCAGATCAGATCTTCAGCCACAGCATGTGCCTAGCAGTCACAGAAAAGGTGGATGCTTTGGCTTCAAGTTGAACAGCATCTAAGAGAGCGTCAGTAATATAATGCCGAGCCTCAGAAATGTTGGTCAAAAGTGACAGGTGGTCAGTTTTGGAGCACTTTTGTGTACAGATGTAGTCCACTTTTCAGTCCAAACTGTAACAGCCCCATTGACTTCTACAGAAGCCAGGGTGGGCCTCATGGACGCACCTATGGCTGTAAAATTAGCCTTCAAAACAGCGTCTAGCTTTTTGTCAGTCACATCTTTTAAAGATAAAGCAAAGAATGTGGACTTAGAAAGCCCAGAAATGGGGGAATCAACCTGAGGAGGAGTAGCCCACTGAGTCAAGGCAGCTTCAGAAAAGGGATAAAGTTTAGAGAACCTTTTTGACAGAGAAAGAAGCTTATCAGGAGTCTTCCAATCATCCAAGATAATCTGACGCAGAGTGGGATTACGTGGAAAAACAGTGCTCGACTTCTTAGGTTTTTGAAAGACATCAGAAGTAGCCTGTTGCTCTACAGGAGTGGAGGAAATATTTAAAATGGTCAATACCACTTTAATAAGACCCTCAAGCAGAGGGTTCAGGGTCAGCTTCAAAGGGGTCACCATAAAAATCATAAGAAGCTCCTTCAAAACACACACCATCCTCAAAGTCTCCATCTGATTCCTCAAAAGAAGATGCAGATAAATCAGGAATGCCAGGAGCATTAGAGGCCACAAACCTGAAGGAGGTAGGGGGTCTCCACGACTGAAGAACCCCCTGAATAGAGAGAGGAAATTGTGCCATAGAGGACTTTAAGTCCTTGACCCAAGTAGCTCTTGGTCATGGCTGGTAGGCCCTGGCGGAGATGCAGGGGGCCGCAGCACGTGAGGGGCATAAATGCCCAGAATAACCCACAGGAAGCCCTGAATGGCATGAGGAACAGTACAGCGATGGCCCCGAGTCCTTAGTCTTAGGCCTAGCCCCATGTCCAAGTGGATCCATCATCCTAACAGGAGAAAAGGCGTCAATACAGTAAAGTAAACCCCAAATATTGTTACCCAGATTAAGGATTTCACCCCAGAAAGCCCAAAATGCACTTATGTAGCGAGCTAAGGGTTAACCTGAGGAGGAGAGCTGAGGAGACCAAGCCCTGCGTAGGATACTCTAGAAAAGAGGAAAAACAAAATGGCAACTGCACATGGAACCAATCAGAAAATGGCCTGCTAAATGGTTTCCTCTATACGGAGTACCAAAACAGAACCCCCAAGACACTGACAATGTCCACTGGATAGTTAGGACAGTGGAGACAATAAGAATGAGCCATCTAACAACTCTGTACTCAGAGCGGTTACAGAGATATGTCCCAGAAATGGCTGTCCCATAGAGATTAATGGGATATCACGGCTATGCGATAAAGCGCGCCCTTAAGGGCGCAGAATTTAAATTAAACACACAAAACGAAAAAGTGTTTGGAAAGTGTAACACACATAAAAACACCATATACTATGAAAGAAAAATATATTTATAAGTCCCCCAACTGACCAATACTGGCAAGCAATGCATCAAATATCCCAGATCAGCAGCCATTATTAGTGGAATAATACTCAACATGAGTGCAGGAGTCATAGAACTCCAAGGAAACCCTTGTGCAGAAGGACAGTGGACCATAGCACTCAATGCTCACCTTTTCTGAAGGACTCCTTTCTTCAGATTACCGTAAAATCTTGCATGTAATATGCACAATTTTGCCCCTCTTCACCTTATGTGAAGTGGAGGTGAGTACTATAGACAAGAACATTTTATTAAGGGAGGGAGGGAAAATTGGCATTTTTTTTTTTTTTTTTTAATGTATGTAACAGGGGAAAACAAGTTGCGTATTATACATAGGCACTCTTGTTTCCCCCTAAAAGGTGCGTATAATACCTGAGATTTTACGGTACCATTTTAAGGAAGAAGCCTCAGAGAGACTCCTTCTGGAGAGAGAGAGACATTGATTACACAGTTATCTCCCACTGGGCAATCCACCAGGGGAAGCCAGTAATGGTAATCCGCCTAATGGGGGAATTTAGACACCCCATATCTAAGTAAAGATAATAAAAACTAAAACTAAGCAGAACCGTTTACAACTTTCCTACCAGAATGAGGAACAAATCTTAACTGAGGAGGGGAGTGGCTAGGTAGCCTGCTAGGAGGAGAGGGAGGCTCCGCCCCTGAAACTTCTTTGAAGTATTGTTCCAACCTAATAGGAGGAGCAGTCACCTCCCCATGGTACCTGTAAGCTATATTGAACAGAGAAAAATATTTAGAGTTTAATTTGTTTAATATATATATATCATGAGTTTAATCAAGCAAAGTAATACAATGCAATAAAATAATCCAAAGCCAATTTGCAGTGTATTATGATACAGACGAGATAAATATGGGTTTACTTGATAAGGCTGTGAAGGGTCCCAGTGTACCCAGTCATATATATTTTTCTTTTCTTCCTGAATCACATACTTTGCCCATGGTGATATGCGATAAAGAGTAGCTCCAGATTTACTGGTAATAACAACCTAGAGGGAAAAAAAAAAAAAGAAAAAAAAAAAAAAAAAGATGAACTAACATGTTCGGCTCTAAACAAAAGTCACGACTTTGATTGCGATGCAGAGCTGCATGACTGGGACCTGCAGATGTGACATATCTACCCTTGACACTGCTGGAGGAGATTTGTGCCTTGTCCAGGAAAGACCTCTGACTGCTTCCTCACTGCCCTGCTGCTCAGATAATGCAGAGCACCAGGAAGACCAATCTCCATGCTCTACATTATTAAACAATGTGTGGACCTCGAGGGACCAGCCTTAGGAGGTTTGTGCCGAAGGTTCACAACTTTGTCTCCAGATTAGACCAACATGAGGTCCCCTCCTGTGCCAAGGAAGGTAGGCAAACAGAAGGGGACCTCATGAAACAGAAGAGGTGAAGAGGAAAGAAGGTGGGGGAGGAATAGGGAAAAAAAAAAAAGTCAGACAAGTGAAAAAAAATTGTAATGATGGGAGATGGGATGGTAGAGAGGAATGACACAGCAACACAGGCAGGGGAGGTAAAAGACTGGTGACAGTATGTGTAGAACATATTTATTTATTTTTTGTCCATCTTCTCACATAAGCAAAGCAACACTTTTTATGGTTACACATTCCCTCTTCCTTGTGTATTCATCATGCTGATCTAGCCAGTCATCCCATGAGAGTACCTAACTAGAAGGCAAAGTTTCCTTAAACATACAACAGCAAACAAATGGAGGCAAAAGACAGAATTAGTTGTGAGTGTTATTCTTACCTTTAGCTTTGAACCATGAGGTATAATTGTAGACTTGTCTTCCATTGGTGTAATGCGAAGTTCCCATTTCCCAAAATCCAGTTTTTTATATGGGTGTGAAAAAGGGTTCCAACCATCTGAAATAGAGGCAGTTATTATTCTTTTTTTTTTTTTTTTTTTTTTAAATTTGTTTAATATTTATTCATTTTTTATAACAAATTACAAAACATACATAAAAACATACCTAAGCATATGACATATAACACACCACTCATACATTTCACCCAATCATCAAAACCTCCTATCTATTGCGATTGAGCTCAATCCCTAGACTACTTTAACGGAAACTTCCGTATCCATTTCCCCCAAATAAGATGAAACTTCTCCAATCTCTGCCCTACCAAATGGTAACCATATTCCATCAAACACTGATGTCTGATCTGGTTTATTATAACCTGGATCTCAATCCCTTCCTGTTCTCGCCACTTCCTTGCCATCACAATTTTCATTGCCAGGAAACACTGTATAATCCACATTCTCTCATAGGACTTAAATGACCCAAGATCATGATGGAAAATTGCCCTCTCAGGTGAGGGAGGAATTATTACCTCCATCAAACTTGAAATTAATCCAAACAACTCCTCCCAAACCTTGTGGACTCTCTCGCACTCCCACCACATATGAATATGCGTCCCCTGATGACAGTTGCACCGCCAGCACATACCTGACCTACCCATAATATATTTAGCAATTCTCACCGGGACCATACACCACCTTAACATAACCTTATAATGTAACTCCACCATATTCAAACAATGAGTTACCCGACTAATACCTACCAAACTATCCTTCCATACTTCAAAAGAGATATCCTGCCCTATCTCCCTCTGCCATCCTTCTACTGCTATCATCTTTAATGGGGGTTCAAGTCCTTCTATTACTTCATACCAATTCCTTAACAACCTCCTCCCATCCCCCCCATTATACAAGCTTATCACCCGCCTACCTAACCTTTCCTGCCCCTCCTTCCAAAGATGACAACGTAGATAGTTTTTAATCCTTAATACTTTAAAATATTCACTACTACCAATTTTAAAATCGTCGACCAACTGAGAAAAGGACTTCATTTTACCGTCCCTCAGTAGGTCGCCGACTCTCCTATCACCAGTGTTTGCCCATCCCCTCAAATCCATATTCTCCATATTATCTCGCAAAATATCCATAGGAGCTTCTTCTATAACTCGATCTTTCCATCCCATCTTGTATTTAAAGCGCATCCAATATTCTAAACAATTATCAATTATCATAGGTAGACCTCTCTTCTTCAACATCTTAATCCTATCCTTATGGTACCACAATAGAAAATCCAATCTGGAAATACCAATCAATTCTTGCTCAATATATTGCCAGTCTTCAACTTTCGACTTATGTTGCATATTCATAATGTGGACCAGCAAACTCGCCTGTACATACCTTCCTAGACAGGGCACCCCCACTCCCCCTTTACTTCTTGCGGCAAACATCATCTTCCCAGATATACGGGGCTTCTTCTCATCCCAAATAAAACCTAAAATCCGAGCCTGGAAAGTCTTACCCCAACCCCATGGAAGGCCAACCGGTATCATCCGCAAAAAGTATAGCCATTTTGGAATCATATATGATCTCACTATATTGACTCTCCCAAGCCACGATACAAATAGCCCCTTCCACTCCTTAATCTGTTGAAAAAGATCTTTCTGCAAGGCTAAATAATTTACTTCCACTATATTCTTTATTCTTTTAGGAATTACAATTCCCAAATAATTGAAACCACTTTCCTCCCAGTGAAAATCATACAGAGATCTTAACTCTTGACTCTCTTCATCCGAAATGGCCACACTCATCGCCTTTGTCTTGCTCAAATTCAATTTATAATTCGAATATGCTCCAAATTGGCTAATTTCCTCCATCAATGGGGGTATAGAAGTTCTCGGACCAGACATTGACACCAGGACATCATCCACATACAAACCGAGCTTACACTCTAGCTTCCCAATTTTAATACCTACAATCTCCTGATTCTCTCTAATCCTATTGGCCAGGGGCTCCATAGTCAGAACATACAACAGCGGAGCTAACGGACACCCTTGTCGGGTGCCATTATGAATCTTAAACCAGTCTGAACTAATACCCTGACCAATCAATCTTGCTGTAGGTCCATTATACAAGGCCATAACAGAGCCTATATAACCCCCTCCAAACCCAAAACTTAACATAACCTCTTCAAGAAAAGCCCAACCTACCCTATCGAAGGCTTTCTCAGCATCAAGTGATAGGAAAAGAGACGGAACCTTCTTCAATGACACATACTCAACCAAGTTAATTATTTTCCTAGAATTATTATGCGAGTAACGCCCCTTAATAAACCCTACCTGATCCTTATGAATTAAATCCGGACATATATGTTTTAACCTCTCTGCCAATACTGCTGAATATATCTTTGTATCAGTGTTTATCAGGGAAATAGGTCTATAATTTGTAAGCTTTGTACTTTCTTTTCCAGGTTTCAAAATAGGTAAAATAAAAGCTTGTAACATCTCCCCAGGAAAATTACCTGTAACTCTAATCTCATTAAAGACTTCCGTCATATAAGGAGCCACAAAGTCCACCATTTTCTTATAAAACATAGCCTGGAACCCATCAGGGCCGGGAGCCTTACGTGATTTCAACGCCATTATCGCACTACGTACCTCCCCTAACGAAAAACAAGCTTCCAAACTTTCAGTCTGGTCCTGCATCAATTTCCCTATTTTGGATTCGGCTAGATATTTCCTAATTTGTATTCTATCTTGATTGTCATCTGGAATGCTATACAACTTTCCATAAAACTCCCCAAAAACCCTCTCAACTGCTTCAGGACTAATGTAGCTATTCTCCCCCTCCATAATCTTAAATACTCGGGTCTTCAAATTACGTTTCTTCAATTGATTTGTAAGCATTCTACCTGCCCTGTTCCCCAGATAATAAAATGGTTGTTTCAACCTAAGTAGGTTTTCATTTGCTTTAATAGCTAATAATTCTTGAATCTCCTTTTTAATTTGTAACATTTCTTCTATAACAATACTATCTGGAGTACCCTGACTCTTCATTCTTAAATTATGTAGCATAATATAAAGATCTGATAACTTCTTCCCATATTTTCCCTTACAGGATGCTTGTTTCTTAATGAAGTACCCTCTTACTACACACTTATAAGCTGCCCACACATTACCCAGACCAACATCACCTGTCAAGTTTTCATCAAAATATTGCTTAGATATCTGACATAATTCCTCAATGTCCAACTTAGTGGATATTAATGAATCCCTCAGTTTCCATCTCCTTTCTCCTCCTCCATACTTCTTTTTAATTTCAAGACATACTGAGTCATGATCTGACCATACGACATTACCAACACTAATCCTCTCACAATCTCTAACCGACTCTGCCCTCACCAAGATCATATCAATTCTAGAAAAAGTTTGATGACTTTGAGAGAAGAATGTATAATCCCTATCACTTGGTCTTATAGTCCTCCACACATCATATAGCCCATATCTTCCCAGGATGTCCTGAAATGCCCTAGCCAACAACCTAGTCCGAGAACTACAACCGCCATTATCCACATTAAATCTATCCATATCACAATCTGCCACACAATTAAAATCCCCTAAACATATGAAGGTGCCCTGCACATACTCCTGTATAGTATGCAACGTTCTATTTAAAAACCTAACCTGCCTTAAATTTGGAGCATATATATTAAGAATGGAAAACACACGATCATCTATCCTGCAAACCACAAAAGCAAATCTACCCAAAACATCCCTCTGTTTATAAATTACCTCTAACTTGACTTGGTTAGATATCAAAATAACCACACCACATTTTTTTTTTGTGAGGCAATGAGGAATATTCAATCACAGTATATCTTTTATTGTTTAATCTCATCACCTCTTCTCCTTTCATGTGTGTTTCCTGCAAGCAACATACATCAATACGCGCCTTATACAACATATCAGACAGGTACCACCTCTTCTGGGGGGAATTTAAACCCTGCACATTAAGCGTACAAATTTTAACCAAACTCTCCATCTCCCATCTTATATCTCATTACCCAGGGAGAGAGCTCAACCGCACACCACATCTTAATAACACTTATCACACACTCCACATAAACATAAAACATTACATTCATGCCTCGTATCTGGGCATCACTAGATATCACTAGATTAAACATCCAATACCTTCAATCTTATACCAATATTTCTATAATTCCACCCTGTAATCCCCTTCTAAAATAGCTTCAAATGAAATAACAAGTGCATATAATATATTAAAAAATTCTAATATTCTCCTACTATTCTACACGCTTGTTATCTTCCCATAACATACTCATCATATACCTCACAAATTTCCATTAAATCTCCATATGTTCTTACATCGTAATACCAACCGTGATTAATTACTTCACCAATTGTGATCCCCTTACCCCAATACTCCTCTCCTAACCACCCCTCCCCACCCTCACCCCACCTCCCTCTCCCTCAGTAAGATATGACATATTTCAAGCAGGATGGGAGTCAATCCATTCCTGGACCTTCCCTGGAGTATCAAATACCAAAGACCTATTCCCCTCCCATACAATCAGTTTAACTGGAAAACCCCACACATATCTGATCTTCCTATCCCTAAGGACTTGAGTCATAGATTTATATGCAAATCTTTTTTGCCTGGTTGAACTGGATAAGTCCTGAAAAAACTGTATTTTAGTAAACTTCTCATTTTCCGATCTAAAGTCTCTTGCTGCAGAGAAAATCTTCTGTCTAGTGTAGAATGAGGAGAATCGGACAATAATGTCTCTGGGCAACGATTCTGCAACATTCTTAGCTCGCATTGTCCTGTAACAATAATCTATGGAGTCTTCTCTCAGCGTTCCTTGTAACCCCATGGTGTTAAATAATTCCAGCAGATAGTCTTTGAGTGCAGTCAAAGTTATAGATTCCGAAACACCTCTGATTCTCAAATTCTTCCTTCGCATCCTTTCTTCCATGTCAACCAGTTTTACCTCTAATTCCTCACATCTATTTTTTACTATAACATTCTCATCTCTCAAGTTCTTAATGTCAAAATCCAAACTTTCAACTCTGCCCTCATTAGACTTGACCCTTTCGCCCAATTTCATCATATTTTCTTTTATATCCACAAAATGTTTGTCCAACTCTCTTTTAAAAGATATAATTTGAGCATCCAGACACTGTTGGAGATATTCCTGCGAAATCACTTGTGAGGCCTGAATCATAGGCCCAGTAGACTGTCTTCTTATTTCCACCTGCTCCATTTCTACAGAAGCAATAGAAGTATTATGCATCTGATCCGCTTTTGATTGAGCCTGAGGTAAAAAAATCAAACTTATCTTCTTATCTTTTTTTACATCCATTTCCCTTTTTTTGTCTTTCTTTGACTTATTGTTCTCAGCTCTTTTTGTGGCCATTCTGACCTTCAATATATATCCCGAATATCTGATTTTCTCTTTTTCTCTTTTTTTTTTCTTTCCTTTTTCTTTCTTTTTCCTTTTTTTTTTTATAACATGTGCACTTTCATTACACGTTTACCTCTTTCACAGCAACATCCTCGTAAAATTTTACTTATGGAATACTTGTGGAATATAATTTACGGCTGACCCAGCATCCTTTTTACAGACCTTCTTCCACCTCCATTCCAAATAAATATCTTCAGATTTCAGTCAGAAAGCAGTATTCAAACTTAACTTTTAAATTTCACACAAGAGAATCAAAGGGAAGCTCTTCAATGGTAGCTCACCTCTATCGTCGTCTTTTCACACCAAAACTGTCTCCAGCGACCCAGCACTTCTCTCAGGTGTGTCCGATCCCCACCGCAGCCAACCACTCATTTACAGAGTTAAGCGCGGTCCGTTCTTATTCCATCCCATCCACCATGAGATCAATAGGCCGAACGCTGACGCCGATCCCGCATCTACGCTGGAACTCCACACCATCGGGGCGAGCACCAGCCCGCATAATCATCCCACTCCCTTCCAGCTACCAGCCTCCAATACCTTCTCCACCACTCTCATCGAGACATCAAACTGTCCGCTGGGTCAGCCGCCGATAACGGGGTGCGGGCTCTTTCCTTCCCGCTAGTCTGGTCTGTGAGGCTCGAACGCTCCTCCCTTCAAGCGTCCAACGTCATCACGTCTCGTTCCGGCAGTTATTATTCTTAACATTTTAAAATGTGTGGAAGATCAGTTAACCTTTTAAGTACTAGAGACCTGGCCCATTTCTAGTACACTGGAGGCCATTACACATTTTCAATATTTTGCTATGCATTTGTTTAGATATGCTAGATGTATATTGTTTAATTTATATTGCCAATATCATACACTAACAAATTTAAGTTTTTAGGTAAAGATTCCATTAATTTTGTAATCCATAGTCTAAGATATGATCATCTCCCAATGATCTGATCATATGCAGTATTAATGGGAGCCATGACCATAGTCTCATAGTCTCAGTGCTTGGTCAATGCCCCCCCCCCCCTTACAATGTAAAATCAATCCTGAAGGGAGTGCCACAGTGTGTCAAACACATTGCATTAGACACCCCAACGGAACCAATTTTTTTTTTTTTTTTTGCTATGGGATTATAAGGACCTCCCCTGATGCCACTTGGTATTAATTGCCAATACATATTGTGTAAAATTAATAGCAGAAGAAAAACATTAACTACATTCCTTCCCTCCTTTGAAGAAAAAGATTTGGGAACTCCCCACATCATAGCTGATCTAGGCAACGATACAAGTGGGTCTTTCTGGTCTATCCTCTAAAGCAGGAATGCTGGTTGGGGAGGGAAGGTAGAGAATGATTTCAGGTAGCATTACTGATCGTTTATACTATAGTAGAAGCAATAAATACCAGAGGCAGCATCAAGGAAAACCTAATGCATCCCCAACGGGGTCTTAATAAAAAGTGTAAAAATTTAACAATGTGCAGCTCTGGAAGACTGCCCAGCCATGCCAGATTGGGGCTTGACTGTTCTGGTACACATGGCCAAGCCAGTATGCAATACAGTCTTGGTACTCTTAAAGGGTTAAATTATTTCAACTTCAAAACAACAATGCTATAAAACACAAACTGACATCTGATCACAAATTAATGCTCTAGGAAGATTATAAATGTTTGTGGTCAGAACTTATCGCAAGGTAAAGGGGAGGTATTGCAGTTTTGTGGCAAAAACCTATGTGAACAAAACGGGTTGTTAGAGGCCAAAATGGAAGTTGTGAACAGAGCCAAGAAAACAGAAGCATGTGACAGTGAGTCAAAGACTAAAAGACTAGCCTAAATTAATTTTTTTGGATCAAGTATGTATTTAGTAAAAAACAGACGACTGCCAACGGCCTAATTTAAAAAAAAAAAACATTATGTTAGTGGGAACTGCATTCTTAAAAGCAGAGGATGCTGCACATATTATGAAAGTGTGACCTAAATATGAATTGGGGGCGAGTCACAGATGGGTCAAGAGGACTTTAACATAGGTAGTGAATATAGCGGATTTTAGCAGACCACTGGCCATGGCCAAAAATGTGCATTGTTAGGCTGTGGAGCATCTCTAGTAGGTAGGGTTACACCTATGCTGAAATGATCAATTTCACACCTAGCCAGATGTGATGATAAGATATTTGTGTGCCCAGAGAGGTATGATTTCTCAATGAAAGTACTTTATAAAAAAAAAATAAAAAAACCCTGGAAACTGAAAAAATGAATTAGGTTTAAGAAACCTGAAGAAAGTCAGTTACAGGAACTTTAGTTGAAGTTTGCTTTAGCTGTGGTGGTATTAGCTGGTACCCCTGTTGAAGAAGTGATACGTTATATGTAAGACCCAGTGTGCTTACTTTATACATATTCATCTTTCACTCACAGGTGGGTGCACTCACTATGATTGAAAAGGCTTTTCTATCCCAATATTCTATTTTAAACTCTGGTATGTGTTCCCAGTTTACCCACTTGCTTCATGTGTCTGTGTCGGTTTAATATCAGATGTTTTATAATGTCAAAACCGGATTGCATTCAGGGATTTCCCTATGCAAAATAATTTGTAAATTGCCTCACCAAGTCAATCAAATCTGGAAGGAAATACTTTTCCAAGCATCTGGCCACACCCACAATTCAGAATGTGGGTGTGGCCAGCACAGCTGAGGCTCCCCCCAAAATTTGGAGCTCTAGGAAGTTGCCTACTCTACCTATGGGGAAATCCTGCCCTGTTTAACCTTCACCTATCCTTAGGAAATGCATACCAAATCTAACATACAAATCCTGTTTATTTTAGCCTTTCCACTTTTAACAGTTCCCCCACTTACGTGCATAATCACTTATACCATCCTATATAATAATTTGCTAAATGTGTGTTTGTCTGAAGCCAGCATGCGCACTACAGACTGCCCGAGCCATGGCTGATAACGGAGCGCCCCGCTCTGCATCAGCCGCAGCACGGGCAGTCTCTACTGTGCATGACTGCAGAGCGGCCATTGCTCGGTGGCACTATGCCCCGTGTACACAGGCTCTTCAAGTAGTAACATACTAATCCACAATTGACGTGCACTACAACCCTTTGGGTGTTGGAGTGCTAAAAAACTGCTAGACCCAGAAAAAAAAAAAAGAAAAAAAAAAACCCAAGGCATGCTTTTGCTGTATCAAAGCAAGCAGCTCACCACATGTGCATGCATTTTATTACTTTCCCTGATAAACAATGTAGAATCTCACCCTGGCCCTCAAGCTAGAACAAAAAAGGCACCTTCATCTTTAAAAAGACTCTTGTCCATTGCAACATAAGCAGTATGCTGCCCAAATAGATGAATAAAAATGCATGGTGTTAAAGTTTACAAACTGAAAATCCTCATACTTTCTAAAGTCTGGCTTAGCCCTAAAATACTAGATACCGCCATTGCCATTCAAGGATGATTGTGCTCTAGGGAAGGCATAATCCTGTACAAAGAGTTCATACACTTAAATTACTTTTGTATCTCTAAAACAAATTAATACATAGTTGGCAAAATTCAACTACCCTTCTCAAAACAAATACCAATTAGTATAATTGAGGGAATGGGATTAGAGAAGGGTCATGGGGGTGGAGAGGGGGAATGGACTAGTTCATCTAATAGGGAGTTGCCATTGTTAGAGCCTGATAAAAGACAAATACATCTGAAAAAGAATGAAATCTTTAAGAATGGCAAAAAGATAAAATATATGCATGCAAATGCTCGCAGTCTGGCTGGTAAGATGGGGGAACTAGAAATGATTGCAGTACATGAGCAGTATGATCTGACTGGAGTGTCTGAAACCTGGTTAGATGATACGCATGACTTGGCAGTCAATCTAGAGGGTTATTCACTTTTTAGTAGGGACAGGGTTAATAAAAGGGGAGGAGGGGTATGCCTATATGTAAAGCAGGCCTTAAAACATAGTTTAAGGGAAGATATAAATGAAGGGTCCAATGAAAAGGTAGAGGCCTTGTGGGTTGAAATACACACTGGGGGCACACATAATAAAAAGATATTGGTGGGGGTTTGCTACAAGCCACCTAATGTTGGGGAGCTGGAGGAAGCCCAACTTTTACAGCAAATGGAAAAGGCTGCTAGGTCAGCAAAGGTAATTATAATGGGAGATTTCAACTACCCTGAAATTGACTGGAGCAATATGACTTCAGGCACAACAAAGGGAAATATTTTTCTAAGTATGATAAATGATAATTTTATGTCCCAACTAGTAGAGGAGCTAGCTAAAAAAGAGGCCTTGCTTGACCTAGTGCTCTCAAACGATTCTGACATTGTAAACAATGTGCAGGTAAGGGAACATTTGGGCAGCAGTGACCACAATATTGTATCCTTTGAAGTTAGTTATGAGAAACCCAATAGCAAGAGTTTAACCAAAACATTCAATTTCAAAAAGGCTAATTTTACAAAGTTAAAAGAAGCTTTAAAGGATATCCAGTGGGATGTAATTTTCAAAGATAAAAATGCACAAGAATCATGGAATGTATTTAAAATGCTCTTGGGCAAATATACACGTCAATATATACCATTGGGGAATAAGCACAAGAGAAGTAAAGCAAAACCAATGTGGATTAATAATGTGGTTAGCAGGGAAATGAGAAATAAAAAGCAGGCTTTTAAGGTGTTTAAGTCAAACGGGTCAGATGCATCATTTAAAAAATATAAAGAATGTAATAAAATCTGCAAACAAGCAATTAAGCTAGCTAAAATAGAAAATGAGCGAAACATTGCAAATGAGAGCAAGAAAAACCCTAAACAATTCTACAAGTATATTAACAACAAAAAAGTTAAGGTTGATATTGGTCCTCTTAGGACTGAAACAGGTGAATTGATTAGTGAGGATAAAGCTATGGCTGACACCCTAAATACGTTCTTTGCTTCAGTATATACAAAGGAAGCAGAAATGACAAGCTGTGGGCAAACAGACAAAACCATGGAATTTCCTCCAACATCTACATGGCTTACTGAGGACAAGGTCCAAAAGAGACTGGAAAGGGTTATAGTGAATAAAGCGCCTGGACCGGACGGTATACACCCAAGGGTACTTAAGGAACTTAGTTCAGTAATAGCAAAACCATTATACTTAATATTTATTGATTCACTTTCATCAGGCATAGTGCCCTGTGATTGGAGGAAAGCTGATGTAGTTCCATTGTTTAAAAAGGGAGCAAGATCCAAACCAGGAAATTATAGACCTGTGAGCTTGACTCCCATAGTGGGTAAGATACTAGAAGGGTTATTAACTGACAGTATTCAGAACTATGTGAAGACAAACAATATCATTAGTAGGAATCAGCATGGTTTCATGAAGAACAGATCATGTCACACTAATTTACTTGCATTTTATGAAAGAGTGAGTAGTAATTTGGACAGGGGAATTGCTGTTGATGTAGTATACTTGGATTTTGCAAAAGCCTTTGACACAGTGCCTCACAACAGGTTACTGCATAAATTAAAAGGCTTCGGTTTGGGTTGTGTTATCTGTACATGGATTGAGAACTGGTTAAATGATAGATGGCAAAGAGTTGTTGTAAATGAAACTTTTTCAAATTGGTCTAGGGTTATAAGTGGGGTGCCACAGGGTTCAGTCCTGGGACGAATGCTTTTTAATTTGTTTATTAATGATCTAGAAGTGGGAATTGAAAGTAGCATCTCAATCTTTGCTGATGACACTAAGCTATGTAAGGAAATAGATACAGAGCTCGATGTTTTTTCCCTACAGAAGGATTTAGATAAACTAAGTGAATGGGCAGAAAAGTGGCAGATGTCATTTAATGTAGATAAATGTAAGGTTATGCATTTGGGTTGTAGAAACAAACTTGCTACATATACTCTAAATGGGAAACAACTTGGGAAATCCTCATTAGAGAAAGATTTAGGTGTACTGATAGACAATAGTCTTCACAGCAGTGTGCAGAGTCACTCAGCTGCTGCAAGAGCAAATAGAGTACTAGCTTGCATAAAAAGAGGTGTAGAAGCAAGGGATGCTAATATTATCCTACCTCTGTATAAATCCTTGGTTAGGCCTCATCTAGAATATGGAGTACAATTTTGGGTGCCTGTTCTAAAAAAAGACATTACTGAACTGGAAAAGGTGCAGAGACGTGCAACAAAACTGATAATGGGATTGGAGGATCTGAGTTACAAAGAGAGACTAGCCAAACTGGGTTTGTTTACATTAGAAAAGAGACGTCTAAGGGGTGATATGATTACCATTTACAAATACATTCAAGGTCAATACAAAGAACTATCCAATGAATTATTTATGCAAAGAGCTGAGCTAAGAACAAGAGGTCATCCATTAAGACTTGAGGAAAGGCGCTTTCGACTAAAACACAGGCAGGGATTCTTTACAGTAAGGGCGGTAAGGCTATGGAATTCTTTGCCTCGGGATGTTGTGCTTGCAGATAATGTAACTGCATTCAAAAAAGCAATGGATGCCTATCTAGCACAGAACAATATTGACAGTTATGACAGATTGTTTCAAAGCAAATAGGATATTGAGCCGGGGAACTATTTGACACACACACACACACACACACACACACACACACACACACACACACACACACACGAAATTGCTCCAGAGAGCTTTTTTGTTGCCTTCCTCTGGATCAACAGGGGTGTTATTGGCATGGGCTGGACTTGATGGACGCATGTCTTTTTTCAGCCTTATCTACTATGTAACCACCTAGGTACCCTGGCATAGCTCCTCTCAGACACAACCCACATCCACACAGAGACTGACACTCAAAACAATAAATGGAAGATGTTTGTGCACGGATACAAATCTTAATTTGCTGGATGCAAATATTAACCCTTTGAGTGCCAGAGGGATGCTCAACGCACTGCAATACGTTGAGTGCCAGAGGGGTACACAAGGGGTTAACATATGTTCATGGTCAAAGGTATTGTACCCACTACAACTAATCTGCTCTCATAAATAAATAAATAAATAAATAAAAAGTTTAATTATTTTCTGCTTGATTGGACATGTACGCCAACCAAGTAGAATACAAGATTCAGGCATACTATCACATGTATATAGTCATCACTCCATATTTTACTGTTCACAATATAAAGTCAGTCGAATGTTAAGACCTTTTAAGACCTTTATTAAAAGGGATAGTAATTGCCCAATAAAAGTTGAGCTCCATTAATTACATAACCTTTTTTGGAACACTATATACAGTTACTCACTTTTCTGTAGTTCAACCTCTACCTTGGCTGAAAAAAATCCCCCTCCCTCCCCTTCTGGCCACCTCCCATCGAATGTGGAATACGGTCATGCGACCGGACGGACACAGCAACGGACAAACTTCAGTCATTACGTATAAGGAAAACCTGCCTTCCTTGACGGAGAGCAGGATTTTCCTTATGCTTAATGGAGATTGTCCCTCCCGTGCTCCGTCTGGACCTGAAAGAGCAGAGCAGTGAAGCAGTCAGAAGGGGAGGGAGGGCGATCTTTTCAGCCAAGATAGCAGCTGAACTATAGAAAAGTGAGCAAGTTTCAAAAACTGAAATAATCACAGCTCAACTTTTATTGCGCCATTACCATCCCTTTGACCCTATGAGTGCCAGAGGGGTACACAAAACATTGCATACCTCTCCGGCACTCAAAGGGTTTATGGCCATTTGTTCAAAATAAAAGAGCAAGAGTTCTGGGGCAAAACACTGACACTGCAGGGGACAACTAAAAATGCCCAGAATGCCAATTGATTTAGATGGGGATTTTAACCCTTTGAATGTCTCCAACACATTGCTAACTACAAAAACCTCATTTAAATCAAAAGGAATATTTGGCATTTTAGTTGTCCCCTATAGTGCCAATGTTTTGCCACAGAACTCCACTTTTCTTTTGAACATAGGGGCCTAAACCTACAAATCTTTCCTACAAGGATCTAATCAAATGCCCACTGTATAGAATAAACTCAATGCCTGACCTAGATTCTGCAATGCATTAGATACCTGCCGTTCTTGCACACATGTCCCACTAAGGAAAGTCCAGGTAAGAGGGGCCCATCTAGCTTGGATTTCAGATGAACTCTGACTTACAGTTTCAGAGATTCCTAATGAATAAAATAAACTGTCTCTGTTTATGATCACACTGTCGACAGACAATGGCTGAATACCTACATAAAACAAACAACTAGCCAAAGTTCAATATTTAACCGCCAGCCTATAAAGTAACTGATTGGCCAGGTTCTGGAAGGCTGTTAAAATAGGATTTTAGTCTTACCTGTTAAATCCTTTTCACTTAGTCCATACAGGTCACTGGTACACTGGGAGGCGATCCGCCCCTTTAATAGGCAGGAACATTCATTCAAATGTATGCAGGGGGTGGAGCCTCCCCTCCTACTTAAGCTGCCTTCAGGCCAGAGCCAAGCTAGATTGATTGATTTGAGACACTTAAACTGACCAGAGGTAAGAAGGAAAAGGAAGACTCCTGTGAGCATGCCCCGAAGGTCTCCCACTGAATGCCACAGGAGAGCCAGGCATGGTCCCTTGACAGGGTGGGAGACCAGTGACCTGTATGGACTAAGTGAAAAGGATTTAACAGGTAAGACTAAAATCCTATTTTCACTGTCGTCTAATACAGGTCACTGGTACACTGGGATGTACAAACATTGAGCTGTCCCAGAGGCGGGAAGTAAGGCAAGGACCAGGCGTAAGGCCCAAGTCACTAGAACTGCTATGAACCAGTTAATCATATAGCCCAGTAACAGAAGTGTCAACGGGCACCAACCAGGGGGGAAAAGTATAGACCCCTGAACTAACACAGCACACTGAACTAGAGCCAACCGGGCTCAACAGTAAGGAAGCACTAGGAATCACAGAGTAGAAGTCCTAAACAGGCAAAACTGCCTCCAGGACCTTCCTCCCAAAGCTGGCATCAGCCGAGGCCAGTACATCAACACGGTAGTGCTTCGAGAAGGTGTGCACAGAGGACCAAGTGGCCGCTTTGCACAGCTGATCAGCAGATGCCTGATTCTTATAGGCCCAAGAGGCCCCAATAGATCTGGTGGAATGAGCAGTAACCCTGAAGGGAACATGCTTATTCCGCAATTTGTAGGCTTCACGGATGGTAGATTTAATCCAAGAGGCAATAGTTACCTTGGATGCCGGTCTCCCTGCCCTAGGCCCCTCAGGAATGACGAACAGTGCGTCAGACTTCCTGATAGACTCAGTGCGATGAACATAAAATTTTAGACAACGCACAACATCCAACAAATGGAGATCTCTTTCCTTGTCAGAGGAAGGGTTAGGGCAGAAAGAGGGAACCACAATCTCTTGATTGATGTGAAATTCGGAAACAACCTTGGGTAAAAACTCCTTGGAAGTGCGAAGCACTGCCTTATCTTTGTGAAACACCAAGTAAGGAGGTTTACAAGACAGAGCTTGTAACTCTGCTACCCGGCGAACTGAGACAATAGCCAAAAGAAGGCCATTTTCCAGGTCAAGAGACGCAAAGGAATAGAAGCCAAGGATTCAAACGGGGGTCTCTGGAGAACCCCCAGCACCAAATTGAGGTCCCACTGGGGAGCAGGACTCTTGAAGGCAGGCCGAACATGAGCCACACCTTGGAAGAAAACCTTAACATCAGGAAGAATAGCAATCCTTTCCTGGAAAAACACAGACAGAGCTGAAGTCTGAACCTTGAGAGAACTCAGGCTGAGTCCCTTCTCAACCCCATCCTGTAAAAAGGCTAGGACTGGAGGAAGATGGAAATCTAGAGACAGATCCTTAGCAGTACACCATGCTACAAAGGTGGACCATATGCGATCATAGATCTTGGAAGACACAGGTTTGCGAGCTCTAAGCATCGTAGACACCACTGAAGAGGAAAACCCTTTCTTCTTTAGAATTGAAGATTCAACCTCCAAGCCATCAAATGGAGATGCTGAACATCCTCCTTCCACAGATATCCCTGAAGAAGCAGATCTGGACGTGCAGGAAGCGGGACAGGATCCGTCACAGACATGGCTAGCAGTTCCGGATACCAGGACTGACGAGGCCAATCTGGAGTGATCAGGATGACAGGACAACGCTCCACCTTCAGCTTCTGGATGACTCGGATCAACAGAGGAAGAGGAGGGAAGATGTAAGCCAGAGGAAACGTCCAAGGGATTGACAAAGCATCCACTGCCAGAGCAAGAGGGTCCCTCCACCGGGAGCAAAATACTGGCACCTTCCTGTTGTGTCTGGTTGCCATCAGATCCACTACAGGCACCCCCCACATCTGAGTGAGAAGGTGAAACACTTCTGGATGAAGCGCCCATTCTCCGCTGTCGACTGTGTGACGACTGAGAAAGTCTGCCATGACGTTGTCTACGCCTGGAATGTGAACCGCTGAGATGACGGGCACATGATCTTCTGCCAAAGACAAAATGGCCTTGATCTCTAACCAGGCGGTGAGGCTTTTCGTGCCGACTTGTCTGTTGATGTAGGCCACTGCCGTGGCGTTGTCGGACTCCACTCTGACTGGACAACCTTCCAGCTGAGATTCCCAGTGCCTCAGGGCCAGAAAGATGGCACGAAGTTCCAGAACATTCATGGAGAGAAGAGATTCTTCCAGACCCCATTTCCCCTGAGCACTGAAACGACCCAACACTGCCCCCCAACCCCGGAGGCTGGCATCCGTCGTGACTGTGGTCCAATAGGGAACTCGAAAGGATCTCCCTTTCAGGAGATGAGACAGGTCCAACCACCACTCCAGGCTCAGCTCTACATGAGGGGGCAACGATACAGAGATGCTGGTGATCTGGATGAGATCTGCAAGTCTGAATCACAAACCTCTGAAGCTCCCTGGAGTGTGCCATGGCAAAAGGCACCGCCTCTATTGTGGAAATGAACTTCCCCACCAGAGAAGACAACCTTGGTACTGGAACCCTGTCCATTTCCAGGATCCTGGCCACCCGGACAGCAATCTGATGAGCCACTTCCTCCGGCAAAAACACCATGCACTGCTGAGTGTCGAACAGGAGACCCAGGAAGAGGAGCCGTTGAGATTGAACCAAGTCTGACTTGTCCAGATTCACAATCCAGCCGCGGCGATTGAGTGTCTGTATGCACAGCTGCAGCTGCTGGTGAAGGATCTCCGCAGATGAGGCTTTCAGGAGCAGATCGTCCATGTAAGGAGTCACCCTGACTCCATCTCGATGAAGCACAGCAATCAAAGCTCCCAATACCCTCTGGAAGACCTGAGGAGCTGAAGTCAGACCAAAGGGAAGAGCTGAAAGTGGCTTTTGTGACAGGCAAATCTGAGATACCGTCTGCTCTCTGGATGAATAGGGATGTGAAGGTATGCATCCTGAAGGTCCAGGGAGGCAAGGAACTCCCCTGGAGACATTGCTGCTATCACTGAACGCAGAGATTCCTGACGAAAGTGGGAACTCACAACAAAGGAATTGAGATCCTTGAGATCCAAAATAGGACGAGCACCTCCGTCCTTTTTTGCCACAACGAACAGGTTGGAATAGAATCCTGAACCTGTGTCTTCTAGTGGAACCAATTCCAGGACCTCTTTGTCCAAAAGATCCTGAATAGCGTCGAACAGACGTCTTTTTGTAGGTTCCTGAGAAGGACGAGTAAAATGGAACCGAAAAGGAGGAAGGGAAGAGAAAGGGATCCTGTATCCCTCTGATACCACCAGAACAACCCAAGGGTCCGCCACAGACTCCTCCCAAACCCGGCGAAAGATGTGGAGACGTCCACCTACAGCCGGATGCGGACCCGGGTTCGGTGAGTCATGCCGAAGCAGTCTTGGAGGTCTTGGCCTTAGGGGCAACTTTGGGCTTCCAGGACTGTTTGGGCTTGGAGGAGGAGCGCGTGGAAGACGGACCTGTTTGGGGCGTGGAACGTGTCTCAGTTTGGAAAGAACGAAAGGACCTATTGCGTTTGGCTGGAAACTTCTTCTTGAACACCGATGGCAGAAGAGTACTTTTGCCACCAGTGGCCTCACTAATCATCTCCTTAAGTTCAGATACAAACAGTAAGGACCCCTGAAAGGGCAAAGAAAGCAAGGCTTTCTTAGATGCAGTGTCAGCAGACCAAATCTTCAACCAAAGAGCACGTCTAGCTACTATGGAGGAGGTAGAGGCCCTCGCCATCATGCGCACAGCATCAAAAGCAGCATCAGCAACATAATTTTGAGCTTCTAACATATTAGCAAGAAGCTGCAACTGCTCAGACACCGGAGCATCCTGACGAACCGCCTCAGCCAATTGCTCAGTCCAGGCCGCAATGGCCCTATTAACCCACGCCACTGCAAAAGTTGGACGCATGGCAGTGCCAACAGAGGCAAAAATGGATTTAAGACAAATCTCTAACTTTTTGTCCGTCCAATCTTGCAGGGCCGAAGCATCAGACACAGCTAAGGCAGTAGATTTGGATAACCTAGAAATAGGAGCATCCACTTTAGGAGGATGAACCCATTTTGCCAGTTCTGTCTCAGGAAAAGGATAAAGTTTAGCAAACTTCTTGGACACAGAAGAGGATTTTTCAGGGTTCTTCCATGCGTCTGAGACTAAACGGGCAAGGGTAGGGTTAGTAGGAAAACAAACCACAGCCTTTGATGGTTTTTGGAAAACATCAGTAGGATCATGAGTAGATTCCTGAGTCAAAGGAAGGTTGAGCGTAGTAAGTACAGCTCTGATCAAACCCTCAGCCGAAACTTCAAGGTCACATTCATAAGGGTCACCAATGGACCGATTAGATTCAATAACAGTGCCTTCCTCAGCATCAGAATCTTGTAAAAGTTCTTCTTCAGAAGAATCAGACACATCAGGAGCCCCCTGTGGCTTAGGCAGGGAGGTCCTGATTGAGGAGGGGGTCTGCCAGACTTGCAGAGCCCCCTGAATCAGAGGGAAAGAGTTGAAGAGTGGATCTGAGATCCCTAGTGGCAGCTTTAAACTCTTTTACCCAAGTTGGCTCAATAGCATGGCTGGGAAGCCCAGGGTTGCTATCCTGACTTTCTGCACATTTTGGGCATAAATGACCTGAAAATTCTCTAGGCAGCCCAGAGTGACAAGAGGAGCAAAACGCAATGGGGGAAATGGTCACCCCAGCCTCTTTGGTCTTGGGTCTAGCCCCTGGCTCCAGTGGAGTAGACATGCTCAGATATACACCACCTAATAAAACCACCCAGTAAAAGTGTTAAAGATTAAAGTTTCACCCCAGAAATGCCTAAAGTCGGACTTATCTGGCCAGCGAAGGGTTAATCTGCTGAGAGGAGAGAAGGCTCGGTCCCTGCGTAGTATACTCGCTGAGAAAACCACCACAAAATGGCTGCCGCGACGGGAGCCAATCAGAAAACGAGCGCGAAGCGGGCGCTCATAGGAAACGTAGTTTTCCTCAGAAGTACCCCTAAACAGTGGCCGAAGCCCCCCCAAACCCCCAACACACTGAATCTAGTCACCGGATGATAGAGCAGGGGAAGACCAACAAAATGAGCCCTCTCTGAAGTTGCTGAGACAAGCGGTTCCAGAGAAACGTCCCACACTGTGAAATCCCATAGAGAGTAAAGGAGCAATGGCGTCTATGAAGGGAAAAAGCGCGCTTAAAGGCGCGGAACACTAAATCTGAATAAAGTATACTAAAAGTAAAAAGTACACCAAACACACTTTTTGACATGGAAAACATGAGAGAATAAGGACCCAATGCTCCAAAACCCAGGGAATACCACAAACATTGCATAAATACAAGCAATATAAATAAAAACACCCTATGAGTGCTGGAGTGCAGAAAGTTTAAACTCCCAAATACAAGCCCAGAGAAGGGACACTGTGGGGACAAGTGGACCTTCAGCACTCAAAGGGTGGCTCACCTTTCTGCAGGACTTCTGTCTTCAGGTAACCATGTTAAAAGGAGATTAACCAGAGGAAAATCCCCCCAGCAGGGAAGCTGCTTGACTCAAGCTGTTCCCTCTTCAGGGCATAAGGTCCACCAGAAAATCCCTGGAAGCTGCACTAGCCACTTTGGAGAGGGCAATTCACAGCCATGGTCACCCGCCTAATGGTGGTATTCCATATTTGAAAGAAAACAATAAAAAAACTAAAGTTGAATGAGAGATGTTCTCCACCTGGTGTGCTCAGCACACAGGAACAAATCAATCTGGCTTGGCTCTGGCCTGAAGGCAGCTTAAGTAGGAGGGGAGGCTCCACCCCCTGCATACATTTGAATGAATGTTCCTGCCTATTAAAGGGGCGGATCGCCTCCCAGTGTACCAGTGACCTGTATTGGACGACAGTGAAATATATCTACAACCCCTTCCCCCAAGCAATTCTCATCCCACAACATTCCTCAAATTTAAACATCACAATCTGGGTCCCACCAAGGCCAATATCCTTACTGCCCAGATTATCCTGGAAAAGCCTATCCACAAACAAATATTAACTGCATCTTTTTCAACCCCATTTCAATCTGCCTTTTGTCCAAAATCTCTCAGCCATAGTCCTCTTAAAAGTATGCAATGAAATCCAGAGTAGCATGAAACATTGGATTTACAGACACTATTCTTCTAGATTTTGCAAACTAAAGAGGATTATAGTCTTCCCTGTTAAATCCTTTTCTTAGTCCATAGAACATACAGGTACCACGTGGACAACAGCTCCTCCCAGTGGGCTGGAATACTTATGACAGAAGTGCAGGGGTGGTGCCTTACCCTCCTCCGTATCAGTCTACCTTAGCCCCTCCCCGCCAGAGATTTGAGACAATAACCTTTCGACTAAGATAGCAAGGCTAAAGAAGGGAAAACTCCTGTGAGCGATGAAATCAAAAAGGACTCCCACGTCCAGCCACAGTAGACCCAGCATGGTCTGTTTCACTGTATGGGAGACCTGTATGTCATATGGACTAAGAAAGGATTTAACAGGCAAGACTAAAATCCTCTTTTCTCTGTTATCCAATAACATAAAAGGTACCATGGGGATTTACCAATATTGAGCTCCCCAGGGTGAGAAGAGAAGGAAAGTACAAAGCACTGTCCCCCATAATACCAGAGTTCCCATGCCCATGGACTATCCAGGACACGGAACAGCCCAACTGAAAAAAAAAAAAAGTGCCAGACACTGAACAACAATACACAGTACACAAGAGCCAACAGGGCTCAAACAGTTAAAGAGCTATAGAACACAGGAATGAAAAGTCGTAGACAGGCAAAACTGCCTCCAGGACTTTCCTGCCAAAGCTGGCTTCAGCCGAAGTCAGAACATCCACACGATAGTGTTTGGCAAAGGTGTGCCGAGAAGACCAAGTGGCCACCTTGCACAGCTGTTGAGCAGACACCTAATTCTTGTAGGCCCAGGAGGCCCCAACAGACCTGGTGACATGTGCTGTAATGCGGAAGGGAACAGGTTTCCCTCTGAGGTCATAAGCCTTGCAGATGGTAGACATAATCCAGGATGCAATAGTCACCTTGGACGCAACCAAGCTAGCCTTGGGACCTGTAGGAATGGCAAACAAGTCATCCATCTTGTGGATGGGCTCAGTATGGTGCACACAGAACTTGAGCAACACACTATAAGGAAATCGCTCTCCTTGTCAGATTTAGGGTCAGGACAAAAGAAAGGCACAACATTCTCATGATTAATGTGAACTCAGACCACCTTAGAAAGAAATTCCTGGGAGGTACGGAGAACAGCCTTATCCTTGTGAAACACCAGGAAAGGCGGTTTGCAGGACAAGGCCTGCAACTCAGTAACTCTGTGGACAGAGACCACGGCCAAAAGAAAAGCCATCTTCCACAACAGAAGACAGAGGAATGATTGCCAAGGACTTCAAGGGAGGCCATTCCAATACACCCAAGATCAGATTATGGTCCCACTGAGGGGAGGGGGCCTTGTTAGCAGGGAAAGCATGTGTAACACCTTGAAAGAAGACTAACATTTGGCAACATGGTAAGGTGTCTCTGGTAAAAGACAGAGAGCAGAGGTCAGGACCGTCAAGGAACTAAGGCTAAGGCCCTTGTCACACCATCCTGCAAAAAGGATAAGATGGCTGGAAGATCAAACTCCTTTCAGGACAAATCCCTGTCCACACCAAAAATGAAAGGTAGACAAAAAAATCTCTGTGGTAGGCCTTAGAAGAAATCAGTTTCCTGGCTTGGATCATGGTGGAAACCACCTCAGGAGAAAAGCCCTTCATCCTTAAGATAGGGGCTTCAACAGCCATGCCATCAAAGCCAGACTGTCCCTACCCTCTTTCCAGAGAGGACCTTTGAGGTAGAGATCTGGTCTGCGTGGAAGTGAAAACTGATCCCGAGCAGACAGCACCAACAGTTCTAGAAACCAAGGTTGCCTGGTTCGATAAGGAACAAAATAGTATGAGAGATGCACTGTCCATCCAAATCTGTCTCAACACCCTGGAAATGAGAGGAATAGGATGAAAAATGTAGGCTAGATTAAAAGCGCCAAGGAATGGACAAAGGACTCCACTGCAAATGCCAGAGGAACCCTGCAGCGGCCCCTGGTAGCAATCAGGTCTATGCAGGGATGCCCCCCCATTTCTGGACCAGCAGATAGAATACCCACAGATGGAGCTCCCAGTCCCTGGGGTCCACTATCTGGCGACTGAGGAAGTCCGCCACAATGTTCTCTATGCCTGGAATGTGAACAGAGGAGATGGTAAGGACGTAATCTTCTGCCCAGGCTAAAATAGCCTTGACCTCTAAACAAGCAGGAGTGCTTCTTCTGCCTCCTTGCTTGTTGATCTAGGGCACGGCTGTGGTATGACTGGACGCCGACTGGACAGTCCCTCAGCGGAGAGGACCAGTACACTAGAGAATGGCGAATCGCTCTTAGTTCCAGAATGTTGATGTGTAGGAGGGTCTCCTCTGTATTCCATCATCCCTGAACACTCAGGTGACCCAGGACAGATCCCCAGACATAAATGCTGGTGTCCGTCATCACCAGAGTCCAGTACTGGACAATG
Source organism: Rhinophrynus dorsalis (assembly GCA_037306005.1). Taxonomy (NCBI): domain Eukaryota; kingdom Metazoa; phylum Chordata; class Amphibia; order Anura; family Rhinophrynidae; genus Rhinophrynus; species Rhinophrynus dorsalis. Next base: position 74,166,147 of record CM074719.1, on the reverse strand, counting down.
AAGTGTCTCCCTTTTCTCGGGTTGGAACTGTCCAACCACCAGAGAAGATTGTGCCTCATTTCCTGGGGAAGAGTTCTGGATTCCCCCAGTAAGCCCTGACAGTGAATCTCTGAAGCTCCCTGGTAAGCGCCATGGAGTATGAAACTGCTTCCATGGTAGATACAGTCTTGCCCACATGGGACGAGAATTTGCAAACCGAGGCAGAGGTGCACTCCAGAGCACAGGACACTTTGTTTGTTATCTGCTGAACAGAGTCCTCTCTGTCAGATACCAAACCCTGACAGGTGTCGAACCGGAGAACCAGGAACACCAGATGCTGAAGGAGGATCTGGGCACATTCCTAGACCTGGTGGTCCAGGAAAACCCTGGAAGAAGCCTTCAGCAGAACGTCATCCATGTACAGAGTCACCAGAATCCCCTTTGTGTGCAGGAAGGGAATCAATGCGCCCCAGACATGTGCAAACTCCTGAGGAGCAATAGTGAGCCCGAAGCGGAGGCCGGTGGACTTGGTGTCCCAGAGTGCAAGCAAATCTGAGATACTTCTGACTGTCTGTATGAATTGGGATGTTCAGAGACACCAGAGAGTCCCCTGAACACATCGCTGCAATGACAGATTGAAAAGACTCCATCTTGTAGTGAGTATGAACCACGAAAGTCCTTGAAGCCCAGGATAGGGCAACTGCCACCATCCTTCTTGGGAACTACAGAGAGGTTTGAATAGAAACCGGAACCACTCTAGTGTAGGTACCGGAGCCAGGACTCCCTTGTCTAAGAGAGCGTGCACCACCCCACTGAATAGACGTAACATTCCTTGACCCAGTAGAACGAGAAAAGAAGAATCTGAAGGGAGGAAGGGATGTGAAGGCAATCATGTAGCCTCTTGAAACCACCTGTAATGCCCAGTGATCCGCAACAGAGCCTGCCAAAATGCTTGAAAAATGTTGCAGGTGACCACCTACAGGTGTATGCAGACCAGGGTTCGGCGAGTCATGACTAAGAAGGTTTGGTGGTGGTGGAGTGCTTGGACCTACACTGCTGCCTGGGCTTGGGGGTGGAATGTGGGTTGCTGGCCTGAGACTTTACAGGATTCAGCCTTTGCATCCTAGGAACCCATGCCAGAGGAAAATGCCATGGAATGACCATGGCACCGAACTGATAAACACAGCCAAAATGCCATTAAGTCCACTGTCTTGAGACCCCCACAGATAAACTATCAAGTCAAATATGCTCCAAGTTCCTAATTGCTGTAATCCAGACACTGGCCACTGGCAGTCTGCCATGACATTGTCTGCCCCGGTATGTGAATGGCAGAGAGCCACCATGCGAGTCTCCGCACATAATAATCAACCAAACCTCAACCCATATGGCAAGACTCTTAGCTTCTCCCTGGCGGCTGATGTAAGCCATTGCATTTTATGACTGGATCTGCGCCGGCAATCCCTGGAGGGACAGACCAATGCTACAGGGCCAGTAAAACCACCCAAAGCTCTAGAGCATTTATTGTATAGTGCTCTCCACCTTGGTCCAAAGACCCTGAGCAGTCTGAGGACCTGTCAAGCTGACGTGTCATGATTGACCCAACTGGGGATAACACATGGCCATCCCAAGGACAGACGAGGCCTCCAAAGCCATCTGTGACAATTATTGTATTTTGTATAGCAGAAACGCCTTTTGCTAAAGTGCGTTTAATCTCATGCCAAGGAAGTGAAGGTCCTGGGATGGAACTACAGAAGATTTATTAGATTGAGAACTGAACTATGTTGCTCCAGAATAAAAACACAATGACTATAGATCTCCTCTGAAGGATCCTTTATTAAAAGGTCATCCAGATAAGCAGTCAAAGATGTATAGAGACTGGATGCGAGCTGCCAGGGCTCACATGACCTTTGTGAATGCCCATGGAGCAGAAGCCAATCCAAAAGGAAGAGGCAACTTGAAAACGATTATCTTCAAATTCAAACCACAGGAAACATTTGTGATCTTCATGCATAGGGATATGTAGATAAGAGTTGTGTCTAAGGAGGCTAGAAATTCCACTGGACACATGGAAACTATGACAGAGTGCAAGGACTCCATATTGAACTGTTGTGTGACCACAAAACGGTTAAGGCATTTTAAGTCCAGAAGAGGAAAGCATCTGCAGTCTCTAGAGAAGAAAAATATTTGAATTGAATCCAGAGACTCTTGAGAAAGAACTGTTATTAACTCCAGAATGTTAAGTAGGGGAAGAGACTGTATCCAAAAAATAGAAGACTTTGTTCAGGATCGCAAGGGACTTTGGCTATGAAGTAAGGACAGTGGAAGGGACCTGAAATCTACAAAGTACCCTTTCAAAGATTACACACAAAAGCCACTGGTCCGCCATGGAAAGCCTATGAAGAAATTAGATAAAGTAAATGGAGAAAAGATGGAGGTGGAGCGGGAACCCATTCTTTAAAGGGGCCACAATGATATTTTAGTCAAAATTAATAAAGTTACCAAAAGACTCAAACATGCTAGGAAAAATGTGAGGGTAGCCTAAAAATGAGACCCCTGATGGAGGGAAGGTGAAAACAGACCCACATTGCTAAACTAGTGAAAACCAGCAGTGAAAGGGTTAATACTGGAAACTGTAGCCATCCAGGTAAATGATAGAAATAAAGTTACCCAACATGACTGCAGGAGCCATTAAGGACTCATGACAGTGTCTGTAAGGAGAGACACAGGATTGGGACAATGTGGACCAAGGCACTCAGAGGGTTACTCACCAGTCTGTCTTTGGGTTATCGTTATGAAGACAGAGCCTCAGAGACTCTGTTGAGAGGGAAACTTAGCCTGCAAGATTCCCTCCACAGGGAAGCAAGAGTCCACACAGCACCTGTAAACTGGTCATTCCATTTCAAGGGAAACCAAGTAATGGTAAGCCGCCTAATGGGGGAATTTTGACAGCCCCATATCGAAAAAAAAACAAAAACAAAAAAAAAAAAAAAAAACCCTAAGAAGTGTCACTGCTCATCTGCATAATTCAATGACACATTACAAAATGGCTAATATGAGGGTTCAAGACTGACTTGAAGTCCACTGTCCTACCCTGTGTAATGTAAATATTGGCAGTTTAGAAAGTAGTTTCAAGATCACCTATTACAAATTAATAGGTCTACTGGATTGTAGCCACCTAATTCACTACACTGACAGATCTCCCAACCTCCAAAACTTCTGGATTTAGGCTGATCTCCAGATTAGGATATCCTTTTCCAATTTACTATATGAAGCAGGATGACAGACTATATGCCCTTACTTATGGATTTATCTTTAAAGGGCAATTATCACTTTTAAAACAATTCTAATCCTAGAAGAGCTTGATTAGCATATGGTGCTGCAGCAAGAGAACATTATGCAGAAATAAATCCTGTCACTGTGCATCTGCTGGACTTTTGGCATACATAAGAATTGGGCACTTTTGCATGTTATAAAATCTGGTATTCCAACTGTAAAAAGTTACTTCTTAATATAGGAATTAGAAATTCTGGACCGAAATAGAGTAATCTACGAAGAAATACTTCATCATTAGAACAGTTTAAATAGTGTGACTGCCTCCCAGGCAGACTTTGTAGACTGTTCTAATGAAGTATTTTTGTAGATAACTATTTTGGATCTGATGAAGAGCCGTCCGGTCGCATGACCAGAATCTCGGACTTTATTAGACTATAAATGAAAAACAGCAGCGTTTAATAATGTTTTCTTGATACACATTATAAAAAAAGAAGACTATTTTACTTCAATAACTAAACATTACTATCCCTTTAAGCAACAGAATTTACTGCCTTTCGTTTTTTTTTTTTTTTTTTTTTCAAATGAAACATTTTAAAACCTTCCTAAATACAGGTATTACTATGCCTTTAAAATATGCAAGTTGCAGCAGTGCAGTACTTTACTGTTATCCATTGTTTTATTCAAAGAGCCAGGATCTCATTATGTAGCTTTAAAAAAAAAAAAAAAAAAAAAAAAAAAAAAAAAAAAAAAACTATGTCCCACAAATCCTCTCTCAAACCACTATGGTTTGAGAGATATTCCCGTCTCCCTCCCCTTCTCCTGACGTCAGTGTCCAGACCAGCCGACGGCTCTGCAGCAGAGCCAAAATCACGTTATTTAAAAAGAATTACTTCATTGTTGACCTTTTCAAAGTGTGCCTGGTTTACAAGCACACTTTGTAGACCTTTTCAATGAAGCAATTCTTTTTAAATAACGCAATATAGGCTCTGCTGAAGAGCCTCCTTGAGTAGCATGACTCAAATCTCCTGCTGTCAGCTTTAAATCTGACATCAAGAGAAGGGGAGGAAGAGGGGAAGATTCAGTGCGAATATCTCTCAAACCGTAGCAGGTTGAGAGATGGGGTTTGTGGGACAGTATTTTTTTAAGCTCTATAAAAGTAGAAGATTTTTTATGGGACATAAGATTTTAGTCTTACCTGTTACCTTTTCTCTTCGTCCATACAGGTTACTGGTAACTCTGGGTAGGTGATCCGCCCCTTTAAGTAGGCAGCCTACCTTCCCTCCTTGGCTGCAGCTAGCCAAGCAGCTCCAGAAAGATTTGAGACACCAACTATTGACTAAATAGCGGAAGGGAAAGAAGACTCCTGTGAGCATGACCCCGAAGGACCTCCAGTCTGCCACAGGAGAGCCAAGCATGGTCCCTTGACAGGGTGGGAGACCAGTAATCTGTATGGACTAAGAGAAAAGGATTTAACAGGTAAGACTTAAATCCTCTTTTCTCTGTCGTCCAATACAGGTGGGAAGGAAGGCAAGGACCAGACGCAAGGCCCCCAAAGTCACCAGTGCAGACATGAACCATTATATCAGAGATAGCCCAACAAGCAATGACGTGTCAACGGACACTGAACAGGGGTAACACCCCAACTGTTACACAGCACACTGAACTAGAGCCAATGGGGCTCAAAAGTGAAGGAAGCACCAAGAACCGAAGAAAATCCTAGACAGGCAAGACTGCCTCCAGGATTTTCCTCCCAAAGCTGGTGTTAGCCAATTCCAGCACATCATCACGGTAATGCTTCGAAAAGGTGTGCACAGACGACCAAGTGGCAGCCTTGCACAACTGATCAGCAGAGGCCTGATTCTTGTAAGCCCAAGAGGCCCTTATAGATTGAGTAGAACGAGCCGTGACCCTGAAAGGGACAGGCTTCTTCCTCAGCTCGTAAGCCTTCTGAATAATGGACTTGATCCAAGAAGCAATAGTTACCTTGGATGCAGGTCTTCCTGCCCTAGGACACTCAGGAATGACGAACAATGCTTCCAATTGTGTGATAATCTAAGTGCGATGTACATAAAACATGAGACAACGCACCGCGTCTAACAAGTGGCGATCCCTCTCCTTGTCAGCGGCGGAGTCAGGGCAGAAAGAGGGCACCACAATCTTCTGATTTATGTGCAACTCTGAAACCACCTTCGGGAGAAACTCCTTATCCTTGTGAAACACCAAATAGGGTGGTTTACAGGACGGAGCATGCAACTCCGAGACAAAACAGACAGACACAATCGCCAGGAGAAAAGCCATTTTCCACGTCAACAGGCGGAGAGGAATAGTAGCCAAAAGACTGAAATGGAGGGCACTGAAGAATGCCCAAAACCAAGTTAAGATCCCATGGAGGAGCAGGAATCTTGAAGGCAGGACGAGTATGAGCAACGCCCTGGAAGAAAACCTTGACATCAGGAAGGATGGCAATGCGCCTCTGAAAGAAAACAGAGCAGACATCTGAACTTTAAGGGAACTCAAACTGAGGTCCTTATTCACACAGTCCTACAAAAAAGCCAGGACCATAGGCAGATCAAATTCCTGAGACAGGTCCTTGTCAGCACACAAAGATCGGAACCTGGACCAGACACAATGGTAGTTGTTGGAAGAAACAGGTTTGCGTGCACTAAGCATAGTAGCCACCACATCAGAAGAAAACCCTTTCTTCCTCAATTTTGAGGATCCAATTTCCAAGCAGTCAAATCTAGTCGATGAACATCCTCCTTCTTCAGGTAACCCTGAAGAAGATCCAGATGGTAAGGGAGCCAGAATGGCTGACAGATCCAGAAGCTCCGGAAACCAAGCCTGGCGAGGCCAGTATGGAGCAATCAGAATGACTGGACAATGCTCCAGTCGTAATTTCCGTAACACCCTGTGCAACATGGGGAGGAGAGGAAAGATGTAGGCCAGAGGGAATAACCAGGGAATGGACATTGCATCCACCACCAGAACTAGGGGGTGCCTCCATTGAGAGCAGAACCTCGTAACCTTCCTGTTGTGCCTTGTCGCCATCAGGTCGATGTAAGGAAGACCCCATTTCTGAACAATGAGGTTGAACACCTCTGGATGCAGCTCCCACTCTCCGCTGTCCACTATGTGTCGACTGAAGAAGTCCGCCATGACGTTGTCTATGCCAGGAATGTGAACTGCGGCTATAGCAGGAGCGTGTTCTTCTGCTCAGGACAAAATAGCCTCCAACCAAGCAGCGAGACTTCTTGTTCAGCCCTGCTTGTTGATGTAAGCTACGGCCGTGGCGTTGTCAGACTCTACCCTGACTGGACAGTCTTCCAGCTGAGATGTCCAATGATGAAGGGCATGAAATAATCACCCAAAGCTCCAACACGTTGATGGGAAGGAGAGATTCTTCCTGACACCACCTACCTTGTGTACTCAGGCGACCCAGGACTGCTCCCCACCTGGTACAGAAAGAAACTAGGAAGGACTTGCCCTTCACCAGATTGGAGAGGTCGAGCCACCAGTTCCATGTGAAGATGAAGTGACACAGACTTCTTCAGAAGGTCCGGCTGACCCCTGCACAAGGTGCTGGAGTTCCCTGGTGTGTGCCATGGCGAACAGTACTGCTTCTATGGTGGAAATGAATTTCCCCACAAGAGATGACAGCTTCTTGGCTGGAACTGGATCCTGAGCCAGTATCACAGAAACCCTGTGGGTGATCTGGTGAGCCACCTCGTCTGTGAGAAACACCATGTTCTTCTGGGTATCGAAGAGGAGGCACAGGAAAACTAGACGCTGGTGTCACGGTTTTTGATGAACACTCAGACAGACCGTTAAGGTTAAAAAAATGACTTTATTGTGTAAAGTGCATACAAGGAATAAGGCCGCTGGCTCACAATATGAAACAAATATATAGCAAGTCAATGAGGCAATGATTGGAATCCGAATGACTGAGATAGGCTACAGAGAACTGGAAGTACCTAAGGCAGGCACCCTTTCCCTAGTGGGCTAAGGTAAATCAGGCTACTCGACCCGGAACTGACAACAGGACTCAAGGTGACAGGTAGTGCTGGAGGTGGTAATTGGCATGAGACCCAGACGCCTGGGTGGCGCAGAACCCAGTAGGCAGCGAGTTAACACTGACCAAGAGACAGGGGTCCCAGGGTGACAGAGGCCATCACTTACAGATGGTAAACCCTAGCACGCTAGGGGTGGATCGAAGGCAGACAACTGGAAAGCCACAAGTGTCCCCTCACACAACAGTGTGACTTAATGCAATTGCTGGCTCTAGGCCCAAAGGCTACTGTGGCAAGGAATGAATCTCAGTGTCTCCACACACACTACAGAGTGTGATGTAAAGCGAGTGCTGGCCCTATCCCAGGAACTGCAACAGCGAAGGAGCACAGGCTAAGCCTAGACAGTCTAGGCGCGGAACTGGTTAACTGAAGACGCCAAGAGATATACAGAAACTCCCACAGGGAGTGAGCCCAGCAATAGTGCAGAGGAAGACACAGATATATCTGAGTAACTCAGTCAGCACTATACCGGTACTTCGCGTGTGCACACCCTGACAAGGGCAGATAGAGTAAGTATCTATAGCACGAATGCCAAGCCTACGGTCGACAAGATAAGAATAGCACCACGCGGCGCACCACAAGCAAGGCAACTGGGAATCTGCTGCTTGTAACGCTGGCCAGACTAGGACAACGGAACGAATGCTCAGCCAGGGATGATTACAAGCGTAACAGATCACATTGTAATGGAGCGGGTTCTCAGCCAGATCACTCGGTAATGGAGCGGGTTCTCAGCCAGATCACTTGGTAATGGAGCAGGTTCTCAGCCAGATCACTCGGTAATGGAGCGAGTTCTCAGCCAGATCACTCGGTAATGGAGCGAGTTCTCAGCCAGATCACTCGGTAATGGAGCGAGTTCTCAGCCAGATCACTCGGTAATGGAGCGGGTTCTCAGCCAGATCACTCGGTAATGGAGCGGGTTCTCAGCCAGATCACTCGGTAATGGAGCGGGTTCTCAGCCAGATCAGTTCAGCAACGGAGTGGTTCGCAGTCAGATCAGTCGGTAATGAAGAGGGTTCTCAGCCAGATCAGTCAGTAACGGAGCAATAACACAGGAAGGTCGTCAGGCTGGCCCGGTCATACACGATAACAGCAACACAGTAACAAACATCAGGAACAGATACACCACGAAAGGGCGCCTTGGTATAGACATCATAGGGTATATAAAGGCAAGCCCTGGGTGGAGAAAGAATATCAGGCCAATAAGAGGACGGCATTGAAATTGTTATTTTGCCTAATGTCGCTGTCAGAGCACCGTGATAGCTGGGATGGGACAAGGTCTGATTTGTCCAAGTTCATGATCCACCCGTGATGGGTGAGAGCATGAATGCATTGCTGAACCTGCTGATGAAGAAGTTCCGCAGAAGAGGCTTTCAGAAGCAGGTTGTCCATGTATGGAGTAACTCTGCCGTCTCGGTGGAGGACGGACACTAAGGCTCCCAGGACATGGTTGAAGACCTGAGAAGCTGTCAGGCAAACCAGAGGTACTGCTGGCTCTCTGGATGAACTGCAATGTGTAAGTGAGTATCCTGAAGATTCAGAGAAGCAAGGAATTCCCCCAGGGACATGGCAGCAATCACCATCCGTAGAAACTCCTGTTGATAATGAGTCCGGGTCACAAAGGAATGGAGATCCTTCAAGTCCAAAATGGGACGACAACCGCCATCCTTCTTGGAGACCACAAAGGTTTGAGTAAAAACCCATACCTCTATCCTCAACTGGAACCGGCTCTAAAACATCCTGGTCCAGAAGAGCACCGTCAAAAAGACCACGTTTCTCTGCTCTGAGGCATATGAGAAGGAAGAAAGCGAAAGGGGGGAAGAGAGACGAAAGGGATCCTGTACCCTTCCGTGACCACCTGCAAAACCCATGGGTCCGACACGGAATCCTCCCAAATGCTGCGATAGTGACGCAGACGACCACCCACAGCAGAGTGCGGACCCAGATTTGGCGAGTCATTCCGAAGAAGGCTTGGAAGCCTTGGGCTTGGAGGAGACCTTGGGATTCCATTGCTGTTTGGGCTTGGAGAAGGTACATGGAGCTGAGGGAACCATGTGGTTCACCGGACGGGTCTCATTCTAAATGGAACGAAAAAGCCGTTTACGCTTAAGCGGTGTTTTCTTCCTAGGAACTAAGGGTAGGAGTGTACTCTTACCCCCTGTAGCCTCACTGATCAGAGCCTTGAGATCTGGCCCAAACAAAGAAATGCCTTGAAAAGGAAAGGAGAGCAATGCTTTCTTAGAAGCAGTATCAGCAGACCAAATCTTGAGCCAACAAGCCCGTTTGGCAACCACAGACATGGTGGAAACCCTAGCCACCAAACAGATGGCATCAAATAGGGCAGCAGAAACATAGTGCTGTGCCTCAGAAAATGTTGGCAATGAGGTGCAACTTATCTGAAGTAGGAGCACCCTGACAGACAGCAAGAGTGAGCTGTTCAGTCCAGACTGCAATGGCTTGGTTCACTCATGCTGCTGCGAATGCTGGACTCATGGCAGTACCAGCAGTGGCAAAGATGGACTTGAGGGAGACCTCAAGTTTCTGGTCAGTCCAGTCCTTTAAAGCAGACGCATCAGACACTGGCAAGGTAGTAGACTTGGATAACCTAGAGTTAGGAGCATCCGCTTTGGAAGGATGAACCCACTGACCAAGCGCTGCCTCAGAAATAGATAAAGCTTAGCAAATTTCTTGGAGACTGAAGGCTTTCTGTCCGGAGACTTCCACTCTTTAGACACAAGGCAGTCAAGAGTGGAAAGCAAGTAAGGGGCTTTTTAGGCTCCTGAAACACATCAGATGGGTCAGAAGGAACCTCCTGAACTAAGGGAATGTTAAGAGTATTCAAAATAGCCCTGATCAGGCCCTCAGCAGAGGGCTCAGGATCAGCCTCAAAAGGATCCCCAAAAAACTGAGGGGAGCCCAGGGGAGAATATTCCTCAACATCTGAATCCACCAGGAGTTCCTCTTCAAAGGAATCTGACATGTCAGGTACTCCCTAAGGTTTGGGCAGGGAAGGAGGAGTGGGTCTTCCAAGAATGGAAGACCCCCTGTAACTGGGATGGAAAGAGTTGCAAAGTGGACCTAAGGTCCCTAGTAGCAGCCTTGAACTCTTGCACCCAAACTGGCTCGAATGCATGGATGGAGGTCCCTGGAAGACTTTCAGAGACATCAGAACATGCTGGGCATAAATGACCTGAGAATTCTCTAGATAACCCTGAATGACAGGAAGAGCAATGCACAATAAAGGATACAGAGACCCCAGCATCACTAGTCTTAGGTCTGGCCCCAAGCTCCAATGGTATAGACATTCTCACAGTGTCAAATAATCTTACTGTATAAGAAATCACCCAATTATAGTACGTATGATTGAAGTTTCACCCCAGAAATTGCTAAAATAGACTTATCTGGCAGGCAAAGGGTTAATCAGCAAAGGGGAGAAGGAGAGTCCAAGCCCTGCGTAGGACACTCACTCTGGAAAGATCACAAAATGGCTGCCGTGGCGGGAGCAAATCAGAAACTAGCACGTGAAGCAAGCGCTCATGGGAAATTTAGTTTTCCCAGAAAAGTACCCCAAACAGTGCCGAAGCCCCCTGAGCCCCTCAACACACTAGAAACATGAACCGGATGATAGAGCAAGGGCAGACAAGTAAAATGAGCCATCTCTGAAGTCGCTAGGTTAAACGGTTGCAGAGATGTGTCCCAAACTGTACAGTCCCATAGGAGTGAATGGAGCAATGGCGCCTATGCGGTAAAGCGCGCCTTTAACTTAATTTTTACAAAATTGAAGGTAGAATATTAAAAAAAAAGACATGAAACATCGCTAGAACATGTTAGGATACCCAACACTGAACCAGTAAGGGAAAAAAAAAAAAAAAAAAAAAAAAAGTGTCAGAAAACCCCCGCAAATGAATGCCAAACCAGCAGCTAAAAGGGTTAAATACCACATAAACCTGCTCCAAACACCCAACAGACATACAGATAGACCCAGTGAGTGCTGGAGCGTGCAATAGGAAGTCCAAATGAAAAACCCCTGTGCGGAGGGGCACTGTGGGACATGTGGACCTGAGGCACTCAAAGGGTTGCTCACCTTTCCTGCATATCTTCTGTCTTCAGATTACCATGTTTAACCCCTTAACAACCCTCGACAGTCATAGTACGTCATGAGTCGGTCTGAGTTAATGACCCATGACGTACTATGACAGTCATGGAATTCCAGGCTTCCCCACGCAGCTGCACGCTGTTCGGGGAGTCCGGAACCGGAATTAAGGGGTTAAAAAAAAAAAAAAAAAAGAAGCCTCGGTGGGCGATTCCTGAGGAAAGAACTCGATTTTCCCCCCAAGGGCTTAAGGTCCACAAAAAGCACCTGGTAATGGAGCTCGCCACATCTAAGGGCATTGTCAGTGATGGTAATCCGCCTAATGGTGGTATTCCATTTCTAACAGAAAAATAAAAAACTTCTAAAACTATAGCAGAACTGTTCTCTTGCCTGTGTTATCTTCACCAAGGAACAAATCTTTCTGGAGCTGGTTGGCTAGCTGCAGCCAAGGAGGGAAGGTAGGCTCCACCCCCTGCATGCAATTCTAGAATTGTTCCTGTCTACAATTAAAGGGGTGGATCGCCTACCCAGAGTTACCAGTAACCTGTATTGGACGACAGAGAAAACACATGTACACAAATGCCTCCCGCGTCCCCCCCCTTCAAGTTGGAATGAAATACTCACTGAAGTCCCCAGTAAGGAAGACCGCTTCAGCTCCAGGAGCCCATTCTTTACAGTAAACCCCACCATCTGGCTGTATGTGGATTCCAAACGACTGATAACTTCTTGAAAACTTTTCCAAACCACCTTCATGTCCTTCAATGCTTTTCAAGGTTTGATAAAACAGAGCATACCTTCAAGATTAAGAGCAGAATATTAGGAAGTCAAAGTTGAAATAGATATTTTATGATATACACAAGTTAATTTGTTCAAAGGCAAGGTAAACATATCCCAATAAAAATCCTACAATTCCCTTAAACCCATTAAGGACCAGAGAGATGGAAACATTGTGAAGCAATGCACTGCACACCCCTCTGTTCCAAAATGGTTTTATCTGGGCATCAATTCTTATTGCCCGTTATGAATCAATTGTGGGATAATTGCTTCCTCAAGATAAATCTCTATTACTGTATATCATATCAACGAAGGCAGATATTTATTGATGTAAGACTAGGACCACAAAATCCTCCCATTACAGGCTTCATTTCCCCATACTAAAGAACCCTCAAATGGAAGTAGTTTGGAGTTCTTGTTTGCTACAACAAATATTCATGTTCACCTCACTATCCATTAGATTTTTCTGCCCAGATTCCTTTAAAGCAGAACGTCACCTAAATCAGACACCTCTCTATATTTTTTTTAATGCGTGGAATAGTGCAAATCGGTCAATTTTATGTAAAATAAATAGTTTCCTAGCATGAAAATTTACCTTAATGTTGTACCATATGAGGAAGAACGGAGCCGTCTTTGTTACGTATTTCAGTCATGGCTTTTAAGACTGCCCCTTCTCTAGTGTAGCTCACAAACGCTTCTGAACGTCCAGCTCGGATTTCAGATTGCATAACTGTGCACTACTGTTCAGTAAGAAGCTTAAGGGGTCTAAAGAATAAGCCTTGTGTGCGCTGCTGAACCCCTCAACACAAGTATATACAAAAAAACATTTAGTGACAGTTGTGTAGAGTAAAAGACAAATAAGACCAATAGTCCAGTGTGCATACAAAGTAAATTTCCACATAGTGTGTGTGTGTGTGTGTGTGTGTGTGTGTGTGTGTGTGTGTGTGTGTGTGTGTGTGTGTGAGTGTGAAAGATACACCCCAGATGGTTGCCCTTACTTAATATGGAAGTGGTACTGAACGTAACAGGATGCAACCTCGGTCCTCTGGGAACTTCTGTAGCAGTCAGATGATCTTTTTTGCAGCTCAGCATTCTGAAGCCCCAGGTCCCCCGCTCCTGTCAAAGTCGGAGTGTGAATTGCAGTCACACTGATGTAAGTGGATTCCTCACTTTGTTCAAAGCGGCACCTAGCTCTACTACAGCACATAGTGGGGGCTCCAATGCACACACTGATAGGAGCAGAGGACCTGGGAATTCAGAACACTGGACTGCAGAAAGATCCTCTGGTGGCCACATCCTGATAGGCGCTATATCACTGGGATTTCAAGTAAGGGTGCAATCAGACCGACAGTATTCCCCCCACTATATACATCCAATAAGTTTGTGAAGATTTACTCTAGATGCACACTAGACTATTTGTTTTACGTATTTAAAATAAAAAAAAAATTAAAAATTAATTTCAGGTTTTGGGGGGGGGGGGGGGGGAGGTGCATACACACATTAAGACAAATTGTAACTGGAGCCTAAAGTCCTTGGGCTGACTTAGACAGTCGTTCTGGGTCTCTACCTCCTGGATGCAGCTACAAGCTGGTAGACTGCCAGGTGAAACAGGATAACTGGCTGGAACTCTAACACTGGAACCCAATTTGGAAACATCCATGCAACTGCTGGAAACACAGGCTGGAAACAGGGAGCTCTTAGCTGGCTTCGATGGGTGTCCTAAGAGACACTTTCACCAGCCAGGTATAAGGACACAGGAAACCTTCTTAGTTCCAAATACTAACTCACTTTATTGAACAACTCTGGTGTTTTTATACACATTGAACCATATTCAGATATAATACAAGACAAGAAACACAAAGGGCAGTGACATATGGTGGACACAGGGTACCATGGGGGTGGACATTATTAAATTAACTATACAGAGGGACTATGATAAACAATTGTGATGTTTAACAAACACTGGGAATGTAAACACAAGACAATGGGGCAATACAGTGGGCTTGATCAAATCAAAACAGAACACTAGAAACAACAATCAGGACCCCAGTCTAATACTATCACACAGAAGACAGAGGGGATGAGATTAGTCAAGTGCAAACCTTAAATCAACTCTTGGCTCAGAGTGTGTGACCCATCTACCATTTGGCTGGTTTTGCAGATGTTCAACAGTTTAAATACTTCAGGGTAAGGTTGTAGGCCCACAATGCAACAAGGGGTCCAGCATGTATTACAATATTAACCATGCCCATAACTTTTACCATAGAATGGTGGCCTCTTTGGCAGAGATGTCTGCTAGTATACTGTCCCACAGGTCTCCATAGTCTGCGACAATGGGCTAAAAATTCCATACTCCCAGAAAGGGCTTCCAGTAACGGACTGTGGTCCATTACACACATCCCCCTAGCTCTCAAATGGTTAAACCAAAGCATCAACAATCAGATCTAGGAAGGGCTGCAAATGCTTATAAGGGACCATCTTGAAGACACTACTTTCTTATGAAATAGTTTTTGGAGAGTATATATTCTGAATTGACTAAATATAAATTAGAGAGTCTATGACTGTGCACTGATACTGCAGACTCCTTCAATATTCAGCCTCTAGAATGACACAAACAAACAGTGGCTAGCTAATTCCTGATAAACTAGGGTCTGCTTGGGGATGGAGATCTCCTGTTCCATTTCCAACGTATAGGAGAGGGCAGAATAGAAGCCCATATAGAGGTTGCTAGGCCAAGGCAGGGGGTAAAGCGGAGCTACAAGTGTCCTGCCTACCCCACGGTTCCTGTGTTCCACAATGGAGTAACATTAGCCATAATTAGACAAAAAGGAGCCACAAAAGACTTAAGAAACGAATAATCATTTACCTAAGAAGAAAAAAGTCATATGAACGCCAAAAACAAGTAATTGTATGCATGGACAAATAACACAACTAGTAATGTCCACTGTGTATGACAACTTCAGAAAAGATGGGCAAAGGGGCAGAGCAAGGGTGTGCCTAAAAACTTTTCTCCAGTGTTTTATACAGGAAAAGGTGAAATTTACTTACCAATATTTTGTTTTCCTCTGTGTCCTTACACGGCAATGGACTGTGGGTATTGATTTCACCTCCCAGCTAGTAGGACCAATAACTTACAAAAACTATTGCTCCTCCCATTTTTTCTTAACCAAGCTGTAACAGATAAAAGAAATGTTAGATACAAATACAGCTCATAGTCATAAATTTCCCCTTCATATGACAGAGCAGAATTGTCCTACTGGAAAGATACCGTAATCTTACTCAGAGAATTAGTAGGGGAGGGTTGTAGTAGAAGGACACAGAGGAAAACCAAATATTTGTGTAAATTTCACCTTTTCCTCTGTGTCCAATCCAAGGCAATGGACTGTGGGACATACCAAAGCACTACCCCAGTACGGGTGGGGAAAAAAATGTCAGTCTGAGAAAGGAATGGCTGCTTCCAGCACCTTCTTGCCAAATCTGGCATCTGCCAATTCCTGCAGATCCAGTTTGTAGTGTTTAACAAATGTTGACACTCAAGACCAGGTGGCATCCTTACAGGTTTCTTCTGGTGTAGCAACCGCCTTCTGAGCCCATGAGGTAGACATGGCCCTGGTCGAGTGTGCTTTGATCCCTTTTGTAGGTTCCTGCTCAGCTGATTGATTAAAGAGGCTATAAAGTTGGATTACAATCAAGAAATCGAGCTCTTGGACGACACCATACTTTTGAATTTTCTAGCAAAGTATACGAACAAGGTGTTTGACTTATGAAAGTACTTAGTTCTTTGGTGGTAGAATTTTAGGCATCGAACTAAGTCTAGGTGATGCAGTCTCCGTTCCTTGTCATTGGCTGGATTAGGACAAAAAGGAAGGTAGAATCACCTGACTGAGGTGGAAGTTAGATATGACTTTTGACCTAAATAACAGTCTTGGCCGGAGTACCACTTTGTCTTGGTGAAACACCATGTGAGGAGGGACTCATAACAAGGCCTGCAGTTCCTCCACTCTCCTTGCTGAAGTGATTGCTGTGAGAAGTACAGACTTAAGAACTAAGTGTTTCATGGAGATTGATTCCAGAGGTTCAAATAAGCTATGTGCGCAAAACTGCTGTAAACCAGATTCAGGTCCCAAGGAGGGGTGACATCTCGGATGGTAGGTTTAATCTTTGTTAAAGCCGTTACAAATCTTTTCACCAAATAATGTTCGGCTAAAGGGGTTGCCATAGTGGCTGATAATGCTGAAAGCTGCACATTGAGTGATGCAGGTTTCAGTCAGTCAGTCACTTCTGGAAACCTTCTTGAAGGAAATCTAGAATTCTTACCAGAGAAATGGAACTCCAATCCAGATGCTGGACTTTACACCATTTATAAAATACAAACCAGACCCTGTAATATATTTTGGAAGATGAGGGGCGTCGACCTGCTATGATAATTTCTATTATCGGGTCTGATAGGCCACTGAGCTTTAATGAGTTCTGCTCAGCAGCCAGGCCATCAGCTTCCAGAAAGCTGGATTCGGGTGAAATATTGGCGGCACCACTGGACGTTTCATTGGTTCTCTGATAGATAGACGCTCTTCATTTCTGAGTACCACATTTTGTGGGCCAGTCCGGCACTATCAGGATCACTTCTGCCTTGTCCCTCTTTATTTTCTGTATTACATCTGTCAGAAGAGGAAGAGGTAGGAAGAGATGGGCTAGAGGGAAGTTTCAGGTGTGACAGAGCATCCTGGCCTGCTGCCCCTCCAACATGATAGAAACATTTGGCATTTTGTGTTTCGCTCAGAAGCCATGAGATCTATCACTGGCACCCTGAAACTTGATATAATGTCCTGGTAGATTTCTGCATCTAGGAATCTTTCCCCTGGCTCCATCCTCTTCCAGCTTAGGAAATCCACCTGGAGGTTGAGGTCTCCCAACAGGTATGTTGCCGGTAGTGCCTCTAAAGGACACTGTCCAAAGAAGGATCCGTATTGCTAGTCGGTTTAATGAAAGGCTCATCGTTACACTGTGATTCATAAAATACCTGACTGTGGTGGTATTGTCTAAACGAATCCAGATTGGTCGTCTCTAAAGCTCTGTCTGCATCTACCACAGTGTGTTCCATATTGCCTGAAGAAGTTCTAGGATGTTTATGTGTAGTCTTGACTCTCTGGGTGTCCAAGTTCCCTGGACTGACTCGTTCTTCCAGATTCCTCCCCAGCCGGTCTTGCTGGCATCAGTGTAGACTATTTCCCATTGATAGGGTCGCAGCCTCCGTCCCTTTGCCATGTTGTTTGGGTGACTCCACCAATTCAATTCTAGTCTGGTGGCAGGAAGACTGGGATCCTTTGAGCCACATTGAAAGGATATGGTTTGAAATACTGTAGGGAATTGTACCGAGTCTGAGTCTATCTGCTGTGGGCTCTGGGCCAGGGGACTATCTGGAATGTTGAGGACAGGTTCCCCAACCTGGAGAAATCCTTTACTGGCCGCTCTCGATGTCTTAAACAGATTGACACTCTTTCCCATATCTGCTTTAGCCTGTCCTGAGAGAGCATTGCTAGTTTCTGTATAGTGTTGACCTGAATTCCTAGGAAGATCAAATTTTGAGATGGTTGCAGTTGGCTTTTCTCCAGATTGATTAGCCAGCCTAACTGTTGCAGAAGTTCCAGATGTGCTGATGTGCTTGTTCTTGATTTCTCTTCTTTGTCCTCTATTAGGATGTTGTCCAAATATGGTAGAACTGTGATTCCTTGCTGATGCAGCGATGACATGGCTACTGCCAGGACCTTTGTAAACACTCTTGGTGCTGAGGCTAGGCCGATTTTGGTAGTGTTCTCGGAATATGTGGACTCTTCTGTGTGAGGGGTGTATTAGAAGATGGTAATAGGCATCCCTGAGATCTATCCTGGTTAGGAATGGAATGCTCCTCGTTGCATCATCTTGATAGCATGGTCTCCATCTTGAATTTCCTGAAGAGAGTTGATCTCCTTTAAGCCCATGATTATGCGCAACTCTGCTTTGGAATGGAGAATGGAACGGACTAAGTTGTAGAATAGAAGCCATGGAACGTCTGACTGTCCGTGACCTTCTATATTACTATGTTGTGGAGCAGGTTCTGAATGGCCTGTCGCAGCCTCTTTGCCACTTGAAGATTATGGATTCTGGACACCCTGAACTTGTAAAGATTTGGACAGATTTGAACTCTAAGGTGTATCCCATCTCCAGGATCTGTTGAACCCATCTGTCTGGGTTTATCAGCTGCCAGGTTTCTCTGAAGTGTTCCAGTCTGCCCCCAACTGGAGTGGCAGATGGGATCCCCCGTGTTTCATTGTGGATTGGGCTGGAACCTTGGCTTCTTCTGGAATTCTCTGCAGTTTCCAGATCTGGCCCCTTGTGTTGACCCATACTGCCTCTGGTCATAAGATCTTTCAGGCCTATAACGCTTTGCATCCCGAAAGGACTGTTTACAGAAAGTAGTGACTCTGGTTGGAAAAGGACGATTCCGGCACTGTTGGGGAAGAAAGGGACTCTTTCCTCCTGATGACTGACGAATAATGTCCTCAAGTTGATTGCCAAATAACTTGTTTCCAGAAAATGGAAGGGATACTAATTTATGCTTAGATGTGGCGTCCGCCTCCAAGGATTTTTTCCATAAGGCTCATCTTGCTGTGATAGAAAGGGCTGAAGATCTTGCCAGGCCATCAATACTGTCCAGCGTTGCGTTGCAGGAGAAATTCACTGCGTCTTCAATGGATGTCGATTCTTTCAACAAGCCTGATCTTGAGACGGATGAGTAAATTCTCTTCAGATTCTGACAGCCAAATCCTACGTGTTCTAAACACGCAAGCCATGGCTGTTGCAGTCTTCATATTCTGCCCAACAATAGAAAATTGTCTCAGGAGTGCCGTATCTGCTCTCGTCCATAGGATCCCTTAATGTGGTACCATACTCTAACAGAGTGGGTCTTCTGGAAATCTGGGCAACCTTCGGAGAGGTAACCCAGGAACTGGCATCTTCCTTTGTAAATAGATACATGCGCTGCATCAGTCTGGACATCTGCGATAGTTTGTCTCCAATCTTCCATTCATTATCATTTCCTGAATGGAAATGTTGGCTTTCCTTTTTATAAGCAATGAATTCTGTATCAATGTTTAAATCTTTTTGCATTTCGGTTAATCCTAGAGACTCTCTCATGGCCCTCTCTAGGCTACCTTGTCAAGGCCAAAGGAGCAAATTCCTCTGTAATCTCCGCTTCCTTTGTGTATGAGGGACCCAATCCTAATTCTAACACACTGGTTTCTTAATCTTCCTCAAACATGCGTTAAGTACCTTCCTCAGGGTCTGAAGTTCTGACGCTTCCTGGGAGATTCCTGCATGGACTGGAAGGTCTCTTGCATAGATGTCTTCATCCATCCCAGAAAGTCCTTAAACTAGGATGGAACCTCAGTGTTGAAAATCTTTGCCAAACACTCAGTGCAGAGCTTGGCTCATTCCGTATCCGGTAACTTAGAGTCACATCGGGCACACTATTTGGTTTTTGAAGGCTTGTCTTAGGGGTTTTTGCTGATTGCTTCAGCTTTTCCCCTTTATTTTCTTTAGAAGCAGACATAGTGTAATACAGTGAAATAGGAACTGAAGCAGAAGATATGTAACGTATAGGTCAGCATATAAAACAGAGATCCACAATGACGATCCCAGTCAAACCATGGTGACTAAAACAGGAACTCTGCACATTAAAACTGATAAATGCACAAATGAAGCACTTACATATGCAGTTTCCCATCTCCGTTGTGCTCCTTAAGTACAGGTGCCTTCAGCCAGCTTCCTCATTGGTGAATTCCACCATTGGAGTGCACACCAGCTGAACTTGCGCCTATTGAGTAAACACAACGAAGGTGCTGGTCTGAGCTCAGGAGCAGCATGGGAACGCAACGAAGGTGAGTCTCAGACTCAGGCAGCTCATCTTCGCGTTTTAGACATGAAAACGGCATTTCTAACTGACCCATGAGACCCAGGCAGCCAGATGGGTATGTGATCCAAATTGTGGGAACATGTAAAATGCATTGCAGGCAAAATACATAGACGAAAAACAAAGGATAGGAGAAAGTTTAAAATAGCTGCTAAACGGTCCTCAAAGAGGAGCAAGGGCAATAATAAGATATATACTAAAATATATGCAAAACCCCAGGTGGAGTTCTGAGGCTCCAGGCCTCCGCCCTCCAGTTTGGTAGGACCAAATAAAACTGAGCAAATGGGGAGGAGCAGTAGTTTTCTTAAGTTATTGGTCCTACCAGCTGGGAGGCGGAGTCAATAACCACAGTCCATTGCAGTGGATTGGACACAGAAGAAAATAAAATTTGGCATATACGACAAAAATGGTCTTGCAAAAGACAAAATTTGTACGTTAAGAAAAAAAGTGGAGAGAATGTGAGAAACCTATAATTTAAGGAAACACCACAAGCACATTTACCATACCTATGTACCAAAATTTTTGTCTTTAGTCAAGACATTTTTGTTATTACATACAACATTTTCAGTCAGGAATCATACTTCAATGACAAAACGACACAACCGACACTCTCTGAAAATATTAATGAGCCCAAAGACACTGTACTTTGAAGTGTCATTACAAAATGACAAAAAGCTATTTTGCAACTTCTTTGACCATATAGCCCTAAGTGTTATGGTTTCTCTATCGCAGGGTTTCCCAACCATGGTGCCACGGACATCATCTTAGGGTGCCCCACTGTATCTACAGGGCTTTGACAAAAATGTGAGTGTAGACTTCCAACTGTTTATGTCAGGATATTACTATGTACAATAGGTTTATTTTAGTTGTGAGGTTTAATAATAACTATGTATTTGTAACCTTCATTACAACCTTGACAAGTTACATAAAATAATAGGGGTGCCCTAAAAATGCCAAACTGTGTGTTTGGTGTGCCATGGGCAAAAAAAGCTTGAGAACCACTATCCTTTCTACCTTTCAGTAGTTACAGTGCTTTTTTGTACAGGCAAGTCACATCTGATAAGTTATAAGAATGAAAGCTTGTATTTAGAGCTTTGTACTTTTGGCACGCCATACAGTATGTCAGTTCATACCAATGGGGTGCCATTTTTTTTTTTACATTAGAGCAGTAGTTAATGAATGCAGCAATAAATTCCATAGTTTTCAATTATTTTGGTACCTTTGAAGGGGAAGCATTTTCAAGAAACATTTGTGCACACCAGGCTAGGGGTAGAAAGGCAAGACTACCCGCTCCGGTATTGACCAGTGGCTCTGTCTGACTACCCGCTCCGTGTAGGACCTAGGCCTTGTCTGACTACCCGTTCTGGTTTGACCCTGATTCTGGCAGACTACCCGCTCCGTAAGTTCTGTGGCTCTGGCTGACTACCTGATCCAGTTTTCACCCGTGGCTCTGTCCGACTAACCGCTCTGTGCTTGGCCCTGGTACTGTCAGACTCTCCAGTCTGTCCCAACCAGCTTTTGCTGGCTCTCGCGCCCGTACAGTACACAAGTAAACTTTACCTCCCTGGTATTGCTGCAGCTGCCTTCCGCTCGGTAGCTCAGGGTTAGTCTCACATCAGGTATTGCTTTTGCAGTCTTGCTCCGTGCATCCTTGACTAGCTGTACCTCCGAGGCCAGTACCTGTCTGTGACCCCGGTAGTGCTCCTGTTGCATGATCCCTCCAGGTATTGCTATAGTAGTCTCGCTCTGTGTATCTTTGACTAGCTATACCTCCGAGGCTATTACCTGGCTGTAACCCCGGTCTGCTCCTGTTGCCTGATCCCTAGCTATCTAGGTTTCTGCACACTCATTTTGTAGAATCATAGGGGAGATTCTACTGCCTTTGCTGCGTTGGCAAACTGTGGTTGCAGGTTGTAGCTCAGTGTCAGCTCCTGGGTAGTGGTCTGCGCACTGTCCTCATGCCTGTTCCTGAGAAGGTTGGGGAAGTGTTTTGCTCCTGTATATATTTATCTTAATAAACTGGTTAAATTCACCTGTACCTGTGTTGTGTGATTCTTTATCTTAAGTACCACAACAGCAAGGAAGACCAAGTCTGTTTACCCAAGGCCTGATTCCTGAAGGCCCAAGAAACACCCACAGACCTTGTGGAATGCACTGTGATCTTAAAGGGAGCAGGTTTCTTCCAGATCTCATATGCCTGGCATAGGGCAGCCTTAATCCAAGGGGCAATGGTGACTCTGGAAGCAGCCCAACCAGCCCAAGGTCCCCAAGGGATGACAGAGTCAGCCTTGCGAAAAGGCTCAGTACGATGCACAAAAAGTTGAAGGCAATGCACCACGTCCAACAAATGGTCTGAAGCACTGACTTATCCCGATGAAACACCAGGAAAGGTGATTTACAAGACACTCGCCACACCAAGACTGCTGCCAAGAGAAAACCCATCCTGTGCATCAAGAGACAGACAGAAAAAAAAAAAAAAAAAAAAAAAAAAAGAAAGAAGAAGAAGAGAGAGGGTTGAAAGGAGGCCTCTGCATGACACCCATAACCAGTTTAAAATCCTCCAGATGGTAACCCACCTAATGGGGTATTACACAGTCCCATATCCAAGGATAAAAAAAAAAAAAAAAAAAAAAAAAGTAGGAAACTAAACTTCTTGCTCTGCCAGCTTCTAGTAGGACACACGAATACTGGCAGTTTAGAGGCCGGGGGTGAGGGGGTTGAGCTGGAGGAGAGAGTTTCTACCCATAGGACTTCTGAGATGTGTCCTGCCCACCAGGAAGAGGCACTCTGCTCCACTGTACCTGTGTTACCTGTTGGACATAAGAAAATACTATACATATTTGGTATTTCCGTACTAACATGCTAGGCTTAAATGCTTATTATGCAAAAAAAATATATATATATTTTATATAGTGTTTATCCTCTTCAGTAACACCAGGGTACTCCCATTCTCCCATTGCCGAGAGGTGTTTTTTGTCGTGATTTTTTTTTTAAATGGTGCATCTCAAAGGCCTGGGATTGTACAGTGGAGCTGTTGCTCCACTCTATGGACGTTTATGTTCAACTGACCAGAGAAGGCCATAGGATGGTGTAGCAACTGTGCCAATGTAAAATTTCAGGCCAATGAGATACTGCACACACAAAAAAAAAAAAAAAAAAAAAAAACTACAGATAAAAATAAAGTTTGAGCTGCAATAACTTTTGAATAGTACCTCTCAGTGGTTGAAGCCCCCTTGTTTTATTCAGGAGGATAAACACTACAATATATATATGTTTTACGTATGAAGTGTTACCATCTCTTAATTTTTTTTCACAATGTAAGATTACATTTTGATTCCTCTGGGATTCATACCTACAACAATGGACACCAAAAATATGAAAATTGCCTGGCCTCCTTGGAGGACAAAATTCCCCAGACGTCCAGAACTTAAAAGGGTTAAATATCCATGAATTATATCATGGAATAAACCACCAAGAAACAAAATTCATCAATTATACTTTTATTATGGATCTAGAATTTCAGTCTCAAATACATATATTAATATAATGTGTGTAATATTATATATATATATATATATATATATATATATACATACACATATACACACACACACACACACACACACACACACTTGTTCATTTAATATATTGTAAAAAAGTAGGCATATTAAGTCAAAAATTAGAGGAGGGCTACTTTAGCTCGTGTTTCACATTACACAAGAGAAAACAGACTGAAAGGTCAGTTGAACAGTTACAGCATTGACCTTTTCAAAGGTAATCAGCAGAACATGTTGCAGAGATGTGGATAGAAACGTGACTGGAAAGATTTTTGATAAAGAGCCACAATGGCACAAGAAGAGTGCTCAGAATAGTTTAAACCATTTCATGATAACTTAACCAACTGTAGCATATGCATCAGTACTGGTACCTCTATCAAGAGGTGGGAGGGGAATCCTTTTACATGGAATAGCTTTAAACTACCACAAAGTAAGTTAATAAACAGAGCAAATTGTTATGCTTAAAATTACTCAACGATACAATTTGACATTACTACACCTTTAAAAACAAACAAAAACACATTAAATGCCTTTCTTAGAAAAAGTTGAAAAGCTACAAATCATATAAAATTCATAGCAAGTAGAATGCAGGGGAGGGCGGTGTGGGGAATGACAGACAGATCCATAGTATATCAAAATAAATGAAGAAAACTGAAAGGAAACTAAGGAGGAAGACTGGTAAACAAAATTAATTCAACCCCTTAATCCCTTAAGGGCCCATGACAGTCCTGGACCGTCATTGGTTGCTATCCCCTTAAGGACCCATGATGGTCCAGGACCGTCATGGCTTACATGATAGCAGCGTGCCTCTGTGCACGCTGCGATCATTAATTCCAGGCTGAGACTGAGCGCTCCGAGACCAGGACGTTCAGTCTCAGCCCTTCTTGCTTCTGCCGGTTCATGTGATCGCCGTAGCAGCGATCACATGTACGGGCATTCTGAGAAACAGAGGCAGCATGCAAAGCATGCTGACTCTGAGCGTCTCCTCTACCTCTTTCTCCCTTGCTATCAAAGTAAGGGAGAGAGAAGACACCTAGTGATAAAAGAAAATACAGCAGCTAGGGGTATTAACCCCTTCACTGCTAGTGCAGGAGGCTGGCTAAATGCAGGTAAATTTTTGACCTGCAATGATATACTTAATTTTTTTGAAAAAAAAAAAAAAATTATTAAAAAAAAAAAAAATAATAATAATAATCTCATTAAACAAAACTGGGTGTGTGATTGTTGTGGAGCCATGTAATACACTTATACACCCCGCCAAATGTCAGGGATAAAAAAAGTGACAAAATAGGGTGGGAAAAAGGGACATGGGGATTTTCATCCAGGGGGGACAGTGGACACTTTAAATTGCACATTTTGTAGGTATGACTGACCGGTCATACTTTTCATGCAGTCGCCATAAAAATGTAACCCTTTGTGCCCAAGAGAAAAACCAAAGATGGTGGTTTTTTTACATTTTTTTTTTTTTACATTTTCATAAAGTAAATGGTGGGTTATCCATATATGTGGGGTATCAAATGAAAGCCCTATTTGTGCTTAAAAAACAGTATATAATTTATGGGGGTGGAATAAAAGACTTAGAGGGAAAACACTGTTGAACAAAGACATAGTCAAAAAGGTCAGAATTGCTCCGATCCTTAAGTCAAATCCACCTCTGATTCCCGGCCCTTAAGGGGTTAAGGATGTGGAGCCCTGAAATCCATGACGGTTCAGGCATGTCATGGTTCCTTACACCTCACCAACCCACGGTGTGCCAGGACAGTCAAGGGTCCTTAAGGGGTTAAGGATGTATTATATGAAGTTTTGGTAATGAGAGGAATCCCAAGTCCTTATTTAGTCCAGTGTCTGAACATTGATCTTTATTTCAAAAGTCACTCGCGCCTGTGTATTTTAAAAGTTCGCTCTGCATGTTTTGAATTTTAAAGGTTAATGATGGAGTGGATTTTAATATAAACACCCCCCCCTCCAACTGCCATAAATTAAATAATTTAAAACACTGGGCTGGGGGGGGAGAAAAACTAAAGCAGAGTAACCACTTTATTATATACTAGTAGTAAAGGCCCGTACGCACGGGCCAAAGTGCCAGCCAGTGGCCTCTGCTGCTGCCCCGGAGCTGGAGGTGGTGGGCCGGTCGGAGCGCCCCTCTCTAGATCAGCAGTGCCTCTGACTGAAAGCCGGCACGTTCATGCAGTCTCTACTGCGCATGTGCAGTTACGCACACAGGGAGCTTCACATTCTAGCACTTTACATTATATAGATTTAATATAAATCCACCTGCACAACACGATTAGACTTTTTAGTCTGTGTAGATGTAAAAAGAATGAATATCACAGTATGTGAGGGGTATTTTTTTTTTTTTTTTTTTTTTAATTTTGCTAACGTTTTATTCTCAAGCAGGTGTAACAATCTCCCTTTATCAAAATAAATACTAATCAAGATAAATCAAGTCAGATGATAGGCAATACATGGGTTATGAAAACAAGAATTTAATCAACATCAGATCACACCAGTTCAAGGATTACAAAATCCCTTGGCCAATATGAATATCATTTGGAGTAGGTGGTGGATGCTATACGAAGACATGGGGAGAGTGATAAATCCATGACACCACCCCACCCTCTCCAAGAAAGACTACAAGTTCAACAGATAATTGGCTTATGGATACACAAAAATAAAGCCTACCTGAAATGCCAAAGTCATTTGAGAATGTAATCCTTTTAGTGCCACAGGGGTACACAATGAATTGCATGCCCCTCTGGCACTCAAAGGGCTAAACAACTTTGTGGAAATGGAATTTCTAAGACCAACAATTATATTTAGTACCAAGAAATGTAATGCATTGTCAACAGGAGGACTACAGAATAAACCCTAAATAAGTTCTTAGCAGGCCAAGTCCTAGACAGTTGTTAAAATATTAGCATTAGGTGGAAGTGGGGCTGCACTTTAAAAAGCAGCATTCATACAGATGAACCATGCAAGACTGGATCATCATAATGTCAGTTTCCATGTGAGATCTGGTTTAAGAAGTACGATATCCCTTTCTGTAGTAAATGTTAAGCCCTACTTTACCAGGAAGGAGACAGTGAGATTGTCGGACCCCCCTCCCTCCCAAGTATGATCTGGGTATGTATTTTACCTAATTCAGAAGGATGAGAGGCTGATATCTCAAGGTCTGAACATATTTTATAGCTGGTGCATTAGCCAACTGAGCCATCTAAAGAAAATCATAAAAACGATTTCAGAAATTTAAATAAATTAATCTCTTACTTTCTGTAAGAAAGGAGGCCACCACACAGGTGGAATATTACATGTTTTCCACAAAAACATATAAAATGTACTTAACGGTATTCAGTTTTCTTCTGTCTAACTCCAAGGCATTAAAGTATGGGAACATCTCAACCCTCCAGCTGGTTAGGACAAATTGGAAAAGTTTAAAGGTAGTTGCTTGAAGGCATCCCCAGTTTCTTATTTTTTTGTATGTTACAGCTTTGTCATAAGGAATTAGTGGGGGGGGGAGCCTTGGAGTTACACAGAAGAAAACTAAATATCGGTAGGTAAATGTATATGTTTCCTCTGTGTATACAAGGCATACAAGTATTCCAATAATAAAAGGGCAGGGTATAGAATCTTACCCACTAGTGGTGCACCTATCACGGTGCCCGTGCTATGCTGGTGACATTGTCATTTTCCACTACTGCTTATGCCCATTGGTTGAAGTGACTTGTCCCAACCCAGTATTTGTCCTTAAATACTGGGTCTTGTCACTTATCCGGTGCCCTTTCGTTTCCGTTACCAGCGCTTGTTCCTGTTTTCGTGTGATCTCTGTGTACCAACCCGGACTACTCTGCATCTCGTTCCTGCTCTGTGTACCGACTCAGATTGGCTGACATTCCTGCTCTGTGTACCGACCCGTCCCGGTTGGGCTCCTGTGGTTGTGTATCCCTCCTGCTGACACCTTATCAGTCTCCAGTTGGGGTTGTTCCAGGATCCTCTCTGTCTCCGGACAGTCGCTCTCTGCAGTCTACTCTCCATTGCGGTCGGTGTCGCCCAGGCGACATTGCTGGTGTGTTCCTTCCATCCGTGCACCACTATCGGCTGGACCGTTTCCTGCCATTCACGCTGAGGTTGGGTTCTCTGGGCGCCTCAGGCAGTCCACCTGATTGTGCAGTCGACTCTGGTCTGAGTGTTGTTAACCCTTCGGAGTGGGTGCCAGACACCAGCTATCCTCCCGTGCAGTCCCCGGTTGGGTGCCTTTCCGGGCTTGTTGCTAGTCTCCGTTACTGCTACGGCAGTCCACAAAGTTGCTCTGGTCTCTGTTGTCTGCTTGGGCGTTACTTGATATTGTGCGCTCTCTTCAGATTGAGTGTCTTAAAGGGCCTCGCACTATTAGGGCCTGTCAGTCCTCCCTGCCTAACAGTAACCCATTCAGTGCTGCCTAACTTGAGTATCACACCAAAGTTGCCTGACCTGTGTCAGTATATTGTAAATTTGTATATACTGGACCCATGTGGGTATACCTCATTGTAACCTGTCCTGTATCTGTACTATATTGCTTATATATTACTGGACCCATGAGGGTTATCGTTCTTGCATCTGTTCAATAAAACTGTGTGTTTTATCCAAACATACTGTGTCTGAGTGTCAAACAAACCATTACAGCCCTACAGCTTCCAGGACCTTCCTCCAGAAGCTGGCATCTGATGAGGCTTGTAAATCCAGCTTATAATGTTTCATGAAGGTGGCTATGGAGGACCACGTGGCTTCTTTCCAAAGGTGAAGCCTGGGCCTGTTTGGCCCAAGAAGTGGCCATAGCTCTAGTGGAATGTGTCTTAATACTGGAGGGTGCCACAAGACCGGACTCAGCATAGCACTTCCTAATACAGTCTTTTATCCATTTAGAAATGGATGATTTTGATGCTGCCTTACCCTTAAATCGGCTTTGGAAATACAGAGAATCAGAAGATCGGACTAAATCAAGATGATAGAGAAGGGTTTCCTTTGGTTTTGAGGATTGTTACAAAAGAAAGGTAGGAGGATATCCTGATTGATGTGAAAGTATGAGACCACCTTTGGGCGAAAGGATGGTTTGACCCTGAAGACAATTTTATCTGGATGGACAGATAAAAAAGGAGGCTATGATGAAAGCGCTTGTAGTTCGTTCACCCTTCTGGCAGAGGTTACCGCTGTAAGGAAAAACAGTCTTGAGGGTCAGAAGGTGAATGCTGTCGATAGGTTCAAAGAGATGAGGTTTCGACAGTTGAGTAAGGACAAGGTTCAGGTTCCATGCAGCTACAATTTCACGAATAGTAGGTCTGGTTTTGACAATGGCTTTGGTGCATCTCCGCCCTAAGTCATGCTCTGCTAAAAGTCTGGCTAGGATAGCAGAGTGCAGAGTTCTGGACTTTCAAGGAGGCTGGTCGGAGCCCTGCCTGAAAAACCTCTTGGAAACAATTTGTGACAGTGGCCTCATCCAGATCTTTAGTAGGTATACTTTTCTGATTGCACCATTTAGCAAAGGCCGGCCAAACCCTATAAATACACTTTAGAGGTAGATTGTTTCCTCCCCTGAAGGAGGGTATCAATGACTGGTTGTGAAAGTCCCCTGTTTTTCAATGACTCCCGCTCAGCTGTCAGGCCATTAGACATAATAGGCTGAAATTGTTGTGCAGGACCGGACCTTGAAGTAGAAGGTCTTTCCTCTTGGGCAGCTCCCATGGGGCTTCTACTGACATCTGAACCAAGTGGGAATACCATATTCTCCGCGGCCAGTTCGGGGCAACTAGTATGACTTCCACTTTGTCAGCACAAATCTTCTTCACCACCTGCATGAGAAGGGGAGTGGGAGGGAAGATAAAAGCCAGATGAAAGTGCCATGGAAAGGTCAGGGCATCCTGGCCCAGGGAATGCGAATCCTGCCATCTGGAAGAGAAGAGGTTGATCTTCTTGTTTGCCCTTGAGGTCGACATCTGGATGGCCCCACTTGGTCGTCAGTTGCTTAAAAACCTCTATTTTCAGAGAGCACTCTCCCTGGTCCAGTTTGTGCCTGCTGAGAAAGCCTGCCTCTAGGTTGCTTTTCCTGGAAATATGAGACACTGAGATTCTGGCTAAGTGTTTTTCGGACCAGAGAAGAAGACTTCTTACTTTTCTGTTTAGAGCTGGGCTCTTGGTGCCCCCCAAGTTTTTGATGTACATTGCTGTTGGGACATTGTTCGTATGAGAACATTTGCTCCCTTGAGGAGTGTTCCAAAGTGGAAAAGTTTCTATCTTATAGCTCTTGCTTCCAGGGTGTTTATGTGAAGGGATCTCTCTGATGTTTTCCATTCCCCTTGGGGAGTTTTGTGCTTCTAGACCCCTCCCCATCCAGTGAGGCTGACATCTGTATGCAGGATTTCCCAATTCTGCAAGAGCAAGGATCTTCCCTTTTGAAGAATTTTTTAGATTCAACCACCAGCAAAGACTTTGTCTGGTTAGGTGGGATAGGGGAGTCCGTTGAAGAGGGTTCCCATAGTCTGCCTTCCAGTAACTCAAAAAGTTTGATTGAAGGGATCGGAGATGTAGCTTTACTCAAGGGATTAGCTGAGTGTATGCCGACCTCAATCCCAGTAGTTTCTGAAAATCATGAGCAGAATTATGTATTTGGCTCAGAAAAGAGGAGGTTTTCTTTTGAAGTTTGAGTATGCTGTCCCATGAAAGAAGGATTGAAGAATCCCTCGTGTTGATCTGTAGGCCCAGGAAGACCATGTTCTGTGAAAGGGACAGCTGACACTTCTCATGGTTGATGACCCAGCTAATCTCCTGAAGGACTATGAGTATGTGTTAGAGATGCTTCGAATGACAAAGCCATAATAAGAAGGTCTTCTAGCACCACAATTTTGGTGAAAACTCTGGGAGCCAAGGACAAGCAGGGGAGAACTGCAAACTGATAGTGATGTTGTTTGACTGCAAACCTCAGAAACACTCTGTGTGCACTGGGATGTGGTAGAAAGCATCCCTGAGGAACACTCCGGTTGACAGGGATTGGATTACTGATTCCAACATCTTGGAGAGCATGCCTGAGAAGGACATTGACTGACTTGAGGTCTAAAATTGGTCTGAAGTGCCCTGAAGACTTCAGGACTAGAAAGACGGGTGAATAGATCACTGAACCTCTATGCCGTACAGGGACTTCCTCTATGACTTCTCGGTCTAATAGGTGGCTGATCGAGGTCAACAACGCCTGACGTTTGTTTTGGTTGGATGGGATTCTGGACCTGATAAATTTTGGCGAGTAACAGAAAGAAACTCCAGCGGGTACCCCAGTTCTATAATTCAAAATACCCAGGCATCTAGATGTACCAGGGTCTTCCAGATTGGAAAGAAAGGTCCCAGTCTGCCACCTACTGGGATCAGAACTGGGGTCTGCCGGGATTCACTGGTTCTCCCTCTTAAATTGAGGCTTCTTGGTGTAGTCACGCCTGAAGCCTCCTCTTTGGGAAGATCTTCCTCTGTTAGCGCCAATGATTGGAGTCATGCCTTCTGCTATCCGGAAATGACTGGTTTCTGTATCTGGAGGACTGAAAGGGAGGAGACACTCTGCGCTCTCTCTGTTGCGGCAGAAAGGGCCTTTTCTCCCCAGAGGCTCTCTTTATTATTTCATCCAGTTGTTAACGAAGAGGGAAGATCCTGTAAAGGGAATAAAAATAAGCCTGCTTTTGGAGGTAGTGTCAGCTTTCCAAGGCTTGAGCCATAAGGATCTGCGAGTGGAGATGGACAGGGCTGAAGATCTTTCCAGTAGACGTATCATATCAAGGGAGGCATCACAGGAATAATTTGTCCCTTCCTTAATGGTGGAGACAACCTTCAAAAGTCTGGATCTTGACACATTTCATTCAATCCTGTTTTGTAAGGTGCGCGATGGGGACATCAACCTTAGGGGAGGCTGACCATTTTTTGCACATCCATGTCACTGAAAGGAAACATTTTCTTAAATTTTCTAGGGACCGCAGTTTACATTTGGCCGTCACAGGGTCTGAAATGGATTGATGGACCAGAAAGACTGGAGCGGACCCTTTTTGCCAGGAATGCGGTGTCCATAACATCCATGTCCTGCTGCAACTCAGAGAGCCCTAAAGTTTTCCTGATAAGCTTGGCAAAGTCCATGTGGTCTTAATTAAAGCCTCGGATATCCTCCACTATTCACCTTCCTCTGAACCATACTCTGAACCCTGGTCATCAAGGGCTGATTCAAAATCTTCCTCTTCACCCTGTTTCGGTCACAGTCCCAGCAAGGAAACACAGGACAATTACTTAAAGGTAACACCAACTTTATTAAGGCAGCAACACAAACAGAAATATCATAAAGACAGTACGTAATATACAAGACTAAAGAGCAACACACAACAGAGCAAGTAACCAAGGCCCCAGGTCCGCACCTGGGATAGTCAGCAACTGGGAAGGCAACAGGTGAGAGAGTCTGCCAGAGCCATAAGCCTGCACCAGAATGGTTATCTACCTGAACGGAAGGCCACACTAAAAAGGTAGTTAGATAGAGCCACAGGTCAGCTCCAGATTGGTTGGTCACACAAGCCTGGGGTCATAATGGGGCAGGTCAGCCAGAGCCACAGGTTTGCACCAGATAGGATGTCCACTGAAGCATTGGTATGCTGGATACGCAGTGGACAGAGCCCCAGGTCAACACCAGAATGAGTAGTCAGACAAGCCACAAGGCACACATGGAGCGGGTAGTCTGCCAGAGCGGATGTCCGACAAAGCCAAGGGACACACACGGAGCAGATAATCACACAGAGCCACAGGTCAGCACCAGGTCGGTTAGTCAGACAATCCAGATCATACACAGAGTCAAAAGTAAAGAACTGCACAGGACACCAACGAAAGGGTGACTGTGCCCTGTGTCCAGGCAGTTTAAATAGTAGAAAAAGGGAGGAAGAGGAGGAGCAGCCAACAGGTGGCTGTCTCTTTAAATGGAATGCACGTCCATGCCTTTGGACGTGTGCCCAATTAGGAGGTCACCCTCCACCGGGGCACCAGCATCAGAGGAGGCTGGAGCCGCAACAGACACAACCGGCAGCTGCGTCGCCAACAGGAAGAGGATCCAGCCTCAACGGAGGCAAACCATGTGGGCGGACAACGTGGCTGGAGCCACTGGCAACAGATGCGGTCGGCTCGAGCAGCCGCCACGGGGTACCTTAACAGTTGCATGGAAGAGGTGCCTTCTCCTGGGTCACTGCGTTGCCTTTTAGGGGCAGGTTCACCCTGCATGCTCTTGAATGTCTGTTGCATGGATGTTTTCATCCAGGACAGAAGGTCATGGAATTGAGGGAAATTCATTACATGCTGCTTTTTTAAAACGGGACATAATTTGGAAGTGTCAGAGGTTGGTACCTTAGATTCACAGCCTGCACACTGCTTGAATTTCTGGCTGGGTTTTTCATCCTTAGAAGAGGCTTCAGAGGCACTTTTGTCCTTAGAGGTCTTAGCAGGAGTTGACATGCTGAGAGATGACTGGCACTCTGCAAAATTAAGTACAAGCAAAGGAGAAGAGAGAGAAAGGTCTGACTTACCGTGAACTTGTTTAAATAGCACACCGGTTAAAGATTTCCGGTTCATCTGGATGGTCATGTAGCGTGTTCCAGCTGTCCATCCATGCGCATGCACAGAACCCAGTTCCTGCGTTTCAGACTGGAACACAGTGTTTCCATTCTCCGGAAGAAGTGCATGTGTATCTTTAAAGAGACACGATCTGCACGTGGTGTCGATGAGGATGCCAAGTTCCTGCGAGTCCAGGACCATGGACCAAGCCTTGTCTCCGACGGCAGGCAGCAGCAGAGGCAAAGGTAACAGGGAAGATGCATCCATCCAGCTGGGTAACACAAAAGAAACTGGGGATTCCTTCACGCTACTTTTAAACCTTTCAGATTTGTCCTACCCAGCTGGAGGGTGGAGACGTTCCCATACTTTAATGCCTTGGATACACAGAAGAAAGGATTTTAGACTTACATGTACTAAAAAGAAAAGGATTTAACAGGTAACTCGCAGGTAAGTGGGCTGGAACAATTCTTGAAGAAGTGCAAGGGTGGAGCCTTCCATCCTCCATATCAGGCTACCTCACTTAGCCCTGTCCAGATGTTTTGTTATTTTTCGCTCAAATCCAAGTCAGATAGCAAGAAGAAAGAAAAACTCCTGTGAGAGATGAACACAAGAGGACTCCCATGTCCAGCCACAGGAGACCCAGCATGGTGTTGGAGACCTGTGAGAGTTATATGGACTAAGAGAAAAGGATTTAAAGCAGAACTTCCAGATATTACTAAGTTGCCATGCATTCATTAAGAGCATGGCGACAAATTTGGACGTCTTACTTTTTTTTTTTTTTTTTTTTTTTTTTTTAAATTAAAAAGTGTAAGACGTCCAAATTTGTCGCCATGCTCTTAATGAATGCATGGCAACTTAGTAATATCTGAAAGTTCCACTTTAACAGGTAAGACAAAAATCCTATTTTCTCTGTCATCCAATATAACTCATACCAACATTGAGTTGCAACGGGTGGGACTATCCTGGACACGGAACAGCCCAAACTAACAAAGTCAATGGACACTGAACACAGTACACAGGGCTCAAACAGTTAAAGAGCTATAAAAAGGCACATGAATGTAGAGTCCTAGACAGGCAAAACTGCCTCCAGGACTTTCTGCCAAAGCCAGAACATCCACATGTTCGTGTTTGGCAAAGGTGCGCACAGAAGTCCAAGTGGCCACCTTGTGCAGCAGTTCAGTAGAGGCCTGATTCTTATAGGCCCCAACAGACCTGGTGCAGTCTGCTGTAATGCGGAAGGGAACAGGTCTCACTCTGAGCTCATAAGCCTTTCAAATGGTAGACATAATCCAGGATGCAGCCAAACCGGCCCTGGGACCCACAGGGATGACAAACAAGGCATCAGTCTTACGGAAAGACTTGTCAGATTTAGGGTCAGGACAAAAGGAAGGCACAACAATCTCCTGATTGATGTGAACTCTGACCACCTTAGGAAGAAATTCCTGGGAGGTACGAAGAACAGCCTTATCCTAGGAAAGGTGGTTTGCAGGACAAAGCCTGCAACTCAGCGGACAGATACTACAGCCAAAGGAAAGGCCATCTTCCACAACAAAAGACAGAGAGGATTGGTAGCCAAAGACTCAAAGGAGGCTGCTGCAGGACTCTTAGAACTAAGTTGAGGTCCCACTGGGAAGTGTAAGCCTTATAGGCAGGGAAAGCATGAGCGATACCTTGAAAGAAGACTCTGACATCTGGTAGCATGGCAATGTGTATCTGATAAAGGACTTAGAGAGTTGAGGTCTGGACCTTCAAGGAACTAAGACTAAGACCCTTGTTCACACCATCCAAAAAAAAAAAAAAAAAAAAGGACAAAAGATCAAACTCTTGTGAGGACAGATCCCTGTCCACACACAAAGAATACAAAATTAGACCAAACCCTATGGTAGGACTTAAGAGGACACAGGTTTCCTGGGTTGGATCATGGTGAAAACTACCTGGAGGGGGAAAAAAGCCCTTCTCCTCAAGATGGAGGCCTCAATGTCAAGCTGTCCACGTCCTCTCTCCATAAAAAACCCTGGAGGAGGAGATTCGGTTTGCATGGCAGAGGAAACGTATCCTCAACAGCCAGCTCCAGCAGTGCTGAAAACAAAGGCTGTCTGGTCCAATAAGGTGCAATCAGAATGACCGACTCACTATCCAGCCGAATCTTCCTCACCACCCTGGGAAGGAGAGAAAGAAAGATGTAGGCCAGATGAAATAGTCATGGAATTGGCAGAGCATCCACCGTGAAAGCTAGAGGATCCCTCCAGCGAGAACAAAACATCTGCCCCTTCCGGCCATCAGGTCTATTGAGGGAAGAACCCACTTCTGCACTAAGAGGTTGAACACTTCCGGGTGAAACTCACACTCCCCAGGGTCCACCGTGGGGTGACTGAGGAAGTCTGGTAGGACATTTTTAACGGCTGGGATGTCTGTGGCAGAGATAGCAGGCACACGATCTTATGCCCAGAGCAAAAATAGACGACCTCAAACCAAGTGGCAGAACTCGGACCAGGCACCTCAATAGAGGAGAGGAACAATAACTCAGA
Source organism: Rhinophrynus dorsalis (assembly GCA_037306005.1). Lineage (NCBI taxonomy): Eukaryota > Metazoa > Chordata > Amphibia > Anura > Rhinophrynidae > Rhinophrynus > Rhinophrynus dorsalis. The sequence continues at coordinate 74,130,343 of CM074719.1, read as the reverse complement.
CCATGGGTTATCACCTTGGGCTCAAAGAGGTTGATGGGAAGAAAGGACTGCTTCGCTGACCAACAACCCCGGACACTCAGGCGACTCAAGACGGCGCCCCAACTGGTCAGGCTGGCGTCCATCTTCACAATCGTCCAGAATGGAATCATGAATGGCCTTCCTTTCTCCAGGCTGGAGAGTTTCAACTACCAGTGATGGCTCTGTTACAGTCCCAGAGGGAGGGAGACAGGACAAATCAACAAGATCTGTGTTCCCCCTGGAAACTTGGATCACAAACCTCTGAAGCGCTCTGGCATGGGCCATGGCAAATGATACCACTTCCATGCTGGATATCATCTTCCCCACCAGAGAAGAGAACGTCCTTGCAGGAGCCAACGTCCACATCATGGCAGAAGACACAGTCAGATAAACCATACACCTCAGAGAGTGTCGAACCGGAGGGAACCTGAGCAGACCTGTCCATAGTCAGGAACCAACAGTGTTGGAGAAGGATCTGAGCACAGTCCTGGACTTGGCAGAAGATCAGGAGCTTTCAAGAGGTGGTCGTCCATGTAAGGAGTCACCTGAATCCCCCTTGTGTGCAGGAAGGCAATCAAAGAACCTAAGACCCAAGCGAACACCGAGTAGCTGTGGTGAGCCCAAAGGCAAGGCCAGTAAACTGGAAATGACCCAAGTCGCATGCAAACCTGAGGTACTGCTGACGGTTTTGATATAGATAGGAGTGTGCAGATATGCGTCCTGTAGATCCAAGGATGCTGGGAATTCCCCTGGACACATTGCTGCAATGACAGAAAGCATGGAGTCCATCTTGTAGTGATTTTTGACCACAAACTGCTTAAGAGCCTTGAGGTCCACGAAAGGACGTCAGCCGCCATCCTTCTTGGGAATGAAAGAGGTTGGACTAAAAGCCTGAACCTCCCCCAACTGGGGAACTGGGGCCAGAACTCCCTTGTTCAAGAGAGACTGGACCACCCCAATGAAAAGCCTCAGCTTTTTGTGTCTGAGGGAAGCGAGAAGGGAAGAACCTGAAGGGAGGTAGGGATTTGAAGGGAATCCTGTAATCTTTGGAAATCACCTGTAATACCCACTGACCCACAACAGAGCCTGTCCAAACACTCAAGAAGTGATGCAGGTGACCCCCACTGGCACATGCAGACCAGGGTTCGGCGAGTCATGCTGAAGAAGGTTTGGTGGAGGGGTGATTAGACCTTCACTGCTGCTTGGGGGTGGAACGCGGGGCCTGAGGCGCCACTGGGTTCACCCTAAATGCTTTGCATTGGTGGGGACGAAAGACGACGTCTCTTCACCTGAGGGTTGCGCTTAGGAACCTGAGGCAACAGTGTGCTCTTGCCCCCAGTAGCCTCACTTTTGAGGCTTTTCAGTTCAGGACCAAAAAGAGGTACCCTGAAAAGGAAGAGAAATCAGTGATTTCTTAGAAATCAAGTCAGCAGACCGGATTTAAAGCCACAGCATATCCCTAGAAGTCACAGGCAGAGGCCTTGGCTTCAAACCTAACAGCATCAAAAAGCATCTGTAACAGTGCTAAGCCTCTGAAATAGTGGCCAAAAGGGATAAAAAAGGTCAACCTTAGGGGCTCACTTGTAGACATCAGCAGTCAGCTGTTCAGTCCAAACAGCAATGGCCCTATTGACCCAAGCGGAAGCCAATGTGGGTCTCAAGGATGTGCCAGTGGAGGTGAAATTAGCCTTCAAAATAGCATCCAGCTTCCCATCTGTCAAGTACTTAAGAGCTGAAGAGTCTGTAACTGCCAAGGCAGTGGTATTAAAGCCTGAAAATGAGAGAATCAACATGGAGGAAGAGTAGCCCATTGAGCCTTCAGTAAAGGGATATAGCTTAGAGAATCTTAGAGACAGGCGCTTGTCAGGAGTCTTCCACTCATCCAGAATAATCTGATCCAGAGTGGGATTAGATGGCAAAACAATACAGGACTTCTTGCTCCTCTAAAAGAAGTCAGAAGTAGGAGGCTCCACCTGGAGTAGAGAGAATGTTTAAGATAGTCAACACCACCTTAATGAGACCCTCAGCAGAAGGTTCAGGGTCAGCTTCAAAGGGGTTGCCAAAAAAATTGGGAAGAAGCCCCTTCAGAACACACCCCACCCTCAGATTCCCCATCTGAATCATCCACAGAGGAATCAGAGAAATTAGGAATGCCAGGTGCCACGAACCTGAAGAAAGTGGGGGCCTCCAGGACTGAAGCACACCCTGGAGAGAGAGGAAATTGTGCCATAGAGGGCTTTAAGTCCTTGACCCAAGGTGGCTCTTGATCATGGCTGGAAGGCCCTGGCGGAGGCGCAGGGACCACAGCACATAAGGGACAAGAATACCCTATGAGAAGCCCCAATTGGCATGAGAAGCAATACGTGAGGTGAGTCAAAGATGTCCCGAGCCCTTAGCCTTAGGTCTACCTCCATGTTCCTGTGGATCTGACATCCTAACAGGAGAAACATTTCAATACAGTAGAGCAAGACCCAAATACTGTCACCCAGATTAAAGATTTCACCCCAAAAAGCCTAAATGTACTTATCTGGCTAGCGAAGGGTTAACCTGAGGAGTATAGCAGAGGAGACCAAGCCCTGCATATGTTTCTTGTGTAGAGAGGAAATCAAAATGGCGACCACATGGGGAACCAATCAGTACCAAATCCCCCAAGTCACAGAACATCCACTGGATGCTTAGGCAAGGGGATGCAAGAAGATTGAGCCATCTCTCAACTCGGTACATAGAGCGGTTGCAGAGATTTGTCCCAAAATGTCTGTACCATAGAGCTCAATGGAGCATTGCGGCTATGTGGTAAAGCGTGCCCTTAAAAGCACGAAATTCAAAAATAGCAAGTTTCTAAAAAAGTGTAAAAACAGATACCACCAATAAATGTGAGCAAACATAAATCAAAGGAAAAGTGGGAAAAAGGTTCCACAACTGACCAAGGCTGGCAGGGAAGGGGTTAATTACCACAAAACAGCCCAAAATGCTCCAAAGACCCCAAGGAAACCTTTTTGAGGAAGGTAACTGTGGGACATGTGGACCATGGCACTCAAAGGGTTGTTCACCTTTTCTGCAAGAGTTCTTTCAGATTACCATTGCAAGAAAGACGCCTCAGAGAGAATCCCTCTGAAGAGAGAGAGAGACATTGGCTAGCTACATGGCTGTCTCCCAGAGCTGAAAAGGTCCACAACCAGCTCCTGTAAACTGGGTAATCCACCAGGGGAAGCCATAAATGGTAATCCACTTAGTGGAGGAATTCTGACACCCCATTTCTAAAGAAAAAATAATTAAATAACTAAAACCAAGCATAACTGTTCACAGACTACTACCAGGTTATGGAACAAATCTAACAGGAAGGGTGGGGCTAAGTAGCCTGCTATGAAGGAGAGGGAGGCTCCACCCCCTGCACTTCTTTGAAGAATTGTTACACACACACACACACACACACACACACACACACACACACACACACACACACACTTTATTGTTTAGGTATAGAAGAAGGTATACTAATAACATAAGAGATTAAGGTATTAACTAATTTTGGTTCCTTTTAAGAACCAGGGGACAGTAAAGTACCTGTGAAGTCTCTAGGAAGACTAGTCTGGCATGAGCAGCAAAGGGTTAACAGGGAGACCCATGAAGCCTTGGTGCCCTTAGACTTGCCAATGTCTCCCTTCTGCTCAGTCAGGAAACTCACCTGAATAAGCAAGAAAGAAAAAAAAATAAATAAATAAAAAACTTGTCCACATAAAGGTGTGAAAATAATGCAAGGAGGGAGCAACTGGCAGTGCAGGGGCCTCCAGCAGCTGCTCTAGAACTAACTAAGAGGGGTCGGCAAGTGCATCCGAAAACCGGAGACTGTCCGTTTCCTTCTCAGATTATACTAACAATGGTTGCATTGTGTTGTCAGTGACTTAAGCCACTGAGCAGAGGATAGATGTGTCATTAAAAGGGTTAACCTACACTCAAAATTAAACCCCACGCACTCTACCTGTCTCCAAGTCCTCCTGTATACTGCACAGACTGGATCACAACTGTTCCATGCAGTTTGACAAAAGGTGTTCTGTGGTAATGGAGAAAGGAGGCTAGCAAAAGAGGCAGATGGGAGAGGTGTAAGGAGACCTGTGAAAGGGGAAGAGGCATATTTCAATAAAGAGTGCATGCTCCGTTCTCTTGCAGGTTTAAGGGAGAAATAGAAATTAAAAGTCAAGTCTCCTTTCCGTATTACCAGAAATCTTCAGTTTTGTTTCTCAGCCAGTTTCAAGTCTCCTTGAAGCAGACTGGGAGTGCTGTCTATTTAAAGAGCTAGTTATAATTATAAATCTCAGCCAAAGGGAACATGCCTAAGAGGGCAGTTTATAAAGGGCACTACAGTGCTTAAGGTGTTAAAAGGGCAGTAGAGGGTAAAATAGCTAACTACAGAAAAGTTTCTAAACTTAAAAATAACCCCACTCACTGACCACTGTGCAGATATCTGATCTGCAGGGTTGGGTGAAGTCAGTTTTTGGGTGAAAAAACATTTGTATGGGTGGCTCCAAATCTCATAGATATACTACACACAGTTATAAAGAATAAGACTCAGCCTCATAGCACTAACAGCGAGTGCAACAATATAACCATTAAAGATATATATCGCTTATTAACTCATGTGCGGTCCAAAAAGCTCTCTCTCAAAAGATTCAGTTCAATACAAAACAAAGTCCTTTTGCCCATTTCTTCATTAACTGTGTTGTATTGTCAAATCTTTACATAAATGTCAGCCATTTTCACTGAGTTGCTTTGATGAAGATTTTTTCAATAAATTATGTTTTTATTAAGAAGTTTGGATTACAAGATTGTTTTCAGCTTGATATAACCACAGTGCGACCAGCAATTTTTGTTTTGTATTGAAGTCAGTTTTTGGCAGCAAAAAGATCGTATGTTAAAACTTAAAGGAAATGACTGGCGGTTATGCAGCATAGTAAACCAAGTCAAAAGCATATTACCAGGAGTGTCACCATAATCACATTGTGCATTTTAATTTCAATATGCCACAGAAGGGCAGCAGTGTCATTATAATACAATGCCCAAGATAAAGTTACACCCTACTCTATTTTTGTCAAGGCAAATGAAGCTATCCAATGTACATATTAAAATCAGTTGTAGTTAGCTCTGCGCAACATCAAAGTAATAATTCTCTATCCAAACTAGAAGATGTTTCGGTGACTGATGAGCATCAAGCAATTTCTCAAACTACTCCATTACTCCAATTGCCCCATACAAACTACCACAGCAATCTTTGCTCCTATAAGGAGCGACAAAAAGGTTGTAGTCATTACTGTAGTTCAGAGGTTAACAGTTAGATGGAGCTGGCAAAACAGTGTTCCAAGCTTCCTCAGAAAATGGTGCCTAGTGTTCAAAAATATCCTCTTTAAATTGAATACTTTGAGCTTGTTAATTGCAAGTGAATATCTGTATTATACAGCTAGAAAAAGCACCAAAGTGATGTTACAGCAAGTTGGCAATGCGTCAAAATATATACATGTTCAAACAAAAACCTTGAGTTATTTATAAAGGGAAGAAAAAAAAAAAAAAAAAAAAAAAAAAAAAAAAAAAAAAAAAAAAAAAGCCATAATGTACTGAAGTCCATCTGTTGGACATCACTCCCAACTAAAAGGGGTAAATAAGCAATACTATCTTCCTATGTGAACTTTTAAATACTACAGTTCTTACACTAACAGGGTATGACAATCACTAGAGTAACGAAGAGGGTCTAATTCAAAGTAAAACATTTTATTTTGATCAGTTAATGTAAAGCAGTCAATGTAATGCTACAAGCAAGTTAGAAAATATATATTAGTAAAATTATATTGATAGAGGTCAATGGCAATTAATGAGGTGTAGGAAGTATGCAAGACAATATTTTTAGAACACTTATAAAGCCATTTTGTCTTCCAACATTCCCAGACAAACAAGTAATAGCCAGGATTATGACCTTTATCAGATGACAATTTTAAATTGGCTGCTCAAGAACAGCTAGATAGACACAAGTACTAGGTTACAAAAGATTTGAATACACACAATTGACAATAATATTAGAGTTCTAATTGTTACGCTCCAACATTTTACCAAATCATATTTTGAAAAATTTATGTTACTTTAATACAATAATAACACAAACCGGGAGATAGAAAAAAAAGGAAATATCTATTTGTCCTATGTCCTTCCAGAGCTATACACAATGGGTACTAAGGAAGCCCTCTCAACAGCTGGTAGTCTCACTGTTGCCCAAGCGTAAGTAAATTTCACCCTATCTTCTGTATCCTATTCCCAGCTATACAAAAGTGCACATTGTCCAAAAAGGGGCAGGAAGTCTCAAACAACCAGATGTAGAACAACTATGTGAATGAATAAGAAAAGAGGATTCAAAAGGTGAAGTAAGTAAGAATTCTACCAATTTATTCAGGAATGATTACCTGTAGTACAAATCTCCCAAACCTGGCGCCTGAGGCCTGGACATCAATCTTATAGTGTCTGATGAATGTCGACAAGGAACACCAGGTAGCAGCCTTGCATATATCCTCTGAAGATGCAGAAGCCTTACAAGCCCAGGATGTAGGCAGATCTCGTGGCGTGCACCTTGTAACTGGTCGAGGAACTATGGCTTCTAGGTAAGCCAGTCTAATGCATTAAGAGATTCACCTGGCCATAGAGGCTGGGGATCCTTTAAACCTCCCAAAGAAACATACAAAATGTGTCTTCCTGAACTCCTTTGTTCAATCTAAATATCAGGATATGCAACATACAAAATCAAGATTGTGGAATTTCTTTTGTCATTCTTAGGGTTATGACAAAAGGAAGGGAGAACAATTTCCCGATTCAAATGGAAAGAGGAGCCCGCCCTTGATCTAAAAAGAGGGATTAACCCTAAGGACCACCTTAACCTGATGGATTACCAAATATGAGGACTTGCAAGATAAAGCTTTCAATTCACCAACTCTCCTGGCTGAAGTCATGGCTCTTAACAGGATTGTCTTATAAGTTAAGGCCTTGACCAAGGCGGATATAAAGGCTTGAACACTGGAGAGCTGGATAGTTGCTCCAGGACCAGATTTAAATACCATGGGGGAACAATTTTTCTAATACAGGTTTTTGACCTCAATACCCTTAATGCATTTCCTAAATGGGAAATAGTGAATTGTTTACATAACACAGGTGAAAACTGAATTGAAGCAGTTCTTAGGCCAGCCTTATATCCCCCGCGGATGAAATCCAGGATACAGAGTTGATATCGGAGAGTTTTATGTGATTTTCAAGGCACCAAGATCTAAACACTCTCCAAACCCTGCAGTAGATAGAAGTAGAAATTATTTTAGCTACAGGGACCAATAACCTTCTCTGTAGTAAGATCTGCTGCTCAATCTCCAAGCTTTCAAGTTTAAGAAGGCTGGATTTGGGTGAAACAGGGGTCCTTGTGACAGCAAATCATGTCTGAGAGATAAGGACAATGGCAGTCTACTGACAACTTGACTAGTGTCACATACCAGGTCCTCCTTGGCCAACGGGGAGCAATCGAGGATCACCTCCAACTTGTCCGAAATTATCTTCCTCAGTACTTATTTGAGACTAGGAATCAAGCCAGGGGAAGGGAGAAAAAAAAAAAAAAAAAAAGAGAGACTATCTCCAGACTAGTGCATTCTGCCCCGGGGCTGCTGGGTCATAAAAACAGGAACAGTACTTTCAGCATTTGGAATTTTTGTTGGAGGAGGTCATCAGGTCCATCTCTGGCAGGACCCATTTTCTGGTGATCCATGAAAAACTTCCTGGTTTTGGGACCACTCCCCTTGTCTGCCCGGTGATACATTCTTCCCATAACGTGTGAGGCTGTGACAGCCTTTGGTTTTTTTTTGACCAATCTGCTCTACTTTAATTAGAAGACTTATGATCCTGGTTCCTCCCTAGATTATGTAAATAACCACTGCTGTGTTGTCAGAACATACCAGAACATGTTTTTGAAATATCTGGAGGTCTGAACAGCTTCAAGCAGCTGGCCACTGCCTTGCTGTCACGGTTTGTTTTGACTCTCAGACTCAGAGTAAGATAAAAATCAAACTTTATTGAAAAGTTTAAGAACCCTCACGGGTCCTGAACATACATACAACATGCACAAAATAGGTTCAAACAGTAGCGTTTACAAGATACAGTATGGGAGGCTGTACCGGGCAAGGCAGCCTATGGTATGGTACAACAATATGACTAAGGCTCTACCGGCCCTGCCAATATACCGGGCAAGGCAGCCTGGAGGATGGCACGACAATCTGCATGAGGCTCTACCGGCCTTGCCAATATACCGGGCATGGCAGCCTAAATGACTGAAGGACAGCTCCACTAGTGCTGTATAGTTGGAAGCATCAGCATAAGATGGTACAGTGGAGCAAACCAGTATCACGTCTAGGACAATCAGTGCAATAATGGAAGCAGCTAGCACCCGGTGAATATGGAGAAAACCAGTACTGCGTACTGGACAATAGTATCACCCAACCGGTGCAATAATGGAGGCAGCAGCAACCGGTGGATTGCAGTAAACCAATACCGCGTACTGTACAACAGGAACGCCTAACTGGTGCAATAATGGAGGCAGCTAGCAACCGGTGAATAGGAGCAAACTAGTGATCAGAACGTCGCCCAGGCGACCAAAGTCGAATAAGGATGACAGTCAGGCCAGGCCATTACACAGGAACAGCAGGACAGCCAACCCAGGTCAGGAACAACGGCAACATCGGCTCAGGAATGTCAGCCCAACCGGATCAGGAACGGAGGCAGGAACCACGCAGGAGTGACACTGGCGTCTGGATGAATTGCTGACACTGGTAACTGTAGCTAAACAGGCCCAGAAATACAGGTACAAAGGCAGGTGACTACTGACAGAGACACCACGAAAGGGCAACCAAAGGGTGCTCTCAGCCCAGTCTAAATAGGCACTACTGGGCGGGCAATAGACAGGCGGCCAATGGAGAGTTCATACACCTGACTGACAGCAAAAGCCAGCAATCACGGGCACCGTGATACTTGAACTCCAACACATTTATGTGCATGTGCGATTCTGCTTGAGAGCACTTCCCCTTAAGCAGAAATATTCTTATAAGTGCCTCCCCAACCCGTGAAGGCAATTAGATAGGGAATGGCAGATATTCCCTTTAATCTCAGGGTCTGCAGGGATACTGCCAATACCTTGATAAAAACCCAGTGAGCTGAGGAGAAGACAAAAGGCAAAGCTCTGAACTGGTAATGTTGACCCTCCAGCAGAAACCACAGATATTTCCTGTGTGAGACCTTGACGGAGATGTGAGGATATGCATCCTTCAGGTCTACAGTCTTAAAAAATGCTTCATCTTGAAGTGTCAAAGTCTTACAAAGGAATTTAGGAACTTTCAATTACAAAGAGACTTTGGGGACAAAGAACAATATGGAATAAAATTTCAAAGTTCCTTTGGCATGCAGGAACTGGTTCTATCACATTCTTGACCAAAAGGTCCCAGACTGCCTTCCCATCATCTGATGCTTTCTTAAGGATGTGGACAGAAGGAATTCTGTCTAATTCCAGCAGATACCATGCCTCCAATATTTAATATAACCATCGGTCGAGAACTGGATCTGATGGCCAAGCATGAACGAACAACCCTAGTTGATCACCCACTGGGATTGAACACATGGCCAGCTCCTCTTCTTTGGAGGTATTTCTTGAAGTTAAAACCACTGGGAAAGATATTTTGTGAAGCCTATGGATGTTTGGAATGACAAATGTATCCTTTAGTCATATCTTCCAGATTGGAATCTTCTGAAGTCACAAATTCTGCCTCCTGCTTCTGGATCAGAGGGACCTTGCTGGAGATCTGGGCCTTGGGTCTTGTGGCAGAAAGGAGCTGCCCAACCCCTGTCAATTTCTTAATTATCTCTTCCAGCTGTTCAGCAAATTACATTTGGCCTGAGAAAAGGAGGGACACCAGCTTGTTTTTTTAGAGGATGCTCCCCATGGGCTCAACCACAAGGCTTATCTTGCTGTAACAGGCAGGGATGATGCTCTAGCTGCCAGCCTGCTGATGTTAATAAAAAAAAAAAAAAAAAAAAAAGGCATTGCAGGAAAAACTCACAGCTTCCTTAATTGCCTCAACTCCTTGATCAATTTAGAGCATGACACTGAAGAATCTCTCTTTTTCTCAAATTCATTAAGCTATATCCGGATAGTTCTGGTCACACAGGCTAAGACCACATCCTATCTCAAATCTTGACCTATGACAGAAAATTGCTTATTCAAGGCTGACTCCATAGGAATAATGGTTCTTCTGGCTACATTAGCGACTGCTGCATCAATCTGGAGGGGGGAAAACTATGATCTTATACCCCATCAAGGAAGATGATGGGTTAAATAAGATTTTCCTATCTCTCATCCCCTTTCTCACAGTCAGATTTAATCAAATCCGAAATGGAATGGTGAACCAGAAAAACCTTAAAGTTCCCCAAAAAGGTTGCACCCATAATCCCTAATTCCTGTTGACAAATCAAAAAGGCCCAAGGTCTTACTGATATTCTTGAGGAAGGGTTGCATATGTTCCAGGTTAAAAAGACCCAGATTCTTCAGGAATCTCCTGACAAGAATCCGAAGCCATGTCATGCAAGTTACCTTGATCCTCAAGGTCTTAACCTTGTAGATAGGCCTTCAACAGGGTATATATTTCTGCCAGTTATATTGGTACCACCACCTGGAGTACTCTTCTTTCAAACCTTGCTTCTGCCAAAACTTGAACACACCACTAATGCTTTATAAAAAAAGGTTCAGATGGAAAGCCAGGTAGCTGATCTTAGGAATAGCTGTCATCGCCTTATCTTCAGTGAAATTAGCCTTAAAGTCTGCTTTCCTATTCTGTTTTTGTATGCTGAATATATAGTTTGTACTATGAGCATGTCAAAGCTGCAAAGACTTTAAATCTGCCTTTATAGTAACAGGCTGTCTGATTTCCTGAAAACGTCTGGTCTCAAAAAAAAAAAAAAAAAAAAAAATACATAAATTAAAAAAAAGTTATTGAACAGTCTCTTTTTGTCATTTTCTAGGGTTAGGACAAAAGGGAATATATCTTGATTCAAGTAGAAAACTGGATATTACCTTGTACCTGAAAGATCTAGTTTACTTCTGAATACTATTGTGTTTGAGGAATAACCAGATTTACAAGAGATTATAATTCATTATAACGGCTGTGATAAAAAGTTTTTAAAGTAAAGTTTGTAAAAGAACTCTCTCTACCTGGCTCAAAAGATTCAGGTTTTGAGAGCTGATCCAGTATCAAGTTCAGTTCCAAGGGAGGGCGAGACTATTTTTCTGACAGCTTGTCTGGATTAAAAGATGGCCTTCAAGAATATCTGAAAAGGCTTAGAGTTGAACTTTTATTGAAGCTGGGCGTGGGCCTATTTCAACACCTGCTTGTAAGAAATCCTATATTCCTGACTAATGTGAGAGTCTCTATTGCACCCCTTTTGCTGATAATTTCGTAGACTTGGCCCATTTTCTACAGTAGAGTCTCGTTTATTGAAATCAGACATTCCTGTAATCCTTAGTGACTGTCACTCAACCTCTTTGCCGTCAGCTTCAAGCAGTATTAAAATAATCTGTGAAATTGGAAACTTCCACTGCTAGGCTATTGACATTCAGACCAGATGTGAATACCATATCCCATATCAGTCAGTTTGGAGCTATTAAAATTACTTCTGCTCTATCATTCTTTACCTTCATGTTTCTCCATGGAGGATTGGAACTGAAAAATGTATGCAAGAGGGAAATTCCATGGCATCTTCAGGCTGTTTTGACCTAGGCTCTCCTGAGGTTTCCACCAAGAAAAGTCCTTGATGCATTTTTTGTTGTACTGGGAGGACACAAGATCTATCATAAGACTGTCCTATCAGCCGATATGGTTGTTACTGAAGATTCTCTGGCTGAGGGACAATTCCCCTAAGTCCACTTCCATGTGTAGACTGCCTGAAATGTGGCATGCAGAGATGGCCTTTAGGTTGCATTACTCCCAAACAAGGATTTTTGACTGTCTAGATGCCAACTGTTTATGATGTCTTATCTGGTATGCATTACCAAAGGGGTTTCTTTAATGGTGACCACTCATACAGAAAGAAATAGCGGTCTTCACAAGTTGATTTAAAGGCATAGTAATACTTAATATGCAAAAAAAAATAATATATAGATATTGTAGTGTTTATCCCCCTGAGTAATAAAAAATGGTACTCTCATTGCTGAAAGGTTATTCAAGAGTTATTGCACCTAAAAAAATTCAACTTTGAGCTGTATTATAACAGTGGACTGAAATTGTAAGGTGGTGCTGTTGCTACACCATCCTATGGAGATTTATGGTCTACAGACCAGAGCTGTCCATAGGATGGTGTAACAGTGCCACTATACAATTTCAGGCCACTGTGATATTGCACACACAAAAAAAAAAAAATAAATAACTTTTGAACACCTATCAGCACTGGGAGTACTCTTGCTTTACTTAGGGGGATGAACCGTACAACATTTCTATCTTTACATTTTAAGTATTATTATCCCTTTAAAGGAGTTAATAAACTGTGGTACATCATATCACGGGATTAGACCTTAAAGCTCAGGTAAGTGTTAAGTATACTTTATTCCCACACATGTGGTAGTAATTCACATTCACAGAATCAGTCTGTGCACAACATTTATGTAACAAGAACACTGAAACATCACATAGTAAAAAAAGAAAAGTCCAGCACTCACCTATTAAAATATTCTCAACGTAACAGTTTCTTATACAAACTGCAAGCAGACAGCCATTTCCCACTTTGGTAAAGGATACACTGGATGTTTTTGGTATATTGTCTTACTTTTATGTCATAAGGGTTGCTTATTAGCTACTGTAGATGGTGTAAATCTTTATAAGAGACAATGATTGTCTGAATGCACAGAATTTTTATATAAATGTAATAGATCTACAATGGAAGAAGAGTTCCTATTGGAGTCCATTCCGAGGAATGACTCCTTTCTATTCAAAGGGGGGGGGGGGTCCCTAACTTATAGGGATCTCGTTGGGAATGTCTGTAGCTACAACATATGCAATGTATTTTTGAGAAAACGGGAGGAGGACTATATATTTTTTCAATCCAAGGAATACATTTAGCATCTCTATCAAATTATGGATAAGATTCAGCGAGGAGGTGTTGGTGATATGGGAAGGTAGTTCTGCTATATTTTAGGAATTTGCATCCTACATCAATGAGAACTATCTTAATATGTTGTCTACTTATGTAGTTAGCACACAGGTCAATTTTTTGGATTTGGAGACTGAATTGTGGGAGGGAAATCTTGTTACCAAGGGCTGTCAGCTGCTCACGGCTACTAATTTCACATTACAAGGTACAAGTTTTCATTAGTCACACACAGTGGAATCCATTCCATATGGCCAATACTTGAGATTGAGAAGGAATAAAATCAAGCACAGGACGAATCTGAGAGATAGGCCAATGACCTCTACTGTAGATTAATAGCAAGAGGCTACAATAAGGATAATTTGGATAAGGCTATTAATCGAGCTAGACTCACAGATAGAAAGTCTTTTGAAACCTAAAAATGTAAAATATTTCCTCTGACAGAAGGAGGAAGGTTCACAAAAAGATGATAAAGAGGTGATAAACTGGAGAGGTCATCTCCACTTTATCACTTCTCCTATTCCTATGTTATGGAGCCTGTTCACGAACATCTCTTCAGCTTTGGAAATCTTAGTGCACAGGCTCTATAGAACCTGGAGCAGTGATCTCCTCTGTCCCACAGTCTGTTTTCTGAGGGCGAGAAACCTCCAAGACGAGATTGTCAGGAAAGAGTATAAAACACCTCATGACAAGGTTACCTGGTTAGACCAAGGAGGTCTTGGAAATTTTCACTGTGGAGATTGCTCAATCTGTAGCTATATGGTCACGGGACAAGTCCTAACTTTACCTGGTTGTCCATATAGAGTTAAAGACCTCATCTCTTGCCATACTTCATTTGTTGTTTAGGTTTTGCTGTGCCCTTGTAGCGGTTTCTATGTAGGCATAACAAAAATGCCCACTTAAAGCAGATCACTCCAAATAAAGTGCCCCCCAAATAATTATTTAATGATAAGCACAGAAATACTAGTATTATCCAGAATAAGTCCAGCGTTAAGAAATCCTTATTGATCCAAGACTGACGGGCAGGCTTCTTTCTGTAGTGGCATCTGTGCGCCAGTGCCATCAGTCACTTACTGTACGTTAAGGTACAATGCAACTCCCACTCACCAATCCTGGAGAAGACTGGGTGGGACAGAGGAGGTGCACAGGTGTCTAAGGCAAGATGTCTGCACTGATGCCTGCCTGCTCGTCTCAAGTAGGATTTCTTAACGCTGGACTTATTCTGGATAATACTGGTATTTGTATGCATATCATAATATGAATAATTATTTGGGGGCACTTTATTCGGCGTGATAGTTCCACTTTAAAATAAGAATGCTTGAAAATCTTAGAAGAATTAGAAAAGTTAACTTGAATACAAGGTTCGTATCACATTTCAGAGAATGCCATAATAAGGATGATAAAATACTCAAATTTGCAGGAATTGAAGAGGTTCTCAGTAACCCTTGTGGTGGTGTTGGGGGGGGGAAAGAGTAGGCATACAAATGTATTAAAAAAAGGGAGGCAATGTGGAGCATGAGACTACAAGCAACATCTTTGCTTGGCCTCTGATAAAAATGAAAGGGCTGCATTTCTTGCTGCAGGCTGTGATTTTGTTTAATTTGTTTGTGTTTTCCTTTATTCTATAAATGTAATTATACACAATGGCCATATATCTCAATTATATGCACTAATGGTGTGGTGGGTCACCCAGGTACCCATAATTGCCATTAGACAGATTTTGTCTTGTATATGCTTTTGGCCTGTTCCAGGGTTGCCTACCATAAGCACAGAATGTGTTTTTTAAAGATAATTTAGGGAGACTGTGTATGTTTAGTCAACTTTCCTTTAAATTTACATGCAGATGTAGGGGAGGCATAGATACGTCCCCTTTAAGTAATGAGAAAATGCAGGAGTAATTTTTCTGTATGTTGCCTTGACAGAGTGCCATTAGGCAAGAATCAGCTATCTGCTTGCAGTTCTTATAAGTCCATCTAATTACCCTGTCTGTTACACAGAGTATAAATTAAAATATTTTAACAGGAGAGTGCCAGCTTTTTCTACTACAGTGGATATAAAAAGTCTACACACCCCTGTTAAAATGCCAGGATCTTGTGATGTTAAAGAATGAGTCAGAAATCATGTCAGAGCGTCTTTCACCTTTAATGTGACCTATAACATGAACAATTCAATTATAAAACAAACTGAAATCGTTGAGGGGGAAAAAAAAAAAAAAAAAAAATAATAATAATAAACTCACAATAACCTGATAGTTAAAGGGTGTGCACACCCTTTAACTAATACTTTGTTGAAGCACCTTTTGATTTTATTACAGCAATCAGTCTTTTTGGGTAGGAGTTTATTAACATGGCAATATTTGACCATTCTTCTTTGCAAAAGCTCTCCAATTCTGTCAGATTGCGAGGACATCTCCTGTGCACAGCCCTCTTCCACAGATATTCAATTGGATTCAGGTCTGGGCCATTCCAAAATGTTAACCTTCTTCTGGTGAAGCCATGCTTTTGTGAATTTGGATGTGTGCTTTGGGTCGTTGTCGTGCTGAAAGGTGAACTTCCTCTTCATCTTCAGCTTTCTAACGGACGACTGAAGGTTTTGTGCCAAAATTGCCTGGTATTTGGAACAGTTCCTAATTCCCTTCACCCTGACTAAGGCCCCGGTTCCAGCTGAGGAAGAATGGCCCCAAAGCATGATGCTGTCACCACCATGCTTCACTGTGGGTATGGTGTTCTTTGGATGACGTTAATTGTTGTTTTTGCGCCAAACATGCCTTTTGGAATTATGGCCAAAAAGTCCAATCTTGGTTTCATCAGACCATAACCCATTTTCCCACATGCTTTTGGGGGACTTGATGTTTGTTATTGCAAACTTCAGTCAGGCTTGGATGTTTTTATTTGTAAGAAAAGGCTTCAGTCTTGCCACACTACCCCATAGCCCATTCATATGAAGAATACAGGAGATTTTGTCACATGTTGCACACAGCCAGTACTTGCCAGAAATTCCTGCAGTTCTTTTAATGTTGCAGTAGGCCTCTTGGAAGCCTCCCTGACCAGTTTTCTTCTCTATTTTGGAGGGATGTCCAGTTCTTGGTAATGTCTGTTTGCCATATTTTCTCCACTTGATTACTGTCTTCACTGTGTTCCATGGTATATCTAATGCTTTGGAAATTATTTTGTACCCTTCTCCTGACTAATATCTTTTCAAAATGAGAACTCTTTGATGCTTTGGAAGCTCTCTGCGGACCATGGCTTTTGCTCTGAGATGCAACTAAGCAAATGTCAGGAAAATGAACTTTGGGATTAATCAGAGTCACTTTAAATGATGGCAGGTGTGTAATGACATCTATTTAACATGAGATTGAAGATGTGGCTGTGTTCAGAATTAACCAGTTATAAGAGGGTGTGCACAACTATGCAACCAGGTTATTGTGAGTTTTTTATTTTTCCCCCTCAACGATTTCAGTTTGTTTTGCAATTGAATTGTTCACATTATAGGTCACATTAAAGGTGGAAAAAGTCCACACACGATTTATCTTTGTCTCATTCTTTAACATCACAAGAACCTGGAATTTTAACAGGGGTGCACAGACTTTTTATATCCACTCTACATGAAGTTTCCTTAACCCCTTAACGACCAGTGGTCGCAGGGTGAGTGGTCCTTTAAGGACCAGATAGAGAATTTCGGTGTGCCGCCCCACGTGACTGATCACGTGGGGCGGCACGCCGAACTGAGGGACTGAAAGAGATCGCTCCGGTCTTGTAGCGATCAAATTCAGTCCCCGGTATTACTCACCGCGCTCCTGCAGGAGCGCGGTGAGTAATAGTACGTGACATACCAGGACCGTCACTGGTCCTTAAGTGCCGGACCAGCGTGACGGTCCGGGTACGTCACCAGACTCTAAGGGGTAAAGTGATTCAGGCAATTTCATACTGCCGTAGTTTCCATGAAGTATTTTTCTGATCCCTTCCATACGCCTTTAGCAGCATTGATCTTCCATGTTCCTCCCCAGCCTGTTACACTGGCACCTACAGTCAAGAACACCCATTTCAGATCTTCATGGCTTTCCTATGAGTTTGATTTGTTTAGTCACCAAGCCAATTCCTAGTTTTCTTTAGGCAAACAACGGGATCCCTTGGAAAGCATTTCCAGAATTTTCCCATTACAAGTTATCAAGCCATTCAGCCAGGTATGGACAATTTGAGAAAAGCAGGCTGGTGCATTTGCGTATGACATTTAAAATAAATCAGCAAGTGGGTATTAAGTCAGATGTCTGAATTCTCCCCCTCAAAAGTAGATAAAATTAGAATGAAGTCTTGAGAGGCTAGTACTCCATAAACTACCAGTTTCAGAGGTAGAATACAGGTGTCCAGGGACTCCCCCCCCCCCCATGCAGACAGGAGGAAGAAATTCTCCTTAAGTCATAGAAGGAACACCTGTAGGTGGCAAAATGTCTATTTAAGGAGATCTGGACCCACACCACCAGATATATTTGTTCTGCAGAGTTTGGAACAGGCTTATTCTTTTAAATTGACATCTGTCCCCAAGATCCAGAAAGTGACAAAAAGCGCAATTCCAGAGCAGCCTCAACTATGAGAACAGCTGTACTAGATCAGTTTTAAATTAGAATCCATCTACTTTGAAAGTTCCCCAGAGTTGACAGTGTGTGCAGTATATTTGTTTTATGAAATAGCTTCCTAAAGGTTAGGCTATTGAACCTTCAAGGCAAAAAAAAAAAAAAAAAAAGTATTCCTTTCACTGCAATGCCATTGATTCTTCAGGACTTCAGACGTACTACCCCTTCTTCTCTACATCTGTCATCTCATTAACATTAAAGATTTTGCAGGGTAACATTCACACACAAACTTAACATACAGTTATGTTGAGGCAAACATAGTAATCTTCAATTGAGAGATCTCTGAGCCACTGTCATACTGTACCAATTTGAAAGCATTCAAATGCATAGCAGGGCAAAATTAATTTTTATATAAAATACTGAAGGAGGTTGCCAATAAATTATACAGTACAATCTTTTAGTCTATAAAAAGTTTCTCTGAAATACTGAAAGAAAACTGCATGCATTTGTAAAAGCCCATTTACATAAAATGTACTTGCCCCACAGATACCCACGCCATTTAATTTTCCACCATAAGAAATATCCAATTTATTTCATAGGGCATGAAACGTCTTCCAACTCAGCTAGAATACTAATATTGTAGCAGTTTGTATTGTAAATTACACACAAATGTGAATAGTAGTTTTAAAGGGATAGTAATGCTTCATTTTATCTTTATTTTGTAGGCATAAAAAAAAAAAAAAAAAAAAAAAAAAAAAACATGAAGAACAATACAAGTCTTATCTCTCAAACCTTTATGGTTTAAGAAATATTCAAATGCAAAGTTTCCCCCTCCCGCCCCTTTTACCTAGTGTAAGCCATCTCTTCTCAGATGTGGGATGCAGTCCATAGACCAGACAAATAACAGCAGGGGACAATGTTCTTCCTATTAGAACAATGAAAGCCCTGCCCACCTTGACAAGCTTTTCAGGTTTTTCCCTTATCTTAAATGAAGATTGTCCCTCTCTGCAATCTACCTGGGCAACTCCCTTCTGCTCTGGCTGAGCAGTGTTACATCAGTAAAAGGGGCAGGAGGGGGATACTGTGTCATTGAATTACTCTTGAACTACAAATCTGACAATTGAAATAACACTCTCCAAAGTCCAAATACTATGACGATTAATTAGAACTGCTTTTATTATGAAACATTACTATCCCTTTAAAAGTAACTTAGTCTGACCATTGATTTGTTCAGTACTTTTGCAATCATATGTTGACAAGTGGGAATGAAGCAATTCTTATCAACTGTCAAAAAAGTTACAAAACTTACAAGGACAAAGTATTTTTCTCCAAAAAAAGTTAACAGTTTAAAAGCATGCAACATTTTTTTGCCAACATGCTGAAGGTACTAGCTAGTAGACGATCACTTCATCTCTTGAAGAAGCATTTCAAAAACTTAAACATAACTGTACATGTCCACCAAAAGCTTCTTCCTTCAGCTTCTCCCTGTATCACCCTCAGTCCCATTGACTGAAGAGGTGTGATGTCACAAATCAAAATGCCTTCAACGAATTTGCTAATTAGCCTTCATATTAAAACTGGTTATAGTTTGTCAACTGACACTTTTTGGTGCTTTTCTATGTCATGCAATCTTGCCAACAAACCCTGCACTTTCAAAATATACCACTGGTTTGTAGATATTCCTGTTTTATGTTTCTAAGTTTAGCATTACTTCACCTTTCTAAAACTAAGCTTTTTTTATGCACAAATCATCCTATAAAGTGCAGACAAGGCATACCATTTTGTAGAGACAAAGCCCCCACCCACACATATCAAATGAATGATGACTTTCCTTTCTGCCCCTAGTTCAGTGGGCACAAATGTTTCCAGGAGATTATGCCAAAGAAAAAACATTTTCTCTTGCATTCTTCAAAATGTGCCTGCCTGTACTAAAAGGAGGCTTTTGTATCTCTACCAATAGATCTTTTTCTTAATCCATGGTTCCTGTGTTCAGCCTGGACTAAGTATCTTCCAGCTACATGGGTAGGGCACTTGCCATATTAAAAAAAAATAATAATAATCTCTCAAGGAGATGAGACTCCTACCCTGCTTCACTTTACAAACACCAGACATTATCAGTTTTAACATATAGCAAAGATGTAAGGAAAGGAAAAGAAATAAGCAAGAAAGGGAATCCCCTGAACAGGAAACCCAGAGAGGAATCCCTTGCCTGTGATTCAAACAGTTGTTTTTTCTTCTGGGAGGGAAGTCCAGTGGTCCACATGGAACAAGAAAAGGGGATTTATCGGCAATTACACAAAAATTCCTCTTTTGACCGTTGATAAAAACCGGAACCTTGATTTAACAAAGCTGTCCCAGCTAGAATTCCAGGGAAGGGGGAGAGAATCTCCCAACAAAAACAATACAGCCATGGACTTCAGGTGTCAACTGATGCTGCCATGACAAACTATGTAACAGAAGACAGGTTAGGAGAACGGAAAAGAAAAAGCTCCTACACAGACACTTCTGCCTGGAGGGCCCATCTTCCAATACTAGCATCAGCTGAGCCCAGCACGGTCACCAAAATCTGATATCAAGCTGGTCATTGTTTTAAAAAGGATTCATGTTAAAAATAAATACTGCATTGCTACACAGGAATCATTGCAGACCAGTAAGAATCCCTGCAGTGTACATTTTTATTATGTGTTGCTTTTTAAAAGGGATGACCTATAAATTATGCCAAAAGGACAGATCTTTCTATATAAAAGAAATCAAGCAAGGAAATTTCATGGCATAGTGATATTCAAATTCTTTTCCCATAATGTTACAGAGCACATACCTTTGTAATAGACACTATGAACTACAAATTTCACATATGCATACCTGGGAACTTTGTAATGTGGACTACCTAGAGGGCAGTCCTCTGGTGCTGCTGGGGGAGATCTATGACGCGATTCACTTCAGAAAAGGGGCAGGGCTTAACCGCGAGTTGGAGCGGAGATTCAAAATACATAAAAAAGCTGAAAAATAGCCCGGTGAAGGAGAAGTACATGGTGCAGAGTGCAAGGAACATACTTTGAAGATGCAGAAGTGGGAATGGTTTATTTAAAACTCCCTACATCCAGAGAACCAGCCTCTGCCCCTGAGACCCAGTAATTAGAAGACAAAACCAGAGTCTCTGGGGCAAATCCGGAGAGTTCCCATCTATGCATATATGGCAATAGTACATGAATAAAAAACATCTATAGGTGCACATATTACTCTCACAGATCAGATCCAAACCTGGTAATAAAGCCTAGTAACATATATACATATATTATATTTGAATAAGGGATGTCATATAGATTGTTCACAGGGCCAAATGTGGGCATTGGAAAAAAGTAACATCCAGTGAACTGTCCCCCCATGTAATGGTCTAGCCTGGAAGGTATCCTAGTGGGATGACCTTTCAACATTGCTCCCAACACCCCAAGAGTATAAGGTAATTAAACCACCAGTGACTGCCACTTTCAAACTGCCTGTGTAAATTAAGAATGACATACATTCAAGGATGTGTATGCACCTCACCCCCACCCCAAACAGGATTGCTTTGCCAGAACATATGTACACAGACATACATTAATGAACAAATAGTACGTATCACATTCCTTTTCAATGTGATGCATGCCCTTCTGATCTCCAAGGAGTAAAAAATCTCCCTCCTCAGCACACCCCCAAGTTCCATTTAGGAAGATCACAAACTGGGGAGAGTTGCTGATGACAAATTTTAAAGCAGAACTGTCAGCTATTCCTAAGTCACCATGCATTCATTAAGCGCATGGCGACAAGCTTGGAAATCAATCTCAAAAAATTGTAGATTCTAAAGAAATCTTTGCAGTTTGGAGACCAGATCCCAGGCTACAGCGCAGGCATCCTGTCTGCATTCCTTTGCTGTCAGTCCCGGTCTCCTTTGAGTAGCACTGCAGCGTACCATAAGGTAACCGAAGGGACTGACGGCACAGACTGCACTAACCTGCCCGTCAGTCTCCAAAAAGCAAGGATTTCTTTAGATTTTTTAAAGGTAAGAGATGGATTTCCAAGCTAGTCACCATGCGTTTATGGTATTACTAAGTTGCTATGCTTTCATTAAAGTTTTGCTTTAATTTGTAATATAAAAGCTTGAGTGGTGTGGTGCCTGGGCTTGATATATAACAAATGGCAATGCTGGAGAAGTCACATTTTAGTATCAGTCAAATTAACACTTTTTGAACCACAATTAAAGTGTGCATCCCTACAGTAAAAGCACAGGGAGAAAATTCTGAAGGAAAACATGAAATGTTTATGGGCTTGGCCATGCAGGTCTACTTTGCTAAGCAGGTAAATAATACAGGGTTGGCAAACAAAAAGTGGAGAATATGTAAGGAGGGGACCAAAAGACAATTTTGCAGAACTGCAATACTGAGTTTTTTTTATTGGCCTGTGACCTACAACAGAAGTGTCAAACAGCATTCCTTAAGGGTCATAATAGTGCACATTCTTGCGATCTCTGATTTTGAGCAACTGTTGTATTCAAAACTGCCAAGTTACTGGATTTTAACATTGCAGTCAGGAATATCCTAAAAATGTGCAGTGTTGTTGCCCTTTAAAATGCAGTTTATCACCTGTTGTAGAGGAAACCATTTGGCTTTCTAAATACAAGGGGCTTTTTTTACCAACTACCAAATTAGAACACTCATTTAACCCCTTAAGGACCGGCCGCGCACGCAAGTGGCGATCACTTAAGGACCAGGGACCAATTTCTTTTTTTTGCCAACTCCGATTCCGGACTCTCCGAATGGCGTGCAGCCGCTTGGGTAGCCCAGAATTCCATGACGGTCCAGGACCGTCATGGGTCCTTAAGGGTATAACAACTCATGACGGTCCAGGACTGTCATGGGTCCTTAAGGGGTTAAACAATAGCTTGTGAAATAAAAATTAAGGACGCAATCTTTTACTCACTTTTAAATGTTGTCATTAACCCTTTATAGCCCATAGGAGTATGCAATGCATGAAATAGTTAATTAAGCCAATTACTATTACTCTCTCAACTCCCTCACATGTCCTGATCTGTAACAACATTTAACCCACTGCCAGCTGGGTGTACAACAACTAGCCAAATTGGCTTATTTACTCCAGAGAAAAGATGCTTAAGAATAGATCTTTAATCCCTTAAGGACCAGGATTTAACATTATAGGACAGAGCAATGTTGGCCTTTTTATTATGTTTGTTCAACCATAATTCTCTTCCAATTGTTTTAATACAGCCACATTTTATAGTTTGATTAGAAGAGATTTCTCTTTTATTTTTTTTCCCTTGAACTCTCTAATGTCCTTTTTAAAGGATGTATAGTCCCTGTAAGGTGAAAATCCCCATATCCCTCTTTCCCTCCCTGGTCCTTCTCTTTATGGAGAAGAGACTTTATTGTGTCTAAATAAGTATTACATTGCTCCACAATAATAAAAACTCATGAATGTTTGTTTATAAACATTTACATATAACCCTTTGAGTGACAGAGGAGTATGCAATGAATTACTGAGTCACTGAATACACACGTGAACATGCAGTGATGTATTGAAAACATGACCCGTTTGAGTGTCCCATACCTCCTAAGTGTCCCTCTTTAAGAGGTACAGTCCCTCTTTTAGACCCAAATCCCTCTGTCCCTCTTTCCCACCCCGACGGCCCTCTTTTTAGGGTGTGTGAATATAAGTGCATCATATTGCTCTACAGCAATAAAACTCACATTAATGTTTGTTTAAACTTCAGTATATGTGTTTATACATTTGTGGTCGGATCTATACAGAGTAGTGATGATACTAGACAGACCAGGGATGATATGTGCCTAAAACCCCAGCCTGAATAGTCATGAGTGGCGAGGAAGTAGTAAACCTGAATAGAGGGTCTACTTGGTTAATTGAGATTGGACAGGGGGGGGAATTCTGGGAGGGGACTGACCCGTGACGTAAGAGGAGCGAGGGAGGAAGCTGGGGGATTAAATAGACCTCCAGCTCCTCACACAACTACAGGCACAGCCTTATCATTAGTCTGTGTAAATAAAATACTATGGTCTTGTTTTTAGTCATTTATTAGATTACACAATGAGTAGTCAATAGATCATGAAATAACCTAAAAATTCACGGAAATGCCCCTCCCACCAGCAACACCCCCTAAAATACAAATGTCCCTCTTTGGCAATTTGAAATGTTGGGAGGTATGGTGTCCTGAGGACTCACATGCATGTAACACAAGAAGATGTATACAATGTTGAAGTCCTGCGCAGTCACCCAACTGAGAGTTGTCTGGAAAAACAGACCCAGAGACTTAAATGCCAGGGACATAAAAGTGTAACAAATAGGTAAAAATATAGGAAGCCTGACTAGATAGATTATGCACGTGCAGAAAGTGTATATTCAAAAATAAGGCAGACCATCTCAAAGATTAGTTGTAGTCTTCCATTTGTTTGCTTAATATCAGGGGAAAATAACCACATGTTTTGAACACAGAACATCCTTGCTACTCCATGACCATAGCATTTAATTGATTTCCGTAAAACTGTCAGTTAAGAAACCAATGTGAACAGAGAGCCCCTGGTTAAAAACACCACAGGGACGGATACTATGATACATTAACCCTTCGATTGCCAGAGAGGTAGCCGTGGCATTGGAATGCGCTGGCTACCTCTCTGGTAGTTAAAGGGTTAACACTTCTATCATTCCATGATAGCCTAAGTTTATATATTTTGAATACATGAACTGCCTTGTTTTGCTCTGCTTGAAACAGCCCAATAACAGCTTCCAATCAGTTCACAACCGACTGCTTCTTTAAACCAGTTGGGAATGTAGTCTTTCACTACAGTTAGTTAGTCACGGGCACTCAAACCTGTCCTCAAAACAGACACACGCGTTTTTTGTTCAGTGCATCACCAGTTAAACGCATGTCACATAATGATATAATCACGGTTTGATTACACTGTTCATGTTAGCAGACCCTTAAAACCCGCACAGTTGGAGGGCCTGAGAAGAGTTTTAATCGTCAGCCTCCCCAAAATGGATGTGCAACACCAGGAAGAAGTTTGCCGAATTTGCGTGCAAGATCAAACTGGGAGACTGGATGAAGAAATATAGAAAATATACACATATACAGGCAGGGGGAAAGAGTGACTAAGTCAAGCAGTGAATAACATAGTCTGCTTGGTAATGAATGAGTGCTGTGTGACAGTTCGGGGAGGGATCACGTCCCAGTCTCACAGAAGGCGTGCAAACTCACTTAGCCCTTTATCTCAGACAGAGCAAGGGGAGGCGGCTGTCTGCTGCTTTTCGCCTTACCTCCTATTGAAGTCATTCTCAAACGGCTTCAGATAGGGATCCTGTTCCATTAGCTTACACAGATCAGGGACTTGCGCTACTTCATAGGAGGCCATCTTGACAGCAGTCCACACCAATCGATTACGGAACCAAGGATGAAAAGAAAAAAATGAAATGCGTTCCGAGTCTGCCTTTATGTTAGAGGTGGTGAGAATCCGGTACACCGGTCGGCTCCGATCTCAACACGCCATAGGCTAGCGCTGTTTCACGTCATAAAATCCGTGTCACCTTGTCACACTGACATTCCCAGACTTGTGTTAGTTACCGCAGCTGCTAGTAAATCATGCTCATAGACTACAACTGCTGCCACTTGTATAATACTGACACGCATGAGTCAGTCGCAAGCTGCATTCATGACTGCTGTAACAGATGCCCCGGGGCACTGGCACGAGTGTTTTGTAATTTCATCCTCATATTCCTATGTATTATAAATATGACATCAACAATAGGTTTATTGGATATTGGCTTGTAGACCTACCTATTTTGCTTATTTCTATTATTTAGTTACGGTTGTGTGCGGACAGTGTATTTTCTGCCGTAAATATGCAACTCTAAATACCCTGTGTTCAAAATACAAGTGGGGTAGTTCGGGATAAACCAGCTGAACCATAAGTGGGAAAATTGTTAAAAGTCCAATTTTTTAATTGAGGCATTTAACCCTTTGAATATTAGAGGTAAAGCAATGCGTTGGAAAGCTATCTTGCATTAAAGGCCCATTTGAAGTGACAGCCAACCTTCATTTTGGCTACATATTCTTAAAGTATTTTATATGTAAAGAAAAATTGCCTTTTTTATGTTCCTTGAAAGGGCTCTCACTGAGATTCTGTTGCCTGAAAGCTTACTGTCAGGGACTATGAAAACAGGAGTAGTGATAAAAGGTTGCACTGTCCCTGGAGCAGAAACACCTGCCTGTAAAACAGCATACAGAGCACCATTGTGTCACTGTCCCATCTTTCACATCCATTGACAGTAATCTACCTAGAGACAAAACTTAAGTGAGTTGCTTGTCATGGGCATAAAAAAATAGGAGAAGATGAAAAGTACAGATATTTTGACTTTACATATTGTGCATTGGTAGAATAGCTAAAGTCAAAAAGGAGACTGGCATTAATAGTTGATGTGCCCAATAATTACTCCACTTATCTCTTGAACCTAAGGCCAGTATGCAAAAAAAAGCACTGGCAATTTCTCAGATGAGGGTAATGAGTGTTGTAGTTCCACAGCTGGAGACTCACTAGAAAATGGTGACCAGTGCTCCAACAAACTGGGCTCACCTTAAAAGTTCAGAAAAAACAAACAAACTGAAGGACTACTGGTGCTGCAAGGGAGGGTGAACATAGATACAAAACAAGAAAATGAAACCTTGCCTAAATAGCACTCAGTACATGGATTCAGAACCGATACTTGAAGTAAGGAGAATAGAAATACTCAAACTTAACCTTTATTAGTAAATGTTAGAAAATAAAAGAAAAAGGAAATTAAATATGTATTGCTGGGGCAAAGAACTGTCTTGCCATGTATGAATAAATCAATACATTTCTTGGGCAAAAAGGCATACGATTTGAAGGTATAAACATCAGCTTGTGCCCCCCCAAAAAGAATGTTGAGACTTAAAATATAACACAACAAAACAAAAAACAGTAGTGAAAAGCACCTTAAAGAAAAATAATTGTAAAGCACCCAAAGTGGGAGTCCTATGATGTGATTTCACAGGAAAAATGCAGCTGTGAATGAAGGCATACTTCAATAACTCTAAAGAAGACACTAAACAACCTATCTGCTTTATTTCCAACTTCAACTGCCAGTCCAATTGTCTGACAAGTATATTGAACAAAATTTGTACCTACTATTGAATGACAATGATTTGCCCAAAACTTTGGAAGAAAGAGTATCTATGTGTTGGTGTATAGCTCCCAGTTTGACTGATGAATTAGTGCAGAGTCACTTGCAAGCCAAAAAAAGTCTAAATTCAATGGCTCCTATCCATGTGGACACTGTAGCGTGTCAACACATGGTTGGGACAAGATCCATGACAGACAGGTTTGGAAAAATCAAGTATATCAGAGATTTTATTACATGCCAGACTATGTGTGGTTTACTGTCTACGATGCCCCTCTGGAATGCTATATGTGGGCAAAACACTGTGAAAATTGGCAACACAAGTAAGGGAACATGTTTCATGTGATGTGCAAAATTCTGCTAAAAATATTTCTCGCGTGGCATCACATTTTCTTTCACACCACAATAGCAGACCTCATACTAGATGCACTAAAAGTCTATGTTTTCGAATAAATTCGACAATTCGATCTGCGCAGGCATGGACATATTTACCAAAATTGTCGGATGGAAGGGGAGGGTTGGAGAAGGTCCTTATTTGCATACAGGATTTTCAAAGTGTTGTCGATGTGGAAGGGATCTCCTCCCCTTTTGTTACTCCATAGGAAAGTACAGGGCGATACCAACCATGACAGCCTGAGTTAGGTGTAGAGAAGATTTTTAAAATTAACAGCTCATCCATATATTAAACAGAATGAGATTCAATTCTCCATGCGAATAAGTAAAACATATTGCAAACCTTACAAGAAGGGTAGTTATTCAGTACTTGGATCTATATGTCACAAGGGGTAGCTTAGGGTCTCCCCACAATAAATACAACCTCACTGCGCTATCATAATAATCACGGGCAGAATTTGCCCTGATAAGCTCAGGAGTATTACTCATATATATATATATAGATATAGATATCTTGACACCAACGTGCATACCCTAAGCTATATTCTATATTTATTAATGTTAGCATTCATATATCTTTTTATTAAACATCTTTTTTTTTATTTATATATATATTTTTTTAATTTTATTTGTTTAGTAACCCCATAACTGTTCGTTAAATTATGGAAAACATCTGTTTTCCCAAGTCAATATCCGAGTAATATCTCGTACCTGTAAGGTATGTAAACGTTCGTATACATGACAACATAATTTATGTAATATCACTGTGCTAAATCAGTCGAAATGGAACTTTAGTAAAATAAGGTAAAATAAGGTGAGTTTCATATGGGAACTTAACAGTTGACTGAAAATTGCACTATGTGATACCACAATTATATGAATACCTCCTTGTTTAATTTGATTAAAATAGAAAAAAAGAGGAAAAAAATTGAAAAAAAACAACATTTTGCTTATATTTTCGTGTCAGGATTTGCATACAATTAGTTTATGACAAAAAAATACCCCTAAATATATTCATTTGCTTCTCCTGAATATAAGAATACCCCATATGCCTAGTATTTCAATCACTTCCTCACATTTACAAGGTAAATATTACAAGATGGATGCCATTTTTTCCAACTTGTAATTTCTCAACAATTGGCATGTGAGCATCATAGCTTAGCTGACGGTGCCAGAACCAAAAATGTCCCACAAAGGTATATGTTTCTGAAAACTACACAACATAAGGTAAATAATCAGGAGAATTTTGGAGTTTTTCATGCAGCTATTTTTCCAGAAAAAAATTTCAAAATTGTGGTTATATTTTTTTTTTTTGCAGTTTTCACACTTACATTTCAATACTACTGTTGATATCAAGCACATGATAGGTGAAGATTTTTAAAAATGCATTGTTTAGTGTTCAGCTCCTTCTTCTGAGTACGGCAATACCCCATATGCATAGGTTTCTCAAGGTTTGGGAGAGCTACGGGGCCCAAATTGGAACATGCGCGTTTCCAGTTTCACACTTTGAATTTTCACAGCTTGCATCACTGGTGCCATGTCTCATTTGGGGCTGTGTAACAGTGCTCCACTCTAAGATTTCCCCCAAAAGTATATATTTTTGGAAAGTAGACACCCCAGGTTTCATTTTATGTATGTTTTCAATTTTTTTACGCAGCCATTTTACCACCAATCGCTCGTAAATCTTGACGTAAGTTAAAAAAACAGCGTTTTTCACACTTGCACTTCAATGTTGATGTGAATTTCAAGCACATGATAGGTGAAGATTTTTAAAAATGCATTGTTTAGTGTTCAGCTCCTTCTTCTGAGTACGGCAATACCCCATATGCATAGGTTATTCAAGGTTTGCGGGAGCTATGGGGCCCAAATTGGAACATGCGCGTTTCCAGTTTCACACTTTGAATTTTCACATCTTGTATCACTGGTGCCATGTCTCATTTGGGGCTGTGTAACAGTGCTCCACTCTAAGATTTCCCCCCAAAAGTATATATTTTTGGAAAGTAGACACCCCAGGCTTTCATTTTATGTGTGTTTTCAATTTTTTTACGCAGCCATTTTACCACCAATCGCTCGTAAATCTTGACGTAAGTTAAAAAAACAGCGTTTTTCACACTTGCACTTCAATGTTGATGTGAATTTCAAGCACATGATAGGTGAAGATTTTTAAAAATGCATTGTTTAGTGTTCAGCTCCTTCTTCTGAGTACAGCAATACCCCATATACATAGGTTTCTCAAGGTTTGGGGGAGCTACAGGGCCCAATTTTGAACAAATATTGAATTTTCAAGTCCTGCTTAACTGGTGCCATTACTCATTTTGGGCTATGTTCCAGTGCTCCACTTTAGGATTTCCCCCCAAAAGTGTTTATTTTTGGAAAGTAGACACCTCCAGCTTTCATTTTAGGTGTGTTTTCAAATTTTTTACACAGCCATTTTACCACCACTTTCTCGTAAACTTGACGTAAGTAAAAAAACAGCGTTTTTTACACTCTCCTTCATTGTTGATGTGAATTTCAAGCACAGAACAGGTGAAGATTTTATAAACTGCATTGATTAGTGTTCAGCTCCTTCTTCTGAGTACGGCAATACCCCATATGTATAGCTTTCTCATGGTTTGTGGGAGTTACGGGTCCCAAATTGGAACATGCGCGTTTCCAGGTTCACACTTTGAATCTTCACAGCTTGCGTTACTGGTGCCATTTCTCATTTTGACTGTGTAACACTGCTCTTTTTTAAGATTTCCCCCCAAAAGTGGATATTTTTTGAAAGTAGACACCCCAGGCTTTCATTTTAGGTGTGTTTTCAAATCTTGCAAACAGCCATTTTACCACCAAGCCTGTGAAAACTTGACGTAAGTAAAAAAATTCAGCATTTTTCACGCTTTGCCTTCAATGTTGATGTGAATTTCAAGCACAGAACAGGTGAAGATTTTATAAACTGCATTGATTAGTGTTCAGCTCCTTCTTCTGAGTACGGCAATACCCCATATGCATAGCTTTCTCATGGTTTGTGGGAGTTACGGGTCCCAAATTGGAACATGCGCGTTTCCAGGTTCACACTTTGAATCTTCACAGCTTGCGTTACTGGTGCCATTTCTCATTTGGGCTGTGTAACACTGCTCTTTTTTAAGATTTCCCCCCAAAAGTGGATATTTTTTGAAAGTAGACACCCCAGGCTTTCATTTTAGGTGTGTTTTCAAATCTTGCAAACAGCCATTTTACCACCAAGCCTGTGAAAACTTGACGTAAGTAAAAAAATTCTGCATTTTTCACGCTTTGCCTTCAATGTTGATGTGAATTTCAAGCACAGAACAGGTGAAGATTTTATAAACTGCATTGATTAGTGTTCAGCTCCTTCTTCTGAGTACGGCAATACCCCATATGCATAGCTTTCTCATGGTTTGTGGGAGTTACGGGTCCCAAATTGGAACATGCGCGTTTCCAGGTTCACACTTTGAATCTTCACAGCTTGCGTTACTGGTGCCATTTCTCATTTGGGCTGTGTAACACTGCTCTTTTTTAAGATTTCCCCCCAAAAGTGGATATTTTTTGAAAGTAGACACCCCAGGCTTTCATTTTAGGTGTGTTTTCAAATCTTGCAAACAGCTATTTTACCACCAAGCCTGTGAAAACTTGACGTAAGTAAAAAAATTCAGCATTTTTCACGCTTTGCCTTCAATGTTGATGTGAATTTCAAGCACAGAACAGGTGAAGATTTTATAAACTGCATTGATTAGTGTTCGGCTCCTTCTTCTAATTACGGCAATACCCCATATACATAGGTTTGTCGGGGTTTTGGGGGAGCTACTGGGCCCAGTTGTAACATGTTAGTTTCCTTTTACAGACATGCCATTTTTACAGCTGGTGCCTTGTCTCATTTCGGTCTGTTTGGCAATGCTGCAATTAATTTTACCCCCAAAAGTATATTTTGTAGAAGAGTAGACAACCCTGGCTTTCATTCTATTTGCATCTTATCAATTTTTTCGCTGCCACTGTATCACCAATCCCTCCCAAAATCTGCAGTAAGGCAGAGAAACACCATTTTTCACATTTCTATTTTAGTGTTGCTCTGGATTTCAATCAGATTATATTTGCAGATTTTTTAAATGCTTTACATTAGCGTTGAGTTACATTGTCTGAGTACGGCAATGCCCCATATGCATAGGTTTGTCAGGGTTTGGGGGAGCTACTAGGCCCAGTAGGGAACATGTGTGTTTCCATTATCAGAGATAAATTTTGATAGTGTTAGATCTAAGGAGGGATGTGTTTTGAAAAATAAAAAACAGGATATTTCAGGGGAAAAAAGTGGCCAAATAATAAAAGAACCTTTACAGCACTACTGCATTGTGCCTGAATGGTATTCCTTGAAACAGTCACCAATGCAGAGGCCAGGTTTGGAAGGGCAATCAGGACAGTAAGTGGTGGTGTCTGTCCGTATTCCCTTTCTGTAGCAAACCCTGCAGCGCTTCTGTGGTTTGTTCTTTTGGGGAGTTGGGGGGATTTTATAAATAAAATGTACTAACCCGGGTCTTGGTGGAATTATTTCAGACGCACCTTGAAATAAAAATATGGAAATAAGTTGTAGCTGGTACTGTAAAAAGCTACATGTTTGATTGGGGTTTGCCAGCTTAAAAAGTAAAAAGGAATTATGTACAGCAGTCTGCATCATATAGATGGAAACTTTTTTATACCATGCCCTACACTTCCTCATTGCGAGGTATGGCTGCATTAGTTGATCACTCAGATCAACTCCCCCCATGTTTTTATTATAGTCCCTGATGCAGACTGGCTTTCTTATTACCACTGTCCTGCCACGAACAGTGACTGCCACAGATCTGTCCTCATGCATTGTGGTCAGCATGTAGACCTCTTTTTTGTCCCTAAACTTCACTGCCAGCAGCTCCTGTTGGCAGAAAGATGATGACGTCCCAGTTTTTAATTTGGTATCTATGAGTATTTTGGGAAACTCCCTGCAATTGCGTCTGACAGTGCCACAGGCCACGGTGTCAAAATAAAACAGAGACCTAAATAAAAGGGGGCTGGTGTAATAATTATCAACAAATAATTGATAGCCTTTATTTAATAAGGGGTAAATTAAATCCCAAACTATTTTCCCACTTGTTCCCATAAATTCGGGGCACCCAGGAGGATCAAGTTTGCTGTCCTTGCCCTCATAAATTCTAAAAGCCTGGGTGTAGCCTGTGGCACTTTCGCACAATTTATAAAATTTTACACCAAATTTGGATCGCTTTGAGGGGATGTACTGCTTGAACCCTAACCTGCCTTTGTATTTCATTAGGGATTCATCTACACTAATTTCTTTTTGGGGCATATACACTTGGGCAAACTTTTTCTGTAAATGGCTTATTAGGGGACGAATTTTGTATAGTCTATCATACTGGGGGTGTTCTTTTGGGGGGCACAGGGTATTATCGTTAAAATGCATAAAGTGCAAAATGATTTCAAATCTGGACCTGGTCATAGTCTTGGGGAATATAGGGGTATCACATACGGGGTTTTTGCTCCAGTAGGATCAGATACTGGGCTTTTTTATTATACCCATTGCCATTATTAAGGCCCAGAATTGCTTAAATTCTATGAGGTCTATGGGTTTCCATATTTCTTCCTTAACTACAAAAGCTGTAGGGTTGGCGGCAGTATACTGGGCTGCATACAAGTTGGTTTGGGACACAATTTCCCCTAAAAGGTCTTCCCCCAAAAATAAATCAAAAAATTATCATAGTTAAATCCCTCAACATCAATTTGAATCCCTGGGGTGCCTGTAAATTCTGGTATTTGTGGGCAAAAATTTATTGGGGATACCCAAACATTATGATCAGGAGTGGCTGGTGTTGGGGCATTTCTTTGGCCAGATCTTTTTGCAGGTGCTGGGGCAATTGCCAGGGCAGCTCTTGGGGCAGCACTTGGGGCATTCCTTTTGGCAGGTATTTTGCAAAGTCTTTTGGCAGATCTTGTGACAGGATTTTTGGCAGATCTTGTGGCAGGTGTTGGGGCAGGATTTTTGGCAGGTGCTGGGGCAGTTGCCAGGGCAGCTCTTGGGGCAGTGCGTCTTTTTTTGATAGAAGGCCCAGCGTCGTCAGTAGAGCTGCTCTCAGTTTCTGAAAACTGCTCTATTTCAAAATCTGACGCAGTATCTGTTGCCTCTGAGTCAGATGCCAAAAAGGCATATGCCTCTTCAACGCTATAAGTGCGCTGCATTTTGCCCACTACATTTTTTTTTCCTTACTCTAACGCTATCCCTAAACCTAACTCTAACCCTAAAACTTACCCTAACCTATGTATATCTAGAACCTACCTAACCCAAGTAAACTACCTACCTAAACTATACTTATTATATATATATATTTTTTTTTAGTATTTTTTTTTATTTTTTGGTTTTTTTGGGGTTTTTTTTTTCCCTAAACCTAGATCTGTCCCTAAACCTTTCCCTAACACAAGTCTACACTAAACCTACCCACCTACCTACCTAAACTACCTAAATTATATTTTAAATCAATTTTTAATAAAATAAAAAAAAAATGTAAAAAAAATAAAAAAAAAATTCAGAGGATACAAGGGGGATGGGGGGTATCCCACAGATCAGCAGACGCTGATCTGTAGTTTATTGATCACTCTAAAAGTGATCAGATGGGGGGGAACTTGATGATCACTGTAAAACAGTGATCAAATGGTTAATTTAGTGTTTTAAAACTGTTTGCAGGAACACTGGAACGCTTCAACACGATATGGCACAATCTCTCTCTGTCTCTCTCCACCTCAGCAGTGTGCAAGATGGAGGGAGACAGAGATGTATGACAGGGACAGTATTTACAAATACTGTCCCTGTCAATCAGCATTTGCAACATGTGATTCGCTCATCAAGCGAATCGCATGTTGCAACAAACTTTTTACTGGTTGTTACTAAGTGTCCCGGTATCGGGACACTTAGTAACAAGCAGCCCACGCTCTCCCATCGCTCCGTGCGGCCGCGATGGGAGAGTTTAACCCTTGACGTACCGGGACCATCAAGGGTCGTTGGAGCACATTTACCCTTGACGGTCCTGGTACGTCAAGGGTCGCTAAGGGGTTAATCTCTTCTTAAAATGAATAAAAGGGTAATCACATCAAAGAAAAAATACCCACTGTTTGCTATACGTTTGACTTCTAACATAATTAATTAGCATATTGTGCAGGTAATTGGCAGAAGTGCCACAGTATGCCACTAAAACATACAGGTTAAAGGTTAATTTCTCCAAAACTATTTATATTACAGACAAATGGCTAGTACAACAAATAGGCGTGTTTATATTATCTGTAAAGCAAATTACATTTGTCTGTAGGTGACAGGTCCACTTTAAGGACTGTGTCATATGTCACATTTCTTAATCAGGGCACCTATGCATATTTTAAAATGTTTAAAAAATATACCATTCTTATTGGTCATATTATTAAGTTTTTATTGCCCCTTTCAGAAACTGCTTCTTAATCTCTTCTTAAAATTAGTAAAAGGTTAATCACATCAAAGAAAAAATACCCACCAATATATGTTTGTGTGTGTGTGTGAAAATATTTTACCAGGAAGAATACATTGAGATTGTCTCTCATTTTCATGTATGTCATAGACTCATTTTATCTACCTCAGAAGGGTGAAAGGCTGAGTTGACCTTGCCAGAACCTTGTGGTTTGAACAGATTCTACAGCTGGTGCATTAACCAACTGAGCCACCTCACTATCTTTTGAATTATCTAAATTTCAACATGACAAGCAACATGACATTTTTTTTTCTAGAAACTAGGACAATGTAAATAATTTAAATTGCATATGCTAAATATAGAAATGGGCAGTACTGCACTGCACGACTGTTTTAGGTAACATTTAATTATACTATAATAAATGTTACTTGTATATCTCCGTATAACATTTAATTGTAACTTTCATTTATTGCAAGGAGCTAAAGGCATTTCTAAAGTTGAAAAAGTTTCTCAGATGGTAAAGTGAATGTAATCTTTTTAAGAAATGTCATTTTACTCTGTGAAACAGCATTCAAAACATAAGTGCTTTTGCCTAGACTGCTTAAGGATCTTTCACTTTATTCATTGAAACAAAGGTAACAGTAATTCAAGGTAAAGGTTACTGTCCTGACTTAATATTATAGCCTTCATAAAACACATTCAAGTTTTATATCCATCTTCCATCGACTAGTCTGATAGCTAATAAAACAATAAGGAATGAGGATTAACTTATCAATCTTTTTCTTTGATGGGATGATAAGAGTCTTGACATCTTATCTCACGACTCTGCAGTTCCAATTTCGTCTACTGTAGTGTTGGTATTTAGGATTATTTTATTTACTTATTTTATTTAGAACGTGACATGTACTGGAGAGCATTTACAGTATAAATGTACATATTTACACAAAGAAAACAAATTATATGCATATGTTGACAAGCCACTGTGTATCCTTGCTGCTGCTGAAGCTGAGTAATATTGACCTCAAGGTTGGACAACACAGTTGAGCCAGGCTATTCTCTGAATGACTGGGCAGGGTCTGTAGAAAAGTTACAAGTGGAGTTCTCGAGCTTATTACAGGCAACAACACTGGACAAGATACTGGGGATAGGCTGCAGTACAGGAACTGAACACTAGAGGAGTAGCTGGAGTCTAGCTGCAATGCAGAGAATGGACACAATGTGGGCTCATTGGATTCAATCTGCAATACAAGGTTAGAACACTGGTGGCAGTGTTAGAGGAAACCAATAAAAACAGCACAGCTAGAGAGCTACCTGAACAGAACTCATCTCTGCAAATGCTTAAAGGTACAGTGGTCCTCAATACCCAAAAGCACAATGCCAACTAAGAAGCAGGGGCAAACACAAATGCCTGGAACAAGTCCAACAGTACACACACCAGTAACTAGGCTAGAAGTAACAGTAAGCAGTACAAGCATACTGAGAGAGTGAAGTACTGGAACAGGACTGGCTTAGCAGCCACAGTCAAAGCTGTAATAATCAATATAAGGCAGCGAGAACAAGAATGAGTTCAGTTCAGGTTTATATATTAGATGCAAGCAGCAAACAATGCTGTAGATGGGACCTGTATTGGTTCTGCAACAGGACTGGTTCTGTAACAGCAGATTAGTGCAGGAACAGGAATCAAACTGTGGAACTGAGCAGGTTCAGCAATATTGGATCTGTGCAGGAGCAAACAGTACTGTTGACTGGATCAGTATGTGGAATGGAGCAGGACTGGTTCAGCAATGGTAGATCAATACAGTAACAAACCGTAAACAATAATGTTGTAAGGAACAAGACTGGTGCAGGAACAGGACCGGTTCTGTAAGAGCAGATCAAAGCAGGAACAGACAGCAAACAATGCCGTAAACAGGAGCAGGACATAGACTGGAGCATGGCTGGTTCAACAATGGTGGATTAATACAGGAAATGTTACAGAACCAGTCCTATGCGTGGCCGCACTATTGTTTTCTGCTTGTTCCTGTATTGATCCACAGTTGCTGAACCAGTCCTGTTCCTGGCTGCACTTTTGTTTGCTTCTTGTTCATGCAATGATCCACTGTTACTGAACCAGCCCTCTTCTTGACTATGCTATTATTTGTTCCTGTGTCGACCCGCTGTTACAGAACCAGTTCTCTTCCTGACCACTGTGTTTTTCTGCTTGTCTCTGCTTGTGCTGCTTCCTTGTTTGTTCCTGCCTGGTGCTGTTCTTTCTGGTACACTGAACCCTGGGACTTATTTTAGTGATTTATATCTGTTTCATCTTTTCAGTTGCTGCTGTACACTTGGTGTTGTGGCCCTCTGTACCTTTTAAAATGGATCTGTCACCTTGATTCAAGTTTGCGTATCTGAGCACTCCATATGTGTCGCTTTAAATAAAAGAAAAGCATATCTAGTTTAGGAGATATTCATACTTGGTACCATATTCTTGTGTATACTAATGAAGCTTTTCATACAGTTTCATATGCTTATGAAGCTTTTCATTATGGTTTCCTATGCTTCTAAAGCTTTTCCAGGATGTTTCAAATACTGATTAATTTCTGTGCTGCACTGATAAACTTTCACTTATTCCAGAAATAAAATTGTAACTACCTCCTAAACAATACATTTGCTGATCTCTTGTCTAAGATGAAACATAGGCAGTTTTTAATTCATTTTTCAGATCTCCAAAAATTCCTGTTCACATGGCTTTCCATCAGCTCTTGATGGTTTCCTCTACACTGCCACCAGTGTACCGTGCCTGTACTACAGTCTGTCTCCAGCTACTGTGCCTTGTGTACAGTCTCTGTATTACAGATTATCTCCAGTAACTCCACCTAGTGTACAGCTCTTACAGCTGTGGCCAGACTAATGTAGCTCCTCTTTGTGCTCAGTGTAGTCTGCAGTCTTGAATCTTTGCCCTAGTGGTCTTTGTCTGTACGTGGATATATGCTCCACATCTCCACTTGTCACCATTTCCACAGTCCCTGCCCAGTCATACTGAGCATTAACCAGGTCAACTGTCTATGCTATCCAAACTTCTGGTTGGCACATTTACCCAGCTTTGGCCACAGCAAGACTGAGTAGTGGTCTAGCTACTCTCTAAAGCACCATACTCTATAACCATTCTGTATCATCCTCATGCTCATTGTGGCCACTCTAATCAGTCATAGGTCATTGCTGCCTGGAAGCTGACACCTAGCTAAGACATATTGCATGAGAAAGCTGTAACTGAATTAATGAAAGCCTCTGACTAACACTGGAGGATCAAGCCAGACAAGTCAAGTACCAGCACAGCAGTCTGGTAATTTGAGTGCTGTGTTTCATGTATGATTGACTTAAGTTTATAATGGTGGCTATTACACCCACCTGTTGGTATATATTTCTGATGTAAGAATTTCATAATTTTGGATTCATCACTGACTGTTCTTTTCAATATAAGTCATCCATTTCACTCATCAACTGCATATAGAGAGATCAAATATATGAGTGTATATATGTACATCATCATCATCATCTTCTGGCGTTGTCAATCCACTGCAGGATGAAGGTCTCCTCAGCAAGCCGCCAACAACATTGGTCCTGTACCTTTTGTTGCCAATGTGTAAAAACAAATTTGATAATTTCATCTTCCCATCTTCTCTTTGGTCTTCTTTTTGGGCATTTAGTATCAAGTAGAGTCCACTCCAACATTAGTTTGGTCCATTTACCATCAGGTCTTTAGGCACTTTAGTCTTTCAATGATGCCATAGACCTTTGTTTACTGATGAACCCATGCACAAGTTTTTCTGTCTCTTTTTTTTAACATGTTTAAAATTCTCAGTTCCATACTTCTCTGCATAACCTTGAATTTTTGTATGGCTTTGTCATTCAGAGTCTATTTTTCACAGCTATACTTAAAGGTATAGTAATGTCCTATAATAGTTTTATGTGGTATTGTAAATTTAAAAAAACATAATTATGTGCAGAAAATCCCATATTCACATCTAAAGTTCCCCCCTCCCTCTCCTTCTCCTGATGCCAGCTGTGCTAATTGTATCACTGCTTTTATCTCCAGTTTTCCCCATAGACTTAAATAGGAAAATGTTTGCTAAAACAGGTGTTAACATCTATCTCCTGCAATAGAATCCAGCCCTTGGTCTGTCATTTGGCAATAAAAAGAGTAAAGTGTTGTCTGTGTTGGACCTAGTTTGATTTTCTAAGGAACTGAAAGGAGCAAGAAGATACAGAAAACTTGCTGGGCACCAAATATCCAGAGAATGCCAAGTATATGGCCGCTAATATGCCATTCTGTGTTTGTGAAAAGAGAAAGCAGGCTGTTTTGGAGCCAGAGAAGATAGGGAATTGAAGCTTAGTTTAGCGAATGTTTTAGGTAGGACATTTTTTCTCTGTATTAGAAGAGACTGGGGACACTCTAGGGGAGAAGAAGGGAGGAAGGAGGTTGACTCCAAATACCCCAAAATTCAGTATGACTGACTGGCAAGACACAGGCAGCTGGTGCCCAATTTGCTTGCTGATCTTCCTGTTGTTATTATATTTGTGCTGGGCGTGTTTGATGCTGATTGGCTGGGTTTTGAAGGAGCGGTGAGGAAAAAAAGCTTCAATGCGTGTTGTACTCTTATGTGGATTTGACCCTTAATCACTTCCTTTGGTGTTAACATATGTAACAGGATACACAAGGGATATTTTTTTCTGAGCAATTCCCTTTAAGAATTGATTAAGAGATTCTTTCTACTATCACCCGAGGAATGGTGATATATTGGGATGCTTACCTTAAGAAGGGGATAAGATTACTCTCTGGGACCTAAGAAGGAGCTGGCATTAAACAGGGGAATTCTGAATGCTAGGAGAAGGGAAAATGCCCTCTCACAGCTTCCCACCATGGAGGCTGAGGAGAGGGGTCTCCTCAAGGGGCCTCTGTGAACTGTATAGTGAATGAAGAGGCCAGCCACCTTCTCGAGGAATAAAAAAAGGAATAAAAAGTGTTTGGTTGGGTGTTCCTATACAAGACATCTCCAGGGGTAGAGGCCTCTGGAGGATAGACAGAAATAAATATACTAATTTTTATGGTGTTGAGTCCCCCCTCAATAAATATTCTGTTTGAGAACCTCTGGTACCCAGCTAAGTTTGCTCTGCTATGCATTACACATACCTGTCTACCCAAGACCCAGATTTACTGCAATGATCAGGGCAGCACACAAGTAAGGATCTGCATCGCTGAGTTTGTGGTACCTATAGATTAATTTAAAGGGAATTTGGCATAAGGTTTTCATGTTTAAATTATATCTTAAATGACTGGTGAATTTGAGTGTTTACAAAGGTGCTTGCATGCATTTTACAATCATATGACTAAACCTAGCAAGATCTTAAATTTAATTTCAATATAATTGCTGTAGCATGGTGTTTTGTTTCAGTGCTGCACAGTAAAAAGTTAGAAGAGACAAAATATCATATTGTCTCCTACTGATTCTTAATCACACTCTGCAGTGAGCTGCTTTTCTAGGTGACATTTCGTCCTAGTTTATTCTAATATTAAAATTTATTTTGTTAATTCCTAAATGTTTCTTACTTTGTTTCTTACTTTGCGTGTGTTGTGTTTAGTGAAGCAAAAACTATTTGTAGATGAAAAGGCTTTTTTGGCACAGCTTTTCTCACTGCAGTACAATAGCAGAAAGAATTCAGCTTCTATGATTAGGCTATGATGAAATACAAAACAAATTAAAAGTACAGTGCAAAGTCTGAACTTGTTAGTGGCTTGATT
This sequence comes from Rhinophrynus dorsalis, assembly GCA_037306005.1. Taxonomy (NCBI): domain Eukaryota; kingdom Metazoa; phylum Chordata; class Amphibia; order Anura; family Rhinophrynidae; genus Rhinophrynus; species Rhinophrynus dorsalis. Next base: position 74,089,719 of record CM074719.1, on the reverse strand, counting down.
TACAGCTTTATTTCGGAAATATGAAAACATTTGAAATCATTAGCTCATCCAGAGTCAGTGCTAAGATGCTGTTAGTTTCCTCCATGTCCACATTCCCACTCATCATATGACTCTACCCAAAACATTACCTTGGGAAAGAAAATACCCTTATCCTGTACCAAAAAGCTTTTTCCCCTTGACCACTAGAGATGTATTTCTCCTATTGCTTTGCAGTATATTGGACACATCTCTAGTAGAGATGGACAAAAATTTCACCTCAAAAGAGACACACATGAAAAACAGCAGGAAAAGTGCCAATTTACCTCTTTTTTCACATTTTCATTGCAATGCAAGCAATGCTAATAATGTACTCCCCACCTGGAGTTTTCCCCATGTAGTCCCACCATGCTAGTATAAAAGGACTGTCAGTGTCCCCCATGTTGTCAGTTTGTGATTGGGAGAGAGAGAAAGTTGCTGAAATTTGGATGCTAGAGTCAGCTGGAGTTGCTTGATAGGAGTGTTGGTGGTATTATTTTGGGTCTAGGTGTAAAGGGAGAAAGAAAAAAAATATATATTTTTGACTGATAAGTAACAGATAGCAAGGCAGGTGTCTTCTGCCTGAGAAAGAGGGACATATACTATGCAAATAATAAATACTACATACATTCAAAACAAGAAAAATAAACAAGAATTTCAACTTGAAATTCTGTGTTACTCACACACACTTGCTACTCACTACAACCTTCAGAAGCGGCTGAGGGCAAGCATATACTGAGGTATGGTGGGTGTTGCACTAGCTACTTTGCCTTTTATTCTTTTACTGCAAGCTGGTTGTGAATCTAACACAGCTAACACATTTCTACTGTGCTATACCATAATAAACTAACAGTACAGTCTTAAAGAGAGGAAGAACATTTTTTACTCTAGCTGTCTAGTAGTGTAGAGGCTAGGAATGGGAGCACATTTTCAGCTCAAACCAAAATCATCTCAAAATGACACTTCCTGCTTGGAGATTCATTTCTAGCAAAAAGTGCGGTTTTCATGCTTTTTTCACCTAGCTCATTGCATTGAAATCAGTGGGAAGACTGAATTTTTCTCCACCACATGGCAGTTTTCTCTACTCTTCAGACATATAAAAGGTTGTCAGGCTCTCACAGCATTTCATTCTGTGTTTTTCAAAAGGAAAAAGCATGTTTTTGAGCTAGAGAGGATAGCCAAAAAAGGCAAACTGAAGTTTATTTTAGGGAGTTTTTTAGGTAGTACATTTGTTCTCTGTATTAGGGGAATCTGGTGGCACTCTGGGGGAGAAGAAGGGTGGAAGGAGATTGGCCCCAAATATTTGGTGTGTCTGACTAACAAGGCAGCAGGTATCCAATTTGCTTGCTGATCTTGCTGTTATTATTGTATCTCTGTTGGACCTGTTTGAGGGTGTGAGAAGGGAGCAAAGGAGGTTGATCCCAAACACCCCAACACTTTATCTAACTGATTTGATTTGAAAGACACAAGCAGCTGCTGTCCGAGTAATTTCCTTACTGATCTTGCTGTTATTGTCTCTGTGCTGGGGAAAGGGCCTGACGTGAGCTGTGGGACTGAGGCAGAATTGAAAGGCAGCAGATGACATTTTGTTGAGGACTAAGGCAAGGCATCACACCCTATCAGCTGTTTTGGTGTACTATAGAGTAAAAACACACAGAGCAGTAGAGTAATGTCCAGCAAATGCACAAGGGGGAGGGTTAAGGATAGAGCAGTGCAGGGACCTGAGAATAAAGTAATAGTTCAAAAACTGACTGCAGCCATGGTTGCTGCAGCATGTTCAATAAAAGATGATAATACCTCTCCTCCTGGGAAGGATGCAGTTTGTCAAGGTCCAACCAAAAGTTCCACCACCACTAGCACCAGTATAAAAAAAAAACAAATAAGAACACTGACAATGGCAATGAGTTGCATTCTAGTGTTAATGAAGGCAATGGCATAAGGTAGGTATAGCAGCTGAAACAACTGCTGCATCTGAAAGTAAGACAAACAAGCACCAAAACACCTGTAGCGAACCGTGTAACAGTGAAAGTAAAAAGAAATTGTCTGACACCTCTAAACGGGTAGTGGGAAGTAGCTGTAGGGGATGCTGAGGATGACCTAATGATGGCTGATGATAATGATGATGCAGATCTAGAATATATCCCTTCAGCATCCTCCTCTTGTTCAGATACAGATGAAGATCAGAGTGAGAGAGATGATGACATGTCCAGAAAGTTAGCAGAAAGGCAGGGCTCAATCTTCCCCCAGTGGAAAGGAACACTGTGCCTGTCTATAAAATCTTTTGAGAAAACCATTAGAAACTCTGACCCTGACAAGCAAAGATGGCAAAACAAACACAGTCATCCTGCCAGTCATCATCAGCATTATCATTGCTTCCAAGTCTAAGTCCCACTCAGCCAAACACTCTTGTGTTTAGTACCCATCAGCAATAACAATAGCAACAAAGGTTATTAACACCTACAACCTTAGCTATGATGAGTACCTCTGCTGTTGCTGGAAGTGCTGCACCTTTGACACCTAATATTAGTAGCAGCAGTAGAATTGCATCAACATCTAGCCCCATTAGTAGTAGCAGCCTCACAGGAACCCCTCAGTCCATGAAGTCCACAGTAAGGAGATACTTCACTCAGGATCCAAAAGCTAAGCGTGTTGCTATCTGTTGTCTGTGCAAAAAGCACATGAGCAGAGGAAAAGCAGGCTCACACATAAGCACTTCCTCTATGAGATCTCATCTGAAGCACAACCAGAGGTCTGACTGGGAGACACTGTATCATCAGGTCAGAGGTGCCACAACTAGCTGCAGCACTCCAAAATGGGGCAGATAAGAGAAGTAGGGATTTTATTTATGTGTCAGAGAGTGTGCCACTGCTAAGAGTTAGTTCATTCCATATGACACCTATGGCACCTGCTGCAGAGGAGCATGATGAGTGGGTTTGCTGTAGGAGAAGCAAAATTCATATGCTGCCTCCACCTCCACCACCTCCTCTAGTTATGTTGTTAAAGCAATAAAGTTACAGAGTTCTTCTGCATTGTCCTGCCAGCTCCAACCTACACTGACTAAATTCCTGGGAAGGAAAAAACTTCATAAAAACAATCCCAAAGTACACCTGTGGAATGGCAAGGTTGCCAAGATGTTGGCAGTGGACATGATGCCGTATTCTTTTGTAGAAAGCCGAGGTTTCAGAGAACTGTCATGTGTAGCGCCACACTGATATTTCCTACTCCACAGCCTGTGCCTGAATTGTACAAGCAGAAAGCCAGATGATGATGATGAGGAGGGGTGTGAAGAAGGGTTGCTACCATCTACCAAATTTGGGAGTGGGACCACTACTATAATCAATAAGGAATGACAAAAACATGATAATGGTAAAACCTGCTGTAGAAAAAAAAAAAAATAATATATATATATATATATATATATATAAAATTTATTTATTTATTTTACCAAATTGAAGCACTCATGCTTCAAAAGGAATGTATGCCTGGGTGCTATTTCTCTATACAAAAGTTAAAAAAGCACTCTCAGGACTTCAAGTCGTTGTGAATCAAGGCAAAAGTTTTACTGATCAATCTTTCAGTTACAGCATCATAACCTTATTTAGGATAACAAACAGATGAAAAATACCCCCTAATATACTCTTAATGCTGGAAGGGCACCCAAATTCAGCATCCTCATGTCAGCTTGATACTATCACGGTGCTCGTGATTGCCTCCAGTGTTACTTTACTGTAACAGCGACCTTGCTACTTCCTGGCTGTCTCTCAGTGCAAGTCACTGTTCTTATAAGTCACTGGTAATTGCTGTCATGTCTCTGCCCACTTACTAAACCTTAAAGGCCTCAGCATTTTCAATACCCAGTGCCCTTTCATGGTGTACCTGAGCCTTGTGCTGTGTTGGTCCATTTACTGATTCCTGTGTATTACTGCTGGCTTCGTCTGACTACCCGATCCGGCTCTGACTCCTGGCTTCGTCTGACTACCTCCTCCTCTGTTGCGATCCCAGCTTTGGTTTGCTGCCAGCCTCGGCTACCCAGCCCTGCCTATCATTCACCCTCGGCTTCCTAGGCCTACTGTTACTGCCTCGCTTGCTACCCCTGTAGCAGTGCTTGTTCGGTTAGTTAGTGTCACTGACCTTTTGTGGCCTATGGTCCGGGTGGCTTGTTGCCTCTCCTAGCATTCTAGGTGCAGTTTACCTTTGCCTCTTGGTATACCCTAGTGGTAGGGTATAGTTGCGCTATTGTTAAACTGCCTAGTGAAGGGTTAAGGAAGTGCCGTGCACTGTCCTCATACCTGGTCTTGTGAAGGTTGCGGAGGGTTAGTATGTATACGCTACTATTTACACCTGCCTAGTGAGAGGTTGAAGAAGTGCTGTGAACTGTCCTCACACCCGGTCTTGTGAAGGTGGTGAATGGCCTGTACGTATACGCTACAAGTTTACACTTGCCTAATGAAAGGCTGAGGAAGTGCTGTGCCCTGTCCTCACACCTGGACTCTTGAAGTTGGTGGAGGTATAGTCGCTACTTGGTAGTGCTCCAGCGTTCTGGAGTTTCTCGCTCCTGTTGCCTTTGGGTTTACCCTAGCGTTAGGGTACAGACGTGGTACCATCTCACACCCGCCTAGTGAAGGGTGAAGGAAGTGTTGTGCACTGTCCTTACCTGGTCTCATGAAAGTGGAGAGGTACATTGCTGCTACTATTATATTTTCAGTAAAATCTCTTTTATATAGTGTAGCTGAATGGATACTTAGGTAATACAGAGTTAAGTGTTATAGACCCCCAGGCATTTAGTATCAGAGCCCGGCTCTCGTCTGGCACATACCTTATGCCGAACGTGTATACAGTGAGCCTGATGCTATGGAGACTCCCTAATAGAGATCAAATAACATAAAGTATACCATTTCATGTTGCTACAGACACTCTGATAATACAATAGAGCTAGTCATATATTACAATATGTTCGGTACATGTCCCTAGCAATCGCATTTGATGTTGATGGCTTTCCTCCGCATCTCAATGCAACAGAAATCTGTGATGAAAGCCACCTCTACATCAAAATGATCAAGAAAAGTCTTTTGCCACAGTGAACTGTGTCTCAAAAGGATGTTGGTGCAAATGAATTAAGGGCGTAGTGCGTCCATCTGTTAGTTGCAAGAAAGGAGTCAGTTGCAGTCCATTATATTGCAGAGCATCGGTTGCAAAGTCTGAATACCTCAATTCAAGTAGAAACTTAGTATTGGGCCCACACTACAAATCTCACCTCCTCACTTGAGAAGGGAAAACACAGACAAAAACAGAGGCAAGGCATGCGAAAATGGTGGGATATGATAAAAAGAAACACAGTGATAACCACCCGAAAAGTTTGTGAATATGAAACAGTCTCTGGAGTACTAAAGACAATCTTTAGAAAAATGGTATGTTCTAATATGGTCCCCATGCTCTAGCGCAAGACAAGATGCATATAAAAGCTAACATCTTGCAGATTTATGGGATCCATAATGTAGCCTATTATGTCCTTAAATCCAAAGCCTATGAATGTAAATTGGGTCAGAGATTGACTGAGTTTTTTATATGTAGAAACAGACCATGAGTCTGATTACCATCATCAAGGGGCCAGGGGCTCACTGTCTTGAAAACGGAGAGAGTGGTGTTAAAAATTAGGTAAGGAAATGATGACTGAGTCCATTTGCAGAGAGTTTATTATCACACAAAAGATTGAGTAGCTGGCAAGTAGTGCTGGATATGAGTCCTATTTTGCACTACTGTTAGCTAGATGTTTGAATGTTGTTCTTATACACCCATGATGAGCTGACAATAAGACAAACTTGGGATATAGTGAGACTGACTGGCAGCAAAGTGGTTCTGGTCAAGAGTCCTATTACGCATCAGTATCTGCTTCATATTTCGGTCTGCACAGGTTGGAGTGAAACAATCCTAAAATCATTAGAAATCATCTGGATTGAAGAGCTGGATGTTGGATCCAGGACCTATTGTACATTCAAATTAGCAGATTGGTGCAAAGCTCAGCTTCTCATTTAGATCTTTTGGGGCCATTATCTCCACTGTCCTTGTAAGATTGTCCCCGGATAGCGAAGTATAAAACTGTATCGCTTTCTGCTTTGTTTTTTATACTATATATGGGGATTTTTGTCATAATTGTTGTATATTGGGTTTTATTTGCACTCCAGTAAGTAATTGTCTAGTTAGTATTATTAGTTGTTTAACTAGAATATATTTGATAATATACAGTGTATTGTTCTTATTATAATATTATTTGTTATTAAATATTATTACTAGTACTGGGGGGTTATTGTGTTAATTGTGGTATTGTGGTCATTAGAACAAACTCCTCTAGGTATACCTAGGTGTGTCAGCCACGTATCGCACAAGCTCTGTTTTAGGCTGCAACAGCTTGGACTTACACACATATATTAATGGTTGGCTTATGGGGTATTATGCAATTGTATTTGTTTCCAATAACTGTGCTAGTGTTTGTTACTGTGAGCATACTGTAAGTTACTCTGCTTGTACTAGGCCACAGCTTGTGTCTTTGTTCATAGACTCCATTTTGGATTCAGTACATGTACATTGACTCCATCTTGGAGCAAACACATGGTCTGACGCCATCTTGGAAATCACAAGCCACATGGTCAAAGATTCCATTCTGGATCTAGGGCATGTACGTTGACTCCATCTTGGATCAAACACGTGGTCTGACGCCATCTTGGAAATCTCAAGCCACATGGTTATAGACTCCATTTTGGAATTAAGCACATGGCATATGGGCTTGTAGTTCTTTTCACCTCACATTTAGTGATTAATTTTAAAGCTGTTATTGTGAAGCCCTTTGCACCAATTAATGCACCCAAAGCCGTGAACCACAACATATTTCTACCAGCACTCTCACATCCTGGCTAGTGTCAGCCAGGAAAGCTTTCACTGTGTCACCAGTGTTACCATCGGCCTCTTTATCAGCACCCCCATTAGCCCAATACTTCCTTCACTGGCAGTAGTTTTGACTGTGAGCATGAAATAGCTGTAGGTGGTACACCCGGTGTACTCACAGACACAGCAGCAGCAGGCTCAGAGATAGGCAGCAACTCTGTGTTTCTACTGTTGCACACAGCAACCTTTCAACCTGCCGGCATTCAATCAATGGGATTTTATTTTTATTTGTCCACTATGGGCCAATTGATTTTCCCCAGGACATCCTGGGGAAAGATGCAATCAACATCCTGGGAGAAAATGCATTAAGGTTCTATGTAATAGCAATAGCACATTAGACAATGTGTGAAGATCACTTTCTCATGGAGAATAAGACACACTTCATATATGCACTAAGAATTATGTATGAGGAGGAAGGTAAGAAATTTTGATCATTAGCATATGATGCTGGTGTAAAGCTGCCAGTGTTTTCAGTATGGCAAGGGGGAGTAGAGAGGGTGTTTTTCTCTCAAATTTTAGCAATAAAAACAGCAGCAGATCTTCCATAACCTTTTTAGTGTCAGACGGATCTGCAACACATTGTAGAGCAATGTGTTGCACGCTCCTCGGGTACTCAAAAGTATTAATGTAAAACATTTGTGAATCATAATACAGAGCCTGAAGTCTTAGCTGACTTATGTAAATAATACAGATCCGACTAACACTGGATTGATATAAACAGTGATGAGCCGACTATGCCAGTAAACAGTGCAAAGCTATGCCAGCATCTGTGAGCACTGACTTTCTGTTTTCTATTGTGTGTGTAAAATGATGAATGCATAGCTCTACACTGTTTGCATTGATTAGATGATTGACAGCTATGGCAAGATCCCCAATTCACCAACATCAGTCAAATTTGTTTCTGTCAGTTCCACCAGCATCCCCAGCTATTGGAGTTCAGTGCACGTGGTAAATAACCACATTAATGTAAAAGCACCATCTCAGGAATATTCAAATGGCTTATTAAGCCAATATAATTTGGTGTAGGAGACACTGCAACATCATAAATCTGGTGAAGGCATGGATGTGGAATTGCAGTGGATAAGATTGTAAAGGCACCTTAGTGCATACTACAAGATGTACTTGGATCACCACATTGCCAAACTGAAGCCTTAACTAAGTTTAATGCATCTCCTCCCAGTTTGTCAAGGTCAGTCATCTGGACTTGCCTCTCTGTGAGCTTGAACCTGTGACCTTTGGGTTTTGGGTCCTAAAACTACCATCACTGCCAGCTTTCATCTGCAGGTTGTTCTGTAGCAGCATTGTTCTTTACTCTTTCCTGGTACCTATTGGTAAATGGCATCCAGCTGTACCTTATTTAAAGACATTTCTAGCCTGCATGAGCTCCCAGTGCTCAATTGTTATACCTGATGGTGAAGACTCAGCTTCTCCGATTGACCTTGGATTTTACCTTAACTTCACTTGAACTCCACCTGTCTCCACTTTGACTTGTACCATGACTTTGCTTCACCTTTACTTGCCTTCACTTATCAGTCCCTTTTCCTGCCATCGGGATCCAGTCTCTTGTATTTCTGATACTGTTTTACTTAGTACATAAGTATCCCTGTGTCTTAATGAATGAAGCCTTTAATATCTGTGCATGTTATGGAGTAATTACCAGTTTTGTGCATATGTATTTTTCAGAATGCGTTTGAGAAATGAACATTAACAGCTAACATGTACACCTAAGTAGCAAGAATATACTTTAACAAAAAATCTGCATGCATATGCAATTAATTTCACTAAATAACAATTTATTTCAGAAGTAGAGTGGATAAAATAAAATACAAAATTAAATATACTGTTTGACAATAACTGGAGCTCATTTATTTTTGATGCATTAAAGGTGCTTTTGTGTGTATCCAGAAAGTATAAATTGGAAGTCTTTGAGTATCAAAATATCCATTATAATAAAATGTCTGTGAGAAGGTTCAAATTATTAGTTCCCATTAAAACACAAATCTTAAGAATCAATTGACAATAATAATAAAAAACCACATGACTGTATATGCTCTTTCATATAATTTTACATTAGTACTGGTTGTTCCAACAATAAGTCACAGGATGTTAAAAGAAATCCAACTACCTGGAGATAATGTTCTTCTGATGATATTGACGTTTATTATTCTTTAGTTTCTGCCAGCCAAAAACTATTAATTATTTCAGATGGATGCATACTGTGAAATAGGAAACAGAATGATAACTGAATGTTATAAATTAAAACTATCACTCGTTTATAGAAAATGCTTTTTACTATTTGAAATGCATATGTTAATTTAGTGCTTGAGAAGTAAACATCCTTTAAGCGACAACTTGATTTTTTGCTTCATCTCTAACTTTTTATTAATGTCAAAATTTAAATCAGTGTTATATTCAGTGTTATCAACTGATGCCATGTTTACAGGAATGAAGGTAAGAGAGCAGTGAGGGGGTATGGTAAGGCATTCTTCCTGCAGTCTAACAGTGGTCCTTTACTCATGCAATACATGAGCAGATTCATAGTTTGTGGTAGCAGGTGAGATCAGTAAGGCAAGAGCATAATAGTAATTTGGCCATTATAATGTCTTGCAGAGGATTAGTTTACTGCAGTGGAAGATAATAATCCACTGTTGAGCTAAACAAAGAGTGCATTAAATGAAAGGATGACAAAAATCTCGAGATAATACATTGAATTACATGGATGAAAAGTCATTACAATCTGATCAATACAGCTAAGGTATATTCCCCATTAGCCATTGGTATCCTAATAAAATAAATATTGAATACTAGTTGAAGAGCCCATGTACACGGGCCACAGTGCCACCCAGCAACAGTGCGGTGCAGCCATGCACAGTAGAGACTGTCCACTCAGCTGTTGATATGGAGCGGGGCGCTCCGAATTCAGATTGTAGTCCTCTCTATGCACCTTCTGGTGTGCCCTGCTCCATATCAGCCGCAGTGCGTGCAGTCTGTACTGCTCATGACTGCAGCGCACGCAGCCGTCTCTACTGCTCATGACAGCTTCTGTCAAACATAACATAGGATAATCAATTATTTTTTCAGCATTTAATCAGAATTTTAACACTTTAAGGACAAGTGAGTGTGCAGCACATTGCAAAGAAATGCACTTCACAGCCTTCTGGTACTTAAAGGGTTAAACTAACTAAAAGTAGGGGATATTTATATAAAGTGATTTTAAATTTAATTAAATGAACAAAACCTCAGCTTCTCATGTTCACAGTGGGACTCCAGATGTAGATGTGACTGGAATCAATTTACAGATGTGCCGGAGCAGCTAAATTTGTGTGCTGGAACGTGGGACATTTGCATACTATTCATGCTTCTTCACTTCAGGATATAGACTGGAGCTTATTAACTTTTTAATGCATAATGGCACACACACACACACTTTCGTCTGTCATTAAAACTGCAAACAAGCCCTTGAATGCCTCCTCTATGGCATGCTTAGGAAAACAGAGGAAAGACACTTCATTTTTTCTGTGTGCCTTCTTAGTAAATAGTGTTAATCAAATGCCCATATGTTTCCCTAATGGGCTTACCTTTTCACAAATAGTGATGGGTGACATGTTTTGTCCCAAATGATAAAAGTGCATAAAATTGCACTTTTTGCCTTTGGAGGGAATCCCTGTAAAAAGTACAATTTGTTTTATTCACTCTGCTGCAAACCCCCCCCCAAATGCAATGGTAGCCATAGAACCATATATACTAGCCCCCAGACCTGTCTCTCTCTTTTAGCCATAGAACAATGCATACTAAATCCTCCCCCTCAGTCTTGTACTACTTCACTGGTAGCCAATGCCATATAAAAACACATATTGACCTCCAGTCTTGTCCCACTGCACTGGTAACCATATATACACACATACTGACTCCCAGCCTTGTCCCACTGCACTGGTAGCCATATCAAATATAGATATTGACTCCCAGCAACGTTCTACTGCACTGGTAGCAATATAAGCTTTCATATTGACTGAACAGCTTCTGCACACTGACAGTCACATCAGAATCCTTCTGCACTTCTTTCACCACACCTTGTACTTGCACTTATAATACTCCTCCTAGTGTCTCTGTTTGTCAATATGAATTCAGCCTAGATTGTAAGCTCCTTGGGGCAGGGCCCCTTTCCTAGTGTATGATTCCCTTGCTGCACTTTCCCTCACAAATAATGTAATGATTGTACTTAACCTTAATGCTCTTAACCCCAGTTCTGTCATTTTTGTATTGTATTATTTCAACTTCTGTTAAGCGCTGTGTACATGTATGGCGCTATATAAATAAAGATACATACATATTGACGCCCAACCTTGTCCTACTGCACTGGTAGCCATATAACCACACATACTGAGCCTGGAGCATGACAGTCCTCCAGCTGGTGCCAGACTACAACTCCCATCATTTTCCCACCAGCCACCAGCTGGCATGTAAGTATGGGATTTGTAGTATGGAAGCTGCAGGAGGGCCTCTCATTGACTTTCCTAGGGTAAATAACCACACATATTGACCCCCAGCCATGTCCCACTTTACTGGTAGCCATATAACTACACACTGGTTTCATATAGCCACATAAATTCTTGGGCATTTGAAGAAAATATTTATTGTGGGAAATGTATTAGGGTTAGCAAAAAGACTGAAATGTTATGGATTTTCAATATACAGGACATTTCACCAAAAAAGCAGGAAATTGTAGGGGTTTTTTTAATAAAATTTACCACATGAAAAATATTTAACTTTCTGCCCATCTCTAGGCACAAATCTCAGAGTAAGTAACTTAGTAAATTGGCACTGGGCAGGCAAAGCACTAACACATCAATTCCAGCTCCTGTTTTAGTATTGTGTATTAGTATAATCCCCCCAGTGGGTGGGGGATGTACTAATGACATTACTAATGTGGTAATGGCACAAGTAAACATTCTAATTACAATAGTTTACCTTTATACATAATAGAGAGGTCTGAAACGCATTCTGTTTCACTGTGTTTGAAACCTTTAGAATTCAAGAGTTAAATATCCTTTTTCAATCATTGAGAATTTGTAGGATTTTTATTTTTCTCTTATGGTGATTGGCTTCCCCCAGAACTACACCACTTTTATTTATAGATAATGCCCAATGTTCACTGGGAGTCCACATTTTATTGCTTTTTCTTCTTCTTCTTCTTCAAAAAGATTACCTACTACTTATGTATTTAAATTACTATGTTATAATCTACAATTTTTTTCTAAAGATATAGTTGTTATTAATTGTATGCCAACCTATATTTTACTATATATTTAGAACACTTGCATACAATGTATATATTTCACTTTTATGCCACTCTCTATTTCTTATGTTACTCTCTGTCACTATGATCAACAGAACCTCAGCTAGTCAGGTCAGAGTTTTTCTGCACTAATGCAGGAGACAAGATGAGCAAAAATGATGCATTTATTGGCTGAACAGCTTTACCGTGCAAGCTTTCAAGACCACTTAGGTCTCTTCATCTGGTATGTTATAAAGTAAGAACTAAAAGTACTATCTATGAAATGTATTGTGCCATTGCATAGAGGTAGTACAGTGGGTAATTGTCACACATTTGTGATTGGTTTAATATTTAGCAATTAAAGATCTCACTTTAGTATGCTTATATCATTTATATATCATTTATTTACAGTTAACACAGTACTACCTCCACTTATGCTAAATTTAGCTATCTCTCATCTCACATTCTAGTCTCATTCAACTGACTACTGGACTGAGTCCTTCATATTATGAAAGATGTAATTTGAGCTCTTACTGTACAAAAACCCTGTTATGCATGTTAAACATGTTGAACCATTCCCCGAGGGGAAAAAATCAGGTGTTGATGTTAATGTAGCCCTTGTCTATCCCCAACACTGACTATTACGTGTGCTAAAATCCCACTCAAAAGTGTGAAGTAAATGCAACCCCTTCACTAGCCTGGAATGTCAACGTAGATGATATAATACCTTTGTTATCAACGTCTTGTGCTAGGATCCGAGGTTGGGATAATATTCCTGCTCTGCCACTAGCAGCCTCGGGGTTCTCCTCTGCACTGCCACTGTTGCCAGTAGTACTACAAGAAGACTATGAATCTACAGATGGGAAGATCCGGCGTTATGTCACCACACACTGAACATTGTGTGGTGCATTGACTACATATAGCAATGTTATGGAGACCAATTGAATGCAGGAAATAAGGGAACCTCTGCAAAATTCCCACTCTAAAGAATGTAGCAAGCTTATAATAAACATAGAAACATAGAATCTGATGGCAGATAAGAACCATTCAGCCCATCTAGTCTGTCCATTTTTCATACTGTACAAATCCTCAAACCTTATTTGGTCCTTAGTTTTGTTTTATGTTCAGGATATCCTTATGCCTATCCCATGCATGCTCAAACACTGTCACTATATTAACCTCTTTCACTTCTGCTGGTAGGTCATTCCAATTATCTACCACCCTTTCAGTGAAGGAAACCTTTCTTACTTTACATCAAAGCCTCTGCCCCTATATTTTTAAATTATAACGTCTTGTCCTAACATTTCTACTCCTTTAAAATGTACTTCCCTCCTGCACTTTGCTAAATCCCTTCATCTATTTGAATGTTTCTATCATATCCACTTTCTCTTCTTCCCTCCAAGCTACACATGTCCATTATGATATTGCCATTTCACGGATATTAACTACCCCTCTGTGAACATTTCTACACCCTATTGCCTATGTCCATCATTTTCTTGAAGTATTACACCAAATAATTAGATTTAGAGTTTAACATATTCATATCAAGCATTCAACGCTTGGAGCATTAGCTAGGTATCCAAATGCATTGAAAGGCAATTAATTGGATATCCCTCTGGCATTCCAAGTGTTAAAGAGGTAGTAAAGGTATTAGGAAGAGATTTGCAATGACCAGTCCGCAGAATTGAGATTGATTCCCTGGGTAAAAGTGTTGGGAACTTCATAGGAGTAACTAATTGAGTGGGAGGTTGACAGGTCCATCATGCTGATCTTTGTGTGTGTGTGTGTGTGTATGTGTGTGTGTGGGTGTGTGTGTGTAGGACAATGACATGGGCCAGCACCAGAAACTATCTTCTGCTTCATGGGGGTTACTTCATTTTCTAGGTTATATATTGCTATGATGTTTGTTCACACATTCACATGACTGGTTAGTATTCCCTCATTCTTAAAGGGATAGTAATACTTCATTTTAACTTTATTTTATTTTGTAGGCACTAAAAAAACATGAAGAATGATATAAGTCTTATCTCTGAAACCTTTATGGTTTAAGAGATATTCACAAACAAAGTATCCCCCCCTGTTCAACCAGATCAGAAGGGAGATGCCCAGGTAGACTGCAGAGAGGGACAATCTTCAATTAAGATAAAGGAAAAAGCTGAAAAACTTGTCAAGGGGGGAAGGGCTTTCATTGTTTTCATACAAAGAAAATTGTCCCCTTCTGTTATCTGTACTGTCATACAACCAGACTCACATCTGAGAAGAGATGGCTTACACTAGGTAAAAGGGGCGGGGAGGGGAACTTTGCTTGTGAATATCTCATAAACCATAAAGGTTTGAGAGATAAGACTTATATCATTCTTCATGTTTTTTTAATGCCTACAAAATAAAATAAAGTTAAAACGAAGTATTACTATCCCTTTAACCCTATGAGTTCAATAGAGGTATACAGCCCATTGCAAAGGAACTAAAAGGGTTAATAGGATGATGATGATGGCTAAGCCTTTTGAGTACCAGAGAGTTATTGAGTGCAGTGCAGTTCCTTCCTACAGGCATCTATGACATGACCCATCATGGAACAGAGGTATGTCCAATTTACCCTGGTGAAATGCTGATTCCACTTCCAAATAGTGCTTCTCCTGCTGCTTTCTAGTGCTACTGTATGTTAAAACCATATAGCATATTGTCATGTTACTGATATTAGAAATATGTGGGACTTGATAAGGGCACATCTGTTTCTACACAATAGAAACAAGGAATGACATGACCAATCTCCAATGAGCCATTGCTATGTGTTTGCCCTGACACAATGTTGCTGCATCAAAGTGCTGAGGAACCACACAGCATCCATGTGTTGTTACAACTAAAGGGGCATCATCTGAAATCCACACATGTCCCTTGTTTGGAATCTTAGACAGTCATGATATGTGCCTCCTTAACACAATGGAACTGAGAAGGAACCCATCATGAAGATTGTTCAACAGTGATTTCTGAGCAGCTCTCCCATCAGAACAAAATGTGGATCTTGCATATGTTCAGCCAGCCTGGAATTTAGAATGCAAGAGGGTTATACAACAAATATATGTATAATGCATTGAGTGACCACTGGCGTGCCAGGAGAGACCCACTGGCATGCCACCCCCTACAAGCACACCACTGATGAACAAACACCCTCAAGGATGCACACCTGCATACCTGCCCCAAAACCTATATAAACTATGCTAATTAAGGTGTAAGGAATGTTGTTTTTTGAGATACTTCTAATTTAAAACACAGGTCTCATAACAAATTCCTTGTACCACAAAAAATATTTCAAAATGTAGATACTTATCTGAAGGACAACATGCCCAGATTAGATAAATAGACTTTAACTATGTATGTACTATTTTCAGTATTGCAAACCTTCTAGATGAGATATAAAATTGGATCTTCTATTATTGCCAATAACAGAATTTAAAAAAATATAATGATCAAATAATATGTCTAGAAAGCAAAGCTAAAACTCATACATTTCATACAATTTATACTATAAAAATGACAATGTCAATATCCTGCTTGTTACACCATATAGCACTACAAGGGTTAACCAGAGAATATGGGTTATAATGTAGCTCCACCCAAGATGGCAGCTTCTTTTGTTCTGTTTTCCAGATTTTCCCAAAGAACGTTCTCAAAAGAACAAAATTTAGTCCCACACAATAAGGCAACACATGTAAACAAAAAAAAATCTTCTGAAACGCACTCCAGTATAGAAATAAATGGGAAAACTGTCCTGATAGCAAACTAAGGATTAATAATAAATTCACCAGATCAAATGTAAGCCCAATTACATTTTCAGAAACACAAAGATACTGTTCTATATGTGTTAATAATTAGATTTATAACTAATGTATAATACTATTTGATCTAAACTGCTATCAAGCTATCTTACAATTATCTGCACAAATTTGCTAATTAATTCTGTTTAGTTCCCCAGAATAAGCTATAGCCAATACAGCTTATTATAATAATTTTCTTTTTATAGATTGGCCAAGTCTACATATGCAAATATAGAGGAAATATCTATCTATCTATCTATATATATATATATATATATAATTCTTAGGGCTATACAGAATTAATAGTAAAAAAAGTATAATTACCAGACAATTAAGACATGGTTTTCTAAGGATTCTCTGGCTCTTGGTCTAGTTGATCACTTTATGGAAGTCAGAACAAAGATACTTCTTCATCCAAAATCACTATCTTTTGTACTAACAAATTTCCTTATCAGACAGACATGACCATCCTTCTCTGATAGGATGAATTGCCAGATCATTAGAATATGATATCAGACTAACTTTCTAGACTCTCTGATTGGCTAGTCAAAGATAAGATATTATTTCATTTTAACAACCTTCATAGCAATACTTGTTTGTTCCAGAAGATGGCACACTGATACCATATTAAAAACTATATATGTTGACAGCCCAGGTCTGTTTTATGTCAAGACTGATATGGCTGGGATGTAACCCAGAAATTATGCAAACATGTCAATTTTAATCCTTTCCCTAGATTTTCACATCAGATAGGGAGTATATCAGCAGACAGCAAGACTAGAATCCAACTATCAATCTCCATAAAATTCATTCAAATATTTCCCTTCCCCACTTCAAGCAATGGGGCTATTGTATCTTTTACATATAGAGATTTAAGAAAGAATTTCACACTCCAAATGGCTTTTAAGAAAATGTTAACCATTTACTATCCTGTCCAGGGCAGACTCTCTGACAATTGAATTTTCTAATATTCCTTCCCAATCATCATAATCACCATGATCTATTCACCATCAACATCCACCTCAGTAAATTACATTTTTTTTAATTACCTTTTTGAAAAAAAAAATGTTAACAGGCTTATAGCAACACAAACCTTGAAAATAGTTATCATGCATACAGCAAAACAAGCCATGAAAGTAACCGTAGCAGACTTACAGCAAAGCAGTCCTTGAGAAACTGCTTATGGGCTTTCAGTAAGGGAAGCTTTGAAAAAAAAAAATCAGGCTTTTAGCAGGACAAACCTTGAAAAAATGTGTTTGTAGGCCTACGTGCCATACCCTGTTTATGCCACCCACACAACAGTGACATTATGGTGTTTGATAATTTAGTTCCTGCTGCTGAGACAACTGAGCATCAGATGTTACAGGATTAGGTTGTTGTATCCATTATGTCCATGTGTGGCTGTGGTGGTATAACCAGCAGCAGTGGTGACATTGAAATGGATGGTGGTGATGCTTCCTTCTTCCCTTATTGCTGAAGTAGCATAGCGCCTGCTGCTATCATACTTGTCATCATCACTGACACAGCAGCAGCAGGATCAGATACAAGCACATTAAACATTCCCTTTTTAAAAATATTACCATATGTCCCTGGAGATTGTGTAGGGGTGGCAACACTATCTGGATTCTTCCTACTTCTGTGACTTTATTTCTCTTTCACTCAATCAGTTCTGCCTGTGTCTACTACTACTAATATACAACCACACAGCACAACTGGAATTTTTACTTTATTATTTTATAGCACTCCACTGGATATTCTTGTCGCCATTGAAAGTATGAGTTAAAAATGGAAAATTTCTTGGCATTAGTGAAAAGATAAAAATGTTATATTTTTTCTATGAGCAATATTTCCTGTAGAAAAAGCAGTGAATTGTGAATTTTCAGCATATCTCTAGATTGACCTACATTTCTCTTCTCCATACCATCCTCAAAGCAAGAGGCAGATGGAGTGGACAAATCAGACCTCTAGAACAATTCCTCTGCATCTGTGTCAATAAGCAACAATCTAACCGAGGTGAGCTGGCAGAATTTGCCCTTAAGAACTCACATCATTCTTCACTACCCTGCTCAATATTCTGTGTTGTCCTGGGTTATCACCTTTGTGTGTTAAATGTATCTTTTTCTCCATACAACAATGCTATGGTGGTTCAAAAAATTGTTGCTTCACATGCTGAATGGGACAAGAGATGCTCTAAACTCTAGGTTGTATCTGTCATTCAAAAGAGAGCTGTGGGTGGGATCATGTTTTACCAGGAAAGACTCAGTCCACTAAGATCACAGCCATTACAAACACATAATAGTCTATAATCACCTTTACATTTGTCTTCCCCATTTTTTAATAAACATTTATGCAGTCACTTTGTAGCTGTTTCACAGATAATGGGAATAAAGACTATTAATATAATCCCAGAACTCAGTGTTAAAAGTATTCAAGTAAAAGAAAAACATGTGTAGTACCTTTAGTCCTCATAGTGGTCCCTTATAAAACCTCTCCTCGGCATTCAGGCAAGTAAGCTCTTCTGATGCTATGTTATACTGAAAATGGGTTACATCCACTTAAATGTCCTGTATTTCATGCTAGCATGTGTAAATATTCTAGATTATTTCTAGGCCTAAATTCTAGTTTCATATATGTTCCTGGGAGCTGCTTCAACTGCTGCCTTTGCAAGGCTATCATACTCCCATTGACACAGCAATATTGATAGCTGAGAAATGTTAGCATTGCATTATCTGCAAATATGTTGAAATCTCAAGAAATACTTTTAGCTGTTATTTCTCATTGTAAACAACAAAAAACAAAATGAACCAGATGGTGTCTAAATAGTATATTGTCATGTAGACATGCATTTAAAATAATTGTAGGAGTATATTTTAGTGATCTAAAAAGTAATTTTATAAATGATTGATATGAAAACATGACATTTAAAGGTATATCAACCAATTTAATTTTTAGGTGTTCCTTTATCATTTGAGTGCCAGAGATATTGTACACTACTCTGGCACTCAAAGAGTTAAAAGGAATGGTAGCTATTACATAGGTAGAACTCAATATCTGGGCTGTATCTAGTAAACCTAGGCTGGACTTCCCAATGTTCTCTTCCTGGGAAATTAGCCCAATCCCCTCAATCACTGCAAAGACCCTAGAACATGCTGCACAAGCAGCTGTTATACACCCCACCCCCAAATCACATACACAAACACACTGTATTATATTCATATTAAGTGTTATGCTTCCAAAGTAAGTTCATGACCCTTCAAATGCCAACATAGGAGATATACGTTAAGTGCAAGGTACTTTTTACCTAAGGTTTAATCTACATATTTTCATTTATAAGCTACACATTAGTGTCTAAATATGCTACTACATTAATTAACATGAAGTTGATATGTTCTTAAGTCAAAATGCATCAATTTATGTATGCACAAACCATTGTATACAGCTCTGAATAGGTATGTGTTTTTAATTTACAAATCATGTTACATTATTTGTCTTTTTTCTTAATGGTACGTCCAATAGCCTTTTTAATTATGCTTATACCCACAATCAATTACTTGTGTTTCCTAAAAAATATATTAAAAGGGTAGGGTTGCAGAATGGTATAGAATGCATTCAGAAGCAACTGGATGCACACCCTTCTGGACCTTAAAGAGTTAAGGCATACACTAAGTGTTGCTTTTTTCTGAAAGCGCACACATTTTAGATATTTTGAATTTTTTCTATTGTAATCCCAGATTCCCTGCTGTTCAGCTGTCTAGTGTAGCACATTTTCTTCTGTAAAGAGTGGTATCTCTTCAATTTGATTCTAATGTAATCTTTCTATTGATATTTTGTTCACCTTCAGTTTCAAAGGTACAACAAAGGACTTAAAGTACAATATCACTAGTTTTATCTCTGATTTTATCAAATACTTCAAAAAGAATCTTTGAGATAAAACCAGTGATAACATTTATTACATACAACTTAAGGTTAGGATAAAAACTCAAGTTGAACACTTGAAATCCACCGGCAGCAACTAAAATGTAGAAGAACTCCCACTGTACATATATGTATATTTACTTGTGACAACTCCAAGGGATGGGCAGGGACATAAACCCCTGGTGGAATTGAGAATGGAGGTCCCCAAATATAGGTATACATCTTAAATCAAGTTGTTAAATTAATTTTCTCTCCTTACTATTAGCGAGAAGAAAGATCCTCATTCATGCATTATGCACCCAGGGAAGCCTCATTCCTCACAGATCATTTAACCACAGAATTAAATATGTTATATTTTGAAAACCGGGTACTAATGGGAGCTCAAGGTGAAGATGCCTTAAACAGGAAGCCCCTGGCAAATTCTGGGTATGCCCATGCATTAAAAATGCCACTGCCCATTTTAATCAATGGGAATTATTATTTGTTATCTTTAGTTCAGCTGGTTTTTATTTTTTACCTATAGTGCAGCTGGTTTGCCCCAGAATTGTACCACTTTTTTAGTACACAAACCTCACTGATTTCATACCCTCTTACATGATACAGTTGAAAAAAGGCACACTCACATATGCTGCCTCCATATCACTTGCAAACATATGTGTAACTGAAAATTACACACAGACTGGGAAACCCGCAGCATTCAAGTGATGCAGCTCTGGGGGCAATGGGAGTTGTAATCTAGGAATATATGGAGAACCACCACAAGTTTCCCACTTCTGACTTACTGTGGTAAAGACTTATAGGCAATGTGTTAGTCTCGTTCTTTCTTTTTCCTTAAACAATACAATGAAATTGATTGTGTTGTTTTGTAGTCTAACTAGATCTAAAGCAAGCCTTGACTCAAAATAAGGAAATGTGTTGAAGCATTATTTCTGAATTGATTTGCAAGATAGGCTGAAAAAGTAGATTTTTGGTGATACGGGCTCAGGATGAGCCACTATGATACAAGCAGTTCTGGGATTCGGTGCACTAGTTCAGGGAGAATTATATCAGCAAATAACACAAAAGTAACAGCATACACAGAAACCTCTTTCAACATTCTATACAAAAGGTCCTGGTTAATTCATGATGACAAATGTCACGAAAAGATTCAGATTATATTAACATATGTTTGTGTATGTTTCCTGTATGTGTATGTGCATGCATGTGTTTGTGTGTGTTCCTTCGCTTGTTCTGCCTTGTCCACAAAAGTAGACTCTCACACAGTCCAACTGATAAGTGCTACAGGTTACTAGTTTTGGCGTGTCCTATCCTCTAGTTTGACAGGAGAGGCTATATATAAGGGTAGACATAACCTAGTTCAGTACCACAAGGAGTACGAGCCAAGCCATTCAGAGGAGGGGATGTCCCTCTCTGGTTGTAGCTTCTATAAGAGGCAGATGATGGGGGTTCTCACAAGTGGGCTATACAGATAGCCTGGAATGGCAGTGTCACTTTTCTTTTCCCAGGGTTAGATTAAAGGGAACCAGGATCATCAGCAGAGAGTGGTGATCACTATATAGGATTCTTCAAGAGGAGGGATCCTCCCAAGCACTTCAGTGGGTAATGCAAGGAGAAAGATAGATTGCTATCATTCCTGTTGATGTATGAAAGAAAAGTTCAATATTTTTGGCTGAAAACGCCTGCTGCCTACATTTGTTTCTAAAAGGACACAAATTTCATCAGAAATTATTATTACACCCTTCTGGTCCTTTAAGGGTTAAAGAGATATTTGGGTGGAAAAAAGTGTGCATATGGCTACATCTGAAAACTGAGGGGCTGTGGTGGAGATGTATGAAAATTCAGAGCCTGGTAAGAACTCACTTTACAGCTGGTTCTCTGCTTCTGAGGAGGGTAAAGAAAATCTGAGAACCGTAGGTCTTATGTATTAACGTAAAGCAGAGAAATTATGGAACAAACCACCTTCACTGTAGGGGCAAATGAACTCCCCCATATTCACTTTGATTTATATTGGGTTTTTGGCCTCTTGCATGCTAGGGAGTTCTGGTACTAACAGTTTTTAGGTTTAAATCAATGGTAATGTTTATTTGTCACTTACAATGCATAATTGCTAAATGTTGCCTTTATACAAAAGGCCACAAGTGCTTTGCCTGTGATGTTATAACATGGCCACTGAGTAAGACCAAAAAAAAAGAAAAGGATCAGTTCTCTTCGTGCATATGGTCCTGTTTCATTGACATGACATGACTCTTACCTGTCATTGTTTGCATCTGTGTTAAGCGAACTCCTACATATATGGACACACTGAAGTTCATGATCTCTGAACGTCAAAGATTGTGGGGCACACACATTGTTCCCAACCCATGCCTTCAGGAGCCACTAACAGGCCAAGATTTGAGGCTTTCCTTTTGAAGATCACTTGCAGTTCATCAAAATCATTTAGCCTGTAATTAACTCACCTTAGTCTCTAATTAACTCACCTATTTTTTACAAGGATATTTTTAAATCCTGGCCTGTTAGTGAGCCCTGAGGGCATGGGTTGGGGGCCACTGCTCTAGGACCATTATCAAGCCATGTGACTTATGTATGAAAGAAAAGTAGAGCAATTCTGGAGGAAACCAATTGCATTATAGGGGGTTGAGAAAGTTTTGCAATGATTTAAATTGGGATTTTAACCCCATAAATACTAGGCAGCTCATTTAAATCAACATGCATTTGGGGAATTTTATTTTCCCCAGCAGTGTTGTTTGTTTGGGCCTTTATACATAGGGTCAGTTCCTATCTATTAGATGTTAGTGCTTTTGGAAAAGAATCACTTTAAAAATAGAAAGCCTCTCAGGAATTCCAGTGTCTCATTAATTTAAATTTCAATATGCAAATAAAATATTGGAGAAGAAGACACTTAAACACTGTAAATACTATGAATGCATGGCAAAGGCATGTTGATGTAGGAGTATATGAGGCCTAATCATAGGATAAAGTGTTGAAGATAGCTTATTGTATAAGATAAGAAGGACTTCTATATTGTATATTGTAAATGTACTTCTATATTGCCAGGCAGGATTCTTATTAAACCTTTGGGCATCTCTTCCCTTGTCTTCTTAGTACTTCAGTCTCCCAGAGCATCTCTTCCACTATGTGCAGGAGGAGGAGAGCTCAAATCAAAAGTTAGTTACTTCGAGTTACTGAATAATATATAAACCAAAGATTGGCTCTACCAGATAGCAAGTATATATATTTCACTTGAGAGTGAGGAATATGGAGTGTACTATGTATGCCCTGTTGTGTACATATAGTTATTCCATAGACACCGTTCTGGCACTGAAAGAATTAAAGGATTTTATAGAAGAAGAAAATACATAACAAAAACAATAGGTCCGTGAACCGGAGTTATTCTGGATTAACCAACTGCACCATAGGGGACAACTAAACATTCCTAAGTCTCCATGCTCTTCAACAGAGCTTTTTTAATCCCTTGAATTCCCAATGCATTGGAGACCTCTCTAGCATTTAAGGGGTTAAAAGCCCTATTTACTTTAACAGCAATTTTATTTGATCCCTATGGTGGATAGGTCCCATAGTATAATATAGGAACAGGAGAAGCAAAATCACTGGAGAAGTCATCTCCACTTTATCACCTCTTAGCGAATCTCCTCCAATGATTCCCAATACACTGGAGAACTTTCTATCTTTCAAAGGGCTAAAAGTTCTGATTAAATCAATAGGAATTTCTGGAATTTTCATTTCTTCTCTTTGATGCAGTTGGTTTGCTTCAGAATTGAACTACTTTAGCTTGATGACTAAGGCCCTATAATCCCAAGTGAGATCTTAAAATACAACTTTTATCTCCCTGATATTTTCCTGTGACGTTTGATTGCATTTTCCTGTGTAAAACAAAAGGATAATAAATAAGAAGCATAAAATGATTTGCCTTGTGAGTGTCACTGCCAGCAACACTGAAAGACACACGGAGATGAAAAAGATTGCTTTCATTGGCATTATTAGCATGAATAAAATCAAAGCTTAAAGGGATAGTAACGTTTCATAATAAAAGCAGCTTTAATTAATCATCATAGTATTTGGACTTAGGAGAGTGTTATTTCAGTTCTGTCAGAGTTGTAGTACAAGAGTAATTCAATGACAAAGTGTCCCCCTTCCGCCCCTTTTACTGATGTAACACTGCTCAGCCAGATCAGAAGGGAGGTGCCCAGGTAGATTGCAGAGAGGGACAATCTTCAATTAAGATAAGGGAAAAACCTGAAAAACTTGTCAAGAGGGGCAACGTTTTCATTGTTTTCATAGGAAGAAGATTGTCCCCTGCTGTTATCTGTCTGGTCTTACAATCAGATTCCACATCAGAGAAGAGATGGCTTACACTAGGTAAAAGGGGCGGGAGGGGAAACTTTGCTTGTGAATGTCTCTTAAACCATAAATGTTTGAGAGATAAGACTTATATCGTTCTTCATGTTTTTTTAATGCCTACAAAATAAAATAAAGATAAAACGAAGTATTACTATCCCTTTAAAAATAAAACAATTGTAATAAAATACTTTGAATTATTTCTTATCTTTATATATTGAGTTTCTACAATGTAACCCTTTGAGTGCCAGACAGGTATAATCAATTCATTGGACACCCCTCTGGGTTATTAACCCTTTGAGTGCCAGAGAGTTCCATACCCCTCTGGCACTCAAAAAGTTAAAGAGAGTGAGTGTAAAACATTTCTATAGCTTCTAACTTGCAATTACATTGCTCCTCATGCCGTTGATTGTTTTATGTAAAAAAGCCTAATGCCATCTCATTTCCCTTGAACAAAATTACATGTTTTTAATGACTGTAACAAGAATAAAAGCCATTGTCAGCTATTTCACTACTAGTGTTTGTCTGCTTTGCTTGTTATTAAGTTTTTTGATATGGGAAGAAGAAACCTTTGGAACAGAAAACAATTTATTTATACAAGTCAAAAAGCAAATTGTATAACACATTTGGCAAGAACGTGTTGCTCATTCTCAAAGAACTGAAACAATCATTGCTGAATTACATTACAAAATTGAAAATTATGTTATCAAGAAAAGATACGAATCCTAATAATTAATTAAAGGGATAGTAATGTTTCACAAAAAAAGCAGCTCCAATTAATCTTCATAGTATTTGGGCCATTGAGAGTGTTATTTCAATACATTCAGAGTTGTAGTTCAAGAGTAATTAAATGATAAAGTTTCCCCCTCTCGCCCCTTTTACCTAGTGTAAGCCACCTCACCTCAGATGTGGAATCTGGTCACTTGACCACACAGGTCACAGGAAGCAACAAAATTGTAAATTTTTTTACAATTTTGAGCAGATTGCTTTTGAATAACGCCTTTTGCCTATAAGTTTGAAAAAGGGGTTGTTACCCCGAAACGCTTTACTGGGCAAATATTTGCAAGATGCTTTTTTAATTATTTTAATGTTATAATAAATTGGATTTCAAGAAGACAAGGACTTTTTGATTTATCGGTACACCAAGGTGACTGGATCGGGGCGGTCTATATATCCCCGTTTGCTTTAGCTGGACCTTTTAACCAGCTACTACACCTTACAAGTGTGAGTATTGTTGTGATTGTGGTCCAAGAGAATCAGTGAGGTAGTTTGCGCTCTTTCTGTTCGTTTTTTTCTTCTGTTTCAAGGATCCTGGAGGATTGTGGGAGTCCTTAAGACGCAGCATCCATCGTATATCAAACTGAGTGAGGGCAGTTGAAGTCCCTCATAGGCGTATGCCGATCACTTTTAGTGGTCATCAAAATTGTGAGTGAAGTGGTGTATTGGTGGAGGTCCTATATCAGCTACATATTACACTAGGAGCGCCCTTTTTCTTTTCTTTTTTCTTTTAATTAAATTCAGTCCATGATACTATAATTTGTAAAACTGCTATTTTTGTACAAAACATGTTAGCACTTTTCATGTATCTCTAATAAGGCATAATCAACATTACTTCTCTAATGTTTCTAGACTAGATTGTTCACCCACATTTTATAAGACACTGCATTTGGAACTTCTTTATCAGTGAATGGGTTAAATATGTGTATGTTTCTCTTTCAAATTAGGCTGTTGTAAACATATTTCATTAATATATTTAGAAATCACTTTTTAAAGATTTTTTTCATTGCATCCTACAAAATATGTTATTTTTTGGAAGAATGAAAAATAAATATAATATATATTGCTTAAATAAACATGTTTCTGAGATAAGCAACCTTAAAATGAAACACTATTTATCTAACATTAAAAGAAAACAAAACATGAAAGAATAGAACAACTTTAAAAGTCAGTTTTTGACAAAAGACAAAATAAGGCAAGAAGCATAGGAAAGGATGAAAGACTCAGACTAAGTAACTAAACAATTTCATACTCCTCATTTTATACTGTATTTACATTATCTTGTAGAGATAAAAATGCTTGAAAAATATTCTTCACTTAAATTGCTCCAAAATATCTTCACAACAAATATGCACATTTACATCAAAATATAATCTAGTTATATATTTGAACTACAGAATGATTATGCTTTCCCTTTGTTCATAAAGTAGTTTTATGAAACATCATATTGTACATTGTTTGGAAGGATTAACTACACTTAAAAAGCACCATTGGCTATCATGTAGGGTATTTAACAGTGAGATAGAAAGCACATAAAGCATACAAAATATTTATAAACTTTTGGATTCCTCTAGTTTTAATCACTTGAAATATAATTCAGTTTGTTATGATTTCTGTTAAGTAGAAAGGCAGAGTACATACATTTATAGAGAATCTGTTAAAGTGAGCTCTGGAATTTTTTTGCCTATGCCACACTGTTTATGGTTCATAAAAAATATTGCTGTAATAGCTACAATGACTTCAACAATGAAAGGTAAAGTAAAATTGGTGACAATAGTGTTCTTGATTTACAAAATCAGCCTGTAGTCTTCTGGAGAGGCTTCCCTTGGAAGCAGTGCTCTTTAAGCTGCATTGTCTTAATTATCTCCTTTGGCTTAGTTCTGTTATCTCTCTCAGGTGTGCTACTGGGATACCTGAAGGAAAAACAGAATTTCTTGCCTGTCAATTCATTTTTTTTCATGATCTCCAAAAGTAGCACATTGACTCCGCCCTCTTCTTCTGTATTAATATCTGTATTAAATATATATTTATAATCAGCATTTATTTGTCTGGTTCAGGTTTGTTTACATACGCAATGGATGACTAGAGAGAGGTCCTTTTAAAGCGTAGGTGTCTATCTTATCAGGGAGTCAGGGTGTCTATCTCAGGTTTGCTATCAATGGGGACCATAAAAGAAAAGGAATTGACAGATCCTTCCCTCAGTCAGTTGGCATGTCAGTCAGTTGGTATGTAGCATCCTACAAGAACCTATCTTGAACCACTATACATAACTCTTATACTTCTCTTAGCAAACACATTTTCTCATTTGACTTCTAATATCACCTCAATACAATTAACATATTTATCTCTTTTCTCTGGGCTCCTTATCCTTGTACCTTATATCTCTAACTATCGCTTTGCCAGTTCTTAACATTTATTAAAACAACGGAATCAATATCATTTGCCAAAGTAACATGATTTTCACAGTTTTTGTTAATTTTAGTTAATTTTTAATCTGTACACATTTCCATTTCTGTCAAGTATCACTGCACAATATTACAAAAAAATTAATGTATTTTTTCCTATGATGCATGAAGCACATCAAGTTCAACTAATACTCAAGAGACCATTCCACATTTTCTTTATGGTCATTCAAGAAGTAGTATGGGAAAAGAAGCAGTTGAACATGGAGTATATTTTTTGATGGTATTGATAGGGAAAGGGTGAATAGTTAATAAAAAATAAAATAAATATAATAAAAACAATTGATAAGAGACAGGGACCCTGACATGATCTGTGACTGGGTATCACAGTGCCCGTGCTATGCTGGCGACATTCTGTCAGTCTCTGGCTACTTCTGACGCTTATTGGCTGTAGTGACTTGGTCCCACCCAGTATTTGTCCTTAAATACTGGGCCTTGTTACTTCTCCGGTGCCCTTTTGTGGTGTTTCCGTTACCAGCACTTGTTCCAGTGTTCATGTGATCTCTGTGTACTGACCCGGACTGCCTGACTACTCTGCTGTATCTGTTCCTGCCTGTGTACCGACCCGGACTGCCTGACTACTCTGCAGTATCCGTTCCTGCTCAGTGTACCGACCCAGCCTGGCTGCCGATCCTGCTCTGTGTACCAACCCGGCCTGGCTGACGTTCCTGCTCTGTGTACCAACTCGGATTGGCTGACGTTCCTGCTCTGTGTACCGACCCGGCCTGGCTGACGTTCCTGCTCTGTGTACCGACTCGGATTGGCTGACTTCCTGCTCTGTGTACCGACCCGGCCCGGCTGATGTTCCTGCTCTGTGTACCGACTCGGATTGGCTGACGTTCCTGCTCTGTGTACCGACCCGGCCCGGCTGACATTCCTGCTCTGTGTACCGACTCGGATTGCAGACGTTCTTGCTCTGTGTACTGGCCCGGTAGGGCTATTACTCCTGTATATCGCTGCTGCCTGCGGTCCCATTCCGGTCCTTGGTTTGGGGTCCTCCTCCAGGCTTCTGTCTCCGGACAATTCCATTGGGCCTCAGTGCCTCTCCTGCAGTCTAGTCTCGGTTCGGTCATTGTCGCGTGGGCGATATTCCGGTGTCTATCCCATCAGTGCACCACGGTACGCTTGACCCTCTTTCCTGCCTATAGCTGAGGTTGGTGTTACTTTGGGCGCCTCTGGCTGTGCTTACATCAGGCAGTCGTTACTGGTCTTAGCGTTCGTTAACCCCTTCGGTGAACGTGCCACTATATCACCGGTTATTCTCCATGCAGTCTCCGTTGGGTGCCCTCCCGGGCATACTGTCCCAGTACTCCATTACGGCTAAGGCAGTTCTAAAGTTGATCCTGGGCCTCCCTTGTCTACTGGGCGTTTCCCGCTATTTAAGCACCACCTGCAGAGTGGGAGTCTTAAGGGCCTCGCACTATTAGGGCCTGTCAGCATTCCTGGCCTAATAGTAACCCATTCCTTGCTGCCTCTGTTTGAGTTTCACATGAACGTTGCCTGACCTGTGTCAGTATATTGTAAAATCTGTATTGTACATATACTGGACCCGTGTGGGTATATATCTTTCTATAACCTGTTCTGTGTCAGTACCGTATTGTGTTTACATTTACTGCTGGACCAGTGAGGGTTATCTTTTCAGTGCCTGTGTCTGAGTGTCAATAAAACTGTTACACTGGGGCAGACTGATACTAGATGAGACAGAGTATTTTGTACAGGGCCATGGCAAGACATCACACTCTGTCAGTTCTGTTGTGCACTATACAGTAAACACTCACAGTAGTTGAGTAATGTCCAGCAAATGCACAAGAAGTAGGGGTAGGGTGAAAGCATTAGGTGCAGTGCAGGTCATGTGAGTAAAATGGCAGTCCAAAAAGTGACTGCAACCATGGTTGCTGCAGCGTGTGCAATAAATGATGGTGATCCCTTTTCTCCTGAGGAGGAAGCAGTTTTTCAAAGTTTCACTGAAGCTGTCTCTGAGAGTAACACAATCAAGCACAAAAACATATGTCCTCAAAGTTGTAGCAAACATTGTGAAAATCCCTCTAAGAGGAAAAGTAAAAATAAATTGTTTGAGACCTGTAAAAGTCTAAAGGAATATAAAAGTAATGGGGAAGAAGTGGTTGGCGATGATTAGGATGACCTAATGACTGATATGTCAGTGAAGTCCACTCAAAAAGCACATGAGCAGGGGGAAAGTAGGCTCACACCTTGGCAAATCCTCAATGAGATCCCACCTATAGCACAACCACAGGTCTGACTGGGAGACACACCATCAACATATCAGTGGTTCCACAACTAGCAGCAGCCAAAGCACTCCTATAGGTCCCTGGCACTCTGGGACACATAATATAAGTAGTGATATTGATGTGTCAGAGAGTGTACCAAGAGTTCGTTCATTCAAAATAGCACATATGGCTCCTGCTGAAGAGTAATATGACTGAGTTTGCTGCAGGAGATGGCTAGAGTGATAGACTTAACACATATGCTGCCTTCACAACCTCATCTAGTCACTTTGTTAAAACAACCAAGTTACACGATTCTTCTGCTATGTACTGCCAAATAGGGATGGGCAAAAATTTTCGCTTCAAACTGAAATTGGAAAAAATGACACCTTCCGCTTAACGAATAAGTTCCTGCGAAAAGTGCTGATTTTCTGCTTTTTCCCTCTTTTTTCGCCTAGCTCATTCCATTGAAATCAATGGGAACAATTGGGAACACTGAAGTTACACACAACACATAGCAAATATTATTTTATTTCCCAAAAGCATAGTATAAAAGGGGCATGAGGGTGCCTATGTTGGTAGGGTGTGGGGAAAGAATCAGTTGAACAGGGGATGATTTTTTTGGGGGGAGTTTACTGGGATTGGGGGGCAGTTAATAAAAAATAAATCCTAAATAAAATAATAAAAAAAAACCCATAAGACATGGTATAAAAGGGGTCTGAGGAGGGTGCCTGTGTTGGTGGGTGGAGTCTAGGGAATGAATCAGTTGGACAGAGAATTTGTTTTGGGGGTTTCTTGACTGGTATTGGTGTGACAGTTAATAAAAAAAATAAAATAAGAAATCTGTATGTAAAGTGAGACAGGAATCCCCTGACATAAGCTGTCACTAGGGTGGACTGATACTTGACTTGATAGAGTATTTTGTAGAGGATGATTTTTTGATTTGTTGTTAGAGGCCCAAGCCCCGAGGAAACATTGATTTGTAGGACTTAGACTTGCTTGGCACAAGCCCTAAGGAAACATTGATTTGTAGGATAAACAAACCCCCAAAAACTGTTTATTTTTTTATAGGACTGTATTTTTTTTTAGGTCATGTTGACCAGTGACCAATGGCCATTGTCAGATGTCCTCCTGAGTCCATAATTACAGAATTTGCAACTGTTTTTACTGCAGTTGCTGAGTTGTTTAAGCAGCAGGATGATTAGGCAGCTGAAATGGAATGGGATCCACAATAGCAGTAACATGGGTGATGGATGATGAAGGTTCCACTTGCCACGACTATCTCCAGTGATGCGCATGGGGCAGTAGCAGCTCCCAGTAGCTCCCAGTCTATGTGGAGAAAAGAAGAAGTTGGCCAATCATTCTTCTCCACCTGCCCCTCCTCCAAAATCATGGGTGTGCTGTTATTAGAATATAATTTTTTTCCCTTGAGAGCAGGAACTGTGGCTCTCATCAGCAACTGCAATGTGCACAGTGTATGTGTGTTGGTAAAAAACATCTGGGGGCACAATTGTATCCAACCACCATGACACCAGAACCCAAATACTGCAGCTGTCACCATACCACTTGTATAGATCCTGCTAAGGACACATGACAACTTGCTGACAGTTAAATAGTAATGATGAACCCTCCCTTCCAGCATCCTAGCATATTCTGCTGGCGGGGGAGGTTACGATGAATGAGGTGGATTGGCAGAAGATGTAATTACCTTAGAAGGTGATGGTGATGGCGAGCTAGTTGTTTCGCTCATCATGGAACTTCCAGTCTCTGCCTGGATTTCTCTATTCTTCTTCCTCTTTGATCTCCGCCTCGCCTCTTGTTGTCTTTCTGGAGAGTCAGGGGGTACAGTAACAGCTACATAGTTACATAGTTACATAGTTACATAGTAATTTAGGTTGAAAAAAGACTTGCGTCCATCCAGTTCAACCCTTTTCCTATTCCTGTTTACCATCGCTGACCCAAAAGAAGGCATCCGACTCCAAATGGCAATCAGATTTCTCCCTGGATCAACAATCCCTAACTAAATATTAATCCCAATACTAACGTGCATAGCCCTCTATATTATGCTCTTTTAAATAAGTATCCAGGCCCCTTTTAAAAGCATCTAATGTATTTGATAGCACCACCTCCTCCGGAAGGGCATTCCATACCTTTATTGTCCTTACTGTAAAGAAACCCTTCCGCTGTTGTAGACTAAATCTCCTTTCCTCAAGTCTAAGCGGGTGGCCCCTTGTCCTGTGTACTGTTCTGTTAATGAACAGGTCTTTTGAAAGCCCTTTATATGGGCCTTGAACATATTTATATAGTGTTATCATATCCCCTCTAAGACGCCGTTTCTCTAGTGTGTACAAGTTTAACTTTTCTAGCCTTTCTTCATAACTAAAACATTCCATTCCCCTTACTAGTTTTGTAGCCCTCCTCTGCACTCTCTCTAGTTCCATAATGTCCTTCTTCAGAAAGGGCGCCCAGAATTGAACAGCATATTCTAGGTGGGGTCTTACCATGGACCTGTAAAGAGGC
Organism: Rhinophrynus dorsalis; assembly: GCA_037306005.1. Classification (NCBI taxonomy): domain Eukaryota; kingdom Metazoa; phylum Chordata; class Amphibia; order Anura; family Rhinophrynidae; genus Rhinophrynus; species Rhinophrynus dorsalis. Next base: position 74,057,420 of record CM074719.1, on the reverse strand, counting down.
ATAATTATATCTTCCTCCCTTGAGTCAATACCCCTTTTAATACATGTCAATATCTTATTGGCCTTTGCAGCTGCCAGCTGGCACTGCATGCTACTGCAAAGTCTATTGTCTACCATTACTCCTAAATCCTTTTCATTAGTAGATTTCCCCAGAGAAACACCATTTAAACTATATGTTGCATTTTTATTATTATACCCAAAATGCATAACTTTACACTTGTCTATATTGAATCTCATTTGCCATTTGCCTGCCCAGTTACTCAATTTGTCCAAGTCCTCTTGTAATGAAGACACATCCAGTTCAGACTTTATTGCCTTACTTAATTTTGTGTCATCGGCAAACACTGATACATGGCTTCCTATGCCCTCTGGGAGGTCATTAATAAACAAATTAAAAAGAAGAGGACCCAGGACAGATCCCTGAGGCACTCCACTTATCACGTTTATCCAACTGGAGAACTTGCCATTTACTACCACTCTTTGCATTCTATCTTTCAGCCAATTTCCAATCCACTCACAAACATTTTGCCCTAGTCCTATTTCATTCAATTTGTACAGTAACCTCTTGTGTGGAACCGTATCAAATGCCTTGGCAAAGTCTAAATAGATCACGTCAACCGCCTCTCCCTCATCTATATTATTACTTACTTTTTCATAAAATGCGATCAAGTTCGTTTGACAAGACCTATCTTTCACAAAGCCATGTTGGCTATTGCTAATGATATTCCTGTTCCAGCAGAATTCTTGAATATATTCCCTTAGCAACCTTTCAAACAGCTTCCCTACCACAGATGTCAAGCTTACGGGTCTGTAGTTTCCTGGCTGGGACTTTGATCCCTTTTTAAATATGGGCACCACATCTGCTTTACGCCAATCCATAGGCACCATACCAGAAATAAAAGAATCCCTGAAAATCAGATATATCGGTCTGGCCAGGGTCTGGCCTAGCTCCCTAAGTACCCGTGGGTGTATACCATCTGGCCCCGGAGCCTTGTCTACCTTGACACCATTCAATTGTTTTAACACTTTTTCTTGTGTTAGCCAGTCCCATGCTTGCTGTGCCTGTTCTGTAAAAGTAGTTTGCAGATTCTTGTCCAATGGGTCTTCCTTGGTAAAAACAGAAGAAAAGAAATTATTTAAAATATCTGCCTTCTCTCTGTCACCTTTGACCATCTCACCCGTTTCAGCTAACAAGGACCCAACATTATCAGACTTTAATTTTTTGCCATTAATGTATTTAAAGAATTTTTTTGGGTTGCTTTTGCTCTCCTTAGCAATATTTTTTTCATTCTCCAGTCTAGCTAATTTAATAGCCTTTTTACAGGTTTTGTTGACATTTTTGTATTCTGCAAATGCCTCTGCTGATCCCTCAGCTTTGTAATGTTTAAATGCCGCTTTCTTGTTATTTATTTCATGAATTACTTTACTGGTTAGCCACATTGGTTTCAATTTGCTTCTTTTGTATTTGTTTCCAACAGGGATAAATTTATATGTGTATTTTTGCAATATTATTTTGAAGGCATTCCACTTACCTTCTGTGTTTTTTCCTGAAAATATTTTATCCCAGTCAACGAGACCAAGGGATGAATTAAACCTGCTAAAGTTGGCCTTTTTAAAATTCAGTGTTTTGGTGGAACTCGTATCAACTTGTTTTTTTGAATTAATCTCAAACGATACCATGTTATGGTCACTATTCCCCAAGTGCTCCCTTACTTGGATGTTAGAGATAAGTTCTTCATGGTCAGTTATTACCAAATCCAGACATGCATTCCCTCTGGTTGAGGTCTGCACTAGTTGTGACAAAAAATTGTCATTCAACAAGTTCAGAAACTTGCTGCTTTTAGCAGAGTTAGCTATTCCATTTTTCCAGTCTATTTCTGGATAATTAAAATCCCCCATAATTATAGTTCTCCCTATTTGGGAAGCCTTTTCTATTTGCATTAATAGCTGTGTTTCTTCAAGGTCACCAATGTTTGGTGGTTTATAACAAATACCCACTAATATTTTCTGGGCAGTTTTATCCCCAGTGACTATTTCAACCCACAGGGATTCCACATGTTCACTACTGTCCTCACATATATCTTCCCACAATTGAGGCAATAATGCTGGTTTGATATACAGACAGACCCCACCACCTCTTTTGCTTGACCTATCTTTTCTAAATAACATGTAGCCCTCTAAATTGATTGACCAATCATGTGTGTCATCCCACCATGTTTCTGTTATGCCTATCAAGTCATAGTTTTCAATTTCAGCTACCAGCTCCAGTTCCCCTATTTTACCAGTTAAACTTCTGGCATTTGCAAGCATACAATTTATGCCACTGCTGTGTTCCATTTGTGATTTAATTTTGTTGTGGCTTATAGTCTTCTCCCTATCATCTGTACTAACCCCGCCCCCAGATCCTCCCACCTGGTTATTAACTACATCGCCTTCCCTTTCTATACTATCTATCCCAGTATTTATTGGCCCCTCCCCCCCCCTTCCTAGTTTAAAATCTCCTCCAACCGTCTGGTAATCCTCTCCCCAAGCACTTGAGACCCTCTTGCATTCAGGTGCAATCCATCCCTGCTATAGAGATTGTACCCCAAAGCAAAATCAGCCCAGTGCTCTAAAAACCCAAAGCCCTCCTTCTTACACCAAGACTTCAGCCATGCATTGAGCTCCCTAATCTCCCGCTGTCTCTCTGGCGTAGCGCATGGCACAGGTAGTATCTCTGAGAATACTACCTTGGAGGTCCTGTTCCTAATCTTACTGCCTAAATCCCTAAAATTACCTTTTAGGACTCTCCACCTTCCTCTAACTTTGTCATTGGTACCAATATGCACCAAGACAGCTGGATCCTCTCCAGCCCCTCCCAATAATCTGTCCACCCTGTCTGCAACATGCCGAACCCGGGCACCCGGGAGACAGCAAACCATTCGGTTGCTGCGATCAGAGCCACAGATTACCCTATCTGTTCTCCTAATAATAGAGTCCCCTACCACCACAACCTGCCTAGGCTTCACTTCCCTCTGGATCCCCTCTGTGCTAGAGGAGCTGTTCTCCCGGCTGTTAGGGAGAACAGTCCTCTCCAGCAATTCCACCTCTGGGTTTGCCTTCCCAACATCTTCACTTAAATGAGCAAATTTGTTTGGATGGAAAAACTCAGGACTGGCTGCCCTCTTCCTCTTCCCTCCCCCACTGCAACCACTTCTAATTGTCACCCAGCTATGTGCCTGGTTCCCTTCTAGCTGATCTCCTCCCTCTTTGCTAGGTGACCCAGCTAGACTCTGCTCCGTTAGCAAGAGACTCCTCTCAAGGTTGTCAATGTCTCTCAATGTTGCAATATGACCCTCTAGAGCTCCAATCTGAGCTTCTAGAAGGGCCACTTGCTCACATTTGCTACAGCGGTATGGACCCTGGAACTGCTGTTCCAAGCATGCATACATATGGCATGATGTGCACTGAGTGAGATCTCCAAACTTGCTCATCTTGTATGGTGCAAGTGTGAGTTCCTAAAAATGTAAGCAATTAATTTACCTGTGTTGCACTACCTCCTCTGTTTCACCAACTGCTGTGTTTCACAAACTGTACACTTATTACAGAGCACTTAGGAAAGAGCACGCTCTATTTGTGAGCAAGCTCTGTGAGTCCTGTACCTAGATTTATACAGGCCTACACAGGGGATTGTTCACAAACCCCACCCTTAATTAATTAATTACACACACTCCCAGAGAAAAACACAACCTTTTAAACTTTAACCCTTTAACCTTCTTACTGCAGGTTAGAATGTCAACACAAAAAACACTTTTTCCAATGCTGGGATGTCCAACTGTTCAATTCAAATTACTCCAGAACACACTTGAGCTTGTGAGCAAGATCTGTGAGTCCTGTACCTAGATTTATACAGGCCTACACAGGGGATTGCTCACAAACCCCACCCTTAATTAATTAATTACACACACTCCCAGAGAAAAACACAACCTTTTAAACTTTAACCCTTTAACCTTCTTACTGCAGGTTAGAATGTCAACACAAAAAACACTTTTTCCAATGCTGGGATGTCCAACTGTTCAATTCAAATTACTCCAGAACACACTTGAGCTTGTGAGCAAGATCTGTGAGTCCTGTACCTAGATTTATACAGGCCTACACAGGGGATTGCTCACAAACCCCACCCTTAATTAATTAATTACACACACTCCCAGAGAAAAACACAACCTTTTAAACTTTAACCCTTTAACCTTCTTACTGCAGGTTAGAATGTCAACACAAAAAACACTTTTTCCAATGCTCGGATGTCCAACTGTTCAATTCAAATTACTCCAGAACACACTTGAGCTTGTGAGCTGTGCTTGATTTCTGTGATTGGTGTTTGGTTTTAACATGTTTGACATAAATGTTATGGTATTCCCTCCCTTCCGCTTCTCACTGACTTGTAACAAATTGTGCACAGTGCCGTTGGTGATGACTGCACTGTGCCTGCCACAAAAGAAAAATAGTCCCACAGCCATGACTTCAGGGGGGAGGGAACAGGTGGAGAAGAATGACTTCTTTCTTCTTGTCCTCCACATTCCCCTTCACTGTCTGTGCTGGCAGCGGATGATGTTGCTGCTACTGCCTCAAAATCAGCATTGCAACTAGGACCAGGAGTATAGCTGGCGCTGGCAAGTGGAACCTGTCCTAGTAATCCCGCATCACTTTTTGACCCCATTCCCACTGTGTCCACTATAGTCTGTGGCACACTAACCTGCTCCTCAGCATCCTTCTGCTCTTGCATCTGAGCAGCAGCAGGAATTAGAGCAGTTGCAAGTTCCACAGTTTCCAAAAACTCATTGTTAATAGTGGTGGTGGTGATGCCCATCCTCATCCCTGTCTCCCATTCCTTCTCACTTTCTGATAAAAAGGCCATCAATGTCTCTTCCACTCCAGCTTCTCTACCATCATAATCACCACCACCACTAGTTCCGCTCCCTATGTGCTGCTGATCTATTACAGATATCTCACTGCTGCTTGAAGGATGTGATGAGCAATGTGACAGAGGGTCCCCTAATGTCACACTTGGCATGTTCTTTTGACCTGAAGAAGAAGGCAGACTAGCAGTAGGCACAGGCAGCTGATCTGTGCTCCTGCTAGTGGTGGTGATATTAATTCTGAGCCTGCTCACCCCCAGAACCAGTTCTGGCCTCTTCAGGATCATGTTCCACTTGGACACTGTAGTGAAGGGAAGGGGAGGAGAACTCCCAGAGCCAGATGAATGGTGTGGGCTCCCTTGACCGCTAGTCTGGGTACTCTCAAATGCTTCCCCTACCACTCCCCTAACACTAGGATTACTGGCTGCTTCACCATTACTGCTACTACTACTAACACCAACCACATCAAGTTCAGCCCCAGAGTCTTCCTTCTCACAGTCACTAGTAATATACTGATTACCCCCTCCTAACACTAACAAGCTGATGGACCTTCTTAGTACTAGCACTGGCGGGGCTGCTTGGGGATGGCAAGTGTGACTAAGGGTCCCTTGCTGTCACACTTGGCATCATTTTCTCCAGCAGGACACAGTATTGGTGGCAGCAAGCTCAGCACTGGCAGCAGACACAGCACTGGTTTCAACAGGGGCAGCACATCTGACAGCAGGCACAGCACTAATGGAAGCAGGGGCAACAATGGTGGCAGCAGAGGCAGCACGTCTAGCATCAGCCACAGGCAGTTGACCTGTCCTGCTCTCACTAGTACTACCCTTTTCTCCCTCCCATCCCATTCCCTTTTCTCCCTCCATTCCCATTCCTTTTTCTCCCTCACTTCCCATTAAATTACCCAAGATCCCTTGGGGTGAATTAGGGGGACTGGACAGCATTGGTTCAGTTTCTCCTCCTCATACTTAGAAGACACATAAGGGTCCTTCCAGCTCATGCTGATAGCAGTCACTATGAGCCTTTCCTGCCTACATTTTTCCAAAAGATCACAGCAGAATAGCACAGCACGTTTACTTCGCTCTGTAGCTGCTTGTGTTGAGTTTGATTTCTGCAAATATGTCACGTTTTTATAGCAAAAAGGCAAGACAACATAAATCAATGAGCAGAAACTTTCTAGCCATTGAAAAAATGGCAAAACATTTTGGCCAATGGGCGAAAAAAGTGAAAACTTTAATCGCTAGTTTTAAAGTGGATTTTCCTTTAAAAAAAACAGTCAACAATGAGGTTTTTATGGAATTTCTCACAGGAACACAGCGAGAGATTTTACCCACCCCCTTCTGCCAACCCACACTTACTGAGTTCTTGAGAAGGAGTCAAAAACTTCACAAAAACATCTTGGCATCTTAGAGATGTATAATGAGTGATATGATTACCATTTACAAATATATTCAAGGTCAATACAAAGAACTTTTCAATTAACTATTTACTCAAAGAGTTGACCGAAGAACAAGAGATCATCCATTAAGACTTGAGAAAAGGTGCTTTTAATTTTTTATATTAAGGGCAGTAAAGTTATGGAGTTCTTTGTCTTGGGATGTGCTTGCAGATACTGTAACTGCTTTCAAAAAGTAATGGATGTCTATCTAGCACAGAACCATCATAGGCTGATCATGAACTATATTCGTATGTTACTATGCCTGGTTTTGAATACTGAAATGTTGTTACTTAGTTTGTGAATTTTTCAGTTATTGCTTAGTTAGTTCAGTTTCCAGACTTTTACAGTTATTCTTCCCACAGTAAATTAAGGTATTCTACTGTAAAAATATATTTTTCATTTACAAAGGAAATACTAGATAATCTGCTTGATTTAAAATTAACCATAATGTATATTCATAATGATATAGATATAATATACTGTATATGTAAAAGACAAACAAAAAACATTCAGAGTGGTTTACTTGCCATAAGCGTAACTGAAAACTGAATTAACTGAAATCTTTGATAAATAAGAGAGCACTAAAATTGCCCAACATTACATGCCAAAATATTGCATGCCAATGCACAAATATTAGACTCACTGTGTACTGCAGGCTGTATAAAAACACCAGATGGCAGCATTTTCTTATATATGGGTCAGACCATCACTATGTACATTGAATGCTTAACTAATAGTAAACAGCCATATAACCATTTTGCCTATGTATTGGAAATGATAATTTAGATTACCAACAAGGGGTTGTGAAAAAACATAAGGTTTTATATTACTTAATATATGAGTGAATTTTTGGGGGGGGTTTGCATTTGTAAAGACTATTCGATTGCTTTGGTGCAGTCCTATATATATATATTATATGTAGCTATTTGTAACAAATGTAGATATTTTATAAACAAAGTCTTTGTGACAATTTTAAAGAAGTATTTCTTTTATGCAGATCATACTTACACAACTGAGAATGAATTAATGCTAGAACTAATATAATGTAAGTAATATTAATAGGCCTCGATTCAACTTGCCCCATTAGCCAAAAAATTCTTGGCAGAATTTTTTTCAAGCATTGTAAACATTTCAATTACCTGTGCTCTGGCAGAGGGGCACTAATTTTATCACCCATTTGACCCCATAAAAACATACTACAACAGGCTGGAAACTGCCATTCAATTGAATGCATTAGCAGTAAGGTGCATTAAGGTACCCACTTTAAAGGGATAGTAACATATAATATGTAAAAATTATATATTTTAACATTTATCATCCTGAGTAAAACAAGGACAATCCCATTGCTGAGAGGTGTTTTATTAAAAAGTTATTGCAGCTGAAACTTGAATTATTTAGCTGCAGTATCTCAATGGCCTGAAGTATTACAGTGGTGCTGTTGCTCTGGTCAATTGACCATAAACTTCCATAGGATGGTGTAGCAACAGCTCCACTTTAACATATCAGGCCATTGAGATATTGCACGTAAAGCATTCAGGTTTGAGCTGCAATACTTTGAATAAAATGCCTGTCAGCAGTGGGAGTACCCTTATTTTACTCAGGGGGAATAAATCCTACAATATAAATTTTACTATATATAATAAGTGTTACTATCCCTTTAACCCCTTAAGGACCAGCGGTCCCGGGGTGTGTGGTCCTTTAAAGACCAGATAGGAAAGTTTGACGTGCCGTCCCACATGACTGATCACATGTGCCGGCACGCCGAACGGGGGACTGAAAGAGATTGCTCCGGTCTTGGAACGATCAATTTCAGTCCCTGCTGGTCCTTAAGTGCCGGACAGCTGTGACGGTCCTGGCATGTCACTGGACGTGAAGGGGTTAACATGGGAAAATCTGCACCCAGTTTTTAGGGGCGCAGAGTTCCTTAACAAATCTGCAAACAGCAACACATTAATTGGAAGTGCAAAAAAGCCTAAAAAAACTTGTGACCAGTTCAGCCAAAATGAGTCAAATGTTAGTAGAATTAACCCTATGAGTGCAAGAGGGGTATACTTACCCTACTGGCACTCACAGGGTTAATATGAAAAAGTTTAAAAACAGCCCCTGAAAACAAACACTTGCCAGTAATCCTGATGTCCAGTGGAGTCTTCACCTCAAATCAAAATCAGTGAATAATGGCACTTGCTGCTTGGCAAATAATTTCCCGCAAAAAGTGCCATTTGCCACTCTTTTCGCCTAGCTCATTGCATTGAAATCAGTGGGAAGAAACATTTTTCCCCCACCACGTGAGGGCTTTCTCTACTTTTCCTGCATGCATATAAAAGGGTGTCAGGCTGTCTCAGTATGCCATTCTGTGTTTGTGAGAGGAGAAAGCATCATGTTTTTGAGCTAGAGCTAGCAAATAAATGACAATTGAAGCTTAGTGTAGAGAGTCTTTTAGGTAGAACATTTTTCTATGTATTAGGGGATTCTGGGGGCACTTTGGGAGGGAAGAAGGGAGGAAGGAGGTTGAACCCAAACACTCCAAAATATGGTGTGACTGACTGGCAAGACACAGGAAGCTGGGGTCCAATTTGCTTGCTGTTTTTGCTGTTATTGTTCTGTGCTGGGGAAGTCTGAGGAAAGTTTTAGATTTTGTTTATCAGTTATAATTTTTTGGACAGTCTGTGATAAGATAGGATGGAAAACTTAGACACATAGTATAGTATCAGTAGAACTGTATCAACATCGAGTCCCAGTAGTAGTAACAGCTTATGCACCTCCCAGACAGTCAGCTTCTAGTGGGGATTGACTGAATCTGCTAGAAGCTGATGCATAAGCACACATCCCAGCCAATGAATGTGAGACATTTTGAACAGAGACTAGCCATTTAACAAGGCAGTCTGTTCAAAATCCTCTCACACTGGAATGGGCATTGGCCAATGAGGTACCTAAAGGGGGGGGGGGGGCTCTGTCTTTAACTCTTCCTGCCACCTCCACTGCTGCAGACAGCAGCGGAGACCACAAAGGGGGCTTTTTAACATTACATATATTTTTTGCACACATATATATTATGCTTTTGGAAAGCGAAGATATAATATTAGTAAAAACAAGTGCAAATTTGTTTTTTTTGTTTACGAAAATCTACTATTTCAACTTGGACATATGTGCATTGCTTAAACTATGCACATATGTCTGAGTTATGTTTGTGGCACCTGTTTAATATTTATTTTGTTTTTTCTTTTACAGGAATGTGATTGTTACAAGGAAGAGAAGACAGAACAGAAGAAGAAAGAAGATGGAAAGAAAGAAGACAGAAGAAGGAAGAGAGGAGATAGAAGATGAAGACAGACAGTGGATGACAGGTAAATGTTGTACAGATTGGGGTGTTAGGCTAGTGTTAGAGGTAGTATTAATGCAGTATTAATGCACTTTAATGTTAGGGTTAGTGTTTGGGAGGGTAACTGTGTATCTGAACGATCGGTCAGTGTTTGACAGTGTGTCAAGCACCAATAGTTAGCGCTTTTCCTTTGAGGTTCCCATTACTCACGTTATTTAGCATGTGTTTTGGGAGCTTAAAACACTCACCGGACTTCTGGCCATAAGTCAGTTTCTTTGGCCCAATGTCTGTAGTGGTTTCAGCTGGTAGGGCAATTGAATAGCTCTGCTAGCACATTTTGCTATTGTCCATTAGCAAATATTGCTCTACCGGCTATGGAGGAGTCCTCAGAAATCATTTGGTAATGGACTCACTTCCATTAATTTGTTGAGCAGAGAAAATTGTCACTGCCACTGACCAACAGCTATTTCAGCCATAGATACAGAGGAGTCCTCAAAAATTGTTTGGTAATGGACTCACCTCCATAGTAAAATTGTTCTGAAGATGTCAGAGGGTCTTTGAAGGCCTTTGAAAAATCTTTAGGCAAAACATGCATTAGGGTTCTTAATCTAATTTTTAAATCCAGAGCCTTAAATTATTTATATGTTTTGAAGAATCAAGTCCATTACACAATGATTTTTGAAGACTTTTTCAGAACAATTTTGCTATGGCAGTAAGTCATTACCAAACGATTTTTGAGGACTCCACTGTATCTATGGTTTAAATAGCTGTTGGTCAGTGGCAGTGACATTTTTCTGTGCTCAGCAATTAATGGAAGTGAGTCAATTTCCAAATGATTTTTTAGGACTCCTCCATACGTATGGTTTGTAGAGCTGTGAAGGCTGATCTGTGATAGTGATACTTTTTTCGTTTATCGTTTTGAGACTTACTTTGTTCATCAACACTATAATTGTGCAAGGCAAATACAACTTTATTGAAGCATAATAGACAGAGCTTTTACTCCTTTTGAATTTTGATACCCTAGGATCTAATAAGTACATTATTAATGTTTGATTTCCAGCTATAATATAATATCATGGTGATTAGAATTCTGGATTCATTTTGGATCCAGTGAGTGTATAATTGACCATTGCTATCAGATCCTTAACTGACACACTTTGATTACAGCTTCAGGTTTTACTTATTATTGGGTTAATTAGCCCATTATCTATTAGTATTTGTACTTGAAAATAGGGGAGAGATTAATGTCCTAATCTTTTATACTTGGAGCAGTTTATATCTTAACAGCAGAGGAATTTTTTCCATTCATGATCCTGCTTGTTCTGGGATCTAACAGGTTTAATATTGATCTTTGCCTATAGAACTGTTACATTTCATATGGGCCTTATCTTACTATAATGCTGTCTAACTATAGTGCACTGACGTTATGGTTATATTTTAGGTCTTGCCGGTGCTTAACTAAAGCAGTAAAGGAATACATACATTAGGAGAACAAGAGATTCACGTATTGTTGTTGGTCCGTAAATTTATAAGTATTCACCCATCAATACTGTATTGCCTTTATTTTCTGACTTTTTGATCTAATGGTTTAACCCATATTAAAACTGCTGACCTTTATGTTTATCAGCTTATATAACTCTCAACCATAGATACGTAAGTTGCATCAAGCACAATATCATTCATTTTTACACTACTATTAAATTTCTATTATGGCATTTCATCACATTACTCATACATTGTGATGTAGTTGACCAGGAAATGTTATTTTAATTTAATTTGCTGCTTTTTTGTTTTACTTTTGAATTTAATAATATGTTTTATTTTTGTATATAATCTCCTCCATTCAAGAGTGTAATCCATTTAAGAGGGTGGGTCTGGTGCTGCTTTTGTTGTTCTTTTTCACCTAGGTATATTTGTCCGATTTAAACAATAAACAAATTCCCTTTAATGACATCACACCCTAATACTTTGTAGGTGGTGCACCAAAAGCTGTTATTCGATTATTCGAAAGTTATAACAGTTCCAATAGTCATGAAATGAATTTACTGTATATTTACTTCCTGAAATTTCTAACTCACAGCATGACTCAGCAGTTTCTATCACATTGTCATTGACTTCCTCTCAAATAGAATGTAACATCGTAGCTAATTGGAATTTGATCACTAGAGGACACTGCTAATATAAAAAAAACCACTGTAATAACTCCGGAAATATGCCTTTACAGTACCTACCACCTGTCTAGACATACAGATTGATTTTTTTAACACTGGTTAATATGCCTAGTGCAGAGTTCTGTTTTAATTGTTTCCTCCATGAAACAGTCTACTCTCCACTAGGCAATGACTTACATGTTTACCCATAAGAGAAAAATAAGCCTTTCTAAAATCTTAGGCTTTTGTTTTTGTTTGGTGATACAGAGACATTACCTGTATTCTAACTGATAGTTGATCACAAGTCCATAGGATCTCACCCACACATACATCTGACACTGTATCAACATTAGAACCATTTAAATATTGTATTGTTTCCTATCAAACTGGCTACTTCACCAACTTTGTAAAGGATGAGTGTTGCAAGGAACCCAGGGTGTCCCTACTCCTTACCGATTAAGCAACAGGAAACTGACAGTCCACATCTGAAACATATCACCTCTGCATTGCATGAGACAATCATATCATTGCCTCATTTCAGGAGACTATCATACCAGTACCTCATTGCATGTTATCATAATGCCATTACTCCATTACATGAGACCATCAAGATGTTATCCCATTTAAACCACTATGCAGCTCTCATGAACTATGGGGAGACTTACACCCAACACTAGGACTTGAAATGTGCACAGTGTGGGAGTGGAGACAGTCAAAATACATGAATTATTGTGTATAGATTAGGACACACTAACAGAAGCTTTCCACTGAACAGGCATTATAAACTACTACACTGGGACATGTATTATGAACAGGGATAGAAGTAGAATGAAGGACTGAAAGAAGTTCTCTGGTTGTGCCCTGACTCATGAAAAAGTACCAGTGTGAAACCCTATCCCCACCACATCTTCAATCTTAGTACATGGGCTCATAGAACATCATAGGAACTGGTGAGTTTATCTCACTGGAGGGTTTATCTCACCTTTATGGTTCCTTATTGCATCTGCCTCCAGGCTAGGACATCCAGTATATGTTTTATTTATTCTCCCAACAAGATCTGACTCTCATTATTTTCTCATTATAACCAGAATAAGTCACTAAAAACATAAAAACATAAGGGGTTTATGTACTAAGGCATGATAAAGAGTTGATAAAGTGGAGATGACTTTTCCAGTGATATCAACACTCCAGTTCCTGTTATTCTATGGAGCTATGCACTAAGATCTATAAAGTTGGAGAAACCTTAGTGCATTGGCTTCATAGAATAACATAGGACATGGAGAAATAATCTCTACTTTATCACCTCTTTATCACACCTAGTGCATCTTCCCCAGTGTTTATGTACAATTTCATAAGACTCCTGAGAGGATATGCACTAAGATGTAATAAAGAGTTGATGAAGAGGAGCTTATGTCTCCAGTGATATCACTTGTCCAATTCCTATGTTATTCTATGGATCCTAGGCACTGAGATCTCTCCAACTTGAGAATCCTAGTGCGTAGGCTCCATAGAATAACATAGGAACCAGAGAAAGGATCATATTGGAGAAGTTATCCCCTCTTTATCACCTCTTATCACACCATAGTGCATTTCCCTTGAAAATGTAGAAATTGGCATTGAATTGCAGTATTTGCCATTAATTTGCTTTTGCAATTAAAAAAGGGCAATTCTGTTTTACATGTTGCAACTATATTCAGTAGTTTTTATTGTGTCTATCATTGCAACATTTTTATAGCAGCTTTCATCAACTGCACATTTGATATTAAAGAAATTGATTTACAGCTTACTTTCCTCATTTTGTAACCTTTGAAGAATTAGACAGACCCATCTGGCATATTGTAGTTTTTTAGTCACTGCTGGCATTCTTTTTAAATGTTGTGCCTTGTTTTTTTGTGATTTTCTCAAGAGCAACTTGCTGTTTTTTAACCTTTTCAAAGTATCCATTGTTAAGAATATTTATTTTCCTCTGCGTTTGTCTTTGTTTACTTTGATGAAGATGAATTTTCTGGCAAATTATTTTCCTAATGGTTCCCAGTTTGCAAAATGTGCCTAAAATATTTACAGTCAAAGTGGTGGAAAGGTTTTCTTATTGTCTAAAATAATCTGAATGGGTCCCAGTTTGTAAAACATGTCTAAAATATTTATAATCAAAGTAGTAGAAGGCTTTTCTTGATGACTACAATAATGATACAGCTGAAACAATGCCATAATACATATGAGAATCAATTAATAAAAGAATTGGCTTTTATATTTATAGAGATATTCAGGGTGATGTTGTATGGTTTGTCATAGGTTTTTCAACTAAAGGGGTAAAAGAGAGGCACCCTTAACACAGCTATCATTCAGGTGCTAGCTGTAATAAGGGAAGGTATGATATGAATACTTAACTTGCGTTAAGAGTATAAGGATGGGGAATTATATATATATATATATATATATATATATATAAGACCAAATTACAACAAAGCACACTCAAGGAAGACCTGAGTGTACTTTGTTGTAATTTGGTCTTACATGTTTGCTGTAACAATAGCACCCAGGCTATAGCCACAACTTTATACATGAGTGCCTCTGCTCCTATTAAATATATATATATATATATATATATATATATATATATATATATATGGACTGGGGGCTTCTACTATCCAGATGGTCCAGCACACTGACCTAAAAGAACAAACAGCCCAAAGTGAAAAAATAGGAGAGTGCTCTTAATCCCTCTAAAGGTAATTTAATAATAAATAATGTGTATAGAAGTAATCACATAAAATACTTACAATATGAATAATACAGTCGAAAAGGATCCTATGTATAGAAGGCACCATAAAATATAGTGATATCACTGAAAGAAATGTGAGCAATATAAAAATGTAAAATTAAAATATATAAATGAGCAGACTGGACAAACAGTAGCAAATGAATGTATTCTCATGAATGTAGCACCAATCAATATGTGAATGAAGTTTTCCTGGTGGTCTCCTCTAGTGTACCTCAAAATAAAACTGTAACAGTGTTAATGATCTTATATAAGGGAGACCCTGCCCGGTCACTGTTACTGTGTGGTTTGGAGTTACACTAGAGGAGACCACCGAGGAAGACTTCACCCACATATTGGTGCTACATTTATGAGCATACATTACTTCATTAGTATTTGCACAGTTTATATGTTTTATATATTTTTCTATCCCTCAGTTGTTTCAGTGAAATCACTATATTTTTATGCTACATTTTATATAGGATCCTTTTAGACTTTGTTAGTCATATTGAATGTATGTTATATTATTGCGTCTATACACATTATTTGTTATTAATAAATTATCTTTAGAGGAATTAGGGCCTTGATTCAATTGTGTCTGATAAAGCCGCCATTAAGGCAAAAAAGGCCAATGACCGTTAGCCAAATCTGATTTACGAAGTATTTAACTCTCTGTCTACCAGAATGGATAATGAGCGTAGGCCTCATAAATACATGTACATATAAAACCTGCGTCACACTTTTTTCTGACGTCAGCGTGCGGCAAAACAGATGATAATTAATGTACAATATGTCCATATTAAAGGAAAAGCTAACTTCCGTTGTTATCTAGCGACCCTGATTGTTGTCAAGACAAGTTCAAACACAGCCAATCACAACACACCAAAG
The DNA here is from genome assembly GCA_037306005.1 of Rhinophrynus dorsalis. Lineage (NCBI taxonomy): Eukaryota > Metazoa > Chordata > Amphibia > Anura > Rhinophrynidae > Rhinophrynus > Rhinophrynus dorsalis. Next base: position 74,041,973 of record CM074719.1, on the reverse strand, counting down.
TATCACATTGTAACGGATCCTACCCGTTACTGAGCCCTTGTCTGGACCACAAACTATTTACTTAAAAACTATGGACCTTGTCGCCCTGCTTGGATGTAGCTGTGGGCTCTGGCATACGAACTGGCCAGCTATTGCCAGGAACAAAGACTTATAGTTATGAACATTGGTTTGTGTATTAAGCTTGGTTTTATGTATTTTCAAATATTGTATGTGTTTAATTGTACTTGTCCAATTTGAAGGTTTGTGCAATCACCAACTACCAGGTATGCAAATATCTTCCTTAGCTTAACATGGGAAATGGTAGGCAGACCAGTGATTGATCAAAGTTGGGGCAGGGCATTCAAAATAGTCAATCAAAGGCTCCAACCTTGGGCCACTGTCCCTAAGATGTGGATTATAGCAACTCCAGCCAGTCACTATGTTGACCCCCTGCCATGTGGTAATTAGTTCACACCCCTCAAGTCTTTGTTCAATCAAACCCTGTTGTATCTGAAATGTAATCCTGTCTAAGTCATTGTATCTGCTGGCCTTTTGTCTGAGAGTTCTGTTTTGGAGTGAACAAGGAGTCCTGGAGTCTTGTATTGCTTATGGTCTAAAGTATCCACTCTGATACCCATCTGCGCCAAGTATCCTGAATCGTCGACCGCCTGCTGCCAGTTTCCTGCGACCTAACTTTGTGGACTGTCAGGCGGCGACGTGGACTCTTCCATGCTTCCCTGCTTCCAGCGATCCTGCGGCTGTTTCCAGTGACTGTACATACTTCAACTGGTGCATCCGACGCGCGTTTTTCTGCGTCGAGAAGGAGAGACCCGGGAACGACGGCGGAAGGCGACGCGGTCCCTTCTCGGATTCCGTTACACACATATATTCAAATACACACATACACATATATATATACCCCAAAATAATCAACATACCTTCTCTGTGATTCAAGTTTTAGTGAGCTAGAGGACAGTAATAGAGCGAGAGAGAGAGAGGAGCATACATTGGAGCGAGGTAGAAGGAATTGGGAGCTGAGAGAGATGGTACACCGTTAGCGACACAATACACCTTTGCACATCTGCTACACACGCATATAAACATAAACACACATATACACACACAGCTTTTTTATTTCAAACACATTACACACATTTATCTTTTATTTTTGTCAGTATCAGTCAGTGAGTGCAAGTGAGTGACAGAGAGTGAGTCTGATCCAGAGTGTCTATGAGGGCCTATGTGAGTGCCTGGTTGTGAGTGGGTGAGACATCGCAAGGGGAGCAGGAGAGAGGGATCGGGAAGAGGAGCAGGAGAGAAGGAAGATCAGCAGGACATCCACGGTCAGGGTAAGTGGGAAAGGCAGATCTGCTGGTTGGAGGGGTTGCCAATCTAGGAGAGGTACACAGAGGACAGGGTGTAACGGTTTGTTTGACACACAAACACAGTAGGTTTGGATAAAACACAGTTTTATTAAACAATTAAGATTACAATAACCCTCACAGGTCCTGTAATATACACTTAATATAGTACAGCCACAAGACAGGTTATATATAGGTAAGCCCACACAAGTCCAGTATAAGCATAGAGTCCATAACACATTATACTGACAACAGGTCAGGTGGATTTTGAAAGAGTCCCAGTGTATCTGTACTGCATGGGTTAATAGCAGTCATCGAGTGTAAACAGTCCCATGTGTGGTAAGGCCTGTTAAGAAGCTCACCTTGGGTAGAGAGCTTAAATACGAGTAACACCCAAGAATAAGTATAACAGGTAATGGTGAAGTGCCTTAGCAGTAACGGAGGCTGAGCAACTTGAGCACTGCCGGAGCAGTAACAGAGACTAGGCCACGTAAACACTGCTGTAGCAGTAACGGAGACTGAGTGACATGGACACTGCTGTAGCAGTAACGGAGACCAGGCAACTAGAGCACTGCCATAGCAGTAATGAAGACCAAGCCACGAGAGTGCTGCCATCGCAGTAGTGGTTACTAGGTAACAGGAGACTGCCGTAGCATTAACGGAGACTAAGCCCTTGGATACTGATGTGGTATAAACGGAGACTGAGCAACTGAGGTTCTGTCGTGGCAATAATGGACTCTGAACCACAGGGACACTGCCGTAGCAGTAACGGAGACTAGGCCACTTGCACTCTGCTGTAGCAGTACCGGAGACTAGGCGACTGGAGACTGCCGTGGCAGTAATAGAGACTGAGCAACTGAGCACTGCCGTGACAGTAACGGAACTGAGCAACTGAGCAACTCGTCCTGGGAGGCAACCAGCTAGGGAGTGTCGCCGGGGCAACACAGAGGCAACCGGGACCAAAACTGCACAGCTGTCACAGACAGCGAGAGAGGATCACCACCCTCAACTGGAGACCGGTAAAGGCGTGCAGGGAGGCAGCAGACCAACCCGGGCGGGTTCCCACGGAGCAAGAACTTTAGCAGTCCAAGTTGGTACACTGAGCAGGAACGTCAGCCAAGCCGGGTTGGTACACAGAGCAGGAACATCAGCCAATCCAAGTCGGTACACGGAGCAGGAACGTCAGCCAAGCCGGGTTGGTACACGGAGCAGGAACATCAGCCAAGCCGGGTCAGTACACATATCTTGCCTATTAACCCTTTGGGTACCAGAGGGGTAGGAAACATGCTAAGCAGTGGGGTTAATTGTCGAATAAATGACAGGTTCCACTACTATATGAGTCAATAAGGTGAATGTGGGATGGAGTTAGTATGTGGAATATATGCAATATATGTCGACATACTAAGGGGGGGATGTCGAAGGGGGGGACATTGTGTAGTGCTTGGTGTACTATTTCTGTTTCCACCTTCAAATGCCACAGGGTTGAGCAGTGCACATCCCTATGGCATTCAGTGCTGTCCATGGTGCTGAAAGCCTTCTCTGTGTTCCCCTACTGGCTGGGTAGGGAAGCACAGACTCATGTTATCCCTAATTCTCTGTTTTATTTCCCTCGACGGTGGTTTTCTATTCTGAGTTGTGTGATGTTTGATAAAAAAAATAGGTGTTAGATTTCTGGAGTGAAATGTTGCAATTTAACTCGCGTTAGCCCTAACTCCAACATTTGAATGGCTTTTGGCGTCCCTTGTACATTATTCTCTATGGGTGAGATCTTGCTGTTCTGGTGACGGGCGACGTGTGTTTCAGAACTGGCATCGCTTCTTACTAGTGGAACGTTTGCATTGCTCAGTTGACGTTAAAACCAGCGTCACCAGTTTTTTCTGCCGACGCCAATATTTGAATCGAGCCCTAAATTTTTATGCATATTATTACTTGCCTTAGTAAATGATATAGGAACCAACCCTGGCCCTAAAATAGAAATAAATGGCAACCTCCCCTTTAACAAGGGTCTGTCATTCATGCACTGCAACATACGCAGTATACTGCCCAAAATGGATGAAATAAAAGCATGGTGTTACGCATACAAACCAAAAATTCTTATTCTTACTGAATCCTGGTTATCCCCAAAAATTCCAGACACTGCTGTTGCCATAGATGGATATTCATGCTTTAGAAAAGACCGTGCAAAGCGAGGAGGAGGTGTAAATATTTACATACAGGAATCAGTAAACTTTACACTTCTAAATGACTCTCATAACTCTGATTCTTATGAATACATAGCTGGCAAAATTTGTCTCCCATACTCAAAACAAATCAAAACAAAGCATCTACAGACCGCCAACTACCCCAGCACATACCATATCAGACATAGCTCAACACCTAAAGGAGATTGCCACACAAAACAAGGAAAGTGAGCTGATGATTCTTGGAGACTTTAATATTAATTGGCTTGATTCCAGGAATGAAAAATATTGTTCGTTGTTTAAAACATTGAACTTATCACAGCAAATATCTTTTCCTACTCACATAAATCTTAAAACATCCAACCATACCCTGCTAGACTGGATCCTCTCATCCTGCACAAACAGAATCCAAGATTCAGGTGTACTAGCTAATGTGTTTAGTGACCACTCCATAGTTTACTGTGTCCGCAAAATAAAACCAGTCAAATCATGTTTCAAAGTCATACTCACGAGATCATTTAGAAAACTTAACCTTCAGTCCTTCCTAAATGATTTAAAAAATTGCTTATGGCATAGATTACATCTAATACCTGACCTTGATTCAGCGATTGACTTTTTTAACTCAGAATTCCTACAGGTCTGTAATACCCATGCCCCACTAAGAAAGGTCAGGGTTAGGGGGGCACATCTACCATGGGTCTCAGCTGACTTGATTCAATTATACAGTTTCAGAGATTCGTTATGGACAAAATTTAAACAAACTGGCTCCCCTCATGATCACACTATATATAGGCAAGTAAGGAATACATGTACAAAACAAACAAAACTAGCAAAAGCACAATATTTTACTATTAACTTGGACAATAACATTTCAAAGCCAGCCAACTTTTGGAAGATTATAAAAAACATCTACAACCCACCTAACCGTTATAACCCATCAAATATACATATAGACAAAGAAACCATACAGTGCCCCCACAGCCATTGCCAAAGCATTCAACAGCTATTTTGTTGGATGTGCCACCACACTGATTAAACAAAACAAAGGCCACTCTGAAGTTCTACCATGTTCAGAACAGTCACTGGCACATGTTGCCTGGTCCAACAGTGCAAATAAATTCAATTTCATGCCAGTAAATGAAAGTGAAGTATATGATCACCTCCTCAACCCTAAACTGAAACTGCAATCGAGCCCTGACCAACTACCAGCAATTGTATTAAAGCTCAGTGCTATGGTCACAGCCCAACCGATAGCAACTTTAATTAATGCCTCTTTGACATCAGGGTATATGCCCAAATCTTGGAAGGTGGCAAGAGTTGTGCCTATCCACAAAAGTGGGGATAAAAATGTAGTATCAAATTACAGACCAATATCTCTCCTCCCCACTTTATCTAAAATCATAGAGAAATGTGTACATGTGCAACTACATAAATATCACCAACAGACCAGTTTCTTCACACCTCTTCAATCAGGGTTTAGACCAAACCACTCAACAGTCACGTCTCTTCTAAAAGTAACCAATGATATCCAGACTGCCATGGAAAATGGTGAACTCACTGGAGCTATTTTCCTAGATTTCGCTAAGGCCTTTGACACAGTAGACCATAACATTCTTATCAGTAAACTCCAAAACTCAGGATTGGGTAATAATTCTCTAAACTGGTTCCGATCCTATTTATCAGACAGAATGCAGTATGTGTCAATTGCAAACAATGACTCCCTTCTGCTCAAAGTAACAAGTGGAGTTCCCCAAGGCTCCATTCTTGACCCTCTTCTATTTTCTCTTTTTATAAATGATCTGCCCAAGGTTTGCAGATCATCTTCAGTACACATGTATGCAGATGACACCATAATCTATGCTAAAAAATCAAGCATATCACAACTTGAAACAAAATTACAACATGATTTCTACAAAGTGGAAAGATGGATAACACAGAACAAACTTTTCTTAAACACAGATAAAACAGTCACAATGATATTTGGCACAAAGCACAAACTGCGTAATCTCAGCAATATCCACCTATCCATTGTAACAGAGTCTAATCGTAAATTGGCCCCAGTAGACTCCTACAAATATCTTGGTATATGGCTTGACCCTAAGCTCAATTTTGGTCACCATATTGACAAATTAACCTCTAAACTTTATCCCAAAATAAGTACTCTTTTTAGAAACAAATCATGTTTAAGTACCCTGGTGAGAAAACGTATTGTACAACAGATGCTGCTGCCAGTCATAGACTATGGTGACGTAGTATATGCTCCAGCACCAGAAATCCATCTCAGTAAACTTGACACTCTATATAATTCATTATGCCGCTTTATCCTCCAATGTGACTACACTACCCATCATTGTGACATGCTTAAAGAACTAAATTGGCTAACGCTCAAATCTAGACGTAACCTTCATCTTTCTTGCTTAGTACACAACCACTTCTCTGGAAAACTACCACACTACCTGAGCAGTATGCTCACTCCAGCTCTCCATACTAACTATAACCTCCGCTCCACTACTAACACCTCACTGCGTATACCACAATACAAGAAAGAAGCAGGAAGATCTGCGTTCTTCTTCAGAGCTCCAAAAATCTGGAACAATCTGCCGGAAATAATCACATCTGCTCTCAGTCTAAAATCCTTAAAAGCAAATGTTTCTTTATATCTAAAAACAGTGTTTAACTGTATATAATCTCATTATTTAATAAGTGTGTATATTAATGTTTATTTATGTTTGTATATAATGTCTCACAATTAGTGTAAATATGAACCCTTTACTGAAAACTATCCAGGACATACTTGAAAATGAGAGAAATCTCAATGTATTCTTCCTGGTAAAACATTTTCTAAATAAAGTTTCTTAGGGCCATAGCCCTTCCAATGCACCAAATATTGCAATTTTCCTCTAAATCTGCGTGAATCAATGATGCTTTGGACTTCGTAATACTCCTGACCCTGAACCTCCACAGGACCGGGAACCACAGGAGTGGTAGTGTAACGACTGCATACCAGAGGTTTCAGCAGGAATACATGGAACACATTGTGAATGCGCATAGATGTTGGGAGATCCAAGGCATACGAAATAGGGTTAACTTTGTGGATCACCTTGAAAGTACCAATAAACCGGGGAGCCAGCTTATTACACAGAACTTGCAAATTGAGGTTTCTGGAGGAAAGCCATACCCTGTACCCAACCTGAAAGGAGACCGCTGGCAGCCGTCTACGGTTAGCGTGGCGCTGATGACGCTGGAACGAATGACTGAGGGCCCTCTGTACCTGTGCCCGAGTGGAGCGGAGTTGCTCAATATGCTCGTCCAGACCAATTTATCAGTTCTTTTTTTTCCTGTTTCTATTTATTTATTAGTATATTTTATTCAATTATTGTTCATTTTTCTGTCATAAGGACTGGATTGTCACATATTCAACAATACATATTCACATTGCACCTTTCCATTTCTGATTATTATTTGTATAGTGCACAGATTTGTCTTATTTTTGGGTGGGTGTAGGGGATTACTGTCACCCCTTTGGTTGTTGTATATTGGTGTCACCGTGTTCCTCTGTTGGACACAGACACAGACAGTGTCCTACATATTCTTTTGCAAAAAAGGAGACACTACTAACAAAAACAAAAACAAATGTCAGATTTTCACTGCACATCAAATTCCCACTTGCACAGTCAGTGGCTGTTCCCACTGTCAGTGCAGATATGCTTGGGCAGCATTTTGTGACAAAGCAAAGATATCAAGTAATGCTTGAAAACATCTCTTCCAGTGGGCAGTGGGGCTTATTCTTCAAGCTAAAGACATGCAATTCTAGAGAAAAAAAACTGCAGCATTGGTGTGTGAAAATTGTTTTTTTAACCTATTTGAAGCCTAGAGGTCTCTACTAGATTGTGTTGCATTTAAATCAGTGGTAATTTATAGAATTTTAATTCCAGCCTTTTTGTGAAATTGGCTTTCTCCAGAATTGAATCTTTATGAATAAGGCCACATGTGGAATCCAATATGCAGCACTTCGTACCAGCTGAAAGCTTGGCGGTAAAGGCCTTTCCAAACACAGAAATCACTCTCCCCCTATAATGCCATACAAAGCTGGTATAAAGTAAATTCCCCATATTCCTGACAGGGTTTTGGAGGATGTTCCCCCCAGTATTTTATGACAGGGTTTTGGAGGATGTTCCCTCCAGTATTTTGTGAGCTCTTCCTTTTGCAGTTTCTCAATTTGAATGACATCTTGCACAGACTAGATCACAACTTCTAGTCTGCCAGCTGTTGCCTCTGCTACCCAGATATCAGTTTGTGTCTTTCATGCTGTGATTAACAGGTGCTCCGTACACATTGTACTTTGACAAGAATTCATTTTCCAGCTCATTTCAAAAGGTATGTCGACATGGGGAGGTAATGGTGTTCCAAGTCTATAACAAATACAACACGTTTCTCTTTGTGTTTCTTATGAATTGGAAAGTAGGTTCTAGTGTAACGACCTACAATGATACCTCTCTCTGGCATTGCATTTGGTACATTGCTCTCTAACTCCTTAAGGACTATGTGACGTACTATGGCCGTCACTTGGTTTTTGCCCTAAGAACCGGTGACAGCCATAGCACCTCAGGTACATTTCACTTACAGCGCTCCTCCTGCAGAACTATGACGATACCTTAGAATCAAGCATTTTTCCAAACAATTTAAACTCCATGATTGTAGAACTAGACTCCACCCTTCCTCTGAATCTCTCCTAGCATGCAAATCCTTTACTAAGAGGTACCTAGAGAGAATTTATAAGATCCTCTCTTCCTTAGATAAGGTACCGAAACCCACCTTCTCTGTCACCTGGGAATGGGAATTGGGTTGCTCCCTGTCTGATGACTCTTGATTTGATATTTGTCAGACCACAATGTCCTCTTCCATATCCTGCAACACTGGAATCGTCTTACAAATTCCTTGCCCGATGGTACTATACCCCTGTTAAATTACACTCTATTTCACCATCTTATAGTGCTCTATGCTGGAGATGGCTACAGAGAAGGGCACTTACCTTCATCTGTGGTGGTCCTGTACTGGATTGCAGTCATTCTGACAGCAATGATTATACCACATTGAATTTTTTCTTGCCATCACACCCTCCAGAGATCCTATGCAACTGCTCTTCCTGTCTAATCTCCCTGCTCTCTCCAGATCATATCACCTCTTCTTGCTCATTATGCTCACTGAAGCTAAAGCCCTCATTCCTGTTCTTTGGAGACTGGCATCACCTCCTGCTCCTTCTGCCTAGGTGGATAGGGTGACCATGAAAGTGCATTTTACTCATTTATCTTACCTGAAAGCTGGTAGGGATCCTGGGGGGCTGGAGGAAGCACTGCAGGAGTGGGTCATGTACTTGGGGCAAATTGCCTAAATCTCTACGGAATGGGTTATTTACCCAAATTATACCATAGTATACCATAGTATACCTCATAATAAAGTTGCTCCTTGTTAGGGCACACTCAGATCCCCCAAGATCTCGAGATTCCTGATATTGTTGTTAGCGCTCCCATTACATTCTAGATGACCTCTGTGTCTCTTGTTCCTCCCTTTTCCTTTCTAGAATTACATTCTTCTCCTTGCCTTTCTTTCCCTTTTTTTTCCTCTTCCCCTGTTGTCCGGACTCTTTGCCCCCCCTTTTTTTCCTTCCCCCTACTCCCTATTACTTTGCTAGAATACTCTGTTCACTTCAGATGCCCTCCCAACTTATGATTATTTATGATTCTCAAAGCGGTTTGTCTGTTTGTACTGGTTTGTGGATTTTGTTTAAACCACATACTAGCATGTGAGGGATATTCCATGTGTACTGGGGACAATCCATTTGTATAGGTTTCTATGCTCAGTACAATTGTCACATTATATTACTGGGAGTGTGTCTCTTTCTTTCCTTAGTTATGTATTTGTTTTCCTTTATTTCCCATTGTTATTAATATATTTTCCTTCCCCTTGCTTTTGTATTTTGTATTGTCAAACAAACCAATCAATATAATTATAAAAAAAAAAATCCTTAATTTAGTAGCTAGAATACACAATTGGTAGAATCTAATTGATATTAAACCAGATATTGCAACATTATACTTCTGTCTTAGTAAAACAATTGGAATCAGATAGATCATACTTATAGATTGCACTCAGTAGGATTCTTCCTTGGGTTGGTGGACAATGTGGAGATTTTAATTTCTACCTTAGCTACTAGCTGGCGTATTGCATACCCCGCTGGTCCCTAAAGTGTTAATAACCAATGCTGAACATATGGTACAGCCAAACACTTATAGGAAGAGGATTTTACCTTCATGGGGGTCTTTTGAAGGGATTGGGTCTTTGTGGACATACAGTTATTGCAGCAATTAGTGTTGATAGTACACTATGGTTTCCTCTGATGTCGACATTCCACGAGTCCTATGCTTACCACTCTTGCTCCTCGTTGCCCTATATAAATTTCAGAAGTAACACTTCCTTCCTCCGGGGTTTATATTAATTAAAATAATATTTACATATGGAATTAACCTTTCCTTTTCACCTACAGTTAACCTAACTGATTCAGTGTAAGTATAAAGGAGGTGCTTATAGGATGGGTTGGTAAACCTCCATTCGTGGGGAGAATACAGAGCCCAACAAAGGCAATTTTCCTACTATATACCTACTATGTAACTCCATATAAAACATTATTCACAATAATAAACAATAACACATCTTGAATCTGTCTATCTCTCTCTCTATCTATCTGTCTATCTATCTGTCTCTAATATACTAATTATTAAAATGAAACTTTCAAGTCAGTTGATCGCGGCAATACATGGGTTATCAACACAAACTAGTAAACTACAGATCACACTAGTATAAGGATTGTAAAATCCCTTGGACAGTGTTAAAAGAATGTGGAGAAAGGGATGGATGACAAGTAATGATGGGGAGATAGATAAATACAATATGCACAAACATATATGTTTAAAAAAATCACATGAGAAAGATGGGTCAATATGAAGTAGAAGAAAATAAGTGAAATGTTATATGAAGTTTTGGTAATGTGAGAGTAATCCCAAATTCATATTTAATCCAGTGAAAAAAGCTGATAACCTTTATTTCAAGTGTCTTTTGATCTTGGGTATCTTTGTAATGCTCTCTGGTATTTGGAATTTGAGGTTGATGGACAAGAGAGGGGTACAGTTAGTTTTGTCATTTTGCATGCACACCTATGGACTAACATGGCTACCCTAAATTAGTATATATATATATATATATATATATATATATATATATATATATTCAATTTCATTTAGCCGTGTTAGTCCAGTAATGTAGAGGCCAAATAAATGAATATTGCATGTATACGTAATATTCTATATATATATTTATATATACACGTCATCATCATGTTCAGCCGTGGTCAATCCACTGCATGATGAAGGCCTCCTCAACCAGCCTCTTAAATAAAACCTATGTAGTATATGCAAAAATAGTATTACAATTAATAGTACTAAAATTATGAATGGAAAAAGCCCCAGACAAAGTAACATGATGCTAAGAAATGTGTAGGAAATTTTGTTGTCTATTTGTATTGCTGATTTTGCATATACTACATGGATTTTATTAAAGAGGTATTTTAAGCCATCTTATTTTGGGTATCAGCATATGTATTTTACAAAGAAGGGTCTCATATACTGTTAGTTCCTTTAGTGGTTTTATAGAGATTGAGATCCAGTTGATAGCAACACATATGGGGAACACTTGCACATCTGGAGGCTGGTTATTGCCTTATGAAAATGTGAGTAATACTAGAGTATTCTTCAGAAGGTAATTCTGCATGTTGGTGGTGAAAAGTTATGAGATACACAACAGTCTACACTCCGAGCATGTTCCACCTTTTTCTTGTACTTTCTTTTACATGTAATTGAGAAAATTTATGAAGGAATTTCAGGCAGAAATGGCAGCAACAGTAAATGGAATGCTGAAGAGATTCTAGACATAACCAGGTCACATTTCCCCTTTCTTGGTGGATTAGTGCTCAAGAAAGTTTGGCTTGTTTTTATCTTTAAAATGTTTGCATGCCGTTTGGCACGCAAATGGATAATCTTTATGCAAATTAATTACATATAGCAGCCTCTCCATATATATATATGATTCTTGGTGCATATTGAAAAGTAAGAATATATCAATATGTGAAATGCCAGCTCCTCAAACTTAGGACTTCATCTGTCCTAAATCTAGGAACACTCACACAGCAGTTTCATTCACTGAAATGGATGTTCTTTTTTATACTAAATAAATCTTATATTGCTTTTTAGTTAATAAGACATTGCATCTCTTGAAGATATTGGATCCTAAGATGTCCAGCTCATTGTGAACCAATGTAATTCATATGTCTTTAGCATCTAAAAGTGAAAAGTAAACCTTCAACTAATTTTAAGAGAATTAAAAACTGCTATATGTTGTCATAGCTATTTGCTTTTAAATAGTTTTGAGAAAATCATTCATATTTGTTGTTGGCACTTAATGCTAATTACTTAATGTTCTATAACTATGTTACAACACATATTGTGCTAATCAAGGGAGAGCTCTCATGTGGGGGCATGTATAATAAATAGAACAAAGAATGATAAGTTTGACATTAAATATAACTACTTAGCATTCTATACAGAGAATTAGCATAACCTGCCAATCTGTGCCAGGAAAAATTAATTATATTATCTAAAAACAAACTAAACTGGTCTTAGGGTGACAGATCTATGCTATTTGAGCTATCTGAGCACGGGTAGGTAACCTTTGGCTCTACAGCATTTGGCTCTACAGCAGCTGGGGATGATGGGAGTAGTAGTGTTCAACAGTAGGGGGAAAATGCACTAAGATGTGATAAAGAGGATAAAATGTCTCTAGTTACAGCTCATTTCTTCTATTATTCTATGGAGCCTATGCACTTGCACTCAGATTTCTCAAGTGGGAGAGTTCTTAGCTTATGTGCTCCATTGAATAACATTGGAATTGAAGTTCTCTTCTTTACCACACACACACACACACACACACACACACACACACACACACACACACACACACACACACACACACACACACACACACACTGGAAAGCCAAATGCTGCTCAGTACTGGATAAGAGAATGGAATTGATATTCATTCTCTTCTACAATGTTGTGATAAAAAACATTCAATGGATATTATGTAACAGCGATAACATTAGCATGCTGTTATTTCCACTGCCATTATTAATTTGTTTATAGGATTATGTACAGTACTGTACATTTCAAATATATATTAAATACAATTGTTAATCCTTTTTAGAAGAATTGTTTCTTAAACCTTTTCAAATGCAGATAATGCTGCTAAAATAAACTTCTACCGCCTATAATAATATTCAGAGAGCTTTACTGAGAGACCTTTCTGAAAGAAAACAAAACACCACAGGTAGTCGTAAGTATGAACCAATTACTGATGCTTATGTCCGTGTGCCTTTTGTGATATGAATTTTTTTCACAGTAAGAATGTCTCCAGAACCAAATAGATTCCTAAATCTGCTCATCAAATGTGTTCTTTCAAAATACAATAGAACTTATCACAATTCAGACCAGGGGAACTGCCGTGTCTGTCAATGAAAAGATACCACTGTGCAATGCAATAAAAAAACCTACAGTCTCAGCAATTATTTAAAAATTTGAGGTGGCTGAAATCAGTACAGTTGATGCAGTAAAAAATTCAATATGAAATAGCAGACTTACAACTAGCCAATAAAGTATGATATATTTTGAATCTCCGTCATTAAGTTATTCATCAGTTGCATCACAGGGGAGAAATAAAAATTCCCATTGATTGAAATGTGACGTTTTTATCAATACATTTTAAGTTTTTTGCAACAAAGAAAAATACATTCTACTGTTACAAGCCAAGGATAACCATTGATACAAAGCATCCAATGAGACTCAAGGTGATTAAGTAAGTAATCCACATAACATATGTGAACAAAAGCAATATAACAGTAATTAACAGCGTCTAAATTGGCATTAAAAGTAGAAAAGGGTGCTTGACAATATCAATTAACTCACCATGGTTACTAATGCTTACATAGGATCATTAACAGTAAATATGGTAATTTTCAATAAATGGGATGACAAATATTTCAACCAAGGATTCCAGATAGAACTTAATTAATGTCTGGAATTGGTATTTACTAATATGATTCTTTCCATGTCATAACCAAATAAACTCTTTTTTTTCCTGTCTAACAAGTAGGGGTGAGCGAAAAGTGTGAAAAATTTCCTGCATGACTTTTCGTGAAAATGGACTGATTTTTCGCTTTTCCCGTGAAAAATTTTGCCTTCCCGCCTATGCAAAAATATCCTCCTTTTCACCTATTTTAACAAATTTTCCGGCTATGTTAACACATTTTTCTCCTATATTTCCTATAGGTACTACATTTCCCATGGTAATATTGCTTCTTCTGAGGGCTGAAGTTTAGAAATAAGTGGCTGAAAGTCAAAGTTGTGAGTCCTTGAGCAAAATATGGCTTAAAAATGTGTTAGCATGGGGAATGCATTTGTCCTTTGCCCACAACACTAACTTCCGGCTTAAATGACACTGGCACATATTCATAATGATGTAAATTAATGAAAAAAATAAAGTACAACTTACATTGCAGCAGATGTGTATGGTAGAGATGGTGGTGTGGGACTGGCATGGTGTGATTTGTGTATGTATATTGTTTTTACCATTGTCATACGCTATCCTCCTTCTCAGATTATAGACACACATTACTTATCGGTCATAGCAGTGGTCCCAAGTGGGGTAGATTGTGGCAACTCTTCTTCACATCCCTCCTCCACCTCCTCATCTGTGCTTCTGTTAATATATTTGTCCTGGCTTTGTCTGTCATGTGTGGTTTCTGCTACTACTACTACTGGGGCTAGATGTTAATACAATTCTACTGCCACTACTACTAGGTATCAAAGGTGCAGCACTTACAGCAGCAGCACCAGAGGTACTCATCATATCTAACACTGTGGATGTTAACCTGTGTTGCTGTTGCTGGGTACTCAAAACAGGTGTGTGTGTGGCTGAGTGGAACTTGGACTTTGAAGAGGAGATGATGCTGATGATGACTGATAGGGTGACTGTGTGATTTTTGACATCTGTACTTGTCCAGGGTCAGACTTTCCAATGGCTTTCTCAAACAGTTTTAGACAGACACAGTGCTCCTTAAAAGTGGTAGAAGATTCAGCCTTTGACTTTCTGCTAACCTTATAGCCCTGTCATTATCCTTACTCTCAACTTCATCTGTATCTGAACAAAAGAAGGATGGTGTAGGGATATATTCTAGATCTGCATCATCATCAGTCATCATTAGGTCATCCTCAGCTGCGTCAGCATCACCTGACTGCTACCCTTATATTACTCTAAGCTTTTAGAGGTCTCAAACAATTTCTTTTTACTTTTACTGTAACAAAATTTGCTACTACTTTGATGACAGGTGTTTTGGTGCTTGGTTGTCTCACTGTCTGGTGCAGCAGGTGGTTCAACTGCTACACCTGCCTCTGTTATGCTATTGCCAGTATCATCAACACTTGAAAGTGACTTGTTGTCGTCTTCAATGTTATTCTTATATGGTTCTTTATTTCTACTGGCACTAATGGTACTGAAACTAGTTTTGCTGGGACCTTGACAAACTGCATCCTCCCTTGGAGTAGAGGGATCATCACATTGATTGCACACGCTGCAGAAACCATTGCTGCAGTCAGTTTTTGAACTACTACTTTACTCTTATGTCTCTGCACTGCTCCACCCCTTTCCCTTCCCTTATGTGCATTTGCTGAACATTATGCAAATATGTCCCTAGCTGCCTGTGTCTTGCCAGTCAGTCACATGGAATTTTGGAGTATTTTCAGGGTCAACCTCCTTCCTCCCTTCATATCCCCTAGAGTGCCCCCAGACTCCCCTAATACAGAGAACAAATGTCCTACCTAAATGACTCCCTAAACTAAGCTTCACTTCACCTTTATTTGCCTATCTCCTCTAGCTAAAAAACTTGCTGATTTGTCCTCTCACAGACACAGAATGGCTGCTGTGAGAGCCTGGCAGCCTTTTATATGGCTGTAGAAAACTTTCCTGTGGTGGAGAAATAATTTTCTTCCCATTGATTTCAATGGGCAGAAGAGGCAGGAAAAAGTGGAAAAACTGCACTTTCCCATTGATTATAATGGAATGAGCTAGGCGAAAAAAAGAGGAAAAATTGCACTTTTAGTGGGAAATTATTCACCAAGCGGAAAGTGCCATTATTCACTGATTTAATTTTGAGGAGAAATTTTTCGCCCATCCCTACTAACAAGGAGGGAATTAAGGATTGCTTCCAGAGGGCTAGAATGTTCATCTTATGTGTACTATGGAGATGGATGTATAAAATGCATTTAGGACTATTTTGGATGGGATAAGTTTAAAAGGGTTTTATTAGTTAACCCTTTGAGTGCCAAAGGGGTACACAACACATTGCAAAGCAATGCATTGCATACCCCTCTGGCACTCAAAGGGTTAATAAAATATTAATTATTTTGCAATTTTTCTGGATCACAGTACAATAAGATACAGCCCCAACCTTATAGGTAATGTATTTCCAATGTCCCACCTTACAATGCCAGCAGAGACTACTAATGGAAGGTACAATGGAGCGGAGGATTTCAGGAGTTCTATACCATGATTATATTATTCATTTCTATAGTTAAACATTTACGTAGTGTCTACAAATCTTGATAATTGATTGCATGCCTCTCAATCAGTAGAACAGATATTTAAATTGAATTGTAAGTCTGCAAAGGGAATTATTTTCCTATTTTTAATTAGAGTGCATAGTTTTTTTGTCTTCTTCCAAAGTACATAGAGTACATAGTTTATTTGTCGTCTTCCAGATGTAAGAAATTATTTTCCTGGAGACATGGAGTAAAGAGGTCAGCAGGGAATAATGAGGCGATACTGAGAAATCTGAATATAAAAATTTGTTCCACACTTAAGTGTTGAGTTAACAAGAATGGAGATGGACTGGTTTACTTTAACCCAGATTTTCTGGCTAGCAGAATGAAACCAATGCCAATTATTAGTAATTTGAATTAAATAATAGTATTTAGAAATATCTAAGTTGCATTCTTTACAGTCTTAGGAAGTACTGACAATTTAATAAAATTGATCTTTCCAGTCCATGAGGTTAATTTGGACCACTTCATTATGTCTTTCTAGATCTTATCTTTAAAGGTTAGATAATTGGCTCTAAATAGCTGATAATAGTGATTCAGATATTCAAATATATGATATCGACATCTACATAGGAAAATGGGGATATTAATTTGATAGATTTAATTTGACTTTCTGACAAATTTATACTTAAAATCGCCAATGTACTAGGATTAGTTTTGAAATTAGACAAATATATCTAATTCAGTTTTTATATGAGGGAGGTGATTTTCAATTAATGGTGAATATTAAGTAATCTGTAAACAATACTAATTTGTGTTCCTGAGAACTCCTAATGATAGATTTTATTTTTGGATTATACCTGAATCTGTTAGCCATTATTAAAATAAAAATTAATGGAGAAAGGGGACAACCTTGTCTGGTTCCTTTTTTTTAATTTGAAAGGGGAAAGAGAATTATTAATCGTAATTGCAGCTGTTGGATTTGTGCAAAGGGCTATCATATCCCTAAGAAATCTATTTCTGAATCCTATAGGTAGGAGGATTTCCCATTTAAAAGTAAAGCTATCTGTCAGAAACTTTCTCAGCATCAGTGGACAGTGGGGTGGGTGAAAGTTTTTTCCTCAACACTGAAATAGGCACTTTCCGTGTAGTTAGAAACTTCCTGAGGAAAGTGCAGTTTTCCAGGCTTTTTCACCTAGCTCGTTACATTAAAATCAGTGGGAAGACTGAATTTCTCACCACCACATTCAATTTCTCTTCTGTTCCTGCAGGCATATAAAAGTGTGTCAGGCTCTCAGAGCCTCTGTGTTAATGAGAGGAAGAGAAATCAGCACATTTTTGAGCTAGAGAAGATTGGCAAATAAAGTGGAGTTGAAGCTTAATTTGGGCAATGTTTTTAGGTAGGACATTTGTTCTCTGTATTAGGGGAGTCTGGGGGCATTGTAGTGGAGAAGGTGGGAGAAAGGAGGTTGAACCCAAATATCCCAAAATTCTGTGTGACTAACTGGCAAGGCAAAAGCAGCTGTGATCCGATCTCCTTCCTGATCTGGCTGTTATTATTTCTGTGCACAGGATTCCGTGGATGTGAGAAGGAAGCAAAGAAGGTTGACCCAAAATACTCCAATATCCGGTCTAACTGATTTTATTTGAAAGACACAGGCAGATTAAAAAAAATAGGTGACAGACAGCTGACTGGGAACCTGACGTGAGCCATGTGACTGAGGCAGACTTGACAGATAGCAGACAGGATTGAGTATTTTGTTGAGGGCCAAGACAAGACATCACACTTCATCAGTTGTGCTGTGTACTTTAGAGTAAAAACACACAGCAAACGCACAAGGGGCAGGGGGAGGGGGAAAGGAGGAGCAGTGCAGGGACGTGAGAGTAAATTGGTGGTTCAAAAACTGACTACAACCATGGTTGCAGCAACATGTGCAATAAATGATGATGATCTGGTTTTGTGGTTCCAACATAATAGCTACATTGAGAATAAGTGATATGGTGCATGTGCCCTGCTTTGCACGTGGGCCAAATTTTGTAGCGACCAGATTCTTGGTAGAACCGTCAGAGAGATTTTGAATATCACCTGCAAAATCTGTGCTCATTTTAATCACTCCTACAGTGAACGCAATGCTTTATATCCCGTACAAGAGCATAACAACCTGCGCCATCACAAGCAGTAAATGGAGGTCCCTACCAGGTGGAATTCCACACTGTACATGCTAGAGCATTTGTACAAGCAGAATAAAGCCATTAGCGAGTACACAATGCAAAACTGGAAGGCTTTGTTGAGAGCCTCTGTCACCTGGGCAATGTGCGATGTATTTGAGCTGTTGAAACCCTTTGAGGTGGCAACCATTCTGGTGAGTCACTTAGGAACAGGAATTAGTGAATTTCTACCATTGATATAGCAACATACTAACATAGTTGTCGAAGGGGGAAATTGTGTAGTACTTGGTGTACTAGTTTTGTTTATTTTAACCCTTTGAATGTCCCCTACTGACTGAGTAGGGAAGCACAGAGAATGCTGTTCAGAATTGTCGTAGTGTTGGTGATGTGTGAGGGCAGGAGATCCCTTCCACACCGACAACACTTCGAAAATCCTATATGCTAATAGGGACCTTCTCCAACCCTCCCCTTCCATCCAACAATTTTGGTGAATATGTTGATGTGTGTGCAGATCAAATTGTCGGAGAGATTTGAAGACATCGACAAGATCATACCGACACCACGTCGACTTTTAGTGCATCTAGGCCCAGGTGTTATTTTCATCGATATTGGTCTGGAGATCTATCGCTCTTAGATTAACCCCTTAGTGACAGCCACGTTCGTACACAGCTGTCACGTTAATGCCCGCCGAACTTTTTTATTTTTTTTCAAAGAAGTCCTGAGTCTCCGAGCGGCGTGCAGCCGCACGGAGACGCGGACTTCCGTGACTTACCAGGTACGTCCTCTGTCACTAAGTGACAGTTTCTGCGGGACGTACCTGGTAAGTCATCTGTCGTTAAGGGGTTAAGCCTAATGGGGCGATATCTAGAGCCGGGATCACTAAATTGATTACTATATAGTTTGCTAATGTGGAGAGTTTCTTGGTTGTGCCTATTGTGGTTAAGCCCTGAGCGACATGCTCCTGGAGGAACGAAAAAGATGATCTTATATGGTAATTAATTACGCTTTAGGGAGGTATTTAAATTAGCACTTCCTGGCACCTTGGCTTCTTTGTCTTTTGTCCATACTCTGATAAAGTGGTGGTGCACACACTGCAAAACACATTAGTTTAATCTTATGGTCCTTGTTCTATTATCAACATTTTATTGTTTTAAATAAATATTTTTGTTAGTAATAGCCAGTTGACCAGGATTATTTCATTCATTTTGATACCTGTGGTGAATATCAATAATCCGAGTGAATACAGATTTGATCTTTCACTTTTGATACACCATATCCGAGCAGAAACAGATTGGTTTTCTCCAACTGCTGTGTTGTCAGCTAAATGCTGACATCTTTGTTTGTGAGTATATATACATATCTATGTGCAAATTGGGAGACTGTATTACATGATTGAGGGCACTTGAGGCACAATAAAGATAGTCCAATCCCAACAATGCTAAATTAGAGTGTTTAAAATTTCAGTTCCAGCAATGGGTGAAGATTCCAATCCCAACAATGTTAAATTAGAATAGGCAGATGGAAAAGGAAGATCTTTTAATACCAAATGGCTAACCTTTAGAAATAGAGTTCTTTATTCCAACAGAGTTATAACGGGCCCATGAGGTTAATGGTGTCAGAATCAACCAATCAAAACTGAATGTAGATCAAGGACAATGTACATTCATCTTCTTAATCCAATATAGTGCCAATAGATATAGAAGTACAACACAATAATCAACATCTAAACAAAAGAGGAGAAAATTGTTAGTACAATGCCACAAAATAAAATCATCCTTATTCTGAGACAGAAAAAAAAAAATAAATAATGAAGTCCCAGAATAACTAGAAATCAAAATAACAAGTGAACTGCATTTCTTTATTTATCCCCCAAGGATGGCAAGTCTGGAGCATAAATATCCTACAAGTCTCTCTTTGGAGAAGTTTCTTAATGATAATAGTGAGATTGCCCCTATAGTAATTAATTAATAGAAATGTACCTATATCCTATATAATAATTCACTAAATGTGTTTGTCAGAAGCTGTCATGCACAGTAAAGACAGCTGCGCGCACTACAGACTGCTCACGCCATGGCTGATAACGGAGTGGGGCTCCGAATTCAGATCATAATCAGTGCCCCGCTCCATATCTGCAGCGGCGCGTCTCTACTGTTCATGACTGCACCACAGCCGTTGCTGGGTGACACTGTGGCCCTTGTACACAGGCTCTTCAACTAGTATAATAATAAATAAATACATAAATCAATGGGCTCATTTTCTCTGGGCACTATTTAATATAGGAAGCTACAGAGATTTACATTATAAAAGTACAATTCCTTCAAACTATACTAGGCAAACTATTCCCCTTATTCTTCCCCTTATTGCATAAAGTTATATTACCTGAGATCCCAAGATTCGGCAAACATTCCAGGCCAGCATACAAGTCAACAAACAGATGGGAAGGGATAGGCAGGAAATGGGGGGGGGGAGAAGACACAGGAGGAATCTGGATCCTACACTGGATAAGAAGAACTGACTAGAGCAGTCTGTGCTCCATACTTTACCTACTTTCTAGTCCCACCTCTTATTTCCTTTTGGCTAAAGGCTCTGATGTCACAAAACACCCCCCCATCCATTTTTACCATGTGCAATGTCAACACAGTCCCTCCTGATTAGGGGCGGGCAAAAGCTCTCACCATGTTCTCCTGAGAAATTCAGTGAAAACCACGTTTTTGTCCACTTTTTCATGGGAAAATCTGCTTTAAAAACAGGAAGTTTTCCCCCCTTAGCCAAAATTGTTCACCATTTTTTTCAACGGCTAGAAAGTTTCCTCCAATTGATTTAGGTGTTTTTCACCTTTTCACTATAAAAACGTGACATATTTGCGAAGTGAAACACAATAGAAGCAGCTACAGAGCAAGATAGATGTGCGGTTCTGCTGTGATCTTTTTCTAAAATTGAGGCAGGAGAGGCTCATAGTGACTGCTATCACTAGGAGCAGGTTTAAAAATAATAAAAGGAGGAATTGGATGGACCCTTATGTGTCCACTGAGTCTGTGGAGGAGGAGGAAGTGAGCACAACTGAACCAATGCTGTCCAGTCCCTCTAAATCACCCCTAGGGATCTTAGGGAATTTAATGGGAAGGGAGGGACAAAAAGGTTGCATTAGCGAGAGCTGGACAGGTCATATGCCTGCGCCTGCTGCTAGACGTGCTGCCCCTGCTGCCACCATTGCTGCCTCTGCTGCCACTAGTGTTGTGCCTGCTGCCAGTGCTGAACCTGCTGCCACCAATACTGTACCTGCTGTCAGACGTGCTGCCCCTGATGCAACCAGTGTGATGCCTGCTGCCACCAGTGCTGAACCTGCTGCTAGTGTGTCTTGTAATACTCAGGAAGGAGGAAGGAGAAGATGATGCCAAGGGTGACAACAGTGGATCCTAAGATACACTTGCCATCCCCAAGCAGTCCCGCCAGTGAAAAGAAAGAAAATAAGCTCATAGTGCTAACTCACCTTATATATATATATATACATTAAATGACTGAATTGAAAGTGATAAATAATAACTGGCATTTGGATAGCAGCAAGAGATAAGAGGGTTCCCCAAAACCCCCAAAAATTGGGCTTAACCCAAAGTTCACAGGCAAAACAAAAAAGTGATCCTGCACTCTTCCATACCAGAATGTAAATATGTTCCCTACCTAGTGCATATATAATAACTTAATTAATAAATATGAGGATTTAGTCCATCAAATGGCCAAGAGATGTTAAGCTTGTCAACCTTACCAAGATACCTCAAATCTGGCAAGTACCTTTATATACCTTTGTGCCATCTAAATTTAAAAAAAAAAAGATTTTTTAAAAACATGAGAATAGGGCTAATCAGATGTTATAAGGAAATGTGCCATAAGCATTGACATTGTGTACGCCATTAAAAGGGGCAAATAAATAATTACATTAAAAAAGGTGTAAGATGGGACTTACTTGAAATGAGACTGTTATGGCCTACAGGAAGTGGTAACTGACCAAAGAGGACTATGAGTCCTTTCATCCTATTTATAGATCAGTCCTACCAGTGCTAGTACTAAGGAGGTCCAGCACCTTGTGAGTGTTAAGAGTGAAGGAGGGGGTAATCAATATCCTCATATTACTAGTGACTGTGAGAAGGAAGTCTCTGCGTCTGAACTTGATGTGGTTGGTGTTAGTAGTAGCAGTAATGGTGAAGCAGCCAGTGGGACTAGTGTTAGGCGAGTGGTTGGGGAAGCATCTGAAAGTGTCCAAACTTGCTGCCAGATGTGATGCCCCTGCTGCCTCCAGTGCTGTGCCTGCTGCCAGTGCTGAACCTGCTGCCACCAATAGTTTGGCTGCTTCTAGTGTGTCTTGTAGTACGCAGGAGGGGGGAATGAGAAAATGATACCAAATGTGATACAAGGGACCCTAGGTCACACTTTCCATCCCAAAGTAGTCCAGCCAGTGCTACTACTACTACTACTAAGGTACAGCAGCTTTTTAACGTCAGGAGTGAAGGAGGGGGTAATAAACAACAATATCCTCATATTACTAGTGACTGTGAGACTGAGGAGGAAGACTCTGTGGCTGAACATGATGTGGTTGGTGTTAGTAGTAGTAGCAGTAATAGTGAAGCAGTCAGAGTGTTAGAGGAAACATTTGAGAGCATCCAGACTAGCGGTGAAGGGAGCCCACACCATTCCTCTGGCTTCCCTTCCCTTCACTACAGTGTCCAAGTGGAACATGATCCTGAAGAGGCCAGAACTGGTGTTGGGGGAAGAGCAGGCACAGAATTAATACTACCACCAGCAGGAGCACAGAGCAACTGCCTGTGTCTGCTGCTACTGCTGCCTGTCTCCCTTCTTCAGGTAAAAAAGAAATGCCAAGTGTGACATTAGGGGACCCTCTGTCACATTGTAATAGAGCACCAGCAGCACATGGTGGTGATGATGATGATGATGATGGTGGAGAAGCTGGGGTGGAAGAGACATTGATGGCCTTTTTAGCAGAAACTGAGAAGGAATGAGAGACAGGGATGAGGATGCTCATCACCACCACCACCACCACTAGCAATAAGCTTTTAGAATTTGGGGAATTTGCAACTGCTCTAATTTCTTCTGCAGCTGAGTTGCAAGGGCAGTTGGATGCTGAGGAGCAAGCTAGTGTGCCACAGACCACTGTGGACACAGTGGGAATGAGGCCAGCAAGTGATGCTGGACTAGGAAAGAATCCACTTGTCAGCAGTAGCAATAATCCTGGTCCTAGTGCTGCTTCTGAGGCAGTAGCAGCAACGGCAGCAACATCATCTGCTGCCACAGACAGTGAAGGGGAATGTGGAGAAGAAGAAGAAAGAGGCCATTCTTCTCACCTATTCCCTATCCCTATCCCCTGAAGTTATAAGTGTGGGACTATTTTTCTCTTGGGGCAGGCACAGTGCAGTCATCACTAGGGATTGGAGAAAATTTCCCCTCAAACTGATATCAGCAAAGAATGGCACTTTCCGCATGGCAAAAAATTTACTGCGAAAGGTGATGATTTTCTGATTTTTCATGCTTTTTCCGGGGTTAATTTTAAAAGGTTGCATGCTAAAGAGCGTGCGACCAAAAGAAACATTAACCATGTCGTCAGCATGAAAATGTTGACATGAGAATCTCACACTGCACGACAGCACGAGATTGTCATGTCCAGTAGTTGAAGGTCGCATCCCAGTCAGTTACTGACTGCCAGTCTGCACACTGCGGTACACACACCTTGAGGTAATGGAGGGAGAGAGAGAAAGACAGAGCACAAAGGGAGAAACAGTGAGTTAAGAGGCGAGAGAGAATGCAAGGGACACACAAGTGACTCTTTGAGTGCCAGAGGGGTGCATAATGCAAAGGAATGAGTAGTACACCCCTCTGGCACTCAAAGGACTAATCACTTGTGTGTCCCCTCTTCACACACTGTTTCTCCCTCTGTCTCTTGTGCTCTGCCTTTCTTTCTTTCCCTCTGTTGACTCGAGGTACTACTTGAAGGTGAAATGCCCTGTTGTTCACATTTGTAACCCTTTGAGTGCCAGAGCAATGCGTTGCATACCCCTCTGGCACTCAAAGGGTTAACTTTTATTAACATCTATTTGAGTATGAACTGTATTTTTCAACCTTTGCTGCTCAAGTAACCAATGTATATTAGAGATACTGGTACCAGCAACTGGCAGCCAGTAACTGACTAGGATTTGACCTTGAACTACTTGACATGAGAATCTTGCACTGTCATGCAGTGATATAGATGCAGAATTTGCGACTGCTGTTCTTGCTGATACTGCTAAGTTGTTTAAGCAGCAGGATGATTAGGCAGCTGAAATGGAATTGGGTCAACAATAGCAATAACATGGATGATGGATGATGAAGGTTCCACCTGCCACAACAATATCCAGTGATGCGCCTGATGCACTAGCAGCACAATAAGTAGCCCCCAGTCTATGTTGAGAAAAGAAATAGTTGGCCAATATTTCTCCTCCACTGCCCCTCCTCCAAAATAATGGGTGTGTTGTTATTAGAATATAATTTTTTCCCTGCAACTGCAATGTGCATAGTGTGTGTGTGTGGTAAATAACATCTGGGGGCACAACTATATCCAAACACCAAGACACCTGAAGCCAAGTACTGCCGCTGTCACTTTACCCCACTAAGGACACATGACAACTTGCTGGCAGCTTAATAGTAATGATGAACCCTCCCTGCCACCGTCTTAGCATATTCTGTGGGATGGAATCTCCTCAGATGCCAATTGATACACTGCTTGTGATTCTCCTCCACCACACTGGCATTGTGGTCAGTGCACCACACAGTGTGCAATGGGTAGAGACAAACTGCCACATCCTAACATCAACAGAGTGACTATCATTTGATGGGTGAGGTTACAATGAATGAGGTGGATTGGCAGAAGATGTAGTTACCCTAGAGGATGAAGGTGATGGCGAGCTAGTAGTTTCACTCGTCATGGAACTTCCCGTCTCTGGCTGGGTTTCGCTATTCTTCCTCCTCTTTGATCTCCTCCTCGCCACTTGTTGACTTTCTGGAGAGTCAGGGGGCACAGAAACAGGGGTGCTTGATTTCTGTGGTGGGTGTTTGTATTTAACATGTTTGACATAAATGTCATGGTGTCTGTGTTCATGTGTGCTTTCAGGGTGTTTGTGCCAAGGTGTGTTCCCTCCTTTCCTCTTCTCAATGACTCGTCACAAATTGTGCACAATGCCATTGGCGATGACTACACTGTGTCTGCCCCAAGAGAAAAATAGTCCCACTGCCATGACTGAGGTAGCAGATAATGTTGCTGCTGTTGCTGCTACTGCCTCAGATTCAGCTCTGCAAGATTTTGCTGGCGCTGGCAAGTGGAACCTGTACTAGTCCCGCTTAACTTGTTGACCCCATTTCCACTGTGTTCACGGTGGTCTGTGGCACACTAGGCTTGCTGCTCTGCATCCTGCTGCCCTTACAACTCATCATCAGAAGGAATTAGTGTAGTTGCAAATTCCTCAAATTCAAAAACGTCACTGCTAGTGGTGGTGATGATGCCCATCCTCATCCCTGGCTCCCATTCCTTCTCAGTTTCTGCTAAAAAGGACATCAATGTCTCTTCCACCCCAGCTTCTCCACCATCATCATCACCACTACCCCTGCTAGCCCTTACGTGTTGCTGCTTCTGCTATATTACAGACATCTCACTGCTGCTTGGAGGAGGTGATGAGCAACGTGACAGAGGGTCCCCAATGTCACACTTTGCATTTTTTTTTTTACCTGAAGGTACAGCACTGGTGGAAGCACATCTGGCAGCAGGTACAGCACTAGTGGCAGCAGGGGCAACACATCTGGCAGCAGGTACAGCAATGAAGGCACTGGCAGCCAGGGCAGAATGTCTTACAGCAGGCACAGGCAGATGACCCATGCTGCTTTCACTAGTACTAGCCTTTTCTCCCTCCCTTCCCTTCCCCTTTTCTCCCTCCCTTCCCATTAAATTCCCCAAGATCCCTTGGGGTGATTTAGGGGGACTGGACAGCATTGGTTCAGTAATGCTAGTCACTTCCTCAGTGGACACATAATAAGGGTCCTTCCAGTTCCTCCTTTTACTGCTCTTAGTGGTAGCAGTCACTATGAGCTTCTCCTGCCTCAATTTAACAAATAATTAATGGCAGAACAGCACAGCACATCAACCTCGCTCTGTAGCTGCTTTTTCCAAAAATACATCACATTTTTATAGCAAAAAAGCAAAAACAATATAAATCAATGGGAGGAAGCTTTCTAGCCACTGAAAAATTGGCTGGGAATTTTGGCCAATGGGCGAAAAACATGGAAATTTTACTTCCTGTTTTAAAAGTGGATTTTCTCATGAAAAAGCGGACAATAACGTGGTTTTTGTGGAATTTCACGCGGCAACACAGCGACAACATTCGTCCATACCTAGTCATCACCAACGGCACTGTGCACAATTTGTGACAAGTCAGTGAGAAGGGGAAAGGAGGGAACACACCTTAGCACAACCTCCCTGATATCACACATGAAAAACAGACACCGTGATGTTTATGTCATACATGTTAAAGACAAACACCCACCACAGAAATCAAGCACCGCTGTTACTCTACCCCCTGACTCTCCAGAAAGGCAACATGAGGCGAGGCGGAGATCAAAGAAGAGGAAGAACAGAGAAACACAGACAGAGACTGGAAGTTCCATGATGAGTGAAACAACTAGCTCGCCATCACCTTCTTCCTTTAGGGTAACTACATCTTCTGCCAATCCACCTCATTCATCATTACCTCCCCCGCCAAATGATGTGGCAGTTCTTCTCCACCCATTGCACACTGTGTGGTGCACTGACCACACATTCCAGTGTGATGGAGGAGAATCTCAAACAGGTCATCAAGCGACATCTAAGGAGATTCCATCCCACAGAATATGCTAATATGCTGGCAGAGTGGGTTCACCTTTATTATTAAACTGTCAGCAAGTTGTCAAGTGTCCTTAGCGGGGTCTGGACAAAGAGTATAGTGACAGTGGCATTACTTGGATTCTGGTGTCACGGTGTTTGAATACAGTTGTGCCAGGTGTTATTTACCATACACACTGTGCACATTGCAGTTGCTGATGAGAGCTACAGTTCCTGCTCTCAGGGGGAAAAATGTGTATATTAAAATAATAACACATGCATAATTTTGGAGGAGGGGCAGGTGGAGAAGAATTATTGGCTAACTTATTCTTTTCTCCACATAGGCTGGGGGCTACTTATTGTGCTGCTAGTGCCCCAGACACATTACTGGAGCTAGTCATGGCAAGTGGAATGTTCATCATCCATCAACCATGTTACTGCTGTTGTTAATCCCATTCCCTTTCAGCTGCCTCATCATCCTGCTGCTTAAACAACTCAGCAGCAGCAGCAAGAACAGCAGTCGCAAATTCTGCATCTACATCAGGGCATTTGACAATGGCCAATAGCCACTGGCCAACAGGACATCACCTGCTGACTAGGCCAGTAGGACTTTTTTTCCTCAGGGCTTGTGCTTTTAATAAAATACAAAAAAAAACCAATTTTGGGGGGGTTTGTTTCTAACAATCCTAAGTCCTACAGATCAATGTTTCCTTAGGGTTTGTGCCACACAAGCTTAACTCCTACAAATCAATGTTTCTTCAGGGCTTCGGCCTAGACTAATAAGTCTAAGTCCTACAAATCAATGTTTCCTCAGGGCTTGAGGCTCAACAACACATCAAACAAATCTTCCTCTACAAAATGCTCTATCAAGTCAAGTATCTACCCCAGTGGCAGCTAATGTCACGGGGTTCCTGTCTCTATATCACGTTGCCCCTGCTCCCCTTGCTACTTTCTGTCAGTCTACACTGTGCTTTGCTCCCATTGGCCATTCTGTGTTTGTCCCGCCCAGTATGGCATTTATATACAGGGCTCTGGCACCCCTCCGGTGCCCTTTCGTGGTGTTCCTGTACCATTGCTTGTTTCTGCTCAGTGATTCCCAGTGTACCGACTTGGCCTGCCTGACTACTCTGCATCTCATCTCCTGCCTGTGTACCAACCCGGATTGCCTGACCATTCTTCTGCACCTGCTCCTGTGTACCAACTCGGCTTGGCTGACGTTCCTGCTCCTGTGTACTGACCCGGCTTGGCTGACATTCCTGCTTCTGTGTACCGACCCGGCTTGGCTGACGTTCCCGCTCCTATGTACCGAGCCGGCTTGGCTGATGTTCCTGCTCCATGATTCGACCCGGCTTGGTTGACGTTCCTGCTCTGGCTGCCTATGTGTTGCCTTGGCGACATTCCTATCCATCAGGCATTTTGTGACGCTTCCGGTTGGTTACGACCCCAGGGCGAGTTGCTCGGTTTGCCAGTCAGTCCGGTCATGGCAGTGTTAAGTTGTGTCTCCGTACTGCTCCTGCAGAGTGCAAGTGGCCAAGTTTCCGTTACTGCTATGGCAGTGTGCCATTGGCCTTGTTTCCATTACTGCTCCTGCAAAGCGCAAGTGGTCTAGTCTCCGTTAATGCTACGGCAGTGTGCCATTGACCTTGTCTCCGTTACTGTTCCTGCAGAGCGCAAGTGGCCTAGTCTCCGTTACTGCTACGGCAGTGTGCTATTGACCTTGTCTCCATTACCGCTCCTGCAGAGCGCAAGTGGTCTAGTCTCTGTTACTGCTACGACAGTGTGCCATTGGCCTTGTCTCCGTTGCTGCCCCTGCAGAGTTCAAGTGGTCTGTCTCTGTTACTGCTATGGCAGTGTGCCATTGGCCTTGTCTCCGTTACTGCTCCTGCAGAGTGCAAGTGGCCTGTCTCCGTTACTGCTCCAGCAGTGTGTCATTGGTCTTGTCTCCGTTACTGCTCTGGCAGAGTGCAAGTGGCCTGGTCTCTGTTACTGCTACGGCAGTGTCATATGTTGCTCAATTCCTGATATTACTCTGGCAGTTCACGTTTGTTCTGCTAACCTATTTCTGGGCGTTACGTATCCTTAAGCTCTCTATATGGAGTGAGTTCCATCACAGACCTCTCTTCACATAGGACTGTTTACACTCACTGAAGACCATTAACCCATGCAGTACCTTTCTCCTGGGAATTCATCGTATTCTACCTGACCTGTGTCAGTATATGCTGTTATGGACTCTATGTTTATACTGGACCTGTGTAGGCATATGTATATGTAACCTGTCGTGTGCCTGTATTATTCTGCTTAAATACTACAGGACCTGTGAGGGTTATTATATTACTGTGATTTCAATAAAACTGTGTTTTATCCTAAACCACTGTTTCTGTGTGTCAAACAAACCGTTACAGTACGAAGGGGCCATGACCTCAGACAGTAAAGGTGAGGGAAATACACAGAACATCCATTGAAGGATGGATGTACATGAGCAGCGTTTTGACCAGTTGGCACTTGCCATTCAGACCTTACTTGAGCGTACGGTGCACCTCGATAAACCAGTTCAGAATCCTGTGGTCTCCCCAGTTTTGACACCGGAGAGTCAATCCTTGACAGCTGTTGCCTCAGTTAAAGGGTTAACTGCTTCTGCTCCGCTACCACTCAGATACGATGGTGAACCCACCCTGTGCAGAGGGTTTATTAATCAATTGGAGATATTTCTGGAACTAACCCCTCACGCCTTTCCGAATGACCGCAGTAAAGTCGGGTTCATGATATCACTATTGACGGGCAGAGCTCTGGCGTGGGCCAATCCCTTGTGGGAGAATGCTAAACCTTGCACCAGGAACCACTCATTACTGAACTATTTGACAGGTTAAAAGGTTCTTCCATTTTTACTAAATTAGATCTACAGGCTGCCTATAACCTGATCACAATAAGATCTGGGGATAAGTGGAAAACGGCATTTAATACCAGATCTGGGCATTATGAATACCTAGTCATGCCATTTGGCCTCTGTAACGCACCTGCTGTATTTCAAGAATTTATTAACGATATCCTCCGTGATATGCTACAGTCCTGTGTAGTAGTCTACCTTGATGACATAGTCATATACTCGGCTAATCTGTCTCAACACATCAAGGATGTGTCCGAGGTCTGGCTTCGTTTACGCAAGAATAAACTATTCTGTAAAATGGAGAAGTGCGAGTTTCACAGGTCCAAAGTGGCTTTTTTGGGTTTCATGATCTCTAAGGGTGGTATTGCTATGGACCAGGTGAAACTTGCAGCAGTCTTGCAATGGCCACAACCCAAAGGGTTAAAAGCGATTCAGCATTTTCTTCGGTTTGCCAATTATTACAGGAAGTTTATCCAAAACTTTTCCACTATTGTTAAACCTCTGTCTGACCTTACGTACAAGGGTGCTACTCCATCCTAATGGTCTGATGCAGCTGATCATGCTTTTGAAACATTAAAATCCACTTTTGCATCCGCTCCTCTACTGTCCCACCCCAACCCTTCCCTTCCATTCACGTTGGAGGCTGATGCCTCTGAAATTGGGGTAGGGGCAGTACTGTCACAGCGCCCAGTGGCTGGGGGTACTCTGAGACCATGTGGGTTATTCTCAAAAAAACTGTCTAGTGCCCAGAGTCATTATGAAATTGGTGACAGAGAACTCCTGGCTATCATTCTCGCTTTGAAAGAGTGGCGTCACCTGCTGGAAGGTACCAGAACGCCTGTATTAATTCTAACTGACCACAAAAATCTGACTTATCTCTCAGAAGCTAATAGATTGTCCTCTCATCAGGCCAGATGGGCCCTGTTTCTATCTCGTTTCCATTTTGTAGAATACTACTTGCTGGGTTCCAAGAATGTTAGGGCTGATGCCCTGTCTAGACAATTTGGGCCAGAGATGGAGAAGGATGAGGTCCCCGTAAACATCATTCAGCCTGATCGCATCCTGGCCACCCTACGTATTAGTATCACTTCACCACTGGGGGAGGAGATTCTGGCTACCCAGATGTCTTTTCTAAAGAGGTGTTCTGGTGTTATGGATTCTATGGTTATACTGGACCTGTGTAGGCATATGTATATGTAACCTGTCGTGTGTCTGTATTATTCTGCTTAAATACTACAGGACCTATGAGGGTTATTATATTACTGTGATTTCAATAAAACTGTGTTTTATCCTAAACCACTGTGCCTGTGTGTCAAACAAACCGTTACACTCTATCAATTTACATACTAATTTCTTATTTTATTTTATATATATTTTTTATTAACTATCCCCCCAATACCAGTCAAGAACCCCCCCAAAACAAATTCCCTGTTCAACTGATTCATTCTTTAGACTCCACCCACCAACACAGGCCCCTTTTATACCATGTCTTATTGGGGGGGTATTTGTATTTAGGATTTATTTTGTAAATCCCAGTAAGCAATCCCCCAAAAAACATTCCCTGTGCAACTGATTCTTTCTCCCTATCCCTCCAACACAGGCACCCTCGTGCCCCTTTTATACTATGCCTTTGGGAAATAAAAACAAAAAACGAAATGTTCCCATTGATTTCATTTGGAGACATACCTAGAGCAATGTCCACATGGGAAGGTTCCCACAACTCTTTCACCACTCATCGTAGGTTTAACAGTACAAAATTGGCTATGTTGGTCAAACAAACTCTGACTTCTAGCATTAACCAGCACTAATTTTGATAAATATGGCCGTAAAGTGGTATCTGTCAATAACAGATGCTAGTGTTTGTTTAAAATGCCACGGATCACATCCCACTGAGAGTTATACCTGGTGAATGGATTTATCCATGCTAGTAATCCATGTATGACTAGTGTTGAGAAGAGTATTTCTAGGGATCACTAAGGCTCTCTGTTATCTTTTTTTCAAACTTGAATTAGGATATCCCCATTCTATGAACCTCTGTTGCAATTCAATGGCTCATACATGGAATTGACTCTCTAGAGCCCAATTACAGCAAGCCCATAAATACTCTCCAATGGGGATGCCTCTCTTACAACCCTCCACATGTGCACTTGAAAAGTGAAGAAGTTAATTCACTGCTGTGGTTTTGTGAAACAAATCTGTTTGTAAATTGACTTGGTTATAAATGGAAACTGAAAAACTCAAGAAGTCAACTGACTGGTCTGAGGAGGAGAAAGTGAGATGATGTTAAGATCATTCCTGTTTAACTTATCCATAAATTCTTGACATAACTCAACAGAACCACACCACAAAAAAAATTACATTGTCAGTGTAAAGATACCAAAATAATACGTGCTGAGTGTAGCAATCCATCTCCTCATTAAACACTATTTCTCTCTCTCACCAACCAGAAAAACCCCTCAGCAGCAGGAGCAGGAAATGATGGCATACTTGCTGACATATTAACAGCACTTCTATTATGTACCTGAGCCCCTGGAACTTTTAGAGGTGCTGCAGCTAGTTGTGCACCTCTGATAAGTTGATTTAGTGTCTCCCAATCAGACCTATGATTGTACTTCAGGTGGGATCTCAGTGTGATCCTGCTTTCTTCCTGCTCAGATGCTTCTTACACAGATAATAGATAGCAACATGTTTAGCTTTTGTATTGTGAGAAGGGAGGGCAAAAATTTTCACTTCAAACCAAAATAGGTGAAAAATGGCACTTCCCGTCTGAAGAGAAATTGCCAGAGATAATTCATTTTTTCTGCTCTTTTAACCTAGCATATTGCATTGAAATCAATGGGAAGACTGAATTTCACATAACAAATTTTATTTTATTTTCCACAGGCATCGTATAAAAGGGGTCTGAGGGTACCTTTGTAGGTGGAGTCTGGTGAAAGAATCAGTTGAACAGGGTATTTTTGGGGGGTTATGTTGACTGATAGGGGGACAGGTAATAAATAAATAAACTGAAAATTAAATTAAAAATTTTTACATAACATGACAGAGACAGAGACCCTCCTGAGGAAGCTGTCACTGGGGCAGATTGATACTTGAGGAAACATTGACTTGTACAACTTAGACTTGTTGTTAGATGCCCAAGCCCTGTGAAACATTGATTTGTAGAATTAAGACTTGTTGTTAGAGGCCCAAACCCTGAGGAAACATTGATTTGTAGAATTTAGACTTGTTAGGCACAATCCCAGAAAAAACATTGGTTTATAGGACTTAGACTTGTTAGGCACAAGCCCTGAGGAGACATTGATTTGTAGGACTTAGATTTGTTGGTAGAAGCCCAAGCCCTGAGGAAACATTGATTATATGACTTTCATGTTTTGGCATAAACTCTGAGGAAACATTGATTTGTAGAACTTAGACTTGTTGTTAGAGGCCCAAACCCAAAGGAAACATTGATTTGTAGGACTTAGACTTGTTGTTAGTGGCCCAAGCCCTAAGGAAACATTGATTTGTAGGACTTTATCTTGCTAGACCCAGAACCATTGATACATTGATTTGTATGACATAGACTTTTTATGCACAAGACCTGAGGAAACATTGATTTGTAGGACTTAGACTTGTTGTTTGAGTCCTAAGCATTGAGGAAACATTGATTTGTACGACTTGTTAGGCATAAGCCCTGAGGAGACATTGATTTGTAGGACTTATACTTGATTTTAGAGGCCCAAGTCCTGAGGAAACATTGATTAGTAGGACTTTGTCTTGTTAGGCCCAAGCCCGAGAGGAAACATTGATTTGTAGGACTTAGACTTAGGCCAAGCTTGGAGGAAACATTGATTTGTAGGTCTTATACTTGTTAGGCCAAATCCCTGAGGATACATTTATTTGTAGGACTTTGACTTGTTAGATGCACAAGCCCCGAAGAATCATTATGACTGGTTGGACTCAGGTTTGTTAGAGGCACAAGCCCAGAGTAATCAGTGATTTGTTAGACTCAGGTTTGTTAGAGACACAAGTCCTGAGGAATCAGTGATGATTTATTTGGACTCAGTATTGTTATAGGCACAAGTCCTGGGGAATCAGTGATTTGTTAGACTCAGGTTTGTTAGAAGCTCAAGCCCCGAGGAATCAGTGATTATTTTTTGCACTCAGGATTGTTAGATGATGAATCTGTGATTTTTTTGGACTCAGAATTGTTAGAAGCATAAGTTCTGCAGAATCAATGATGCTTTTTTGGACTCAGGATTGTTAGAGGTACAAGCCCTGAAGAATCAGTGATTTATTTTGAACTCGGGATTATTAGAGGCACAAGCCCTGAGGAATCAGTGATATTTGGACTCAGGATTGTTACAGGCACAAGCCACGAGAAAACAGTGATTTATAGGACTTAGGCTTGTTAGAAACAAGTCCCCCCCCCCAGATTGTTTTATAGGCCTCTGTGGTATATTTAAAAGAAAAAGCCCTGAGAAAAAAAAATATATGTATATACCCTACTGGCCTAGTGCCAGCAGGTCATGTTATGGTGGCTGGTGGTCACTGGCCATTGGTAAATGCCACAGTGTTATTGCAGTATTTGTGACTGCTGTTCCTGCTGCTGCTGAGTTGTTTAAGCAGCAGCATGATTAGGCAGCTCCAATGGAATGGGATTAACAACAGCAATAATATGGGTGATTATGATCATGGTTCCACTTGCCACTAGCTCCAGTGATGCACCTGAGGCAGTAGCAGCACCACAGGTAGCCCCTGTCACTTTAGATGTATCTAGAGGAAAAAATTCTTCTCCTGCTGCACCTCCTCCAAAATAATGGATATATTGGAATACTACGTTTCCCTTAAGAGAAGGAAGGAACTTTGCCTCTCATCAGTAACTGCAATGTGTACAGTGTGTAGGAATAGGGAACGTCTAGGAACAATGGACACCCCTTCACTCAAATCAAACAGCTGGCACAACTAAAAGCAAACATCTTGATGCTTAGGTCCACAATATGAAATCACCCTCCCCAGAAACCAAGTATTGCTGCTGCCACTATATACCTTGTCCACTCCACTAATGACATGTGAAAACTAATAATAACCATGAATCCTCACTGCCACCAGCTTAGCATATTCTGTGGAATGGAATCTCCTCAGATGCTGCTTTATTCCATGTCAGCACATCACACTGTGTGCAACTGGTGGACATAAACTGCCACATGCTCACATCTACAGAATCGCTATCAGCTGGGGTAGGTAAAAATGACAGAAGTGGATCATCAAAAGACGTTACTACGCCTTCCAGCATCCGGACCTAGTGCAAGAAGTTGATGGTAAGCCAGGTATTTTTCTCGCCATTGAACTATCAGGCTTTGGATGGGGTTGTGTATTCTTCCATCTTGACTCCTGGGGAGAGATTTGTCACAATAACAGTGGCTCTTGATTTCTCTTTGGGGGGGGTTGACTTTAACATGCTTCATATAAATGTCATGTGTCTCTATTTCATGTGTGTATGCCAAGGTGCATTCCCTCCTTTCACCTTTTCACTGATTTATCTCATTTATGATTTATCTAATATAGTGCACAGTGCCATAACAGTTTGTGAGCTCCTAGTCCTTTAATTCACTGTGTGTGCTACTGGAAGTTAACAGTGCACCCTGCTTCACTCTCAAGCAGCTCTCATCAGCAACAGCCTTGAGAGGTAGTTTTATCTACCAACCTGTGGCCACCCATCATCCAGTATTTATTTGTAAGTGAGCTGTATTTTGCATTCCCTATTTAAAAGTACTTAGTTACTGTTACTACTTGTTGTTTCTGGATCTGTTCTGCCTTGAAACCTAAGAGTGAAGGGTAATCCAGATGTGAAACCCTTGCTCTCTGTGCCTAGTGAAATCAACTGCACCTTACTGATAAGGCACAAGAAGGCTGAATCATATGTCTGGAGTTAGCTCATGTTCCCTTGCAGAGGGGACTTGCCTGTCATTCTAGAACTGGACTGCTCTTTTGAATATGATTAGACTTATATTTACATGGAAAGTTCTCTTATGTAAAGGCACTAGCAAGTGAAAATGCTGAGTGATGAATAGACATAGAATAAGACATTGTACTTTCTATTCATCCTCATAGCCTCGCACATATTGGTATATGGTTATATAAAAAGCATGATTTGTTTGGCTAGTTTTCATCCAGCTGACCTGCTACACATCTACTTTTATGTTTATTAAAAGCTCTCAATGTTGTGATACAGTGCAGATAACATGTAAATGAACATGAAAAGAAGCCAGCACACAAAAATAAATAAAATATTTACAATTATTTGATTACTGGAAATTTCACAACTGTTGTCCTCATATTTATCTTCACTGTAATACAGGTATAAAGAGGCCGCACAAAACAACAGGAAGACAGATGGTAAACAGTATGAATATAGAATTACAGGAAGAGAAACAGCCAGATTCAATGAGTGGAAAGCACAAGAAGAGAAAGTCTTCACTGAATATATGTTTAGGCATTGGTCCAAAATGACAGATGTCATTAAATTTTACTTTGGGCAGTGAAGTAGGAAACATATGTTTATTAAGGAGGTGAAATCACATATACTGTATAAGACAACCAAATGCATAAGGCTGCTAACACTCTTTTACTAATGTATTAACTAATGCACCATGCAGTAGTTAATACCGACACTGTAATATTAGTGCAATATAAAATGAATACATGCTTCCCAGAACTGCTCATTCTTAATGAGGCTGAAGTATTACAAACTAAAGCAAATCTAGGGAAAACCAAATGCACAGTAGGGGATAAATGCAGATTCCTATTGATTTAAATACTAGCATTCAAAGGGTGAAAAGCCATTTTTTTAAATAAATAGAAACAATCCCCTGTGGCATTGTTGGTATGCTCTAGAATTGTTTATACTTACCATCTTGCTAAAATGTAACTAAAAACCGTGTGTAAAGTAGGAGTAACATATCCTAATAATAACTTAACCCTATGCGTGCCAGAGGGGTATGCAATGCATTGCTCAAAAGGTTAATACATTTCTTTACTATTGCTAGAAAATATGAATGAACTTGATGAATTTTCCCTTTGCTCCTTAGTTCAAGAGATAAAACCTTCAATCAGTCTTGGATTTGATGTTAATGGAGGAAGACATGACGGTTACTAGAAGACCACAGTACAGCTGACTCTGCTCAGTTTGCATAGTATTCTTCCCCCTTCAACCCCTTAAGGACCCTTGATGTGTCAGGACCATCACGCCAGTCCTGGCACATAAGGGATGGCAACGTGGCTGCATGCTGCTCTGCCATCTCAGAATTCAAATCGCGAAATAAAAAACCTATGTGGTCCTTAATGGATGCCCGCTCACATGATCAGGCAGTCGTTAAAGGGTTAAGGATAAAAGGGGTATGCAACATATTGATTTTCAATGTGTTGTGGACCTCTGTGGCTCATAAAGGGTTAGGTAGGCTCATATACTCAGTTTACTTCATTTTAAAACTGCTATGTCCTTCTTCATGGTCATGACATTCAGGACCAATTGAAGATGATAGCTCTTGAACAAAGGTAGGGGGCTATTAGGGGCTATTAGCATATTCTAACCATAGTATGGTGCCTGGCGGTTATTATTAGGAGGTGTTAGTTATTCTTTAAAGGGATTGTAATGTTTCATAATAAAAACAGCTTCAATTGATCTTCATAGTATTTGGGCCATGGAAAGTGTTATTTCACTACTGTCAGAGTTGTAGTTCAGGAGTAACTGAATGATAAAGTATCCCCCCTCCCACCCCTTTTACTGATGTAACACTGCTCAGCTCAGAACAGCAAGGTGGTGTCCAAGTGGATTGCAGAGAGGGACAATCTTCGATTAACATAAGGGGAAATACCTGAAAAATCTGTCAAGGGGGGCAGGGTTTTCATTGTTCTCTCAGTAAGAAGATTGTCCCTTGCAGAGAGCTGTCTGGCCTGTGGACCAGATACCACATCTGAGGGGAGGGGGCTTACACTAGGTAAAAGGGGCGGGAGAGGGAAACTTTATCATTCAATTACTCTTGTACGACAACTCTGACTGTATTGAAATAACACTCTCTATGGCTCAAATACTATGAAGATTAATTGGAACTGCTGTTTTTGTGAAACATTACTATCCCTTTAACAATCTATAGCCATAGTGTTAAATACATGCACTACATTTCAAATCTTAATTTAGTAAAGTGTTAAACTATCCACTATAAATCAGGGGATCAATTGTGTACTGAAAATATGTACTGATATTTTATATGATCCACGAGGGATATGGATCATGTGGATTATTAAAAAAATCTATATAGTTATTACTTTGCAAGTACCAGTTCAGTTTACTCAGAAGGAGTCATCATTTTAATCAGGGCAAACAGAACACTTGTTCTTTATGAATGAAATGGAAGAACCTCATGTAATGCACATTCAGTGAGGCTGATGTACAAAGTAAACTAGTGCAATTCTGGAGCAAACATACTGCACAATAGGGAACTAATGCAAATCCAAAAATTCTCATTAATTTAAGTGGGCTTTTAACCCCTTGCATGCAAGTGAGGTTACTAATGCATTACAATGCAATGGGTTAGAGACTACTCTAGCATTCAGTGGGTTGAAAGATATATTTAAAGGGATAGTAATGTTTCACAAAAAAACAGCTCAGATTAATCTTCATAGTATTTGGGCCATGGAGTGTTATTTCAATACTGTAGTAGTAGTAGCTCAAGAGTAATTGAATGATAAAGTATCCTCTTCCTGCCCCTTTTACCTAGTGTAAGCCACCTCTCCTTAGATGTGAAATTTGGTCCTGGGACCAGAGATGTCGCCGCAAGGGACAATCTTCTTACTGTGAGCATAATGAAAACCCTACCCTCCATGACAGGTATTTCAGGTTTTTCCTTATGCTCACTAAAGATTGTCCCTCTCTGAGATCCATCTGGACAGTTTTGCTGCTCTTTGGCCTGTAATAAGGAAAGCCTAAAAGGATTTAACCCGTTGGTTGTTAGAGAGATCTTCAACCCTTTGCTCTATTACCCACGGGGTTAAATTATAGCCTGTAATGGGGTATAAAACTGGAGCAGGGACATCAATATTTCTCTGGCCACACCCACAATTCAAAATGTGGGTATGGCCAGCACAGTTGAGGCTCCCCTCAAAATTTAGAGCTCTAGGCAGCTTCCTACTCTGCTTATTGGCAAATCCATCCCTGATTTTATATACGTATTGCCACAAGTGTACACAGCATTTTGCAATATCTGAATTTAGAGTGTTACAAAACTATGTAAATATTAAGTGCAAAATACAGTGTTGAAATTCTGGCCAGGTTAGGGTTAAGCATAAATTATAAGTGCATTGTATACACGAAGAGTACCAGTGCTATCTAGTTTCACTGAGGACATGGGATTTTCAGTAAGACATCAAGACAGCGAGACACGTGCATTGGGATATTCTGGGAGGTAATGCTACAAACATAAGGAGCAATGAGGAAAAGGGTTTGATATGAGAGAGATGCAGAAGGCACAAAAGAAGCTGAGAGGAGAGTGTCCTCGGATGACCTTTCATAATTGGCGAGATGGGGAGTCACGGGAAATCAGGGTGGAAATGTAGGTATGGGTAGAGGAGAGGAGGGTATTAATGAGTGGAGCAGGATTTCAATTATATACAGAGTTTTTCCACAACCAGTGCAGAGATTGGAGAAGGAGTGAGCAAAGACCAACTAGGAGAGGGTAAGGTAACGCATGCTGTAGCTTATTGTATGGATTACAATATATGGAGTTGAAAGGCATGAAGACCAGAGAGAAGAAGGTTACAGTAACCCATGAAGGGTAGAATAAGTGTTGGTATAAGAGTTTTAATTGTAAAGGTACAGAGAAAGTAAGATATTGTTGCCATATTATGTAAGTAAAAGCAGCACAATTTGGTAGTAGCATTAATATGAGAAGAGAATGAGAGCACAGTCAATTATCACAACTAGGCAATGTACATCAGCAACTGCATTTATGGTGGTGCCATTTACTGTGAATTGGAAGGGCACTAGTGAGCCTGCTTTAGGTGGGATGAGGACCAGTTCAATTTTATACATTATAAAAAATCCCCCAGGTCCCATGGACTTACAGAAGACTGGACTTTTATCACATTGAATGCTAGAGAACAATGTCAATTCCTCTATGGTTCAAGGAAAAAGGAAAAAGCTTAATTTAAAGGTACAATGCCTTCTAGGACAAATTGAGATTGGTGTACTAGCATGAGGGAGTAAATAAATCACATCTATGTTTTTATTTTCATTCTCACTTATCATGAGAACTTTGTGGAAGTATATACTGATAGTGTATATGCTATGTATGCAAAATACATTCTTATTAGCAAATTGTATCCTAGACATATTTATAGACTTGACTTTACTTATAGGCTTCATTATAAGTATGACAGGTGGTTCAAATATTAGAGAATGTTTTTTATACATTCTCTCTTTTGTTCTCAATGTCTTCAACTCTGATGATTGTAGCTCAATATCACCAGCCCTCACAGCTCATGCTGCTCCTTGGAATTTACTTCTGTGGTCTAAGCTTTTGATTAGGGATGGGCAAAAATGAAAAGTGTGAATAAAGTGCACCTTTTTGCTTTCTGCTATTATTTACATAAAAAGTGCAGTTTTCCCACTTTTTCTACTGCAAACCTCCAGCCTTGTCAGACTGCACTGGTAGCCATACTGACTTGTCCTACTGTAGCCATAGTATCACCATGCTGATCCCCCAGCCTTATCCCACAGTAGCCAAAGAATCACACATACTGACCTTTAACCTTGTACTGCTGTCTGGTAGCTGCCGCAATGTACAAAATGAGGGCCTCCAGCTGCTGCCAGACTGCATCTGCCATTGGTCCTTGCCAGCCAAAGATTGGTAGGGAATGATGGGAGTGGTAGTGTGGTGACAGCTGTTGGGCTTCATGATGTCCCCCACTACTGTGATCTCCAGTCCAATGGAATCCAGAGAACCCCAGAAACTAACCCCACCGCCCCCCAGCCTTGTCCCACAATAACCATAGAACTGTACAAACTGATGCCAAAGCCTTGGCTCACAGTACACTAGCCCGCCCCCAGCAGTGTCATAAAATCACATATACTATTGCCCTTCAGCCTTGTCCCACTGCACTGATATCCATAGAATGACACATCCCAACCCACGGCCTTGTTATACTGCATTGATATAGCCAGAACTTCACATACTGAGTCTAACCCAAGACATTTATTGGTGTTAGAGAAAAATATAGTTTTTTTTTTTTTTTTTTTTGGGGGGGGGGGTTCTTTTGGTTGGAATTTTCATGAAACATTAAATTCCCAGTTTTTTGTTAAAATTCCTGTGAGAAACTATTTGAGTTTTTGCTCATCCCTCTTTTTCATCATCAATGAAAAAAAAAGTATGAAAAATAAAAAGGCAGAAAGAAGATGAAACAGCTGAATACAAGGCCAAAGTGAAATTCAGATAATGGTGAAAATATCAAAGTAACTTTTCATTTAAAGGGGTTCTGAGGCCACTTAGGCACGTTGGGGAGGATCCTCAATGCTGTGTTTTTTTAACCAAGAGGCACAATACCTTCACAGCAATGGGATTTTAACCCCGCTCCAGTGATACAGTTGTTTGCTATAGAATTACTTTCTGAACAAGGCCAGATGTTTATATGTACAAGGAAATCATTTTTTTTAATCATTCATTTTTTTAAATAAAAATCAGCATTGTTTTGTAAGTGACAGAATGATGCTATCTTTGGTATAACTGGACAATATGCACTGAATACTAGAAATTACACAAGGTTATCAAAGACAAAATACAGTGAATGAAAAACAATCAGTTGTGAAAAACTTACATGACTGGGTAAAAGCCAATAACATATATATGAGGATGAGAGGAAAGAAAAATTCTATATATATTATTGATATTGATCTGTAAAAAAAATCAAATGGAGTTCTGTGATTTCAGAAAGTGTGTGATGTATGGTAAGATTATCCAAAACAATTGTTCTTAATATAAAAACGGAAGGTTTCTCAGCTATTTAGTAACATAGTAAATTAAGCTAAAAAAGACACAAGTCTAACAAGTTCAACCTTTGCCTCATTATTACCCAGAAAAATTAGAATTATATAAGCTTTTCTGACTACAAAATGAGTATTAGTCTAGTTACCAGAGCTTTCTGTTTACTTGCGAATACACAGTATAAACCTGTATGGTCCCTCTTGCTAGAAATTAATTTATTCTTCTCTTAATGATTCATTTGTATCTGCCATTACCATATACTCGGGTAAGAATTCCACAATTTTAGACCTTACTGTAAAAAAATACTTCCTCTGCTGAAATTAAAACCTCCTTTCCTCTAATAAGGGGTGACCCCTAGTTATGTGATCCGGCTTTGGAATGTAAAGTTCATTATAGATCCTTTATTTAACATACAGTTATTCTATTTAACAAGATGCTCTCTTAGTCATCTTTTCTCTAGAGGAAATAAACCAAGTTGGTTAGATGTTCTTCATATTTCAAAGCCTCTATTCCCTTAATTAACTGTTGCTCTTCATACTCTCTTCAGTTCTAGAAAATTCTTTTTCAGAACTGGTGCCCAAATCTGCATTGTATGATCAAGGTGAGATCTTACCAACAATTTGTTCAGTGGCACAATTATGTTATTGCTTAAATACCCCTTTTAATGCAAAACAGTACTTTTTTGCTTTTGCTACTGCTGTTGTCTGAAGTGGAATGATAGTAACATAGTAAATTAGGTTGAATATGGATACAAGTCCATCAAGTTCAACCTTTGCCTCATTCCCTAGTGACATGAGAACTGTATAGCTATCCTGTTACCAATTAAGTTAGTCTTTATCAGACCTTCCTGATCTGCCTACTAATATACAGTATAATCCTGTATGTTCCCTTTTGAAAGAAATGTATCTAATTTTCTCTTAAATGTATCCATTGAATCTGCCATAACCACCTCCTTGGGCAAGGAATTCCACAATTTAACAGATCTTACTGTAAAGAAAACCTTCCTCTGCTGATAGAAATTAAGATAAAATTATATGGATAATTTTCTATCTTAAATGCGCATTAAGATGAAAATGCAAACAGGGCATTCATAACTATGGTTTTTGCCTGGCTGCAGTCAAGTGGATAGACATGCAGCATATCTTTTTATCGTCATTTGCTATACCTGTATTGTACACTCTTACATGTTCTAGAGTTATTCTTTAAGTGAGACTTTCTATGGACTTTATGCACAGATGGAAAAGAGCAATTCTGGACAAACCTTCCCAAATCTCCCACTAATTTAATTGTGGCCTTTAAACCCTTGAGTGCTTTGGATCTTTCCAACACATTGCTTCATAATATTCGAAGACCTCTCTAGCATTAAATGTTTTAAAGCAGTAATCAGAGAAATGGTTCTGTAATTTCAGTTTTCATAAGAAACAGGTGGTCATGCAAGACCTTATTCACATCTTTGAAAACAGGTGTTTTTAACCAGTGGAAAAGCATGAAAAGAGATCATGTGATGTCCATTAGAAAAATAAAGCCAACACTCTGCCACCACTTATTCTGTTGTACTCCTGGCTGGTTTTCTTCCTGACCTGCTCACTGCCACTCTCCCTTAGCCCACTCTTTACCCTCTCTTCTTCTTTTTTTTTGTTGTTGTTAAGTTTTCAAGAAGCTTTATTGATAGAGGAAATTAAAACATTACAAGATGAGAAAAACAGTATAGTACAAATGAATCAGTACATATGTATCAGTACAAATATAGTAGTGGCACACAAGTTTCAGGAGATAATGAATTACATGATGGAGACAAAATAAGCTAGTGTATATTTAGAAATGTATATACAGGTAGAAAAACCAAATTCCTTCTGTGTATGCTAGAGTGGAGCGGAGCAGTATTGAGGTTGACATGCCAGATCATGAAGAATTAGGGGCTGCTTGATGAGCACATGATGAGAAATAGGGAAGAGTGAGGGTAGGAGGAGAAAAAAAAAAAAGGGGGAAGGGAACTGATAGACAGTCAAGAGAGAGAGGGGAGAGTGAGTAAAGAGGACAAGAGGGGAGTACAGGTATTGAAATGAAGAGACAGAGGAGAATTTCCTATCAGTGGTTCCACGGGAGAGTAAGTCTGCCAGCCCTTTCTTCTTCTTGATACCCTCTTACTCTCTCCCCTTGGCATCCTCTCACTCCAGCTCCAACTCCAT
This sequence comes from Rhinophrynus dorsalis, assembly GCA_037306005.1. Classification (NCBI taxonomy): domain Eukaryota; kingdom Metazoa; phylum Chordata; class Amphibia; order Anura; family Rhinophrynidae; genus Rhinophrynus; species Rhinophrynus dorsalis. The sequence continues at coordinate 73,997,603 of CM074719.1, read as the reverse complement.
CTTGATTTCACACACTCCATTTTTCATGCTCCGTTTTACACTGTCCTTCTTGTACTCTGTCCTTCAATGATTCAGTCCAGATTGTTTTGGGCTAGCCCAGAACTTTCTAAAGATCCTCTTAATAGATCCATAAAACAAATCGCAGATGTGCTCCTCTTTTGTTAAAAATGCCCTATACATCACTTGCAGCCTATACAAACAGCTAGATATGCCTTTCCTACTACCCCGCCAATGTCATTGACCCCCTTTCTACTAAATGACTTATTCTTTCATTATGCTATAAATAGATAAATGCAACATCATTGATGATTTAGCCATCCAGTCATAGTAGCTATTTTGAAACCAATATAAATGAAGACTTCCCTTTGAGTGTAGTTTGGAATGCACTTAAGGAAGTAATTAGAGAGAAATGTACACTGCACCTATAGGAATACATTATAGTACATTTTTAAAAAGATGAATTAAATATAAATCAGGAACTAAAATTCCTGGAAAGCATGCAAAGATGTTTGAAAAGACAGATGAATGGTCTAGGTAAGCATTGTTGCTAATTGACATAATAAATGTGTTATTGATAGAAGACATTGTGAAAACTATAAAATGTAAAAATTGGATTGTATGAAAAATGCATTAAAAGACATTTCCAAAACATTGCAAAGCATTCAAGGGGTTAATCTGTCTCTTAGAGATGTATTTTCAAAAGAAAAGTTGAATCATTCTGGGACAAACCAAATCCACTATGGACGAACTAAAAAGCCCCATTGAAATAAAAGAGCTTTTTAACTCCTTCATTGCCAGAGGGGTCTCCAATGTACTGTTTTGATTGGGAATTTTTATTTGTTCCCTATGATGCCCTTGTTTTCCCCAGAACTACTTTATTTTCTTTTTAAAATAGGACCCTAAAAGTCAAGTGACGGCAATTATTAAATCTAGTGAAAGAACATATGTATAGTATGAGCCAGCATTCCCTCTAAGGTGGGCAACGGTAAACAACTGGGCATAGAAAAGGATAAAGATGCCTGTGCATGCAGAGCCTTATTTGCATAATGTATGCACAATGCAGCTCTGCCCAGATTTCATTACTCTTAACTCTTTCAGTTTTGGGTTTCTCACCTTTACTTACCATAGAGCATTGTTTCTCAACTATGGCCAATCATTACCCTTAACTGTGCAGGATGTGAGGATTTCTCTGCCCAAGCACAGGTATGTAATTAGTGACTCTTACTTTATGATTAGTTCACTTGTGCTCAGGCAGGGAAATCCCAAAAACCTGCACTAGGGCGAGATGTTCAAAAGGTCATCATAATGATAAAACTGTTGGATCACGAGTTGATAGTAAAAAAACACAACATTTTCAGAAGTAAATCCGTCACGTGTTAAAATATGTCATAAATACTTAAAAACGATGGTAAGAAGATCTTGATGAACATTGCCCTTAATAATTCTGATGTTAAAAATGTCTTTCATTTTGTCTTTGAAATGAATATTTTCAAAGAAACAAAGATAATTTTTGTCTGAAACAATATTGCTTCTCACTCCTGCTAACAGTTCTTTAATTTGTATTCTCAAAGTTCAGACCATTTTTATTTTGTCAGGAAAAAAATGACATTAATTAGACAAAAAAGTGTCGGGTAAAAGAATATTTTTTTTTAAAAATACCTTACAATATGATGGTAGATTAAACCACACCCACTTTTAAAACGGCTTTTTCCCTTTGACGGAGATGGCGGAATTGGATGCAAAAAACAACGGTAACGTGTCTGAGAATTGATGGACCATGGCAAAAGAAGTAAATTGTTCTGATTATAGACAGTTTCATTTACCACCACTTTTTGAACATCTCTCCCTTAGCGTTGGGCAAAATGTCCCATTTTGTTCCCATTGAAAATTCTCATTAAAAATGCATGATATTGCGCTTTCTCCACAGGAATTCCCACCTGATAAACCCATAAAGTTTCTGCCATTTTGCTAACAGGACAGATTAAAAAAGCCCAGAACTTCCCTCCATGCAGCATGTTATAGAATAGGAGAAAATACAGATATATACAAACATTTGGGCACCCCTGGCCAAATGAAACATTTTGTTGATTTGCTAATTGAAAAGAAGTAGCACAGCATGTGAAGTGAACACACTTAAATTTGACATATTTATATAAATTATTTTGCACAGTTGCTATGTATCTGCTGAATTTAACAAAAAAAAAAAAGAAAATGTGGCATGTACAAAAGTTTGGGCATCCTATCAGTCATTACTTAGTAACACCCCCTTTGGCAGAAATCACAGGCTTACAAACACTTCTTTTAGCTAGCTCACAGTCTTTCTATTCTTGCTTTTGTTTTTTCCACTCTTCTTTGCAGAATGCTTCTAGTTCAGAAATAGTCTTAGGCTGTCATGTTATCATGTGTTCACTACATGTTTGTGATCTACCCACAGATTTATATGTGGCTTAATTGGAAATAGCTTCAATTTTTTTTTTTGCATTCCTCTGTTTCAAATATTTTTTCACCATCATCAACTACGTTAAGAAGTATGTTACTATTCAAGTCTGTGAAGGCCATTCTAAAACCATAAGCTTTTATTTATTGAAGTAGTTCGTGGTTGATTTTGAGGTATGTTTTGGGCCACTGGCTTGTAATATCCATCCTATTTTCAGCTTCAGTGTCTTCAATGACTATGGAACATTATCTTCCAGGTTTTGTTGATACTTAGTATAATCCATTCTTCTCTCTTCCCACATAATATTTCCTGTGTCATGGTATTCCACGCAACCCTAAAGCTTAAAGGATCCACCCACATCTTTACCAAGTGTTCTTCCCTTCAAATGCTTCTTTTTTCTCCAAATTTACCTTTGACTCTTACATGCAGATCATGTTTTTGCAACTAATGCTGTACTATGTATTAGTGTGCCACTACTCCCATGCCAGTTAACTTTCCTGCAGGTCCTTTGCATTCCTGACCAGTCTACAAGCAGTTCTAATGGAGATTTTTCTTGGTCTTACAGATCATGTCGTAACTTTAACAGTTCCCCTTAACTTTAATTTCTCAATGACATTTCAGATATTGGAAACTGCAGGCAGGAAACATTTAAATATCTTTTTATAGCTTTCCACTGATTTATAAGGTCAGTTTTCTTTATTTTCTGATCCTCAGTTAGCTACTTAGAGGAACCAGAGGTTCAAAGAGTCAGGGAATTTATTAAGCTCTGTAATTGGCATCACCTAACCTAAAATAATTTCTAATGAATCAATTAATTTCTGAGACCTTACAAAAAATTGTAGTGGATTAACTGAAAGGGTGTCCAAACTTTTGCAAATGCCACATTTTCTGTTTTATTTTGTTTAAATTCTGCAAAAAAACAGTAACTGTGCATTCAAATTGCAGAAATAATTCAAATCTGTTTGTTCACCGCAGAGGTTGTGTTAGCTTCTTTTCAACAAAATATGTAATTTAGTCCAGGTTGCCTAAACTTCTACATACATCTGTAACAGAAAGCAAAAAGATTTTGAAAAAAATAAAGTTGTTTGGAGCACTGGATAGCACAATGAGATGCTGGACACTACTTTAAGGACACTACTGCTGCTGTTGAATGCGAGGTGGAGGAATCCAGTAGGAGAAGCAGCAGTGAAGAAAGCACACTTCCCTCTACCCAAATGATCCCTAGTCCTTCAGCATCTCCCTAGGAACAAGTAAGTATAATAAAAAGGGGGCCACTGCGGATAGTTCTCTCTCTGAAGAAGCAGAGGATGGTATCTCACTATCTTTCAACTTTCTCAATGTATTTTAGAGGGGGATCTTAATTCTGATTTAAAAAACTGTGTAATTTCAATTTCACAAAATTAAGACAGCTACTATGGATGACGTATATGTCTGTCCTGCAAATTATATGAAATACCCACAATATTAATATATATATATATATATATATATATATATATATATATATATATATTCCCCCTCTGTTCTCTACTCAGATTCTACAAGAAGACCCACATTACATCTGTATTTGGCTTGATTATAGACTGATATGCATGGACATAGTCTCAAATGCTAATACAAGGTTAGCTCTGACAGGGGACAGGGAACTATTGGACATGTGAAGGGTCTTACATTTGCAGGTATTCATACCATTCTTCTACTTATCATACGTTGTGTCGAATAGACTATGCATTTGTCTCCAATAGGGTCTGATCAGATGTTGTGTGAGTGTGGGCTTTTGCCATGGGTGGATTGAGATCATGCGCCTATTCTTTTAACTATAGGGTAAATAGCAGGACCTCTTCCTGTAAATGGAGATCAAAACCCACTCTGTCTGACTATGAGGCTTATCGCGGATGGCAATGGTGTGGACTTGGATGACTATTTTGCTTTTAACAGTGATACAGTTAGTCAAGTTTTTGTTTGGTACGCAGTGAAGGCAGAGGTGAGGGGCTCTCTGATTTTGCTCTCTGCCTCCTTTGGCAAAGCCAGGTCAGATGAGATAAAACAATATGAGAATGAGGTACAAGAATCTGAATAAAAATATATAGAGGCTGAGGATTTGCTCGTGTATGAAAAATGTAGTGCAGCTAGCATGAAACTAAATCTACATTTCTCTGATGTCAACACTGCTAAATTGTTTTACAGGAGACAAAATTTATTTGAACGTGGTGATAAGGCAGGGAAAATGTTGGTACATCTAATACAAAGTGATAGAGGTATGAGCTGTGTGACTTGCATAAGAGATGATTATCAGCCACTACTATCATTTGTATTACTCTCATTTGAGCAAATTTATACCAGAAATACAGAATTTTCTGTTTACTTCTGAGATCACACAGCTAAATGATGATAATCACAAAACGTTGGACGCCCCTCTCTTATTAAGGGAGGTAGTAAAGTCTATTGGTTCTATGCCATAATATAGATGACTTCCTGACAGAATGATTTAGGAATTATTCAGGCATACTAGCTCCTCAGCTGCTAAACACTGTTGATGAGGCATAGAAAAAGGGGGCTTTTCCCCACTCAATGCTAGCCACAATAACTGTGGTTATTCCAAAGCCGGGTAAGGATTCTCTTCTCTATAACTTCCCATTTGCATAGGAGATAGGGCTATACTTTCTTTGGATACCGACAAAGGCATTTGACTCCATAGAGTGGGACTATGTATTTATGGTGTGTACTTCAATGCTTTGGCTTTGGTCCTTCATTTCTCCATTGGATTAAACTACTGTATAAGAACCCAGTTGCATGAATTTGAGTGGGATAGATGCTTTCTCACAGCTTCTCGCTTGGCAGGAGCAATAGACGGGACTCTGCGCTCTGTTAGCAGAGCCATTGGTAGTGCTACTACATAGGAATCCTTTGACGTGCGGTTTTTCTGAAGTGAATAGAAAAGAATATTGCCCTTTAAGAGAGCAACATACTTCTTTTCTTGGGAGACACTGAATGCTCACTGCATAGACTATTTACCTTGGTTGATACATTTGGACCCTTCTCAAGGCTTATAGTTCATTTGAATCAGTTGTCAAAGCTACTGTTATATCATACACTGGGCCTGACTTGTTGGGCAATTATGCAGTTGATTAGTGTAGCGAGCAAAGGTCTGGAAGCCTCATATGGCAAGAAAATTCACTTGATAACAGAAATATGGACAAGTGATCAGAGTACAGGCTGAGGCTATTCAATTGCTGACTGAGTTTCTCTCCCTCCACCAGTGGGTAACACTAGCTTGAAGCATCAGGGGACAACCAGTAATCTCGACTCCATTTCTGGCAGTATGATTAAAAGACAGCAGCAGGATAGTCCATACCAAACATCCGTTGTGTGTTATAAGTTCCCAAAACCTACACTAAATAGGGTGGGTAATGGGAACATCAAAGGAAAAGAGCTAATGATCTGTGCTTGACACAATGTGAAGCACCAATTGTGAGCTCAACAGTCACCCTTCCAAACACTAACCCTAGGCTACCACTAACAGTGAAGTGCAACAATACTACCCCTAACACTAGCCTAACACCCAGATCTGTGTAACACTTACCTTTCTTCCAATGTTAGTCTTCTTTTGTTATCTTCCATCTTCTTTCTTCCTCTTTCTCTCCATTTTCTCTCTTCTCTTCTTCCTCGTCTCTTCTGTCTTCTTATCTTCCTTGTTTCAAACCATTTCCTATAATGAGACAAAAATATGAAAATAAAATTTTGCCCAAAAACATAACTTGAAAATATGTGCATTATTTAACCCTTTGACTGCGAGAGGGGTAAGCTCTGAAATGCTTTGCATACCTCTCTGACACTCAAAGGGTTAAAGTAATGCATATATCCCAAGTTGAAAGACAATATTCCCTCCCCAAACAAATAGGCATTGTCCCAATCCTTTTTTGCAAACAACAAATTATTTGTTTTAAATCGAAATGCAATCATAAAGCGAACATATTGTGGCTGTTAAAAAGAACCCAAGTTGTAGGCTCTGCTATTGTCAACAATGGTGGCTACGGGAAGTGATGGTAACAAATCCCCCCTATAGTACCTTTTGGACTGACGCCCGAGCCACTGTGTGGGAAATTTGAACAGAAACCGGCTTTTATACTGCTATTCCCTGTTTAAATGTCTCTCAGAGATGTGTGCTTACGCACCTCCTAGCCAATCAGCTTCTAGCAGGTTCTGTCATCCCCCAGTATTTTCTCTTTATGGATTACATTATTATTTAGAACAAAGAAATTGTTGTTTGTGAACAGGATTGAGACAATGCCTATTCATTTGAGGGAATATTGTCTTTCAATTGGGATACATGAATTACTTTATCCCTTTGCATGCCAGAGAGGTACACAGTGCACTGCTCTGCTCTGCAATGCATTACATACTCCTCTGGCAGTCAAAGGGTTAAAAATGCATATAGTTGCAAGTTATGTTTTGGGGCAAAATTTTATTTTTTATGTTTTTGTCTCATTGCAGGAAACAATTTGAAACGAGAAAGATAAGAAGGCAGAAGAGACAAAGAAAGAATAGAAGACACAAGATGGAGAGACTGATGTAGAAGGAAGATTGAAGAAGAAGATGGACAGTAGCTGACCAGAGTGGTGAAGACTCCACTGGACAACAGGATTAATGGTAAGTGTTTATTGTCAGGGGCTGTTTTTTTTTAACTTAGTCAGATTAACCTGTGAGTGCTAGTGGGGTAAGTATACCCCACTGGCACTCATAGGGCTAATTCTACTAACACTGCAGACAGTTTGGGTGTGTTTTGGATGTACTGATATGGCGGCTTAGAGTCCCATATCAATACACCCACTGGAGTCTTAGAGTTTTGTAAGCTTTTTTTCCATTCAAATTCCAGTTTCGGCACTTTTGAGATGCATTAAAGGGATAGTAATACTTAAAAAAAAAATATGTTGTAGAGTTTATCCCCCTGAGTAAAACAAGATTACCCACACTGATGAAAGGTGTTTTATTCAAAAGGTATTACAGCTCAAAGTTGAATTTTTTTATTGTACAGTGGTGCTGTTGCTACACTATCCTATGAAGATTTATGGTCTACAGACCAGAGCTGTCCATAAGATGGTGTAACAATGGTGCCACTGTACAATTTCAGGCCACTGTGATATTGCACCTAAAAAATGCAAATTTGAGATGTAATAACTTTTGAATAAAACACCTTTCAGCAGTAAGAGTACCCTTTTTTTTACTCAGGGGAATATATATATATATATTTTTTACATGTTAAGTATTACGATCTCTTTAAGTGACTCCGTGCCCAAAAAACTAGGAGTGAGTCCCCTAACATATCTTAAGGCTAACACATGGAATTGAATGGCATATTTCGATCTTTTTAAAATGCATTCCATACCCGTCTGGCACTCAAAGGGTATATTTTGTAACACAATTCAATAAAGGTTCTTTTTTTCAAAGAAATGTAAATAAAGGCAAAGATGAAACTGATAATTAGACATATTTCCAAAGCTTGTACATTTTGCAATCTGTTATTATTAAATCATTATTTATGTTTTTTGTTAATAAACCTTTTTTATTAATACTGTGTCAGAATACAAATGTAATATGTATTTTAATAGGTATAGGCCTCAATTCAATTGAGGCTGATGCCAAAAAAAATCCAATGGCATTTCTTCAAGCACAGTAAGCAATTTAATTACCTGTGCTATAATGAAATACTGCCGGAAATAAAAGCACAACGGGTGCAACCTTAGACACAAACGGGTGCAACCTTAGAGCCTGAGGTGCTTTTATTTCCGGCAGTATTTCATTATAGCACTGGTAATTAAATTGCTTACTGTACTTGAAGAAATGCCACTGGATTTTTTTTTTTTTTTTTTTTTGGCATCAGCCTCAATTGAATTGAGGCCTATAGCTATTAAAATATACATTACATTTGTATTCTGACACAGTATTAATAAAAAAGGTTTATTAACAAAAAACATAAATGATGATTTAATAATAGCAGATTGCAAAATGTACAAGCTTTGGCAATATGTCTAATTACCAGTTCCATCTTTGCCTTTATTTACATTGCTTTGAAAAAAAGAACCTTTATTGAATTGTGTAACAAAATATACCCAAAATAATAGCAAATTGCAAAATGTACAAGCTTTGGAAAGGTGTTTAACTACCAGTTCCATCCTTGACTTTATTTACATTGCTTTGAAAAAAAAATAACCTTTATTGAATTTTGTTACAAAATATACCCAAAATAAAAGAAAATATTGTAAGCAATACAATGCAATGCGGTATTTAAAAACACAAATATCAAGTTCAGAGGTAATGATGATGCTACAATGTGTTCTATAAGTCATTTAGAAAATGAAATAGGAAAAGTAAGCACCTCGTGGATCACTCTAGTACAGCTAATTATGTATTATGACACAATATATCTGCTTATAGTAGTATCATAATGCTAAAATAAAATGTTATTTGGTATGCAGCAAAAAACCCCAGTGATGATTAAAAGCACTTAACCATCATTAAAGATGCAGTAATCTAGTGTAATGTATAGAAGAGAGTATATAATAACATAATTCAATGCAAATAGAATTTTCAAAAAGCCACTGTTGAGGTTCTCAGTCAAGAACCCAAAAGACAAGAATTGAAATGTTAACATAGCGTGATGCTTGACTCTCTCTATTCTTACTATTGACATTAAACTTGATTTTACAAATTATACCATCAGAAACATCACTGATAAGATGACATATTTCACAGCACATTACATTACCAATGACTTCATCAATATATGTAGATTAACAACAATTAACCTTCATATATAACAGTGACTCCCAACTCCTGTCCTTGGGACACATGCAGATCTTTAGGATCTCCTCAAAGAAACACAGGTGTCTCAGACAGTGAATGAGTCAGTGGGGAAGATGCACTAAAGGTTGATGCTATGGTGATATGATAGCACTATTACTTTCTGATATAGACACACATCGTCATATGCACTAAAATTTGGGGATGCAAGGGGAGGGGAGGAGAAGGCCCCCATTAGCATACAAGGTTGTCAAAATGCTGTCCTTGTGGAAGGGATGCCTTCCCATGCACATCACCAGCAGTACGACAATCCTGAAGTCTGAGAGAATTCTCTCTGCTGCCTCACTTGGTCAGTAGGGGAGTGGAAAGGATCCTTTCTGCACCATGAGCATTAATCCCTTAATCCTTTAAGTGTCATAAAGATGTGCATTGAGCCCCCGTGGCACTCAAGGGGTTAAAAAGGTACACTAAGCAGTACACAATCATCCCTTCATCTCTGTATCATATTTCATAAATGTTGTGCAATCCCAAGGTAAAAAGGCTTCCCCCTTGCCTTTCCCATTGCCTACTGGTAGCCATTGAACATGTACATTGTCTGGGTCTCAGACTTGTTCCGTTGCCCACTGGTAGCCACAAATCCCCATGTGCACTGTCTGACCCCTCCCCCAGCCTTGCTCCCTTGCCTACTGGTAGCCAAAAATCTCCATGGACACTGCCTGGGCAAAGGAACAAGGCTTGGGGGGTTTCAGTCAGTGCATGTGAGTGTAACACACAATGGTGATATTTTCCATGCTGTGCCACAATACTTATGTTCCCCATACTGCCCCACAATATTTATGTTCAACATGCTGTCCCACAATCTTCACATCTGACATGCTGCCCCACAATCTTCACATCAAAAATGCTGCCTCGCAATGATTATCAATGGGGAACACGTGACCTTGTTGCCGTGTATATATATATTAAAAAATGCACATAGTGCATTTCCCCCTGGCATTGGTCACCTATCCAATAGGATAGGTGATCAATGTGGCGACCAGGAAGGTAATCACCACCTTCCTCTTCCACCTCCTCTTCAACCTGGCGTTCTATGAATGACCAGGTTGAGTAGGAGGGTCCTCAACAGGGGAAGGCGGTGATAGCCTTCTATTTGCACCTTGATCACCTATTGGATAGGTGATCAATGACAAGGGGACATCAGAAGGGGTCCCGATGTTCCCCGTGAGGTTTGATTTCCTTTAGAAACCCCCCCAAAAAAGGCACATAAAGCAGGATATCTAATCCTGCATTATGTGTAATTTTTTTATATTACTAGGGGTGTGCAAAACGTCCCACCGTGTTCCTGCAAAAAAATCCTAGAAAACCACATTGTTGTCCAATTTTTCGGGGGAAAATCAGCTTTAAAAACAGCAATTAAAATCTTTGCATTTTTCACCTATTGGCAAAAATTCTTCACCATTTTTTCAATGGCTAGAAAGTTTTCGCCCATCTATTTATGTGTTTTATCCTTTTCGCTATAAAAATGTGACGTATTCCAGAAAGTGGAACACAATAGAAGCAGCTATAGAGTGAGGTACACGTACTGTGCTGTTCTGCAGGAGAGGCTCATAGTGAACGCTATCACTATGAGATCGTTTAAACATAATAAAAGGAGGAACTGGAAGGACCCTTATGTGTTTGAGGAGGAGGAGGAGGAAGTGACTCTACTGAACCAGTGCTGTCCAGTCCCCCTAAATCACCCCTAGGGATCTTGGGGAATTTAATGGGAAAGCAGGAAATAAAGGGTAGTACTAGTGAGAGCAGGACAGGTAAGCTGCCTGTGCCTGCTGCAAAACGTACCGCCCCTGCTGCCACCATTGCTGTACCTGCTGCCACCATAGCTGTACCTACTGCCAGACGTGCTGCCCCTACTGCCACTAGTGCTGTGCCTGCCATCAGAAATGCTGCCCTTGCTACTGCTATTGCTGTGCCTGCTGTCAGACGTGCTGCCCCTGCTGCTACCAGTGCTGTGCCTGCTGCTAGTGCTGAACCTGCTGCCACCAGTACTGTGCCTGCTGCCAGACATGCTGTCCCTGCTCCAACCAGTGCTGTGCCTGCTGCCAGTGCTAAACCTGCTGCCACCAGTGCTGAACCTGCTGCCAGTTTGTCTTGTAATACTCAGGAGGTGGGAAAGGAAAAGATGATGCCATGCGTGACACCAGTGCTAGTACTACTACTACTAAGAAGGTCCAGCAGATTGTTAGTATTAGGAGTGAAGGAGGGGTTAATCATCTTATTACTTGTGACTGCTAGGAGGAAGACTCTGGGGCTGAACTTTATGTGGTTGGTGTTAGTAGTATTAACAGTAATGGTGAAACAGCCAGTGGGACTAGTGTTAGGGGAGTCCCTTTTCCTTCACGGCATTATCGAGGTGGAACATGATCCTGAAGAAGCCAGAACTGGTGGTGTATAGCAGGCACAGCAATAATACCACCACCACTAGGAGCAAAGATCAGCATGACAAAGTGTGGCATTAAGGGGCCCTCTATCACATTTCTCATCACCTCCTCCAACCAGCAGTGAGATGTCCATAAAAGAGCAGTAGCAGCACGTATGGACTAGTGGTGGTGGTAATGAAGATGATGGTGGAGAAGTTGGGGTGAAAGAGACACTGATGGCCTTTTTAGACCAAACTGAGAAGGAATAGGAGACAGGGATGAAGATGGGCATCACCACCAGCAGTAAGCTTTTGGAATTTGTGGAATTTGCAAGGGGAAAGGAGGGATCACACCTTGGCACAACCTCCCTGATAATACACATGATACAAAGACAACATGACATTTATGTCCAACATGTTAAATGAAAACAGCCACCACAGAAATCAAGCACTGCTGTTTCTGTACTCCCTGACTCTCCAGAAAGGCAACAAGAGGCAAGTCAGAGATCAAAGAAAAGAAAGAATAGAGAAACCCAGGTAGAGGCTTGAAGTTCAATGACAAGTGAAACAACTAGCTCACCATCACCTTCTTCCACTAGGGTAAGTACACATCCACCTCGTTCATCATTACCTCCCCCGCCATCCACTCTGTAGATGTTAGGATGTGGCAGTTCATGTTCACCCATTGCACACTGTGTGGTCCACTGACCACACATGGCAGTGTGGTGGATGAGAATTGCAAGCAGGGCATCAAGCGGCACCTGAGGAGATTCCATCCCATAGAATATGCTAAGATGGTGGCAGGGAGGGTTCATCATTACTATTAAACTGTCATCAAGTTGTCATGCGTCCTTAACGGGGTGTGGACAAGGGGTATAGTAACAGAAGCAGTACTTGGTTTCTGGTGTCATGGTGTTTGGATACAGTTGTGCCAGGTATTATTTACTACACATACTGTGCACATTGTAGCTTCTGATGAGAGGCACATTTCCTGCTCTCAAGGGAAAAATGTCTATTCTAGTAACAACATACCCATAATTTTGGAAGAGGGTCATATGGAGAAGAATTATTGGCCAACTTCTTCTTTTCTCCACTGAGGGCTACTTATTGTGCTGCTACTGCCTCAGGCGCATCACTGGACCTGGTTATGGCAAGTAGAATCTTCATCATCTATCACCCATGTTACTGCTGTTGTTGATGCCATTCCCTTTGGTCTGCCTAATCATCCTGCTGCTTAAAACAACTCAGCAGCAGCAAGAACAGCAGTCACAAATTCCGCATCTGCATCAGGGCATTTGACAGTGGCCAGTGGCCAATGCGACATGACCTGCTGGCACTAGGCCAATATGGAATTATATTTTTTCCTCTGGGTTTGTGCCTTACAATAAATAAATAAATAAATAAATAAATAAAACATTGGTGGGGGATTTGTTTCTAACAAATATAAGTCTTACAAATCAATATTTCCCCAGGGCTTGGGCCTTTAACAACAAATCTAACAAATCATCCTCTTCAAAATACTCTGTGACGTCAAGTATCAGTCCACCCCAGTGGCAGCTTATGTCTGGGAGTCTCTATAACTTTACATACAAATTTTGTATTTTATATATTTTTTTTTATTAACTGTCCCCCCAATACCAGTCAAGAACCCCCCAAAACAAATTCCCTGTTCAACTGATTCATTCCCCAGACTCCACCCACCAACAGAGGCACCCTCCTCAGAACCCTTTTATACCATGTCTTATGGGTTTTTTTTTTAATTGTATTTATGATTTATTTTTTATTAACTACCCCTAATCCCAGTAATCAACCCCCCCCAAAAAAGTTACCTGTTCTACTGATTCTTTCTCCACACCCTCATGCAAATATTTGCTATGTGTGTAAATTCAGTGTTTCCATTTATTTCAATGGAATGAGCTAGGTGAAAAAAGCAGAAAAACCACACTTTTCATGGGAAATTATTCACGAAGCGGGAAGCGCCATTATTCGCCTATTTTAGTTTGAGGCAAAAATGTTTGCCCATCCCTAATATTTACACATGATTGCTCCTATACCAATGAATGTATATGATAACATGTTCTCCACTGTGATTCATTGTGAGGCAGCATGTTGAATATGAAGATTGTGGGGCAGCATGTCTGATATGAAAATTATCGAGCAGCATGTTGAATTCCAAGTGTGTGGGGTAGCAGGCTGAACATAAATGTTGTGGGGCAGCATGACATAAACATTGTGGAGCATCATGGGGAGCATCACCATTGTGTGCTAGCACCACATACACTGACTGTCACCCCACAGCCTTGTTCCCTTGCCCAGGCAGTGTCCTTGGGGATTGGTGACTACCATTAGGCAAGGGAACAAGGCCAGGGGGGTTCAGACAGTGTACATGGGGATCTGTGGTTACCAGTGGGCAACAGAATAAGTCTGGGGGGCAGGCAGTGTACATGGTGTTCTATGGCTACCATTGGGCAAGAGAAAAAGGCTGGAGTGCAGCTGGTAGCCACAAATCACCATGGACAGTGCCTGACGCCCAGCCTTGTTCCTTTTGGAGTGCACAACATGTATTAGTATGAAATATGATACAGAGCTGAGGGGATGATTGTGTACTGCTTGGTGTACTTTTTTTAACCCTTTGAGTGTCACAGCGGTGCACAATGCACATCCCTATGGCACTCAAAGGATTAAGAGAATTATGTTGTTCATGGTGCTTAAAGGATCCTCTCCACTCCCCTACTGAGCAAGTGGGGAAGTAGAAAGTATGCTCTCAGACATCAAGGCTGTCTACTGCTGGTGATGTGAGAGGGAGAGCATCCCTTCCACATTGCCAGCAGTTAGACAACCATTCATGCTTATGATTGATTGAGGGGTTTTACTGCATAGCAAACTACAGGGAGATACCAAATTCACCAACCTTAGGTAGGCAAAGTTGAAACTGTTAACTTCGACAGCAGAGGCTGCTATTGGAAAATAGTGCATGTGGTGAAGTGCTACATTAACATATAAACAGCCCTCCCATTAATACGATAATAGCTCATCCTGCATTTCCATGTGGAAATGACTCATTATGCTGTATTTCCATAAGGAAATAGGCCATTGTCGATGTGATGAGTGAAAAATCGTAAACATGTCGAAGGCATGTCAGATTGATGTCCATGTGGGCAGATTTTTGGTGAATTGATGGGGGATATGATGTCAAAGACACTTTAGTGAATACTGTTGATGTGCTTTCAACACTGCTTTGATAGGACATCGACATTATGAGCCCCCTTCAACCTTTAGTGCATCTGCCCCACTGTGACAGACCTACTTGTGTTAATGATATTCACCTGGTTGCTTTGAAGAGGTCATGAAAACCTACATTCTTAATGTATCCCTAGGATTGCATTTGGGAACCTTTAGTGTATAACATGTAACATGTTAATAATATTTTAAACAATATATATGTCTATTTTATAATACTCTGTACTTCAAATACCACCATTTTGTGTTGCTATGTAATGCTTTTTGCAGTATTTTAGTATGTACACTAAGTGGCCAGTTTATTAGGTTATCTGACCAAAAAGCATGTAGAACCTCAGTACAGACTTAATTTATCAGGGCATACTGATAGTGTTTCAAAGGGATGCTGACCCTTTCAGACTCAATCTCACTTGACAGATACATCAGTCTGGATGGCAGTGGATCCATGTAGAGAGGTTAAAGCCAGTGTGGAATTCAAACTGGGAACAGTCCCAAAGGATCAGACAGGATCAAACTGATGGGTTGAAACACTGGAAGTCAGACGATTGTGGAACCAAACAACTGTTGAATATGATGTAGGCTGACCAAGCTGGATTAAAACAGGAATCTAAAAAGAAGGCACAAAATATGCCTCTCTTGAAGTATCTATCTTCTTTGAAGCCCCACGATTTTTACTCTTTTGTTTGTATCTTGTTATAAATTGTTTGGTAAATGTATTTATATTCGCCTATGAAATTTTTAGTATAGATTGGCTGAGATATTAATTTATAGCATATAGTATTGATGCACATTCTTTTAACTGATTTTATGCTTCATTTATAGGGTATTTGATGATATGTGTTCCACTGGTCTACATTTACGCATTTTCATGTTTTATATATTTTGTTATATGCGATAGATCTGTAATGAAAGAATTGCTCTTGTATCTGAGGCTGGATATGTCAATCTGATTATCTACCTGAGTGCTAGGATTTTGTTTCAGTATAATATTTTGGAGTTTGATCTGCGTTTTTCCTGATTTTTGTGAACATGCAATGCAAAAAAATAAATGTTAGTTTTTTTTTATATTGCCTAAAGATTACTTTATGTTTTGCAGTATTTTATAAACATATTTATACCTAGCAGCATATCTAAAGGAAAAAATATATATATCCTATATAATAATTCGCTAAAACCTGTGTAACACCGCGTCATGCGCAGTAGACACTGCTGCGCGTGCTGCAGTCATGCGCAGTGGAGACTGCCTGCACCGCGGCTGATACAGTATCAGCCGCAGCGTGTGCAGTCTCTACTGTGCCTGACTGCCCTGCGACCAGGTGTCAGTGGCACTGTGGCCTGAGTAATGGGCTCTTCAACTAGTCTATATATATATATATATATATATATGTCCCACAATTTGCACTCTATATATATAGTTCAATTATGCCTGGGTGAGTGCTCCAAAACTGATGTAGTATATTACAGAAATAAGAAAACACTCACAGGTCTTTTCCAGGTGAACAAAAGGTGCTGGTTTATTCCATCAACGTTTCGGCCCTACTTTGGGCCTTTATCAAGTTGCTTACAGATTAAACATTCAAGTACCCATATATATACCAAAACAAGTGCAAAAATGGCTCCAAACTGATGTCATACCCATGGAGGAGGGGGTGCAAAAAAATTAAATAAAGAATACAAAATCAAAAAAGGTGTAAAATAAAAGAAAACCCTTTGTACCTGCTTTGTTGGGCAATTGAAAAAGAAAATATAAACATCTGTTTCTAGCCATTATTACATTCTTTATTGGCTTCTAGCACAAAGAGATGATGGATTTTTTTTTTTGCTTTTTTTGCATTGCTGTCTAGACTCACACAGGAATATGACCAGTTTATTTTAACTTCGGATGTTTGATTCTGACAAACAACATTTCCATTCAGATGCCAGAATGAACCTTCAGAGTAACATTTTGCTGAGCATGGATATTATAAAGCAACCTGTTCCCCAAGGAAATATAATGTTCTGCATTTAACACTTTGAGTGCCAGAGAGGTACGCAACACATTGTTCTGCAATGCATTGCATACTCCTCTGGCACTCAAGGGGTTAACAGTTCCATGAAGTTTTTCACTGCAAAATTAAACTGTAATCTAAATTATTTTTAGAACTTTAACCCCTTGGATTCTACCTGATAATCTCTGTACCCTCTTCTTCCAAAATGGGATTTTCTTTATCATTAGGTTCACTGAGGTTCACTGAGAAAGCTGCAGTGCTGAGAACATACATTTTGCCCTTTCATTCATTTACCTCAGTTGAAATACATCAAAATGTCTTGCTGTGCTTCATATTCAGCTTTCTTGTTGAAACTGTACATTATGTCACAACTTATTTTTACTTGTGGACCAGGCTGCTGTAATACAGTATTTCATTACTGTAGCACACTTGTTGTTGTCTGATTTGAGGTAGCCACAGAAAAAATGGAGCCCCAGCCACTACAATTTTAATAACTTCAACAAATGATAAAGAGAGTCGAAGGTGTATCTTCCTTGTAACACTTTGTTTTAGAAATTGATTGATATTTTAAAATTATATGAATCCCAAAATTACTGTTGATAGCATAATTAATGAAGTGTATATATTTTGTCCGTGTGGTTATATTTTAGTAAAATTGCTTTTTTGTTTGTCAAATGTTGCCATGATTAAAATGGACATTTCGCCTTTTTTACATATTTGAAAACTTAATTCACAACTGCCTATGTGGCATGTTAACAAAACTTCAGCAGATGTATAGCTATAGGACACTTCATTAGCATATGGAAGATCAATGAAAATGTTAATTTGCATATGAAACATCACTGAAAAATGCAATTAGCATATGAAACTGCATAAGTATTGTCGTTAGCCTATATTAGCATACTGTAGCAAATATGATTAGCTCCTTAAATATACATTAGTTAGTGTTTTAGTTAACATGACACATAGTCAGTTTTTAAATGAAGTGTTCAAATATGCAAACTTGAATCAATTTAGAAAATATATGTAGAATACAGCTTTGCATGCTGTAATGCCATCTTCATGTGGAATGTTGGAGTAGAAGGATTCATCCAGGTTGGCATGACAACTCAGCAAATGCAGTCTTCTGGTGAGTCTTACTTTCCTTCTCTTTCCTCTATCTCAATTCTTCACAATGTGGGTGGGATGTTGTGGTCAATTGGATGAGCATATACTGTGACTGACTGACATTTTTAGAGGTATACTTTGCAGACAGATAAAAGCTCCTTAACTATAGTTAGTGTTTTAGCTAACATGACACATAGTCAGTTTTTAAATGAAGTGTTCAGATATGCAAACTTGAATCAATATAGAAAATATATGAAGAATAAATCACTAAATGTTGAGAATAATAGCGTAAAAGTGAGACCTTTATTGTCTGGGTAGCTTTAGAATGCAAGCTTTCAAAACTTAGGTCTTTATCAGGCATGATTAGAATGAAGGCTGAATACAAAATACATGACAGGTTATACATTCATTCAAATTCAAAAGAACTGGTTAGAGAAGGAGAAGTAGGAACAAGCCTGCTATAAAATTGAGCAGTTTCTGTAGGAATTATGTCCTACCCTTGGTGCAGTCTATTTTTTAACTCAGTAGTGCTTTACACTGAGAGAAAGTATCCTAAAGTGCATCATACAGATCCTGCCAAAATGGTTGTCCAGCCATGAAGTGCCAGGCAATTCCTCTCTGAGCAAGATAAACAGCTAATCCCAGGCATACGTTTTGGCAGGCTCATTCCTAGTTGAGCATCTCTGACCAGTATTTAGTATTTTTGCATATGGAAATTTCCCTTGAGTTTGGACACCCCAAAGGTAACAGGAGAATCAAGATTTGGACCCCTTACTCACAGTGCCTAGAGAGATCAGCTACACTGCACTGACATGGCCCAACAAAGCAAAAATGTATGCCTGTTGTTGGCTGAGTCTCTTGCTCAGAAAGGAATTGCCTGGCATTTTTTGGCTGGACTGTCATCATAGCAGGATCAGTATAATGGGCTTTAGGATATTTCCACTCTGTGTAAGACACTGGTGAACTAAAAGAGTTTGCGCCCAGTATAGGACACCATTGCTGTAGAATCTGATAAATGCTATAGCAGGCTCATTCCTATTTGAGCATCTCTGACCAGTACTTTGCATATTCAAACTATACGTGGGTTTAGCTATTCCATGACATTACAAGGGAATTCAGACCCCTTGCTCACAGTGCCTAGAAATATCAGCTACATCTCCCCACAAGTCTGAAACATATATATCGGGTTTAGCTGTTTTGCTTGTTCAGAGAATAATTGCCTGGCATTTTGTGACTGGACTGCCTTTGTGGCAGGATCAGTATGAAGTGCTTTAGGATATTTCCTCTATGTGTAAACTATTGAGCTAAAAGAGATTGTTCCCTTGGTAAGACACAATTCCTATAGAGCCTTCTAAATTCTATAGCAGGCTCATTCCTAGATGAGCATCTCTGACCAGTATTTTGAATTCATGCACATTCCTTTCAAATCTGATTTCCACAAGAGGCAAAAATTGTATCACAAGTGTCTGTGTAAATTATTATTTAGACTCCTGTACAAGCATCTCTTTGTAGTTGGTCAAGTGGTAAAATATTTATTTAAGTGTTGATGTGTGAATAGCTGTCAACTCAGCAAATGCAGTCTTCTGGTGAGTCTTCCTTTTCTTCTCATTCCTCTATCTCAGTTCTTCACAATGTGGGTGGGATGTTGTGGTCAATTGGATGAGCATATACTGTGACTGACTGACATGTTTAGAGGTATACTTTGCAGACAGATAAAATTGTATAATAGTCCAACAAATACAACTTACTTGACACTAATTTCTACAACTGAAAAAGAGAGACAAGCATATATTGAGGTGTGGTGGTTCTGCATGCCTGCAGCAGTTGCTGTGTGACATACTTTATCCTCTGTTTTAAACTGCTGATTCTGAAGTGAACATGTCTAGTCTCACTAAGAACTGTACTGTACTGTAAAACTAAAGTAAATCCACACAATGGCTCTGTTGTGTTCTTCACGGTATAAGTCAACACTGCTTTCATTATGACCAGTAAATGTGCTAAGGGGAAGGGGAAAGCAGTAGGAAGAGTGCATAGATATGGTGGTAAAGTGGTATTCAATAATCTTACCACACCGTTGTTGCTGCAGCTTGTGTAATAAATGATGACAAAGCTTGTTCTCCTGAAGAGGTTTTTTTGTGACATGGACATTTCCACTGAAAGAAGTAGTGGTATCAAACCTTTAAGAACACTGAGGATGACAAAAAGTCACATTGCAGTGTTTTGCCATAATGGAGGAGGGTGTACCACAAAAGTAGTGGAAAATGTTCTGTAAACCCCCGAAAGCAAAAAGAAAATGTTTGATACTTCAAAAAAGCCTAGAAGAATATGAAAATATTTGGGAGGAACTAAACAATGCTGCTGCTGATGTTGATCTATAATACATCCCATATGACAAGTAAAGATGCCTAAAAATACACAATCAACATCATCATCACAGTTCCAAGTCCAACCCCTACCCAGTCACTCACAACCCTAGCTAATTCCTTTTGCGGATGTTGAATGTGCAACACCACTGACACCTTTTCTAGTTCAATTGCAACATCTAGCTTCAGTAGTATTAGTAGCAGCAGCAGTAGTACTTCAGGAACCCCTTAGTCTATGACATCTATAGTATAGAGATTCTTCACTCATGATGCAAAAACTAAACATGTTTCTGTTTCCTGTCTCTGTATAAAACAGACATATCCTAATTAAGATCCCTACTGCAGCATAACCATAGGTCTGATTGGGTGACAAATCAGCAGTAGAACATCAGATGAGCAACATCTAGCATCAGTAGAGGCATTTATAAAAGTTCACAGGATCAGGGGCACATAATAGTAGTACTGTAGAGATCCCAGAGAGTGGGACAGCATTCCCTTCATTACAATAGCACCCATGGCTTCTTCTGCTGCTCTGCATATTTTAAATAGGGAGAATTATGTTAGATTGATTGACAAGAGCCATAATGGGCCCACCCCCATTACTTTTATGTCATGTTTATGTTGTGTTGCTAAAGTAATAACATTAAACAGTTCTTCTGTTATGTACTGCCAACCAATGCTTCCTCAGTTCTTAGAAAGGAGTCAAAAACCATACAGAAATAAATGAAAAATTCCCCTGTGGAAAGACAAACTTGATAAAATGTTGAGAGTTGACAGGCTGCCTTTTTCTTTTGCTGAAAACAGAGGTTTTAAAGAGCTGATGCCATGTGTTGCACCTTGTTGTAGTAAGGGGTAGAGGAGAGAAGGGTCTTGAATGAGAGAAGCAGTATTTTATAAGATATCCATAGTGTGATGGACAGCCATTGGAGTGACTGGAAGAGGACAGTGGAGGGAACACACCTAGGTGACAGTTAGGTAATGCACGCTGCAGCACTCTGTATGGATTGAAGTGTATGTAGTTGGGTGGTAGGAAGACCAGTAAGAGGAATGTTACGGTAGGCCAATGCGGGATAGGATGAGTGCTTATGCAAGAATTTTGGCTGTGGAGGAACAGAGGAAGGGCTGATTTTTGATATGCTACACAAGAAAAAAGCGGTAGGATTTGGCAACAGCATTAATATGATTTGAGAATGAGAGGGGAGTGTCAATTATCACCCCTAGGCACAGTGCTTCTGTTAAAGGATTTATGGTAATGTAATTTACTGTTACCTGGAAGGGCACTTCTGGGCCAGGCCTAGGCTGAATGAGGAGTAACTACCTGTCTTCTCTGTTTTCCCACTCAGCAACTAAGATAACCCCGGGACTTAAAGGGTTCCATGCCATGGCTATAACCACTCTAACTTCTGTGTTATACTGCTGTTGCTATCTTGATTTCTGCTTACTTTCACTGCATTCCCCTTAACATCCATTAGATGGAGCCTTTAATTTTCAATATTGTTCCAATTCTGTTTTTGGAAGTATTCCTCTGACCACTCTGCAAATAATTTATTCACTTAGTTTATTTTGTACTCATCTGCATAAGCCTTGACTATCTATTTATCTATCTGTCTCATCATCATCATCTTCAGCCATTGTCAATCCACTGTAGGATGAAGGCCTCCTCAACAAGCCTCCAATAACTTTGGTCCTGTGCCTTTTGTTTCCACTGTGTACCAACAAATGTGGTAACTTCATCTACCCATCTTATATTTGGTCTTCTTCTTGAGCATTTAGTATTGAGTAGAATCCATTCTTGTTCCATCTGCTGTCAGTTCTTTTTGCTATGTGGAATGCACATTTTCATTTCAGGCTCTTTAATCTTTCAATGAGATCACAGACTTTTGTTTGCTGATGAATCCATACACATAGATTCTCTAAAATAGTGAATCACATGTGTTAGGAGCCATACGATAGAGGCAAAGGTTGTAAACACTGCCTCTGTCATTTCTCTTTGTCACTTCTCTCTTTATCACTCTTCCTCATACCGATCTTGAGGAGAAGAGAAGACATTGTTACAAAGTGTTCACCAGTGTTCCAGCCTAATTACATTGTTTAAAATATAAAAAAATAATTTCCACTTGATCACTGTAAGCACAGTGATCAATTGATGCTTTTCCACCTTTGATCACTAATCACAATGATCAGTTGTTGCAGATCAGCATTTGCTGATCTGTGGTCTTTTTTGTCCCCATTCCTTTTTAGCTACTTTTAGTTTTTAAATAAATTATTGAAATTTGTTGATTATTTAGATATTTAGGTATTTTTTGTTAAATTAGATAGTGGAACATGGTGCAATGATCTGCATACAATAGAATAGCAGTTCATGTGGGGTTGTCTGCTTCTCTTGCTCAGATGGGATTTACCTGGCACTTCATGACTGGACTGCTATTTCAGCAGGCCCAATATGATGTGCTTTAGGATATTTCCTCTATGTGTAAGACACTAGTGAGCTAAAAGAGACTACACCCTGGGTAGGACATCATTCCTGTAGAGCCTGCTCTGTTCTAGGGCAGGCTTGTAACTAGTTGAGTGTCTCTAACCAGTTTGTTTAAAATGTGTAATGCCAAAATTTGTACTCTGAAAGTTCTGTGACTAAGCCTTTTGCAAAGTACTTATCTGACATCTGGATCTGTCCAAAAATAAAGCGTTTGGGAAACTGGTTAAGCTTTTTCTATTTTCTTTTTGGCTATGCTTGATATAGGCAAAGGGTTTTTTCTGTGCCAGGAAATAGTAGATGGGTCTGGGGGTGGGGTCATGTGAGGAATGGGAGTGTAGTCGTGGGTGGAGCTAAGGATACCTAGAGTGCCTTGCCTAGGGGTGCCTGGAATGTTAATCCAGTCCTGGTTATGTAAGGATATGTAGGTCTATAAAAGTAAGTTATTGTGGGTCTGCTGTGTTCAAACGTGTTTATGTGTGTGGGCATGGGTGTGTATGTGAAAATGTCAATATAAATGAGCATTACAAAGTGTTTGTATAATGTGTGCAAATGATTGTGGTAAATATATATAAAACAATGTTTGGGAGAACACGTGTAGATAAAACATTTTGTGCTTGCTACCTCATATAGATATGGATATAAAGCCAATGTGTTGTCTATGAATGCATGCTCTAAATTGCTTAAAATGGCTTAAGTATATTTATAAAACCATGGTGATTTTAGACATTCTATATAGGACATATAGGTAATGATATTCATATAATAAAAACAATACAGCAAAAGACTAGTACAGGAATGTCACTGAAGGTAATCCACTGTAAAGTAGAACGGACAGCTAAGAATACATATGATAAAGCTCAGTCCTTAAAGGAAAATTAACACCTTCTAATAATTTCCACAATTTTCATTGCTATGACCAGCAAATCCTATTGGACTGTGAAATGCTCCCTTTGTTTAAAAAGACATCAACCAGTCCTGGATATCATGTCAATGGAGGTGCATATGAAAGCGGGTAACAGTTTAAGAAGAGTGTATGAACCAAATTAACCATTTATGGACCAGAGGCATTCACAATACATTGTATGTCCCTCTGGCCCTTATGGTTAAGATTTCCATGTGTAGTAAGCAAAGTCTGAGGGTGTCACGGTTTGTTAAGACTCTCAGACGCAAAGTTAGATAAAAACACAACTTTTTTACCCATAGGGTATCATACACGTTCAAACATATATATTGCAAAGACAGGGAAAGCAATAATAATAGCGATACAGGCTCTACCGGCCCTGCCAATATAGCGGGCAAGGCAGCCTGGAGACTAGTACACGGAGAATTAGTAGGCTCTACCGGCCCTGCCAATATGCCGGGCAAGGCAGCCAGGACTGGTACTCAAAGGATAGTTGGCTCTACCGGCCCTGCCAATATACCAGGCAAGGCAGCCTATAGGCAGACAGCAAGAATAAAGGCTCTACCGGTCTTGCCAATACCGGGTAAGGCAACCCAAGATGGTACAAGAGGAATAGGTTTTACCGGCCTTACCAATATACCGGGCAAGGCAGCCTAATACGGAGTGGGTGGCAACCACTAAAGCCTCAGTAACTGTCTAGGTGGCAACAATAGTCACAAGGGTGACATGCAGAGGCATAATGAGCACAAGTGGCAAGCCAAGGAATTGCAGGAGACCACCAGTACCCGCATACTGGAGAACCAACGGAGCTACCTAGGACTTGACAGCTATAACCAGCATAGAGAGAACCAGTACCCAAGTACTGGGGACATAGTAACTCTAAATCGGTACAATAGACTTGGATGTGGTGGAGCGAACCAGTACCTCGTACTGGGGAGACCAATCTCTCTTCCGGTGCAACAGTAGCCAGTGAATAGAAGTGAGCTAGTACCCACGTACTGTAATCATAGACTGTGCTGGTGCAACGGCAGTCGGTAGTTGGTGAAGCAAACCAGTACACAAGTACTGGGGAAACCGTCACTCTTCCGGTGCACAGCAACTGGTAACAAATGTAAGCAAACCAGTACCTGTGTACTGGAAGCACAAGTCTCACAAGGTGCAACAGCAGCCGGGTGGCTAAGGAGCGAACCAGTACCCGCGTACTGGGGAGACAAAACACATATGTTGCAATAGCAGCCGGGTGGCTGTGGAGCAAACCAGTACCCGTGTACTGGGAACAGTAATCGTAATCATGCAATAGCAGCCGGGTGGCTGTGGAGCGAACCAGTACCCGCGTACTGGGAACACTAATCGTTAACATGCAATAGCAGCCGGGTGGCTGTGGGGCGAACCAGTACCCGCGTACTGTGAACACAAATCGCTATTGTGCAATAGCAGCTGGGTAGCTGTGGAGCGAACCAGTACCCGCGTACTGGGAACACAAATCACTATCGATGCAACAGCAGCCGGGTGGCTGTGGAGCGAACCAGTACCCGCATACAGGATAAACCAGCAAGGAGTAGAAATGTTGCCAAGGCGACCAAGGAGCGATAGCTGACTACAGGTGAACTGGATAAGAAGCACAGCAGGTGAAAACAGGAACCAGCACTCCAGACGGTCAACCGGATCAGGAACGGCAGCGGGGACTGGCAGCAGGAAGCAGTGACACAACGGCAACTCCAACCGGATCAGGAACGGAAACAGGAACCACTGAACTGGTAACTCAGGAACGTGACAATCTCAGGTAGCAGGAACATAGCGAGGAGCCCAGGAAGCTCAGGAACATAATGGAGATGCGAGCAGCATAGAGACAACACGAAAGGGCAACCAAAGGGTGCCCAGGCTCAGTCTAAATAGGCAATGCAGGGCGGGCTGAAGGCAGACAGCCAATGGAGAGCGCCCTACAGGTAACTGACACAAAAAGGCAGCAATCACGGACACCGTGATAGTACCCCCCTCTCCTAGAAGAGGGTCTAGGTTTCTGAGGGTATTTAGAATGAAAAATTTGCAGTAACTTGGGAGCATGAAGGTCCTTACTATCCACCCAGGATCATTCTTTAGGACCATAACCTTTCCAATGCACCAAATACTGCACCTTTCCTCTAAGCCTGCAGGAATCAATGATACTCTGAACTTCATACTCCTCCTGACCTTCAACCTCAATAGGCCCTGGCACCACAGGGTTAGTAGTATAACGGTGGCATAAGAGAGGCTTGAAGAGAGATACATGGAAGACATTATGAATACACATGGAAGCAGGGATGTCCAAAGCATACGAAACAGGATTAATTTTGCGAATGACTCTGTAAGGACCAATGAATCGAGGAGCCAACTTATTAGATGGGACTTGACGTTTAAGATTCCTAAAGGAAAGCCACACTCCATCCCCAACCTGAAAGGAAACCGCTGGCATTCTTCTGCGATTAGCATGGCGCTGATGGCGCTGGAATGAGTGACCGAGTACCCTCTGAACCTGTGCCCATGTGGAGCGGAGTTGCTCGATATACTCATCCAGAGCTGGAATCTGTTGTGCCTGAAAGGAATCCGGGAGCAAACAGGGCTGGAACCCATAATTAATTAGAAATGGAGAGCTCCCGGATGAAGAGTTAACTGCACAGTTCCTGGCGAACTCTGCCCAGGGCATTGGTCTGGGGATGGTAGACGGAGGAAAAGGATAAGTGTATGCCCATCTGTTCACAAAATGCCCTCCAAAATCTGGACACGAACTGGCTCCCTCGGTCGGACACCAGCACTCTGGGTACTCCATGCAACCGAAATACTTCTTTAGTGAATACCACCGCTAATTCTTTAGCAGAGGGAAGGCCACGGAGGGGCACAAAATGAGCCATTTTAGAAAACCTGTCCACCACCATAAGTATAAAGGAATACCCTCTAGACACTGGCAATTCTCCCATAAAATCAATGGAAACGTGGGACCAGGGGCGTTCACCATTAGGTACCGGCTGAAGTAGGCCCACCGGGAGGTGTCTAGGGGTCTTGGCACGGGCACAAGTGGCACAGGCATTCATAAAATCAGCACAATCTGCCCTCATAGAAGGCCACCAAAAGACTTGAGAGAGGGACCACAACAATTGGTCTCTGCCAATATGTCCTGCAGCTTTAGAGGAATGGTATGTCTCGAGTAATTGAGTGCGGAATGGCTCATAAACAAAACACTTGCCCACTGGGGTTTCAGGGGGAGCAGAGGCCTGGGAGGCCAAAATCTCTTCCCCTAGTGGTGAAGTGATACTAGTACGTATTGTAGCCAATATTCGATCAGGCTGAATAATAGGTGCTGGCACCTCATCTCTGTCAATTTCAGCCTCAAATTGTCTTGACAGTGCATCAGCCCTAGCATTCTTAGACCCCGGCAAATAGGATACAATGAAATTTAATCGAGACAGGAACAGTGCCCACCTGGCCTGGCATGAGGACAATCTTTTAGCCTCAGAGAGATAAGTCAGGTTTTTGTGATTGGTCAAAATTAAGACAGGGTTTTTTGTGCCTTCATGTAGGTGGCGCCATTCCTTAAGAGCAAGGATAATGGCCAGTAATTCTCTGTGCCCTATCTCGTAATGGCTTTGAGCCCTGGTCAATTTTTTGGGGAAAAACCCATAAGGTCTGAGAGTTCCTCCTTTAATAGGTCGTTGAGAAAGCACTGCCCCAACCCCAACATCTGAGACATCAACCTCCAATGTAAATGGGAGCAATGGGTTGGGATGAGATAACACAGGAGCATTAACAAAAGCAGATTTCAATCTCTCAAAGGCCTCCTCCACAGCCACTGACCATTGAGATGGGTTATCACCCTTTTGCGTAAGGTCAGACAATGGTTTAACAATAGTAGAGAAGTTCTTAATAAACTTTCTATAATAATTAGCAAAGCCCAAAAATCGTTGGATGGCTTTAAGACTCTTGGGCCGTGGCCATTGCAGAACTGCCGCTAGTTTCTCTTTGTCCATGGCAATGCCTTCTTTGCCAATTACGAACCCCAAGAATGGTACTCTAGTTCTGTGAAACTCACATTTTTCCAATTTGCAGTATAATTTGTTTTTACGTAGACGAAACAACACCTCAGACACGTCTTTAATGTGTTGTGACATATTCTCGGAATGAATGAGTATGTCGTCAAGGTAGACAACGACACAAGACTGCAGCATATCCCTGAGGATGTCATTGATTAATTCTTGAAATACTGCGGGTGCGTTACAAAGACCAAATGGCATGACTAGATATTCATAGTGCCCAGATCTAGTGTTAAAGGCAGTTTTCCACTCATCACGAGCTCTGATCCGTATTAAATTATACGCAGCACGCAGGTCCAACTTGGCGAAGATAGAAGAACCTTTGAGCCTGTCAAATAGCTCGGTGATGAATGGTATCGGATAAGCATTCTTAGACATTAACTTGTTTAAGCCACGGTAATTAATCCCTCTCTTAAGGGCATCAGAAATATATTCCTCCATAGCTTGGTTCTCATCACAAGACAATGGATACATGCTTCCCCTAGGGGGCACCACCCCCGGAGGCAATTCAATACTACAGTCATAAGATATGTGCTGGGGTAAGGTGCCAGCCTCTCCCTTACTGAATACATCACCAAACTGTTGGTATTCGTCTGGCAGTGAAGGGGAGGTACACAAGATCTTAACCGGGTGGGTTACGCAATGCTCCATACAAGACTGAGACCAAGCAGAGATTTCACACTTTTTCCAATCAAACTGTGGATTATGCAACTGTAACCAAGGAAATCCCAAAATTACTGCATGGTGTGGAGAATTGATAAGTTTGAACTGCTGTTCCTCCTTTTGAAGTGCCCCAATAGTCATAGATAATGGCATTGTTTCAAAGGTAACCTGTGCAGGTTCTAAGGGTCTGCCGTCAATTGCTTCAATAGCGAGAGGGGTCTCTCTCTCAATACGCGGAACCCCATGCAATTCCGCAAAGGTATTATGCATAAAATACCCAGCTGCGCCGAAATCAACCAGGGCCAAAACCTCCACTGAGCGTTTTGCCCAAGAAAGTACCACCTGTATGGTAGGTTTCAATGTACCCAAAACTGGGGATGATTGAACACCACCTAGGGCCTGTCCCCCAAGGTACCCTAGGTGTGTTCGTTTCCCAGAAGTACAGGACAAGATCTTAGCAGGTGCCCATTCTTGCCACAATATAAGCACAGCCCTTGTCTTCTGCGATATGTTCTCTCTTCCTTGGTTAGCCTAGTGAAGCCTAATTGCATAGGTTCACCTGGTTCCCATAACTGTTCATTAGGCTTAGATGCCAAGGGAGGGATGGGTGGGCAAAATGTACTGCTAGATCTGTTATTTTTTTACCGTAGCCTGCGGTCTTTGGCCATTAATCTGTCACGGATCCGGGTGTTAATTAGGATAACATACTCAATATAGTCATCTGGATCAGTGGGCAATTCTTTAGCTGCAATCTCATCTTTAATCTGGTCACTCAGGCCCTGAGCGAAGGCTGCCAACAATGCCTCGTTGTTCTACCCTACCTCTGCTGCCAAGGTGCGAAATTCAATGGCATAATCGCTCACCGTACGCCTGCCTTGCTGTATCTCCATAAGGCGTTTAGCAGCAGAGGTGGTTCTGCCAGGAGGCTCGAACACTCTCCGAAATGACTGCACAAATTGTCTGAAATTCCTTGTGCAGGGTTTCGCATTCTCCCATAACAGATTGGCCCATGCCAATGCTCTACCAGTCAGCAGGGATATCACGAAACCAACTTTACTGTGGTCACCGGGGAAAGCATGTGCAGTCAATTCCATAAATATTTCAAGTTGGTTGATAAACCCTCTGCACAGATTAGGATCACCATCGTATCTGAGTGGCAAAGGGGCGGAGGCAGTAAACCCTTTGACTGCAGTCCCTGAGGGCATAGTATCATTCTCCGGTGTCTGACCTGGGGAGACCACCGGACTAGGAACAGACTTGTCTGAGAGTACAGTGCGTTCAAGAATAGTTTGGATCGCTACCGCTAGCTGATCCAGGCATTGCTCATGTACATCCATCCTCCAATGGATGTTTTGTGTGTTACCATCACTCTTATTGTCTGAGGTCATGGCCCTTTTGTACTGTCACGGTTTGTTAAGACTCTCAGACGCAAACTTAGGTAAAAACACAACTTTATTGAAAAGTTTAAGTCAACCCCATAGGGTATCATAAACTTTCAAACATATATATTGCAACGACAGGGAAAGCAATAATAATAGCGATACAGGCTCTAGCGGCCCTGCCAATATACCGGGCAAGGCAGCCGGAAAGTTGGTACAAGGAATAGATAGGCTCTACCGGCCTTACCAATGTACCGGGCAAGGCAGCCTGGAGACTAGTACATGGAGAATTAGTAGGCTCTACCGGCCCTGCCAATATACCGGGCAAGGCAGCCAGGACTGGTACTCGAAGGATAGTTGGCTCTACCGGCCCTGCCAATATACCGGGCAAGGCAGCCAGGACTGGTACTCGAAGGATAGTTGGCTCTACCGGTCCTGCCAATATACCGGGCAAGGCAGCCTATAGGCAGACAGCAAGAATAAAGGCTCTACCGGCCTTGCCAATACCGGGTAAGGCAACCCAAGATGGTACAAGAGGAATAGGTTCTACCGGCCTTACCAATATACCGGGCAAGGCAGCCTAATACGGAGTGGGTGGCAAAGCCTCAGTAACTGTCTAGGTGGCAACAACAGTCCCAAGGATGATATGCAGAGGCTAAATGAGCGCAAGTGGCAAGCCAAGGTATTGCAGGAGACCACCAGTACCCGCGTACTGGAGAACCAACGGAGCTGCCTAGGACTTGACAGCTATAATCAGCATAGAGAGAATCAGTACCCGCGTACTGGGGACACAGTAACTCTAAATCGGTACAATAGACTCGGATGTGGTGGAGCGAGCCAGTACCTTGTACTGGGGAGACCAATCTCTCTTCCGGTGCAACAGCAGCCGGTGAATAGGAGCGAGCTAGTACCCACATACTGTAATCATAGACTGTGCAGGTGAAACGGCAGTCAGTAGTTGGTGAAGCAACCAGTACACGCGTACTGGGGAAACCATCACTCTTCCGGTGCACAGCAACCGGTAACAAATGTAAGCAAACCAGTACCCGTGTACTGGAAGCACAAGTCTCACAAGGTGCAACAGTAGCCAGGTGGCTAAGGAGCGAACCAGTACCCGCGTACTGGGGAGACAAAACACATATGTTGCAATAGCAGCCGGGTGGCTGTGGAGTGAACCAGTACCAGCGTACTGGGAACACTAATCGTTATCATGCAATAGCAGCCGGGTGGCTGTGGAGCGAACCAGTACCCGCGTACTGGGAACACTAATCATTAACATGCAATAGCAGCCGGGTGGCTGTGGGGTGAACCAGTACCCGCGTACTGGGAACATAAATCGCTGTCGTGCAATAGCAGCCGGGTGGGTGTGGAGCGAACCAGTACCCACGTACTGGGAACACAAATCACTATCGATGCAACAGCAGCCGGGTGGCTGTGGAGCGAACCAGTACCCGCATACAGGATAAACCAGCAAGGAGTAGAAATGTCGCCAAGGCGACCAAGGAGCAATAGCTGACTACAGGTGAACTGGATAAGAAGCACAGCAGGTGAAAACAGGAACCACCACTCCAGATGGTCAACCGGATCAGGAACGGCAGCGGGGACTGGCAGCAGGAAGCAGCGACACAATGGCAACTCCAACTGGATCAGGAACGGAAACAGGAACCACTGAACTGGTAACTCAGGAACTTGACGATCTCATATAGCAGGAACATAGTGAGGGGCCCATGAAGCTCAGGAACATAATGGAGATGCGAGCAGCATAGAGACAACACGAAAGGGCAACCAAAGGGTGCCCAGACTCAGTCTAAATAGGCAATGCAGGGCGGGCTGAAGGCAGACAGCCAATGGAGAGCCCCCTACAGGTAACTGACACAAAAAGGCAGGAATCAAGGGCACCGTGATAGAGGGCCTGAGTTTCTGCTAGAACTGTTGTGTCTGCCTTCAGGGACAGGTGTTACAGCTTACCTTGGTTTCAGCGTCATCTACAGGAGGGAGGCTTCTAGCATGCAGTAGGCCTCTGTTTTATGTGTTTGCTTCCTGTAGTCTCCTCCTACCTACTTCCTCCTACCTACTACCTCCTTCTGAGCTGCTTCTCCTACCTACTTCCTGTGACGGGGTTTAAAAAAGCAGACAGTCCTGTCTCAGTTGCCCTTGCATTGTTGTTCATAGCAGTTCTATTACCTTGGGCTCTGTGTATGACCTGGCTAGTCTTCCATCCAACCTGGTGCTGACCTGTGGCTCTGTCTGACTATTCTTTTGCTTCTCCCTATAGTTGTCACCCAACCTGGTGCAGACCTGTGGCTCTGGCTGACTACCTGAACTGTGTATGACCTGGCTTGTCTGACTACCCCCTCTGGTGCTGACTTGTGACTCTGCCTGAATACTCTTACTTTTGTTCCTTGTACCTAGCAGACACCCAATCAAGTGCGGACCTGGGGCTTTGGTAGACCAGCTCTGATACTGTCTGCAGGCGTGAGTCAGAGTTTGCTCCATTCTGACTGCAGGCGTGAGTCAGATATTACTTCCTACTGACTACAGGTGTGAGTCAGTACGCCCACTACGTCGGATCAAGATCCTGTGTTCCTGTTCCTGCTCCTGTTCCTGCTGCTGGTTCCAGCAGAGGCTACCAGTGTCTTAGGCCTAGTCTCCTGCAGATTGATCAGGCCTGACAGCCTACTATTCCTGCTAGCAGAGCTCGCTGGCCTGTAACCATTTGCTTGTTTCTATTGTATATACTATGTTCTCCTTTTCTGATTAATAAATTGCATTTAACTATACTGTACTGACTCCTGAACATCTTTGGGGAACCGTGACAACATGACATGGAGAACTGATTGAATATTGATTTGAACAAAGGCAAAATTAACAATGGATTATCATTAGGATTTCCACAGGGCCATATTAAGGTAAGTGTGTGTGTATATGTGCAGGTTATAATTACTACCACTACCACTACTTCCAGGAGCAACAGCATTATAAAAAATATATATCTATATACACATTATACACCCCCCAATGATTCTCCTCAGAATGTTTTTCAAAGAGAAGGCTGATGATTACTGATTGCAACTACAGAACACCCACCTGCATAGCCAATAAGAATAAGTCTGCCACTGACAGCCTTAGCTCTTGCATAAGGCAGGAAAAGAACATGTGGAGCATATTTTTATGCACTAAGAAATTATATTGTTGCATATGTTTTTTAAAAGTCACTTTCATAGTCAAATGACATGCATTACAATTAAAGCTGTTTGTCTATTCTAACTGCAATGCATATTAAAGGATAGCACATAACTTTGAAGTTAATTTTCAGTTACAGAACAAGCTAAGTGCTGAATCACCTGATAACCTTATCCTCCCATGGGTATTTCTGTGAAAACAAGAAAAAATCTAATATCCATAGCTGCGTTTTATTTATTTTCAGATCCATGCACTGTTTGCCACTAGTGACCTTGCAAGCAGAATTAAACCTTTCAAAGTCCATGACCTTGTTGTCATTAAAATCTATTCACATACTGGGCAGGCTTCCATGTTCATTAGGATAGGAAGGAGATAGATTTGAACATGCTTTTGAAGTGACCAATGCATTAATCAGGCAATTTCCTTCTTACCCAACAATAATATCCTGCTATGAGATATTAATTGATTAACTCTTTAAGGGCAAGAGGTGAATGCATTGCATTTCAAAGCAATAAGTTATACTTTCTGATCAGTAAGGCATTACTTGATACTGATAATAATTTACTTAAAAATATTAGTACTGGGGTATTCAATTGTTGAAACATATTTGACACTAAAAGATGTCATCATAGAATGCTCACTGGATGTTCTGGTGACTGATTATTCATTTCCTAGATTTTTTATGAATTTAAAATAATGTTAATCAATATTTTGCATAAATTGCATATGTACAGTGCTGATAATGTTTTGTGGTCATATTGGTGACTTTAACATAGCTTCAATGTAACTCTGTTTATGCTGCTATGTTTTTACTTATCTTCATCTGCATTCCTCTGACGATCAAGCCACTGGGGGACAAGGGGGACCAGTCCGTGTTAGAGACAGTAATATATGATTTGCTGTCGCATACCTGGATCAGCCATTCATTGCAGGCTCTATGAGGATTGCACCCTCAAATATTACAACTGTAAATGATCTGCAGTGTGACCCCACAGGCCACTCTGCATATAATCCCTGTTGCAACTTCATTGTATTTTGCACTGAATGCAGTGAAGTTGCAGAAAGCTGCAATGGCAAATGCTAGCCATAGGTGTGAACAACCTGGGTGAACAACATTCATTCTACTTTTTGGATATTAGTGCATTGATAACTGTTGTGCTAAGTTCACCACTGTAAATAAGGTCATTGCTTATAACATACAAACACAAAAAATTCTTACATAAAATGGACAGTACTGGGTAATATAAACCTGGGTACAATAGCAATATCCAAACTGAAAAGTAAACCATCCAGCATAGACCTGGATTGGAATTTGCTGCTGGTGAAATGGGATTGTGCTGGCCACACACATAAACTGGTAAGATAGGTGGGCTGACTGTTCCCAGACAGTATAAGTTGTACCTTACAATTCAGCATCTTTCCTTAGTTGTCTGCTCTGCCTAGTCAGTGAATATAAAGCCCTGCCTAAATACCTTATGTTAAACAAATTAAAAGCCAGACATTTCTATAGGTATACTTCCTTTTTAAAGACACATTTTTTAATGAGCAGTAGTTAGTAATATGCATTCATAACAAAGGGCTTGCTATCCCTTTAAAACGTTGACTGCTAGACGCAAGCTCCTTAACCAATACAATCAATGCATTTCTCACTGCTCTGGCGCTAAAATGGTTATTATACCCTACAAGGATGTCATGGCCAATTTAATGTTGTCTTATGGGGTTTTAATTATAAATAAATATTCAGGGAATGTGATATTTTCATGCCCCACCTGCATGTTAGAATGTACATTGCCCACAACACTTACTTCCTGCTTAAAGGGATAGTAATACTTCGTTTTAACTTCATTTTATTTTGTAGGCATTAAAAAAACATGAAGAATGATATAAGTCTTATCTCTCAAACCTTTATGGTTTAAGAGATATTCACAAACAAAGTATCCCCCCTCTGTT
This sequence comes from Rhinophrynus dorsalis, assembly GCA_037306005.1. NCBI lineage: Eukaryota > Metazoa > Chordata > Amphibia > Anura > Rhinophrynidae > Rhinophrynus > Rhinophrynus dorsalis. Next base: position 73,962,635 of record CM074719.1, on the reverse strand, counting down.
CAACCAGATCAGAAGGGAGGTGCCCAGGTAGACTGCAGAGAGGGACAATCTTCAATTAAGATAAGGGAAAAACCTGAAAAACTTGTCAAGGGGGGAAGGGCTTTCATTGTTTTCATACAAAGAAAATTGTCCCCTTCTGTTATCTGTCTGGTCATACAACCAGATTCACATCTGAGAAGAGATGGCTTACACTAGGTAAAAGGGGCGGGAGGGGGAACTTTGCTTGTGAATATCTCATAAACCATAAAGGTTTGAGAGATAAGACTTATATCATTCTTCGTGTTTTTTTAATGCCTACAAAATAAAATAAAGTTAAAACGAAGTATTACTGTCCCTTTAAGTGACACTGGCACATATTCATGATGATGTCAAGTGATGAAAAAGTAAAGTACAACCTACAATGTGGCAGATGTGTATGGTAGTGCTGGTGCTGGACTGGTGTGGTGTGATTGGTGGGACCTTGACAAACTGCATCCACCCCGGATGGAGAGGAATCATCATCATTTATTGCACATGCTGCAGCAACCATTGCTGCAGTCAGTTTTTTTTTTTAACATTATTCAAGATCAAAAAAAAAAAATACAGCAAAGTTACATGGTGCACAATAATTGATACAAGAAGCTTCAAAATACAAAGGGAGGCATGAATCTGGAAGTTCAAGCTTATTATAAGAAATTAAGTCAAAAGCATCACAAAGAAGATGCGTAATTGGAGATTATGAAGATGAAAGAGTAAAGAAGAAAAAAGGCTTGAGAAAACAAAGTCAAGAGAATGGAATCAACAAACAGAAAAGGAATGGAGTGAGGGGATGGGAAGGAAAAGGGGTAACAGGGAGGCAGACAATAAATGAGTAAAGTATATACTCTGGCACGGGACTGATGTCAGAAAGAGTATCTGAAGTACTAAATTAATTTGGAGGGTACAAAAATGAATACCATAAAGAGAAGCATTCATGAAAAGGTTGCCCATAGAGAGAGAGTACAGACGCTCCATGTCAAGTACGGCTTTCAGGCGGATTTTCCAGTCAGTTAATGATGGGGGGAGTAACAGATCCCCAGAGTGCAGGTACACATGCTTTTGCGGCAGTTACAAGCAGCAACCAGGAGCACAACAAGTACCTTTCGATTTGGAGTGAGTCTGACTCAGATGGCCATATATCCAACAATAAAATCTGAGGTAAGTAAGGGAGTTGGAGGTTTGACAGAGTGGTCAGAGTAGTATAGACTTCTCTCCAGAAAAAGTGTATAAGAGCACAATCTCAACATATGTGTAATAGTGAGCCCTCCTCTCCACCGCACATCCAGCAGTAACGGGGTTCGATACCATCGCATTGTGAGTTTGTAGTTCACCTCTCTAAACTGAATACTGGGAAGGAAAGACTTGTGTAACAGAAAAGGATGGAACCATTGTTCCTCTGTGATAGTGGTATCGAGATTGTGCTCCCATAACCTCTAATGAAAACGTGGATGTGCTGATGATTGAGGGCTTAAGAGCGCTTTGAGTTTGGAAATGCCACCTCGAATAGGAGTGTCGGCAAGTGCCAATTTCTCAAAGGGACTAAGTGATCTGGAAGAGTACACTTGTAGACCAGACGACTGCAAGAAGTGTCTAATCTGAAAATAGCGCCAATCTCATCCCCAGGGAGATCATATTGTGTCTGAAGGTCAATAAAGGAAGGGAAGGGGGAGGCCATCAGAAGGTGGTCTAAGTCTGTGAGTCTATCTAATTTCCAACATTCAAACTGTTTCTGATGTAGGCCTGGGCCAAAGGAAGTGTTCCCAAGTATAGAGAAAAGAGGTGATGGAAAAGGAGCAAGGTCGTACTCAAGTAACCACCTGTGCCATAACCGTAAGAGATGACCCAACACCGTGTTTAAGAAGAATTTTAGGTATGGATTGTCTCAGAGCCCAAAGTAGTTGCTGAAAAGAGACTGAGGGGTATTAAGTGTTGGAGCAATAAAGTCCAGTCTTTCCAGGGCCGAACATTGCAGATTTCCAGAATAAACTGGAGAGAAATGGCACTCCAGTAATTTAGGATCAAGGGCATACCCAATCCACCCGTACACAGTGGTCTAGATAATTATCACAGTGCCCGTGATTGCTTACTTGTGCTGTCAGTCAGGTGTGTGTACTCTCCATTGGCCACCTGTCTTTTGCCCGCCCAGGATTGCCTTCATAGACTGGGCTGAGGCACCATTTGGTTGCCCTTTCGTGGTGTCTCTATGTCAGCAGTCACCTGCCTTGTACCTGTTCCCTGGGCCTGTTTCACTTGCTACCAATACCAGCGTTGCTCCTGTAGCCAGTGCCTCTCCTGCATTGTTCCTGCTCCGTTCCTGACCCGGTTGGCGGTGCTGTCGTTCCTGTTTCCGTTCCTGATCCCGTGCTGCTGTGTTTCTGTTCCGTAACTGACCCGGTTGGCGGTGCTATCGTTCCTGTGTGGTCCTGGCTTGTCTGCTGTCACTGCTGCTGGTTATCGGTTTGGCTGCTGAAGTCGCTATGGCGACATTCTGATTTCTGTACACTCCTATCTCACTGGTTGCTGATTTGCTTGTATAGAACCGGTTGGGCATTCGCTTATCCAGTATGCGGTTCTGGTTTACTCCACTCTCACTGGTTGTTGATTTGCTTGTATAGAACCGGTTGGGCATTCGCTTATCCAGTACGCGGTACTGGTTTACTCCACTCTCACTGGTTGCTGATTTGCTTGTATAGAACCAGTTGGGCAATACGCTTATCCAGTACGCGGTACTGGTTTACTTTTTAGCACCGGTAGCTGATCCCGCTTGTATAGTACCGGTGGGGCTTAGGTTATCCAGTACGTGGTACTGGTTTACTCCATTTCACCGGTAGCTACTTCCGCTTGTTTAGTACCGGTTGGGAGTTTCGTTTATCCAGTACGCGGTACTGATTTACTCCACCATGCACCGACTGCTGATTCCACTAGTTTAGAGCCGCGTGAGCGCTATTGTTGACCAACATCAGTGCAGGTTTACTCCACCATCCACCGGCTGCTGATTCCGCTGTATAGAGCCGGTTAAGCACGCTTTGCTGGTTTACTCCACTTCCACTGGTTTCTAATCTAGTTGTATAGAACCGGGTGGGCTATACTGTTCTTCTATACATGGCACTGGGTCACTGTACATCCACCGGTTGTTGCTGTCTCTGTTGCTAACCAGTTGGGTCTCCTTGGTTGGGAGACTGGTTTGCTCCACTGTTCCATCTTATGCTGTTGCTCCATCTATGCAGCATTAGTGGATCTGTTCCTCTGTCCACTTGGCTGCCTTGCCCGGTAATTTGGCAAGGCAGGTAGAGACTCATTTAGGTTGGCGTGTAACCTCCAGACTTCCTTGCCTGGTATATTGGCAAGGCCGGTAGAGCCACAACCAGCTTGTTGTGTAAACCTCCAGGCTGCCTTGCCTGGTATATTAGCAAGGCTGGTAAAGCCACAATCTGTTCATCATGTAAACCTCTAGGCTGCCTTGCCGGGTATATTGACAAGGCCGGTAAAGCCACTATCTGTTCATTGTGTAAATCTCCAGGCTGCCTTGCCCGGTATATTGGCAAGGCCGGTAGAGCCTCCCTTGTGTATCTTGCAATAACTATTGTTTGTACCCGTTGTGTATACGTGATTTACGTGTATGATTAGGACCTGTGAGGGTTCCCATTAAACTTTTCAATAAAGTTTGATTTTTATCTTACTCTGTGTCTGAGAGTCAAAACAAACCATGACAGTACGAAAGGGCCATGATCTCAGACAGTAAGAGTAAAGGTAACGCACAAAACATCCATTGGATGATGGATGTACATGAGCGGCGTTTGGATCAGTTGGCATTGGCCATCCAAACTATCCTTGAGCGTACTGTACTTACCTACAAGCCTGTTTCAAGTCCGGTGGTCCCCCCAGTTTCGACACCGGAGAATGAAACTATTACCCCTGTGGCTGCAGTCAAAGGGCTAACCGCTTTTGCACCATTGCCACTCAGATATGATGGCGAACCCAGTCTGTGCAGAGGGTTTATCAATCAACTTGAGATATTCCTGGAGTTTACCTCTCATGCCTTTCCCAATGACCGTAGTAAAGTGGGGTTTATGATATCCTTATTGACCGGGCGTACACTGGCATGGGCCAATCCCTTATGGGAGAATGCTAAACCTTGCACAAAAAATTTCAGGGAATTTGTGCAAACATTTCGGAGAGTATTCGAAATCCCTGGTAGAACCACCTCTGCTGCTAAACGTCTAATGGAGGTCCAGCAGGGCAAACGGTCTGTGGGTGAATATGCCATTGAATTCCGTGCACTAGCAGCAGAGGTAGGTTGGAACAATGAGACATTACTGGCTACCTTTTCTCAAGCTCTGGGCGATTATATAAAAAATGAAACTACAGCTAGAGAGCTGCCTAATGATCTGGACGAATATATTGATTACACAATTCTAATTGACACTCGGATCCGGGACAGGCTTATGGCTAAAGACTGTAGGGGACGGTCAAAAAGCACTGGGCCTAGCAGTTCATTTTGCCCACCCATCCCTCCCTCGTTGCCTAATTCCAATGTCCATGCACGGGAACCTAGCGAACCTATGCAATTAGGTTTTACCAGGTTAACCAAAGAGGAACGAGCACTTTACAGGAGGCAGGGGTTATGCTTATACTGTGGTAAATCTGGGCACTTGCTAAAAACCTGTCCTGTACATCCGGGAAACGAACACACCAAGGATACCTTTGGGGGACAGGCCCTAGGTGGTGTTCATCTATCCCCAGGTTTGAGCATACAAAAACCCACCATCCAGGTGGTACTTTCTTGGGCAGATCACTCGGTAGAGTTTCTGGACCTGATTGATTCTGGTGCTGCCGGATATTTCATGGATGATGCCTTTGCTGAACGGCACAAGATTCCGTTGGTTGAGAGAGAATCCCCTCTGGCTATTGAGGCCATTGATGGCAGACCATTGCAACCTGCCCAGGTTACGTTTGAAACTATGCCACTTCCTATGACTATTGGGGCACTTCATAAGGAGAAACAGCAGTTTCAGATAATCAATTCTCCTCACCATGCAGTCATTCTGGGTGTTCCTTGGTTGCAATTGCATAATCCCCAGTTTGATTGGCAAAAGTGTGAGATTTCTGCCTGGTCCCAATATTGTATGGAGCATTGTGTGTCTCACCCGGTAAAGATTCTGTGCGCCTCCCCCTCATTGCCAGACGAATACCAACAATTCAGTGATGTCTTCAGCAAAGGGGAGGCTGGCACCCTGCCTCAGCACAGATTTTATGATTGTGCAATTGAATTGCTCCCAGGGGTGGTGCCCCCTAGGGGTCGTACTTATCCTTTTGTCTTGTGAGGAAAACCAAGCTATGGAGGAATATATTTCAGATGCCCTCAAAAGAGGGATAATCAGGAAATCCACCTCACCAGCTGGGGCTGGATTCTTTTTTGTGAAGAAAAAGAATGGCGAATTAAGACCATGCATTGATTACCGTGGCCTAAATAAATTGATGCCCAAGAACTCGTATCCAATACCACTCATCACCAAACTATTTGACAGGTTAAAAGGTTCCTCTATTTTCACTAAATTGGACCTACGTGCCGCATATAACCTCATTCGGATCAGAGCTGGTGATGAGTGGAAGACGGCTTTTAACACTAGATCAGGGCACTATGAATATCTAGTAATGCCGTTTGGTCTCTGGAATGCTCCTGCTGTGTTCCAAGAACTAATTAATGATATCCTCAGAGATATGCTGCAGTTCTGTGTGGTGGTTTACTTGGACGATATACTTATTCACTCTAATGACTTGTCACAACACATCGAGGATGTGTCAGAGGTGTTGCTCCGCCTACGTAAGAACAAGTTGTATTGCAAATTGGAAAAATGCGAGTTTCATAGATCCAATGTGCCCTTCTTGGGGTTCGTGATTGCTAAAGAGGGTATTGCCATGGATCAGGAGAAACATACGGCAGTTTTGCAATGGCCACGACCTAAGGGCCTAAAAGCGATTCAGCGATTTCTGGGCTTCGTTAATTATTATAGGAAGTTTATTAAGAACTTTTCCTCGATTGTTAAACCATTGTCTGACCTTACGCATAAGGGCGCTAATCCTTCCCAATGGTCTGAGGAGGCTGAACGTGCTTTTGAGACATTGAAATCTGCCTTTGCTGCTGCTCCAGTGTTATCCCACCCCAACCCAGCTCTCCCGTTTACATTGGAGGTCGACTCCTCAGAGATTGGGTTTGGGGCTGTACTCTCTCAGAGACCAGAAAAAGGGAGTACCCTCAGACCTTGTCTGTTGCCCAGAGTCACTATGAGATAGGTGACAGAGAACTACTGGCTATCATTCTCGCTCTTAAGGAGTGGTGTAATTTATTGGAAGGTACCAGAAACCCTGTTTTGATCCTCACAGACCATAAAAATCTGTCTTATCTTTCAGAAGCTAAGAGATTGTCTTCTTGCCAGGCCAGATGGGCGTTGTTCCTTTCCCGATTTAACTTTATTGTATCCTATTTGCCTGGTTCCAAGAACATTAGGGCTGATGCCCTGTCAAGACAATTTGAGCCTGAGAATGACAGGAGTGAGGTTCCAGCACCTATTACACAGCCTGATCGTATATTGGCCACATTACGCATTAGTATCACTTCGCCACTGGGGGAAGAGATTCTGGCCACCCAGGGTACTGCTACTCCAGAAACCCCAGTGGGCAAGTGTTTTGTCGATGAGCCATTCCGCACCAGATTACTTGAAACCTACCACTCTGGGCACATTGGTAGGGATCAATTAATATGGTCACTCTCACAGGTTTTCTGGTGGCCCTCCTTGAGGGCAGATTGTGCTGTGTTTACCAATGCCTGTGCCACCTGTGCTCATGCCAAGGCCCCTAGGCATCTCCCTGTGGCCTACTTCAACCAGTGCCTAATGGCGAACATCCCTGGTCTCACGTCTCTAATGACTTTATGGGAGAATTGCCAGTGTCTAGGGGTTATTCCTTCATACTTATGGTGGCGGACAGGTTTTCAAAAATGGCTCATTTCATGCCCCTCCGTGGCCTTTCCTCTGCCAAAGAATTAGCGATGGTTTTCGCTAAGGAAGTATTCTGGTTGCATGGGGTACCCAGAGTTCTGGTGTCTGACCAGGGGAGCCAGTTCATGTCTAGATTTTGGAGACCCTTTTGTGAAAAGATGGGCATCCAATTGTCCTTTTCCTCCGCATACCACCCCCAGACCAATGGGGCTGCTGAACAGGCCAATCAAGGACTAGAACAGTTCCTGCGCTGTTTTGTGACTGACCATCATGATAACTGGGCCGACCTGTTGCCGTGGGCAGAGTTCACCAGGAACTGTGCTATCAACTACGGGTTCCAGCCGTGTTTGCTCCCGGATTCATTTCAGTCTCAACAGATTCCAGCTCTGGATGAGCATATTGAGCAGCTCCGCTCCACATGGGCACAGGTTCAAAGGGCACTCAGTCAGTCTTTTCAGCGCCATCAGCGCCATGCAAATCTTAGATGGCTGCCAGCAGTCTCTTTCCAGGTTGGGGACAGGGTATGGCTATCCTCCAGAAACCTCAGTTACAAGTTCCATCTAATAAGTTGGCTCCCCGGTTTATTGGTCCTTATAGGGTGATTCATAAAATTAACCCTGTTTCGTATGCTTTGGACATCCCTGCGTCCATGCGCATTCACAATGTGTTCCACGTATCTCTCCTCAAACCTCTTGTATGCAACCGTTATACTACTAACCCTGTGGTGCCAGGGCCTATAGAGGTAGAGGGCCAGGAGGAGTACAAAGTTCAGAGTATCATTGATTCTCGCAGATTCATAGGAAAATTGCAGTATTTGGTACATTGGAAGGGTTATGGTCCCGAGGACCGATCCTGGGTGGATAGTAAGGACCTTCATGCTTCCAAATTATTGCAAATTTTTCATTCCAAGTACCCCCAGAAACCAGGTCCCTCTTCCAGAAGGGGGGGTCTTTGAGAGGGGGGTACTATCATGGTGCCCGTGATTGCTTACTTGTGCTGTCAGTCAGGTGTGTGTACTCTCCATTGGCCACCTGTCTTTTGCCAGCCCAGGATTGCCTTTATAGACTGGGCTGAGGCACCCTTTGGTTGCCCTTTCGTGGTGTCTCTATGTCAGCAGTCACCTGCCTTGTACCTGTTCCCTGGGCCTGTTTCGCTTGCTACCAGTACCAGCGTTGCTCCTGTAGCCAGTGCCTCTCCTGCATTGTTCCTGCTCCATTCCTGACCCGGTTGGCGGTGCTATCGTTCCTGTTTCCATTCCTGATCCCATGCTGCTGTGTTCCTGTTCCTTAACTGACCTGGTTGTCGGTGCTATCGTTCCTGTGTGGTCCTGGTATCACGGTGCCTGTGATTGCTGCAGTTCTCTGTCTATGACCTGCAGGGGGCTCCCATTGGCTGTCTGCAGTCAGCCCGCCTCTGGTTGACTTTTTAAACTCAGTCTGGGCACCCTTTAGTTGCCCTTTCTTGGTGTCTCTGACAGCATTTACTTTGCCTGACTGCTGAAGCTATTGGGCCTGTTCCTGAGTTCCTGAATTCTTGAGTTCCTGAGTTTACCTGTTCCTGTGTTCCCGCCTGTTTGTCAGTTCCAGTCCGGTTCCGGTTGCTGTCGTTCCAGTTGCCAGCCGACTTGCGGTGCTCGTCCCAGTTGAGCCTCGGCATGCTCCTGCTGTTTCCTGTGTTCAGTTCCTGTGGCGATATTTCTCTCCTGTCGCTCCCGCGACATTCTGTCTGTTGGTCCCAGCGTGCGGACGCTGGTTTACTCCATTAGCCTTGCGGCTCACTATACTGTTTGTTGGTCCCAGCGTGTGGACGCTGGTTTACTCCATTAGCCTTGCGGCTCACAATACTGTCTTTTGGTCCCAGCGTGTGGACGCTGGTTTACTTCATTAGCCTTGTGGCTCACAATACTGTCTGTTGGTCCCAGTGTGCGGGCGCTGGTTTACTCCATTAGCCTTGCGGCTCACAGTACTGTCTGTTGGTCCCAGCGTGCGGACGCTGGTTTACTCCATTGCCTTGCGGCTCTCTATACTGTCTGTTGGTCCCAGCATGCGGACGCTGGTTTACTCCATTAGCCTTGCGGCTCACAATACTGTCTGTTGGTCCCAGCGTGCAGACGCTGGTTTACTCCATTAGCCTTGCGGGTCACAATACTGTTGGTTGGTCCCAGCGTGCGGACGCTGGGTTACTCCATTAGCCTTGCGGGTCACAATACTGTCTGTTGGTCCCAGCGTGCGGACGCTGGTTTACTCCATTAGCCTTGCAGCTCACAATACTGTCAGTTGGTCCCAGCGTGCGGACGCTGGTTTGCTCCATTGGCCTTGTGGCTCATTCTACTGCCCTATGGGATTGCCTTAACTTTTCAATAAAGTTATGTTTTTACCTAAACCTTACGTCTGAGAGTCTTAAGAAACCGTGACACCTGGCTTGTCTGCTGTCACTGCTGCTGGTTATCGGTTCGGCTGCTGAAGTCACTATGGCGACATTCTGATCTCTGTACACTCCTATCTCACTGGTTGCTGATTTGCTTGTATAGAACCGGTTGGGCATTCGCTTATCCAGTATGCGGTACTCGTTTACTCCACTCTCAACGGTTGCTGATTTGCTTGTATAGAACCGGTTGGGCATTCGCTTATCCGGTACGCGGTACTGGTTTACTCCACTCTCACCGGTTGCTGATTTGCTTGTATAGAACCGGTTGGGCATTCTCTTATCCAGTACGCGGTACTGGTTTACTCCACTCTCACCGGTTGCTGATTTGCTTGTATAGAACCAGTTGGGCATTCGCTTATCCAGTACACGGTACTGGTTTACTCCACTCTCAACGGTTGCTGATTTGTTTGTATAGAACCGGTTGGGCATTCGCTTATCCGGTACGCGGTACTGGTTTACTCCCTTCTCACCGGTTGCTGATTTGCTTGTATAGAACCGATTGGGCAATACGCTTATCCAGCACGCGGTACTGGTTTACTCCACTCTCACTGGTTGCTGATTTGCTTGTTTAGAACCGGTTGGACATTCGCTTATCCAGTACGCGGTACTGATTTACTCCCTTCTCACCGGTTGCTGATTTGCCTGTATAGCACCGGTTGGGCAATACACTTATCCACTATGCGGTACTGGTTTACTTCTTAGCACCGGTAGCTGATCACGCTTGTATAGTACCGGTGGGGCTTAGGTGTAACGGTTTTTAGGACACTCAGACCAGTATGTGAAATAAAACACAATTTATTCAGAGTAACAATAATGCAAATGTTCGCTCTCTAGTGGCGGTTGAAAATAAACACACAGTGAAGACTGATAGGTTACAAGTGTAAATGCATAATAAGATGACATGTACAAATACTATGAATAGAATGGAATATCACCCCAAAGGGTTAAGAACTTGATAAACAGTCAGTCTCAGATGTGGATGTTTGGCACGCCCTGGGTGTTATAAGGATGCGCTGGTAGACAAAGTTCACCATGTACTGGAGACGTGACTGCCTAGCCAAAGTGTTCGAGTAATAAGCAGAATGGGAATCCAACTAGCCCCCTCGGGCGTACCTACTGGATCTGCTTCTGCGAGTGCAAGTGAGAATAGCCCACACGGGCGTAACGGAAACTGGCCTGCAATGCAAGAGCTACTAAGCCTCCTCAGACTTAACCGGATACCGGTATTTGAAGTGCTAGAGCCAATAGCCCCCACAGGCGTATATACCGGATCTGCTAGCGCTGAAGCCTTCTCTCTGCTGCCACTCTGCTTAACGGATATCGCCCAGTAACCGACAATAGGGGAGAGCCCTTGTCGCCCAACCGGCCCACAATACGTGACTACTCTGCAACGGAATGGATAGAGTCGGCGACGGTGAGCGGCCAACTCAGCAGACATAACACCGAGAAAGAGGCTCTGTTCTGGGAATAGAGAGAGTGAGAGCAAGGCAGCACTGCTAGGGTTAATAAGCACGTTTACTCGAGGCTTCAGCAAAACAACGAGGCTCTGCAGGATGAGGGCGGCACACTGAGGCACACACAGCTCTGCAAGGGTAGCGGTACACTGCACAGATAATAGGCAACACCAGGCAAGGTGGTCACACGGTGACTGGCAACAGCAGATGAGAATGTCGCGACGGCGACAACTGGAACGCAGGTCACTGGAACAGGCTGGAAGTCGATCTTCGGAGCAGGAAGTCAGCCGGGCCGGGTCGGAGCACGCAGGAGGTAGTCATACAAGCCGGGTCATACACAAACAGGGACGTCAGCCAAGCCGGGTCAGGATCCAAAGGTGGTACGCAGTCAGGCCGGGTCATACACAAACAGGAACACTGGAGAATAGTCAGGACAAGCCGATTAGGTACACAGAAATCCGGAACACAGGAACACAGCAACAGCACTACTGGCTCAGAAACACCACGAAAGGGCATCTGACAGGTGTCTGGGCCAGGCATAAGAAGGTCACCAGGGGCGGGCCAAACTGGCTCAGCGAATCAGAGCGAACCACAAGAAAGAGTGACAAGAATCACAGGCACTGTGATATTAGGTTATCCAGTACGTGGTACTGGTTTACTCCATTTCACCTGTAGCTACTTCCGCTTGTTTAGCACCGGTTGGGTGTTTCGTTTATCCAGTACGCGGTACTGGTTTACTCCACCATGCACCGGCTGCTGATTCCACTAGTTTAGAGCCGTGTGAGCGCTATTGTTGACCAACATCAGTACAGGTTTACTCCGCCATACACCGACTGCTGATTCCGCTGTATAGAGCTGGTTAAGCACTTGTTAGTCCAGTACGCTTTGCTGGTTTACTCCACTTCCACCGGTTGCTAATCTAGTTGTGTAGAACCGGATGAGCTATACTGTTCTTCTGTACATGGCACTGGGTTACTGTACATCCACCGGTTGTTTCTGTCTCTTTTGCTAACTGGTTGGGTCTCCTTGGTTGGGAGACTGGTTTGCTCCACTGTTTCATCTTATGCTGTTGCTCCAACTATGCAGCATTAGTGGAGCTGTTCCTCTGTCCACTTGGCTGCCTTGCCTTGGCAAGGCCGGTAAAGCCACAATCTGTTCATCATGTAAACCTCTAGGTTGCCTTGCCCGGTATATTGGCAAGGCTGGTAAAGCCACTATCAGTTCATCGTGTAAATCTCCAGGCTGCCTTGCCCGGTATATTGACAAGGCCGGTAGAGCCTCCCTCGTGTATCTTGCAATAACTACTGTTTGTATCCGTTGTGTATATGTGATTTATGTGTATGATTAGGACCCATGAGGGTTCCCATTAAACTGTTCAATAAAGTTTGATTTTTATGTTACTCTGTGTCTGAGAGTCAAAACAAACCGTGACAATAATATAAAGTCACTTATCCTGGAGTGTTTAGATTTCCATATAAATCTCCACAGCAGACACTGAATGCGTTTAAGTTGTGTTTGTGGGAAATGCAGAGTACATAAAGTATTTTGGGCAATAAAATCATCTTAGATAGACTGATCCTGCCGGACCAGGAGACAAATAAGCGATCCCACGACTGAGTGTCCTATTTAATCGCTTGTTCCAGCTTGAGTGAAACTACCGAGGATAATTTCGGGGGGATATAGACACCCAGGTATTTAAAATAAGATTCAGCCCATGTGAAAGGGAATAGAGTTTGTAAGTCAGATTTGAAATTAGGCGGGATGTTGAGACTTAAAATTTCAGATTTTTGGAAATTGACTTTCATGCCCGAAAGGGAGCTGTACTCATTATTAATGCTTGAAGAGAGTCTGAGGGGTTAGATAAACTAAGTAATATATCATCTGTAAAACTCGCAAGTTTTATGTTCCTGTTCGCGACTTGAACTCCCGAGATAGTGCTGTTAAGCTGGATACAAGACAGGAGGGGCTCTAACACTAAGACAAAAAGTAAAGGGGAGAGCAGGCAGCCTTGACGGGTTCATTTACTAATAGCGAAGGGATGAGATAAATACCGTTCACTGATATCCGAGTGGAAGGAGATGTGTATAAAGAAAGGATTGCGTTCATAAATCTGTCACCTATGCCAATCCATCTCAGAACCTCAATCATATAAGCCCAATTCACCCGGTCAAATGCTTTCTCCGCGTCTAGTGATAACAAGAGAAGTGGTTCGGTGCTATTGGAGGATGTGTGTAAGATCGCCAAGGTGTGGATGATATTGTCCCTGGTTTCTCTACCCGGTACAAAACCAGCTTGATCTGGGTCTATGAGAGAGGGAAGAAGATGCTTCAATCTAGAGGCAAGGATGTTTGCAAATAGTTTTAAGTGAAATGGGTCTGTAGCTCCCACAACAGGAGGGGTCCTTCCCTGGTTTAGGGATCACAGTCACGTAGGCCTGAAGGGCATGCGGTGACCAGGGAGATCCTTCAAGGACAGAATTTAATAAGGAAGTAAGGTAAGGGAGGAGGGTATCTAAAAAAGTTTTATAGTATAGAATTGAAAAACCCATCCGGGCCTGGGCTCTTCCCAAGCGGGGAAGACTTAAGCGCAATGCAAAACTCTTCTGCTGAAATCGGATTTTCCAAACCCTTCTAAGCAGCCGCGTCTAAGTAAGACATATGTGCACGTGACAGAAATTCCCTGATGCTCGAGGTCATGTATAAAGTAGTGTCAGAGGGATTGGGTGAGCGAAGATTGTATAAGTCCCGGCAGAACCTAGCAAACTCAATGGCAATATCATCGTATTTATGCAAAAGAGAGCCAGAGGACGATTTGATATTGTGTATATGCGCAGAGGTTCATACTTTGAGAACTAGAGAGGCCAGGGTCTTACCACACTTATCCCCATTTAGGTAACGCCGAAATCTGAACTATATATGTGATTTCAGGGATTAAGCTTTTAAAAGTAAGGCGAGCTCAGAGCGAGCCTCCGAGAGTTGTGGCAGAAGAGTGGGCGTTGGCGCTGCTTTATGTTCGAACTCCAGAGTGGCTAAGTGAGATGTGAGCCGGTCCAAAGTCTGTCTTGCTACCTTTCGTTTCCGACTACCAGCAGATATTGATATTCCCCGGACATAACACTTGTGTGCCTCCCATATCGACGAGCAAGACACGTCGGGAGTAATATTAGTGGAGAAATACTCATCTAAACCCTGTAAAACACGAGCCTTGATATTGGCATCCAACAAAAGGGATTCATTTAGTCTCCACAGGCCAGAAGGCTTGGGGGATGCATTGAAAGTCAGTGTGAGGGAAATGGGAGCATGATCTGACAAAGTAATAGGTCCTATCTCAACTTTAGAAAGCTTATCCAGATGAAACTGACTGAGGAAGAAGTGACCAATACGCAAGTAAGAACCGTGTGGGTGGGAGAAGAATGTGTAGTACCTAGAGGTTGAGTAAGTAATCCTCCAGGTGTCAATGAGTCCCAGATCAGTTAAAGATTTTAGAATGGGTCAGGCCGTGGGACACCGAACTGGTAGAGGAGCGGTCGAGAGCAAGGTTGAAGCAGACATTGAAATCACCCTCAATATTAGCAAACCAGACTGGAAGTCTTGAAGGGATTGTAAAGCCTGTTGGAAAAAGGATAAGTGACCGGAAGTGGGGGGGTGTGGTGTCGCCAATGTTACCTGAGTGCCCGCCAACAGCCCCTTTAAAAATAAAAACCGACCTTGAGGGTCTGCCTTAACAGCGTTACTCCTCCAGGTAACATTACGCCCCTCTAGAATGGCTACCCCACCCTTCTTTTCAAGAGCCGACGCCGTCCAAAACACAGGGAAGTGTCGCATCGTGAGTACTGGTTGTGAATTCCTCACCAGGTGCATTTCCTGCAGGAAAACCACATCCGCCTGGAACTGTATCACTTCCCTTAAAATCATGGAGCGTTTCTCTGGTCTTTTGTAACCTTTCACATTGTATGAGACAAACTTAATGTGGGGAGAAGGCATGTGATACAACAAAGACTTAAGTTTGTACACTAGACACCAGTAACCATGGGTCTTGTCTCCGCAGCGATCAGGCAGGGAAGGACAAAGTGGGAGATAAGGGGAGGGATGGTACAAACACAAGGAACAGAGAAAAAAAGAAAATAGGATGAGAAGACTGAAAAGATGGTAAAAGAGAGAGAAGAGGAGTGGCGTTAGGGTGTCACCTGCAGCACCATTAGCCATCAGCTGGAGCTGACCGCTGAAGGTGCATTGCACAAATGCGGGAAAGGCCCATAGGCCACGTGCGGATCACAGAACTGCGATGAAAATCAAAATAACAGAGGGATTCATGATATCTGGGCATGGTGAATCACTTATTAACATCTAGTTAGGTATAGCAGCAAATATAAAGCATGATCACAGTCAAAAATAAAAGTTGTGATTAACAAGGGAACTAAGAGTAATTCGCCGGTTCTAAGACCGGGAAACATGTCAAATGTAATAATAGTAAGTCAGCCAGTCAGGAGTCAGCGCGCCGATGGCCCCCCAGAGGAAAGTATCCCCCAACAGGGCCCCCGACGCTCCAAGTCCTCCCCGGGGGAACAGGCTTCAGAGACCAGGAGACCCAACCCCTCCCAACTCAGCAAGCAGAGACCAATCCCTCAAGTGTTTTAGTAAGGATGGGATGATGAGCCGAGCCAGACCACAACACAACAGATAGCGTACTCACTGTCCCAAAAAGAGAGAAAAAACAAAATCCATTGGGTAATGCTAGAATGGTCAATCGGTTATGTCCAGGTTGGCTCCCCATGTCGCCCCCCCCAAGTCCACAGAATGCCGCCAGCCCCATCATGAACATGAAAACAAGAATATCATATCATATAAAGCCATAAGGGCATAATAAAGTGAGATGTGAGTAGCGAGAGCACAAATATCATTACAAGTATATCCCTGTAAGCATGGACCGTGCTTAGAAGAGGTACATCTAAGTAGAAATATTGTTAGAAAGTCAACAGCACTAAATAGCAGTATAAGCATGAGTAAATGAATACCCATTCATAGGCCAACCAGGGAATGAGTTCAGGAAGTCGGCAGTTAAAGTACATGGCAGGCAGTCCGTAAATCCAGTGGAAGTGTAAATGTCTGTGGTGAGCAAAGTGTTCATAGGCTTTGGTTTGCCACTAACTTCGGGGGCCCGTTCTGAGGGAGTTGGAGATGGTGGAGGCGGTATGGAAATAGACAAAGTCTCACAAAATTCTTCCACATCACCTGGGTCTTTCAGTGTAGTCTTTTGCCAGCATGGGAAGTGGATAGTTGGAAAGGGTATCCCCAACAATACTGGATCCCCAGGTGTCGAAGGTGCTCCGACAGGGGTTTTAGTTGGCGACGGAGGGCTAGAGTGAAAGGTGATAAGTCTTGATAGATCTGGATCTCCACACAGGCGTACTTAATAAATGGTTTGTTCCTACATGCTGCCACTATAGCATCCTTGTCCTTGAAGTAGTGTAGTTTGCATATAATGTCCCGTGGTGCGTCCGTGGGACCACCTCTGGCCCGGAGGGCTTTATGGGCCCTATTGAGTAGTATAACATCTTCCTGAGGTCTATCCAGGATAAAAGCAAAGAACGATTGTAGGAAGGAGTGCAGATTAGTGTTGAGCGAGCACCACGATGCTCGGGTGCTCGGGTGCTCTGACCGAGCACCCCCTGAGGCTCGAGTGCTCGGCCGAGCACCCGAGCCCCATTCAAATGAATGGGGCGACACCAGGCACCCCCTGCTCTGATGAGGGGAGGGTGCCTGGTCAATGCCCCCTTCATCTCCGCTATGCCCCCTTCATCTCCGAATGCCCCCTTCAGCTCCGCAATGTCCCCCTTCAGCTCCGCTATGCCCGTCTTCCACAATGTGCCCCTTCATCTCCGCTATGCCCCTCTTCCACAATGTGCCCCTTCATCTCCGCTATGCCCCTCTTCCACAATGTCCCCCTTCATCTCCTCTATGCCATAGAGGAGATGAAGGGGGACATTGTGGAAGAGGGGCATAGCGGAGATGAAGGGGCACATTGTGGAAGAGGGGCATAGCGGAGATGAAGGGGCACATTGTGGAAGACGGGCATAGCGGAGATGAAGGGGGACATTGTGGAAGAGGGGCATAGAGTCTATGCCCCTCTTCCACAATGTCCCCCTTCATCTCCGCAATGCCCCCTTCATCTCCGCAATGCCCCCGTACCTCCAGTCCCTGGTGGTCCAGCGGAGCTTCTTCGGATCTGTGCCTCTTCCGGCACAGATCCCCGCCACCCGAACATGGCGGGAGAGCACATGGCGGTACTCGATGAGTACCGCCATGTTCCGAGCAGAGCGATGCTCGAGCCGATCCGAGCATCGGCCGAGCACGCTCGCTCATCACTAGTGCAGATCTTTCTGAAGTGTGGATTCTGTAACTCCCCGCAGTTGCAGGTTGCAGCGTCAGCCACGATTATCCAGATTGTAGAGCTTATATTGGAGAAACTGAAGTGTTTCCTGCTGAGTCACATAAAGTTGCTCCAGATTATTAAAGGAGGAGGCTAACTCCTTCTGTGCTTCCTCAATCGTGTCAACTCTGGTTGACAGAGAGCAAATATCCTGCCTTAATTCTGCCACTGCTGCAGTCAGAGCCTCCTTATTGTCCCCAGCCAGGAGTCTTAGGTCTTCTTTAGTTGACAGTGAGGCCAGGCCTTCAGAGAGATAGGAGTCGGCTTGCTGTAATGCTAGGAGCCGTTCACAGCACGCTGAATGGAAGCATGAACGTGGTCCCTGGGGCAGCTGGGAGGGAGGTGGGAGGAGAAATAAGACCTGCTGTAGAACTGTGCTGTGCACATAACGCGGAAGTGCACAGCACAGAATTTGGCATATCTTGAAAAATATTTCAATTAAAAAAAAAAACAACAGCTTTCGTATAATAATTTTTATCAACAAAGCGGATGGTAACACCTTTTTATAAGGTGATCCATCTGCTTTAACACACCTTACATGCTAGAAAGCACTGACTTTGTTCAACTTACACTCTTTGTAAAGTATTTACTTTAGACTGTAAGCTTTTGGGCAGGGCCCTCACTTCCAGTGTTTCACTTTTCAAAGCACTCCATATTGTCTGTACCCTTAACCCTTTGAGTGCCAGAGGGGTACACAAACCATTGCAAAGCAATGCGTTGCGTACCCCTCTGACACTCAAGGGTTAAATTGTAAAGTGCTGCATACACTTGTGGTGCCATCTAAATAAACATATGCATTTAGTCCAGTGTGTTTGGTGTTAAAAAAACCATCAGCTTAATTTCAAATGTCTTTGTCGTCTGTGTATTTTTGAAGTTTTTGATTTTAAAGAGAGGAATATTTAAAATGTAAAAAAAAATATTTTGTAGGGTTTAACCCCTGAGTAAAACAAGAGTACTCCCACTGCTGAAAGGTGGTTTATTCCAAAGTTATTACAGTGCAAAATTTATTTTTTTTTAGGTGCAATATCACGGTGGTCTGAAACTGTACAGTGGCGCTGTTGCTACACCATCCTATGGAGATTTATGGTCTATGGACCAGAGCTGTCCATAGGATGGTGTAACAACAGCGCCACTATACAATTTCAGGCCACTGTGATATTGTACCTAAAAAAATTAAACTTTGAGCTGTAATAACTTTTGAATAAAACACCTTTCAGCAGTGAGAGTACCATTTTTTACTCAGAGGGATTAACACTACAGTATATATTTTTTACATATTAAGTATTATGATCCCTTTAAGGTAATGGATGGAGTGGCTTCTCTGGATAAAATGATGACTGACTGTGGTATGGTTCTTGGTTTATGGTATTTCTCAACAGATTTTCTGTGTGTATTCATCCTAAAATTAAGTGGTAGGCCTATTTCACCAGTGTAAACAGTATCACATACAGTGCATTGTATCATATACAGTCGTGTGAAAAAGAAAGTACATCCTCTTTGTATTCTAAGGTTTTACATATCAGGACATAATAACAGTCATCTATTCCTTAGCAGGTCTAAAAAGTAGGTAAATCCAACCTCAGATGAACAACACATGACATATTACACTGTGTCATGATTTATTTAACAAAAGTAAAGCCAAAATGGAGAAGCCATGTGTGAAAAACTAAGTACACCTTATGATTCAATAGCTTGTAGAACCACGTTTAGCAACAATAACTTGAAGTAATCATTTTCTGTATCACTTTATCAGTCTCTCACATCTTGTGGAGGAATTATGGCCCACTCTTCTTTACAACATTGCTTCAGTTCATTAAGGTTTGCAGGCATTTTTTTATGCATAGCTCTCTTAAGGTCCAGCCACAGCATTTCAATCGGGTTGAGGTCTGGACTTTAACCGGGCCATTGCAACACGTTGATTATTTTCTTTTTCAGCCATTCTGTTGTAGATTTGCTGGTGTGCTTGGGATCATGGTCCTGTTGCATGGCCCAATTGTGGCCAATCTTTAGCTGTTGTACAGATGGCCTCACATTTGACTCTAGAATACTTTGGTATACAGAGGAGTTCATGGTTGACTCAATGACTGCAAGGATCCCAGGTTCTGTGGCTGCAAAACAAGCTCAAATAATTACCCCTTCACCAACGTGCTTGACAGTTGGTATGAGATGATTGTGCTGATATGCTGTGTTTGGTTTTTGCCAAACATGGCACTGTGCATTATGGTCAAATATCTACACTTTGGTCTTGTCTATCCAAAGGACATTGTTCCAGAAGTCTTGTGTTTTTTTTAAGATGCATCTTTGCAAACGTAAGCCATGCTATCATGTTCTTTTTAGAGAGAAGAGGCTTTCTTCTGGCAATCCTTCCAAACAAACCATACTTGTTCAGTCTTTTTCTAATTGTACTGTTATGCCTGGAGAGTATGAAATGTAACTCTTGGGTTTTTTGTTATTTCTCTGAGCATTGCACTGTCTGACCTTGGGATGAATTTGCTGGGATATCCACTCCTGGAAAGATTGGCAACTGTCTTGAATGTTTTCCACTTTTTAATAATCTTTCACACTGTAGAATGATGGACTTTAAATTGTGTGGAAATTGCCTTATAACCCTTCCCAGAATGATGGGCAGCAACAATTGCTTCTCTAAGATCATTGCTGATGTCTTTCCTCCTTGGCATTGTGTTAACACACATCTGAATGCTCCAGACCAGAAAACTGCTAAAACTTTGGCTTTTATAGAGGTGGTCACACTTGTTGATGATCAATTAATCAAGGGCACTTGATTAGCAGCACCTGTCTGCTACTTAGCATCTCAATTCCTATGGAAGCAGTATGGATGTACTTAGTTTTTCACACATAGCATCTCCATTTTGGCTTTATTTTTGTTAAATAAATCATGACATGGTGTAATATGTCATGTGTTGTTCATCTGAGGTTGTATTTACCAAATTTTTAGACCTGCTAAGGAACAGATGATTGTTATTATGTCCTGATATGTAAAACCATAGAAATAAAAGAGGGTGTACTTTCTTTTTCACATGACTGTATACAACATTTGCTGATGTACATGAATATAATCCATTTTTGTTGTGTTGCGCAGTATTGCTTTAACAAATGTGTTCACATAATTTTCAGTGCAATTTATTGCAAAGTTTGGTCCCATTATCAATGTTTGTGAGTTCATTGGTCAGTTTTCTATTAATCAATTCTGAAAGAAAAATTGGTTTGCTGTTGAGCATCAGAAAGGTTAAGTTATGCAAAACACTTCCTTTCCGTGCCCAGTGGTATGGGTGAATGCGGAACCTGTGTAGAAAGGAGTTTTACAGACTGCTTCTGGTGGGTGGCTGATGAGTATGCAGGGGGCATAGCCCCCTTGCATACTCATAATCAGAAGTTCACCTGAGTCCTCATTTGCCTCCTTCAGAACAACTTGCCAGCATGACATCAAGCTCCCCTACATCTCGAACAGCAACACACTATAATTCTTTACTGTGCAAGCTCACCTGCATCCTTACTGCTCCTTCATAACAACTTATAAGCACCATCTCATTGTCTCTTCAGCATGTCCAGTAATGAGAAAAACATACAAACATGGCCATATTTATCTCTATGTTCCATTTTGCTGTTGTGTTTCATTGTCAAAACAAATGTTATTGTCTCAGTTCTCTTCATCTTAGAATACATTCATCCTATTTACTATATATATGAGAACTCCCTTTTACCGTATGTCAACCTCCATGTTTCAGATTTACATAGAGAGGGGGTGTTCTTTGTCTGCTGTTCCTGCCCATTTTTGTCTGTAAGATCACGTTGTGTGGTTGCTTACCAGTCGCCACACATGACTTGCAGCTGGATTTCATGTTCCTTTTTGTATTATGAAGAAAAGAATGCAGTGTGCATTTGTGCTTAGTAAATGGACTTCATTGGCAGCTGTTAATCTGCCACATCACCTAATTAATGTTCTGTTACCTACTCACTCTTCTCTAAGGCTTTCTCATGCAGAAGTAACCAAAAAAGATGAAAGCACTCAGAGAGATCCTACACATCAGACTTCCAGGAGAAGGAGGACATAACTACAGGGATCTATGGTGGCTTAGGGATCCAGAGATGTTGTATACCTTTTTTGGAATTTGTGAGTGCATTACTTTATTTTAATGTGTGATTTTGTTGACTAAAACATATAACACTTAGTATTGCCGATGTTCTACTTCTTTTCATGTGTTGCTGATATCTGGAGGGAGCCATCCCTCTGAGCGAAGTCAAGCCTCCTTTGGTTGAAATTTCATTAGGTGGCCAAGTACAAGACCACCAGCTCTGAGTTGCAGCACAGGTGTCAGTGATGGGGAGAGAATTAGGTATAAAAGCTACTACTCTCCCATCTGCAATACATCATTCCAATTGAGAAAATTATGACTCCCATCCTACAAAGTAGGAGCTTTCCATAAGCTATTTTACCTATACCTGGTATAATTTGTGTGTTCACTTGGACATCTGGATGGTGTTATACATTTGTACATTTATTATTATTATTTTTATTGTTTAGAAATTTTATTTAGATTTTATTTCACATCATCACCATTGTTGTACATTTTGTGGATATATCCCAGGGGTGGGAGTTCTTATCTTCCCTAATCACAGTATTATTTAGTTCTTATTGTGTAGAATGATATTGATTTTTAAATTGCACTCACTTTTTTGGTGTATTATTCCATGCAGACGTAAACTGTATATAGATCATATTTGTGTGTATATGTGTGTGTGTCTCTAAAACACCGGAGGATTGAACGTTATCCAGACTATTGCAATCCATTGTATACCTCTTTGACACTTATTCTTTGAGTGTCTGGGGGGGGGTACCAAGCACATTGGGCATCAATGCTTAACCTTTTGAGTACCACATTGCTATGCAATCCATTGCAACACTATGGATGTGTCTTTGACACTCAAAGGGTTAAACCTTTGACTGCCAGAAGGTACACAATACATTGAGTATTTCTTTTTAACCTTTGAGTGGCACAGAGGTATCCAACACATTGCAATGAACTGGATAATTCTTTGCAACTGAAAGGGTTATATCAAATGGGCAAAGCTGTGACATTATTGCTAGTAGCTAATATTTCTGAAGAGTACCTTAATCCTGGTTTTAATGCGTAGTTGATGAAAACCATTGAATAGTAACAGGGTACCAAAATGAAATAAAACCCCTAAAGCGTAATTGCAACATAAACCTTAATAATAATTGATTATTTGGCAAGAAAGCAGTGAGTGTTTCAAGAAAAGAAATGTACTTATGCATGTGGTGTTATAAATCACCTTTCCATTTTACATGGTATTCTTTAATGTAATCTGTATTTTGTTTTATTAAAATTCAATTGAAATAGAATTTAGGTTGAAGAAGCAAAATATCAGGAGTTAATGCTCTCATGCCAAGTTTTGATTTTTTTTCAATTCCTAAAAACTTAAAGGGATAGTAATATTTCAGAAAAAACGCAGCTCCAATTAACCACTTAAGGACCAGCAGCACGTACTCTGATCCAATTCAGGGCTTCCCGAACAGCGTGTAGCTGTGCGGGGAGCCCTGAAATCCATGATGTGTCAGGACCATCATGGGTCTTTTAGGGAAGTTTTCCCATGACAGTCTTGGCATGTCATGGATCCTTAACCCCTTAACGACCGGCGGTCCTGGGACGTTTCTTTCTCATAAGGACCGCATAGAACCACGTGGACGCGCCAGTACACGTGACGTGTCACGTGTATCGGAGCGTCACTATGGGGCCTGATAGAGATCGCTCTGATCTTGGAGCGGTCAATTTCAGGCCCTATTTTTACTTACAGCGTAAGTAAAAAGTACGTGACGTACTATGACCGTCATCACTCCTTGAGTATTTCAAGGACCGTGACGGTCATAGTACGTCACATGTCGTTAAGGGGTTAAGGGGTTAATCTTCATAGTGTTTGGGCCATGAAGAGTGCTATTTCAATACTGTCAGAGTTGTAGTACAAGAGTAATTGAATGATAAAGTATCCCCCTCCTGCCACTTTACTTAGTGTAAGCCAAATCCCCTCAGATGTGGAATCTGGTCACTTGACCAGACAGATCAAAGCAAGGAGCAATCTTCTTACTGTGAGGATAAGGAAAACCCTGCCCCCCCCAACAGGTTTTTCAGGTTTTTCCTTAGCTCACTGAAGATTGTCCCTCTCTGAGATCCATCCGGACAGTCCTTCTGCTCTGAGGTAACCAGTGTTACATCAATAAAATGGGCGGGAGGGGGATACCTTATCATTCAATTACTCTTGAATTACAACTCTGACAGTATTGAAATAACACTCTCCATGGTCCAAATACTATGAAGATTAATTGGAGCTGCTTTTATTGTCAAACATTACTATCCCTTTTAACATTCTATACAGTAAGAACCTTGACCATGCTGATTTTGTTTTTTATAGACAAATATAATGGGCTTTCTGAACTATGTTTCGTTTTAAGAATGTAATCTAATAGATTTATATACAGTATTGCCATTATGATTAATGATGAGTGGGTCAGTTGCATTCATACAGTTAAGATAAGTTAAGCTTATGTTCTTTAAAGGATCATTGAAGAATTACAACATCAATGATAAAAATACATTATGGTTATACATATTTACTAAGTGCAACAAATAATATTTTTCTTAACCTCATGGATTCTAAAATATTTTCAACACATTGTTTCACAATGAGCTAGAAAGGTCTATAATAAGAAAGAAAGAAATGGTGCCTATTTTTTAAGCTTTATTGTGGATTAAGTAGGAAATACATCACAGTAAGTTAAAAGGGTATAATTACCATAAACAGAGAATACATCTTAATTATCATAATTAGAAAAAGGTTGGGGAGTAAAGCTACCAAATTACAATATTCACATTAGAAATGTAAGGAACATTGCTTTATGTGTTTTGCCTTTCAGTGTTGACCAGGAGGACATATCTATTCATGGTCTCAAACAGGAAGGATGAACATAAGCAGTTCTGGCTGTGCAAGTGAGAAGTTGTAGGGGAAAGCAGGAAATTCAGGCTGAGGGCAAGCACACACGGTGATGGGGCTTGTGAAAGGAATTCCTCTCTTCTTCTCCTTCAGGTTGTCTAAGGTGTTAGGACCATCTAGAACCTCGAGCCACCCATCAATCTCAGAAGAACAATGAGTGATGGAGTGCCACTAAATACATACAAAGTCACAAAAGCTCAATGAAGGGTCTATAACTGGAGGTTGGGAGAGGGATGTGGATGAGGTCGGAAGAGAAACACAGAAGCCAATCCAGAAAGTGCAAGGCCAAGGGATAGTAAAATGTGGTGCTATCACCATTTTATCCAGGTGTTGCCATTTAGAAGGGAAGAGGGCTACTGTGTTTGTCTCTCGTGCATGAAGTTTTTCCATACAATGATCGGCTCAACTTTAGAAAGCCAGAGTGCTAAAGGCAGACTGCTGGTTCCCCAAAAAAAGATGGACCCCTGCCTTAGTGGCATTTAGAAGGTGTGGAATACATGTACAATCTTGTTGACTATAGGAAAGTGCGCTCTCTTTTATTAAGGAGAACAGGAAGAACAGAGGGTGAAAGGGAACAGTTAGGTTAAGCTTGGAGTTGATGTAGCTTAGAATTGTGGTCCAATAAGGAAAGATGTTTGGACAGGACCACCAAATATGTAGCATTGATCCTGGGTGAGTAAGGCATCTCCAACACTTGTCGGGAGAGGTAGAAACATGGTATATAAGGAGGGGAGTTCAATACCAGTGGGTTATTCATTTATAATTCATCTCGCTGGTTTTAGTATCTTTGGAGATTTTATTAATAGCCCGAAAGATCGAGGAACAGTCAAACCTATCAAGGGATGTGTTCAGTTCTCTTTGCCATGCGATCAGGAAGTGAGGTTAGTCACCAGGGAGTGAAAGGAGCATGAGAAAATGTCAAAGGGATAAGGGTCGGATTTTCAGGGAAGGAGTGGTGATAGATTTCTTAAAGGCAATCAAAGATCTAGAGATGGAGCCAGATTTCCTTACAGTTTGGAGACAGTGTGTTATTTGCATGAGAGGCCACAAAGGGATAGGCTCATCCTTGAGATTGTGTCGCAGGAGATCATAATATATGTGTGAATCTCGATATGTTGGAGCTTAAATTGTGTCCAGAGAGTTAACTTTTCATATGGAAAAGCAGCTGGGAATTCTAAGCTGCCTATGATGGATTTAAGAAGTGATGGCCAAGTTGAAAATTGGCAGAAGTTGTTTACTTTATTCCAGGTGTTCAGGATATGACCAATGATAGGCTGTTGAGTAAAGGGAGGAGAGGAGTAGCTTGGGGCCCAACATAACTGAAGGAACTCATACATAAATCTGGTCCAGATCTAGTGAACAGATAACATTTAGGTGCAACTCAGGTCTCAAAAATATATCTAGACAAAAAGAAAAATAAGAAAATACAGTATGGTATCAGGTACAGACTGATTTCTCAGCCATATCCTCTCACCACTGTACAGAGACAAGTTCAGCGCTGAACGTTTGCTGGGACATTTAAAAATATATATTATTTATTAGTATCATTAAAAATTATATACCCACAATTAAAAAACATAGACACAGTTATAACTAAGTTTTGTATATTCTGTGTGCACAGATGGCACCACATAGGAATACACAGTATAAATCAGTTTTAGCACTCTATTGAACGTCAGTATAAATTAAAATGTTTAAGGTCTAGTTATTTATTAACCCTTGGTTGACTATTCCACTGTGAAGTGTAGCGATTTATTTTCAAATGCTTATCTTCTGTGTTTTAGAATCTCTTGGTAACATTTATCTACACAGTTTACTTGGGCCAATTATCTAATATGTTTGTTTGAGTAGAAACAGTAAAGCACTAATCAAAGAAAAATGCATTAGAGAACCTCTATTTGAGGTGATGTCAGTGCTTTTGACTTACAGACTTGTTCAATAATGACAACTTTGGGTTTTAATATGCAAACAAGTATAAACACTATGCCAGATGCTGTTGAATCTTAGCACTATTATGGTGCAATATTGGCAATGTGCTATGAAGATAACTGTATATATTTTAAACTTGTATATTTCAGTGCCATCAGTTTGAGTTATTTATGCAACACCCATCTCGTTCATGTTGACTTAGTGTTACCTGATTATTTCAGTGAGATATCTATCAGTGCAATTGTCTATGAACACCTCACTAGGAGTGGACGCTATCCATCCTGGCTAAGCTGCATTCTCAGCTAGCTGACTACCGGATCTGTCTTGTGGATGAATAGAGACGCTAAAAAGTAGAAGCTACAATGAATCTGAGAAGTATCAAATGAAGCTCTGCATCTGCATAAACTAATACTCGCGGTTAAGCCACATTCTAAACTGACTGACTGCAGCTAAATAGCTAACTGTGTACCAACCAACCAACCAACTAGTGAGGCTAGTTGGCAGCTTCAACTCAGAACATAGAGCTGTCATCAAAAGATAAGCATTTGAAAATAAATTGCTACACTTCACAGCGGAATAGCCGACCAAAGGTTAATAAATAACTAGAACTTAAACATTTGACTCTATACTGACTTTCAATAGACTGCCAAAACTGATTTATACTGTGTATTCCTATGTGGCACCATCTGTGACACAGAATATACAAAACGTAGTTATAACTGTGTCTATATTTTTTAATTGTGGGTATATAAGTTTTAATGTTACTAGTAAAGAATATTTATTTTTAAATGTCCTGGCAAACGTTCAGCACTGAACTTGTCTCTGTACATTGGGGAAAGGACATGGCTGAGAAATCAGTCTGTACCTGATACCATACTGTATTTTCTTCTTTTTCTTCTTGTCTGTATAACTGAAGGAAGAGTTGTGAACATCAGGACATCGGATCCAGATCCAGGTTGGTAAGTAAGTCGTAGAAAACAAGTTCCACTCCACCATGTATAAATGTAGGCTGAAGCCTAGTAGCAAGGCATAGCCCACACTGCCACCCAAACACAAACATCTCAAAACAATGATACTGTACGTGGCTAATCAAGAGTATAACATCCAAAAACAAAGAAATCGGATGAGAAGAGGACATCCATTAAAAATAATTTCTTTATTAATGACACAGAATGGAGAAGAGCAAAAAACAGGACTGACATACAATCACAGCAGTCCACTCCTTATGTGTTTTAGAGACGCATGGGGCTCCTTCATCATAGGATAGGACCGCCTCTAAACAAGCTTCATACAGAAAGCACACTGCCTTCTACGAAACATGGATTGACCCATTGATTTCCAGAATTGCAACCAGTGACACTCCCAACTGAATGCCATTCCGGCAATAAAAAGGAAAACTATGCTCATAGCCAAAATACAATTACTTTAACATTAAAAACACATTGAGCCAAAATGGACCAATAAGTTTTCTTAAAAGCAAAAATAAAAATGTTAACGAATGTTAATTAAGTTGAGAACTCCTCCCACTCAATGAGGAAAGTGAGAGAAGTGACAAGATGAATTATCCTATATAACAGTTCAAACCTTGTTCAGCATTTAGACCCAAAGGTTGCTTAGATCTAAACACAAAGATCTGAAAAACTTCTCTTCTTTTCAATCTGGCCACCCTTTCTCCTCCTCTCGGTGAGTGTGAGGCTAACAAATCAGTCTGTATCTGATACTATACTGTATCTTCTTCTTTTTCTTTTTGTCTGTATAACTGAAGAAAATTAACTGGTCTCAAGGCTTTTTGAAACATGTCTGTCCATCTCTTTGGGGAAGGAGGGATGAAGTCAAATAATGTAGCTATTGTCAAGACTTTGTGATATCTATGGGTATCAGGTAAAGCTAGTCCCCCTGTCTACATTTTGTGAGAGGATAAAAAAGTGGAGTCTGGGTTATTTTTGGACCCATATAAAGGAAGTAATAGTGGATTGAATTAAGTCTAGGAAACATATGGGTATGTGAATAGGAATGGCATTTAAAACCTAGAGGACCTTGGGGAGAATAGTCATTTTGACAAGGTTATTTCTACCTGTCAAAGACAGGAACAGGGAATTACAGGAGTAGAATATACATTCCAGAATATACATGAGGGAGAATCCATCAGATCCAGGGCTATTACCAAGAGCCATGGGTTTGATGTTTTGCGTAATTTCAAGTTTGGAGCTGGGGGATTGTACCTATGTTTAAGATATTTAATAATGTTTATCTGTCTTGCAACTGATTTCATATTAAGCACATGTAGAGCACTACATGGTGATGAATGCAAACATGCTGGGCCTTTTGTGCAAAACACCAAACCAACAACACTACAGGGGAGAAATATATCTTATCAAAAATCCCATTGATTTAAATTGGGCTTTTAAACTCTTGAAAGATACAATAGTCTCCAACTCTTTGATTGATGCATTGTAGACCTTTTGAGCATTCAAGGGGTTAAAAGACCCATTTTAATCAATGGTTAGTTTTATTTTTCCATTATTATTAAAGATGGTTTGCGCCAGAATTGATCATCATTTATTTGTGCAGAAGGCATATTCTGTCCCCAGAACACAGACTGCAGTTACATTTTCAAGGTTGTATATACAGTATATGGTAGACGTGTCAAAGTTCAGCCATCAAGGGCTGCAAACAATCTAGGGCTCGATACTATGCCGACTGGTAAAACAGCCGGTAAGGCAAAAAACAAACACAGAGCAAGAATACCACAGCAATTCTATAGCTTGACCAATACATGGGCCAACAAGCATTATTGGCCAAAAGTCACATAGTGGCCAAACGCTTGTTGTTGATTTTTGTTCCCACAACTCAAGCTAAATAGTGCGAATTTTGGGATCATCAAAGTAAAAAAGTAAACTCTCTTTTGTTGAGACAGTGTCAAACAACTAGAGTGAGCTCAAAACACAGTTACTCTTCCCCACCTCACACACACTCACCTCTACACTATCCCTAACATAAACACTTAAACAATGCTACCCCTAACACTCCAGATGAATAGTGGTCTAGGAAATAAATGCCATAGACCTCTAAGCAAATGCATGGAACTTTGAGGAAAGTGCTCTGTGGCATCAGATTATTATTCAGCTTTATTATGTACCTGAAATGCCTTTTTTCCAATCAGCATCTCCAGCCTTCATTTCAGAGGGCCTTTATCACCTTCAATGTTAGAGAATTCTCATTGCGCCTGAATATCTTGCAGCCTTTTCCAGCATTCAGGGAGTTAACCTCTTATAGTCTACAGTGGATCATGAAGCACTGCTTTGTACATCTCTTTAATATCAATGGGGCCGAATCAGGGTGTGGTCAGCCATGGTCTCTCTAGCTGTTGGGGCCCATAGGCCCAAGCATCCCCAACTAGCCAATTCCTAGCAACTGGAGAGCCCACAGCTGACTACATCTTGACTTGGGCACTTAGTATATATGGCCTATTCTTAAATGCCAGCATATGCTACAAGGCATTGGCTAACATGGAGCTTTAGCTCCCAACAGCTGGAGATCCCACAGTACATACGGCCTATTCCTGAGCCGGGGTTTATTCAACTTTATGCACACACACACACACACACATATAGCGGCTCCAGCAATGAACGGGTGAATTATTCATATAAAATTTGAACCCCGTGCTTCCTTCACTGTATTTTCCAGATGCAATGATCAGAGATCCCTGTTGCAATGTGCCATCCTGGAAAGTCCCTTTATTCCATGTACATGAACCACAAAATTTTCGCATGGCTGCGCCAAAGCAAATCTGTAAGTTACTCCGCAACCTTGTAAAAGCATCTTAATCTTTATTGATATTCAGACACATATTGGCATTGAGCAATTAACATCCAAACAACATATATATTAGAGTTACAGACTGTGAGACGTCTTCATGAGCAGGTGTAAATACTCAGATCAACGCATTTTGTGTATAGTAACGCTTAGTCGTGACCATAAGTTTGTCCCAATGCCCTAAGCTCACCTTTATAGCTTCCAGTCATGAATCAAAATCAGTTAGCATTTGGAACTTCCGACACCCGCTGCAAGCGAGAGAATTAACCCCTCGTCATTTATCTTCCAAATCAATCTGTTTTTCTCATCTAACAATAAACCAGGGGGCTCTTTCCCCCACCAAGCACACAGGAATCTTGGAAGACAAAATATACCTGATGTGTCAAACATTATTGCATACCCATAATATAAGGGTATTATAAGAAGCCATATAGGATAATGCTTGTGGCAAGAAGTCAGCGGTTAACCCTACGTAATCTCAAACAGACAAATAATCATCCACTATACTATATCCAAAACATTGAATTATGATATCCAAGTCTGATGATTACGCTAGGTAACCTGTATTGATAAACACTCAGTAACTTCAAACCTGAATTTGAAAAACCCCCTCCACATGAGGATTAAAAACACATTCTGATAGTATATTATTAACTTTTAATCACATTATATGTTAATCCCCATGTGGTCTAGAGACAAATGAGACTAATGAAAAAGTCTAAATATGCACAGTCTTTCAACCCAGGAATATGCACAAACATTTAGATACCATAGTTATCAGTCACCTGAATACTATATCATTATACAATTTCTCTTCCCACCAAATGGATGTGCACAGCCCTTGAAACACTAAACATAACAAGACACGTCATTGGTCTTATTAAAGCCCCTTGGGTGTCTTGTACCCAAAAGTAAAAATCCAATAGGCTTCTCTCCTCAAGAGTTTACCATCAAGATCGCCACCTCGCACACCCAAAGTGACACGTTCAATACCTTGCACTTTAAATATATCAAGATTACCACTGTGTACATCTTTAAAGTACGAGGCAACATTAGACCTAAAATTGACCCCTCTTATGTCACTTAGATGTTCATTTACACTCTGCCTAAGGGGTCTAGAGGTTTTACCCACATATTGCATTTGTCATTGACCACATGTGATCAAGTAAACCACCCCTTTAGTAGCACAACTGATGTAACTCTTCATTCGAAACTCTTCCTTAGTCACTTTAGAATCAAACACTTGACCTGTATCCATGTATTTGCAACAAACACATCTGGATCTCCCACACTTGTAGTTACCCTTTACTGACAACCAGGTACTGTTTTTCCTATCACCTACTAAAAGACTCAGAGAGAATAAACTCGCCAGAGTTGGTGCCCTTCTGGATACATAGTTCACACCTTTATCTATTACTTTTTTGAGTTTCTCATCACCTCTCAAGAGAGGTAGATACTTCCCAATGATGCTTGTAATCTTGCCAAACTCCAGGCTATATTGAGTTTAAAAGTCTATTTTATTTTGAATATTTTCACTTCTCTGTGTAACTGTTGTTTCTTTATAATTAATAAGATCCCTCCTATCCTTGGATTTGGCAATATTAAAACCCCTATCAATCATCCACTTGGAATAACCACAGTCCAAAAATCTTTGCTATAAACTCTTGGACTGTCTTAAAAAATCCTCATCATTTGTACAATAACATCACAAACATACAAACTTCCCTACTGGAATCCCTTTAAGGGTATTTCCAGGGTGGCAGCTGTCAAAGCTCAATAAACTATTACTTGATATAGGTTTATGATAGGTTTCCGTTATCACTTTTCCTGTATAGAGAGCTCCCCTCCGCACCAAATCCAGAAACACTATATTAGATCGATTCAATTCATAGGTGAAGTGCAAATTCAAAGCATTGTCATTTAGGTACTGCATAAAATATATTCTCTTCTGAGCCTCTCCATATCAAGAGCAGGTCATCAATATATCTTCTATAGACCTCTATTTCCTCCCTGAAGGGAGTCCCATCTCCAAAGATGCGGGACTCCTCCCAACACCCCATAAAAAGGTTTGCGTAGGAGGAGGCATTTGCCCCCATCGAAGTCCCGTACCTCTGGAGATAAACCCCCCAAAAGAGAAAATAGTTGTGGGTCAAGAGATATTCAAACACATCTACAATGAAGTCCCTGATTGACTCCGTATATATAGAATATTGATCCAAATTATATTTTATGGCACCCAAACCCAACGTATGCGGCATGCTCAAGTATAGTGACCTCACATCACAGCTAAGCCATATAAAGGAGGACTTCCAAGTAATTTGTTCCAACAATTGTAGAACATTTGTTGTGTCTTTGAGGTGACTATACAATCTTAAAACCAAAGGTTGTAAGAAGCAATCCACCCATTCTCCTAATGACTCGTTCAGAGAACCTATGCCTGACACTATAGGCCTTCCCACAACCTCCTTGACAGATTTGTGAACCTTGGGTAAATGGTGAAATACAAGAATAATAGGCTGTTCAATATATCTGCCTGTTCATAAGAAAATACTCCAAGGATCACTCCTCTGTCAATGAGGTTGTGTATCAAAGTCTTGAACTCCTTAGTAGGATCCTTGATCAGTTTACTATAGTCTGTTTGATCTTCTAACTGTCTCAGGGCTTCTCTGTTATAATATTCCATGTCCATCACTACCACTGAACCCCTTTATCAGCATTTTTAATAGTAATCTGTTCTAGCTCCCTCAAATGTTCAAGTGCCTGCCTATCTTATCTGTTGAGATTATAATCGCTTTTTCTACACACCAGGTTAGCATGGAGCTCAACCAGATCCCTCTCAATTAAATCTTGAAATGTATCCAGAATAACACCTCTGCAACCCACTGGATAGAAACGTGATTTTGAATTCAACACATGATCACTTCTTGCTATCATCTCCAATCCGACTTGATCATTACATGTATCATGTATCAAAGTGAGTAGATCTGTTAAACAACAAAAATCTTTAAAAGTAGACATTTCCACTTTCTCTGACACAAGGGTTACTATATCTCGAACTACTAGAGTATAATCATCATCAAAGTACTTTTTTAATGTCAATTTTCTAACAAATTTATTGATGTCAACCATTGTTTCACACAAGTTAAAATATCTAGCAGGCACGAAATTTAAACCTTTTTCAAGAACTCTCTTCTCCTCTAAAGTTAGCTCATATTTGCACAAATTAATGACTGATATTATTTATTTTTGTGTCCTTCTTCCTGAGTGTCTTCTTGTAAGTATCCACTTGTATATCTTCCACTTCTTCTTCCTCCTCCCCTTTCCTGATTTTGTTTTTCAGCCTTTTGTTAGCCTTGTTTTTGATGAAGTCAGAGATCTTCGTTCTTTGTTCCCTTGTTCTCGTTCACCGAGAAATTTGATTCCACTTTCTGTTCTCGGTTTGGTGATAAAAAAGATATAGCAGAGGGATCTGTTGTTTCTGACATGTTGTCCATAGACACTGAGGGAACATCATCAGTGCTAGCTTCTGGACTATCTGTTTCTATATATTACAGCAGCAACAAAGGCCAGAATGACACTGATAGTGGTGGTGATGTTCATCTCCAACTGCATCTGTTTCTCCTACTCCTTTTTTATTTTTCCCCAAAACACCCTCATACTCTCTCCATACCAGCTGCTCCACCACCCTCACTCACATCACCACAAGACTGTTACTGCTTTATGAGACTGTTGATGCCACACTTGCCATACCCGAGAGGGTGGTTCACTGACTGCAGAAGCAGCTTGCGCTGGCAGCTGATTTGTGCTGTTCATGCAACTGGTCTTTATTATTTTCTCCAGATCCCTAGGGAAGAGTTTGGGGGAATGGGGATGATGTGAGCATAGGGTGCTCCCTTTACTGCTGATGCTGTTGGATTCCTCCATACCTGATCAAGTTGCATCAGCAGTGTCCCCCCAGCTTCTCCCGCCGGTGATTATAGAAGCCAGCAGCCTTATTTTGTATTTTTTTGTTAAATGCTCTCTCTCTCTCCCTCAGTAATGATAGCCCTATTTCTAGGGCCAGCAGAGAGTATCCCAGAGGATGCAAAATCATAGAAGTAATAAAGGGTGAAGGGCACTCACCAGCACCAGAAGAGAAACAGAAAAGGATAAACTGAACTGCTGAGGATACCAGTAAAGAGACTGGATATTTAAACCACTGCTAAAGACAGGGAAAGGGAATATGGTAGGCCAAGGCTAGGTCAAGGGTGGAGCAAAAGGTCAGTCACAGAGAATAAAACAGGCTTAAATCATCAGGCACACAAGATGAGGTCAAGAGGATAGCAAAAGGTCAGCAACAGGCTTAAATCGTTAGGCAAGGCAAGGTCAAGAACACAGTAAAAGGTCAGCAACAGAGGTCCAAACAGGCTAAAATCAGCAGGCAAGAACAAGAGGATAGCAACAGGTCAGCAAAGGAGGATAATACAGGTTAAAATCGGCAGACAAGGCAAGGTCAAGAGAGCATCAAAGTTTGGTCAAATTGAACAGCCACTGGTTGGTAATGTAGGATCAATCAGGGACTTGACAAGAACAAACACAGCTACGTAGACAAATGCTTGGATGTAGCAGAGCTATGTCGATATATAGTGGCAAGAACTATGGATGAGTTTGCAATTGGGAGCTACAGAGCAGACAAGGCACCAAAAGAAAAAGGTTAAGTGCCGAGCAGAACACCAGGCAAGAGTGCCAGTAACATGACACTCACTCTCTTTCAGTATACTTTCTCTCTCTTGACTATTCTATAACATTCTGTATGGTGAGATGGTATGGGGTTTTTATTGCATGGGGGTGGGAAATTTCACCAATAGTCAGGAAATGTAACTGTTCTCATCATAAAAACTGTAGGGTTCTCTATGGGTTAGAATTCCTACTGAAAAAGTGGAAAAACATGTTTTTTTTCCACAAAGATTTTCACAAGAACAAAACGGGACTTTGTACCCTACAAAGCCCATAGAGGAATAGGTCTCTATGAGGAGGAATCAAGTAAATAACTCCTTGTACAAATGTCTTAACTTTCCAAAGGAAAGAAGCTAAAAATCAAAGAGTTAAACAAGAGGACTCTCCTCACAAAGTGAGGGCCCGCAGAAGCTTTAAGGAGAAAGGTAAAATAATAAAAGAACTAACTAGCTAACAAAGATCTCTTCAGGAGGGAAGTTGCACCAATTCAGGTGCATCTGATGAGAAGTTGACAAACAATACTTCTCCTTCTATACTTCCTCAGGTGTTTGTGTCAGTCACTATGGCCTTTGACCATTCCACAAAATACAAGTGGTGGGTAACTGACTCATGGCTCACAACACTCAATATAAATCAATTACCCTCCCTGCCTTAAGCTTGGCATATTCTGCAGGGTGGAAAGTCTGCAGATGCTTCCTATTCCTAGCATTCTGTTGGTCTCTACCATAAAGTGCAATGTGCAGAAACATATTATCAGATCCTCACATATGCAGATTCCCTGTCTGCTGGTGGTAGCACTAGTAGAAAAGTGATGAGGAGGAGGACTCTGAGGGTGCTGGGGAAACAACATGGATACCAGACAGTAGCTAAAGACGACAACACAGGCTGGTAGGGGCTTCCAAGTACTTTTTGTGGGAATTTCAACCACTTTCTTTTTTGGCTCTGGGGAATGACAAGGGGCAAAGTAACAGCAGCACTACATTTTTTTCATGGGGAGGTTTCCAAATAATTACCAGATACCTCTGGGTGGTTATATTTCATGTACTTAATTAGTTGTGAGTTTCCTTTTGCCTTTTCACAACCTTGTTGTACAGTGTGTAAAGTGCACTTGCCAAATATTGCACAATGCCTGTGCCCTGTGAAAAAGAATCCAATACATATGATTTTAGGATGGGGGTGGGATGGAGGAGCATCACCAGATGCACCTGTGTCAACAGCAGCACTAGTAATAGGATGATTTGTATTAGTAGGAAGGTGAACCATATCCGCAGTCACTTTTTCCATTTCACAGCTATGACTACTAACACCCATGGGCAAGGTGGACAGTGAAACACTAACCTGATAATCATCCTGCTGCTGCTTCGTATGATGCACTTTGGTCTCAGATGACTCACAGTCAGCAGTAGGAAGCAAACTTGCAGAATACATTGTAATGTTACTGCTGATGGTGGTGGTCGTTGTGGTGCCTGTTCCCAACTGCATCTCTCATTCCTATTCTTCATTACTTTGATCCAAGAAGGCTCTTGTGCTATCTTCTGTACCACCAGAACCCTCTTAGTCATCACCAACAAAACCAGTCTCTTTCTCCTCTCTTGGTGTGAAATATGACATAGGGTCCCCAAGTCTTACACTTGTAATCAGAGCCAGAGCAATAGTAAGCACAAGCAGCTGTACTGTGCTGTTGCTATTGCACACAGTCACATCATTCACTTTCCTAAAATAGTTAATCAGATTCCTACAGAAATTGTGGGCCTGGCATCTGCTGGATTACATGATCTCTTTCCACTACTTTTGGTCTTGTTTCCTATTAACAGCAAAGGATGTGTGGCAGAGGTAGTACACCATATATATTTACAGTGTGTGCACACACATAAACATATAGACAGACACATACATAGTGTGCTTTGTTCTGTTTTAAAATGCCATACCAATATGACCTTCTGAAAAACTTTTGAACAGATGTGGCTCCAGGCTAAAATAATTGTCCAACAATGGCTTAAATCCTGTGTCTGACTCAAGTCTTAAATGTGGTTTCCACCCAAACAGGCATATTCATCTGCTTCCTATTCAGTGGGTGACAGGGGCCTATGATGTTCTTTATAATACGGCCATGATGCCTAACTTACTGGCTGTTATTGACTGCACTCACATTGTGATGCGAACACCTTGATTAACCCTTATAACCACCATATTTGTCTGCAATGCACTGGAGATGTCTCTAGTTCCAAGGGGCTAAAGGGGAACTATGCCCTAGGGAGAAGTGGCTTTCAACGTGTTTAACCAATTTAACTATTCTTTATACAGGAGTTTGATGTATCTATCTGTATAGGGCAGTGTACTAAATCTGCACTTTGCGGTATAGAGTGAAGTTTGTCTCTAAAGTCATACCACCTCATAACAAACAATGGGTTTCAAAGGCTGAATGACTCATAAGGGACACAAGTTATCAGAATAATGAAACAGCTAACAGTATCCCAAGCAAACGTGTTATAATTATTTTTCATTTTTGGTCTATACATATTTCAATACAAATTATTTTCAGTGTACTGTGTACAATAAGAGGGGGCATACATAGAAATGAAAATTTAAATTCACAAAATATATCTGAAAGTGCTTTTTCATGTACAGAATAATAAATGCAGTGAACAGCCTGTAGGCAAAGTTGTTGAGGCAAAAATGAACTAGTGTCATTGAAGAAACAATTAGAGTCCTTCCTTGGGGAAATGAAGTACGGAAAGGATGTGTCTTGATAGACCAAATGACCTTTTCTTACTCTCTGAAAAAGCTCTCATGTTCTTTATTATTCTGTGGAATAATGTTTTTTTGCAGATTGTCCTCAAGCAATATAAAGCTGTACCTGAATTTATTCCTGTCACTTTCTTCCTACCTAAGCAGATTACAAAATTTATTGCAAGAAATATAAATCTTCCGTTCGAAACTAAAATATATACATTTTTTATTTTGCTTTCATTTTGTTTTTATCCTTTGAATGCATGTAAATAGTTTAAATAATCTGTGAAAGGATTCATAAAACTGTAACCTTAAATTTACTCAGAATTAACATAACAGGAGAGAAAATCTTATATATTCTTTTATATGTATGCTTTTTACTAGATTATTTCTTCTCCTTCAAAAGTTTAAATATATTCAATTTATAAGAAAAACATATTGTTTTACATTAACATTATTTTGATTAAGAATAACACTTTGCTTGTATTATCACATAAAAATCATGTTATATAAATCAGTGTATTCTGATTTAAGTAAATATTGTATTTAGAAAACTGCTAGTGTAACTATCCTATATAATAATTCGCTAAAACATGTGTAACGACACAGTCATGCACAGTAGAGACTGCTGCGTGTGCTGCAGTCATGCCCAGTAGAGACTGCCCGTGACGAGGCTGATGCAGAGTGGGTCGCTCCGAAGGACTGCACCGCGACCGGCTAGCACTATATCAGTTGTGACTTGGCCAGTCTATACTGTGTATGACTGCCCCGCGACCGGCTGGCAGTGGCACTGTGGCCTGTGTAACGGGCTCTTCAACTAGTAAATGGAATAAAACATTGTAAAAGAGGTTGATTGAAGCCTACTTTGTTGCTCTCCATTTGTTTCAAAATGTTTCCTTTCCTGTTTACTTTTGACTGGTACGTTTTTGAGAGGATTATTTAGGTAACAAATTTATGTTGTCATAACCATAAGAAAATAATATAGCATTTTCTCATATTAGTTGACATACTGTAGAGTGTGCCAGGAGCCCAGATATGAGCATGACCACAATCTGCATCTTTTCTTCTATGCCTATGCCTGTAGATATATTTCCGCTATGCCTATACCTGTAGATATGTTATCCCATTTTGGAAACTAGATATCATATAGCTTCAAATGAAGGGTTACACTGCACATTAGTATATTGGGCTTTACGCAATTATGTACCCTAATGGTTCCAGCCTTAATTTTCTATATATTCTTTTTAGTCACATGATTGATAAAGGTTACAGTTTTAAAAAAACAATGATTTTATTAATGCACACATAAAAATCTTGCTTTAAAATCCCTG
Organism: Rhinophrynus dorsalis; assembly: GCA_037306005.1. NCBI lineage: Eukaryota > Metazoa > Chordata > Amphibia > Anura > Rhinophrynidae > Rhinophrynus > Rhinophrynus dorsalis. The sequence goes on along the minus strand of CM074719.1, from coordinate 73,923,761 downwards.
AGTGCTTCTTCATAACCTGAATATATAATCATGGGATATCAGAGCAATACAGAGTTTTTGAGATTGGTTATGCAAATCTGATTCAACACACTGAGGAGATTCATTAAGGTGTGATAAAGAGGTGAAAAAGTGGAGATGACTCCAGTGATACGACTTCTCTACTTCCTATGTTATTCTACAGAGCCTATGCACTAATGTTTCTCCACCTTTGGAGATCTTAGTGTACACGCTCTATAGAATAACATAGGAACTGGAGATATGATATCACTGGAGAAGTCATCTCTACTTTATAACCACTTTATTACACTTAGTGCATAACCCCCATTGTTTCAAAGAGAAAATCAAAACAATGTGGCTTGAAGAGAATAAAATGACATGTTTTAAATGTATTGGCTAGGTAGCATGAAGTTCTGTGGTAATAGCAACAAGTTTTTTTCAAGACTTTTGAATATAGACAGCATATCACTTGTAACTCAGACCATGTGGTATATGAAATATCCTGCATTTGTGGATATACATTAAAAAAATGACCTTCATTATCTGTAAGGGAAAATCATTTGTGGTCATTGTTTAGTGACCCAAACTGCTTATTGAGATGGAAAGACAGACAGCCTAGTGCCTAAGCATTTTCTTGCCACTAGACACCAACTATGTACCCTGGTATTTATGCGAATTGAAGCAGTTCCAGAACCAGTTAGAAGAGGGGATTGATCTTAATGTGCATTACAGAAGTAGACACATTAGATTACAACACTGGATTGTTTCTGAGAAGTTGTTCTTTACATGTTTACTGGTTACATTAAAATTTGGACTTAGGATGTACTGTTTTGAATTATACATTGCTTTTGCTGTTTTCTGCATTTTCCAGTTTCCTTGCATACTCTTCTATTAAGCTTTGAATCACATATTTTTATGCTTTTGCTGGTTGTTGGTGCCTTTTATTTTCCATACTTTGGCAACCTTTTTTGTACTGTGCTATTTATCTTCACCTATAGCCACTAGATATTGATATAACACAGATAGTGTTTCTATGGGGCAAAATTTCAAGCCACGCTAGCAAGCTACTTTTTTATATATATAGTATAGTAAACATTGCTATTCATCTATCTATGTATTTATGAATCTATATTTATAAAAATGAAAGTCAAGTGATCTGTCATAATGCTAACACATTTTTTATTGCGTCTAAAATTTTTAAAATTAGCAATGCTAATAAAAATGTGTATTGTTTCTAAGAAACATTAGCAATTTGAATTAAAAAAATCATATTTGTAATTAAATAGCATCACACATTTTTTCAGAGGCAAAATTACTTTCTATCCTTTTTAAATATGACCAAAACAATCACTGCAATTTATTTTGTGCAATTTTTTTAAAGCACAATTTCTTTAAACAGTAGAGTTGTGCATTGCGAGAAAATTTGTTTCAAATCATTCATGTGAAAAAAGAAGTTCTGGGGAAAAAAACTTTGTTTACCTTAACATTTATTTAGTCAGAATTTAATTTTTCCTCATTATGTTTAACAAAGTTTGCAATGAGGAAGGCCCTGATGCCTTCTTTGGACTGCCATTTAAACAATATTTATTTAAATTAATTGCCTACAACTTGATCCACCCTTAGACATCCTTCAGGACATTCCCCGCACATAAATACAAAGTCCAAACCAGGAATAATAGGGCTTATCTGCAAATGCTCAAACAATCTTCAAGTACAAATCCTATTTGCTATTTAAATATAATTTTGTGGTAAGCTGGTATAAGTGGCCCCAGCAACATTAGACTTAGGGTACAGACTTTGTTTGATTTGGGATTCACCATATAGATATGTATTGAGTATTACTATTATGTGCAAAATCAGAAAAGGTGTGCCTTTAATACATACTCATACTCATACCCGGGAACTTTTGAAGCAGGGCTACCTGGAGGGTAACCCTGTCAGTGCCAAATGGGGAGGAAAATGACACGATTCGCATAATAAAAGGGGCGGTGCTTAGTCACGAGGTGGGGCAGGACAAAAAAAACCCTGCAAAATACCTGGGAATGGAGGGTAAGAGGGTGGGGAGTGGGAGGAACTGGGCGGGATGGAGCACAAGTGGACAGAGTTTCTAATTAAACTCTGCCCACCCGGAGATTCACACACACTGCCCCAGAGACCCGGTAATTCAGTTTGAAATCCAGAGTCTCCGGGACAAAACCGGAGAGTTCCCAGGTATGGTTATACTATACACATTGGTATTGAGTATAACTATCTGCCCCATTATGATTATTACCTCTAATCATGCTGGAGACTTCAATATAGTCTTCTCATTACTGACATTCAGCATATGAGGATATGGAACATAAGCAATGGAATTAGTGCAACTTAATCATTGCAGCAACATGATTCAAATCTTTTGACAATTTTAATTTAAATTGATATTTAATGTTGTTTTAACTCTCCCATTTTCCTTATCTTTCTATTGTTTAGATTGTAAATTGAGACCATTAATACACAATTAGAGTGCTTAGTACAGCAGGGTTCTTTTGATCTTTTTTCTTGTGCTATTTGATCACCCTGTGAGCATCTTTTTAATATCCATATAATTCCGTTTACATATATCTGGGTTTTAGTGTACACGGGGCTGCTATTTGTTATGATAACATTATAGAAGTTTGGTAGCACTATAATAAGTTAAAATTTGAATGACAGTTCTGCGATCTTCCTTACGGTGCACTTCATTTGCTCCAGAACTACATCTAATATGAACTCAGTACAGCCATTCTGAGAAATGTAGACACAGACATGACTTTTATAACCAAATGCACAACACATCACTCATGAATGTATGTTAAGACACATTGTTTTTTCTTTCTTGTTGTCATTAACATTCACAATCATACTGCCATAATTTCCTTATATTTCAATTCTAATGATGTTTTAATCTTTAGTCACCTTTACAAATTACTATTTTCTTTTCAAGGTTTCACACTTGTCAATGACAAAGTGATTTTGTTATGATATAACACTTTTTTATGGTTCATTCACTTAAATTGGCCATTAAGATGCTCTGCAGCTTGCATCATTTGTTAAATAAGTGCCAAAGAGCTATAAAAAACTATAAAATTAATGCAATTATTGTATAATCTAAATTTAATGTATCTGTTCCAGACTTTTGCTAAAGCAAATTTGCAATCATTTCTGGTAATTTTTAAATCTTCTTTTATACATGTTTCTAACTTACTGTAAAACATATAAAATGTACAGACTATAACTTTTCTTTAAATAAAAAAAAACGAATGTACATGAAAAACTATATGATAAAGCTAAATTAAGGCAATAGGTACGAGGTATTTGTATTAAAAAATCATTATTATTACTATGTAGATATATTAGAGGGGGGAGATGTTCTTTATGGTTCTGAAATCTGAGAAGATCCTCTCTGTTTCCACAGTGGACAAGTTAGGTGAGCAAAGTGAATGTTTTAAGACTTCAAGGTTGTTGTGTGTAATGTAGTGTATGCCTTAAACATGCCCAACAGTTCAACAACCCTGTTTACTAATGATTGAATTCTATTCCCCTCCTCTTTCATACTTAATTCTTAGTACATATAGCAATGTGTGTCTTCATCCCCAAGCCCTCTACAGACAGACTTCACCACAGCACTGAACCTTAGTACATCTTCCCCCAGTTTTCTTCCCACTGGAATGTCCACAGAAAACTCTCAATTTGCCAGTTATACATCAGAAATTTTTGTGCAAAGAAATCCCATAAAATGTCCAACTTTTTGCCAAAAGATTTGCTGCTAGAACTTTGCTACTTTATAACAAGGTGGGGTCAGTATGCTATGCACATTGTGAAAAAGCTCACAGACTGCACTTTTTGCTGTAAATACTGTGAAAGGTAAAAAGTTAAATTTTTTAGGTGAATTTTTTACCCATCCTTACTTTGAGAGAGTGTATTTGAAATTATTTGAAATACTGAATCTCTAAAAGCCAAAACACATCTGTTTGTCTACACAGTCATATCACTTATATTTAGTCATTTAATCACTTGAGATGTGTGCAAAACAATGCATTGCAATGTGTTGTACACCCCTCTGACCATTGATTAGTTAATCAGTGTATCATCTTTGTTTTCTAATTATGTGGTAATTGTACTCAGATTAAACTGCCAAGCAGAAATCATTCCAAAAACAGGGCATTTTACCAGTGTTCACTGATGTGCCACATTTATGTGTATGTCACGGGTAGAAGCATAATATGAGGCAAAAGATTCCAATTCTCTAGTTATCCCTATCCTTATGATCTATATAATAAAGATGCTGATATATGAACATTAGTGAAAAAATTCTTTAAATTAATTTTTTTATGAAACAGACTGTTTTGCATGATGTAGCAAGTTCATGCTCAGGGCCCTTGTCTGAACAAGGTAATAAAAAAATGAGTTGACCAGGTATACTGCTAACATTACCAACCACTCCTTCTCCCTCTTGTTTTCACCTAATCTCTCCCCATCTGTCTCCCAACCTAAGGTTTTTTCCCTTGGCCCCCTCTCCTGTCTCACATTCAGTTGGCTTTCTCTCTTTTTCCCTGTATTTCTCTCCCCCTCAATCTCCTGAGTTCTCTTGTTTTCCCAAGCCCATCATCTCTGTTCCTCTCTTTCCTCCTTCACACTGACCCATACTCCCTTCTCTCCCACATATTTTTGCTGTTCATTCTTGATATATTTGGATGGGCTCAGAATTGTCTTCAGGTCCCTCAGTTTTTATGGTATCCTTTTCATATGTCGAGTCGCGTAAAGCACGCATTTAAATGGCGCATTTCTTATGTCGCGCGTCATTATAGGGTGCATCTCTATTGTCGTGTGTATTATATGGCGCATCTCTATGGTCGCATGTATTATATGGCGCATCATCTGTCGCAATGGTACATAAACAGCTACCAATCCTACAGGCCATCCTGTCTATACAATTGCGCCATATGGGTGCAAATGGCGCAGTGGTTGCAAAAGTGGCTCGAGATGGGAGCAAGGGACACATCGTGCTACAATGGCGCTATTTGGGTGTAATGGCTGAAGGGTGCAAAATGATGCATTAATGGCTATGTAATGACACACTGTGTCAAAATACAGCGTCATCCATACAGCGTCATCCATGCAGGAAGTACAAAAACGAAATAGGAAATACCATTGGCACCAGTGTATATTGTTGTATACAGTACTATACAGCTGTTGCCCTTTTGTTGCCTTTCCAGCTTTTCATTTTGGTGGGAAAATGCCTAGAGAGCCTTCCTTTACAAATGCGGAGTTGGGAATACTTGTCCATTATATGGACAAGTATCTACCAGATAGGCTGAGAGACAGACTGGACTCTGTATTTCGCAGGCGAGTCTTAAACCAAATCGCCTGCAAAATGAAGAGGTCCAGTGGCATCACTAGGACCAGGAGGCAAATTCTTCGGCGGTGGTCCGACCTGAAGAGACACGAGTCTCAATTGCTGCAGAATTTTTTCGCAGGTATGATTATTCCATTTTCACACAACTGTAATTTACCTGGTGTTGCTTATAACATAACTGTACTTAATATCTTTTACACTTTTTTAAACATTTCGTTTAATACATATCCTCCTAGGTCCGGAACCACCCCGGAGAGCATCTCCTGGTCCTCAGCTGGCCACCCATGACCGTTCCCTGCAGCCTACCAGTAAGTAATTTTATTTTACAAATTTTACAATACACAACAATGTTCAATTATGCTACATAAACTAAATACATTATTACTATTGTTTTTTATAGGCCGCTCTGCATCGCAAAGGCTCTCTAGGCCAGCTCATTGTTACAGTTTTCTGACACTCAGACAAGGTTTAAGTAAAAACACAGTTTTATTGAAATGAAAACCAGGTATAGCGCCCCTGGGGGCCAGGTATGGCATAGACAGACAGAAGTAAAACAGGAGTAAGTACAATAATATGCAGTATAGCACAGTAGAACTGGGTGAACAAGGGTTAGTGCATAAACCACTGATCAGTCACAATGATGGTAAGCAGACAACGCCCAGCTGAACCTATGAGTCTCTGAAGGTGCTCTCGGCTAGTTAGCAGGCTTGTCCAAATCACTCTCATATAGCTGTTTACGAGGACGTCCAATGAGACTGCACAAATATAACCAGAGCTGAGTAATAACTCCTAGAGGAGTGTGATGGATAAACGCCACTGCAGAGCAAGAGAACGGAACCTGTATCACCCTTATTATATGCAACTAGAATACTTCTGTGTGCCCAAATGAGATGTGAGCCAGGCCACCCACAGGGTGCCAATCGGAGTCGACACTGCACCAGCTACAACGAGCCACGCACAGGTAGTGCGATGGATGACAATACACTTTGAGCAACGACCAGAGCCCAGACACCCTTCCGGTGCCGTTACGGAACCACACTGCGAGAGCACACGGGGAGGCCACTAGCACCGGGAGGTGCAACCATGGTACAGCCACGTACCGGAACGGAATAGCTCTGCTGTGTAATGTATAGGCTAGGTCACAAGGCACGGCTCAGTACGTGTAAATGGCTCGGATCGTATGTGTTAGCTTGGCAAGTATACTGAGGCTCAATAACGGAGGCAACACACACAGTAAAGTATAGGGCAGGTTCGGACACGGAGAAGCCGCTCAGCAAGGCTACAACAGCTCGGTAAACGAACAGCACAGCTCAACTGAGAGTGATTGAACAGCGCACCACTAGATACAGTTCAGAATGTCGCCGGCAGGCGACCAGGATACACCGGAACTCAGGAAGCCAATGATGAACAGGAAGCATCAACCGGGATCAGGGCAATCACGGATCAGGAATGTCAGACGAGCCGGGTCGATACACGGAGCAGGAACGTCAGCCAGAGCCGGGTCGATCACGGAGCAGGAACGTCAGCCAAAGCCGGGTCAATCACGGAGCAGGAGCGTCAGCCAAAGTCGGGTCAATCACGGAGCAGGAACGTCAGCCAAAGCCGGGTCAATCACGGAGCAGGAACGTCAGGCAAACCGGGTCGATCAACGGAACAGGAACATCAGCCAGAGCAGGGTCCAATCACAGGGCAGGAATGGAGAATGGTCAGACAAGCCGAGTCGGTACACAGGAACGCAGTAACACAGCGAGAAGGCTTAACCTCAGGAACACCACGAAAGGGCATCCGGCAGATGTCATAGGCCCAGTATATAAAGGAACATCCTGGGCGTGTCAATCAGCCTGCTCCAATGCACAGGTACCATCAGTGTGACTGACAGGGGATCACGGGCACCGTGATAGTACCCCCCTCTCGGATATTTAGAGTGAAAATTGCGCAATAAACGTGGAGCATGTAGGTCCTTCTTGTCAACCCATGAACGTTCCTCAGGCCCGTAGCCTCTCCAGTGGACCAAATATTGCAATTTGCCTCTAAATCTCCTGGAGTCAATAATACTCTGTACTTCGTATTCCTCTTGGCCCTGAACATCCACCAGCCCAGGAACCACCAGAGTGGTAGTATAGTGGTTGCATACCAAGGGCTTCAGTAGTGACACATGGAACACATTGTGAATACGCATAGATGTAGGAAGTTCCAGTGCGTATGCCACGGGGTTAACCTTATGGATAATTTTAAACGGACCAATGAACCGGGGAGCCAATTTGTTGGATGGGACTTGCAAATTGAGATTCCTGGAGGAGAGCCATACCGTCCCCAACCTGAAATGAGACCGCTGGCAACCGGCTGCAATTGGCATGCCGCTGGTGTCGCTGGAAGGACTAGCTGAGGGACCTTTGCACCTGTGCCCATGTGGAGCGGAGCTGCTCAATGTGCTCATCGAGAGCCGGAATCTGTTGTGACTGAAACGAGTCTGGGAGCAGACAAGGCTGGAACCCATAATTAACAAGAAATGGGGAGCTTCCAGATGATGAATTGACCGCACAGTTCCTGGCGAACTCTGCCCACGGCAACAGGTCGGCCCAATTGTCATGATGATCAGTCACAAAGCAAAGCAGAAACTGCTCCAGTCCCTGATTGGCACGCTCAGCGGCCCCGTTGGTCTGGGGATGGTAGGCAGAGGAGAAGGACAATTGTATGCCCATTTGGCTACAGAATGCCCTCCAGAATCTCGACACGAATTGACTCCCTCGGTCCGACACTATTACTCTGGGAACCCCGTGCAAGCGAAATACCTCTCTGGCAAAAACTATTGCCAGTTCCTGGGCCGAGGGAAGACCAGAGAGGGGCACAAAATGAGCCATCTTAGAAAACCTATCTGCCACCATCAGAATAAATGTATAGCCCTTAGATATTGGCAGCTATCTCAGAAAATCGATGGAAATATGTAACCATGGGCGTTCGCCATTAGGCACTGGTTGGAGCAAGCCCACCGGAAGGTGTCTGGGAGTCTTAGTACGGGCACATGTGGCACAAGCAGACGTGAATGCTGAACAGTCAGCTCTCAGAGAGGGCCACCAAAACATTTGTGATAGTGACCATACCAGCTGATCCCTGCCAATATGCCCAGCTGCCTTCGAGGAGTGATAGGTCTCAAGTAATTGGGTACGGAAAGGCTCATCCACAAAGCACTTGCCAACTGGGGTTTCGGGAGGTGCCCTCACCTGGGATGCCAATATTTGTTCCCCCAATGGCGAAGTGATACTGGTACATATCGTGGCTAGAATTCTGTCTGGCTGAATAATAGGAACCGGGGTTTCGTCCCTCTCAACGTCTGTGCAATATTGTCTAGAAAGGGCGTCACATTCTTAGATCCAGGCAAGTAAGACACTATAAAGTTAAACCTTGACAGAAACAGTGCCCATCTAGCCTGGCGAGACGACAACCTTTTAGCCTCTGAAAGGTAAATCAAGTTTTTGTGGTCCGTAAGAATTAATATTGGGGTTCTTGTGCCCTCTAATAAGTGTCGCCATTCTTTCAATGCCAAAATGATAGCCAACAATTCCCTGTCACCAATTTCATAATGGCTTTGGGCACTGGATAATTTCTTAGAAAAGAACCCGCATGGTCTCAGGTTGCCACCCTCCTTGGGACGTTGGGAGAGAACTGCCCCTACCCCAACCTCAGAGGCATCGACCTCTAACGTAAATGGCAGGGAGGGGTTAGGGTGGGAAAGTATAGGAGCGGAGGCAAATGCAGATTTGAGAGTATCAAAGGCCCTTTCAGCTGCTTCAGACCATTGAGAGGGATTAGCCCCTTTATGCGTGAAGTCAGAGAGAGGTTTAACAATGGTGGAAAAATTCTGAATGAATTTTCTGTAATAATTGGCAAAGCCCAAGAACATTTGTATCACCTTTAACCCTTTAGGTCGTGGCCATTGTAGGACTGCTGCCAATTTACCCTCATCCATGGCAATGCCATCTATCGAAATGACAAACCCCAGAAAGGGTACTTTGGAACAATGAAATTTGCATTTTTCCAATTTACAGAACAATATGTTCTTGCGTAACCGAAGCAGGACTTCTGACACATCCTGGATGTGTTGGGTTAAGTTAGCAGAGTGAATCAATATATCATCGAGGTACACGACTACACAGGACTGTAACAAATCACGGAGGATATCATTGATGAACTCTTGATGAGCCTTTCAACCTGTCAAACAGCTCTGTAATGAGTGGAATTGGATATGCGTTTTAGGCATCAGTTTATTAAGTCCCCGGTAATCAATACAAGGTCGTAATTCGCCTCTTTTCTTTTTCACAAAAAAAAATCCTGCACCTGCCGGAGAGGATGATTTACGAATTATCCCTCGTTTGAGGGCATCCTCAGTGTATTCCTCCATGGCCTGATTCTCCTCACAGGACAGTGGGTATGTCCTGCCCCTTGGCGGCACCACTCCCGGGGGCAAATCAATAGCGCAATCATACGGCCTATGCTGCGGCAATGAGCTAGCCTCTCCTTTACTGAATACGTCACTGAATTTACTGTACTCAGCTGGCATGGAGGGAGAGGTACATAAAATCTTAACTGGATGGGACAAACAATGACCAGAACAGTAGTCAGACCAGGACTTGACCTCGCATCTTTGCCAGTCAAACTGGGGGTTATGTAGTAATAACTAAGGGAACCCCCGAATGACCGCGTGATGGGGTGAATGTATAATCTGGAAGCATACCCTCTCCTCGTGGAGAGCACCAATAGACATAGAAATGGGTGTAGTTTCCATGGTGATGAAAGCGGGTTCTAGCGGTCTGCCATCAATGGCCTCAATGGCTAAAGGAGTATCTTTTTTGGACAGAGGGATACTGTGCGTCTCAGCAAATGTCTTGTCCATGAAATAGCCTGCTGCGCCAGAATCTATCAATGCTAGTGCCTCAACCGCTTGATCACCTATACGGAAGCACACCGGAATGATGGGTTTCTTGGAACAAGGGTCTGGGGATGATTGTACACCACCTAGGGCCTGTCCCCCAAGGTACCCTATGTGCGTGCGTTTCCCGGCCGTACCAGACAAGTACGTAGTATGTGCCCATTTTTTCCACAATATAAGCATAAGCCCTGCCTTCTGCGGTGTGCCCGCTCCTCCTTTGACAGCCTGGTGAACCCGAGTTGCATGGGTTCCCCCAGTTTGTTAAACTGATCAGGAGGATTGGGAGGCGAGGGTGGGTGTAAAGGACCATCGTGCCCATGGGTTCTGGATCTTGCCCTCTTTGCCAAGTGCCTTTCGCGCATGCGAGTATCAATGAGCAATACATAATCGATGTACTCATCCAAATCGGTAGGTACCTCTGTGGCCGCAATTTCATCTTTAATAGCGTCTGATAATCCCTGGGAAAAAGCTGCCACTAGAGCCTCATTATTTCACCCTACCTCTGCTGCCAGTATCCGAAATTCTATAGTGTACTCGCCTACAGTACGTTTGCCCATTTGAATTTCCATCAATCTTTTGGCAGCAGAGGAGGCTCTCCCAGGCAGCTCGAATACTCTCCGAAACTGCTTGACAAATTCGTCAAAGTCTAATGTACATGGTTTGGCCTTCTCCCATAGTGGGCTAGCCCATGCCAGGGCTTTACCCGTTAATAGAGATATCATGAACCCCATCTTGCTACGGTCGTTCGAAAATGCATGAGGTGTCAGTTCTAAAAATATCTCTAGTTGGTTAATAAACCCTCTACACAGGGTGGGTTCGCCATTGTATCTTAATGGTAACGGCGCCACCGCCGTTAAACTTCTGGGGAACGCAACCATTTGCCCAGCAACGTGATCCAATGTCATAACTGGGGGGACCACCGGATTTTGTTTAGGTTTATCAAGGTGTACCGTACGTTCTAGCAAGGTTTGCATGGCCAGTGCCAACTGGTCCAAGCACTGCTCGTGCATATCCATCCTCCAGTGGAGGTTCTGTGTATTACTGTCACCTTTGCCGTCAGAGGTCATGGCCCTTTCATACTGTTACGGTTTTCTGACACTCAGACAAGGTTTAAGTAAAAACACAGTTTTATTGAAATGAAAACCAGGTATAGCGCCCCTGGGGGCCAGGTATGGCATAGACAGACAGAAGTAAAACAGGAGTAAGTACAATAATATGCAGTATAGTACAGTAGAACTGGGTGAACAAGGGTTAGTGCATAAACCACTGATCAGTCACAATGATGGTAAGCAGACAACGCCCAGCTGAACCTATGAGTCTCTGAAGGTGCCAAAGCCGGGTCAATCACGGAGCAGGAACGTCAGGCAAACCGGGTCGATCAACGGAACAGGAACATCAGCCAGAGCAGGGTCCAATCACAGGGCAGGAACGGAGAATGGTCAGACAAGCCGAGTCGGTACACAGGAACGCAGTAACACAGCGAGAAGGCTTAACCTCAGGAACACCACGAAAGGGCATCTGGCAGATGTCATAGGCCCAATATATAAAGGAACATCCTGGGCGGGTCAATCAGCCTGCTCCAATGCACAGGTACCATCAGTGTGACTGACAGGGGATCACGGGCACCGTGATACTCATCCACCTTGTCCTCCTTGTAAGTACCATTGGAACTCACATTGTAGCTCAAAAATAAAAAATTGCTTTCTAATAGGTATTCATAGATGTTTTCTATCAATTTATTTGTAGCGCGCCAAACGCCACACAGGAGGCACAGGCAGGACCCCTCACCCTCACCTCCTCGTAAGTATCCAATAAGGATTGTGTACACCCACTAACACATATTTAACCCTTTGAGTGACAGAAAGGTATGGAGTGAACTCTGGCACTCAAAGGGTTAACTACTTGCTTTCAACAGGCACACAATATACACATACAGCACTAACAATTATAACTGCTATGTATTAGGTAATAATATAGTTTTCTATCATTTTATTTGTAGTGCGAAGAAGACACCACGGAAGGCCCACTGTAGCTGAGTCGCCCTCACCACCTGGTCAGTAACCAATGAACATTATGGGTACTACGATACACTATAACATATTTAAATCATTGCTTACCACATACACAAAATATACACCTACAGCTCAAAAAAAATACATAACTACTATGTACTAGGTATGCACATATTTTTTTCTAAATGTAACAAATATTTTTTTCATTTTGGAAAAACTATGTATTACACATTTCTTTCACTTCTCTTAAGTATCCTTTTAATGTATTTGTTTCATAGATACGCAGACAACATTTGAACAGCTCCCCCATTGTGACAGTGTGTACTTTGTTCACTATGAAGGTGTGCCAACAAAACAAAATGTGCATGCTAATCAAAGGCTGGGTGTGTTCCCTGCTTGCATTTTGTACATGTGTTAAATGTTTCATAATCTTAAGTAACCTTTTTGAAGAAGAAGGTGTCAATTGTACACAAACTACATGTAATACACCTTTACACCTTTGGACTTAAGATGTGTGACTTCAAATGACTTCAGATGTGTGTATTAGTGCAAATGACTAAAACAAAATGTGTACTCCTACAAAGTAAGAGTTATTCACTTTGTCCACTACTACACATTTATGTACAACAAAATATGCAATACAAAAATGAATAACTCTTACTTTGCAGGAGTACACATTTTGTTCAACATAAATGTATAGTACTGGACATTGTAATAACAAAGTCAATAACTCTTACTTTGCACTAGTACACATTTTGTTGTAGTCATTTGTACGAATAAGCACATCTGAAGTCATTTGAAGTCACACATCTTAAGGCCAAAGGTGTATTGGGTATTTACATGTAGTTTGTGTACAATTGACACCTTAAGATTATGAAACATTTAACACATGTACAAAATGCAAGCAGGGAACACACCCAGCCTTTGATTTGCATGCACATTTTGTTTTGTGGTCACACCTTCATAGTGAACAAAATACACACTGTCACAATGGGGAACCTGTTCAAATGTTGTCTGAGTATCTATGCAACAAATACATTAAAAGGATACTTAAAAGAAGTGGAAGAAATGTTTAATACATAATTTTTCCAAAATGAAAAAAAAAAGTATATATATATATATATATATATATATATATATATATATATATATATATATATATATATATATATATAAAACGTGTCCTTTTCATATGTGGCATGTTATCGTACACTAATATTTTGATATTTCCATTTTTGCATTTCAGATTTCTCCTCTGAACCCTTCACCTCCCAATCCCAACCCTCCACCTCTGAAGCTCACCCTTCCACATCCCAGCCTCAACCTCGCCACCGTCCCTCCCTGAGGGAATTACAGCGGGCCTTCCTGGTACTGGGGAGGAAAATGGACACCCTTAACAGGGAAATGTACAGCTTTAGAGAACTGTTGTTTCATAAATACAATTTTTTGGTTACCTTTTGTTTTCCTGATTATTTTAAACAGTGAAGTATGTATATTGTATATGTATAAGTATGTATATAGATAGATAGATATACATCTATATGTATATATATATATATATATATATATATATATATATATGTATGTATAATTATGTATATACATAGATATATAGATATATACATATGTATAAGTATATAGATAGATAGATAGATAGATAGATAGATAGATAGATAGATAGATAGATACATATATACATGTGTATAAGTATATATAAGTATATATATAGATATGTATATGTATGTGTATATATATGTATGTGTGTGTATATATATATATATATATATATATATATATATATATATATATATATACACATATATATATGTGTGTGTGTCTGGAGAGATAGATAGATAGAGTTATAACTTTTAAACAGTAATACACTACAACTTCAAAGTAGTCAATACATTAGCATGGAATGAATAAAGGATTCAAATAACAAAGTGTCGCCGCCGCGTCAATATTTGCATACCAATGTCGCCAGGCTTTAACATGTTTGATATAAATGTTATGGTGTCTGTGTTTCATGTGTTTTATCAGGGAGGTTGTGGCAAGGTTTGTTCCCTCCTTTCCCCTTCTCACTAACTTGTCATAAATTGTGCACTCTACCATTGTGGATGATGACTGCACTGTGCCTGCTGGAAGAGAATAATAGTCCCACACCCATAACTTCTGGTGGAAGGGATAGGAAACAGGGGGAGAAGAATGGCCTCTTTCTTCTTCTCCTCCATATTCCCCTTCACGTTTTGTGGCAGCGGATAATGTTGCTGCTACTGCTTCAGATTTAGCATTTCAACTAGGACCAGGAATATTGCTGGCGCTGGCAAGTGGAACCTGTCCTAGTTCTGCAGTACTTGTTGACCCCCTTCCCATGGTGGTCTGTGGCACACTAGCCTGCTCCTCAGCATCCTGCTGCCCTTGCATCTCAGCAGCAGCAGAAATTAAAGCAGCTGCAATTTCCGCAAATTCCAAAAGCTGATTACTAGTGGTGGTAGTGATGCCCATCCTCATTCCTGTCTCCCATTCTTTCTCACTTTCTGATAAAAAGGCCATCTGTGTCTCTTCCACCCCAGCTTCTCCAACACCACCATTACTACTAGTCTCTGCGTGTTGCCGCACTATTACAAGTATCTCACTGATGCTTGGAGGAGGTGACAAGCAATGTGACAGAGGGTCCCCTGCTGTCACACTTGGCATCAATTTTCTCCTTCTTCCCCTGAGTACTACAAGAAACACTAGCAGCAGGCAAAGTATTGGTGGCAGCAGATTCAGCACTGGCAGCAGGTAAAACACTAGTGGCTGCAGGTACAGCAATGGTGGCACTGGCAGCAGGGGCAGCACATCTTGTAGCAGGCACAGGCAGCTGACCTGTCCTGCTCTCACTAGTACTAACCTTTTCTCCCTCCTTTCCCATTCCCTTTTCTCTCTTCCTTCCCATTCCCTTTTCTCCCTCCCTTCCCATTAAATTCCCCAAGATCCCTTGGGGTGATTTAGGGGGACTGGACAGCATTGGTTCAGTACTGCTAGTCACTTCCTCCTCCTCCTCAGACTCAGTGGACACATAAGGGTCCTTTCAGCTCCTCCATTGATATTTTTTCACCCTTCTCATAGTGATAGCAGTCACTATGAGCCTTTCCTGCCTCAATTTTTGCAAAATATCACAGCAGAACAGCACAGCACGTCTATCTCGCTCTGTAGCTGCTTCTATTGTGTCTGCCTTCAGCGAAAGTGCGAAAACAACGTAAATCAATGGGCAGAAACTTTATACCCATTGAAAAAATGGTGAAAAATTTTGGCCAATTGGCGAAAGATGCAAACATTTTAAGCACTAGTTTTAAAGTGGATTTTTCCCATGAAAAAGCAGATAACAACGCGGTTTTCCCAAAATTTACCGTGGGAACACAGCAACAAGTTTCGACCATCCCTAGTGTCCACTTCCAAAATCCACTGTGATTCTTTGCACAGTACTCTACAGTCCACATCACCTCTCTTTATGGATGTTTTCAAGCTGGTAATCCATTGTTATTTCAACACAGATGGATTTCCATTATGGTACTTAGTCCAATGTTTTAACACTGTCTTGTCACATCTATTCCTAATATCTCCAATGTATTCCAATATACATTGTCTAAATTGTCTCTTGGTTTTTGTCAAGAACATTTTACCACAGTTACACTCAAAAATACTACCCCAGTAGTCTTATAATTAATAATTGAAGATTGTCCCTCTCTGCAAGCCATCTGGACACCACCTTTCTGTTCTGAGGTGAGCAGTGTTACATCAGTAAAAGGGGCGGGAGGGGGATACTTTATCATTCAATTACTCTTGAACTACAACTCTGACAGTATTGAAATTATACTCTCCATGTCCCAAATACAATGAAGATTAATTAATTGGAGCTGATTTTATTTTGAAACATTACAATCCCTTTAAGGAAGGACCTCTGTCAGGTCTTCTTCAGCTCTCAAGATTTGCCAGTGCTTTTTTAAAATTTGTCTTATCTGTGTATGTTGAAAATTATATTGATCTATCAACTAACCTTCCTGTCCATTTGCCTAGGTCCCTGTGGATTGTACAGATCATTCCTATTTAACATAAAAACTCTTCTATAAGCTTGTTTCAGTGTTTTGTTACTATATCCTGTCTCAAGGAATCTATGTTGTACCTTTTTTGCCTCAATCTTAAATTCCTCAGTGTTACTGCATAATCTTCTTACTCTCAAATACTAACCTACCAGTATTTCTCTTTTCAGAGATGTTGGGTGTTCACTATTCATCTGTAGCAAAGTATCAGTGGTCATGGATTTTCTATACACAATTGTCTCAATCATATTATCTTGATTTCTGTATATGTGAATGTCAAGAAAGGAAATTGTATTGCTAGCAATTTCACTAGTAACTTTTAACCCTTTGAGTGTCAGAGGGGTACAGAACGCATTACTTTGCAATGAGTTCCGTACCCCTTTGGCACTCAAAGGGTTAAGTTTATGTTCTAATCATAAATATAGGATATAAATTCATGGACACATTTTTAAATTGTTCTAAAGTTGTTCGTGGGGTGCCACAGTGTTCAGTCCTGAGCCCAATGCTTTTTAATTTGTTAATTAATGACCTAGATGTGGGAATTGAAACTAGCATCTCAATCTTTGCTGATGACACTAAGCTGTGTAAGGAAATACATACTGGATGTTTTTTTCTCTGGAGAGGGATTTAGGTACACTGAGTGAATGGGCAGAAAAGTGGCAGATAATATGTAATGTAGATAAATGTAAGGTTATGTATTTGGGCTGTAGAAACAAACATGATATATAGATACTCTAAATGTGAAATTGATAGATAATAGACTTCACAGCAGTGTGCAGAGTCATTCAGCTGCTGCACAAGCAAATAGGGTACTATCCTGCATAAAAAGATGCATAGTTGCACTGGATGATAATCTAATTCTACCTCTTTATCAGGGCTGTCCAAGTTCCGTCCTCAAGGGCCACCAGCAGGCCAGGATTTAAGGATTTCCTTGATTAAGCACAGGTGAGTCAGTCAAAATGAATGATCCACTGATTAATTTACCTGTACTTAATCAGGGAAATCCTTACATTCTGGCTTGTTGGTGGCCCTTGAGGACTGAACTTGGACAGCCCTGCTCTATATAAATCCTTGGTAAGGCCTCATCTAGAATATGGAATACAGTTTTGGACACTAGTTCTTACAAAATACATTACTGAACTGGAAAATGTGCAGTGTTGTGCAAATGACAAAGAAAGACTAGCCAAACTGGGTTTGTTTAAATTAGAGAAGAGACGACTAAGGGGTGATATGATAACCATTTACACATATATCCAAGGTCAATACAAAGAACTATTTACTCAAAGAGCTGAGCTAAGAATGGAAGGTCATCAATTAAGACAGAGGAAAGGCCATTTTGACTAATACAAAGGCAGGGTTTTTTTACAGTAAGGGCAGTAAAGCTATGGAATTATTTGCCTTGGGATGTTGTGCTTGCAGATACTGTAACTGCTTTCAAAAAAGCAATGGATACCTATCTAGCACAGAACAATATTAAGAATTATGACATATATCTTCAATGTAGATAGGTTGTTGATCTAGGGAACTAGCTGACTGCCATTTGCAGTCAGGAAGGAATTTTTTACCCAGTTGGGGCTTAATTGGAAATGGGTTCAACGTTTTTTTTTTTTTGTCTTCCTCTGGATCAACAGGGTGATTTGACATGGGCTGGACTTGATGGAAGCATGTATTTTTTTAACCTCATCAATGTAGATCAACAT
Organism: Rhinophrynus dorsalis; assembly: GCA_037306005.1. Taxonomy (NCBI): domain Eukaryota; kingdom Metazoa; phylum Chordata; class Amphibia; order Anura; family Rhinophrynidae; genus Rhinophrynus; species Rhinophrynus dorsalis. The sequence goes on along the minus strand of CM074719.1, from coordinate 73,905,669 downwards.
CTGGCCCTTGCAACTCAGCAGCAGCAAATTCTGCAATGCCACTGCTGGCAGCGGTAGTGATTCCTTTTTGCTTTTGACTAAAAAGGCCTTCATTGTCTCCTCAAAGCCAGCTGCTCCACCACCACCACCACCAGTCCCTTGCTGCTGCTGTTGTATGAGAGTTGGACTGTTTGGTGATGATGACAATGTGACAGATTGTCCCCTATTGTCACACTTGTCATATCTTCTTCAGTTAAAGAAGGCAGAACTAGCAGAAGGCACAGGCAGCTGATCTGTGCTGATACTAATACTGATAGCCAGTGCTGACTTCTTCATCATCATCATGTCTTAGAGGAACAGTGCTGGGGGAAGGGGAATCACAGAGTTAGGAAGATGTTGTGGGCTCCCTTGAATGCTAGTCTGAGTGCTCATCAGTTTCCCTTTCACCTCAGCATTAGGAGAATCAAGACTCACGCTAGTCCCACCAGCTGCTTCACAATTACCAACACCACCAACCCTTCCCTCACCTTCACCACTCTCGAGCTACTGTTCGGTAATAGTGGGACTGCTCTTGGATGACAAGTGTAACTTAGGGGCCACTTTTGTCCCAACTGCCATCATCTCCTCCTCCTCCTGAGTATCACAAATCAAACTGGCAGCAGTAGCAGAAGGCACAGGTAGCTGACCTGTGCTGCTTTCACTGCTACCTAGTTCTGTCTTTGTCACAATTTACCCGAAGGAATGATGTAGGGGGACTAGCCATAATTGGATCTGGGAAATCAAGGCTCACAGACTCTTCCATGCTGGTGTTGGTCACTTCCTCCTCCTCTGACTCATTGGATGCATCACGGGCTCTCCAGCTTCTCTGTTTCTTTTTCATTCCAGGTGCTCATAGTGTTACTGTGTGATAGCACACACTATGAGCCTCTGCTGTCTTTATTTCACTCACTGAATAGCTATAATATTGCCTTGCACCCTGTCTAGCTGCTTTTTTTTCTCTTTCACTTCCTTGAAAAGTAAAGGTTTTGGAGCCAAAATGCAAAGTACATGTAGTAAATGAGCAGAAAGTTTGCAGGCATTGAAAAACATAATGAAAACACTTGTGGTATAGGTGAAAAAGGAGAAACATGTATGGGGTTTGCTGGGGGAAGATTTTCAATCGGAAAAGTGGACAACCATGTAGTTATCGTGGAATTTCTCACAGCAGTACAATGGGACCTTTTGCCCACCCCTACTCCGGTACTCACACGCTTCTTATACAGACAGATAGCAACATGTTTAGCTCTTGGATGGTGAGTGAAGTATCTCCATACTATAGGTGTCACACACTGAGGTGCCCCTGAGGGTCTATTACTAATACTGGGGCTAGATTTTGAAATTTTACTACTAGTAGGTGTGAAAGGTGCTTCAATTCCAATAGCAGCAGAAGCACTCATCTTAGCTAGGTCTGTGGATGTTGATGGCCTGTGTTGCTGATTAATCAACAATGTGTGGTTGGAGGAGGGCTGGGCTTGGAAGCAGAGACAATGCCGATGACCGACATGATGACTGTGTAATTTTAAGCATCTTTACATGTCTAGAGTCAAACTTTCCATCTAATTTCTCAAACAGTTTATAAACAGGAACAGTGCTCGTTTTCAATCGTGGAAGACTGACGCTTTTCCTTTAAGCTAACTTTATGGCTTCATGGCTAACCTTATGTCATTATCTCTCTCACTCGCAACATCATCTGTATCAGAAGAAGAGGAGGATGCTGGAGTGATATATTCTAGATCCACATCATCATCAATGATTAGGTCATCATCAGCATCCCATGCAAGTGACATGTGATGCTGATAATGACCTAATCATTGATGATTACTACTTTTACTACATTTATATTTCAGCAAGCTTTTTAAAGTTTCAAACAATTTTGGCCTGTTATTGTCTGCAGTGTTTTTAAATGGTTTATTAATGTTTCTGGTGGTGGAGAAGCTTTTTTGTAATTTTCACAATTGCTGCAGTAAGCTTTTAAACTACCACTTTACTAACAGAACCCTAAACTGCTACTGCTCTTTTCCCCCTTTTCCTGCCCCAGCACATTTCCTGGACATTATCAGATAGTGCTGAGTTTAACAGAAAGCTAAATAACAGAATAGTTCATGTGTGATGTTTTGCCCTATGAAAAATATTGTGTCATATGTCTTTGTCTTTATTATATGTCACAGTTAGCCTCAGTCCCAGCTCACATGAGGGTCCCTGTCTCTGTAACCTAGCAGTCACATTTTTTTGTATTTTTTAATTAACTGTCCCTATATGTTTCTGCACATGCAACTGCTTCTTCTCTTCTTCCCCTTTAGCTAGTGTCAAAGGGATTTAGCTATTTTATCTCTCTCCCATTGTCGCTTCTTAATCAAACAAAATATTGTGGTATTTTGAGTAAATTTATTTCTTTATTCACACTCCTCCAGCCCCAAACTGGGACTACAACTAACTGTCTCCTCTCAGTCAAATAATATTTTGGGTAAACCTCCTTTCTCCCTTCACACTTTACCAGAACAAACAGTTCAGGAAAGAACTTGGATCATATCTGCCTGTCTCTTCTCAGTAAAGTAAGATTTTGGGGCATTTGGGTAAATCACTTTTCTCCATTCACACACCCTAGACTCCTTTAACACAGCCGGGACTTGGATGAAACCTGCCTGTCTCTTCTTAGTCAAACAAGATTATTGAATATTATAGGTAAATCTCCTTTTTCTCTTTTCCCCCAGCTTTCACAAACTCCACTAACACATAAAAAATTGTCTGCACACAAGACTCCCTAAACTAAACTCCAACTTCACTTTATTGCCTGTCTTCTTTAGCTCCAAAATTCTGCTGCTTTCTCTCTAAGAAACACAGAACGATATACTGAGAGAACTTGGCATCCCTTTTATCCTCAGCAGAAGGGAATCTTTCTACATGTGTGTGCAATGGTAATTATTTCTTATCATTGATTTAAATGCAACAAACAAGGCAGAAAAAAAGAGGAAAATTTTCACTTTTCACAAAAAATGTCCCATTCGGCAGGCAATGCTATATTTTTGCCTGTTCTGTTTTTCAGTTGAAAACTTTCGGCAATCCCTAACATTGGCATGAGCTGTGACCGAGACTCACAGTGACAGACACTAGAGCAAGACATTTACATCATATATAGGAAAAACCACATCACTGACTGTGGTAATGGTTGCTGCATCTTGTGCAATAAATAATAATGAATTTTGTCCTCCTGGGGAGGCCATCTGTAAAAGTGATTTCAAACATTTCCACCATCACCACCAGTAGTAGTAGTTCTAAACTTTTGACAGTAGCAGACTCAATAACACCTGCCTGCAACGTAGTAATAAATGTTTTGTAAATCTCTCCAAGGGGAACAGTAAAAACTGTTTGATACTTCAAAAATCCTAGAAAAACATGAGGGTAGTGGGGAGGAAATGGAAGATGCTATTGATTACCTAATTATTGATAATGATCTAGAAAATATCACTCCACTATATTTCTATAGGTAGAGAGTCTGAACACTGATTATATGGCCTTAAAATTATCTGAAAGGAGCACTATGACTCTTAGATAAATGTGACAGTTACAATACATTACAGATAACAGTTTTTCTAAGTTTTAAGTCAGTGCAGAGTGGTGCTTTGCAGTGCCTTTACCAAGTTAGGATTTATAAACATCATATGCTGTTATTTTACTGTAGGTTTGGTATTGGGTGAAAAACTGCACTGTTACTAGATAATTATTTTGTTGACGTGTAGGTATTACATGGGGAAATTATTCAATGTTTTAGTGATCTAATGCTGGTAGAACAGTGTTGTAGTGTTATGTTACTGCTCTCTGATGACATGCAGTAATAGCAAGGTCATTTCTGATGTTATTTTATAACAAAGTTTTTTGCCATTAGATTATGTTTATCAATAGCTCACTTGGAGTATATTATAATTCAATGTAAATGTAACCTAATTTCGTGTTTTGGTGTTAATGTTCATTTAATAATCATATATATAGACAACATTGTTAAAACATATTCAATTTTACTTAAATCTAAACTTTCATGGCAGAGTATTGTAGATGTGCAAAGAATTATAAATTTGTAACATCTCATTTATATTTAAAATGTTAACTAGCATTCAATTCTTTGGGGCATCTATACAAATACAGCTGCCCTTGGTTAAATAAACTTTGATTTATGAATAGAATTGTTATATGAATAAATGCTGAATTTCCTTTAGTTATCAATTAATTATTTCACATTTTAGCAAGAGGCCAAAAGGGGTACAAACAGAGGATTCCATTATAGTTAAATGTGAATCACTTAACTTGGAGATTATGCTATGTGACATTGTTGGAATACCAATTAAGGTTTTTTAAGCTGGAAATGTGACTTTAAAAGCAAAGATATGTATGAGAGCAGAATTTAATTGTTTTGAAGTATTAAATATTTAAATATAATGAACATTCTGTTAATAGTAATTTTACCAATTTAACATTTTAAACAAATGCAAATAATATATAAAATATATTAAACATACTTATGTATAATTTATTCATATCAATTTCCAATTCTTTGATTATTCTATTGTCATTAACACTATAGGCCTTACGCAGAAAGCAAAAGATGACCGATTCTGGAGCATACAAACAGCACCATAGGGAACAAATGAAAATCTCCAAGCTCGCTATTGAGTTGAAGCCCATATACCATGAGATAGATGATCTATCACCAGATCTGCTTCCTTGAAGTGGACCTGCCAGTGAAGCTGCAGCTACACTGTGAGTCCCAGCACAGCAACAATGAAGCAGAACAGGGTCAGAAAAGATGTCCTCTTTACTTATATTGATAAAATATGTACTGTATAATGCATATCACCATAAAGCTGCTGTATTATACACAATCGCTTAATATAGTGGGTCAATAGGAGAAAAAAAAATGCCCAAAGCAGCTCAAAGGCATTTTACTATCTCTGCTACCATTAGAATAATCAGAGTGAAATGTAATAATTGTTCTTTAAATGAGACTATTAAACCCCGAATGCTGGAGAGGTCTCCAATGCATCTTAATGTATTGCATGGAGAACTATTTAGAATTCAAGAGGTTAAATAAATATTACATGTCATAATTGCTCATCTTTTGGTTTTGCTGCCTGCAGAAGATGTTAAATGTCAAATAGTAACGGAGAAGTTTGTGGAAGAATTAAGTTCCTGTAATTGCTCAAGAATTTCTATATAGCACAATCTTCCTTTATCCCTTCATTTTTATTTCCTCTTAATCATCCTTCCTCAGCTGTTTGGGAATAGAGATGAGAATCACAAAATGCTGGGTTTGTGTCATAATATTTTAAAGTTTATACAGTAATGACATTTCACCCTTGCTTACCTTCCAACAAGAATGAAGATCATGATTGAATCTTTGTGTTAATGTTGTATCCTATTTGTGAAAAAACAACTAAAACATCTGTGTGTGTGTATATATATGCTGCAAAATGGCATTCGACACCTCCGCTTAGGGCCATATGTTCAAAGGGATAATGACAAAAAATTGTCGTAAGAAAGACAAAAATAAGTAATTGAATGCATGAACGCCAAATTTTCCTATACAGTATACGACAAACAACTAGTAATGTCCGTTGTGTACGACACAACTCCAAAATTGACAGGCAAAGGGGCGTGGCTAGGGCGTGGCTAAACTATTCTCCAGTGTCGTATAGAGGAAAAGAAAATTTGTCGTAACTAACAACAAGAAATGTCTTTCAAAAGACAAAATTTGTACGTTAAGAAAAAAGTAAAGGTAATGTGAGAATTTTTGTCTTTAGTTAAGACATTTTTGTCGTTAATTAAGATATTTTTTGTCGTTGCATACGACAATTTCAGTCAGGACAAACTACATATTTCAAATCACAACCGACACTTTCTGAAAATATTAATGATCCCAACGACACTGTACTCTGAAAAGCCGTTACAAACGACAAAAGCTATTTTGCTACTTCTTTGAACATATGGCCCTTAGTGTTTAAAATAAAAGTATTTATGACTGTGAAAAAATACCGTAGCGATAACTGAATATGAAATAAGTCTCCAGCATTTATATCAAAAATATGTATGTTATTTAAAACTAAATACATGGACAGTAAATCAAACTGGTGTGCAACAGTTATAAACAATCCAGTCTGGCAGCTAAGCAAGCAGCTCAAATAGTGCCCCCTCACTTCTAGGATGCAAGGAAAAATATACAAATATATACAGATGTATAGAAAAGAGTACCTCAGATAAAAAATTCCACAATGTTGAAAGAAGATAAAGTATCTTTAATCTTAAACCTCAGAATTAGATTTGGCAGGATCAGAAATGAAAGAGAAATGTATAAAATACAATAAAATCCCAATCAATAATAAAAAATACACAAATGATACAAAAAATGTCTCATACTCCCAGAGTCTACACTTGCAAGATATCCATGATCAGGAACCACAGTTACCCATCTAAGCATTATGAATGATCAGCACCCCGGAAGACTCTGAAGCAAAGACCAAGCACAGACATCGAGATGCCATGCACCATATCCAATAGTGGGAAATATCCTAATAATAACCCCACTACAACTGTCTGCATACACCTTATCTAAAAAATATGGCTACATAAAATTCAATAAGACTAAATAAACAAGTGATAAAATTAATTATACATGTATAAACACATAAAACTTTGAAAATGTATAAACACATAGAGAGAAGAATATAAATGTTCAAGTTCAGAAATGCATTCATCATGATTGCTATGTCTAACACAAGACAACAAACAAATAGTGACCTGTGTCAAATAAGCAGCCATTTATGCACAAGTCTGACACCAGACAATAGTAAACAGAAATAACAAATAGAATAATATATAAATTAAAAATTAAAAATAATAATGAAATAAAAATAAATCTAATATTGAGAGAAACAAAAAGTAAACCAAAATAGAAACCAAAACATAAATTAATGAGCCAAATAGAAAAAATATAATAGTGCTATGCAATATAGACAAAATGACATAAATATTCAGTGTGAATATAATACAAAAACCATAGATCTTCACTAATATTGTCCAATGACAGAAGTCTATGGTCAAATAATAGTTCCAAAAAATGTGATCCTTAAGTTTATCCAATGTGAAGTGAATGATTGTTTGATTTTCACTGAATGCAAATTTGATCACTAAACAGCATCTTAACTTTGTTATTTCCTCCCAATAGCAGGAAAGCTAGCATGGGTAAATGAATACTAGGAGTTTTAGGCAAATACAGCAGTAATAAATAAGCAACCATTTATTGCTTCTGTATATATACATTTCAGAATTAATCCAATGCCTTACCACCACTGTCTTCACTTAGTGCTGCATCACTATTCTGTGTCCACTTTAGTCGCCTGCAATGTTCAATATAAGCACTCCTGCTATCGATGTGCAGATAATAGCCAGATAATAATGATGCTAAAGTATGCTTCCTCTTCTCTGGGTATCTGAGTTAATTCTTTAGCTTTTATTCACATGAATATACATTAATATTAGGGATGGGTGAAAATTTTTGCCTCAAACTGAAATTGTTGAATAATGGCACGTTGCTCTTAGCGAATAATTTCCCATGAGAAGTGCAGTTTTTCCATTTTTTCCTGCTTTTTTTGCCCATTGAAATCAATGGGAAGAAAAATATTTCTCCACCACAAGAAAGTTTTCAACAGCCATATAAAAGTCTGTCAGGCTCTCACAGCATGCCATTTTGTATTTGTGAGAGGAGAGAACAGTATGTTGTTTTGAGCTAGAGACAATAGGGTGTTACAGATTACCTTGACTTCAGCATCATCTGCAGACGCGAGGCTGTTTGCTTCCTGTAGTCTCCTCCTACCAACTTCCTAATTCATTCCTCTGAGCTGCTTATCCTACTTCCTGTGGAGGGGTTCAAAGGGCAGACTGAGGCCTGATTTAGTTGCTCTTGCGTTGTTGTTCATAACAGTTCTGTTACCTTGGGCTCCGTGTATGACCTGGTTAGTCTTCCATCCATTCTAGTGCTGACCTGTGGCTCTGTCTAACTATTCTTTTGCCTAACCCCTAATAGTGGACATCCAATCTGGTGCAGACTTGTGGCTCTGACTGACTACCTGAACTGTGTATGAACCGGCTTGTCTGACTACCCCCTCTGGTGCTGACTTGTTGCTCTGTCTGACTATTCTTTCGTCTTTTCCCCTGGTGATCAGACACCCAATATAGTGCAGGTCTGGGGCTCTGGTAGACTTGCATAGCTGACTGCATGCGTGAGTCAGTTTTCACCTTACTTCTACTGACTGCAGGCATGAGTCAGTATTCGCTCCTACTGACTGCAGGTGTGAGTCAGAATTCGCTCCCACTGACTGCAGGCGTGAGTCAGTATTCACCCTTACTGGCTCCAGGTGTGAGTCAGTGATATTTCCTTCTGACTGCAGGCTGAGTCAGACCTCATTCCTCAACGGATCAAGATCCTGGGTTCCTGTTCCAGTTCCTGTTCCCAGCTGAGACTTCCAGTGGCTAAGTGGTTTAGCATTGCAACCTATTATTTCTGATAGCAGGCTTGCTGGCTATTACCCTGTGCTTATTCCTAGTGTGTATTGTATATATGCTCTTTATGTCAATTGTTAATAAACTGCATTAACTAAATCATACTGACTCCTGAACTTCTCTGGGTAACCATGACATAGGAGAATTGAAGTTTAGTTTAGGGAATTTTTTTAGGTAGGACATTTGTTCTCTCTATTAGGAGAGTCAGTGGTGCACTCTGTGAGGAAGAAGGGAGGAAGGAGGTTTACTTCAAATGCGCCAAAATCCCATGTGACTGACAGGCACCTATTTGCTTGCTGATCTTGTTGTTATTGTCTCTGTGCTGGGTGAGGAAGTTGTTGATTTTGTTTTTCAGTTATAATTTTTTTTGGACAGACTGTGATAACACAACAGGGTGGACAACTTAAAAAAGTAAAAATAAAAATAAATTAAAAAAAAAAATAATAAAAAAGAATAAAAAAATATATATATTAGGTGACAGTGACAGACAGCTGACTAGGCTTAGGCAAGGCATCATACAGCTCCATCAGTTGTGTTGTGTACCGTAGAGTAAAAAAAACATAGTGTAGATGCATAATGTCCAGCAAATGCACAAGGGGAAGGGTTAGGGGTGGAGCAGTGCAGGGACGTGAAAGTAAAGTAGTAGTTCAAAAACTGACTGCAGCAATGGTTGCTGAAACGTGTGCAATCAGTGGTAGGATGCAGTTTGTCAAGGTCCCAGCAAAACTAGTTCCCGCACCACCAGTGCCAGTAGAAATAAAGAACCATATAAGAAGAACACTGAAGATGACAACAAGTTGCATTCAAGTGTTGATGATACTGGCAATAGCATAACAGAGGAAGGTGTAGCAGCTGAACCGCCTGCTGCATCAGATAGTAAGACAAACAAGCACCAAAACACCTGTCCTCAAAGTAGAAGCAAACTTTTTACAGTAAAAGTAAAAATAAATTGTTTGAGACCTCTAAAAGCTTAGAGGAATATAAGGGTAGTAGTGAGCAAGAACTGTCAGGTGATGCTGATGCTGCTTAGGATGACCTAATGATGACTGATAATGATGCAGATTTAGAATACATCCCTCCAGAATCCTTCTCTTGTTCAGATACGGATGAAGTTGAGATTGAGGATGATGACAGGGCTATGAGGTTAGCAGAAAGTCAAAGGCTGAATCTTCCACTACTGTCTATAAACTGTTTGAGAAAGCCATTGGAAAGTCTGACTCTGGACAAGCACAGATGTCAAAAAGTACACAGTCACCATATCAGTCATCACCAGCATCATCGCCTCTTCAAAGTCCAAGTCCCACTCAGCCACTCAGAACTGTTTTGAGTACCCAGCAACAGCAACACAGGTTAACATCCACAATGTTAGATATGACGAGTGCCTCTGCTGCTGTAAGTTCTGCTCCTTTGACACCTAGTATTAGTGGCAGTAAAACTGCATCAACATCTAGCCCCAGTAGTAGTTATATTGTCAATGACCACAGAATACTGCTATCAAGCAGCAATGTTGGGAGACTCACATTCTTAAAAATGAACCAACATCTCATACCATCTGAGGATCAGGTAGCAGAAACCACACATGACAGACAAAACCAGGACAAATATATTACCAGTACCACATAGAAGGTGGAGGAGGGATGTGAAGAAGGGTTTCCACCATCTATCCCACTGCTATGAGAGACAAGTAATGTGTGTCAATAATCTGAGAAGGAGGATAGAGATTTCATGCAAACATGACAACAGTAAAAACTATATACATACACAAATCACACCATACCAGCCATTTCCCCCCAATCCATTGTTTAAAAAGGGATCAAGATCCAAACCGGGAAATTATAGACCTGTGAGCTTGACTTCAATAATGGGTAAGATACTAGAAGGGTTATTAACTGACAGTATTCAGAACTATGTGAAGACGAACAATATCATTAGTAGGAATCAGCATGGTTTCATGAAGAATAGATCATGTTCAACATTTCAGTCCCCACTGGGACCCTTCTCAAGAGTCCCAGTAGGGACCAAAACTTTGACCATTGTATTGATGATTGGCTAATACATTTATTATCATCAAGTCCCATGGGTGCTGTCCCATCCTTGTTACATTTCTACATCTCCATTTGGGATTGTGCACCTGGGCAATTTCTTCCTGCAGAGTAAGTGCTTTCACCTCCCTCCATTTCTATATAGATATATAGTACTTGAGATGAGCATTCTTGGATTACAAAATCTTCACAAGAAATACTGGATATACGAGACCTCATACTTCTTTGCTTCACTGCTGATCCCTTTAACAGGCACTAGTGGTGCACATATGAGGATTACAATGTTGATGTATACATCCAATTGATAATATCCCTCTCCAAGAGCTTGAAATGTGTGAATATTATGAATTGAACACTCTTTACTGAGTTATATTGAATCCATCACCACCTTTACAACTCTCCATTATCCTTTGTTATATGGCATATCTAAGTACATTAATTCATAATTCTACTTTTCACACACGAGCATGCCGTTACAAATGACCAGTGTCTATGTCCTTATCATGAAGAATAGGATTCCCTTTGTCAAATACTGACTTTTCTATACTATGGATGTCTCTCTATATGCTCTGGCCTTGTTTTTATCCTGGTAGCACACTGTAGGTTATTGTCTACTGGTAATAGTGGGAATTTACCAGTCATTCATATGGTACCATTCCCTTAATTGTTATCATCCTTTGGACAGATTCCAATGTATGTGTTACATGTTACGATTTTATTTGCTCTAAGTGCATTCTGTGTGTATTCTCATCTGGGTCAATATGATAAGAGCTTTGCATCAAATGTATGAGACAGTCCATTATACTAGTGTCCACGCTTATCTTTTGTCCTCATCTGTGTATACAGCTGACCTGATAGCAACAAGTTTTTTATCCATCTATCATTTAGCCTCATAAATTACTGACTGTTCAGGCACTCCCTTTGATGTATTTGTCTTTACTTTTCCTACCTATAATTCCTTTCTTTTTTTCATTCTAATTTTATTGTAGTCATGTCTAGGTATAATGTCCATAATATCTTACATATTTAATCACGGCACATATCGACTCATAACTTATGGGAGCCAACAGCTTCTGCTTAAAACTTGGGACACAACCCTTGAGAACAAGTAGTCAGCACTTGTAGATATTCCTCAGGTTTCTGGCTTCCAGCACTTGGTGTCCAATGACAGTCCCAGTTCCAGATGACCTTATCTAGTGCTTGCTTGTGTTGTGGTAGCTCCACATCTGGACTAGCTTCATTGTCTGTTTCCTGGTACCTGGACATCTGGCCCTGTCCCTCTGCGGGGATGGCTACTCTGTTTTCATCATCATCATCATCATTACTTCTGCTAATTTGATTTTGCACCAAGGCCCCATCTCCTAAATGCAACCTACCATCAGGTGGTAGATTATGACAGATTCCATCAGTTATCCAGTCGTTTATGTTTGGGTTTAGAATTCTAAATTGAAGGGAGCATAACTGAGTTATAGGGTAAAATCCATTGAGGGGGAGTTGCCTTCAAGATGCTTATTAATTATCCATTTCTTGGTATATTAATATTTGTCTACTATTTTGCTACATCCTGTCTTATGACTATTATCTGCATTGTTAACTTTTATTGCATTTTGGTGTGAAATAGCTTATTAACAACTTTGATTAAAAATTTGGTCCGCATTTGATTTGTTAATTAGCCAATCTCAAACAGCCGCATATTAGTAAAATTATATAAAGATCACCGTGTAAGGGTGACATCACTTAAAGGAGACATGCATTGAGGGTGCTCAGCATTGTACATGAAGTATTCGAAGGGAAGTTCAATTTAAAATGACTTGAGCAAGATTTGGGCAGCAGAGAGGAAACAAAATCCACCATAGAAACAACACCTCACAGTTCTGCAAGGAAGGAACAAATCACAGACTTGAATTAGAACCCTGCAGTCCCTTTAAAGTGCCAGCTTCACAATTTAACACCAGCTTCTCGATAGTGATCAAAACTAACAAACTCTGATTCAAAAACAAATATTACCATCCATAGAATGTACTGCTGGCCCATTCCTAGTTGTTTTAACTCTTCTGACTACATGAACAATGCTAAAATAACTTATTTTCTTGATCCCTACATCTGCACTGCTCTTTAAATTATCAGACTCCTTCTACCTTCCACCCTCTCCTCCCTTCTCACAATTACCTTTGCACATCAACTCCCCCCACCCTAGATGAACTGGAAACCCCATGCACACAAAACATTATTTAATCTCCTGCTTTCTCTCTCTTCTTCTGCTGTTTGAAGTTGGAGATATCTCACAAAACCCTGGACCCATTTTCTTTTGCAATATTAATCCAGTCAATATAGTAGCTATTCAAATCACAGAAAAAAAAATCACAATTTTCTGTCTTCACCCACAGTTGCTTCATTTTCTCTGTGCTCTCTGGAATGCTGGCTTACTTATTAACAAAAATAACACTGTGCATGATCTCTTTTTTATGGCAGTCTCTCTTTCTCTCACACTCCACTTTAAACTAGATGTGGGAGGTTTGGGAATGTTACTCCCCAAACACTGCCATTACAAACAACTTACTGCCCCACTTTTGCTTCTCCTCTTTTGAGTAACATGTTGTTAGTATGTTTGCCCCTGTTTCTCTATAGCTTGGGGTTATGTATTGCCTACTTACCTCCACATGAACACACATGTCAAATTTCCTGTCTGACATTGAATGATGGTTTTCCTTTTTCCTGTCATTAGACACACTCTCCTTCTTCTGCAGGACAACTGTCATGTTGATGATCCCTCTGTCTCCTAGGCAGCCCACCTTCTCTCTAACATCTGCATTTAGACTACACCAGTGGATAGCTGCTATTACTCACAAGGATGGTCATTTCTTAGAGCTTGTGTGCACTAGAGGCTGTGTGTTTTCTAATTATAATATCTCCCCTTTTTCACTATCTGATCACAATCTTGTAACATCCAGTACTGCTGATACTACTTCCACATACCCCACCCTATCTCCTTGCTTCACATGTAACCTCAAGTCACTTAGTACCATTGCTTTCCACAGTCCTACCTGGACACTGGACTTTCATCCATTCCCACTAATGCTGACATTAACAGCCTTGTCAAAACCTACAATTCGTTCCTGTCTTCCTCTTTGGACCTGCATGCTCCTCTTTCTATTTCTCTCTCTCTCTCTGTACTCCTGTAAATCTAATTCACTCCCATAGATTAACCCCTTATGGACCAGGAAAATCTGAAGTGGATTTCACTTAAGGACCGGAGCAGTTCTGACCTTTTTGACTATGTCTTCGTTCAACAGTGTTTTCCTTCTAAGGCTTTTATTCCATCCACATAAATTATATACTGCTTTTTTTACACACAAATAGGGTTTTCTTTTGATACCATACTTATTAGGCTAACACACCATTTATTTTTGTAAAATTAAAGGAAACTGTAAAAAAAAAAACACCATTTTTTTTTTCTCTTGGGATCATTTGGGCACAATGTGTTAAATTTTTATGGCGACTCCATGAAGGTATGACCTACAGCAATCACATGACCCAGCACAAGTGACAAGGCTGAGACTGAATGCTCCGGTACTGGAGAGCTCAGTCTCAGTCTGCAATGAATGATAGCAGCATGCACGGAGGCGCGCTGCTATCATTTAACCCATGACGTGCCAGGACCATCATGGGTCCTTAAGGGAAGTTTACCCATGAGGGTCCTGGCACGTCATGGGTCATTAATGGGTTAAGAACAACACTAGCTTCCTCCATTCTTGTACCTGTTCAACTGAATAGCTCTGAAGAAAGCCAGACTCACTGTCAGACTTTCTTCCACTACAAATTCCTTTTTAACTCTGCTCTGTCTGGCTAAAAAAATAAATAATTTTCACAACTAATTAACACTCATATGTCTAATTCCTGCTGTCTCTTCTCTACTTTTGACTCTCTTCTCCTCCCTCCATATCATCCCTCACAAATTCTATACAACAGCTAAAGTAGGTTCCATCCAGGAAGCGATCCTATTTTGTAAATATCCTCCTTTCCTTCCCTTTCCTCTCCTGCCATGCTTATCTCTTTCTCAACAGTCCCTGACATGGAATTGACTAGCCTGATATCCTGCACTCCCTCCACTACATGTCCATTCCCTCTTCTCCATCAGTGGAGCCTCTACAATAGAAGCAGATTAAATGGCTGCTTAAGGCCCCCACTTGGCTAGAGGGCCCCCAGCGATTACACAGTACTGCTGCTACATGTAAACAAAATCAGATGGTAATGTCTTAATAGAAATACTGACACAGGAGTAAAGGTGGGGCCATATGTTAATTTTTCTCTTAGGGTCCCAAGAACCTAGAGCTGCCCTTGTCCTCCATACTAATGATGTACCATTTAGTCAGTTCCATAGTACTAGGAGGGACAAAAATAGAAGATTTTGATATGGTTTCATTGATTTGGAAGAACCATTTTGTAAAAAAACAGATATGTTGTTGATTTGATCGACAAGACATGTTAAAGGCTGGGAATTTAGAAAAATGGGCTATATTGAAATATATGAAAAAACAGCATCAACTGGTTATGGAAATGTGCCTATATTTATTATAAATTATAACAGATCACACAAACAGATAAGGCAGTTTTTTTATTTTAAACATTGGTCAATTTTGGCTGTAGATCCTGTTCCTAGAAATAATGCTGGCGAAAGACCTAAAATGTTGTATAGGATGGCATTGACTATTAGGAATATGATTGCTCCTAGTAGCGTTAGTCTTAAAAATAATATTCATTTTAAAGTGGGTTCAAAGAGTAAGAACTTTTTGAATAAAGCTGAAAGTTGCAGATGTGGAATAAACAGATGTCTGACCTGACCACAAAACCACTAATGTTCTGAGTATTGTGACTGGGGAAAGTTTCCAGATAGTAGTAGTAGTTTGGATTGAGGATTTTCTTTTGTGGTGTATATTATACCATGTGTTTGTGGGGTACAGTATGTTTGGAGGACAGCTTGAACTTTAAAATGTAGGTTTGAACAACATCACAGAAATGTGAACATGGTTTCCTACAATATAGTGTATCCCACCATTGTTTGATGCACCACTCTAAGGACCCAGGAATATTAACTGTGACATGTTTAGAACACACTGCACTTTCAGATGTATAAAAAGTAGTGATATTCTATAATTTCCTAATGTCTAATTTCTCTTTTAGAGATTGTTAGGTATTCTGTTTCCAACTGATTGAGTATATCTCATATGAGATAAATATCATGATTGCCCTGTGAGATTTACATTTAGTTTGTGCAAGAGTACCTAGAAGAATTGATGCTGTTTTGAAGGAAAAGGCTGGTCACACCAGATATTGAGTTGATTTAGAGTTTTCTTTTAGAGTTTGCCCACTACATTTATCTTTTTTACATTGTGTGATTTCCTGAATAGGGGAAGAATTGGATTCCCCTATTACTTTTTCACCATTTTGTGCATTTTGTGGGGAGTATAAGCCAGCTTATACAAACTGTGAGTACACTATGTTATTCATCTTTTAATATGACGTGAATATTGGATCTTTAAGAACACTGGGTGCACCCCTACATGTTTTCCTTTTGTGTTTCTGTCTTTGTCTCCTTTCTTCTCTTTGAGGTGGATCTTTCCAGCTACACTGGGGAACAGCTGTGTGATGATCTATGTGTATATATATATATATACGATAAAGAAACAAGGTCAGGTGTGGCACTAATATTGTGTACCTCTCTCAATAAAAAGTATCTCAAAGATGCTACTATCCTAATACCCAGCAGTGCAACACATGGGCTGAAAACAAAATGCAACAAATAGTATGAGGAGAGCGCTATTAAGATCCAATAAAATAACACTTTATCAATTAAGTGGACACGATCAAAAAAGCAATACAATCATATATCTTAAATCCCACACAATATATATTATGGTACCATAATAATAATAATAAAACCTCTTAATATTAAAACATAATTAAAGGGAAATAGCTCTTCACTATTGGATAGATGACAAGTTATAAAATGTACTTTGGATATATCCGGTCTCCAATCTTAAATTATTTGTTCTTATTAGAAAAAGTCCCCCAGTCAATCCAAATAGTACAATTACTGTTGATATAAAGCAATTGCTGAGAAATGGATAATACACTGCACTGCACTGTAACTTATTGAGTTAGTCTTAATACAAAGGAATATTACTCTTAACACATAGATGAAGTGTTACGATGTATCAGTGTATATGGTGATAACAATTCAACCTCTCCCTTCTCCTGTTTGTATCCACTGGCAGAGTGTGTTACCTGGGGTTTGATCCCTTCTCGGTTCAACCTCTCCCTTCTCCTGTTAATCTCTGCGGCCAGATTATATGACCTTAGATGTCCACTCCTTCCCCAGGTTTAGAGCCTTCTACTGATCTCCTCTCCTTTCTGTTGTTATCCAAACATGTAACACTGTATTGTCAATTGTAACTTAACGTGTCATGAGTACTCTCGTTTCTTTGCCTTTAATTAATGAACAAACTGTAGCTGACAAAAATGTTCATGTGCAGTCTGTATTCCATTTTTCCGTTGCCAGATTTTCTCCAAAATAGTGAGAGTTGTCTTGGCATGAAAACAGTGCTATTCTAAAGCGTTTTGTACTAAGTGCAGGACTTCCTCAGGGTATTGACGAATGCGTGCAGTCTCTACTGCGCATGACTAGTGAATTATTATATAGGATACTTGTTTGCATAGAGACTGGAGTTTAACCAATCTGAGGCATCCAGATCATGTATAAATCACCAGGATTTCAAACATGGTGAGCATTGACTATATAGTTCAAGAAATGCAAAAAGGCCATCTTTGTTTGTGTTTTTTAACCCTTTGAGTGCCAGAGGGGTATCCAGCACATACCCCACTGGCACTCAAAGGGTTATCAATACTTTTTGTTATCCCTTGGTCCCACTTTTGAATTTTAGCACATTATACCAATTCAGTGTTATTGGAATACTGGAGGCCCCTGAGCAAAACAGGTAACATACTCTCACATGGCCTATACCATTTTGACATTATTTACAATTGTAGCCATCATCAGTATCGATGATATACTACATGTTTAAGCAAGCATCAAATCTCTTTTATACAAAGGTGTGTGTCTGTCACTTGTTCTTTTCTTGTATTGCACTTTGATTCTGCTATTGCTTCCTTTTTTGCAAAACGCACTGCCAACAAACATACCATGTTACCACATATTGTAAAACACAATTTGTTTATGACTATAAGATGCAAGGGAGGTGTTATGGAAACCACTTAAAATCTGGCAAATTGTGGGTTCTAACATTTTACCAGATGAAAGTATTGAACACAATTTTCTTCTAACATGCTGAGAAACAATTTGGTAAATTGCTTCTCTCTTTAAGAAATTAAACATAGCTAATTATTCAAACCACTCAGTGAAACAATTTCTGAAAAGGATTGTTTTCAACAGTCTGTTCATTTAAAACTCATTCTGTTGAAATGTAACAAAACAAATGTAGAGGCTTGTACAAAACAAATTATATATATTGTTTTTCAATTAAAGGGATGCTGCTAATAATTTCAAGGTGGATAATAATTCTTGCATTTGGGTGAGGACAAGTAAACATTAAAAACGCTTTGTTTTCCAAAGTAATTTATGTTGCGTTTGTTACATTATATTGTATCATAACAATAAGTAACAAACTATTTTACATACCATTATAAGAAATGTACACATTTAATTAATGGTCTCCAGTCGAAGTGATTATTTTTAGAAGCTTGAGCATATATCTACAAAAATACGGCTTCTTCTAAGTTCAGATATACTGAACGTGGCAACTACTAGAACATATTTTTAAGATACACATATCAATGCCAAAATAACTGAGAGGCTCACTGAGAATAAATCAACTCATATACTGCTTGTACTATAGTAAGTCACAACTCAAAATCACATTTTAGCTCTTTAGTGCCATTACAAAGGCAAAATGTTCATGTACATATCAGACTAATTCTGACCAAAAGGGTTCCAGTTCCAAAATAACAGGCAAACACTTCTGCACAGGAATACCCGCTATCCCCAATATATATCTAATGTTCAGGGGGGGATTGAGAGGACCTAGGGCCCCTGGTCCAAAAAGAGGTATGGGCCCCCTGCCCAATGACATCATTGGCCCCTCCCCATGACATCATAAGCCATCCAGTACCCCCACATGCCATCCAGTACCTCCCAGGCCATCCATTACCCCACAGGCCATCTAGTACCCCCAGACCATACCTCCACAAGCCATCCAGTATCCCCCCAGGCCATCCAGTACCCCCACCAGGCCATACAGTAACCCCCACAAACCATCCAGTACCTCCCAAACCATACCCCCCACAAGCTATCCAGCACCCCCACAAACCATCCATTACCCCTCCAGGCCATACAGTACCCACACAAGCTATCCAGTACCCCACCAGGCCATTTAGTACCCCCACAAGCCATCCAGTACCCCTACCAGGCCAACCAATACCCTTACCAGGTCAAACAGTACCCCCACCAGGCCATCCAGTACCCCCACCAGGCCATCCAGTACCCCCACAAGCCATCCAGTGCCCTGCAGACCATACCCCACAAGCCATCCAGTAGACCTGTACCCGCCCAGGCCATCCAGTACCCCCTGCCATCCATTAACCCTCACAAGCCATCCAGTAACTCCCTCCATGCCATCCAATACCCCCATCTACCCAGGCCATACCCACTAAGGACATCCAGTACCTCACCTGGCCATCTAATACCCCCCCTACCTGTGCTGTGTGGTGCATCTTCTGCTGACTGCTGCTGTCTGAACTGTCACTCAGTCACTGTCATTGTCAATGCTGAGCTCCCCAGTATGATTCCTGCAGAGTGTACTCCGTGAGTTGGCGACCTAGATGGTCATGTGAGTAACATCCAGTCCCCAGTGGCATGCTGGCTCTGAGTCCCACTCTCTCTCCCCCCACCCCCGCATCATCACGTGCCCCTGCGGGCCGTGATGAAATACATGCACATGCTGCCTAGACCAAATGTCGGCGGGCATGCTCAGAGAAGAGGAAGAGACACAGGAAGAGAGGGTCTTGCTGCCAGCCAGTAACGAGCAGTCTGGACTCAGGCAGCTAGAGAGTCATCTTGCCCAGCCGCATATGATGGATGGGAATTTGAAGGGATCATAGTCATTGGATGGGCAGTAATAGTGTGAGGCCTCAGTGCCTCACGGAACACAGTGCGTGGAGCGGACGGCCCAAAACAACAGGCAGGCAAGCGGGGGCGGATGCACTGTCTGGCACATTATAATATTGATATTGGTGACAGCGGGCCCCCCCTGGTTGCGGGCCCTAGGTCCTTGACCGAATGCCCGAATGGTCAGTCTGCTCCTGCTAGTGTTTGTATCTTGACAGTGAGTGTTCAAGGTCCGGATTGCACTTTTATTCTTAGGGAAATACCGCAGACTTTTCAAAACAATGCCAAAATATTGAGAACAAACAAAGGTAGATATTGCTTGTTTTAATTCTAGTCACTGCTCAGAAGCATCACATTTTAGCTATCTTTTGCTATTACATGTATATATCAGATTATTTACATATCAGACTAATTATGCTCATAGAACAAGTAATATCTGCCTTTGCTTGTTCTCTTTGAGTGTCTTGAAATCCCTTGGTGTGTCTCCCTAATGGTGGTGGTGGTTGTTGGGGGGTGGTTATCCAGATATCGATCCCTTGCGCTCAGTGCCTAGGGAAAACAGCTGCGCTTTACTGATGAGACCTAAAAGTGCATCTGGGGTTAGTTGCTTCTCTTGCTCAGAGAAGAACTGCCTAGCTCTTTGTGGTTGTACTGCCATCTGGGCAGCATCTGTATGATGTACTGTAGGATATCTCTTCTGTGTGTATGGCAATTATGAGCTAAATAAAACTGCACCCTTGGAATGAGATTGTCCTGTAGAGCTTGCCATATTTTGGCAGGCTCATTCCTATTTGAGCATCGCTGCTTATTACTTTGCATATGCAAATAACCCTTTGGCTTTATCTAAGTGTTATAGGGGAGTCCAGACATGGAAATGTAACATCCAAAAAGACGGGGCTCCATGAAAAGAAACACACACATACATGCACATGCACAAAAAAGAAGAAAAAACACTGTATGTTGATACAGAGTTGAAAAGGGCTTGCAAAAATGAAGTGTCTCTCAATCCTTCAATATGCAAAAATTTTTTCATTTGAATTTGCGCCACCTCTTAAATATCTTCTTAACACCATGAACATATCCAAAACATATTTGTAAAACACATTATTTTATTGTTGAATCATATCTAAAATCACATACTTTCATGGCATCACATACTACTGACCTTCAAGGCAATACTAGTAGAGTGGGAACACTAGCAGATCTTAGCTTCTCTCATCTACATGTTTCACACCACTCTGGTGCTTAATCATGATCAAAAACAACTGTGTTGCCTTTATTTATCTAAATTATCCCATGGACTAATCAGCCCAAACATTACATCATTACCTTAGATCAAAGCCTTAAAGACAATGTATCAAGGCCCTCAATATCAAAGCGGATAACTTAAAGTGATAGTAATATCTAAAAAAAACTTTTTTGCATTTAGAAGAGCTCAAAAAGCTGATCTAAATGCAAAAAAACGTATCTCTCAAACTGCTATGGTTTAAGAGATACGGGCGTTTGAAGTTTGATTTCTCCTACTGACAGCTGTAAAGCTGTCAGCAGGAGATTCGTGTCGGTCGACACTGTGGCGCTTGAGAAGTGCCGGGATCTCGTTACTTACACAGAATCCCTTTATTGGAATGTTTTAGACTAGTGTTGAGCGAGCAAGCTCGGCCGATGCTCGGATCGGCTCGAGCATCGCTCTGCTCGGCACATGGCGGTACTCGTACGAGTACCGCATGTGCTCGCCCGCCATGTTCGGGTCTCCTCCCCGCACGTTTCGCGGCTGCTGCGCAGCCAATAAACGTGCAGGGAGGCTCTGACATCAGTGTAATGCCAGCAGCCATGTTGGCTGCTGGCATTACACTGATTGGCTGGCCAGAACCCGTGGTCGGGTGCTGTATAGCACCTGACCAGCGAGTTCGGCTCAGTCTTAGCCAGGGAGAGATGAGGATAGGAAGGGAAAGACAGTGTAGGGAGAAGAAAAGCAAATTTGTAAAAAAAAAGACCCAAAAGTCCTTTTTAGGACTACTGTGTGTGGGGGCAGCAGTTTATTTTGTGTGTGGGGAAAAAAAACAAAAAAAAAAAAAATTCATATATTCTGTTTAGTGTGCAAAGTTGCAGATTAGAGCACATTCTGTTTAGTGTGCAAAGTTGCAGATTAGAGCACATTCTGTTTAGTGTGCAAAGTTGCAGATTAGAGCACATTCTGTTTAGTGTGCAAAGTTGCAGATTAGAGCACATTCTGTTAAGTCTTCAAACTGTAAAATATCAAAGTCACATATTCCATTCAGTGTGGGTCGCCGCAGTTTAGCAGCACATTCTGTGTACTGTGCACAGTTGCAGAATAGGAAGAAATACTGTTAAGTGTTCAAACTGTAAAATATCAAAGTCACATATTCCATTCAGTGTGCGTCGCCGCAGTTTAGCAGCACATTCTGTGTACTGTGCACAGTTGCAGAATAGGAAGAAATACTGTTAAGTCTTCAAACTGTAAAATATCAAAGTCACATATTCCATTCAGTGTGCGTCGCCGCAGTTTAGCAGCACATTCTGTGTACTGTGCACAGTTGCAGAATAGGAAGAAATACTGTTAAGTCTTCAAACTGTAAAATATCAAAGTCACATATTCCATTCAGTGTGCGTCGCCGCAGTTTAGCAGCACATTCTGTGTACTGTGCACAGTTGCAGAATAGGAAGAAATACTGTTAAGTCTTCAAACTGTAAAATATCAAAGTCACATATTCCATTCAGTGTGCGTCGCCGCAGTTTAGCAGCACATTCTGTGTACTGTGCACAGTTGCAGAATAGGAAGAAATACTGTTAAGTGTTCAAACTGTAAAATATCAAAGTCACATATTCCATTCAGTGTGCGTCGCCGCAGTTTAGCAGCACATTCTGTGTACTGTGCACAGTTGCAGAATAGGAAGAAATACTGTTAAGTCTTCAAACTGTAAAATATCAAAGTCACATATTCCATTCAGTGTGCGTCGCCGCAGTTTAGCAGCACATTCTGTGTACTGTGCACAGTTGCAGAATAGGAAGAAATACTGTTAAGTCTTCAAACTGTAAAATATCAAAGTCACATATTCCATTCAGTGTGCGTCGCCGCAGTTTAGCAGCACATTCTGTGTACTGTGCACAGTTGCAGAATAGGAAGAAATACTGTTAAGTGTTCAAACTGTAAAATATCAAAGTCACATATTCCATTCAGTGTGCGTCGCCGCAGTTTAGCAGCACATTCTGTGTACTGTGCACAGTTGCAGAATAGGAAGAAATACTGTTAAGTCTTCAAACTGTAAAATATCAAAGTCACATATTCCATTCAGTGTGCGTCGCCGCAGTTTAGCAGCACATTCTGTGTACTGTGCACAGTTGCAGAATAGGAAGAAATACTGTTAAGTGTTCAAACTGTAAAATATCAAAGTCACATATTCCATTCAGTGTGCGTCGCCGCAGTTTAGCAGCACATTCTGTGTAGTGTGCAAAGTTGCAGATTTGCAGCACATATTCCGTGTAATATGAAGAAGGCGGGTAAAAAGGGACGGGGAAGTGGACGTGATCCTGATAGTTCGGGGCGCGGGTCAGGACGCGTAGAAACTGTGCCTGGTGCCAGAGCACAAGAAAGAAAGACATCCACCATACCTAGCTTCATGTCTCATTTTACAGGGCGTCGCAGGACATCACTCTCGAGGTCCGACCACTGCGAACAGGTGGTCGGTTGGATGTCAGCTGATACTACTTCCAGTCGGTTAAGCACCACCCTGTCTTCCACCAAGTCCACTCTCAGTAGCCAAGAGTCTGGTCAACATAATCCTCACTCTGATCATCCTTCCTCCCACCATAGACGGTCTGGTCAAAGAAGTGATCCCACACTGGGATATAGTGAGGAGCTCGTCTCATCACCAATCCTTCATTTGACCCTCTCTCCAAGCACGCTTGCAGAGGAACATGACATCTTGTGCCCTGATTCACAACCTCTAGAGGGTACCCAATCACAAGAAGATGACAGATGTGAATGGCATTTAAGGTCAAAGGAAGTAGTGGATGATGATGATGATGAGACACAGTTGCCATTAAATCAACCACTATTACTGTCTCAAGACCTTGTTGAGGAGGATGATATACAGTTGTCAATGACTGAGTATGTGGTGGGATCAAGACATGAGGAGGATGATCAGAGTGAGGAAGTGGAGGAGGACTTGGTGGACGATGAGGTGACTGACCCCACCTGGGAAGGTGGAGAGCCGAGCGATGACAGCAGTCCTGAGGGTGAGCCATCTGCAGCACCGCAACAGGCTGGAAGAGGCAGTGGTGTGGCTACAGAAAGAAGGCGGACCGCACCAAACCGGCCCGCAAATGTTCCACGGAGCACCCCCTTGCGTAAATCTACCTTGCCAAGGGGTAGGTGTTCCGCGGTATGGCGTTTTTTTAAGGAAAGTGCGGACGACAAAAGAATTGTAGTTTGCAACCTGTGCCACACCAGAATGAGCCGAGGCATGAACACTAGAAACCTCACCACCACCAGCATGATCCGACACATGGCATCCAAGCACCGTAATAAGTGGGAGGAACGCCTGGATCGCCCATCTGTGTCTGCAGGCCACACCACTGCCTCCTCTTCCCCTGTTTTCGGTGCCGGCCAATCGCCTGTCGAAGGCGCAGGCCCGCATACCTCCCGCCCTGCACCTGTACCATCTGAAGCACCATCAGCGACCACATCCACTTCCCTGTCCCAGCGCAGCGTCCAAATGTCGTTACCCCAGGCATTTGAGCGCAAGCGAAAATACCCAGCCACCCACCCACAGGCCATAGCACTAACCTCACACCTTTCCAAATTACTGGCCATCGAAATGCTGCCATTTAGGCTTGTGGAGACTGAGTCCTTCCGCAGCCTGATGGCAGCAGCTGTTCCTCGGTATGCGGTCCCCAGCCGCCACTACTTTTCCCGGTGTGCCATCCCCGCATTACACCACCATGTGTCCCGTAACATCACCCGTGCCCTGACCAACGCAGTTACTGGGAAGGTCCACTTAACGACTGACACATGGACAAGTGCTTGTGGCCAGGGACGCTACATTTCCCTGACGGCACACTGGGTGAATGTCGTGGAGGCTGGGAGCGACTCGGACCCTGGGATGGCACGGGTGCTACCCACGCCGAGGATTGCGGGCCCTACCTCCATCAGGGTTTCCGCCAGCACCTACGTTATTGGCTCCTCCTCCTCCGTTTCCACCTCCGAATTCTCTGCACGCAGCGCCACTCACCCATCAGCCGGTAGCTGGAAGCAGTGTAGCACTGCAGTGGGGAAGCGTCAACAGGCCGTGCTGAAGCTGATCTGCCTTGGGGACAAACAGCACACGGCCTCAGAGCTGTTGCAGGGGATTAGTCACCAGACCGAGCAGTGGCTCTCGCCACTCAACCTGCAACCAGGCATGGTTGTGTGTGATAATGGGCGTAACTTGGTGGCGGCTTTGGAGCTCGGCAAGCTCACACACGTACCATGCCTAGCACATGTATTTAATTTAGTGGTTCAGCGATTTCTAAAAACCTACCCCAATTTGCATGATCTCTTGACCAAGGTGCGCCGCGTGTGTGCACATTTCCGTAAGTCATCTACAGCTTCAGCCGGCCTGTTGAAGCTGCAGCAGCGCTTACAATTGCCAGCTCACTGGCTGCTGTGTGACGTGAGCACGCGCTGGAACTCCACCTTCCACATGTTGGCCCGGCTTTGTGAGCAGCAGAGGGCAGTAGTGGAGTACCAGCTGTTACACGGTCGTCGCCTCTCCGTTCAACTTCCTGTAATCAGAAGTGAGGAGTGGGAATGGATGTCAGACCTCTGTGAGGTTTTACGCAATTTTGAGGAATCGACACAGATGGTGAGCGGCGATAACGCTATTATCAGTGTAACCATCCCACTTCTGTGTCTACTGAAACGCTCGCTGCTCAAAATTAAAACTGACGCTTTGCATGTGGAAGAGGTGGAAATGCGGGAGGAAGAGCTTACACAAGGTGATAGCCAGAGCACCCTCACTTCGTCTTCTCAGCGACAATTGGAGGAGGCGGAGGAGGAGGAGGAGGAAGACACGGTTGCCTCCGCTACAGAGGGTAGCCATGGAACTTTAGTTCCATCTCTTCAGTGTGGGTGGGCAGAAGAGGAGGAAGAGGATGAGGAGATTGAGAGTCATCCTCCTGGTGAGGACAGCGAAATCTTGCCTGTTGGTACTCTTGCACACATGGCTGACTTTATGTTAGGCTGCCTTTCCCGTGACCCACGCGTTATACGCATTTTAGACAACACGGATTACTGGGTGTTCACCCTTCTGGACCCCCGCTACAAAGAGAATTTCTCATCTCTCATTCCTCCGGTGGAGAGGACAAGCAAAATGGTGCAATACCAGAAGGTTCTTGTCGAAAAATTGCTCCAAAATTTTCCATCTGACAACGCTGGCGGCAGAGTACGTGCTACCTTGGCCAACCGAGAAGGGGAGAAAAGGGGAGCACACAGCAGTTCCGACAAAGGCAGGGCAACACTCTCCAAGGCGTGGGACACCTTCATGACACCCCGCCAGCACCCTCACCCTGATGCGCAGCCTAGTGTCACAAGGAGGGAAAAGTTTTGGAAGATGGTGAAGGAGTACGTAGCAGACCGTGTCAGCGTCCTCAATGATCCCTCTGTGCCTTACAACTAGTGGGTGTCCAAGCTGGACACGTGGTATGAACTGGCACTCTACGCCTTGGAGGTGCTGGCCTGCCCTGCCGCCAGCGTTCTGTCTGAGCGGGTATTTAGTGCTGCTGATGGCATCATAACAGATAAGCGTATCCGCCTTTCCACCGACAATGCTGATAGGTTGACACTTATAAAAATGAACAAGGCCTGGATTTCCCCTGACTTCTCCACTCCACTGGAGGAAAGCCCCGGGGGAACATAAACTCACTTTATATATGTTATTTACAATGATGGGAATACTCTGTATTCCCATTCACCCCTTCCACCCAAAAAATGGGTATATGGTTGACTCTCTTCCATATACCCTGGGATATAATTTTTATATAGGGCCAGCTCACCAGCGGGCCCAGTGATATAATTTTTATATAGGGCCAGCTCACCAGCGGGCCCTGTGATATAATTTTTATCTAGGGCCAGCTCACCAGCGGGCGCAGTTTGACAATTTTTGTATAGGTCAGCTCACCAGCGGGCCTTCTCATATAATGTTTTATTGGGTCAGCTCTCTAGCGGGCCCTCTCATATAATGTTTTATAGCGTCAGCTCACTAGCGGGCCTTCGCATATAATGTTTAGGATGGTCAGCTCCGCAGCAGACCCTCACCCATAATGTTTTAGATGGTCGGCTCAGCGCACGTTTCCCTCTTAATCATGGCCTCAGTTCAGAAAAATCAAGGAAATTTTTGGGAGAATTTGCCTCTGCGCACGTTTCCCTCTTAATCATGGCCTCAGTTCAGAAAAATCGAGGAAATTTTTGGGAGAATTTGCAGATGATATACAAGTAAATATACAGCAAATACTGTTTGGTAACAATTTTTCGCCTAAAGTCGTTTTTATCTTCCTTTTTGTGTGTTTTACGGTCAGTCTGTAAAAATGGCGTACTACGGGCGAAACATCGTTCCCAGCAGCGATGTTGGAGTCCAAGATGCATCCAGACATCCTCCCTATGCTGTCCCTGAACCATTTCTGTGGTGTTTCCATCATTTTCTGCCCTTTTCCTATGGACCAGGCACCCTCCCCTCATCAGAGCAGGGGGTGCCTGGTGTACTGCTCGACTCCTCCCATTGACTTCAATGGGGCTCGGGTGCTCGGCCGAGCACTCGAGCCTCCGGGGGTGCTCGGTCAGAGCACCCGAACACCCGAGCATTGGGGTGCTCGCTCATCACTATTTTAGACCATTCCATTGAAGGGATTCCGTGTAAGTAACGAGATCCCGGCACTTCTCAAGCTCCACAGTGTCGACCGACATGAATCTCCTGCTGACAGCTTTACAGCTGTCAGTAGGAGAAATCAAACTTCAAACGCCCGTATCTCTTACACCATAGCAGTTTGAGAGATATGGTTTTTTGCATTTAGATCAGCTTTTTGAGCTCTTCTAAATGCAAAAAAGTTTTTTTTAGACATTACTATCACTTTAAAGGGAAATGTATCACAATAAACCTTTGAAGTATAGAGATTATTCCTAGCCAAAGCATCAATGGAAAAAAGTCACATATTCTTATACCAGAGTGTAAATAATCTCAATTCCGTTGTACTTACTACACTTATACGAATCAGTACTTTTCCTAATAGAGTTTCTAGTAAAGGAATACTCCATCACTTCTGCAACGATATTCGTGAATCATAGCATTTCCCAATGTTACCGCTATAGTTAACGGCCTTCAGGCATATATCTTTCTTAAAGGCAATGGAAATCAATGGAACTTCATGGTCACTCTTCTCTGCAAGACGAGTTTATACCATCAAAACATGCTGCTGTAAATAAAACATATGTAATAAAAACATAAATTAGTAATTAAAAGAGCCGACAGATCATAAGAGGATATCTCTAAAGATTTAACATCCCTTTAAATATTAAATATTAACAGCAACATTGTTCACAAAAAACAACCTGCTTTATACACCATCTTACATTAGCTCTTTCAGAGCTAACATATTATAAAAGGCATTGTGAAACATTATAGTGCTTATCAATATTTATACTATAAAACATAGTTACAACATCCATCTGATTAGACAAAGCATAGCACATTGTACTTTTTATTAATTCTTTGTGGGTTCCGAGTACCTAACATAAAAATCCAATAAACTTTTTGTTTCAAAAGCACAGTATTCAAATTTCCTCCACTCACTCCCACTTTAGCTTGCTCTATACCTTATATTCTAAGAGTATCTGTGCTACCAGAATGTTTCTCCTTAAAGCGTGAGGAGACATTAGACCTGACCTCGCTACTTTTTATATCACTTAGATGTACATTTAGTCTTTCTTGTACTGTTCTTAATGTTTTCCCAACATACTGCAATTTGCATTCCATACACTATCCCTTTTGTAGCACAGTTGGTATAATGTTTCATTTTAAAGGGATAGTAATACTTCGTTTTAACTTTATTATATTTTGTAGGCATTAAAAAAACATGAAGAATGATATAAGTCTTATCTCTCAAACCTTTATGGTTTATGAGATATTCAGAAGCAAAGTTCCCCTCCCAGCCCCTTTTACCTAGTGTAAGCCATCTCTTCTCAGATGTGAGTCTGGTTGTATGACAGGACAGATAACAGAAGGGGACAATTTTCTTTGTATGAAAACAATGAAAGCCCTTTCCCCCTTGACAAGTTTTTCAGCTTTTTCCCTTATCTTAATTGAAGATTGTCCCTCTCTGCAGTCTACCTGGGCATCCCCCTTCTGATCTGGTTGAACAGGGGGGGATACTTTGTTTGTGAATATCTCTTAAACCATAAAGGTTTCAGAGATAAGACTTGTACATTCTTCATGTTTTTTTAATGCCTACAAAATAAAATAAAGTTAAAACGAAGTATTACTATCCCTTTAAATGTTCTCCCATTGTGAAGGAAGCAAACTCCACTGACACATTTATGAATTTGCAGCTCCCACAATGGGAACTCCCATATCTGTATGATCCTGCTGTGGAAAGCAAACCACTGTTACCCTTACCATGTATCCTATCAAAAAGACTAGAAGATACCAAATTAACTACTGTAGGTGCTTTTTTAGATACCTACTTAACTGATATCTATTATATCTTATAAAATCTTCCCTTTTATTTTCTTTTTAGCTATGTTAAATGCTCTGTCCATCATCCAGTTTGGATAGCCCCTATCTCTGAATCTATGATATAAACATTTTGATTGAAGTGTAAACCGATCGTCAGTTGAACAAATTTGCCCCAGTCAAATGAATTGGCTGACAGGTATACCTCAGATGGTATGGAGAGGGTGACAACTATCTACTCACAAAAGGGAATGGCCAGCTACTTCCTTCGTATATACATCTGTGTTAATTGATCCTGATGTTTAAACCATTTCAGGATGTGACTCACTAGTGAACCGCAGATTTAAACTGTTATCATTGAGATATTCCACAAATGTACCAAAACTCTCCACTTTCCCCCTACATATCATAAATGTCATCTATATCTCTACCAAATAATATAGAATACCTACATAGGTTAGTATCTCCAAAGGTGGGAGACTCCTCCCACCAACCCATATAAAGGTTTGCTTAGGAGGGTGCAAATTTTGCCTCCATTGAAGTTCCTCATCTTTGGAGATAAAAAAAAACCCCATCACACATAAAAACATTATGGGTAAGCAGATATTCAACTACCTGCAGCAAATATTCCTTCAAATAATCACTATAACGCATTAAATGGTACTCAAGAGCTCTCAAACCTAAATGATGTGGAATACAAGAGTAAATTGATTTAACATCAAATGTAATCCACAACAAATCAGTCATACACCTAGTAGGTTCTAATCATTGCATTGCATGTGTGCTATCTTCAAGTTAGCTATAAAGCTTTGAACCAATGGTTGTAAGTAGTGATCCACCCATTCTCCTACAGCTTCATTTAATTAGTCTATCCCTGAAACGATAAGCCTGCACTCTGGGTTTTCCAAGGATTTATGTACCTTGGGGTATATGATGGAATATCATTGTCACTGGAAATTTTACATTAAAAATGTAATATTCTTCCTGACTCAATATCCCCAAAGGCAATCCCTTAGATATTAAAGAACCCAGAAGGCAGGCAAATTCTCCCTTTGGATTTGAAGATAACCTAATGTAGACCTTCTCATCACCCATTTGCCTCATAGCCTCATTGGGTATCCTTTTGAAAGGTTGCACGCTCTTTTGGATTAAAATAGCGACATGACGATCTCGCAGTGCATGACAGCACGAGATTGTCATGTCGGCCAGTCAGTGGTTGCATACAGTACTTATACAGCTTGTGATTCTCTTCACCTTCCGTTTGAACCTTAACAGTTTTTTTTTGGTTACCTTTCTGTCGGGGCAGCCTCCTTCATCAGCTTTAGGAACAGGCTGTTATAACAAAACCCCTACACAAATACGTATGTGAGATTGTCATGTCGCTATTTTAATCCTGGAGATATGTTAAAGTGTTAAATGGTCACACGCTCTTTTGCGTGCGTCCTTTCAAAAGTGAACCACCTCATTGTAGTTAGAATCTACATTTTGTATCACAACTGATCCTCACTTAGCCGCCTTCTTTATTACTAACTGATCTTGATCTTCTAGAGAGATCAAAGCTCCCCTTTCTCCTGGCATTAGGTTTTTGTAGTAATTTTTAGCAGAACTAAATGTTTCTCTATTAACTTTTGAAAACTGTCAAGCACCCCAATCATACAGCCTATAGGATAAACATTTGAGCCCTGTTATTTATTGAATGTCACTTCCATATCAACAGATACAGTATCTGAGGGGATTCTTTCTCTCTCTTTTCTGATGTTAATCAGGTCCATTGGCACACTAAGATCCCCACAGGACATATTGGTGACATCATATTGTTCTTTATTAATCACTAGCAGTGTGGGACGGAGTTGTCTGTCTTTTTTATCATTGTAATCAGTTTTGTAAAGTCAAGTGACCACGTTCTCTTGTATCACTCCCCTTCTTCTCAATTCCACCCCTAGCTGACTTGAACTACCCTACTGAGACATAGCTCCGCATGCAGTCCACATAGTAAAAGACACACACACCTATACTGATACACATACACAATCCATACAGAGACAGTCATACAGATTCCATACTGAGACACAGATATCATGTACTGAGACACACATGTTATAGTGAGACACATACACAGGCTATACTGAGACACATACACACATTCATCCCATACTGAGACACATACATATACACAGTCCCCATAGTGAAAGACATACAGCAATAGGAGGCTTCAGTGTTAAGGGTGGGCACACAGACCAGAACATGGCACTTCTCTCAGCAGCAAAACAAGCAGACAAATGTTCCTTACAGCCTCAGTGTATAGTCAGTCATGTTGGGTGGTTACTAGGCAACCAGCCGACGTGGCTTAGAGCTGCTATGAAAGTTTGGAGAGAGGGAAGTAAAGTATAAGTCCCAGTTAGGTGGCCTTTTATTAATTGTTTTTTATTTTCTTCAAATAGAGTGATACCTCTCTGGATCTCAATGGGTTAACTGAGGAGACTGTGGTGACAAGGTAATGGCTGATGAGAGACTTGGAAAGAGGTGACAATCACTGAATGTTTATAGGAGTGACAGCAATGTAAACATAGGTTTTAAACATTTGAGTGACAAAGGGGTATGTAACACATTGCAGAGAAATTTATTGTGCACCTCTCTGACACCCAAAGGATTAAGGAGAAAGTGGTAAAATGGAGGTGTAACAGGTATATTGTGTAAGTGTGTGAAGTGGCAAAATGCATTCATTACTGTTCAGGGAACTCCAGAGTACCTCCAGGAGTGTGTGTGTGTCAGTGCTGGCCTTAACTTTTGATTGGCAGAGGGGTACGCAGTGCATTGCTCTGAAATGTATTGTGTAACCCTCTGGCAGTCAAAGGGTAAATGTAGCAGCATGTGACAGATGAAAAGACCATCTCCGGCCAGTAGCTGCAATGTAATAGAGAGAGGAGTGGTGTTAATTAACATTTGGGACACCTTGAAGCAGGCTGTGCTGGCAGACCTGATATTGTATCAGAGGGGCAGGGAGCTTACAGTGCAAATAAAAGTGTATTCCTTGTGGATGGCATGTGGGCTACAAGTGTAGACAATGGTATTACAGTGACATAAAGGGGAAAATAAAACTGTATAAGTGTAGAGCAGTAAATAATATATACACCATTTTACTTTATTTAGAAGGGCAAAAGATGTAAAACATTAATAAGGGGTATGTAGTATCTGTATTAAAAAACATGCCCACAGAGGTGGGTGGGAGGAAGAGGTCTTGGAAGGACAACAAATACACCATCACCTCTTACTCTCAGCCACTGTGAGTTATTTAGATGCTGAATGGCTTATTAATAACCTAGGTAATTTTTTTAATCCTTTGAGTGACAGAGGAGAACAATGAGTTGAATACACCTCTGGCATTCAAAGGGTTAAAATGTGTTTTATTTTTATTGGCGAAGGAAGGCTGCATTTGTTTGCAACATGCCTTTTTTATTTTTAACTCAATTTTTAACATGGGACTTGCCTCTTCACTCTGCAACTTCTGACCCACCAGTGGAACCCTTGCAGCTCACCATGTCATCTGTCCTCCCAGTGGGCACAAGATAGCAACTGGCAGAGGATCAGAGACAGAGAGTATATTGAAACCAATAGTATGTGTGCACGTTACCAGCACAGGCACCGGGTACAGACCTGGGACTCTGCAGCTGTTCAGATCATGGCCTCTGTACCTACATGCGGCAAGATCCACAAGATCCTCCCCTGGCAGGCTTTTCCCTTCACTCTGGTATTGACCTGAAAGGCCAGTACCTAGAGTTTAGTGACCTGAGCAAGGTGCCAACGGGCAGTCTTCTATAGCAGATCCATGCATTCTTATACAGTGCGCAATTCTGGTCAGACCAGAGCAAGGTGCCAAAGGGCAGCTGGTACAGGTCAGAAAGGACATGAGTTTGCCCTCAGATTATTACCGTTCTCCACTGCATGACACCGGTATGTTCCATGAGCCTCTGTGCAGCAGGTTCTTCTCTCTGTGGTGGACTCACAGATCCCAATGTTGTGTTCCGGGTCCCTTCGTTCTGCTCCCCAGCAGCCTCCGCTAACTACCATAGAGAAAACTATGCAGGCCCTTGACGCTCTATGTACAGCAGGTTGGGCTCAGTCACAGAACACAACAAATGACTATCACACACACACAGTACAGATATGAAACAGGGTGATTAAGGAGGGCAGTGTGAGGAGTCAGGCCTTGCGCCCATCTCCACGCGGGAGGACAACCTATGTAGTATGAAAGGGATTTAAAATCGTGGCAGATGAACTTGTGCAATATTGTATAGCTGTGTTATTTTTTTTTTGGCTGAGTGTAGTGGGCTTCTGAAGCCAGTGGCACTCAGGCATCAGGCACAAACAGTCTTGTTTCCCATAATAGCATTCACACCTAAATCCCCTGAGACACGGATCCTTTTCATACAACTATGCACCTTCATCTCTAAAGATAGATCTGCCACCTGACTGGCCCACACCTTCTTCGAGTAGCTTGACAAGAGGATATTAACCCTTTGAGTGTCAGAGGTGGATGCCTGTGCTGCCACTGAAAGCTACTGGTAGAAGGTGAGGGCCAGTCAGGTGGCAGGATTGCTATGTAGGGAGGAAGTTGCACATTTGCATGAAAATGATCCATGACTACCTTGGCAGTCACCGATCCTAGCTGTCGGAGTACTTTGGCCACAGTGGCATTGAGGGGCAGCGAACACAGAGCGTTGGCAGCCTCTGTCCTTTGCAACATAGGGGGAGTAAATCAATACAGAAGCAGGAATACTCTCATACCGCTAAACTGCTGTATGGGATACTGTAAAGGAGAACATGTTGACTCTCCTTTTCCTTTACCGAATGTGGGTGAAGGTATTCAGCATAAAAACCAGCTGGAAAGTGATCATGCAGCTATGTGTAACAATGAATTGAATTGTCAATGATGTTGTTGAATTGGTCAGAGAGGAGTGAGTATGCGAAGGTTTGTGGGCCAAGAGGAGATAGTGAGGAGGGTAAGGTTGGTAGTGGTCACCAATGTTAATTTTTTCCCCAAGACGAGATAGTGAGGAGGGGCCAAATCATGCACCCATGTATATTGTGCTGAGGAAGAATGGAGGAGATATGCAGATCTCCTCCTAGTTGCACCCTGGGGTGTGTATGTCAGGCTCAGGCAGTGTGGAGGATATCTCCATATCTTCTCTTAGCTGCCACCCCAGGGTGTATGCAATGAATATGTATGTCGGGCTCATGCAGTGTGGAGGAGATATGCAGATCTCCTCCTAGCTGCCACCCCGGGGTGTGTGTGTGTGGCAACAACGACAAATTTGTGGTCATGTGACCACTTCTATACACTGTATGACCAAAAGTATGTGGACACCTCTCATCACATCTATATGAGCTTGTTGGACATCCCATTCCAAAACCATGTCATTAATATGGAGAGTTGTCCCTCCCCTTTGAGTCTATAACAGCCTCCACTCTTCTGAGAAGGCTTTCCACAAGATTTTGGATTGTGTCTGTGGGGATTTGTGCCTAGTCATCCAAAAGAGCATGTTGGACAAGAAGGCCTGGCTCCCAATCAGCATTCCAATTCATCCAGAAGGTGTTCACTGGGGTTAAGGTCAGGGCTCTGTGCAGGCCACTTGAGTTCCTCCACACCAGACTCATCAAACCATGCTTTATGGACCTTGCTTTGTGCACAGGAGCTGGAACAGGAAGGGCCTACTCCAAACTATTGTCACAAAGTTGGAAGCATACAATTGTCTAAACTGTTTTTGTATGCTGTGGCATTAACATTACCCTTCACTGGAACTAAGGGGCCTAACCCAAACCCTGTAAAAAAGCCCCAGACCATTATCCTTCCCTACCAAACTTTACAGTAGGCACACTGTATTCCAGTAGTTAGCATTCTATTTGTATCCGCCAAACCTAGATTCATCCATCAGAGTACCAGATAGTGAAGCATGATTCAGCACTCCAGAAAACATGTTTCCAGTGCTCCAGAGTCCAGTGGCGATGTGCTTTACACCACTCCAGCTTTTGCTTGCCATAGCACATAGGGATCTTGTGTGTAGCTGCTTGGCTATAGAAACCCATTGCATGAAGCGCCCAAAATACAGTGCTTATGTTCCAGAGGCAGTTTGGAACTCTGTAGTGAGTAACACTACAGAGGACAGGTGATTTTTATACATTGTGCAGGGTCCCACTCTGTGAGTGTGAGTGGTCTACTGCTTCATGGCTGAGCTGTTGTTTAATATTTAATATATTGATTTATCAATACAGTTTGCACATCCTTAATGAAGGTCCTGCATTCCCTTGTTTTACAAGCAAAATAGTAATAGAGTTCCCTGAAGATTGACAATCCCCTTTCCCCTTGTGTCTCCAGTGGGCTAGAAGTACAATATGTTATCTTAATAAATAATTGAGAGTGTTACGAATGTCATGTTTTTTAGTTCACAATTGAATAAAATAAATAAAACATAAATTTCAGTCAATGAAAAGCAGTAATTTTACCTGGAGAGAAATATAAAGTACTGTCCTTATCCTATGTGAAAAGGTGGTTTGTCCCTTTAACATAAAATCACAATTGATATTTTTTTTTCCCAGCTCAACATATACAGAAATGCCTTCATTATGAAAAGCAAATGTAGGAGATCAGTCATGATATGCATCCAATAAAATATATTTCTATAATTCAGTAACAAGTAAAACCAACGCTATAGTAGAAAGTCTTTTCAGATTTCAGTTTTCCTGTCTACAGCATAGTTTTCTAAGCACCTCAGGGTAAATTTCCCAGACCATCTTCTTGCTTTCTTTGCAGATTTTAAAAACAAACATTGATGTGCACACAGCCATTCATCTGAGTAAAAAGTATTTTTTAAAAACCAAAAAAGTTAAAACTGAAGTGTTTTTCAAAATTAGCTTATTAATAGGCCTGCATTTATTTAGTAATGAACTCAAAAGTAACTGGAAATTACGTGTTTCATGAGATTCGGATAAAAGTACATACTAATGTAAAAAATGGAAAAAAATAACAATATTATCTTTCTTTAACTATATTTGTTCTGATTGCCTTCCTTTTAGTGCTGGAGACTTTACTAGAGAGCATTGGAGTATGAGACTAAACTATAAATGGACAGCTTGATGGACTGCAAATACTGTTAGTGGAAGTGCAGTATAAGGCTGAACATTTTTTCTGCAAGCCCTACTAGTACTTACTTTTTTTTAACCTTTTTTAAAGTACTGTGAGTTTAGAAGCAGCTACAGTAAATCATTAGTAGTCAGGGACTAGTGTTGGAGTAATCAAGGAAGAAACAAGTGCCTTTTTGTCACTGTAATTATTCTGCAGTATCCAAATAAAAATTGTCTGTTCAATACATAGCTGATTAGTGGCTATGCATATTGTCCAGTCCACTGTAAAGTCCACTGTAGTGCCCTTCTGCTGCCCTTCCTAGTGGAAGTGTTTTTGCCTCTGTTAGTGACTAATAATTATTTTAGTAGTGTAACTGTAAATTTAAATTACCCATAGTACACATTTTTGCCACTGTCCATTTGCATTTTTTTTATCAAAACCAATTGCTGTGTCTATCCAGAGATGTCATTGTAGTCTCTACCAAATATGCCTTTTGTTTCTGAATGTTTTAGTGGAATTGAAAACCTTAAAGGGATAGTATTGCCTGAAAATTGTTTTACTTTATATTGTAGCCCTTAAAAAACATTAAGAATTATATGTCTTATCTCCCAAACCTTTATAGTTTGGGAGATATTAGCAAGTACAGTTAAGTAAAGTTCCCTTTTTCTAGCTGTTTTAGCCAAGTTTGCAATCTAGTGGACAGATTTGGAATCCGGTCCACAGATCAGCAGGCAGCTCTTTAGCAGTGCCCAGATCACAGTCTTTAAAAAGAACTACTTCATTGGAACTGTCTACAAATTGTGCCTGGCTTGCAAGCACACTTTGTAGACCATTCCAATGAAGAAATTATTTTTAAAGATTGTGATCTCGGCACTGTTGAAGAGCTGTGGACAGTCTGGGGACTGAATTCCAAACCTGAAGGCTTGAGCAGTGACATCACTCCAGGGGAAACTTTACTTGCTAATATCTCCCAAACCATAAATGATTTTTTAAGGGCTGCAATATAAAATAAAATTATTTTCAGGCAATACTATCCCTTTAAAAGTAGATTTGCTGATATAGTAGCCGAGCTGTGTGTGCCCAGACATACAACTACTTTCTCCAGCAACTACACCTGTTGTTCCTGAGTGTTTTTATTTTAAAATGGTGAAAAGTAGATTTACTGGTCAAAAATAGTGTACATAAGCACTGTGTACATGTTGTGTGTTCAGTCCATAATAGCTGAGTTGCGCATGTCCAGACATGCTACTGCTGTCTGAGCAACTACCCTGGTTGTTCCTGCATGTTTCAATTGAAAGAATGTAAACTTATGTTTACTATTAAAATAAAAAGTGCACATAGACACTCTTCACGTGTAGGGTGTCCAGTAAATATTAGCTCAGCTGCATTTGTCCATACATGAAACACTGTTGACTCGAACCTGTTATTCTGGAGTGTTTTAATGTAAAGAGAAAGTAATAAAGCAAAATAAATAAATAAATAAACATAAATAAGCAATTAAATATGTATTTAATATCTTTCTTTACTAATAGTAATTCAAATGTCTGTGAGTGTTTTAACTCTTCCTGGAATGGACAGAGCTGGCAGGTGGACACAAGAAAGCGGTCTTCTTCTGCAATACGATTAGCCACATGCAGCAGCAGTAAACATCCTGGCAAAAGTAGCAAAATCTTCACCCCATCTATCAAAAAAACACAACATCTCTCAAGGTCATAAGGAGTAGAGGTGGGTGTAAGGTCCCTTCATGTTCCCGTGAAAAACTCCACTAAAACCAAATTGTCAGATTTTTTTATCAGGATTATCCGCTTTAAATAAAGTTAAAATCTTCTCTGTTTTGCTATTTTGTCAATGGCTACAAATTTTTCTCCCCTTTACTTACATCACATTTTTGCTATAAAAAGTGCCATTTCCATGAAGTGAAACACAATACAAGCAGCTAGAGAGAGAGAAAGGATGCTAGGCTGTTCTGTGATTTAAACAGCAAAAATGTAGGCATTAGAGGATCATAGTGTGTGCTATCACAATGAGCAACTGGAAAATAAATAAAAGGAGGCGCTGAAATGACTGTTATGTGAGACCGAGGAGGAGGAAGTGACCACTACCAGCATTTAAGGGTCAAGGTGCCCTGATTCATCAGACCCAATGATGGCCAGACCCCCTACATCAACTCTAAGGATCTTGGAGAAATTAGTTTCACAGGCAGAGGAAGAAGAGGGTGGTAGTGTGAGCAGGACAGGTCAGCTACCTGTGCCTGCTGCCATTGCTGTGCCTGCCAGTGTGTCTTGTGATTCTAAGGAAGTGGGGAGGAGGAGAGGATGCTAAGTGTGAGAGCAGGTGACTCTAAGTCACACTTGCCACTTCCAAACAGTCCCACCACTACTACTACTACTAAGATACAGCAGCTACAGACTCAGAGTGTGAGGAGTGAGTGAGGGGCGTGAAACTAGTAGTGATGAAGACTCATTGACTGAAACTTATGTGGTTTCTGTTAATTATAGGAGCTGGTGGGACTAGCATGACAGCAATAGATCCTACTGCTGATGCTGAGGTGGTAGGGGAAGTGATGTGAAGCAGCCAGACTATTGGTTAAGGGGGCGCACAACATGCCCCTGACATTGTCCCCTTCCCCCCATGGCATTGTCCCTATGGAACATGATACTGAGGAAGGCAGAACTGGTGGCTAGCAGCAAAATTACCACTACCATGAGCACAGATCAGCTGCCTGTGTCTGCTACTTGTACTGCCAGTCTGCCTTCTTCTGCTAAAGAGATGGCAAGGAGACCCTCTGTCACATTTGTCATCACCTTCAACTATGGGGAGACTGTAATAGAGCAGCAGTAGCAAGGATGGATTGCTGTTGGTGATGATGTTGAGGGTGATAGTGGAGCAGCTATGGTGGAAAAGACATTAATGGCCTTTTTAGCCCAAACCAAGAAGGAATAGGAGACAGATATAGGTACAGGGATTGCATCACCAGCAGTGAGACTGTCAAATTTGCTTAGTTTTTTTTTTTATTATTATAAACTGTGCCCCAAAACCCAGTAAACAGCCCACCCCCCAAAAAAATCCCTGTTCAACTTTTTTCATTTTTTTTTATTAACTGTTCACCTCTCCAATCCCAGTCAACAAGTAGTAGACAATACAAAACGATCTCCGGGGCACTCTCGAGACGGCTGGACATATAATGCAAAGCACGCCAACCGGGCCAGTGTTGGTAAAAAACAACAGCTTTATTGAAACAAAGTTAAAAGATCCATAAATCAGGCTTTCTAGATGACAGGTAGACCAGGGCTCAAGTGCAACAATATACTATGATAGACCAGAACCCGTCTGACATGTTTCGCGCATTCCGTGCTTAATCATAGACCAGGTGTATCGGCCAAATGAGGTCATTTAACCCTTCCTGACTAACCCCACTGGACAACATTATTAAAACAACAAATTAATGGGCATTCTGACTCCTATAGTGTATCCCCAAACCACTCGTTTATCCTTTGACAACCTAAATCTCAATATTATGTCATAGGGAACACTACCGGAGTCAGGATGTCCTCCTACCGCAAAAAGACTAACCTTAAAGAAAATTTAAAACCATAAAAATATAATTACGTGATTCCTGGATGTACATTGGTGAATGAGAGGAAAAAAGAAAAAAAAAAAAAAAGAAATGAAAGGGGAGATGAGACTACCATCAAAGTGTCCCTATCTCATGCACCAATGTTCATCGATAGAATCCAACCATTTCTACCAAAAATTCATTAACAAGGCTACTATAATAATGATAATAGGCAGAACCCAACAGACTATCAGAAAATATGTTCTAAATCCCATTCTGCATTGAGGCCAAGGGGAACCCTAGTACCCAGGGTAAGGATCCAGAAAGCTTCTCGTTCTTCTAATAATTTAGATAAATCTCTGCCTCTCCAAGGGAGACGGACCCTCTCAATACCAACAAAATGTAAAGCTTTCAGGTCCCCCCCATGCACATCCCATATATGTCTAGAAACAGCTGATTCCAAAATATGTCTCTCAGATTGATATATGTGTTCCCTTATCCTCTAGCGTAATTGGCGAGCTGTTTGTCCCACATATTGAACTCGACAAAAAGTGCAAGTAAACAAGTATATCACTCCACCTGTTACACAATTGATATAACTGCTTATATCATATACAGACTCCCCTGTCGCACTTTTAAAGGAAACCACCTGTGTAACATACTGACAGGTCTTACACCTGTTGCTAGCACATTTGAAGAAACCCTTATGCTGTAACCAGGTCAGCTTGGCTCTCTTAGACAAGAATAAACTGGGGGAGACAATGTTGCCAATCGTCATCCCCCTTCTTGGCACAAAGCCACACCCACACTGTACTATCCTACGAAGCTTGTCATCCGCATGCAAAATAGGGAGATACTTCCTAATAATATTACAAATATCTCTATACTGGGGACTATATGTAGTCACAAATCTTACTTCCTCTCTAGTCTCCTCTCAGGGCCTCTTCCGTTTCAAAAGATCCTTCCTATCAATTTGTGAAACCTGAGCAAAAGCCTTAGTCAGTAGATCCTCAGAATATCCCCTCACCCGAAACCTCCTCTCCAAATCCCTAGAGGTAGATCTAAAATCACTCTCCAAGAAGCAGTTCCTACGCAACCTCAGGAACTACCCCTTGGGAATATTGTCCACCTGAAAACGTGGGTGAGAGGAGCGGGCATGCAAAAGGCTATTCCCTGCCACTGGCTTTCTATAATTACATGTGAGAACCCCCTGAGAGGCAATATCCCCAGCTATAGTAAGATCCAGAAATGAAATACTAACATTCTCATACACAGATGTAAACCGCAAATTCAATTCATTATCATTTAAACCAACCATAAAGGATTCTGCCTCCTCTGAACTACCAGACCAAATAAATAGAAGATCGTCAATATACCTCCTGTACCACTGAATTCGCTTCCGATGGGGATTGCCAGCTACAAAGATGTGGGTTCGCTCCCACCACCCCATGAAAATATTGGCCAGGGAGGGGGCAAACCTTGCCCCCATAGCGACCCCACACCTCTGGAGGTAGAAAACCCCATCTAAAGCCAAATAATTGTGGCACAGGAGGTAATCCACCGCTCGTCTCAAAAAACTTACAAGATTGTCTGAATAGGTGAACAACATTCTTAACTGTTCATCCAAGGACATCAATGCCAATGTATGTGGTATAGACGAGTATAGAGCAGTGACGTCCGCCGACAACCACGAACTACACTCAGCCCATCGTATGGCATCCATCTCCATGAGGACCTGTGTGGTGTCCCCGAGGGCGCAAGGTAACGCCTCCACCACCGGTCTCAGATAAAAATCCACCAGGTCCGACAGTGGCTCATTAAGTGAGCCAATGCCGGACACTATTGGCCTCCCAGGAGGGGAGACCAAAGATTTGTGGACCTTGGGCAGGTGGTGGAAAATAGGTACCACCACGCCCTCAGGGATTAATGCCGCTGCCTCACGCTCATTGAGTACCCCCAGAGAAACCCCTAAGCGTACTATCTTACCCAGATCTTTCTTAAATCTTTCAGTCGGGTTAAAACCTAAAACCTCATACATTTGGGTATCCTCCAAATGATGAAGGGCCTCCCTACGGTAGGCGTCAGCATCTAAAACCACCACCGCCCCACCTTTATCCGCCATACGTATCACTATCTGTGCATTAGATTTCAATTGACACAATGCTTCTTTCTCTGCAAGGGACATATTCTGGTTTTTATTCTAATTCACACATCTATCCTTAGACTTATGTAAATCAATAATCTCACGTTCCACTATCTTTTGAAAAGAATCCAAATGGACACCCTTGATATGAGAGGGAAAAAAATTTGGATTTGGGACGTAAACCAGAATCCATATTGTGTAAACTCACCTCCTCGTCTCCTCTCAAGCGTGTCTCCTCCAGATCCTGCAAATCTACAACAGCGCAAATATCTTTAAAGGTAAAATTGGAATTCTTGCAACAAGTAGTAATGCATGATCTAGGGTGCACAAGATCTGGAGTAGATCTCTTCGCACTCTCATCCAAAAAATATTTTTTGACTGTAAGAGATCTAACAAACTTATTGAGATCTATGATAGTGTGGAAGAGATCAAACTTGTGATCTGGTACAAAATTCAATCCTAATTGCAGAACCCTAATCTGAGCAGGAGTTAGTTGTACTCAAGACAAATTGACAAATCCCAGTCAACAACCCCACCCCAAAATAATTCCCTGTTCAACCAATTCTTTCTCCACACTACACCAATACAGACACCCTCAGACCCGTTTTATACTATGTCTTTGGGAAATAAAATAACATTTGCTATGTGTTGTGTGTAAATTCAATGTTCCCATTGATGTCAATGCAATGAGCTAGGCAAAAAAGGGGGAAAATTACACTTTTCGCAGTAAATTATTCACCAAGTGGGAAATGCCATTATTCAACCATTTTGGTTTGATGGGAACATTTTTCACCCATCCCTCATAAGGCGGAGTCAGGTACTGGTATTTCGGTTGGATCAAAAGAAGAAGACTAATATTGCTTGTTCATGTAGATTATTCCATAGTCATGTTCAACCACAGAAGTCCAGAAACACTACCACCAGTGGTGCCACTACCATGGTCAGTGCCACCACTACCACAGCCAATGCCACCACTACCACAAGCACCACCAGACCTGTGATGTTTGAAACTCCCAAATACAAAGATGGGCAGGATGATGTTAGCAGTGGGTATAGTTTTGGTCAAAAAGAGAGTGAGGAATTAGAGTGAAGTTTGATGTCTAATGTTGTGACAGCAGTAAGCATTCTGACTCTGACCTTTGCCCATATGGTAAATTCAAAATAACATATTAAAACATACAACAGATATATTGTGTTGTATATGTCATAAATGCACACTATTGTTGTTGTATGTTTTAATGTGTTGGTATTTTAACAATAAATACATTTTAGAGATGCATAATTTTATTATATTTTAGAAGTCCACCATATAGGCTTTTCTCTTACTTGCATTACTCACTAATTCTCCAGAATAGAATCATAGGGCTCTTACCCTAGTCTCTAAGTCTATAGATCCACAGTCTTTAGGCACAAGGACTGTGGTCGACGTTCTTTGTGGAACAGAAAATAAGGAGTCATCCCATAAGATCCGGAGAGACCAGTGATGGGGTTAAAACAGTGAATGCTTTATATACTAGAAGCTGGCTTTTGCCTCTGAAGATTGTGAATAATATTTAAAAAGAGGTGTTTCTGTACAGAGATAGTTTAAAAAGTTGAAGGTGTTTACACTTAGAGACGCATGCACCCTCTTGTTTTGTTTTGTCTTTATATATTTGGAAGATCCTTAGCTGAGGATATATTAAGAAGAAGCAGAGGCAACCTGGTGACGTGACACCCATTATATAAGGCCTTCTGCAATCCCATATTCACAGACTTGGTGTTATGTAAAGTTATACACTTTTGTATTTAGATATATGATGTTTGTATTCTACATCAGGGCTGTCCAAGATCAGTCCTCAAGGGCCACCAACAGGCCAGGATGTAAAGCTTTCCCTGATTCCCTGATTAAGGTGAGATAATCAGTGGTTTAATCATTTTGATTGACCTACCTGTGCTTAATCAGGGAAATACTTAAATCCTGGCCTGTTGGTGGCCCTTGAGGACTGAACTTGGACATCCCTGTTCTACAGAATAGCAAATATATATGTTATATCAGATACTGAAACATCCTGTTTGTAGCGCTGAGGGGACTGTGTGTATTTGTTTCCAAGTTGTAAATTATATCCTCATTGATGACAAAGAACTGGATTATGAGTCAGAGGAGACTGAAAAAGTG
This sequence comes from Rhinophrynus dorsalis, assembly GCA_037306005.1. NCBI lineage: Eukaryota > Metazoa > Chordata > Amphibia > Anura > Rhinophrynidae > Rhinophrynus > Rhinophrynus dorsalis. The sequence goes on along the minus strand of CM074719.1, from coordinate 73,861,185 downwards.
GAGACAAGCAATCTATATATTCCTTCAACACCATCTCCTATATCTAGCGTACCTTCAACTCAGCAAAATCAGCAGCTAGGCCACAGCTGTGACACTGTTTCCGCTCCATGTGCTCCCATCACCAACAGTACCACCAATTGCACTGCCTTTAAGAAAAGAAATACCTTTTCAATTTCATGACGGAATGTGGTTGGCATAGAACACCATAGTAAAGTGTGGGAACATCTTGAAATATGGGAGATGACTGTACTGCAAGTTGCAAATTGTTTCATAAGGAAGTGACCCAGGGGAAAGTGGGGACATCTCACCAGTTCTGATATGAACCAACATTTGAAACTTAGTGTCAGGTATAAACTGTCAGCATTGGTGCCAACAGCAGCATTACAACAGCCACCACCAGCAACAGCAATTAGGGTAGAGGGTGTGGAGAAGCCTCACTTCCTCTAAGACTCACACCTGTTCCTAGAGACAGGTGGGTTAAAGACATCAGCACCAGCCCACGTTGAAACCCTTTGGGGCTTTCCATTCAATGGGTATGTTGAAGCAAGAATCAAATAAGTTGACATTTTTGCTTTCACAGCTGATCACTGTGGGAGGCACTTCCTTCTCCATGATTGATGGGGAGCCTTGCAGGCAATTGTTAAAGGCTCTCGCTCCCCATTCATTTGTTGCATCACCTTAAGTAGGAATATAATGCCCTCACTGTACAATTTGTGTGCATTGTTGTTAAAGGATGAGCTGTCCAAGGCTACTGGACAGATCATACACTTCACCTTTGACACATGGGATGACCCTAGCACACAGCATGCCTTCCTTTTACTGATAGCACACTGGTAGCAGCCCAGAATCTAGGATGATAGCATTACTGCTGCTGCTTCTGCTGCAGGCACATCACGGTGGAAATGGTGGGGAGAACTGGATCAGGATGGCAGAAGGGGTACCACTCTTCCATGCTGAAGTTATAAGTGTGTAGCACACATCAATTCTCATTATGGCATGACTTAGGAAGATGCTGGTTTGTATCCCAGAAATGGGATTACTGGTGACTGATGGGGCAGCAAACATTGTGAAAGCAGTCAAAGAGACAGAATTTGTGGGTATGAGCTGTGCAGCACATATGCTGTATCTTGCTGTAAGGACATCTCTTACAGTTGGAGGGCATTACTTACTGCTGAACTTCATTGCTTGCTGTCATTAGATTGTTGGTTACTTCCACCACAATGTAAAATCAAACCAGCAGTTGAGGGACCAAGAGAAGGTAGGTCTACCTCAGTACCTTCTACATAAAGATGTGTCACCAGGTGGATGGAGAGAATCCTGAAGTAGCAGAGAGCACTTCCCTCTATGTTATCAGAGCAGAACAATGGGGTCTCCTGCCTACTAAGCAGAGAGGAATTAATGGGGCAGGTTGTGATATTCTGGACTTCAAGTCTTTTAGGACATCACTGAAAATGTAAGTCAAGACACTGCCAGCCTAGGCTAAGACATCCCCCTAGCTGAGTAGAAAATGAAGGGCTTAATTGAAAACAGCGATCCTTGACCAAGTAAAAGGTTATATCCAGATGTTGCTGCACTGATCAGGAAACTGATAGAGGAGTTGAATGGCTGCATGTGAACCATCATGACATCCCATGAAACTCATTGGAAGTTGCTTATCAGATCAAGATGGCTAAACTCAGGAAGATGGAAGTTAAGGACAGCTACATCTGAAGAAAAAAAACATATATATATAATATATATAAGGTAAATGCTCAATCAATGTATACATATATAGGCAAGTCAATCGAGATGACACAAAAGAACAGAAGCAGTCATAGGACTTATCAATATGAAAATAAAAATTGTGTATTTATTAAATAAAAAAAAAGTTTTGGCCCCCTTGATGGCCTTTCTAAAGACAGATGCAGCCAAATAATGATTGACCTTATGTATGCTGCAGAATTGCTCCAAAAAAACGTGATGCAAGGTTAGTGATGTCATTCTTCATACCATGAAGCTAATCATGTGCTTGAAAAAGTAGTTTAACCCCTACAGTACTGGGTTTCATTATGCCAGCAACCAGAAAAGAAAAACCACATATTCTCATATTGCAAACATATTCCCTTGTGGATGTTCACAAACCAACAATTGTCAATTATTTAGAGGTTAACTGATAACACTGATGATCATCTCCACTGATCTGCTGATTTTTCTTTGTTGAGGAAGTGGGAACAATTCTCAAACAAATTAGGCATTTGAATGCACATACTGTATAAGGACATCCTCATACAGGATTCCTCCTCTGAATGATTTAACAAATCTAATTCCACTATCACTAAATATAAACAGGAATTAATCAATTTTAAAAACAGTAAACTCCAAAAAGTCTAGGAGGATTACAAAGAATATTGAGTGTATCACTGGCTTTAAGGTCAGAGGGAATGCTCTATCACTCAGACAAGGGGTTTTAGGAGGCTCATTAGACTTAAGAATCTGAGTGGATTTAATCTCTTAAGAATCTACAGTGGATTTAATCTCAGGCAACTCCTCCCAGTCAGATTCTGAAATACCTATTCCTTACACTTCTGCAAAAAAACACACTCCCCTTTATTGAAGTGCCTTTTTTTAGGGGATCAAACAAATGCCAACAAAAAAGGCACAACTGCAGATGGCCACACCCAAGGAGAGGCGGTAAACACAAGAGGCAATGCAAAACATCCTTCTATACCAAAAACATAGTCTTCAACCTGAGTGACAGAGCCCTCACTGCTACTGAATTATTTCTATTAAACATAAGTCTTTACTTTGTTCCAAACACCAAACCTAGTAAATTTACTATAAAGGTTGATGCCTGTAAGTTCCAAAGAAGGCTCAATCTACACAGTTTTTTCAAGGACTCTCCATCTCCATCAAATTCCTCCTCTGTGTCCTAGGGGCAAATTTGACCCCCCAAATTCTGACCCTGCCATCAGAACATACATGAGTCAGAATCTCATGAATGCGCAAGGGATCCAGATACCCAAATCTCTCCACCATGGAGTGGACTGCACATAATTCTCTCAAAAATGAAACTAATATCATCATCATGATCTGCTGATAAAATGTCACAGCTTACCTTGGTTCCAGCACCGCAGCTTCAGGTGATGCTTGGCGACGCATGGATTGATGCAGGATTATGGCAGCGGTTGGACGCAGCAGAGCAAGATGCGTCATCTGCAGACGCGAGGCTTCAGAATGAAGCAGGCCTCTGTTTCATGTGTTTGCTTCCTGTAGTCTTCCTCCCTCTGAGCTGCTTCTCCTACCTACTTCCTGAGGAGGGATTTAAAGGGCAGACTCAGTCCTGACTCAGTTGTCCTTGAGTTGTTGTATAACACAGTTCTGTTTTCTTGGGCTCTGTGTATGACCTGGCTTGTCTGACCATCCAGTCTGGTGCTGACTTGTGACTCTGTCTGACTATTCTCCTGCCTTATCCTTATAGTGGACACCCAATCTGGTGCAGACCTGTGGCTCTGGCTGACTACCTGAACTGTGTATGACCTGGCTTGTCTGACTACCCTCCCTGGTGCTGACCTGTGGCTCTGTCTGACTATTCTCTTGTTTGTCCCCTGTACCTAGCAGACACCCAATCTGGTGCAGACCTAGGGCTCTAGTAGACTAGCTATATACTGACTGCAGGCGTGAGTCAGGTATTCTCTCCCTATTAGTGACTGCAGGCGTGAGTCAGATATCCGCTTCCTATTACTGACTGCCAGCGTGAGTCTGGTAGCTTTCCCGTGTTTTCGGACCAAGACGTGTTCCTGCTCCTGTTTTGTTCCTGTTCCTGGTTCCTGCAGAGACTACCAGTGGCTTCGACCTAGTCTCTACAGTGTGGTCAATCTTGGCAGATAACTATTTCTGATAGTAGCGCTTGATGGCTTGTGACCCTCTGCTTATCCCTGCTACCTTATTATTTTGTGCTATCTTTATTGTTATTTGATAAATTGCATTTTACTATACCGTACTGACTCCTGAATATTTCTGGGGTACCGTGACATAAAAGCAGCCAATGGTTGGATTACTTAATTTCTTTTCAAATTTCTAACACTATCTCATCCAGTTTGTTCCATCATTTACTACTTGCCTAAAATACATAAGAGCCTTATTAACCCTCCTGGCCTTCCAATAATTTTGGCTAGGGGTTCATTACTTCAACTCATCACTATATTCCTAGATTCCATTCTTCAACCTCCTACATGCAGGACACCACTGATTTCCTCAAATACATTTCATCCACTCCTGACTATTGCACCACTGACCTTCTTGTCACCATGGACTTGACAAACCTGTACACCGTCATCCCCCATGATCTCTGTGATCTCCATCAAATCAACCTCACAAAAAAATGTTTTAGATTTGAAAAAAGCCTTCTATCTACAGACTGCTGGTACAAACATTGCCACAGCCTACACTAACCTTTATATGTGGCAGTGCAAAAAGACTGACATTATACACCCTTAAATAATTTATTACAAGTGTTACGTGGATGATATTTCTAATTTGGCAAGAAATAGATATATTTGTTCTCTTACCAGTGGAAGTAAGAGAGCTTAAAACTGAATCTGTGTGGGTTTCAGAAGCTCTGAAAGCCAAACAGGGGACCCTAAAACTGGACTGACCTGGTCAAAACTAGACATGTGGCAATCATAACCCTGGTTGATGTAAAATAGGTTTCAAACACATTATTTTTCATTGGTTTCTAGTATACATGGGGTTAAACTTCCATTGTTGGTGTTTTACACAAACTAACAAAAGGAGCACAGGAGTACTCATCGCTTTGCAGTGGTAGATCACCCACAATAGGGGAAAACAGCAAAACTACATATTTTGGGCTAGTAAAATGAAAACTTTATTACCAATTAAAAAATTAAAAATAATCAGACATGGCCCAACAAAGAGAGAGCGAGACACAAAATCACTCCAACAGATGGTAACACAAATAGATGTCTAACGCATTTCGTGCTGCAAATTTATTTAGTACATACAGGTGGACTTCCGTAACCCACCTGTATTGGACTATAGAGGCTTTTTCCATCTATTAGGTTCCAGGAGTATCAGCTCTCCATGTGGGGTTATTTTGTGTTTTTTTATCTTGGTATATTGTTTTAATTGCATTACATTTTGTATGGTGATTTGCTGTATATACCTTGTTATTTTATTTATTATATATGCAGTATCATAGAGCTCTCCAAGTGCTTTCCTTTTTATCTTTTATTTATATACCCATACACTAGCAGGTTAGTAGGAAGTAGCGATTTGTACCCTGCCTTTATTTTCTTATTCATGCTTATATCACTTTAAGAGACCAGGGGACATTGGCGCCATTCTTCAGTCTGAATTTTCTCATCTATACGTATGTGTTCCTTTAAATTTTCCTCTGTTTTGGTTACCACACTGGCGCAGTCTGTGCAAGCAGATTGGTGGTTAAATTTTAAGTTGTTTTTTGTGCTTTCACACATATGGGTCAATGTGGTACGTATCTGAGGTGGGGATTTTTGTCCAACCTCTGATAGGATGGTTTAATTGTTTCTTTGTAATGAGTGTCCGATCATGGACGTGTTAACTGTTTTTAAATCAAATTTGTTTCGGTTGTGCACTTAGTCTATGAGTAAGCACTTTGCAGCACGAAACACATTAGACATCTAGTAGTGTTACCATCTGTTGGAGCACTTCTGTGTCTCGCTCCCTCTTTGTTGGACCATGTTTGATTATTTTTCATTTTGTAATAAATTTTTCAACTAGCCCGATATATGTGGTTTTGCTGTTTTCCCCTATTGTGCGTGATCTACCACTACAGAGCAATGAGTGCTCCCATGTTCGTTTGACTTCTTGCATACAGCATTGGAGTGCTGTCTTCAGAGAGCACCTGTGAACTGCCAGTGAGTCTGCAACGCTATCTTCAAGTTATGCTGGTTTCTATCACATTTTAACGTGAAGCACCTGCTTTGCTTGTTTGCAGGTGTTCTACACAAATCTAATATGTGATTAAATCCTTTAAATACAACAAAACATTTGAGAACTACTGTTTGATAGTGTAATTTGTTAGTTGTAGAATAATCTCAGTGGAATAAAGATTAAACCATCATCCTGATTCTTTCATGATCAGGGTCATTTTTTTTAAATTTGTTTTGCCCAAAATGTGTTTTGTAAACTAAATCTCCGTATATTTGTGTGGTATGACATTATATTTATGGATGAGTGAAAACTTTTGCCTCAAAGCAAAATCAGCAAAAAATGGCACATCCCAATTTGAGAATAATTTCCTTCGAAAAGTGACGTTTTCCTGCCTCTTTTCCCTAGCTCATTGCATTGAAATCAATAGGAAGAAAATTTTTTCCTCACCACATGGCAGTTTTCTCTGCTTTTCTACAGCCATATAAAAGGGTGTCAGGCTCCCACAGCATGTCATTCTGTGTTTATGACAGGAGAAAGCAGCATGCTTTTTGAGCTAGAGAAGATAGGCAAATAAAGGGGAATTGAAGCTCAGTTTAGGAAGCCTTTCAGATAGGACTTTTGTTTGTATTAGGGAAGTCTGGAGGCACTCTGGGGGAGAAGAAGGGAGGAAGGAGGGTTGACCCCAAATACCTCAAAATTAGCTGTGACAGGCAAGACACAGGCAGCTGGGGTCCAATTTGCTTGCTGATTGCTCACTGAGTGAAAACAGTGAAACGTTTCACTTTTTTTTCCTATGTTTGGGTACTTTGTATGTATGTATGTATATATATCTTTATTTATAGTCCACCACACAGTGTAAGCAGTGCCATACGATAGACTTATGTTTCAATAAATAAGAGGGGATAAAATAAGTGCCACATTCATAGAAACAATAGGAGAGAGGGCCCTGCTCCAAGGAGCTTACAGTCTAAATGGGTAAAAGGAGACAGACAACAGGGTAAGAGGGTGTCAAGTGCTGAGATGACAAGTGCTGAGTTTGGCAATTCTGGAGCTTTGCTCCAGAATTGCTCCTAATTTCATTCGTGCATATGACTCTAGGGTAAAAATGTGTAAAAAAAACAAAAAACTTCTTAGTGCACGTTTAAGAACGGCCATATTTATAAAGACGTCAAGTTAATAAATATGTCAGAACATTCTGAGGAAAAAACTGTCTTATTGTTTGTGCAATTAGAAAATTTATTTTTATATATTGAGACACAGTTCTTATTTGGACAAGACCATTTCTACTCCCTTTTTCAAAAAAGTCAACTGACTGGAGTAGAAAATGTCGCTAAACATATATAAATATTCGTGTGCTACTTTGCAACAATTATACAGACACTTTCTTTAGTACTCCAGTTCTATAAATCTCCCCCAATTAGCCTAATGCAAGAAGCAAAAGATGAGCAATTCCAGAACATAACATCTGTGTCACATTTTTTTGTAGAGAGAGAGAGAGAGATGTTCCTAGAGCAGTTTTTACCATTATCATGTTTCTGTTTAATGTAAGCTATCCTTCTTCTCAGATTACTGATACTTATTGGTTATAGCAGTGGTCCAAAGTGTGGTAGATGTTTAACACTTCGAATGCTAAAGAGGTCCTTATCATATTGTAGAGCAGAATTGATCTTCATTTCTTTTGTGCATAAGACCCTTAAGGTGTAATTCAGTAAGCCATACATTGTGCAATTCTAGGCCAAACCAACTGCACTATAGTTTTAAATGGAGATTTTAACCTATTTAATACTAAAGAGGATTCCCAGGCATTGCAACATTTTTCAAATCTCCATAGGATTTAAGGGGTTAAAAGCCCTATTAAAGTGAATGGGAATTTTAAGTTCTGCCCTTTGGTACAGTAGGGTTGCTCCAGAATATCGCTTCTTTAGCTTAGTGAATTGTTCTTCTCCAGAGTCTACAAGCAAACTTATTATGTATGCCTCTAAATAGTTTATGTACTGTTTTAAAATGTTGTCAGAGATTAACTTCTTTGCCTTGAATTATTTAGTCTGCCATTTTCGTAAACTCTAATTACATGCATTACTATGTGAAGACAATTGCATTAGAAAGAATTGGTATTCATGCATCTACATGTGTAGTAGAAATTTTATTATAATGTCATACAGTAAATGTTTGTCACATTTGGATGGTGGAAAACATGTATGGTACATAATTTAACTTGTCTTTACAAGTAAAACCTATTTATATTATGTTGCATGAAAAGCAGGTGCTAGATAAATGGAGGAATTGCTATCAGCAGATATAGTTTCACAATCGGCAGTTCTGTTTCCTCCTTCCTGCTGTGATCAAAATGTCTATATATAATCATTGGTAAGAGTCCTCGGATGAAAGCAGCTGTGGCAACTTGAAATGAGGATCAAGAGGGGTGACTGCTGAATAAGTTACATCTATTAATGATGAAAACCTCCTACCAGGAGACTCAGATTATGTTGGCTTGTTGGATGTCTGTCTGTTTACAAAATGGTTCCACTTCAAAGTAGAAAATACAATGTCTAAATAGTTATCCTGACTGTTAAATTTGTGTTTCACATTAATAATTATTTATGTAGTACTTTAAGTGAAATGCAATAATATCTAATGCTGCAACTATAATAAATAAAATTGATAGACAATTAGGAGAAATAAAAAACGAAACATGGAACTTCTGTGATATCCTGTATAATAATTTGCTAAAACGTGTGTAACGATGCAGTCATGCGCAGTAGAGACTGCTGCGTGTGCTGTAGTCATGCGCAGTAGAGACTGCCCGCACTGCGGCTGATACAGAGCTGGACGCTCCATCAAGCTCTGTTTCAGCTGTGGCACGGGCAGTCTCTACTGCGCATGACTGCCCCGCGACCGGCTGGCAGTGACTCTGTGGCCTGTGTAACGGGCTCTTCAGCTAGTATTAAATAATTGCCTTTGCCTTAAAATCAATACATTACTATCACTTTAAAATAATTTTCTTGACTTTTTATTTTGATTTTTTTTTTACATGTTGAAATATGTTACCTGTTGTTAATGCTGTTATTATATTGATTATCTTTGTTGGGTAGTTTTCTTCCTATTATTTTGAATTATAACATTTTGGTTGAATGCTTTGTGCTACCTAATGTTCTGTAGTACAATTCATGAGCCTTGCTAATGATAGTTTCAGGACAGGATTCTATGTACAAAATAAAATATGTATGAAACTATTTTTTAAATAAAAATGGCAAACATAAATATATAGTGGATTTTGAAAACTCTTTCAATACGTTATTGAAAGGTCTACATTACTTTCTCCCCTTAAAGGCCAGGGATATTTTGTATGTGAATGTGAAAGGGAATTTCCCTTGTTTTACTATGAGTTTTTTTTAAACACTTTTCTTGTTTTTATCCTTTTGTTTGATTATGAATTATATATTGTTTTTTAGGACATATTGTGTTTTCTTTTGGTTGCAACTTTAAATGTATTTTCCTTATTTTGATTTGGCTAGTGTAGAAAAAATAGAAATATTTTTGATTCTGCCCATAATTGTTTGAATAAAACTGCAACAGTTGTAGAACCACTCACCTCAAAGCATAGTTCACATATTCTCCTAATTATAAAAATATTATATAATGCATGTATAGTATACTAGTTGAAGAGCCTGTGTACAATGGCCACAGTGCCACCCAGCAATGGCGCGGTGCAGTCATGCACAGTAGAGACTGCCTGCGCCGTGGCTGGTACAGAGTGGGACGCTCCGAATTCAGATCGTACCCCTCTCTGTGCACCAGAAAGACTCCTGTCTGAATTCGGAGTGCCCATTCCATATCAGCCACGGCGTGGGCAGTCTGTACTGCGCATGACTGCAGCATGCGCAGTCGTCTCTACACGGCTTCTGACAAACTTAGTTACAGAATTATAATATAGTATATGCCATATACTTTGAGCAATTATCGGGGCACTATTAAAAGTGTGCATCACATTTTTCAAACTGGAATTTTTCAGAGACTAATTTGATGGGCCTTACTATAAATTTTCAGTCCAGGAAGGCAAAATAAACACATACATGTATATATTTTTCGAAATTAGACAACCCAAGGTATTTCAGTAGTAGCAATTCCTGAGTCTTAATCAGAGAGTTTCACAACTATTTTATAAATCTCTTGGCTATGAAAGGCTATTATAAATTGGTCTCTGTCTTAGGGAAAAGGAAAAAAATAGAAAAAAAAAAACACATGCTACACATATACACTCACCCCTTTTACTTATTACTGTTGTTTATTACTGGCAATGATATGCTCTAGCCAAATTTATTTGTTATGGAGTGTTTTATATTTACCACAGGAGGAGCTTGTCAGGTAACCCTACTTTGACATCTTCTTTGCTGGACTCTGACAAGGACACGCTACCATGAACAGCGTATCTATATGGCTTCAGTGGCAGATAGCTGTGAAATCATCATCACAATCTGACACTGAAGGAGCAGGAAGCATTGAGTTTGGTACCACAGAAGAATAGAGAGAGTGAGAATATGACACTGGGGGGATGTAGCAGGAGGCACGACAGCTCCATAACCTGTCAGGACAGCAGTCTCTGCCATGACTGTTTTAGCATACAACTTTTTTACTCATGTTCTGCAGGAATAGCTTTCTTGTTCCCTTTGTACACCAATGAAAACTGTATTTCAGTGCTTTCAAACAACCATCAGAAATGTGGTTCCTGGAGGTTAGCAGTAACCAAAGAAGCTGTTAGTGTCAGCCTGGTCCAAGAGGCCCCAGTGCACATGGTAGCACACTGGGACAATTTTCTATTTTACATGTATATATGGGATAAGAGTATTTATGACCCATTTATTTATTCTATATGTGCACAAGATAAACGATGTTAATGGGTTATGGAATTCAGCAACATAGTAATGGCAGAAATCAAAGAAATGCATTTCTATCAAAATGATATAGTAAGTTTGGAGGGAGATTGTTCCAAATTCCAGATAACATCCTCTTTTGTTTGCTTGACACAAATGTTTATTCAGCCCACTCACAGCTGTACTCCTTCTTGATCAGCATCTGCAGATATGAAATGAAGGTGTTAGCGACTGTCATAGCCATCAACCAGGTAGATGGAGTTAAGGATAAACTGCTCAGCTGTATTTATGTACGAGCTTGGAGCAGGAAAAATACAGTGCAGGCTGTTAATCTATTTATTCAATGCAGATAATATTTTATGGAAATTTGAGAGATCTAAATTTATCTCCTATGCATGGCAAGACCGATCAAGTGTTTTATTAGTAGATGAGCACATATTGAATTTTTTATATAGACTACATTTGAATACTGAACAGATGGCCAACTGTCTGACTGAGGAATGTGCTTGTTGCTATAGTAAAACCTGTTTGTTTTTATTGAATATGATGAAAAAAGTGAATTAAATGTGTAGTCTGCCTTAAACCTTTCAGTGTTATTTCTGAGAGACATTAAAAACCAGATGCAATTTAAAAGAATATGCATACTTCTTTATCTATATCTTAATATGCCTTGTTTCATGTTTGCGTAAAGTAAATCAACCTCCGTTTTGAATTTACAAGTTCTGCAAGCGCATAATATATGTCAACTGTCCTATATGTTTTATTATTTTTTTTTCACCTTCACCTATTTTTTTTACACTTTTATGCCCCTGACAATGATCTCCAGAGAGGTTTCTGTCAGGAAAGCAATGATAGTGCAACAATATAAAAGATACAAAATAAAAAATGTGCATTGCAATGTATACAAGATTGCATTTACAGCATAGACAAGACTCCGTACTGCAGGGAGAGTGCTATATTGTTGCACTATCACTGTGTCTCACAGCCTCTGCAGAGATTAAGTTCAATGTCAGGGACTTGAAAATATTAAAATAGATTAATAAAAACAATAATAAAAGTATAGGTAATTTGGCTTTACATAGTATGCACTTGCAGAACATGTAAAGCCCAAAAGCACGCTGACTGTTACTTTAATCTGTTTGATTACTTACGTTCCTATACTGTATAAGTATTTTTATTACCAACTGTTTTTACAAATTGAAAGCATCACAGACCAATATCAATGCAGTTTTAATGCAAATGCTGATAGTGTTAGGCCAGATAAATAAAGGTCTTTTAATGATTTTCTGTACTTTAAAGGTCATAAAGAAGTAACCAAAGTTTTGTGAATGAGACCTCCCCTCTTTTTTATTGTGGAACTTTTTCTGAGGTCCTCCAGTATTTATACATATGCATTATAGGAAGACATTTTAGGGTAGTAAGCAGAATCTATCTGATTGTAAGTGCTTTGGGGTCCTTCTCTGGAGGTAGTCCAACGATTTGCCTTTCCTGTTCTATAGTACAGATAAAGCTGAAGAAGCATCCATTCTGAAAGGAGACTGACAAAGATCTCATTTTATGAAAACTGAATTATTGCAGTGTGAAGTTCACCTCAGTGGCTTCTGAGTTGTGATCCACTACCATGTTCATCAAGTGTGTCCTTTAGATTGTTGCTGCACTTTTTTATGTTGTTAATGGTCACAGCCAAAACATAAAAAAAAAAAAAAAAAAAAGAAAAAGAAAGAAAAAGGAGTTCTGCAGTGAGGAGACAAAGTGGGCCTCTGTCACAGTTCCCATGAATAAACCAGGAGTCAGTACGGTATAGTAAAACAATCTTTTATTAGAAAAATCACAGTAATGTAAGTATACAGATAACACACTGAGGGTGATCAAAGAGGCAAGCACTGTATCAGAAATAGCAGTCCACCAATAGATCCACCACACTGTCCGAGACTAGGCCTCAGCCCATTGGAGCCTCAAGTTAATTCGGAACGCCCAAAGGACTAGCACTGACTCAGCCTGCAGTCAGTCTAGGAGAGAAGTCTCCAATATCTAAGCAAACAAGGAGACTACTTACTCACACCCGCAGTCAGTAAGCTAGGAGTCTGATAGAGCCCCAGGTCCGCACTAGGATGGGTGTCTGTGGAGTGGGGACCAACACACGGAGGAAACAGACAGAGCCCCATAGTCAGCACCAGAAAGGATAGTCAGACAAGCCAGGTCATACACAGAGTGGGTAGTCAGCCAGAGCCACAGGTTTGCACCAGATAGGATATCCACTGAAGCGTTGGTATGCTGGATGCTCAGTGGACAGATCCCCAGGTCAACACCAGAGTGGGTAGTCAGTCAAGTCAGGTCATACACAGAGAGGGTAGTCAGTCAGAGCCACAGGTTTGCTCCAGAAAGGATGTCTAAGCCAAATCGGAACGCACAAGGAGAATGGTCAGGCAGAGCCACGGGTCAACACCAGAATGGATGGACAGACAGGCCGGGTCACACACAGTTCAGGTAGTCAGCCAGAGCAGTCAGAATGAGCCACAGGTCAGCATCAGAATGGATGGTCAAACTAACCAGTTCATAGACAGAGCCCAAGGGAAACAGAACTGTATTGTACAACAATGCAAGGGCAACTGAGTCAGGACTGAGTCTGCCCTTTAAACCTCTCCTCAGGAAGCATGCAGGAGGAGCAGCTCAGAGGGAGAAAGTAGATAGGAGTAGACTACAGGAAGCAAACACATAAAACAGAGGCCTGCTGCATGGTTGAAGCCTCATGCCTACAGATGATGCATTTAGCTTTGATGCATACAACCATGCTTCATTCCAGCAACATCCGTGTGGCATGGGTGGCCGCTAACGCCGAAGCATCATTTTGAGCGTAGCCAGAAGCTGCAGCTCTGGAACCAAGGTAATCTGTAACAGCCTCCTTTAAAAATAACACATTATTGTGTATATGTACAGCTTCCTGTCTAACTTGAGATCTTTTCTCAGGTACATTTAGTCCTTTAACATTTAAAGAGGTGAAGGATAGTGGCGAGGAAGTTAGCCATAGTGTAAGCCCAGTGCAGGATTGGTATGTGAAATTAGAAGTGTAACAAATAAAGTGTCAGCAGTCCCCCAGGGAAGGGAAAGAGTTCGTCGAGGAGGGGAAAGAGAGGGGGTATGATCTGGGGAGGAGAATTAGCAGAGAAAGAGATATGGAAGGTAAGTGAAAGTTGGAGAGGGACGGTTACAATCCGACTGTGATGATTCAGACAATCAGTAGAATAGAATGAGAAGAGGTAAAGGACTATGATGTCAGAAAAGAGCAAGTTCTCAAGTCCTTAAGTTTTTAAACTTGACCTAGAGGATGTAAAATAGTTGAATGGATAAGGCAATGGCTGAGCTAAAGGAGACAGAGGGTTGTAGCTAATGGAGAATATTCAGAGAATCTGTACTGAGGCCCATTCTCTTAAATATTTTTATTGTTGATATTGCAAAAGGTCAAGGGAAGGTATGCTTTTTTGTAGATGATACAAAGATCAGCACCAGGGTATACATTCCTGGGGAAATAAGACAAATGGCAAATGATTAAGGTAAATTAGAGGAATGGACAAGAGCATGGCAGCTGGAGTTTAATATTGATAAAAATAATAAACTTGGGACATAAAGGTAGACTATAGTATTATGGTATTGTGCTGTTGTAAACAACACAGGAAAGGGACTATTTGGGACTAATTATTTCCGAAGAATTAAGGGTAGACAGGCTTGGTTGTATAGCTAAAGGTATTAGTAGCAAAAAGATGGGGGTGGTCATGCCACTCTACAGATCTCTGGTTAGACCTCAACTAAAGTATTTTGTGCTAAAGATCCCATCAACACAAAGATATAGATATTCTGGAGAGATGAAATATTAAAATGTTGAATGGTTTACCATAAAAATTATCAGGAAAGACTAAAGGATCTGAACATGTATAGCTTGGAGGAGAGTGAGAGAGATGATATGATAGGAATATTCAAATACATAAAGGCATTCAACAAATTACAGAAGGGAAGTACATTTCAAAGGAGTAAAGTTATTGGGACAATAAATCTTAGTCTAAAATTACAGTATCAGAGGCTTCGAGGTATCATTAGAAATTTTTACATCACTTAGTGGTATGTAAGTGAAATAGCTTACCTGCATAAGTGGTAGAGGTTAATACAGTGAGTAAATTTAAGCATGTGTGGGATATGCATAAAGCTATCCTGAACATAAGAAAGGAAGAAAGACCAAGTAAGGGTTGAGGTTTTTACAGTAGAAAAACTGGGAGACTAGATGGGCTCAATGGTTTTTATCTGTGTTACACCAGCTGATGCATCAGACTGTGAAAGTAAATACAGCACCCACAGTTAAAATAGTAGCAAATGTTCTAAAAAAACACCTAAGGTGAAAAGATAAAAGAAAACTTCAAAAATCCTGGAGAATTATAAAACTAATGGTGAGGAAGTGGCTGATTACATATTTATTGATGATGATGTTGAAATAGAATACACTCCTCCAGCATTCTCCTCTTCTTCTGATACAGATAAGTTGAGTGATGAAGCGGTAGCAATAATATTAGCTAAAAGCAAAAGGCTCAATTTACAAACCACTGAAAAGGAATACTATGCATGTTTATAAATTGTTTGAGAGGTCAATTAGAAAGTCTGACTCTGGACAAGTAAAGATTTCAAAAACTTCACAATCATTCTGTCTGTCATCATCGTCATCATCTTCACTGCTTCCAAGTCCAACCCCCACCCAGTCACACATACTGTTGTTGAGTAATCAGCAATATAGGTCACCCTAACTATGATGAGTGCTTCTCCTGCTGTTGAAAGTGCAGCGCTATTAACAACAACTGCTAGTACAGTTGTAGAATCTAGCCCCGATAGTAGTAGTAGCTCCTCAGCAACCCTCAGTATCCTAAGCGTACAGTATGGATTTACTTCACTTATGATACAAAAGCTACACATGATGCTCTCTGTTGTTTGTATAAAATGCATGTGAACAAGGAAAGCAGGATCACAATTAGGCATATCATCATTGAGATCACACCTGAAACACAATCAGATTTGTCTGGCAGATACAACATCAGCATGTCAGAGATGCCACAACAAGGACCAGTAGACACTCCTAAAAAGTTCACAGGGCTCTGTAGATGTGTCACAGAATGGTGCCAAGTAGGGATGGGCTAAAATAGTAGCCTCAAATAGAAATCGGCGAATAATGGCACTTGCCACTTGGTGAATAATTTCCTGTGAAAAGTACTGTTTTCCTGCTTTATATCCCTTTTTTCACCTAGCTCACTGCATTGAGATCAATGTAAAGAAAAATTTTCTCCCACCACATGAAAGTTTTCTCTACTTTTCTACAGCCATAGGGTGTCAGATTCTTACAGCATGCCATTCTGTGTTTGTTAGAGGAGAAAGCAGCACATTTTTGAGAAGATAGGGGAATTGAAGTTTAGTTTAGAGAGTTTTTTAGGTAGACCATTTGTTCTCTGTATTAGGAGAGTCTGGGGGCACTCTGGGGAGAAGAAGGGAGGAAGGAGTTTGGCCCCAAATACCCCAAGATTGGCTCCAAATACCCCAAAATTTCACATGACTGACTGGCAAGACACAGGCAGCTGGGGACCTATTTTCTTGCTGATCTTGCTGTTATTGTCTCTGTGCTGGGGAAGTCTGGGGAAAGAATTTGTTGATTTTTTTGGACAGACTGTGATAAGACAGGGTGGACAACTTAAAATAATAATAATAATTAAATAAATAAAAATAAAGAAATAAACAAACAACTAAATATATTAGGTGGCAGTCAGCTGACTGGGCTAAGACAAGACATCACACACCATCAGATGTGTTATGTACTGTAGAGTAACAACACACAGAGTAGTTAAGTAATATCCAGCAAATGCACTAGGGGCAGGGGGAGGGGGAAAGGTGGAGCAATGCAGGGACGTGAGAGTAAACTAGTAGTTAAAAAACAGACCACAACAATGGTTGCCGCAGCATATGAAATAAACAATGATGATGCTTCTCGTGCAAGGGAGGATGCATTTTGCCAAGGTCTCAGCAAAACTTCCAGCACCACCAGTGCCAGTACATAAAAAAGAACCATATAGTGACATTCTATTTTGTGCTTGTTGATCTTCTTTCTGAAATTCTAATAAAATTTTGTTTTAAAAAAAAAAAAGAGCCATATAAGAAGAAATATAATAAGAACATTGAAGACTACAAGTTGCATTTAAGTGTTGATAATGGCAATACCATAACAGAGGAAGGTGTAGCAGCTGAACCGCCTGCTGCATCAGATAGTGAGACAAACAAGCACCAAAACACCTATCCAGAAAGTAGTAGCTTTTTTTTTGCAGTAAAAGTAAAAGAAATTGTTTGACATCTAAAATAGTGGGCAAGAATTGGTGGGTGATGCTGATGCTGCTGAGGATGACCTAATGATGACTGATGATGATGCAGATCTAGAATATATCCATCCAGCATCCTTCTCTTGTTCAGAAACAGAGGAGGTTGAGAGTGAGGATGGTGACATGGCAATAAAATTAACAGAAAGTCAACGGATGAATCTTCCACCACTGAAAAGGAGCACTCTGCCTGAGAAAACCATTGGAAAGTCTGACTCTGGACAAGCAAAGATGTCAAAAAGTACACAGTCACCCTATCAGTCATCATCAGCATCATTGTCTCTTCAAAGTCCATGTCCCACTCAGCTACACACACCTGTGATGAGTACTCAGCAGCAACAACAACAACAGAAACACAAGTTTTTAACATCCGCAATGTTAGATATGACGACTAGGGGTGGCCGAAATCTCTCTCTGTGTTCCCGCAAGAAATTCTGCAAAAACCACATTGTCATCTGCTTTTTCGAGGGAAAATCCGCTTTAAAACTAGTGATTAAAATGTTCACATTTTTCACCCATTGGCCAAAATTTTCTGCCATTTTTTCAATGGATAGAAAGTTTCCACCCATTGATTTAAGTGGTTTTTGCCTTTTCGCTATAAAAACGTGACATATTTGCAAAAGTGAAACATAATAGAAGCAGCTATAGAGGGAGGTAGACGTGCTGTGCTGTTCTGCTGTGATCTTCTGTAAACATTGAGGCAGAAGAGGCTCATAGTGACTTCTATCACTACGAGCAGGTTGAAAACTGATAAAAGGAGGAAATGAAAGGACCCTTATGTATCCACTAAGTCTGAGTAGGAAGAGGAAGTGAGCACAACTGAAACAATGCTGTCCAGTCCCCCTAAATCACCCCAAGGGAGCTTAAGGAATTTAATGGAATAAAGGGAATGGGAGGGGAAGGAGAAAAGGGTAGTACTACAGAGAGAAGGACAAGTCAGCTGCCTGTGCCTGCTGCTAGATGTGCTGCCCCTGCTGCTACTAGTGTTGTGCCTGTGGTCAGATGTGCTGCCCTTGTTGAAACCAGTGCTGTGCCTGCTGCCAGTGCTGAACCTGCTGCGACCAGTACAGTGCCTCCAGTGCTGTGTCTGCTGCCATTGCTGAAGCTGCTGCCACCAGTGCTGAAGCTGCTGGTGTGTCTTGTAATACTCAGGAGGGGAGGAAGGAGAAGATGATGCCAAGTATGACAGCAGGGGACCCTGAGTCACCCTTGCAATCCCCAAGCAGTTCTTCCAGTGCTAGTACTACTGCTAAGAAGGTCCAGCAACTTGTTACTATTAGAAGCGAAGGAGGAGGAGGCAATCAGATTCATCATATTACTAGTCACTGTGTGGAGGAAGACTCTGAGGCTGAACCTGATGTGCGTGGAGTTAGTAGTAGTGGTAGTAACAGTGATGGTGAAGCAGCTGGTGGGACTAGTGTTAGGGGTGTGGTAAGGGAAGCATTTGATAGTATCCAGACTAGTGGTCAAGGGAGCCTACACCATTTCTCTGGCTCTGGGAGTCCTCCTCCCCTTCCCTTCACTACAGTGTCCAAGTGGAACAGGATCCTGAAGAGGCCAGAACTGCTGCTGGGGGAGAGCAGGCTCAGAATTAATACCACCAGAAGGAGCACAGATCAGCTGCCTGCCTGCTGCTACTGCTGCCAGTCTGCCTTCTTCAGGTTAAAAAGAAATGCCAACTGTGACATTAGGGAGCCTCTGTCACACTGCTCATAACATAGTAACATAGTAACATAGTAAATTAGGTTGAAAAAAGACACAAGTCCATCAAGTTCAACCTTCGCCTCATACCTCAGTAACTGAGAATTTTATAGCTTTCCTGCTACCAGTTAAATTAGTCTTTATCAGACCTTCCTGATCAGCCTACTGATAAACAGTATAACTCTGTATGTTCCCTTTTGAAAGAAATGTATCTAATCTTCTCTTAAATATATCCATTGTATCTGCCATAACTACCTCCCTGGGCAATGAATTCCACAATTTGACAGACCTTACCGTAAAAAAACCCTTCCTCTTCTGAAGTTTAAACCTCCTTTCCTCTAATCTCAAGGGGTGTCCCCTGGTCACCTGATCAGGCCTTGGAATAAATAGCTCACCGCAGAGATCCTTGTATTGACCTCTCATATACTTGTACAATGTGATAAGGTCTCCTCTTAGTTGTCTTTTCTCTAGAGTAAATAAACCAAGTTTGTTTAGTCGTTCCTCATATGTCAAGTCCTCCATTCCCTTAATTAATTTTGTTGCTCTCCGCTGTACCCTCTCTAGTTCTAGTATATCCTTTTTCAGAACCGGTGCCCAAAATTGCACTGCATACTCAAGGTGAGGTCTTACCAATGATTTGTATAATGGCAAAATAATGTTCTCCACTCTTGCTTCAATACCTCTTTTTATGCAAGACAGGACTTTGTTTGCCTTTGCTACTGCTGTTTGACACTGGTCACTGTTTCCAAGTTTGTAGTTGACAAGGATACCCAGGTCTTTTTCTAGCAACGAGTCACCTAAAATTATTCCATTAAGTTTATAAGTAGCCTTGGGATTGTTTCCTCCCAAATGCATGACTTTACACTTCTCCACATTAAACTTCATATTCCACATGTTTGCCCAATCTGACATTGTATGTAAGTCCCTCTGTAGAGAGAAAATATCCTGTTCTGAATTAATGACTTTGCATAATTTAGTATCCTCTGCAAATATTGATATTTTGCTTTCTATATCTATTTCCAGGTCATTTATAAACATGTTAAAAAGCAGCGGACCAAATACTGAACCCTGAGGTACTCCACTCTCCACTTTAACTGTAATGGAGAATTTTCCATTTACAACCACACACTGTTCCCTATCCTTCAGCCAGTTTTGTATCCAATTGCAAAGGTTATCTCCTAGCCCCAATTTCCTTATTTTATACACCAGCCTTCTGTGTGGTACTGTATCAAATGCCTTTGCAAAGTCTAGATATACTACATCTACTGCCTTGCCATTGTCAAGGTTGCTGCTTACCTCCTCATAGAAGCTGAAAAGATTAGTTTGGCATGATCTATTCTTCATAAAACCATGTTGATTCGTGCTACTGATCTTATTTTTTGTGTTGTAATCCTGAATATAGTCCCTTATTATCCCTTCTAATAGTTTTCCCACTACAGAGGTCACACTCACTGGTCTATAATTCCCAGGTTCTGTTTTAGTTCCCTTCTTAAATAGAGGCACTATGTTAGCTCTTCGCCAATCCTGTGGCACTGAGCCTGTGGTAATAGAATCTTTAAAGAGTAAATATAGGGGTTTTGCTAACACTGCACTGAGTTCCTGAAGAACCCTTGGATGTATACCATCGGGACCCGGTGCTTTGTCGGTCTTAATTTTGTTCAGTCTTCCCATGACATCTCCTTGAGTTAACCCAATATCTATTAATTGTATTGTTTTATTTGTTACTTGCGGAGGCTCTTCTACCATTCCTTGCTCCCTTTTATATACTGATGCAAAGAAAGTGTTTAAAACATCGGCCTTTTCCTTATCCTCACTAACTAACTCACCCAATTCATTTTTGAATGGTCCAATGCACTCCCTCTTAAGTTTTTTGCTATTTATATATTTAAAAAACTTTTTTGGATTAGTTTTGCTTTACCTTGCAATTCGAGTTTCATTATCTATTTTTGCTACCCTAATTGCCTTTTTGCAGTCTTTGTTGTATTTCGTCATCTCCTCCAAGCAGTAGTGGGATGTCTGTGATAGAGCAGCAGTACATAGGGACTAGTGGTGGTAGTGATGGTGGAGAAGCTGGGGTGGAAGAGACATTGATGGCCTTTTTATCAGAAACTGAGAAGGAATGGGAGACAGGGATAGGGATGGGATGAGAGATGAGGATGGGCATCACCACCACCACCACCACCATGAGCTTTTGGAATTTGCAACTGTTCTAATTCCTGCTGCTGCTGCTGAGTTGCAGAATGCTGAGGAGCAAGCTAGTGTGCCACAGGCCACTGTGGACACAGTGGGAATGGGGTCAACAAGTGATGCGGGACTAGGACAGGTTCCACTTGCCAGCAGTAGAATACTCCTGGTCCTAGTTGCAGTGCTGATTCTGAGGCAGTAGCAGCAACATCATCCATTGCCAAAACAGGCAGTGAAAGTGAATGTGGAGGAGAAAAATAAAAAGGCCATTCTTCTCCACCTGTTTCCTATACCTATCCCCTGAAGTCATGGGTGTTGGACTATTTTTCTCTTGGGGCAGGCACAGTGCAGTCATCTCCAATGGCACTGTGTACAATTTGAGACAAGTCAGTGAGAAGGGGAAAGGAGGGAACACACATTGGCACAACCTCCATGATATCACACATGAAACACAGACACCACAACATTTAGGCAACAAGAGGCGAGGCAGGAATAAAAGAGGAAGAAGAATAGAGAAACCCATGCAGAGACTGGAAGTTCCATGATGAGCAAAACAAGTAGCTCAACATCACCTTCTTCCTCTATGGTAACAATTACATCTTCTGCCAATCCACCTCATTCATCGTTACCTCCCCTGCCAAATAATAGCAACTCTGTTGATGTTAGGATTTGGGAGTTTGTCTCCACCCATTGCACCCTGTGTGGTGCACTGACCACACATGCCAGTGTGGTGAAGGAGAATCACAAGCAGTGCAGAATATGCTAGGATTCTGGCAGGGAGGGTTCATCATTACTATTAAACTGTCAGCGTTGTCATGTGTCCTTAGCGGGGTCTGGACAAGGGGTATAGTGACAGCGACAGTACTTGGGTTCTGGTGTCATGGTGTTTGGATACAGTTGTGCCCCCAGATGTTATTTACCACACACACTGTGCACAGTGCAGTTGCTTATGAGATGCACAGTTCCTGCTCTCAAGGGAAGAATATATATTCTAATAATAACACACCTATGATTTTGGAGGAAGGGCAGGTGGAGAAGAATTATTGGCCAACTTCTTCTTTTCTCCACATAGACTGGGAGCTGCTTACTGTGCTGCTACTGCCTCAAACGCATTACTGGAGGTAGTCGTGGCAAGTGGAACCTTCATCATCCATCACCCATGTTATTGCTGTTGCTGATCCCATTCCCTTTCAGCTGCCAAATCATCCTGCTGCTTAAACATCTCAGCAGCAGTACGAACAGCAGATGCAAATTCTGCAATTATGGACTCAGGAGGAGGGCATTTGACAATGGCCGGTGGCAACTGGCCAACATGACCTGCTGGCACTAGGCCAGCAGGGCATTTTTTTTTCCCTCAGGACTTGTGCTTTGAAAAAAATAAATAAATAAAAACCCGTAGTCCTACCAAAAAAAAACAATTTTCGGGCGGTTGTTTCTAACAAGCCTAAGTCCTACAAATCAATGTTTCCTTAAGGTTTGGCCGTCTAACAACAAATATAAGAAATCATCCTCTACAAAATACTCTATCAAGTCAGGTATCAGTCCACCCTAGTGACAGCTTATGTTAGGGGGTTTCTGTCTATTACTTTACATACAAATTTCTTATTTTATTTTATTTATTTTTTTATTAACTGTCCTCCAATACCAGTCAAGAACCCCCCCCAAAACAAATTGCCTTTTCAACTGATTCATTCTCCAGACTCGATCCACCAACACAGGCACCCTCCTCAAATCCCTTTTATACCATGTCTTATGGGGTTTTTTTTAATTTGTATTTAGGATTTATTTTTTATTAACTGCCCCCCCAATCCCAGTAAACAACCCCTCAAAATCATCCCCTGTTCAACTAATTGTTTCCCCACACCCCACCAACACAGGCACCCTCATGCCCCTTTTATACTATGCCTTTGGGAAATAAAATAATAATTGTTTTATGTTGTGTTTTAGTGTTCCCATTGATTTCAATGGAATGAGCTAGGTGAAAAAAGCGTGAAAAAGCAGAAAATCAGCACTTTTTCACCAAGAGTAAAGTACCATTTTTTGCAGCTTTCAGTTTGGGTTGAAAAGTTTCACCCATCCCTAATCCCTACTTGAGTAGGGATGGGAGAAAACTTTCTCATCAAACCAAAAATGGTCGGAAAATGGTACTTCCCGCTTAGTGAATAATTTCCAGCGAAAAGTGACATTTTCCAGCTTTTTTCACCTAGTTTATTGCTTTCAATGGGAAGAAAAATTTTTCTCCACCACATGAAAGTTTTCTCTACTTTTCTACAGTCATATACAAGGGTGTCAGGCTGTCACAGCATGGCATACTGTGTTTGTGAGAGGAGAAAGCAGCATGTTTTTAAGCTAGAGAATATAGGCAAATAAAGGGGAAGTGAAGCTTAGTTTAGGGAGTCTTTTAGGTACTGTTATTGTTATTATTCTTTATTTATATAGTGCCAACTTATTCTGCAGTAGAACAGTTGTTCTCTGTATTAGGGGAGTCTGGGGGCACTCTGGGGAGAAGAAGGGAGGAAGGAGGTTGACCCTAAATATCCCAACATTTGGTTTGACTTAGTGGCAAGACACAGGCAGCTAGAATTCAATTTGCTTACTGATTTTGCTTTTATTGTCTCTGTGCTGGGGAAGTCTGGGGAAAGAAGTTGTTGATTTTGTTTTTATTTTATATATATTTTTTGGACTGTGAAAAGATAAAAACATTCGTACACAAGAAATTAAACAAATAATTATATTAGGTGACAGACAGCTGACTGGGAGTTCTGTAACTGAGGCAGACTTGAATTTTGTTGAGCGCAATAAATGTAGCATATCTTTATTTATAATGCGCCGCACAGTATATTCAGCTCCTTACAACAGGCACATGTTACAATAAATAAGAGGGGATAAAATAAGAGTCACATTCATAGAAACAATAGAAGAGTGGTCATGCCCTGAGATTTCAGTCTAAATGGGTAATAAGAGATCGACAACAGGGTATAAGGTTGCCAAGTGCTGAGTAGGGATGGACAAAAAATTTTGCCTCAAACTGAAATCGGCGAAAAATGGCACTTTCTGCCTGGCAAAAAATTTCCTGTGAAAAGTGACATTTTTTCTGCTTTTTCACACTTTTTTTGCCTAGCTCATTGCATTGAAATCAATGGGTAAAAAATGTTTCTCCATCTCATGAACCTTTCCTATAGCAATATAAAAGGCTGTCAGGCTTTCACAGCAGCCATTCTGTGTTTGTGAGAGGAGAGAGCAGCATGCTTTTGAGCTAGAGAAGATAGGCAAATAAAGGGGAATTGAAGCTTTGTTTCCGGGTATCTATTAGATAGGACATTTGTCTGTAGTGGTGGAGTCTAGGGAGAACAATGGGGATAAGAAGGGAGGAAGGAGATTGACTCAAAATACCACAAAATTTGATATGACTGACTGGCAAGACACAGGCATCTGGGGTCCAAATTGCTTGCTGATTTTTCTTTTATTGTCTCTGTGCTGGGAAAAGAAGTTGTTGATTTTGTTTTTTTAGTTTTATATATATATATATGTTTTGGGACTAACTGTGATAAGATATGGTGGACAACTTAAAAATAAATAAATAAAAAAAAAAGAAAAACCATACATAATTAAACAAATAAATATATTAGACAGCAGTCTGGGAGCTCTGTGACTGAGACATACTTGATAGACAGCAGATAACATTGAGAATTTTGTTGAGGGCCAAGGCAAGACATCACACTCCATCGATTATGAGTAGAAACCACACAAAGTAGTTGAGTAATATCTAGCAAATGCACAAGCAAGTGGGGGAAAGGTGGAGGTAGTGTATGGGCGTGAGAGTAAAGAGTGAGTGCAAAAACTGACCGTAGCAATCATTGCTGCAGCATGTGCAATAAATTATGATGCTCCCTCTCCTCCCGGGGTGGATGCAGTTTGTCAAGGTCCCACAAATCACACCATGCCAGTTCTCCCCCCCCACACACACACACCATTACCAAACACATTTGCCGCATTGTAGGTTGTACTTTGTCTTTAATCACTTGACAGCATTATGAATATGTGCCAGTGTCACTTAAGCAGGAAGTTAGTGTTGTGGGCAAAGGACAAAGGCACTCTGCATGCTAACACATTTTTCAAGATATATGTTATTGTAGGACTCACAACTTTGACTTCCAGCTACTTATTTCTCTACTATAGGCCTCAGAAGAAGTAATATTGTTTTGGGAAATGTTGCAACATATTAAACATAGAAAAAATATGTTGGAATAGGAGAAAATGTGTTAGAATATTTTAGATTAGGAGAAAAATGTGTTGAATAAGTGAAAAATGTGTTAGACTAAGCAAAAATGTGTTTTAATAGGAGTGTACTGTGTTGGAATAGGCAAAAAAATTGCTGGAATAGGCGAAAAGGAGGAAAATGTTGCATTGGAGATAAAGAGAAAATTTTCGCGATTAAAGCGACAAATCAGCCGTTTTTCGAGAAATATCATGTGGGAAATTTTTCCCACTTTTCGCCCACCCCTAGTGCTGAGATTACAAGTACTGAGCTTGGCTAAGGGTAGTGCATGGTCCTAGTGCTCCAGAAGATATGATTTCTGGGTAGGCTTAAAGACAGAGAGGGATTGTTCAAGACATAGGGAGAGGGATATGGAGTTCCATAGGTAGGGATTGGAAAGTGAGAAAGGTTTGAGAGAAATCATGATGGTCCTTCTCCTCCTGGGGTGGATGGTTTGTCAAGGTCCCACCAATCACACCACACCAGCCCCTCACCTCCACTGCCATCTTGCAGGTTGTACTTTATCTTTTTCATCCCTTAACATCATCATGAATATGTGTCAGTGTCACTTAAGCAGGAAGTTACTGTTGTGGACAAAGGACAAATGCACTCTGCATGCTAACAATTTTTTTAAAGTATATGTTGATGTAGGAGAAAAATGTGCTGAAAATGAGAAAAATGTGTTAAAATAGGAGAAAAATGTGTTGAAATAGGTTAACACATTTGCTGGAATAGGCAAAAAGGAGGAAAATTTTGCACTGGAGAAAACAAAAAAACGTTAAAAAAAGTGAAGCATTTTTGTGAAAAGTCATGAGGGAAATTTTTGTGCATTTCTCCCACCCCTACTCTTGAGGTCATTTGTGGAGATCCAGAAACTTTGCACGATTTTGGGGTGGGGCTGAGGAATGGTTTGAGCACCCCTGCTCTAACCAATTTCTGTGAAATGCATTGGAGACATCTTTAACATCTAAGGTGTTAATATAGTATCAATATTAAATGTAGCTAAATGCTAGATGTTACCTATTACTTAAGATTAAAATACTAGGTTAAAATATATATCATGTTCTAAGATAAATGTAATTATCAAGTGCTGCGCTGTGCAGTCCCAAATTGTCTCCTGTGAGCCATTAGGCTGTAAGAAAACTGAACGTCTTGACCAGCAGGGAACTGAACTAAACAATGAAGTGTGTACTTTAACTTTATGTACATACATTTCTTAATGACTACAAAAATCAAATTTGAAAACCCATTATTTGCAGTCTATAGTAGCGGTTTGCATAGCCCCAGGAGACTCAATTAAAAGCCAATCATGATCCAGTCTCTCTCACACAGGATCAGCTAGTCAAAAACTGGGGTCACATCTCTGACCACTGATTAGCTCTCCAGCTGATCTGCAAGGAATCTTAGTATATAAAAAATATATACGTAGCTATAGAGGTGCACTACTCATGTAAACTCAAATAAGGTGCAACCACATATATCATGGCCGTACCAAATTTTAAAAGATGTTGGCATCTTTGATGTCTCCAATAACATAAGTGGGGGTGACATTAACCAGAAACCGCTACAGTGTGGGACTCAGGGAGCATATACATTGGGTTCTTTATATCCTCATAGACTCAATGAGGAATTACTGTTTAATAAGTTCTTGTAACTGGATGAGTCCATGTTATACCCAGGAGACTGTTAGATAGAGATTTAGTTCACTGAATTAAACAGTGTGGATGATCCCCATATGTAAATGCATTGGTTATTATTATTTGGGGGAATCATATTACATGGGAACGTTATGGCTATGAGACTATCATGGATCCATTCCTGGTCTACTGTATGTATGGCCTGGGTGTCTGCTGGTTATGGCTCTAACAGGGAGGGAGGGATTTAGCTGCAGGATGGGTTGATTGATGTTCGGTGGCTGTAGCCTTTATACCCTTTGGCTTTATGCCTAACTAGATGTATGCAGGAGTCAGGCACGGAGTGATGCAGGATGGATTTGTTGGTCATGTGGACTGTATGTGGATAATCATATATGCATACATGCTGGAATATATTAGGAAGTTTGTATTAATGTGGTGTTTGACCAATGTGTATTTATGTATTTGGAGATGTACTTGTTGGGTTTGATACATTGACCCTGCTGTCCTGAAGGAATATCACTCTTTTTTAGGTATGATATGTGCCTCTGGCAAATGAGAGGAACATTTTTAAGCCAATGGTATATGGGTACTATGTGTATACTTTGGTTACCATGACAATGAATTACCACTTCCAGGGGGGAGGGGGGAATGGTTTAAAGGATCAACCCTGATGTGAAATCTGTTTTGCCTTGAGTAAAAACCCGATGTTGCTCAGGTGAAACACATTGGTAAGTCTAGTTGTAACTTAATCTATTTGTTGCCTATGTTACACTGAGCTAATTTATGGAGGAACTTCCTGATAGTTAAGGATTGATATCTGAGGAGGAAAAGGTGGTATTATATTAAGGAGTAATTGAGTATCACACATGGATTGATGAGATCATCACTATGAGAAGAAAATCTATCCCTCTTGCAACTTGTGAGTGGCTCAGCAGTGAAATGGCAGCTACAGGTGACTGCTATCATGCCCTGTGTGGGTGAAGATGGGAGAGGCTTAACCTGATGACTTTGGTGCTCCTGTTTTTCTCATATCTATCGACCAGACTCAGTTGCATAGTTACTATCTGATGGATACTCATCTTTTTTGCCTTAGCAGCAATCTTGTAATTATTTTAAGGTCAAGTTTCATCGTATGAGTGTGTCATGACACTGTTCTTGTGACTATATGACTACCTTTATTATATAACTCTTGTTACCATCACTTCTCATAACACTGTGCTACTCATTGGACTGTTACTGTGAGTTACCGCATGTTTGTGCCATCTCATTATCATTATTCCTTTTTTCCATGAACTCCTTTTTTGACATATTTACGCTGGCACCAGTTGTAGTTTTTTGGGGATAGATATATGATATTCAGTGGGGTGGTATATTCTGGTGGTTAGGTGGATGTGGATGTTGGGGGGTCCCTTTTCATTTCTTATTGTGGTTTTTATGATTTATTAATTTGTGTACAATAAATTAATTCTATTTTATACCATTCTATTATTGATTTATTACATATCATTTGGTCCAGTATCTATTTAGGTCCTTTCTTTTTTTTTCTTTTTTGTATGTATAAATAAATCTTATGGTACAAATCTGCTCTGACAAAAACAGGGCTACCTAGATAGACAACCTTTGCTCTTCTGCTGTTGGAAACTGCAACTGCCAACAACCCCAGACAGCCAGTGGCTAGTGGATTACTGGAGTTGTAGTCTCCAGCAGTTGGTGAGCCAAATGTTGCCTACTCTTGATCTACATTACAGTTACCCTTTAATAGCTGACTTTTTTGGACAGGTAATTTTTTTTTTTTACTTGCATTGGTTTTTTGCTATTTAAAAAAATGGTGATGTTTAAAATAATCCATATAACTAAAATGTTGGATTATACTATGCCAAATATATGCACATATAAGAAGTTTTAGCCCTTGGCTATGATTCATTTAACTTCATGGAATGATAATGGAAAAAAAATGCTCAATAAAGATGATACTTTAAGCTCCTTAGTCAATTCCAGGGAGCATAGAAGATATAATTTGCAGCACTTTACCATACTCAGAAAGTTAGAAATAAAAATCTTACAATTATTGAAAAGCAGGGAATAATACATGTTCAGTGTAACAAAGAATATAAACACGTTGCTCATGTGTACGGTATAGTTTTCTTCATGGACTTTTCATTACATTATGTTACTATTGCAGTTGTTAGGACTTTGGACTGTGACTAATTTCCATATAACATATTGGGACATCATATACCAAGATGTGAATTAAAGGGATAGTAATATTTAGGTATTACAGTAAGACTGACTTTTCTATATATATTTGTATAACAATGTATAGCTATATAACCATCCATAGCTATTCAGTTTTCGCTTTATTCTATAATAAATTGTTCCCCACTCGCCCCTTTTACTTATGTCAAGCAGCCTCCCCTCAGATCTGAAATCTGGTCATCGAACTGCACAGATCACAATGAGGGACAAGCTTCTTTCTATCAGTGTAAGGAAAACCCTGCCCCCTTGATGAAGGAGGGCAGGTTTTTCCTTATGCTGAAAGAAGACTGTCCCTTGTCATGATCTTTCCAAACCAGTTTGCTGATTGTATGGAAAGATTTGTGGCATTTGTAGAAGGGGCAGTAGAGGACACTTTATTATAGAATAAAACAAAAACAGCAAAGTTATGGATGGTCATAAAGTTACATATCATTATAAAATTGTATATAGAAGAACTGATCTTACTGTAATACCTAAACATTACTATTCCTTGTAAGGTTAGAGCACCCAACTGTCTGTCCTACTATATTAAATATGAAGACATTTAAGACAGTAATATTTTATTATAATGTATATTTTAGGGCTTTTCCTGTGAAGTAAAAACAAGTTACTTTTATATGTTCACTGCTGATAAATGCTTCATTCAAATGTTATGAGGTGAAGGCCTTGTCAGCATAAGGAGAAAACCACAAAAAAGAGAGGGCGCCCAAATAGCATAATATTGCAGGAACAATAATAACATTTAGCAAAGATTGCACTCACATTTAGCTTTGGTCAGACAGATCTGAAATGACAACATGCAGAGGTTTTTAACCTCTGTCTCGGCTCAGGGTCTTAGACAATCACCAAACGAATAAAGAGGCCATAGTTTCCAAAATGTAACAAATATTTATTCTTAGAAAAGACGCATGTCTAAAAAAAATTAAAATTAGCTGTGCATTTCGTGGCTCCACATGCCGCTTTACTGAGCTAAAGTAACAAAATGAAAAAAACAGCCTCAATGATCATCCATTATTTATATGTTCCCATCCATCCATGATTGGACACATTCAAATACACCAATCTAGTCCATAGGATGAATAATCCTAAAACCAACACTTAACCCCTAACACCCAAATGCCAAGTGTCGACATATCTCTGCATAGGCTTCATACTACGAAGTCCACACGTCCAACACTTAACCCCCACACTTGAAAGTCAGGTGTCATCACATAGCCACTTATGGCTTAACCTATCAACTCCAAGACTCGAGTGAAAGAATCGGTCAGCGTATAGATGGGTGGAAAAATACTGATAAATATAAAAATGAAAAATAAAATATAAAGCGTATTCACTCCATGGATTAGAAAGTAGATCACAATAAAAGTAATAATAAAAATGTGCATCAACAAACAATACATTATTATCAAATAATTACATAAACCAAAGGATAAATTGACCACGTTGTCATGCAAAAAAATATATATGTTTTTTATACAATGAATTACAATAAAAAAATCCATTGTGATAATATTGTCCCACAACAGAACCCCAGCGTGTGCTCAACACAACACAACAGTGCAGCAATAACTTCACACACAGTGCACACAGTGTACAACAAACAGCTGGGCCCAGAGATAGGGCAAAAAAACACACATTGCAAAACACTAAACGCAAAATATACAGATCATGTAAATAACAATAGAAGATCCATTATAATGATAGCATAAATGTATATATACTAGCAGAGTGAGACGGCATTGCCCGTCATGGGTTTGTATTTGTTATTTTGTGTTGCTTTGCTTTACAAGGCTTTGTGTACTCCCTTTGGCACTCAAAGGATGGAAGGAAAAAAACATTACACAAGGTCTCTGGGACCTTCAGACATGTTGAAGTCTCTGCCAGTTTGTTTTGTCTTCCTAAGGACCATTCAAATCCACTTTGATGTCATAGGACTGTCTATAACTGTCTGGTGATTTCCAGGATGGGAGACCGCCTGGAAATACAAGGTGCCGTAGGCTACATTTTTGTGTAGTTTTTGCAGCCATCTCCAAATTACATTGAAAAATTTCTGTTGCTAGTTTTTTAACCTTTTGAGTGACAGAGGGGTGCACAACGCATTGCTTTGCAATGCGTTGCGTATTCCCTTTCGCACTCAAAGGATGGAAGGAAAAAAAACATTGCACCAGGTCCTTGGAGTCTTCATCCATGTTGAGGTCTCTGCCAATTTGTTTTGTCTTCCTAAGGACCATTCAAATCCACTATGATGTCATAGGACTGTCTATAACTGTCTGGTGATTTCCAGGATGGGAGACCACCAGGGAATACAAGGTGCAGTAGGCTGCTTTTTTCCTAGTTTTTGCAGCCATCTCCAAATTACAATGAAACGTTTCTGTTGCTAGTTTAACCCTTTGAGTACCAGAGGGTTTCAAAACGCTTTACAAGGTGTTGCCTACTCCCTTTGGCACTCACAGGATGGAAAGAAAAAAAAATTGCACCAACTCTCTGGGGCATTCATCCATGTTGAAGTCTCTGCCAATTTGTTTTGTCTTCCTAAGGACCATTCAAATCCACTATGATGTCATAGAACTGTGTACAACAGTCTGGTGATTTCCAGGATGGGACACCGCCTGGGAATACAAAGTGCCGTAGGCTGCTTTTTTGTTTTGTTTTTTACCCATCTATAAATTACATTGAAAATTTTCTGTTGCTAGTTTATTAACCCTTTGAGTGCCAGAGGGGTATGCGACACTTTGCTTTGCAAGGCGTTGCTTACTCCCTTTGGCACTCAAACGATGGAAGGAAAAAAACATTGCGCCAGGTCTCTGGGGCCTTCATCCATGTTGAAGTCTATACCAATTTGTTTTCTCCTCCTAAGGACTATTCAAATCCACTATGATGTCATAGGACTGTGTATAACTGTCTGGTGATTCCTTTGGCACTCAAAGGATGGAAGGAAAAAAAAAATGCACCAAGTTTCTGGGATCTTCATCCATGTTGATGTCTCTGTCAATTTGTTTTGTCTTCCGAAGGACCATTCAAATCCAATATGATGTCATAGGACTGTGTATAACTGTCTGGTGAGTTCCAGGATGGGAGACTGCCTGGGAATACAAAGTGCTGTAGACTACTTTTTACTTTGTTTTTCAGCCATCTACAAATTACATTGCAAAGTTTCTGTTGCTAGTTTATTATCCCTTTGAGTGCCAGAGGGTGCACAATGCTTTGCTTTGCAAGGCTTTGCATACTCCCTTTGGCACTGAAAGGAAGGAAGAAAAAAAAACATTGCACAAAGTCTTTGGGTCCTTCATCCATGTTGAAGTCTTTGCCAATTTGTTTTGTCTTCCTAAGGACTATTCAAATCCACTATGATGTCATAGAACTGTGTATAACTGTCTGGTAATTTCCAGGATGGGAAACCGCCTGGGAATACAAGGTGCCGTTGACTGCATTTTTGCTTTGTTTTTCAACCATCTACAAATTACATTGAAAAGTTTATGTTGCTAGTTTATTAACCCTTTGTGTGTCAGAGGGGTATGCAACGCTTTGCTTTGCATGGCGTTGCGTACTCACCTTGGCACTCAAAGGATGGTAGGAAAAAAAAATTGCACTAGGTCTCTGGGGCCTTCATCCATGTTGAAGTCTATACCATTTTGTTTTGTCTTCCTAAGGACCATTCAAATCCACTATGATGTCATAAGACTGTGTATAACTGTCTGGTGATTTTCAGGATGGGAGACCGCCTGGGAATACAAGGTGCCGTAGACAGCTGTTTTGCTTAGTTTTTGCAGCCATCTCTAAATTACATCTAAAAGTTTCAGTTGCTAGTTTATTAACCCTTTGAGTGTCAGAATTGTATACCACGCTTTTCTTTTCAAAGCGTTGCCTACTACCTCTGGCACTCAAAGTATGGAAGGAAAAACAAATTGCACCAAGTCTCAGGGGCCTTCATCCATGTTGATGTCTCTGCCAATTTGTTTTGTCTTCCTAAGGTCCATTCAAATCCACTATGATGTCATAGGGCTGTGTATAACTGTCTGGTGATTTCCAGGATAGGAGACCACCTGGAAATACAAGGAGCCGTAGTCTGTTTTTTTGCTTAGTTTTTGCAGCCATCTCCAATTTACATTGAAAAGATTCTGTTGCTAGTGCATTAACCCTTTGAGTGCCAGAGGGGTGTGCAACACTTTGCAAGGCGTTGCCTACTCTCTTTGGCACTCAAAGGACGGAAGGGAAAAAAATTTCACCAAGTCTCGGGAGCCTTCATCCATGCTGAAGTCTCTACCAATTTGTTTTGTCTTCCTAAGGACCATTCAAATCCACTATGATGTCATAGGACTGTATATAACTGTATGGTGTTTTCCATGATGTGATACCGCCTAGGAATACAAATTGCCGTAGGTTGCTTTTTTTCACCCTTCTACAAATTTCTGTGAGAAGTTTCTGTTGCTAGTTTATTAACCCATTGAGTGCCAGAGGGGTATGCAATGCTTTGCATTGCAAGGCATTGTGTTCTCCCTTTGGCATTCAAAGGATGGAAGGAAAAAAAAACATTGCATCAGGTCGTTGGGGCCTTCATCCATGTTGAAGTATCTGCCAATTTGTTTTCTCTTCCTAAGGACCATTCAAATCCACTATGATGTCATAGGACTGTACATAACTTGTGATTTCCAAGATGGGAGACCGTCTGGGAATACAAAGTGCTGTAGACTGCTTTTTTGCTTTGTTTTTCAGCCATCTACAAATTACATTGCAAAGTTTCTGTTGCTAGTTTATTAACCATTTGAGTGCCATGGTGTGTGCAACACTTTGCTTTGCAAGGCTTTGCGTACTCCCTTTGGCACTGAAAGGAAGGCAGAAAAAAAAACATTGCACAGTCTCTGGGTCCTTCATCCATGTTGACGTCTCTGCCAATTTGTTTTGTATTCCTAAGGACCATTCAAATCCACTATGATATCATAGAACTGTGTATAACTGTTTGGTGATTTCCAGGATAGGAGACCGCCTGGGAATACAAAGTGCTGTAGGCTGCTTTTTTTTTGCTTTGTTTTTCAGCTATCTACAAATAACATTGCAAAGTTTCTGTTGCTAGTTTATTAACCCTTTGAGTGCCAGGGGGTGTGCAACGCTTTGCTTTGCAAAGCTTTGCATACTCCCTTTGGCGCTCAAAGAATGCTAGGAAAAAAAATTGCACCAGATCTCTGGGACCTTCATCCATGTTGACGTCTCTGCCAATTTGTTTTGTCTTCCTAAGGACCATTGAAATCTACAATGATGTCATAGATCTGTGTATAACTGTCTGGTAATTTCCAGGATGGGAAACCGCCTGGGAATACAAGGTGCCGTTGACTGCATTTTTGCTTTGTTTTTCAACCATCTACAAATTACATTGCAAAGTTTCTGTTGCTAGTTTATTAACCCTTTGAGTGCCAGGGGGTGCCAATGCTTTGCTTTGCAAGGCTTTGCGTACTCCCTTTGTCACTCAAATGAAGGAAGAAAAAAAAATATTGCAGATTGTCTCTGGGTCCTTCATACATGTTGAACTCTGCCAAATTGTTTTGTCTTCCTAAGGACCATTCAAATCCACTATGATGTCATAAAACTGTGTATAACTGTCTGGAGATTTCAAGGATGGGAGGCCACATGGGAATACAAGGTGTCGTAGGCTGCTTTTTTGCTTTGTTTTTCAGCCATCTACAAATTACATTGAAAAGTTTTTGTTGCTAGTTTATTAACCCTTTGGGTGCCAGAGGGGTATTCAGCGCTTTGCTTTGCATGGTATTGCGTACTCCCTTTGGCACTCAAAGGATGGTAGGAAAAAAAATTGCACCAGATCTCTGGGGCCTTCATCCATGTTGAAGTCTATACCAATTTGTTTTGTCTTCCTAAGGACCATTCAAATCCACTATGATATCAAGGGACTGTGTATAACTGTCTGGTGATTTCCAGGATGGGAGACCGCCTGGAAATACAAAGTGCCATAGGCTGGTTTTTTGCTTTGTTTTTCAGCCATCTGCAAATTACATTGCAAAGTTTCTGTTGCTAGTTTATTAACCCTTTGATTTCCAGAGGGGTGCGCAACGCTTTGCAAGGCTTTGCGTATTCCCTTTGGCACTCAAAGTATGGAAGGAAACAAAACATTGCCCCAGGTCTCTGGGGCCTTCATCCATGTTGAAGTATCTGCCAATTTGTTTTGTCTTCCTAAGTACCATTCAAATTCACTGTCATGTCATAGGACTATCTATAACTGTCTGGTGATTTCCAGGATGGGAGACCTCCTGGGAATACAAGGTGTCATAGGCTGCTTTTTTTTCTGAGTTTTTGCATCCATTTCCACATTATATTAAAAAGTTTCTTCTGCTAGTTTATTCACCCTTTGATTGCCAGAGGGGTGCGCATCGCATTGCTTTGCAATGCGTTGCTTACTCCCTTTGGCACTCAAAGGATGGAAGAAAAAAATACATTGCACCAGGTCGTTGGGGCCTTCATCCATGTTGATGTCTCTGCCAATTTGTTTTGTCTTCCTAATGACCATTCAAATCCACTCTGATGTCATAGGACTGTCTATAACTGTCTGGTGATTTGTAGGATTGAAGACCACCTGGGAATACAAGGTGCCATAGGCTGGTTTTTTGCTTTGTTTTGCACCCATCTACAAATTACGTTGAAAAGTTTATGTTGCTAGTTTATTAACCCTTTGAGTGCCATAGGGGTGCACAACACTTTGCTTTACAAGGTTTTCCGTACTCACTTTGGCACTCAAACTATGGAAGGAAAAACAACATTGCACCAGGTCTCTGGGGCCTTCATCCATGTTGAAGTATCTGCCAATTTGTTTTGTGTTCCTAAGGACCATTCAAATCCACTATGATGTCATAGGACTATGTATAACTGTCTGCTGATTTCTAGGGTGGGAGACCGCCTGGGAATACACAGTACCCTAGGCAGCTTTTTTGCTTTGTTTTTCAGCCATCTACAAATTACGTTGAAATGTTTTTGTTCCTTGTTTTTTAACCCTTTGAGTACCAGAGAGGTATGCAATGCTTTGCTTTGCAAGGCGTGGCCTACTCCCTTTGGCACTCAAACGATGGAAGGAAAAAAAAATTGCACCAGGTCTCTGCGGCCTTCCTCCATGTTGAAGTCTATGCTAATTTGTTTTGTCTTCCTAAGGACCATTCAAATCAACTATGATGTCACAGGACTGTGTATAATTGTCTGGTGATTAACAGGATGGGGGACCGCCTGGGAATATGAAGTGCCGTAGGCTGCTCTTCTGCTTTGTTTTCCAGCCATCTACAAATTACGTTGCAAAGTTTCTGCTGCTAGTTTATTAATCCTTTGAGTTCCAGAGGGGTGCATATGTCACTGTTTGTTATGACTCTCAGACACAGAGTTAAGATAAAAACACAACTTTATTGAAAAGTTTAAAGGGAACCTTCGCAGGTTAACATACACATGCAATACCGGGTAAGGCAACCTTAGACTGGCACAAGATGGAATAGGTTCTACCGGCCTTACCAATATATCGGGCAAGGCAGCCTGGAAGGCTAGCAACTGAGGATATGGAGGCTCTACTGGCCTTGTCAATATAGTGGGCAAGGCAGCCTTGAAGGCTGATAACACGAGGGAATGAGGCTCTACCAGCCTTGCCAATCTACCGAGAAAGGCAGCCTAGAAACTGGCACAATGAGGAATCAGGCTCAACCGGCCTTGCCAATACCGGGTAAGGCAACCTTAGACTGGCACAAGATGGAATAGGTTCTACCGGCCTTACCAATATACCGGACAAGGCAGCCTGGGGGCTGCAAGTACTGGAACACAGACAGGGATGGCCTCAGTGACTGGCATAAAAATGTAACAAGCCAGTCACCTATGATGGACAGACAGAGCCCAGTTGGTTTGTCAAGATGTAGAGAACACCCAACAGAGTAATGGAGTGAACCAGTACCTGCATACTGGAGTTACACAATCTCTACCGGTGCTGTGAGGAATGCAGCAAGCAACCGGTTAAAATGGAGCAAAACAGTACCCGCGTACTGGAGTAACAAACAAGTGAATGAAAATGTCGCCAAAGGTGACTGGAGGAAATAGACACTCTGCAGGCATCCAGGAGCAGGAACACAGCTGATACAGGACAGGAAGCCGGACCATGATTGGCAGACAAATGGGGCAGGAACGGCAGAAGGAACAGCAACCCCAACCGGATCAGGAATGGAAGCTGGAACTGAGGAAGTTGTCAAACAGGAATTCAGGCGATCACTGGAGAGCATAGATAGTAGATGGCATAGGAAGCTCAGGAACACAGTACAGGTTCAGGCGACATAGAGATACCACAAAAGGGCAACCAAAGGGTGCCCAAGCCCAGTCTAAATAGGCAATAATGGGCGGGTTGAAAGCAAAAAGCCAATGGAGAGCCATTCAGTTAACTGACAGGAAAGGCAGCAAATCACGGGCACCGTGATAGCACAACACTCTACTTTGCAATGAGTTGCTTCCTCCCTTTGGCACTCAAAGGATAGAAGGAAAAAAAAGTTGCACCAGGTCTTTGGGGCATTCATCCAAGTTGAAGTATCTACCAATTTGTTTTCTCTAACTAAGGGCCATTCAAATCCACTATGATGTCATAGAACTGTGTATAACTGTCTTCTGATTTCCAGGATGGGAGACAGCCTGGGAATATAAGGTGCCATAGGCTGCTTTTTTGCTTTGTTTTTCACCCATCTACAAATTACGTTGAAAAGATTATGTTGCTAGTCCATTAACCCTTTCAGTGCCAGAGGGGTGCACAACACTTTGCTTTCCATGCGTACTCCCTTTGGCACTCAAAGGATGGAAAGAAAAAAAAACATTGCACTAGGTATTTGGGACCTTCAGCCATGTTGAAGTCTCTGCCAATTTGTTTTGTCTTCCAAAGGACCATTCAAATCCACTATGATGTCATAGGACTGTCTATAACTGTTTAGTGATATCCAGGATCGGAGACCGCCTGGGAATACGAGGTGTCTTAGGCTGCTTTTATTGCTTAGTTTTTGCAGCCTTCTCCACATTACATTAAAAAGTTTCTGTTGCTAGTTTATTAACCCTTTAAGTGCAAGTGGGGTGCACGATGCTTTGCTTTACAAGGCTTTGTGTACTCCCATTGGCACTCAAATGATGGAAGGAAAAAAAAGATTGCACCAGGTCTCTGGGGCCTTCATCCATGTTGATGTATCTGCCAATTTGTTTTGTCTTCCTAAGGACCATTCAAATCCACTATGATGTCATAGGACTGTGTATAACTGTCTGCTGATTCTAGGATGGGAGACCGCCTGGGAATTCAAGGTACCTTAGGCAGCTCTTTTGCTTTGTTTTTCAGCAATCTACAAATTACGTTGAAATGCTTTTGTTCCTTGTTTATTAACCCTTTGAGTGCCAGAGAGGTACGCAATGCTTTGCTTTGCAAGGCGTGGCCTATTCCCTTTGGCACTCAAAGGATGGAAGGAAAAAAAAAATGCTGCAGATCTCTGCGGCCTTTCTCCATGTTGAAGTCTATGCCAATTTCTTTTGTAATCCTAAGGACCATTCAAATCAACTATGATGTCAAAGGACTGTGTATAACTGTCTGGTGATTTCCAGGATGGGGGACCGCCTAGGAATACAAAGTGCCTTAGGCTGCTCTTCTGCTTTGTTTTTCAGCCATCTACAAATTACATTGCAAAGTTTCTGTTGCTAGTTTATTAACCATTTGAGTTCCAGAGGCGTGCACAACACTTTACTTTGCAATGCCTTGCTTACTCCCTTTGGCACTCAAAAGATGGAAGGAAAAAAAACATTGCACCAGGTCTCTGGAGCCTTCATCCATGTTGAAATATCTGCCAATTGGTTTTGTCTTCCTAAGGACCATTCAGATCCACTATGATGTCATAGGACTGTGTATAACTGTCTGCTGATTTCTAGGATGGGAGACCGCCTGGGAATTCAAGGTACCCTAGGCCGCTTTTTTGCTTTGTTTTTCAGCAATCTACAAATTACGTTGAAATGCTTTTGTTCCTTGTGTATTAACCCTTTGAGTGCCAGAGAGATATGCAATGCTTTGCTTTGCAATGCCCACTCAAAGAATGGAAGGAAAAAAAAAACATTGCACCAGGTCTTTGGGGCCTTCATGCATATTGAACTCTCTGCCAATTTGTTTTGTCTTCCAAAGGACCATTCCAATCCACTATGATGTCATAGGACTATCTCTAACTGTCTGGTGATTTGTAGGATGTGAGACCACCTGGGAATACAAGGTACCATAGGCAGCTTTTTTTATTTGTTTTTCACCCATCTACAAATTATGTTGAAAAGTTTTTATTGATAGTTTATTAACCCTTTGAGTTCCAGAGGGCTGCACAACACTTTGCTTTGCAATGCGTTGCGTACTCCCTTGGTACTTAAAGGATGGAAGGAAAAAAAAATTGCACCTCGTCTTTGGGACCTTCATCCATGTTGAAGTCTCTGCCAATTTGTTTTGTCTTCCTAAGGACCATTCAAATCCACTATGATGTCATAGGACTGTGTATAACTGTCTGGTGATTTGCAGGATGGGAGACCTCCTTGGAATACAAGGTGTCGTAGGCTGCTTTTTTTGCTTAGTTTTTGCAGCCTTCTCAACATTACATTAAAAGGTTTCTGTTGCTACTTTATTAACCCTTTGAGTGCCAGAGGGTTGCGCAACACTTTTCTTTACAAGGGGTTGCGTACTCCCTTTGGCACTCAAACGATGGAAGGAAAAAAACATTGCACCAGGTCTCTGGGGCCTTCATCCATGTTGAAGTATCTGCCAATTTGTTTTGTCTTCCTAAGGACCATTCAAATCCACAATGATGTCATAGGACTGTCTATAATTGTCTGGTGATTTCCAGAATGGGAGACCACTTGGGAATACAAGGTGCCACAGCCTGCTTTTTTGCTTCGTTTTTCACTCATCTACAAATTACGTTGAAAAGTTTATGTTCCTAGATTATTAACCCTTTGAGTGCCAGAGGGGTGCACAACGCTTTGCTTTACAAAACTTTGCTTTGCAATGCGTTGCTTACTCCCTTTGGCACTCAAAGGATGGAAGGAAAAAAAACATTGCACCTCGTCTTTGGGACCTTCATCCATGTTGAAGTCTCTGCCAATTTGTTTTGTCTTTCAAAGGACCATTCAAATCCACTATGATGTCATAGGACTGTCTATAACTGTTTGGTGATTTCCAGGATGGGAGACCGTCTTGGAATACAAGGTGTCGTATGCTGCTTTTTTTTCTTAGTTTTTGCAGCAATCTCCACATTACATTAAAAAGTTTCTGCTGCTAGTTTATTAACCCTTTGAGTGCCAGAGGGGTGCTCAACACTTTGCTTTGCAATGCGTTGCGTACTCCCTTTGGCACTCAAACGATGGAAGGAAAAAAACATTGCACCAGGTCTCTGGGGCCTTCATCCATGTTGAAGTATATGCCAATTAGTTTTGTCTTCCTAAGGACCATTCAAATCCACTATGATGTCATAGGACTGTGTATAACTGTCTGGTGATTTGCAGGATGGGAGACCGCCTTGGAATAAAAGGTGTCTTAGGCTGCTTTTTTTGCTTAGTTTTTGCAGCCTTCTCCATATTACATTAAAAGGTTTCTGTTGCTACTTTATTAACCCTTTAAGTGCCAGAGGGTTGCGCAATGCTTTGCTTTACAAGGCATTGCGTACTACCTTTGGCACTCAAACAATGGAAGGGAAAAAAAACATTGCACCAGGTCTCTGGGGCCTTCATCCATGTTGAAGTATCTGCCAATTTGTTTTGTCTTCCTAAGGACCATTCAAATCAACTATGATGTCAAAGGACTGTGTATAACTGTCTGGTGATTTCCAGGATGGGGGACCACCTGGGAATACAAAGTGCCGTAGGCTGCTCTTCTGCTTTGTTTTTCAGCCATCTACAAATTACATTGCAAAGTTTCTGTTGCTAGTTTATTAACCCTTTGAGTTCAAGTGGCGTGCACACCACTTTACTTTGCGATGCGTTGTTTACTCCCTTTGGCACTCAAAGAATGGAAGAAAAAAAACACTGCACCAGGTGTCTGGGGCCTTCATCCATGTTGAAGTATATGCCAATTTGTTTTGTC
This sequence comes from Rhinophrynus dorsalis, assembly GCA_037306005.1. Lineage (NCBI taxonomy): Eukaryota > Metazoa > Chordata > Amphibia > Anura > Rhinophrynidae > Rhinophrynus > Rhinophrynus dorsalis. Next base: position 73,819,876 of record CM074719.1, on the reverse strand, counting down.
TTCCTAAGGACCATTCAAATCCATTATGATGTCATAGGACTGTGTATAACTGTCTGGTGATTTCTAGGATGTGAGACCGCCTGGGAATTCAAGGTACCCTACAACGCTTTTTTGCTTTGTTTTTCAGCAATCTACAAATTACGTTGAAATGTTTTTGTTCCTTTTTTATTAACCCTTTGAGAGCCAGAGAGGTACGCAATGCTTTGCTTTGCAATGCGCACTCAAAGGATAGAAGGAAAAAGGACACATTGCACCAGGTCTTTGGGGCCTTCATGCATATTGAAGTCTCTGCCAATTTGTTTTGTCTTCCAAAGAACCATTCCACTCCACTATGATGTCATAGGACTGTCTATAACTGTCTGGTGATTTGTAGGATGTGAGACCGCCTGGGAATACAAGGTGCCATAGGCAGCTTTTTTTATTTGTTTTTCACCCATCTACAAATTATGTTGAAAAGTTTTTTTTGCTAGTTTATTAACCCTTTGAGTGACAGAAGGGTGCACAACACTTTGCTTTGCAATGCGTTGCGTACTCCCTTGGTACTTAAAGGATGGAAGGAAAAAAAACATTGCACCTCGTCTTTGGGACCTTCATCCATGTTGAAGTCTCTGCCAATTTTTTTTGTCTTTCAAAGGACCATTCAAATCCACTATGATATCATAGGACTGTCTATAACTGTTTGCTGATTTCCAGGATGGGAGACCGTCTTGGAATACAAGGTGTTGTATGCTACTTTTTTTTCTTAGTTTTTGCAGCAATCTCCACATTACATTAAAAAGTTTCTGCTGCTAGTTTATTAACCCTTTGAGTGCCAGAGGGGTGCTCAACACTTTGCTTTGCAATGCGTTGTTTACTCCCTTTGGCACTCAAAGGATGGAAGGAAAAACAACATTGCACCAGGTCGTTGGGGCCTTCATCCAGGTTGAAGTATCTGCCAATTTGTATTCTCTACCTAAGGACCATTCAAATCCACTATGATGTCATAGGACTGTCTATAATTGTCTGGTGATTTCCAGAATGGGAGACCACTTGGGAATACAAGGTGCCACAGCCTGCTTTTTTGCTTCGTTTTTCACTCATCTACAAATTACGTTGAAAAGTTTATGTTGCTAGTTTATTAACCCTTTGAGTGCCAGAGGGGTGCACAACGCTTTGCTTTACAAATCTTTGCGTACTCCCTTTGGCACTGAAACGATGGACGGAAAACAAAACATTGCACCAGGTCTCTGGGGCCTTCATCCATGTTGAAGTATCTGCCAAATTGTTTTGTCTTCCTAAGGACCATTAAAATCCACTATGATGTCATAGGGCTGTGTATAACTGGTGATTTGCAGGATGGGAGACCGCCTTGGAATACAAGATGTTGTAGGCTGCTTTTTTTGCTTGATTTTTGCAGCCTTCTCCACATTACATTAAAAAGTTTCTGTTGCTACTTTATTAACCCTTTAAGTGGCAGAGGGGTGTGCAACGCTTTGCTTTACAAGGCGTTGCATACTCCCTTTGGCACTCAAACAATGGAAGGAAAAAAAAACATTGCACCAGGTCTCTGGGGCCTTCATCCATGTTGAAGTATCTGTCAATTTGTTTTGTCTTCCTAAGGACCATTCAAATCCACTATGATGTCATAGTACTGAGTATAACTGTCTGCTGATTTCTAGGATGGGAAACCATCTGGGAATTCAAGGTACCCTAGGCAGCTTTTTTGCTCTGTTTTTCAGCAATCTACAAATTACGTTGAAATGTTTTTGTTCCTGGTTTATTAACCCTTTGAGTGCCAGAAAGGTACGCAATGCTTTGCTTTGCAATGTGTTGCATACTCCCTTTGGCACTCAAAGGATCAAAGGATGGAAGGAAAAAAAACATTGCACCAGGTCTTTGGGGCCTTTATGCATATTGAAGTCTCTGCCAATTTGTTTTGTCTTCCAAAGGACAATTCCAATCCACTGTGATGTCATAGGAATATATCTAACTGTCTGGTGATTTGTACTATGGGAGACCGCCTGGGAATATAAGGTGCCATTGGCAGCTTTTTTTTATTTGTTTTTCACCCATCTACAAATTACGTTGAAAAGTTTTTATTGCTAGTTTATTAACCGTTTGAGTGCCAGAGGGATACACAACACTTTGCTTTGCAATGCGTTGCGTACTCCCTTTGGTACTCTAAAGATGCAATAAAAAAAACATTCCACCAGGTCTTTGGGACCTTCAGCCATGTTGAAGTCTGTGCCAATTTGTTTTGTCTTCCAAAGGACCATTCCAATCCACTATGATGTCATAGGACTGTCTATAACTGTCTGGTGATTTCCAGGATGGGAGACAGCCTAGAAATACAAAGTGTCATAGGCTGCTTTTTTGGTTACGTTTTGCAGCCATCTCCACATTACATTAAAAAGTTTCTGTTTCTTCTTTATTAACCCTTTAAGTGCCAGAGGGGTGTGCAACGCTGTGCTTTAGAAGGCTTTGCGTACTCCGTTTGGCACTCAGATGATGGAAGGAAAAAAACATTGCACCAGGTCTCTGGGGCCTTCATTGATGTTGAAGTATGTGCCAATTTGTCTTGTCTTCCTAAGGATCATTCAAATCCACTATGATGTAGGACTGCAACTAACAATTATTTTGATAATCGATTATTTGACCGATTATTTTTTCGATTAATCGGATAAAAACCAGTATGCTGGGGGGCGGAGCGACCGCCGAGTAAGATGGCTGCTTGAGCGTGGTGCTCTGCTAGACCGAATCTGTTTAAAGCTATAAACTGAGCTTGTGGGTGTTTTGTTCGTTGGAGAACTGGATGGTGACGGTTGGTGTACTTGTTGACCATGCCTTCCGTTAAGAAAATATTGAAGAAACACCGTGGAAAAGGGAAAATAACCGAATACTTACCTCCGCGACCTTGTGACGCATCGGGGCCTGCTAGTCTTGTTGGCGATTCTGATCATAGCCTGGACTCGTATATGGATTCTGACCATCGAAGCCCTGTTTCCTCGCCAGACCTTCGGGGTGCTGATAGGGAAGCTGACCGCACTGTTGTGGATTCTAATGGCCCTTCTCTGAAATATCTAACGACGGCTGATATTTCTCACCTTTCGACAAAGCTGTATCTCAAGGCCTTGGTGGTAGATGTGAAGGAGGCTGTGAGAGAGGAATTGGCAGAATTAAAGAGAGATTTGACACTCCTGCGCGTGTCCGATTTGGAGAAAGTTAAAGATGATATTTGTCAGCAACAGGATCACCTTGAGACTATTATGGCACAACAGGATGACGCGATTGAACTTCTGTTGAACAGAGTCGACGACTTGGAGAACCAGAGTCACCGGTGTAATGTACGTATAAGGGGCCTCCCTGAATCGGTTCCTTACAAGGACCTTGTTTCAACACTGGATACCTTATTTAGAGAAGTGATGGGTGTCCAGTCTGACTCCCCCATCCAGTTGGAGAGAGTGCATAGGGCTCTTCGCCAACGGGGTGGCCCCTCGGACCCTCCCCGTGATGTTGTGTGCTGCTTTTCTAGTTACCGTGATAAGGAAAAGGTCACTCAGAGGGGACGCGAGCTGGGAGAAATTCGCTATGCAGGGGTGTCCCTCCAGCTATTTCAAGATTTAGCTCCACGTACGTTACAACAAAGGAGGGCACTGAAGCCGCTAACGGATCACTTGCGTAATCTGCAAATACGCTATAAGTGAGGTTTTCCGTTTGCCCTAACTGCTACCAACCAAGGGGTGAATCCTACCTTAAAGAACGTTGAAGAGATCCCTGCCTTCTGTACCGCTTTGGGGGTTGCCAACCCCCTTGATGCAAATTCTCGATTGCTGATCCCTACTCCACTGGGGCAGTCCTCCCCTAAGGAACGACGAGACAGATGGTCTATTGTAAAACCTGCTGCGTTTAAACGTTTGCGGACTGAGTTTGATGTTCCAGCCATGCCACAGGAACACACAGCATGACTTTGTTCTACAACTTGGATACCTACCAGCTGTGGACTGGACTCATGAATCCTGTCCTCTCTGATTTCTTCTGGCCTGCACGGACCCTTTTCTCCCCATTTGATGAGTATAGATGGCCTCCTTCGGACATACTGGGCTTTCTTGCTGCTGGTCTGTTTGAGGGAGGGCATTTTGGTTTCTAATTGCTTCAATGCATTTAATGTTACCTGCGATAAGGTTTATATGACACATTTATGTATGCCTCATCTTGTCCACCCTATTGTCATATTGGATTGTAGTTGGGGGTGTTCCCCTGGTCGGGGGCTATTTGGTGGCCTGTGCTTTGCGTGGGTCGTCCTGTGGCTCCCGGACAGGGGATGGTGCCTCTAGATTTTTAGGGGGCTAATGGGTGTCTGTGTGCCCTAGATGGCGCCTAGATATGCTGACCTAGAGATAGGTAGGAGAGTTGAGTTTCACTTGATGTAGACATTTAGGTTTTTTGCTCTATGTGCTGTCGGTTCCGGTGGTCGGGGGCTGTGGGGGGCCCGTGTCGTTGCGTGGGCTCCCCTGCGTCTCCCGGGCATCCGGGGCTTGTGAGTGTGAGACTATGCCTAGTGTGTGTACATGGATGGTGATATGCTTGATCTCGAATGATTAGATGTGTCTGTGGAGTAAGCATGGGGACATGGGGTTGCTGTGTGTTGGTCTGGTGTAGATAGAGTGGGGGTATGATTGGGATGTGGATGAGCTCTGCTGTGGCTTGCTTTGTGATGACATCCTAGGAGTTTGGAGTGTTGTGGGTGTTCTTTGCGGCTCGCTTGTAGTGAATTACTTGGTGAGCTATTGGGGGCTGTGTGTGGGGTTGGGCTACTCAGTTGATCATTTGGGAACGTCGGAGGTAGAATTTATGGATCCTCATTATTTGGGGTCGGGTGTGCTTTATGTCAGACAGCATATGTTTTGGTATTCTTGTTGTAGGAGGGAGTTGCATTTGGCAGGGGAAAAAAAAACAAAAAACACTTTATATATATGTCTGTATGTGTAGATATATATATGTATATATAGGTGCAACTTAGTTGGACTGGTTTACTCCCTCCTCCGGGTGAATGCTCTAGCAGCTTGTGGGCTCTCGTCCTCTTGAGGGCTTTTGTTAAGACCTCTGGAGTGGAGAGTCAGGGGTTCTTTCCCTCAGCTGATTTTGTTGGGGGCCATGGGCTGATAGTGTCATTCCTTAATGTTTCTTTTTATAGCATATACTGTTGTGTGATGCTCTTATTTTCTTTATTACGTGTTCTCCCTTCTCTATTCTTATAATTAAACAGTTCACCACTTAATTGCCTTGATATACCCTCATTACTGTATCTCGGATTCTGATCTGGTGTTCGTCACTTCAGCCTTTCTTGTTCTCTTATTTACTTCCCCCTGGGCCTGTTTGGCCATCTCGACCTATTACTGGCAGGTGCTATGTGTCCCAGTGACCTTAGTCTCTTGTCATCGATTCAAACTTCTTTTTCCTTTTTTACTCTCTTTTCTCCTTATTTTATCTTCTTTTCTTTCTCCTTCTCTTCTTTGTTTGTTAGTGGCTGTCGGGGCCATGGCGTTGCCTCTACGTCTGTTTTATCTCCTCCTCTTTCTGTAGACTTGAAAGACCACAAGTGATAAATGTGATCTAAAATTTGTGTCTGTTAATGCCAAGGGCTTAAATACTGCTGAGAAACGAGCTACAGCTTTGAGAGACTTTCAGAGACTCAGGGCTGATTTTGTATTTGTACAGGAGACGCACTTTGCCAGACGTCATGAACCCTCCTTTTCCAACAGATATTTTCCACTGGTATGGCTTGCTTCTGCAGACACAAAGCGGAAGGGGGTCGCTATCTTAATACGATCTCATCTTCCTTGGATAGAGACTGATCGACTGCTCGATCCTGATGGTAGATTTCTTTTCCTTAAAGGCACTATTTTTGGGACTACTTTAACCCTGGCTAATATCTATGCCCCGAATGTTGGACAAGCCAGGTTTTTCAAAAGAGTTATGAGGAAACTCACTGTGTTTCGGGCTGGTCATCTACTGTTGGGGGGTGACTTTAATGTTCAGTTCTGGATAGTTCCTCGGAGGTGTCTAGTGTCCCCTTTTCCACTCTTCGCAGAATTAAATAATTATTGGGTGAGGCACGTTTAGTTGATGTGTGGAGATCTTTGAATCCGAAGGAAAGAAAGTTTTCCTTTTACTCTCCCTGTCATGTTAAATATTCTAGGATAGATTACCTGTTTCTGGACCATTATAGACTTCATTCTGTTATTGATGCCGGTTTAGAACCAATTACTTGGTCTGACCATGCACCGGTTTGGATCACACTTAGTTTACCTTCTTATGACTCTGGTTCAACGACATGGCGCCTTAATGAGCTTCTTTTGAGAGACAAGGAGGTCTGGTCGGATATACGGTTGAATCTTGATGAATACTTTCGTCTGAATGTGGGTACTGGTGTGGCTTCTCCGGTAGTGTGGGACGTGCACAAGTGTGTTGTTCGGGGTGTGTTTATTAAATGGGGGGCTAGGCGAAAAAAGGAACGCCAGAAACATTGGGAGTCCCTAGTAGCTGCAGTTCGGAGATGTGAAGCTAAACATCAATCCATCTTTTCTCCTGACGACTTTCGTCTTCTTACTCAAGCTCGGGAAGCATTGGCAAATTATCATGCTACGGTGACACTGAAGTCTTTCTTCTGGTTTAAATATCGTCATTATCTTCATGGCAATAAATGTGGAAAACTCCTGGCACGCATAGTGGCGGTTAAACAGAATAAGTCCTATATCCGATCTGTCAAGAATTCTATTGCTCATTCTGTTACTACTTTTCCTGATATTGCGAAGGCTTTCCGTGATTTTTATTCATCCCTTTATAACTTACACCCAGGGAAAGATTCTGACTCTGACCCGACTAGCCGCGACCGAATACGTGCTTTTCTTCTTCGATCAGGTATGAAATCTCTACCACAGGACTTGTTGACTAAACTAGAAGAACCTTTCTCTAGGGCTGAACTGGAGAAGGCGCTCCAAACGTTCCCCTTGGGCAAGAGCCCTGGGCCGGATGGTTTCCCTATCGCATATTATAAATCCTTTCATTATTCCTTGCTTCCGCATATGCTTTCAGCTTTCAATGCTATACATTCTGGCTCTCACTTTCCTTCGCATATGTTGTCTGCTCATATTTCGGTTATCCCAAAGCCTAATAAGGATGTTTCCTTATGCAGTAATTATCGTCCCATATCGCTGCTCAACAATGATTTGAAGCTGTACGCTAAACTTGTAGCAAATCGTCTTAAACCTTACCTTCCCCAGGTAATACATCAGAATCAAGCCGGTTTCGTACCTGGAAGAGACACGAAGGATAACACTACTAAAGTTTTTGGTCTTCTTCAGACGGTTTGTACAACTAAGGTCCCGTCTGTTTTCATGTCAGTGGATGCTGAAAAGGCTTTTGACCGTCTAAGTTGGCCATATCTTGAGGAACTGTTCCGCTATTTGGGCCTTGGAACACAAGGTCTACATAGCATTCTTTGCTTATATCAGTCACCTTCCGCTAGGGTATCAGCCAATGGTTATTTATCTCACCCGTTTGCCATTTCCAATGGGACACGACAGGGTTGTCCGCTCTCTCCTCTTATTTTCATATTAGCCTTGGAGCCTTTGCTGTCGTTAATCAGACTGGAACCCTGTATTAAAGGGGTCCCAATTGTGGGTGGTTCAGTCAAGGTTGCTAGTTTTGCTGATGACATGCTGTTCACTTTGACCGATCCTCATACTTCTCTATCTAAACTTACGGAGATACTTAATGATTACGGAGTAGTGTCCAATTTTAAGATCAATTACACTAAATCGGAAATCTTGCCAGTAGGTATACCGCCACGTATGCTGCACCTGTTACGTAAGTCATTCTCATACGCATGGGCAAAGGACTCCCTTACGTATCTGGGGATCAAGATTTCCATGAGTTTCAATCTTTCAGTTAAACTAAATTATGAAGACCTTTTGAGACGGCTTGACAAAGATATCACTCAGTGGAGTTCTGTTTTGATACCCTGGTTTGGCCAGATAAATTTAGTTAAAATGATTGCCCTTCTATCACGGTGCCCGTGATTGCTGCAGTTCCTTGTCTGTCACCAGTAGGGGGCTGCTAGTGGCTGTTTGTAGATAGCCCGCCTTTCATTGCCTATTTAAACCTGGATTGGGCACCCTTTGGTTGCCCTTTCGTGTTGTTTCTGACCTTCTTGCTATCACTATGCCAGTGATAGCTGGGCCTCTGTTCCAGTGTTCCTGAGTTCCTGATCTCATGTGTTCCTGAGTTCCTGCTCTCTACTGTTCCAGTGTTTCCTGCATGCTGAAGTACTTCCAGTCCTGGTTCCGGCCTAGTCTCTGGTGTTGCAGTTCCTGCTGAACTTCTTCTCTGCGGTTTCCTGACCTGACTGATCGTTGCTGGTTCCTGTCATCGCATCTCCTGTCTCCTGTATCCTGGCGACCTCCTGCCTGGTCACGTCGGCGACATTGCTTGTTACTCCAGTGTGCGGTCACTGGTTTGCTCCACAGCCTATCGGCTATACAATTCTGTGTTGGTCCCAGTGTGTGGACGCTGGTTTGCTCCTAAGCCTTGCGGCTAGACAAACTCGCTTGTTACACCAGTGTGCGGTCACTGGTTTGCTCCAAAGCCTATCGGCTATACAATCCTGTGTTGGTTCCAGCGTGCGGACGCTGGTTCGCTCCAAAGCCTTGTGGCTAGTCAAACTCGCTTATTACACCAGTGTGCGGTCACTGGTTTGCTCCAAAGCCTATCGGCTGTACTATCCTGTGTTGGTCCCAGCGTGCGGACGCTGGTTTGCTCCAAAGCCTTGCGGCTATATAAACTTGCTTGTTACACCAGTGTGCGGTCACTGGTTTGCTCCAAAGCCTATCAGCTATACAATTCTGTGTTGGTCCCAGCGTGCGGACGCTGGTTTGCTCCAAAGCCTTGCGGCTATACAAACTCGCTTGTTACACCAGTGTGCGGTCACTGGTTTGCTCCAAAGCCTATCAGCTATACAATTCTGTGTTGGTCCCAGCGTGCGGACGCTGGTTTCCTCCAAAGCCTTGCGGCTATACAAACTCGCTTGTTACACCAGTGTGCGGTCACTGGTTTGCTCCAAAGCCTATCAGCTATACAATTCTGTGTTGGCCCCAGCGTGCGGAAGCTGGTTTGCTCCTAAGCCTTACGGCTATACTAACTCGCTTGTCACACCAGTGTGCGGTCACTGGTTTGCTCCTAAGCCTATCGGCTATACAATTCAGTGTTGGTCCCAGCGTGCGGACGCCGGTTTGCTCCAAAGCCTTGCTGCTTTACGATTCCCCTGTTAGTCTCAGTGTGTGTACACTGGGTTGCTTACGATCCTGTCAATTTGCCATTACCATCTGACTGCTGCTACTATCTCTGGGCTGCCCTGCCCGGTATTGGTAAGGCCGGTAGAACCTTTTGCCACATTCCATCTGAGGTTGCCTTACCCGGTATTGGCAGGGCTGGTAGAGCCTACATTATGAATCTATTGAGGCTGCCTTGCCCGGTAATTTGGTAAGGCCGGTAGAACCGTTATGCGATTCCATCTGCAGGTTGCCTTACCCGGTATTGGCAAGGCCGGTAGAGCCTAACATTCTATTTCTTCAGACTGTCCTGTCCGGTATATTGACAGGACCGGTAGAGTCTGCCTTCTGTCTTGTTATATTCTGAATATATCTGTATGTATGTGGTTGCCATCCTACGTTATCAATTTATTATTTCAATAAAATTGATTTTTACCTAAAACTTGTGTCTGAGAGTCATAATAAACCGTGACACCTTCCGAGAATTCAATACATTTTTAAGTGCATACCCTTGAAGTTCTCCAAGCTGATGTTGCGGACTCTTCAATCCAGAGTGAATGTTTATATTTGGGCCAAAAAACCTCCGCGACTAGATTCACGACGTCTTTATCAATCTCGACCATGTGGTGGTCTGAGTGTTCCACATATTTACTCATTATATTTGGCTAGTGGGATTCAGAAATTAGTGTCTGCCTTTTACGAACCTTGCCAAGAATGGGTGAGTGCGTTATTCTATGGTGTGACGGATCTTGCTCCTCACAATCTGCTTTGGATCCTACCCCGTTCGGTGTCTCCTGGGATACGCTCACATGCTGTTTTAGGCCATGTGTTGAAAATATGGTTTGCTGCTAGAGGTCCAATTCAGATGGCTCCATATCCGTCTCCTTGTTTCTCGGTGTACGGTCATCCGGACTTTCCAGCTGGGGCTGTTGGTTCGCAATTTAAGTCTTGGTTTTCTAAAAATATTCATACTTTGGGTACCCTGTTTCCTTCTACTGGACTCTTACCTCTGGAGTCCCTTTGCTCGATGTATGGCTTTTCTCAGTCTGCCTTTTGGCCCTATTGTCAATTACAACATTTCAAGGTCTCATTGAACGCCATAGGTTATGAAACACGTGATTATACTTTATTTGAATCTCTCCTTGTGGAGGGGAAATTTCGAAGGAAATCTCTCTCCAGACTTTATCGACTTTTGGTGAGGAGCTCATCTTTAGTTGCTAAACCATGGTATTTTGCTCAATGGGAAAGAGAGTTGGGTATATTCTGGCCGACTGCATTTTGGTTCACTGTTTATGCTCGTTTGTTAGGTTCTGCTACTGATACTGCCCGACAGGAAACGAACTTTAAACTTATTACGAGATGGTATTATACTCCACATAGGCTGGCCTCTATATGTAGGACCGCTTCCTCTATTTGTTGGAGATGCCTGCAAGACATTGGTCATATGACCCACATTTGGTGGCTATGCCCTAATATTCAGACTTTCTGGTCTGAATTATGTCGAATCTTGGGATGTATCTTCTCCACTTCCTTGCCTTTAGAGGCCACGCTTTTTCTTTTCTCGAATGTGGAAGTGGTTCCTTCTTTGCCTCCAAGAAGCTACTTTGTCATTTACTAAATGAAGCGAGGGCATTGATTCCTCGGTTTTGGAAGACCCAGGTCTCTCCAACTTTGACTCAATGGAGAATGGCGGTTCGTAGTCTTTATGCCTTGGAAAACACTCACGCCTCCAGTGTGGGCTCCTCTGGCCGCTGTTTAACGATATGGGCTGATTGGCTAGCTTGGGATAGTGTGTCACCTTAGTCACTTGTTTCCTTAGCCCCTGTCTCCTTAGCCTCCTAGCTCCTTCTTATCCTCGCAGGCCATTGACACTCTCAGCTTGTGTTGACAGACGCGGATTTTGTTGGCTATTCTTAGATATGCTGGTTTGATAATGACAGAGACTTGTACCTTGTCCCCGACGGTCACTCTTTTCACTCTTTTCTTGTTTTCTTCCTTTCATTTTCCGCTTTTCTGTTTCTTTCTTTTCTTTCTTTTCCTTTCCTTTCGTATCCTTTTGATTATTTTCTTTTTTCTGTTTTTGTTTGTTTTCTTTCTCTCTCTTGCTATGGAGTTTTATCTAGCACTTAAGTTAACTTACCTGTAATTATTCTCTGTATCACATATGTGTCTTATGGGAGTGTTTGTAACATTCCTCATTTCATCGATAGCTTTGTATTTCTGTTTTCTTTTTTTATGAAGTACTGTGTTGTACTTTCAATTTGAATAACTGTTTATTGATATTGTACTCCTTTCTTTAAATTTTTCAATAAAGCTTTTAAACAAAAAAAAAACAAAAAAAAAACAGTATGCTAATTTTTCATTATTTAAACTGATTTAATGAACAAACAGTGTTAAAAACAAACAGCAGAATAAAAAAACTTTACACATTAACGTGTCATTGTTATTATTTTACTATGGGGTCTATGCTCCTCTCTTTCTCCCCCTTGTACCTCTATTTCTCTCCAATGTACTTCTTTCTCCCCCTTGTACTTCTCTTCCTTCTACCTCTCTTTCTCCCCCCTTGTACTTCTCCTCCTTGTACCTCTCTTTCGCCCTCCTTGTACTTCTTTCTCCCCCCCATGTACTTCTTTCTCCCCCTTGTGCCTCTCTCTCCCCTTTTGCCTCACTCTCCCCTTGTGCCTCTCTTTCTTCCCCATGTACTTCTTTCTCCCCCATGCACCTCTTTCTCCTCCCTTCTGCCTCTCTTTCTCCCCATGTACTTCTCTCTCTCTCCCCCTTGTGCCTCTCTTTCTCCCCCATGTACTTCTCTCTCTCTCCCCCTTGTGCCTCTCTTTCTCCCCCAAGTACTTCTCTCTATCCCCTTGTGCCTCTTTCTCCCCCATGTACTTCTTTCTCCCCCTTGTACTTCTCTTCCTTCTACCTCTCTTTCTCCCCCCTTGTACTTCTCCTCCTTGTACCTCTCTTTCGCCCCCCTTGTACTTCTTTCTCCCCCATGTACTTCTTTCTCCCCCATGCACCTCTTTCTCCCCCTTGTGCCTCTCTCTCCCCTTTTGCCTCACTCTCCCCTTGTGCCTCTCTTTCTTCCCCATGTACTTTTCTCCCCCATGCACCTCTTTCTCCTCCCTTCTGCCTCTCTTTCTCCCCATGTACTTCTCTCTCTATCCCCCATGTGCCTCTCTTTCTCCCCCATGTACTTCTCTCTCTCTCTCCCCCTTGTGCCTCTCTTTCTCCCCCAAGTACTTCTCTCTATCCCCCTTGTGCCTCTTTCTCCCCCATGTATTTCTCTCTCCCCCTTGTGCCTCTCTTTCTCCCTCCCCCATGTACTTCTTTCTCCCTCCCCCATGTACTTCTTTCTCCCCCCGCCCTTCTACCTCACTTTCTCCCCCCATGTATGTCTCTCCCCCGTACCTCTTTTTCACTCTTTCCCGCACTGATGACATCTGGGGCAGAACCACGTCAAACGCGGAGATGCCGCGTGGTGCATGCTGGGGTTTTCTTCCTCAGTCTGGCCGCCAGTTTTAAACTGGCCTCAGAACAGAGGAAGAAAATACCTGCACTCTCCACGCAGCATCTCCGAGTTTGGCGTGGTTCCGCCCTGGATGTCATCAATGTGGGCAGTAAGAAGACAGCAGCATCCGGCAGGCATTAAGGCGTTCAGCCTTTCAAAACATACGGTGGCTGTGGGGCTGCTGGGCGGCACAACTAATCGCTGGCAACGATTCTCATTATCGATTTTTATTGATTTTATTGATTAATTTTTGCAACACTACTATGATGTCATAGGACCATGTATAACTGTCTGCTGATTTCCAGGATGGGAGACCGCCTGGGAATACAAGGTGCCATAGGCTGCTTTTTTGTTTTTTTTTTTTTACACCATCCTCAAATTACGTTGAAAAGTTTATGTTGCTAGTTCATTAACAGTTTGAGTGTCAGAGAGGTGCACAACACTTTGCTTTGCAATGCGTTACGTACTCACTTTGGCACTCAAAGGATGGAAGAAAAAAAAAATTGCACCAGGTCTTTGGGACCTTCAGCCATGTTGAAGTCTCTGCCAATTTGTTTTGTTCTCCAAAGAACCATTCAAATCCACTATGATGTCATAGGACTGTCTATAACTGTCTGGTGATTTCCAGGATGGGAGACCGCTTGAGAATACAAGGTGTCGTAGGCTGATTTTTTTGGTTAGTTTTTGCAGCCTTTTCCACATTACATTAAAAAGTTTCTGTTGCTAGTTTATTAACCCTTTAAGTGATAGAAGCATGAGCAACGCTTTGCTTTACAAGGCTTTGCGTACTCCCTTTGGCACTCAAACGATGGAAGGAAAAAAACCATTTCACCAGGTCTCTGGGGCCTCCATCCATGTTGAAGTCTATGCTAATTTGTTTTCTCTTCCTAAGGACCATTCAAATCAACTATGATGTCATAGGACTGTGTATAACTGTCTTTTGATTTCCAGGATGGGAGAACGCCTGAGAATACAAAGTGCCGTAGGTTGCTCTTTTGCTTTGTTGTTCAGCCATCTACAAACTACATTGAAAACTTTATGTTGCAAGTTTATTAACCCATTGAGTGCCAGAGGGGTGCACAACACTTTGCTTTGCTATGCGTTGCGTTGTCCCTTTGGCACTTAAAGGTTGGAAGGAAAAAAAATATTGCACCAGGTCTTTGAGACCTTCATCCATGTTGAAGTCTCTCTCTGCCAATTTGTTTTGTCTTCCAAAGGACCATTCAAATCCACTATGATGCCATAGGACTGTCTATAACTGTCTGGTGATTTCCAGGATGGGAGACTGCCTGGGAATACAAGGTGTCGTAGGCTGCTTTTTTTTGCTTAGTTTTTGCAGCTATCTCCTCATTACATTAAAAAGTTTCTGCTTCTAGTTTACTAACCCTTTGAGTTCCAGAGGGGTGCGCAACGCTTTGCTTTGCAATGCGTTGCTTACTCCCTTTGGCACTCAAAGGATAGAATGAACAAAAACATTGCATCAGGTCGTTGAGGCCTTCATCCATGTTGAAGTCTCTGCCAATTTGTTTTGTCTTCCAAAGGACCATTCCAATCCACTGTGATGTCATAGGACTATCTCTAACTGTCTGGTGATTTGTAGGATGGGTGACCATCTGGGAATACAAGGTGCCATAGGCAGCTTTTTTAAATTATTTTTCACCCATCTACAAATTACGTTGAAAAGTTTTTATTGCTATTTTATTAACCCTTTGAGTGCCAGAGGGGTGTACAACACTTTGTTTTGCAATGTGTTGCATGCTCCTTTTGGTATTTAAAGGATGGAAGGTAAAAAAACATTGCACCTCGTCTTTGGGACCTTCAGCCATGTTGAAGTCTCTGCCAATTTGTTTTGTTCTCCAAAGGACCATTCAAATCCACTATGATGTCATAGGACTGTCTATAACTGTCTGGTGATTTCCAGTATGGGAGACCGCTTGGGAATACAAGGTGTCGTAGGCTGATTTTTTTTATTAGTTTTTACAGACTTCTCCACATTACATTAAAAAGTTTCTGTTGCTAGTTTATTAACCCTTTAAGTGCAAGTGGGGTGCACGATGCTTTGCTTTACAAGGCTTTGTGTACTCCCATTGGCACTCAAACGATGGAAGGAAAAAAAAGATTGCACCAGGTCTCTGGGGCCTTCATCTATGTTGAAGTATCTGCCAATTTGTTTTGTCTTCCTAAGGACCATTCAAATCCACTATGATGTCATAGGACTGTGTATAACTGTCTGCTGATTTCTAGGATGGTAGACACCTGGGAATACCCTAGGCAGCTTTTTTGCTTTGTTTTTCAACAATCTACATATTACGTTGAAATGTTTTTGTTCCTTGTTTATTAACCATTTGAGTGCCAGAGAGTTACGCAATGCTGTACTTTGCAAGGCGTTGCGTACTCCCTTTTGCACTCATAGGATGGAAGGAAAAAAAAATGCACCAGGTCTCTGGGGCCTCCATCCATGTTGAAGTCTATGCCAATTTGTTTTCTCTTCCTAAGGACCATTCAAATCAACTATGATGTCATACGACTGTGTATAACTGTCTTTTGATTTCCAGGATGGGAGAACGCCTGAGAATACAATGTGCCGTAGGCTGCTCTTTTGCTTTGCTGTTCAGCCATCTACAAATTACATTGCAAAGTTTCTGTTGCTAGTTTATTAACCCTTTGAGTTCCAGAGGGGTGCACAACACTTTGCTTTGCAATGCGTTGCGTACTCCCTTTGGCACTCAAAGGATGGAAGGAAAAAAAACATTGCACCATGTCTTTGGGGCCTTCATCCATGGTGAAGTCTCTGCGAATTTGTTTTGTCTTCCACAGGACCATTCCATTCCATTATGATGTCATAGGACTGTCTCTATCTGGTGATTTGTAGGATGGGAGACCACCTAGGAATACAAAGTGCCATAGGTTGTTTTTTTAATTTGTTTTTCACACATCTACAAACTACATTGAAAACTTCATGTTGCAAGTTTATTAACCCTTTGAGTGCCAGAGGGGTGCACAACACTTTGCTTTGCAATGCGTTGCGTTGTCCCTTTGGCACTTAAAGGATGGAAGGAAAAAAAATATTGCACCAGGTCTTTGAGACCTTCATCCATGTTGAAGTCTCTGCCAATTTGTTATGTCTTCCAAAGGACCATTCAAATCCACTATGATGCCATAGGACTGTCTATAACTGTCTGGTGATTTCCAGGATGGGAGACTGCCTGGGAATACAAGGTGTCGTAGGCTGGTTTTTTTTGCTTAGTTTTTGCAGCCATCTCCACATTACATTAAAAAGTTTCTGCTGCAAGTTTATTAACCCTTTGAGTTCCAGAGGGGTGTGCAACGCTTTGCTTTGCAATGCGTTGCTTACTCCCTTTGGCACTCAAATGATAGAAGGAACAAAAACATTGCATCAGGTCGTTGAGGCCTTCATCCCTGTTGAAGTCTGTGCCAATTTGTTTTGTCTTCCAAAGGACCATTCCAATCCACTGTGATGTCATAGGACTATCTCTAACTGTCTGGTGATTTGTAGGATGGGAGACCGCATGGGAATACAAGGTGCCATAGGCAGCTTTTTTCATTTATTTTTCACCCATCTACAAATTACGTTGAAAAGTTTTTATTGCTAGTTTATTAACCCTTTGAGTGCCAGAGGGGTGCACAACACTTTGCTTTGCAATGTGTTGCATGCTCCATTTGATATTTAAAGGATGGAAGGTAAAAAAACATTGCACCTCGTCTTTGGGACCTTCACCCATGTTGAAGTCTTTGCCAATTTGTTTTGTCTTCCAAAGGACCATTCAAATCCACTATGATGTCATGGGACTGTCTATAACTGTCTGGTGATTTCCAGGATGGGAGACCGTCTGGGAATACAAGGTGTCGTATGCTGCTTTTTTTTCTTAGATTTTGCAGCAATCTCCACTTTACATTAAAAAGTTTCTGCTGCTAGTTTATTAACCCTTTGAGTGCCAGAGGGGTGCACAACACTTTGCTTTTGCAATGCGTTGCGTACTCCCTTTGACACTCAAAGGATGGAAGGAAAAAAAACATTGCACCAGGTCTTTGGAACCTTCAGCCATGTTGAAGTCTCTGCCAATTTGTTTTGTCTTCCAAAGGACCATTCTAATCCACTATGATGTCATAGGACTGTCTATAACTGTCTGGTGATTTGTAGGATGGAAGACCACCTGGGAATACAAGGTGCCATATGCTGCTTTTTTATGTTTTTTTTCACCCATCTTCAAATTACATTGAAAAGTTTATGTTTCTAGTTTATTAACCCTTTGAGTGCCAGAGGGGTGGACAACACTTTGCTTTGCAATGCGTTGCGTACTCCCTTTGGTACTCTAAGGATGAAAGAAAAAAAACATTGCACCAGGTCTTTGGGACCTTGAGCTATGTTGAAGTCTCTGCCAATTTGTTTTGTCTTCCAAAGGACCATTCAAATCCACTCTGATGTCATAGGACTGTCTATAACTGTCTGGTGATTTCCAGGATGGGAGACAGCCTGGAAATACAAAGTGTCATAGGCTGCTTTTTTTGCTTAGTTTTTGCAGCCATCTCCACATTACATTAAAAAGTTTCTGTCTCTTGTTTATTAACCCTTTAAGTGCCAGAGGTGTGCGCAACGCTTTGCTTTAGAAGGCTTTGCGTACTCCCTTTGGCACTCAAATGATGGAAGGAAACAAAACTTTGCACCAGGTCTCTGGGGCCTTCATTCATGTTGAAGTATGTGCCAATTTGTTTTGTCTACCTAAGGATCATTCAAATCCACTATGATGTAGGGCTGCAACTAACGATTATTTTGATAATCGATTAGTTGGCCGATTATTTTTTCAATTAATCAATTAATCGGATAAAAAACCAATATGCTAATTTTTCATTATTTAAACTGATTTAATGAACAAACAGTGTTAAAAACAAACAGCAGAATAGAAAAATTTTACACATTAACATGTGTCATTGTTATTATTTTACTATGGGGTCTATGCACCTCTCTTTCTCCCCCTTGTACCCCTATTTCTCTCCAATGTACTTCTTTCTCCCCCCCTTGTACTTCCCCTCCTTCTACCTCTCTTTTTCCCTCCTTGTACTTCTCCTCCTTGTACCTCTTTTTCTCCCCCCTTGTACTTCTTTCTCCCCCATACACCTCTTTCTCCCCCTTATGCCTCTCTCTCTTTCCCTTTGTGCCTCTCTCTCCCTTTGTGCCTCTCTTTCTTCCCTATGTACTTCTTTCTCCCCCATGCACCTCTTTCTCCCCCCTTGTGCCTCTCTTTCTCCCCCATGTACCTCTCTCTCTCTCCCCCTTGTGCCTCTCTTTCTCCCCCATGTACTTCTCTCTATCCCCCTTGTGCCTCTTTCTCCCCCATGTACTTCTCTCTCCCCCTTGTGCCTCTCTTTCTCCCTCCCCCATGTACTTCTTTCTCCCTCCCCCATGTACTTTTTTTCTCCCCTCTGCCCTTCTACCACACTTTTTCCCCCATGTATGTCTCACCCCCGTACCTCTTTTTCACTCTTTCCCGTACTGATGACATCCGGGGCGTAACCACGTCAAACGTGGAGACGGCGCGTGGTGCATGCTGGAGTTTTCTTCCTCAGTTGGGGATGCCAGTTTTAAACTGGCCTCAGAACAGAGGAAGAAAATACCTGCATGCTCCACGCGGCGTCTCCGCGTTTGGCATGGTTCCGCCACGGATGTCATCAATGCGGGCAGTAAGAAGACAGCAGCATCCGGCAGACATTAAGGTGTTCAGCCTTTCAAACATACGGCGGGTGTGGGGCTGCTGGGCGGCACAACTAATCGCTGCACAACTAATTGATAATGAGAATCGTTGGCAACGATTCTCATTATTGATTTTTATCGATTTTATCGATTACATGTTGCAACCCTAGTATGATGTCGTAGGACTGTGTATAACTGTCTGCTGATTTCCAGGATGGGAGACTGCCTGGGAATACAAGGCGCCATAGGCTGCTTTTTTGCTTTGTTTTTTTTACACTCATCTATAAATTACGTTGACAAGTTTATGTTGCTAGTTCATTAACCGTTTGAGTGCCAGAGGGGTGCACAACACTTTGCTTTGCAATGCGTTGCGTGCTCCCTTTGGCACTCAAACGATGGAAGGAAAAGAACCATTTCACCAATTCTATGGGGCCTTCATCTATGTTGAAGTATCTGCCAATTTGTTTTATCTTCCTAAGGACCATTCATTGAAATCCCTTTTTCCTTTGAGGTCCAGAGAGATAGGAAATGCTATGCTTTGCAAGACGTTGCGTACTCCCTTTGACACTCAAAGGATGGAAGGAAAAAAAACTGCGCCAGGTCTCTTGGGCCTCCATCCATGTTGAAGTCTATGCCAATTTGTTTTGTCTTCCTAAGGACCATTCAAATCCACTATGATGTCATAGGACTGTGTATAACTGTCTAGTGATTTCCATGATGGGAGACCGCCTGGGAATACAAAGTTCCGTAGGTTGCTCTTTTCCTTTGATTTTAGCCATCTACAAATTACATTGCAAAGTTTCTGTTGCTAGTTTATTAACCGTTAGAGTTCCAGAGGGGTGAACAACACTTTATTTTGCAATGCGTTGCTTACTCCCTTTGGCACTCAGAGGATGGAAGGAAAAAAACTTCGCACCAGGTCTTTGGGGCATTCATCCACGTTGAACTCTCTGCCAATTTGTTTTGTCTTCCTAAGTACGAATCAAATCCACTATGATGTCATAGGACTGTCTATAACTGTCTGGTGATTTGTAGGACGGGAGACCGCCTGGGAATACAAGGTGCCATAGGCTGCTTATTTGATTTGTTTTTCAGCCATCCACAAATTACGTTGAAAAGTTTATGTTGCTAGTTTATTAGCCCTTTGAGGGCCAGAGGGGTGCACAACACTTTGCTTTGCAATGCGTTGATTACTCCCTTTGGCACTCAAAGTATGGAAGGAAAAAAACATTGCACCAGGTGTCTGGGGCCTTCATCCATGTTGAAGTATCTGCCAGTTTGTTTTGTCTTCCTAAGGACCATTCAAATCCACTATGATGTCATAGGACTGTGTATAACTGTCTGGTGATTTCTAGGATGGGAGACCACCTGGGAATTCAAAGTACCCTAGGCAGATTTTTGCTTTGTTTTTCAGCAATCTACAAATTATGTTGAAATGTTTTTGTTCCTTGTTTATTAACCCTTTGAGTTCCAGAGAGGTACGCAATGCTTAGCTTTGCAAGGCGTTGCGTACTCCCATTTGCACTCATAGGATGGAAGGAAAAAAAAATTGCACCAGGTCTCTGGGACCTCCATCCATGTTGAAGTCTATGCCAATTTTTTCTTTCTTCCTAAGAACCATTCAAATCAACTATGATGTCATAGGACTGTTTATAACTGTCTGGTGATTTCCAAGATGGGAGAACGCCTGGTAATACAAAGTGCCGTAGGCTGCTCTTTTGCTTTGTTTTTCAGCCATCTACAAATTATATTGCAAAGTTACTGTTGCTAGTTTATTAACCCTTAGAGTTCCAGAGGGGTACACAACACTTTCCTTTGCAATGCATTGCATACTCCCTTTGACACTGAAAGGATGGAAGGAAAAAAAACATTGCACCAGGTCTTCGGGGCCTTCATGTATATTGAAGTCTCTGCCAATTTGTTTTGTCTTCCAAAGGACTATTCCAATCCACTATGTTGTCATAGGACTATCTCTAACTGACTGGTGATTTGTAGGATGGGAGACCGCCTGGGAATATAATGGGTAGTAGACAGCTTTTTTTGCTTAGTTTTTGCAGCCATTTCCATATTACATGAAAAATTTTCTGTTGCTAGTTTATTAACCATTTAAGTGCCAAAGGGGTGAGCAACGCTTTGCTTTACAAGGCTTTGCGTACTCACTTTGGAACCGAAGCAATGGAAGGAAATAAAACAATGCACCAGGTCTCTGGGGCCTTCATCCATTTTGAAGTATCTGCCAATCTGTTTTGTCTTCCTAAGGACCATTCAAATCCACTATGATGTCATGGGACTGTGTATAACTGTCTGCTGATTTCTAGGATGGGAGACCGCCTGTGAATACAAGGTACCTTAGACAGCTCTTTTGCTTTGTTTTTCAACAATCTACAAATTATGTTGAAATGTTTTTGTTCCTTGTTTATTAACCCTTTGAGTGCCAGAGAGGTCCTCAATGCTTTGCTTTGCAAGGCGTTGCGTACTCCCTTTGGCACTCAAAGGATGAAAGGAAAAAAAAATTGCATCAGGTCTCTGGGACCTTCAGCCATGTTTAAGTCTTTGCCAATTTGTTTTATCTTCCAAAGGACCATTCCAACCCACTATGATGTCATAGGACTGTCTCTAACTGTCTGGTGATTTCCAGGATGGGAGACCGCATGGGAATACAAGGTGTCGTAGTCTGCTTTTTTTGCTTGGTTTTTGCAGCCATCTCCACATTACATTAAAAAGTTTCTGCTGCTAGTTTATTAACCCTTTGAGTGCCAGAGAGGTACGCAATGCTTTGCTTTGCAAGGCGTTGCGTACTCGCTTTGGCACTCAAAAGATGAAAGAAAAAAAAATTGCACCTGGTCGTTGGGGCCTTCATCCATGTTGAAGTCTCTGCCAATTTGTTTTGTCTTCCTAAGGACCATTCAAATCAACTATGATGTAATAGGACTGTGTATAACTGTCTGGTGATTTCCAAGATGGGAGAACGCCTGGTAATACAAAGTGCCGTAGGCTGCTCTTTTGCTTTGTTTTTCAGCCATCTACAAATTATATTGCAAAGTTTCTGTTGCTAGTTTATTAACCCTTAGAGTTCCAGAGGGGTACACAGCACTTTCCTTTGCAATGCGTTGCATACTCCCTTTGGCATATTGAAGTCTCTGCCAATTTGTTTTGTCTTCTAAAGGACCATTCCAATCCACTATATTGTCAAAGGACTATCTCTAACTGTCTCGTGATTTGTAGGATGGGAGACCGCCTGGGAATACAAGGTGCCATAGGCAGCTTTTTTTATTTGTTTTTCACCCATCTACAAATTACGTTGAAAAGTTTTTGTTCCTTGTTTATTAACCCTTTGAGTGCCAGAGGGCTGCACAATACTTTGCTTTGCAATGCGTTGCGTACTCCCTTTGACACTTAAAGGATGGAAGGAAAAAAAAATTGCTCCAGGTCTCTGGGACCTTCAGCCATGTTGAAGTCTCTGCCAATTGTTTTGTCTTCCAAAGGACCATTCCAATCCACTATGATGTCATAGGACTGTCTATAACTGTCTGTTTATTTCCAGGATGGGAGACGCCTGGGAATACAAGGTATCGTAGGCTGCTGTTTTTTGCTTCGTTTTTGCAGCCATCTCCACATTACATTTAAAAGCTTCAGCTGCTAGTTTATTAACCCGTTGATTGCCAGAGGGGTGCGCAATGCTTTGCTTTGCAATCCGTTGCTTTGCAATGCGTTGCTTACTCCCTTTGGCACTCAAAAGATGGAAGGAAAAAAAACATAGCACCAGGTCTTTGGGGCCTTCATCCATGTTGAAGTCTCTGCCAATTTGTTTTGTCTTCCAAAGGACCATTCAAATCCACTATGATGTCATAGGACTGTCTAGGCTGCTTTTTTGATTTGTTTTTCACCCATCTACAAATTATTTTGAAAAGATTATGTTGCTAATTTATTAATCCTTTGAGTGCCAGAGGGGTGCACAATATTTTGCTTTGCAATGCGTTGCATACTCCCTTTGGCACTTAAAGAATGGAAGGAAAAAAAACATTGCACCAGGTCTTTGGGACCTTCATCCATGTGGAAGTCTCTGCCAAATTATTTTGTCTTCGAATGGACCATTCAAATCCATTATGATGTCATAGGACTGTCTATAACTGTCTGGTGATTTCCAGGATGGGAGACCGCCTGGGAATATAATTTGTTGTAGGCTGCTTTTTTTGCTTAGTTTTTGCAGCCATTTCCACATTACATTAAAAAGTTTCTGTTGCTAGTTTATTAACCATTTAAGTACCAGAGGGGTGCGCAACACTTTGCTTTACAAGACTTTCCGTACTCACTTTGGCACTCAAACGATGGAAGGAAAAAAAGCATTGCACCAGGTCTCTGGGGCCTTCATCCATGTTGAAGTACCTGCCAATTTGTTTTGTCTTCCTAAGGACCATTCAAATCCACTATGATGTCGTAGGACTGTGTATAACTGTCAGCTGATTTCTAGGATGGGAGACCGCATGTGAATTACAAGGTACCCTAGGCAGCGTTTTTGCTTAGTTTTTGAGCATTCTATAAATTATGTTGAAATATTTTTGTTCCTTGTTTATTAACCCTTTGAGTGCCACAGAGGTACGCAATGTTTTGCTTTGCAAGGCGTTGTGTACTCCCTTTGGCACTCAAAGGATGGCAGGAAAAAAAAATAACACCAGGTCTCTGGGACCTTCAGCCATGTTGAAGTCTCTGCCAGTTCGATTTGTCTTCCTAAGGACCATTCAAATCCACTATGATGGCATTTGACTGTCAATAACTGTCTGGTGATTTGTAGGATGGGAGACCACCTGGGAATACAATGTGCCATAGGCTGCTTTTTTGCTTTGTTTTTCACGTATCAACAAATTACATTGAAAAGGTATGTTGCTTGTTTATTAACCCTTTGAGTGCCAGAGGGGTGCACAACACTTTGCTTTGCAATGCGTTGCGTACTCCCTTTGGCACTCAAAGGATGGAAGGAAAAAAAAATTGCACCAGTTCGTTCGGGCCTTCATCCATGTTGAAGTCTCTGCCAATTTGTTTTGTCTTCCTAATGGCCATTCAAATCCACAATGGTGTCATAGGACTGTCTATAACTGTCTGGTGATTTGTAGGATGGGAGACCACCTGGGAATACAAGGTGCCATAGGCTGCTTTTTTGTTTTTTTTTTCACCCATCTACAAATTACGTTGAAAAGTTTATGTTGCTAGTTTATTAACCCTTTGAGTGCCACATGGATGCACAACACTTTGCTAAGCAATGCGTTGCGTACTCCGTTTGGCACTCAAAGGATGGAAGGAAAAAAAACATTGCACCAGGTTTTTAGGAATTTCAGCCATGTTGAAGTCTCTGCCAATTTGTTTTGTTTTCCAAAGGAACGTTCAAATCCACTATAATGTCATAGGACTGTCTATAACTGTCTGGTGATTTCCAGGATGGGAGACAGCCTGGGTTATACAAGGTGTCGTAGGCTGCTTTTTTTGCTTAGTTTTTGCAGCCATCTCCACATTACATTAAAAAGTTTCTGTTGCTAGTTTATTAACCCTTTAAGTTCCAGAGGGGTGTGCAACGCTTTGCTTTACAAGGCTTTGCGTACTCCCTTTGGCACTCAAATGATGGAAGGAAAAAAAACATTGCACCAGGTCTCTGGGGCCTTCATCCATGTTGAAGTATCTGCCAATCTGTTTTGTCTTCATAAGGACCATTCAAATCCACTATGATGTCATGGGACTGTGTATAACTGTCTGGTGATTTCCAGGATGGGAGACCGCCTGGGAATACAAGGTGTATTAGGCTGCTTTTTTTGCATAGTTTTTGCAGCCTTCTCCACATTAATTAAAAAGTTTCTCTTGCTAGTTTATTAACCCTTTAAGTGCCAGAGGGGTGCGCAATGCCTTGCTTTACAAGACTTTGCATACTCCCTTTGGCACTTATACGATGGACGGAATAAAAACATTGCACCAGGTCTCTGGGGCATTCATCCAGGTTCAAGTATCTGCCAATTTGTTTTGTCTTCGTAAGGACCATTGAAATTCACTATGATGTCATAGGACTATATATAACTGTCTGCTGATTTCTAGGATGGGATACCGCATGTGAATACAAGGTACCCTAGGGAGCTTTTTTGCTTTGTTTTTGAGCAATCTACAAATTATGTTGAAATATTTTTGTTCCTTATTTATTAACCCTTTGAGTGCCACAGAGGTACGCAATGCTTTGCTTTGCAATGCGTTGCGTCCTCCCTTTAGCACACAAAGGATGGCAGGAAAAAAAAATTGCACCACGTCTCTGGGAACTTCAGCCATGTTGAAGTCTCTGCCAATTTGATTTGTCTTCCTAAGGACCATTCAAATCCACTATGACGTCATCTGACTGTCAATAACTGGTGATTTGTAGGATGAGAGACCACCTGGGAATACAGGGTGCCATAGGCTGCTTTTTTGCTTTGTTTTTCATGCATCAACAAATTACGTTGAAAAATGTAGATTGCTAGTTTATTAACTCTTTGAGTGCCACATGGGTGCACAACACTTTGCTATGCAATGCGTTGCGTACTCCCTTTGGCACTCAAAGGATATAAGGAAAAAAAACATTGCACCAGGTTTTTAGGACTTTCAGCCATGTTGAAGTCTTCCAGTTTGTTTTGTTTTCCAAAGGAACATTCAAATCTACTATGATGTTATAGGACTGTCTATAACTGTCTGGTGATTTCCAGAATGGGAGACAGCCTAGGAATACAAGGTGTCGTAGGCTGCTTTTTTTGCTTAGTTTTTGCAGCCATCTCCACATTATATTAAAATGTCTCTGTTGCTAGTTTATTAACCCTTTAAGTTCCAGAGGGGTTCGCAACGCTTTGCTTTACAAGACTTTGCATACTCCCTTTGGCACTTAAACGATGGACAGAAAAAAAACATTGCACCCGGTCTCTGGAACCTTCATCCATGTTGATGTATCTGCCAATTTGTTTTGTCTTCGTAAGGACCATTCAAATCCACTACGATGTCATAGGACTGTGTATAATTGTCTGGTGATTTACAGGATGGGAGACCACCTGGGAATTCAAAGTTCCGTAGGATGTTCTTTTCCTTTGTTTTTCAGCCATCTACAAATTACATTGCAACGTTTCTGTTGCTAGTTTATTAACCATTTGAGTTCCAGAGTGCTGCACAACACTTTACTTTGCAATGCGTTGCTTACTCCCTTTGGTACTCAAAGGATGGAAGGAAAAAAAACATTGCACCAGGTCTTTGGGGCATTCATCCATGTTGATTTCTCTGCCAATTTGTTTTGTCTTCCTAAGGACCATTCAAATCCACTATGATGTTATAGGAATGTGTATAATTGTCTGGTGATTTCCAAGATGGGAGACCGCCTGGGAATACAAAGTACCGTACGCTGCTTTTTTGCTTAGTTTTTACAGCCATCTGCAAATTACAATGAAAAGCTTCTGTTGCTAGTTTATTAACCCTTTGAGTGCCAGAGGGGTGTGCAACGCTTTCCTATGCAAGTCTTTGTGTACTCCCTTTGGCACTCAAAGGATGGAAGGAAAAAAAAACATTGCACCAGGTCTCTGGGGACTTCATCCATGTTGAAGTCAAATCCACTATGATGTCACAGGACTGTGTATAACTTTCTGGTGATTTCCAAGATGGGAGACCGCCTGAGAATACAAGTTACTGTAGGCTGTATTTTTGCTTAGTTTTTGCAGCCATCTCCAAATTACAATGTACAGTTTACTTTGCTAGTTTATTAACCCTCAAAGTGCCATAGGGGTGCGCAACTCTTTGCTTTGAAATGCTTTGCATAGTCCCTTTGGCACTCAAAGGAAAGAAGGAAAAAAAAACTACACAAAGTCTCTTGGACCTTCAGCCATGTTGAAGTCTCTGCCAATTTGTTTTGTCTTCCTCAGGACTATTCAAATCCACTATGATGTCATAGGACTGTATATAACTGTCTGGTGATTTCCAGGATGGGTGAACGCCATGGAATACAAGGTGCCGTAGGCTGCTTTTTTGCTTAGTTTTTACAGCCATCTGCAAATTACATTGAAATGTTTCTGTTCCTAGTTTATTAACCTTTTGAGAGACAGAGGGGTGCGCAACGCTTTGCTTTGGAAGGCTTTGCATACTCCCTTTGGCACTCAAAGAATGGAAGGTAAAAAAAACATGGCACCAGGTCTCTGGGGACTTCATCCATGTGGGAGTCTCTGCCAATTTCTTTTGTCTTCGTAAGGACCATTCAAATCCATAATGATGTCATAGGACTGTGTATAAATGTTTGATGATTTCTTGGATGGGAGACTGCCTGGGAATACAAAGTGCCGTAGGCCTTTTTTTTGCTTTATTTGTCAGCCATCAACAAATTACATTGCAAAGTTACTGTTGCTAGTTTATTAACTTTTTGAGTGCCAGAAGGGTACACAACGCTTTGTTTTGCAAGGCGTTGCCTACTCCCTTTGGCACTCGAAAGATGGAAGAAAAAAAAATTGCACCAAGTTTCTGAGGCCTTCATCCATGTTGAAGTCTTTGCCAATTTGTTTTGTCTTCCTAAGGACCATTCAAATCCACTACGATGTCTTAGGACTTTGTATAACTGTCTGGTGATTTCCAGGATGGGAGACCGCCTGGGAATACATCGTGCTGTAGGGTGCTTTTTTTCTCAGTTTTTGCAGCCATCTTTAAATTACATTGAAAAATTTGCTAGTTTATTAACCCTTTGAGAGTCAGAGGGATGTGCAACGCTTTGATTTGCAAGGCTTTGCGTACTCTCTTTGGCACTCAAAGGATGGAAGAAAAAAACAACATTGCACCAGGTCTCTGGGGCCTTCATCCATGTTGAAGTCTCTGCCAATTTGTTTTGTCTTCCTATGGACCATTCAAATCCACAATTATGTCATTGGACTGTCTATAGTGATTTTCAGGATGGGAGACCGCCTGGGAATCCAACGTGCTGTATGCTGCTGTTTTGCTTAGTTTTTGCGGTCATCTCCAAATTACATTGAAAAGTTTCTGTTGCTAGTTTATTAACCCTTTGAGTGTTAGAAGGGTATGTAACGCTTTGCTTTGCAAGCCGTTTCCTACTACCTTTGGCATTCAAAAAATAAATTTCACCAAGTCTCTGTGGCCTTCATCCATGTTTTTGTCTCTTCCAATTTTTTTTTGTCTTCCTAAGTAGCATTCAAATCCACTATGATGTCATAGGACTGTGTATTTCCAGGATGGGAGACTGCCTGGGAATAAAAGTTGCTGTAGGCTGCTTTTTTATTAGTTTTTGCAGCCATCTTCAAATTACATTAAAAAGTTTCTGTTGGTAGTTTATTAACCCTCTATGTGCCAGAGGGGTGTGCAATGCTTTGCTTTGCAAGGCTTTGCGTAATCTCTTTGGCACTCAAAGGATGGAAGGAAATAAACATTGCACGAGGTCTCTGGGTCCTTCATCTATGTTGAAGTTTCTGCCAATTTGTTTTCTCTTCCTAAGGACTATTCAAATCCACTATGATGTCATAGGACTGTGTATAACTGTCTGTGATTTCCAGGATGGGAGACCGCCTGGGAATACAAAGTGTCGTAGGCTGCTTTTTTTGCTATGTTTTCCAGCCATCTACAAATTAAATTGCAAAGTTTCTGTTGCTAGTGTGTTAACTCTTTGATAGCCAATGGGTTGCGCAATGTTTTGCTTTGCAATATTATGCCTAATCCCTTTGGCACTTAAAGGATGGAAGGAAAAATAACATTGCACCAGGTCATTGGGGCCTTCATCCTTGTTGAAGTCTCTGCCGATTTGTTTTGTTTTCTTAAGGACCATTCAAATCCACGATGATGTCATAGGACTGTGTATAACTGTCTGGTGATTTCCAGGTTTGGAGACCACCTGGGAACACAAGTTGCCGTAGGCTGCTTTTTTGCTTTATTTTTCACCCATATACAAATTACATTGAAAAGTTTCTGTTGCTAGTTTATTAACCCTTTGAGTTCCAGAGGGTGCACAACGCTTTGCTTTGCAATGCGTTGCGTACTCCCTTTGACACTCAAAGGATGGAAGGAAAAAAGCATTCCACTAGGTCTTTGGGTCTTCATCCATGTTGAAGTTTCTACCAATTTGTTTTGTCTTCCTAAGGACCATTCAAATCCACTATGATGTCATAGGACTGTCTATAACTGTCTGGTGATTTCCAGGATGGGAGAACGTCTGGGAATACAAGGTGTTGTAGGCTGCTTTTTTTCTTAGTTTTTGCAGCAATCTCCACATTACATTAAAAAGTTTCTGCTGCTAGTTTATTAACCCTTTGAGTGCCAGAGGGGTGCTCAACACTTTGCTTTGCAATGCGTTGCTTACTCCCTTTGGCACTCAAAGGATGGAAGGAAAAAAAACATTGCACCAGGTCTCTGGGGCCATCATCCATGTTGAAGTCTCTGCCAATTTGTTTTGTCTTCCTAAGTTCCATTCAAATCCACTATGATGTCATAAGACTGTGTATAACTGTTTGGTGATTTGAAGGACGGGAGACCACCTGGAAATACAAAGTGCCATAGGCTGCTTTTTTGCTTATTTTTTGCAGCCATCTCAAATTACATTTAATCATTACTGTTGATAGTTTATTAACCCTTTGAGTGCCAGATGGGTGTTCAAACCTTTGCGTTGCAAGGCTTTGCGTACTTCCTTTGGCACTCAAAGGATGAAAGGAAAAAAAAAAACATTGCACCAGGTCTCTGGGTCCTTCATCCATGTAGAAGTCTCTGCCAATTTGTTTTGTCTTCCTCAGGAACATTTCAAATCCACTATGATGTCTTAGGACTGTGTATAACAGTCTGTTGATTTACAGGATGGGAGACCGCCTGGGAATGCAAGGTGCCGTAGGCTGCTTTTTTGCTTAGTTTTTCCGTACATCTCCAAATTACATTAATAAGTTTCTGTTGCTAGTTTATTAAAAATGTAAGTGGCAGACGGGTGCACAACACTTTGCTTTGCATGGCTTTGTGTACTCCCTTTGGCACGCACAGGATGGAAGGAAAAAAAAACATTGCACCAGGTCTCTGTGTCCATCAGTCATGTTGAAGTCTCTGACAATTTGTTTTGTCTTCCTAAGGATCATTGAAATCCACTATGATGTCATAGGACTGTGTATAACTGTATGGCGATTTTCAGGATGGGAGACCTCCTGGGAATACAAGGTGCTGTAAGCTGCTTTTTGCTTTGTTTTTGCAGACATCTGTACATTCTATTGCAAAGTTTCTGTTGCTAGTTTATTAACTCTTTGAGTGCCAGAGGGTGAAGAACGATTTGCTTTGCAATGTGTGGCTAACTCCCTTTGGCACTCAAATGATGGAAGGAAAAAACATTGCACCAAGTCTTTGGGGCCTTCATCCATGTTGAAGTCTGTGCCAATTAGTATTGTCTTCCTAGGGACCATTTAAATCAATTATGATGTTATCGGACTGTGTATAACTGTCTGTTGATTTCCAGGATTGGAGAAGGCCTGGGAATACAAAGTACCATACGCTGCTTTTTTGCTTAGTTTTTGCAGCCTTCTACAAATTACATTGAAAAGTTTCTGTTGCTAGTTTATTAACCCTTTGAGTGCCAGAGGAGTGTGCAACGCTTTGCTATGCAAGGCTTTGTGTACTCCATTTTGCACTCAAAGGATGGAAGGAAAAAAAACACTGCACCAGGTCTCTGGGGCCTTCATCCATATTGAAGTCTCTGCCAGTTTGTTTTATCTTCCTCAGAACCATTCAATTCCACTATCATGTCATAGGACTGTGCATAACTGTCTGGTGATTTCCAGGATGGGAGACCGCCTCGGAATACAAGTGCCGTAGGCTGCTTTTTTTGTTTGTTTTTCAGCCATCTAGAATTTGCATTGCAAAGCTTCTTTTGCTAGTTTATTAACCCTTTGAGTGCCACAGAGTGCACAACATTTTGCTTTGCAATGAGTTGCTTACTCCCTTTGACACGCAAAGGATGGAAGGAAAAAAATATTACACCAGGTCTTTTGGGCCTTCATCCATGTTGAATTCTCTGCCAATTTGTTTTGTCTTTCTAAGGACCATTCAAATCAACTATGATGTCATAGGACTGTGTATAACTCTCTGGTGATTTCCAGGATGGGAGACCGCCTGGGAATACAAAGAACTGTACACTGCTTTTTTGCTTAGTTTTTGCAGCCTTCTACAAAATACATTAAAAAGTTTCTGTTGCTACTTTATTAACCCTTTAAGTGCCCAAGGAGTGTGTAACGCTTTGCTATGCAAGGCTTTGTGTACTCCCTTTGTCACTCAAAGGATGGAAGGAAAAAAACATTGCACAAAGGTCTCTGGGGCCTTCATCCATGTTGAAGTCTCTGCCAATTTGTTTTGTCTTCTTAAGGTCCATTCAAATACACTATGATGTCATAGTACTGTGTATAACTGTCTCGTGATTTCAAGGATGGGAGACTGCCTACGAATACAAGGTGCCGTAGGCTGTTTTTTTGCTTAGTTTTTGCAGCCATCTCAAATTACATTGAAAAGCTTCCTTTGCTAGTTGTGCAACGAGGGTTGTGCAACGCTTTGCTTTGCAAGGCTTTGCATACTCCCTTTGGCACTCAAACGATGGAAGGAAAAAAAACATTGCACCAGGTCTCTGGGGCCGTCATCCATGTTGAAGTCTCTGTCAATTTGTTTTGTCTTCCTATGGTCCATTCAAATCCACTATGATGTCATAGGACTGTGTACCACTGACTGGTGATTTCCAGGATGGGAGACCGCCAGGGAATATAGGGTGCCTTATGCTGCTTTTTTGCTTAGTTTTTGTAGCCATCTCAAATTACATTGAAAAGTTTCCTTTGCTAGTTTATTAACCCTTTGAGTGCCCGAGGGGTGTGCAACGCTGTGCTTTGCAAGGCTTTGCGTACTCCCTTTGGCACTCAAAGGATGGAAGGAAACAAAACATTGCCCCAGGTCTCTGGGGCCTTCATCCATGTTGAAGTCTCTGCCAATTTGTTTTGTCTTCCTATGGTCCATTCAAATACACTATGATGTCATTGGACTGTGTATAAATGTCTGTTTTTTCCAGGATGGGAGACCGCCAGGGAATACAAGGTGCCGTAGGCTGCTGTTTTGCTTAGTTTTTGCAGCCATCTGAAATTACATTGAAAAGTTTCCTTTGTAATTTATTAACCCTTTGAGTGCTCGAGGGGTGTGCAACGCTGTGCTTTGCAAGACTTTGCGTACTCCCTTTGGCACTCACAGGATGGAATGGTCTTCCTAAGGACCATTCACATCTACTATGATGTCTCTGGGTCCTTCAGCCATGTTGAAGTCTCTGCCAATTTGTTTTGTCTTCCTAAGGACCATTCAAATCCACTATGATGTCATAGAACTGTGTATAACTGTGTGGTGATTTCAAGGATGGGAGACCGCCTGGGAATACAAGGTTCCGTAGGATGCTTTTTTGCTTTGTTTTTGCAGCCATCATAAACTACATTAAAAAGTTTCTGTTGCTGCTTTATTAACCCTTTAAGTGCCAGAGGGCTGCACAATGCTTTGCATTGCAAGGCATTGAGTACTCCCTTTGGCACTCAAAGAATGGAAGGAAAAAACAACATTGAACCAGGTCTCTGGGACCTTCAGCCATGTTGACGTCTATGCTAATTTGTTTTGTCTTCGTAAGGTCAATTCAAATACACTATGATGTCATAGGACTGTGTATAACTGTCTGGTGATTTGCAGGATGGGAGACCGCCTTGCAATACAAGGTGCCATAGGCTGCGTTTTTACTTAGTTTTTGCAGCCATCTACAAATTTCATTGAAAAGTTTCTGTTTCTAGTTTATTAACCCTTTGAGTGCCAGAAGAGTGCGCAAGGCTTTGCTTTGCAAGGCTTTGCTTACTCCCTTTGGCACTCAAAGGATGGGAGGAAAAAAACATTGCACCAGGTCTCTGAGGCCTTCATCCAGATTAAAGTCTCTGCCAATTTGTTTTGTCTTCCTAAGGACCATTCAAATACACTATGATATCATTGGACTGTGTATAAATGTCTGTTTTTTCCAGGATGGGAGACCGCCTGGGAATACACGGTGCCGTAGGCTGCTGTTTTGCTTAGTTTTTGCAGCCATCTGAAATTACATTGAAAAGTTTCCTTTGTAATTTATTAACCCTTTGAGTGCTCGAGGGGTGTGCAACGCTGTGCTTTGCAAGACTTTGCATACTCCCTTTGGCACTCACAGGATGGAATGGTCTTCCTAAGGACCATTCAAATCTACTATGATGTCTCTGGGTCCTTCAGCCATGTTGAAGTCTCTGCCAATTTGTTTTGTCTTCCTAAGGACCATTCAAATCAACTATGATGTCATAGAACTGTGTATAGCTGTGTGGTGATTTCCAGGATGGGAGACCGCCTGGGAATACAAGGTGCCGTAGGATGCTTTTTTGCTTTGTTTTTGCAGCCATCATAAACTACATTAAAAAGTTTCTGTTGCTGCTTTATTAACCCTTTAAGTGCCAGAGGGCTGCGCAATGCTTTGCATTGCAAAGCATTGAGTACTCCCTTTGGCACTCAAAAAATGGAAGGAAAAAACAACATTGAACCAGGTCTCTGGGACCTTCAGCCATGTTGAAGTCTATGCTAATTTGTTTTGTCTTCGTAAGGTCAATTCAAATACACTATGATGTCATAGGACTGTGTATAACTGTCTGGTGATTTGCAGGATGGGAGACCGCCTTGCAATACAAGGTGCCATAGGCTGCGTTTTTACTTAGTTTTTGCAGCCATCTACAAATTTCATTGAAAAGTTTCTGTTTCTAGTTTATTAACCCTTTGAGTGCCAGAAGAGTGCGCAAGGCTTTGCTTTGCAAGGCTTTGCTTACTCCCTTTGGCACTCAAAGGATGGGAGGAAAAAAACATTGCACCAGGTCTCTGAGGCCTTCATCCAGGTTAAAGTCTCTGCCAATTTGTTTTGTCTTCCTAAGGACCATTCAAATACACTATGATATCATTGGACTGTGTATAAATGTCTGTTTTTTCCAGGATGGGAGACCGCCTGGGAATACACTGTGCCGTAGGCTGCTTTTTTTCTTAATTTTTGCATCCATCTCCAAATTACATTAAAAAGTTTCTGTTGCTAGTTTATTAACCCTCTAAGTGCCAGAAGGGTGCACAACGCTTTGCTTTGCAAGGCTTTGCGTACTCCCTTTGGCACTCACAGGATGGAAGGAAAAAAACAACATTGCATGAGGTCTCTGGATCCTTCAGCCATGTTGAAGTTTCTCCCTATTTGTTTTGTCTTCTTAAGAACCATTCAAATCCACTATGATGTCATAGGTCTGTGTATAACTGTCTGGAGATTTCCAGGATGGGAGACCACCTGGGAATAGAAGGTACCATATGCTGCGTTTTTGCTTATTTTTTGCAGCCATCTACAAATTACATTGAAAACTTTCTGTTGCTAGTTTATTAACACTTTGAGTGCCAGAGGTGTGCACAAGGCGTTGCGTACTCCCTTTGGCACTCAAAAGATGGAAGGAAAAAAAAATTTCACCAGGTCTCCAAGTTACATTATAAAGTTTCTGTTGCTAGTTTATTAACCCTTTAAGTGCCAGATGGGTACACAAGGCTTCGCGTACTCCCTTTGGCATTCAAAGGATGGAAGGAAAAAAAACATTGCACCAGGTCTCTGGGGCCTTCTGTTACGGTTCAGTATACTCAGACATGGTAGGTGATAGTAAAACACAATTTTATTGAAACACACAAGGAATAATTTAACCCTCACGGGTCCAGTAAATAGCAATAAAACTGACACAGGACAGGGTACAATCAGGTTAACCCACACGGGTCCAGTATGGTACACAAACACAATACTGACGCAGACAGGCAAGGAGCACCTGCACGGGTATACAACGGTGAACACCCACTGTGGACTACACAAGGCTGGTCACAGCTCGTGCCAAATTGGAGGCCCTACGGAGCTGTCAACACTAATGCTCTTGCTACCCACAAAGGGTTTATGTGCGTCTAGATAAAATGGATGGCAACCGGAAGCGCCCAACGGACCTATGTGATCGGTACTCATAGAGTAATGGACCCACACCACACTGGTGTAGTAAGTCGGTAACGAGGCACCACCCCCGAAGGGGTTAATGATCACGAAGGTCTGGATAATGGCAACCACTGGATGCGCCCAACTGAACCCAAGTGAAGACCAAGCGATCACAGCACGGTGTGAAAGAATACTAGCACACTGAGACTCTGAACCACCGGATAGAATTGAGCAAGGTGCCGGAATACCGGAGCAATGAGACACAGTATTGAGAGAACTGTGCAAGTAGTAAGCAACCAGAACTGCCCGGGGTTTGCCCAGCCGAGCACGCAGGAAGCAGGAACCACCGCCAAGCCGATTCGGTACACAGCACAGGAACGTCAGCCAAGCCAGGTCGGTACACGGAACAGGAACGTCAGTCTCGCCGCGTTGGTACGCGGAGCAGGAGCGTCGGTCTCGCCGGGTTGGTACACATAACAAGAACGTCAGCCAGGATGGGTCACGCCAGGAAGCAGGAACGTCAGCCAATCCAAATCGGTACACAGAATCAGGAAAGGAGACAATGGTGTGGTCAGGCAGTCCAGGGTCATACACTTGTATCAGGATAGCAAAACTAGCGCTAGGCATCAGGTACACCACGAAAGGGCAACTGCAAAGTGACACCCCAGGGTATAAGAAGGCTGTCACTGTGAGGAGAAGTACAGCACAGCCAAAAGGACAGCAGAAACACAAGATAGAGAGAATGTCACCTGATGACGGGCGCCGTAATACCTTCATCCATGTTGAAGTCTCTGCCAATTTGTTTTGTGTTCCTAAGGTCCTTTCAGATCCACTATGATGTCATAGAACTGTGTATAACTGTCTGGTGATTTCCAGGATGGGAGACCGCATGGGAATACAAAGTGCCATAGGCTGCTTTTTGCTTAGTTTTTGCAGCCATCTACAAATTACATTGAAAAGTTTCTGTTGCTAGTTTATTAACGCTATGAGTGCCAGAGGGGTGCACAATGCATTGCTATGCAAGTCTTTGTGTACTCCCTTTGGCACTCAAAGGATGGAAGGAAAAAAAACATTGCACTAGGTCTCTCGGGCCTTCATCCATGTTGAAGTCTCTGCCAGTTTGTTTTGTCTTCCTAAGGTCCTTTCAAATCTACTATGATGTCATAGGACAGTGTATAACTGTCTGGTGATTTCCAGGATGGGAGACCGCCTGGGAATACAAGGTGCTGTAGGCTGCTTTTTTGCTTAGTTTTTGCTGCCATCTCCAGTTAAAGTGAAAAGTTTCCTTTGCTAGTTTTTTAACCCTTTGAGTGCCATAGGGGTGTGCAACGATTTGCTTTGCGTACTCCATTTGGCACTCAAAGGATGGAAGGAAAAAAACATTACAATAGGTCTTTGGGGCCTTCATCCATGTTGAAGTCTCTGCCAATTTTTTTTTCTTCCTAAGGACCATTTAAATCCACTATGATATAGGACTGTGTATAACTGTCTGGTGATTTCTAGGATGGGAGACCGCCTGGGAACACAAATTGCCGTAGTGTGCTTTTTTGCTTTGTTTTTGCTTCCTTCTCCAAATAACATTATCCCCTAGAGTGCCAAGTGGGTACAATGTACGAGTGGGCACAGCTGTACCTGCTGTGCCACGCGCGTACATTTGACAGCTAAAATGCGGTCACTGCTTAAGGCTGGCAGTGGCCGCATTTCAGCTGAAATGTAGCCTGGCACTCTTGAGAGGACATAAGCATTACTCTCTGGGAGATCAATATCGCCAAGGGAGAAGCTCTGAGAAATTTCCGAGTAGGAGTGGGCGGGACCGGGGGAAACCTCCTAACGTCATCGGTGACATGATCACCGATGACGTTAGGGAAGTTTCCCTTAGCCGATTCACTCCTACCGGTGGTAGGAGTGAAAGGCAGGAGAGCTTTTGCTCTCCTGCAGTCGCCAAATTGATCTCCCAGCCTATCGGCTGGGAGATCAATAACTGGGGGGACACCAGCAGGGGTCCTGATGTCCCCCACAAGGTCTGAATAAAAAAAAAAAAAATAAAATAAAAAAAAATGCACAAGTAACACTGTGAGTGCCACAGGGGTCCCCAGCACATTGCAAAGCACTCACAGGGTCACTTCTTTTGTTTTTGTTTTTTTTTTTGCAAGAACTCACTGGGGGGACAGGGGGGTCCTGATACCCCTCAATGAGGCCTATTATTTTAAAAAAACAAAACATTTTTTTTAACCCTGTGTGTGCCACGGGGGGGTCCAATGCACCCCCCCTCCTGTGGCACACACAGGGCTTTTATCATTCCTTTGTTACTAGAGATTGTTGGGGGGCCATCAGGATTGGTCCTGATGGCCCCCCAACAAGCTCTGATTACAAAGTAATAATAAAAATAAATAAATTAATTAACCCTCTGAGTGCCACAAGGGTCCAGTGCATTGCTTTGCAATGTGCTGGAGACCCCTGTGGCACTCACAGGGTCACTTCTTTTGGGGGGATTTTTTTTTGCAAGACCACATTGGGGGGATCGGGGGGGGGTCCTGATGCCCCTCAATGAGGTCTATGATTAAAAAAAATTTTTTAAAAAAATTCACCCTGTGTGTGCCACGGGGGGGTCCAATGCACCCCCCATCCTGTGGCACACACAGGGCTTTTATCATTCCTTTGTTACTAGAGCTTGTTTATGGCTCCCCAACAAGCTCTGATTACAAAGTAATAATAAAAAAAAAATTAACCCTCTGGGTGCCACAAGGATCCAATGCATTGCTTTGCAATGTGCTGGAGACCCCTGTGGCACTCACAGGGTCACTCCGTTTGTGGACATATATATATTTTTTTTTACTAAGACCTCATTGGGGAGGGATCAGGGGGTCCTGATGCCCCTCAATGAGGTATATAATAAAAAAAAATTAAAACAAAAATTAACCCTGTTTGTGCCACTGGGAGGGGTGGGGTTCAATGCCGACCCCCTTCCTGTGGCACACACAGGACTTTTTATCATTACTTTGTGATCAGAGCTTGTTTGGTGGCCATCTGAATACAAAGTAACAATAAAAAAATGTAACCCTTTGTGTGCCACAGGGGCCCAAATGCATTGCTTTGCAATGCACTGGACACCCCTGTGGCACACACAGGATTTTTTTCTCCCTTTATTTTTTATTTAGACCTCATTGTATGGGTTCTGATGCCCCCAACAAGGTCTACACAAAAATATTGTGGGAAAAAGCCCAAAAAAATGCACGTGCCACAGGAGGGGGGTCCAACGCAGTGCTTTGTATGAGGGGACATACATTGCACACTGGTAGTCACAGATCTCCCATACACACTAGCAGACACTGCCCCACCATCACCACCATCCTTACTCCTCTGCTCATACCCACACACACTGCCTAATCCCTCACCCTCCTACATACTTTGTTACACTTGTAGTCGCAGGTCCGCACGTACACCGGTTGACACCTTAGCTTCTTTCATCTGTTAGCCATAAAATCACACATACACCGTTTGCTTTCCCATTTCTGTTTCACTGGTAGCTACGCTCCTGTAGCGTAAATTGGTATGTCAACCCACAGCAGTGGGGTACCATTTTTCTTAGGCTGGCAAGAAGTCCTCCTAGGAAATCCCACGCCATTGAACCATTTATTATCTTTGAAGTGACTGATGTGTAAAACAAATGTTTGTTTGTTTTTTTCCTGTAGCACCACATTCTGGAAATAGTTGTGCCAACTAACTTAGGGGTAAAAAGGCAAGTGACCCCTCATTAGATGAGGCAGGTTGTCTTCTTTCCAAAATGGTATGGTTTATCTACCTTTTCTTCAATTCTGAAGGTGTTATAGCCATTTTCGTACAGGCAAGTCAGGTTTGAGAAAATGTTAGAAACATCAGAGGTTGTAGTAGGTGTAGTTTTCTACTTCTAGCAACCCCTAAGGTAGGTCAACTCATACCAATGGGGTGTCGTTTGACTCCTAAGAGCACTAGCTAATGAATGCAGTTGAAAATTCCATGGTTTTTACAGAGCTCCATACATTTGAAGGGGCAGAAATGTAAGAAAATGCCTTTTTTTCACTAGCGCCACCTCCTGGAAGCACTTGTGCATACCAGCCTTTGGGTAAGAAGGCAAGTGACCCCTCATTAGATGCGGAAGTTTGTTTTCTTTCCAAAATGGCATTGTTTCTCTGCCTTTCCTGCATATGTATTATGGTTATAACCATTTTAGTGCAAACAGATAATTTAAAAAACAGAAGTGTCAGGTTTACGTACGTGTTCCTAGCACCCACATATTGTATGTTAACCCACACAAATGGGCTACCATTTTTCTCATGTTGGTAGCAGGTACTGAATACAGCAGGAAATGTTATGGTTTTCAAAGATTTTAGTATCTTTGAAGTGGTGGAAATGTAAAAAAACATGTATTTATTCCCATAGCGCCACGTTTTGGAAATATTTGCGCACTTCAGCCCAGGGGGTAGAAAGGCAAGTGACCCCTCAATTGATGCGGGACAATGTCTACTTTCCAAAATGGTATACCTTTTATACCTTTCCTTCATGTCTCTAACAGTTATGGACATTTTAGTACAAGCCGCCATTTTCGAAGAAGCAAACAGGTAGGTGTAGTGATGTGCTTCTGGCATCCCTAAGGTAGGTCGACTCATTCCAGTGGGGTGTCATTATTC
Source organism: Rhinophrynus dorsalis (assembly GCA_037306005.1). Lineage (NCBI taxonomy): Eukaryota > Metazoa > Chordata > Amphibia > Anura > Rhinophrynidae > Rhinophrynus > Rhinophrynus dorsalis. Next base: position 73,780,668 of record CM074719.1, on the reverse strand, counting down.
TCCTAAGAGCACTAGCTAGTGAATACAGTTGGAAATTCCATGGTTTTCACAGATTTCCATACAGATGAAGGGGCAGCAATGTAAGAAAATGCCATTTTTTTTGTTTAGTGCCATTTTCTGGAAGAATTTGGGCACAACAGGCTTGGGGTAATAAGGAAATTCACCCCTCATTAGATGCGGCAGGTTGTCTTCTTTCCAAAATGGAATAGTTTGTGTAGCGTTTCTTCACTTCTCTAGTTGTTATAACCATTTTTGTACAGACAAGTAATATTTGAGAAAATGCTAGAAAAATTTGAGGTTGTAGTAGGTGTCGTTTTGCACTTCTAGTGCCCCCTCAGATAGTTAAACTCATACCAATGGGGTGTCATTTTTCTCCTAAGAGCACTAGCTAATGAATACAATTGGAAATTTCAGTACATTTGAAGGGGCAGAAATGTAAGAAAATTAGTGTTGAGCGAGCATGCTCGGCCGATGCTCGGATCGGCTCGAGCATCGCTCTGCTCGGCACATGGCGGTACTCGTACGAGTACCGCATGTGCTCGCCCGCCATGTTCGGGTCTCCTCCCCGCACGTTTTGGGGCTGCTGCGCAGCCAATAAACGTGCAGGGAGGCTCTGACATCGGTGTAATGCCAGCAGCCATTTTGGCTGCTGGCATTACACTGATTGGCTGGCCAGAACCCGTGGTCGGGTGCTGTATAGCACCTGACCAGCGAGTTCGGCTCAGTCTTAGCCAGGGAGAGATGAGGATAGGAAGGGAAAGTCAGTGTAGGGAGAAAAAAAGCAAAATTGTGAAAAAAAAAGAACCAAAAGTCCTTTTTAGGACTACTGTGTGTGGGGGCAGCAGGTTATTTTGTGTGGGGGGAAAAAAACCAAAAAAAAAAAATTTCATATATTCTATTTAGTGTGCAAAGTTGCAGATTAGAGCACATTCTGTTTAGTGTGCAAATTTGCAGATTAGAGCACATTCTGTTTAGTGTGCAAAGTTGCAGATTAGAGCACATTCTGTTTAGTGTGCAAAGTTGCAGATTAGAGCACATTCTGTTAAGTCTTCAAACTAAAATATCAAAGTCACATATTCCATTCAGTGTGCGTCGCCGCAGTTTAGCAGCACATTCTGTGTACTGTGCAGAGTTGCAGAATAGGAAGAAATAATGTTAAGTCTTCAAACTAAAATATCAAAGTCACATATTCCATTCAGTGTGCTTCGCCGCAGTTTAGCAGCACATTCTGTGTACTGTGCAGAGTTGCAGAATAGGAAGAAATACTGTTAAGTCTTCAAACTCAAATATCAAAGTCACATATTCCATTCAGTGTGCTTCACCGCAGTTTAGCAGCACATTCTGTGTACTCTGCACAGTTGCAGAATAGGAAGAAATACTGTTAAGTCTTCAAACTCAAATATTAAAGTCACATATTCCATTCAGTGTGCGTCACCGCAGTTTAGCAGCCTGTTCTGTGTACTCTGCACAGTTGCAGAATAGGAAGAAATACTGTTAAGTCTTCAAACTCAAATATTAAAGTCACATATTCCATTCAGTGTGCGTCACCGCAGTTTAGCAGCCTATTCTGTGTACTCTGCACAGTTGCAGAATAGGAAGAAATACTGTTAAGTTTTCAAACTAAAATATCAAAGTCACGTATTCCATTCAGTGTGCGTCACCGCAGTTTAGCAGCCTATTCTGTGTACTCTGCACAGTTGCAGAATAGGAAGAAATACTGTTAAGTTTTCAAACTAAAATATCAAAGTCACATATTCCATTCAGTGTGCGTCACCGCAGTTTAGCAGCCTATTCTGTGTACTCTGCACAGTTGCAGAATAGGAAGAAATACTGTTAAGTTTTCAAACTAAAATATCAAAGTCACATATTCCATTCAGTGTGCGTCACCGCAGTTTAGCAGCCTATTCTGTGTACTCTGCACAGTTGCAGAATAGGAAGAAATACTGTTAAGTCTTCAAACTCAAATATTAAAGTCACATATTCCATTCAGTGTGCGTCACCGCAGTTTAGCAGCCTATTCTGTGTACTCTGCACAGTTGCAGAATAGGAAGAAATACTGTTAAGTTTTCAAACTAAAATATCAAAGTCACATATTCCATTCAGTGTGCGTCACCGCAGTTTAGCAGCCTATTCTGTTTACTCTGCACAGTTGCAGAATAGGAAGAAATACTGTTAAGTCTTCAAACTCAAATATTAAAGTCACATATTCCATTCAGTGTGCGTCACCGCAGTTTAGCAGCCTATTCTGTGTACTCTGCACAGTTGCAGAATAGGAAGAAATACTGTTAAGTCTTCAAACTCAAATATTAAAGTCACATATTCCATTCAGTGTGCGTCACCGCAGTTTAGCAGCCTATTCTGTGTACTCTGCACAGTTGCAGAATAGGAAGAAATACTGTTAAGTTTTCAAACTAAAATATCAAAGTCACATATTCCATTCAGTGTGCGTCACCGCAGTTTAGCAGCCTATTCTGTGTACTCTGCACAGTTGCAGAATAGGAAGAAATACTGTTAAGTCTTCAAACTCAAATATTAAAGTCACATATTCCATTCAGTGTGCGTCACCGCAGTTTAGCAGCCTATTCTGTGTACTCTGCACAGTTGCAGAATAGGAAGAAATACTGTTAAGTCTTCAAACTCAAATATTAAAGTCACATATTCCATTCAGTGTGCGTCACCGCAGTTTAGCAGCCTATTCTGTGTACTCTGCACAGTTGCAGAATAGGAAGAAATACTGTTAAGTTTTCAAACTAAAATATCAAAGTCACATATTCCATTCAGTGTGCGTCACCGCAGTTTAGCAGCCTATTCTGTGTACTCTGCACAGTTGCAGAATAGGAAGAAATACTGTTAAGTCTTCAAACTCAAATATTAAAGTCACATATTCCATTCAGTGTGCGTCACCGCAGTTTAGCAGCCTATTCTGTGTACTCTGCACAGTTGCAGAATAGGAAGAAATACTGTTAAGTTTTCAAACTAAAATATCAAAGTCACATATTCCATTCAGTGTGCGTCACCGCAGTTTAGCAGCCTATTCTGTGTACTCTGCACAGTTGCAGAATAGGAAGAAATACTGTTAAGTCTTCAAACTCAAATATTAAAGTCACATATTCCATTCAGTGTGCGTCACCGCAGTTTAGCAGCCTATTCTGTGTACTCTGCACAGTTGCAGAATAGGAAGAAATACTGTTAAGTCTTCAAACTCAAATATTAAAGTCACATATTCCATTCAGTGTGCGTCACCGCAGTTTAGCAGCCTATTCTGTGTACTCTGCACAGTTGCAGAATAGGAAGAAATACTGTTAAGTTTTCAAACTCAAATATCAAAGTCACATATTCCGTGTAAGATGAAGAAGGCGGGTAAAAAGGGACGGGGAAGTGGACGTGATCCTGATAGTTCAGGGCGCGGGTCAGGACGCGGAGCAACTGTGCCTGGTGCCAGAGCACAAGAAAGAAAGACATCCACCATACCTAGCTTCATGTCTAATTTTACAGGGCGTCGCAGGACATCACTCTCGAGGTCCGACCACTGCGAACAGGTGGTCGGTTGGATGTCAGCTGATACTGCTTCCAGTCGGTTAAGCACCACCCTGTCTTCCACCAAGTCCACTCTCAGTAGCCAAGAGTCTGGTCAACATAATCCTCACTCTGATCATCCTTCCTCCCACCATAGACGGTCTGGTCAAAGAAGTGATCCCACACTGGGATATAGTGATGAGCTCGTCTCATCACCAATCCTTCATTTGACCCTCTCTCCAAGCACGCTTGCAGAGGAACATGACATCTTATGCCCTGATTCACAACCTCTAGAGGGTACCCAATCACAAGAAGATGACAGATGTGAACGGCATTTAAGGTCAAAGGAAGTAGTGGATGATGATGATGATGAGACACAGTTGCCATTAAATCAACCACTATTACTGTCTCAAGACCTTGTTGAGGAGAATGTTATACAGTTGTCAATGACTGAGTATGTGGTGGGATCAAGACATGAGGAGGATGATCAGAGTGAGGAAGTGGAGGAGGACTTGGTGGACGATGAGGTGACTGACCCCACCTGGGAAGGTGTAGAGCCGAGCGATGACAGCAGTCCTGAGGGTGAGCCATCTGCAGCACCGCAACAGGCTGGAAGAGGCAGTGGTGTGGCTACAGAAAGAAGGCGGACCGCACCAAACCGGCCCGCAAATGTTCCACGGAGCACCCCCTTGCGTAAATCTCCCTTGCCAAAGGGTAGGTGTTCCGCGGTATGGCGTTTTTTTAAGGAAAGTGCGGACGACAAAAGAATTGTAGTTTGCAACCTGTGCCACACCAGAATGAGCCGAGGCATGAACACTAGAAACCTCACCACCACCAGCATGATCCGACACATGGCATCCAAGCACCGTAGTAAGTGGGAGGAACGCCTGGATCGCCCATCTGTGTCTGCAGGCCACACCACTGCCTCCTCTTCCCCTGTTTTCGGTGCCGGCCAATCGCCTGTCGAAGGCGCAGGCCCGCATACCTCCCGCCCTGCACCTGTACCATCTGAAGCACCATCAGCGACCACATCCACTTCCCTGTCCCAGCACAGCGTCCAAATGTCGTTACCCCAGGCATTTGAGCGCAAGCGAAAATACCCAGCCACCCACCCACAGGCCATAGCACTAACCTCACACCTTTCCAAATTACTGGCCATCGAAATGCTGCCATTTAGGCTTGTGGACACTGAGTCCTTCCGCAGCCTGATGGCAGCAGCTGTCCCTCGGTACGCGGTCCCCAGCCGCCACTACTTTTCCCGGTGTGCCATCCCCGCTTTACACCACCATGTGTCCCGTAACATCACCCGTGCCCTGACCAACGCAGTTACTGGGAAGGTCCACTTAACGACTGACACATGGACAAGTGCTTGTGGCCAGGGACGCTACATTTCCCTGACGGCACACTGGGTGAATGTCGTGGAGGCTGGGAGCAACTCGGACCCTGGGATGGCACGGGTGCTACCCACGCCGAGGATTGCGGGCCCTACCTCCATCAGGGTTTCCGCCAGCACCTACGTTATTGGCTCCTCCTCCTCCGTTTCCACCTCCGAATTCTCTACACGCAGCGCCACTCCCCCATCAGCCAGTAGCTGGAAGCAGTGTAGCACTGCAGTGGGGAAGCGTCAACAGGCCGTGCTGAAGCTGATCTGCCTTGGGGACAAACAGCACACGGCCTCAGAGCTGTTGCAGGGGATTAGTCACCAGACCGAGCAGTGGCTCTCGCCACTCAACCTGCAACCAGGCATGGTTGTGTGTGATAATGGGCGTAACTTGGTGGCGGCTTTGGAGCTCGGCAAGCTCACACACGTACCATGCCTAGCGCATGTATTTAATTTAGTGGTTCAGCGATTTCTAAAAACCTACCCCAATGTGCATGATCTCTTGACCAAGGTGCGCCGCGTGTGTGCACATTTCCGTAAGTCATCTACAGCTTCGGCCGGCCTGTTGAAGCTGCAGCAGCGCTTACAATTGCCAGCTCACCGGCTGCTGTGTGACGTGAGCACGCGCTGGAACTCCACCTTCCACATGTTGGCCCGGCTTTGTGAGCTGCAGAGGGCAGTAGTGGAGTACCAGCTGTTACACGGTCGTCGCCTCTCCTTTCAACTTCCTGTAATCAGAAGTGAGGAGTGGGAATGAATGTCAGAACTCTGTGAGGTTTTACGCAATTTTGAGGAATCGACACAGATGGTGAGCGGCGATAACGCTATTATCAGTGTAACCATCCCACTTCTGTGTCTACTGAAACGCTCGCTGCTCACAATTAAAACCGACGCTTTGCATGTGGAAGAGGTGGAAATGCGGGAGGAAGAGCTTACACAAGGTGATAGCCAGAGCACCCTCACTTCGTCTTCTCAGCGACAATTGGAGGAGGCGGAGGAGGAGGAAGACACGGTTGCCTCCGCTACAGAGGGTAGCCATGGAACTTTAGTTCCATCTCTTCAGCGTGGGTGGGCAGAAGAGGAGGAAGAGGATGAGGATATTGAAAGTCATCCTCCTGGTGAGGACAGCGAAATCTTGCCTGTTGGTACTCTGGCACACATGGCTGACTTTATGTTAGGCTGCCTTTCCCGTGACCCACGCGTTGTACGCATTTTAGACAACACGGATTACTGGGTGTTCACCCTTCTGGACCCCCGCTACAAAGAGAATTTCTCATCTCTCATTCCTCCGGTGGAGAGGACAAGCAAAATGGTGCAATACCAGAAGGTTCTTGTTGAAAAATTGCTCCAAAATTTTCCATCTGACAACGCTGGCGGCAGAGTACGTGCTACCTTGGCCAACCGAGAAGGGGAGAAAAGGGGAGCACACAGCAGTTCCGAGAAAGGCAGGGCAACACTCTCCAAGGCGTGGGACACCTTCATGACACCCCGCCAGCACCCTCACCCTGATGCGCAGCCTAGTGTCACAAGGAGGGAAAAGTTTTGGAAGATGGTGAAGGAGTACGTAGCAGACCGTGTCAGCGTCCTCAATGATCCCTCTGTGCCTTACAACTACTGGGTGTCCAAGCTGGACACGTGGTATGAACTGGCACTCTACGCCTTGGAGGTGCTGGCCTGCCCTGCCGCCAGCGTTCTGTCTGAGCGGGTATTTAGTGCTGCTGGTGGCATCATAACAGATAAGCGTATCCGCCTTTCCACCGACAATGCTGATAGGTTGACACTTATAAAAATGAACAAGGCCTGGATTTCCCCTGACTTCTCCACTCCACTGGAGGAAAGCCCCGGGGGAACATAAACTCACTTTATATATGTTATTTACAATGATGGGAATACTCTGTATTCCCATTCACCCCTTCCACCCAAAAAACGGGTATATGGTTGACTCTTAATCTTCTCATCCTCCTCCTCCTCTTCCATATGCCCTGTGCTATAATTTTTATATAGGGCCAGCTCACCAGCGGGCCCTGTGATATAATTTTTATATAGGGCCAGCTCACCAGCGGGCCCTGTTTGACAATTTTTATATAGGTCAGCTCACCAGCGGGCCTTCTCATATAATGTTTTATTGGGTCAGCTCTCTAGCGGGCCCTCTCATATAATGTTTTATAGCGTCAGCTCACTAGCGGGCCTTCGCATATAATGTTTAGGATGGTCAGCTCCGCAGCAGACCCTCACCCATAATGTTTTAGACGGTCGGCTCAGCGCACGTTTCCCTCTTAATCATGGCCCCAGTTCAGAAAAATCGAGGAAATTTTTGGGAGAATTTGCCTTTGCGCACGTTTCCCTCTTAATCATGGCCTCAGTTCAATAAAATCAAGGAAATTTTTTGGAGAATTTGCCTCTGCGCACGTTTCCCTCTTAATCATGGCCTCACTTCAGAAAATCGAGGAAATTTTTGGGAGAATTTGCGGATGATATACAAGTAAATATACAGCAAATACTGTTTGGTAACAATTTTTCGCCTAAAGTCGTTTTTATCTTCCTTTTTGTGTGTTTTACGGTCAGTCTGTACAAATGGCGTACTACGGGCGAAAGATCGTTCCCAGCAGCGATGTTGGAGTCCAAGATGCATCCAGACATCCTCCCTATGCTGTCCCTGAACCATTTCTGTGGTGTTTCCATCCTTTTCTGCCCTTTTCCTATGGACCAGGCACCCTCCCCTCATCAGAGCAGGGGGTGCCTGGTGTAATGCTCGAGTCCTCCCATTGACTTCAATGGGGCTCGGGTGCTCGGCCGAGCACTCGAGCCTCCGGGGGCGCTCGGTCAGAGCACCCGAACACCCGAGCATTGGGGTGCTCGCTCATCACTAAAGAAAATGCCTTTTTTTTCATTAGAGCCACCTTCTGGAGGCATTTGTGCACTCCAGGCTTGGGGTAACAAGGCAAGTTACCCATCATTAGATGTGGCAGGGTGTCTTCTTTTCAAAATGGTATGGTTTGTGTACCCTTTCTTCACTTTTCTAGTTGTTATAACCATTTGTGCACAGAAAAGTAATGTTTGATAAAATGTTAGAAAAATTTGAGGTTGTAGAAGGTGTCGTTTTGCACTACTAGCGCCCCCTGAGGTAGTTAAACTCATACCAATGGGGTGTCATTTTTCTTCTAAGAGCACTAGCTAATGAATACAGTTGGAAATGCCATGGTTTGCACAAATTTCAGTACATTTGAAGGGGCAGAAATGTAAGAAAATGCCTTTTTTTTTTAATTAGCGCCACCTTCTGGAGGCATTTGTGCACTCCAGGCTTGGGTTAACAAGGCAAGTCACCCATCATTAGATGCAGCAGGGTGTCTTCTTTTCAAAATGGTATGGTTTGTGTACCCTTTCTTCACTTCTCTAGTTGTTATAACCATTTGTGTACAGACAAGTAATGTTTGAGAAAATGTTAGAAAAATTTGAGGTTGTAGTAGGTGTCGTTTTGTACTTCTAGTGCCCCCTGAGGTAGTTAAACTCATACCAATGGGGTGTCATTTTTCTCCTAAGAGCACTAGCTAATGAATACAGTTGGAAATGCCATGGTTTTCAAGTATTTTAGTACATTTGAAGGGGCAGAAATGTAAGAAAATGCCTTTTTTTTCATTAGCACCATCTTCTGGAGGCATTTGTGCACACCAGACTTGGGGTAAGAAGGCAAGTTAACCCTCATTAGATGCGGCAGGTGGTCTACTTTTCAGAAATATATAGTTTTATATAGTTATTCCACTGTTTTAGGGTAGTTTTACCACAAAAACCCTAGAATGCGCATATTAGTTTATAAAGTTGAAAATGTCATTTTGCGCTGCTGGTAATTAGGGCTCTACGCTAGCCATGGACGTAGGTAAAACTATACAAGTTTGGTATTTTTTTACTCGGGGGACTTGGGGCTTTTTCAAATAATTGAAACTTTTTCAATCAAGGTAAATGTTTTTGATACATATTATGTGATTTTAGTAAAATGAGTAAAATTTCACTTTTTTTTGTCATTATGACATCGTAGCTTTTTGCATGATGTAAAATTCTCTTCATGTAAGGTACCACAAGAAAGCTCAATTCGTTCTGAAAAAAACAATATATAGTTTTCCATATTTAACTAAAAATCCCCAGAGGAAATCAAGCATAAACAGAAGGATAGCAAAAATGCTGAAAAAGTGTATGGCCTGCAGGGTACAGGAAATGGCCCAAGCCTCTGGCACTAAAGGGGTTAAAAAGTTTCTGTTGCTTGTTTATTAACCCTCTAAGGACCATGCAAATCCACTATGATGTCATAGGACAGTGTATAACTATAACTGTCTAATGATTTCCAGGATGGGAGACCGCCTGGGAATACAAAATGCCGTAGGCTGATTTTTTGCTTTGTTTTTCATCCATCTACAAATTACATTGCAAAGTTTCTGTTGCTAGTTTATTAACCCTATGAGTGCCAGAGGGTGCAAAAAGCTTTGCTTTGCAATGCGTTACTTACTCCCTTTGGCACTCAAAGGATGGACGAAAAAAAACTTGGCACCAGGTCATGTGGGCCTTCATCCATGTTGCAGTCTCTGCCAATTTGTTTTCTCTTCCTAAGGACCATTCAAATCCACTATGATGTGATAGGACTGTGTATAACTATCTGGTGATTTCCTGGATGGGAGACCGCCTGGGAATACAAGGTGCCGTAGGCAGCTTTTTTGCTTAGTTTTTGCAGCCATCTCAAATTACATTGAAAAGTTTCATTTGCTTGTTTATTAACACTTTGAGTGCCAGAGGGGTGTGCAACGCTTTGCTTTGCAAAGCTTTGCATACTCCCTTTTGAACTCAAAGGATGGAAAAAAAAATTACTCCAGGTCTCTGGGGCCTTCATCCAAGTTGAAGTCTCTGCCAATTTGTTTTGCCTTCCTAAGGACCATTCAAATATACTATGATGTCATATGACTCTCTATAAATGTCTGTTTTTTCCAGGATGGGAGACTGCCTTGGAATGCAAGGTGACGTAGGAGACTTTTTTGACTAGTTTTTGCAGCCATCTACAAATTACATTGAAAAGTTTCTATTGCTAGTTTATTAACCCTTTGAGTGCCAGAGGAGTGCGCAACGCTTTGCTTTGAAAGGCTTTGCATACTCCTTTTGACACTCACAGGATAGAAGGAAAAAAAAAAAACATTGCACCAGGCCACTGGGACGTTCAGCCATGTTGAAGTCTCTGACAATTTGTTTTGTCTTCCTAAGGACCATTCAAATCCACTATGATGTCTTAGGACTGTGTATAACTGTCTGGTGATTTGCAGGATGGGAGACCGCCTGGGAATGCAAGGTACCGTAGGCTGCTCTTTTGCTTAGTTTTGCAGCCATCTCTAAATTACATTAAAAAGTTTCTGTTGCTAGTTTATTAACCCTTTGAGTGCCAGAAGGTGCAGAACGCTTTGCTTTGCAAGGCTTTGCGTACTCCCTTTGGCACTCACAGGATGGAAGGAAAAAAAAAACATTTCACTAGGTTTCTGGGACCGTCAGCCATGTTAAAGTCTCTGCCAATTTGTTTTGTCTTCCTAAGGACCATTAAAATCCACTATGATATCATAGGACTGTCTATGAAGGTCTTGTGATTTCCAGGATGGGAGACCACCTGGGAATACAAGGTGCCGTAGGCTGCTTTTTTGCTTAGTTTTTGCAGCCATTGTAGCCATCTCAAATTACATTAAAGAGATTCTGTTGCTAGCTAATAACCCTCTAAGTGCCAGAGGACTGCGCAACGCTTTGCTTTGCAAGGCTTTGCGTACTCCCTTTGGCACTCACAGTATGGAAGGGAAAAAAAACATTGCACTAGGTCACTGGGACCATCAGCCATGTTGAAGTCTATGTCAATTTGTTTTGTCTTCCTAAGGACCATTCAATACACTATGATGTCATAGGACTTTCTATAAATGTCTGTTCTTTCCTGTATGGGAGACCGGCTGGGAATGCAAGGTGCCGTAGGCTGCTTTTTTGCCTATTTTTTGCAGCCATCTTCAAATTAAATTGAAAACATTTCTGTTGCTAGTTTATTAACCCTGTGAGTGCCAGAGTGGTGTGCAATGCTTTGCTTTGCAAGGTTTTGAAAACTCCCTTTGGTACTTAAAGGATGGAAGGAAAAAAAATATTGCACCAGGTCTCTTGGTCCATCATCCATGTTGAAGTGTCTGTCAATTTGTTTTGTCTTCCTAAGGACCATTCAGATCCACTATGATGTCACAGGACTGTCTATAACTGCTCTTGATTTCCAGGATGGGAGACCGCCATAGGCAACTTTTTTGCTTAGTTTTTGCAGCCATCTCCAAATTACATTGAAAAAATTTCTGCTGCAAGTTTATTAACCCTTTGAGTGCCAGAGGGGTAAACAATGCTTTGCTTTGCAAGGCGTTGCAAATTCCCTTTGGCACTCAAAGGATGGAAGGAAAAAAAAATTGCACCAGGTCTCTGGGGTCTTCATCCATGTTGAAGTCTATGCCAATTTGTTTTGTCTTCCTAAGGATCATTCAAATCCACTATGATGTCATACGACTGTGTATAACTGTCTGGTGATTTCCAGGATGGAAGACCGCCTGGGAATACAAGGTGCCATAGGCTGCTTTTTTGCATTGTTTTCACCCATCTACATATTACATTGCAAAGTTTCTGTTGCTAGTTTATTAACCCTTTGAGTGCCAGAGGGGTGCACGACACTTTGATTTCAATTCATTGTGTACTCCCTTTGGCACTCAAAGGATGGAAGGAAAAAAAACATTGCACCAGGTCTTTGGAGCCTTCATCCATGTAGAAGTCTCTGCCAACTTGTTTTGTCTTCCTAAGGACCATTCAAATCCACTATGATGTCATAGGACTGTGTGTAACTGTCTGGTGATTTCCAGGATGGGAGACCGGCTGGGAATACAAGGTGCCGTAGGCTGCTTTTTTGCTCAGTTTTTGTAGCCATCTACAAATTACATTGAAAAGCTTCTATTGGTAGATTATTAACCTCTTGAGTGCCAGAGGGGTACGCAACGCTTTGCTTTGCAATGCGTTGCAATCTTCATTTGGCACTCAAAGAATGGAAAGAGTAAAACTATTGCACCAGGTCTTTGTGGCCTTCATCCATGTTGAAGTCTCTGCAGTATGTTTTGTCTTCCTAAGGACCATTCAGATTCACTATGATGTCATAGGACTGTGTATAACTGTCTCTTTATATCCAGGATGGGAGACCGCCTGGGAATACTAGGTGCCATAGGCTGCTTTTTTGCTTTGTTTTTCACCCATCTACAAATTACATTGAAAAGTTTATGTTGCTAGTTCATTAACCCAATGAGTGGCAGAGGGGTGCACAACACTTTGCTTTGCAACGCGTTGCATACTCTCCTTGACACTCAAAAGATGGAAGATAAAAAAACATTGCACCAGGTATCTGGGACCTTCAGCCATGTTGAAGTCTATGCCAATTTGTTTTGTCTTCCTAAGGACCATTCAAATCCACTATGATGTCATAGGACAATGTATAGCTGTCTGGTGATTTCTAGAATGGGAGACCGACTGGGAATACAAGGTGCCGTAGGCAGCTTTTTTGCTTTGTTTTTCAGCCATCTATAAATTACATTGAAAAGTTTCTGTTGTTTGTTTATTAACTCTTTCAGTGCCAGTGTGCTGCACAATGCTTTGCTTTGCAAAGTTTTGCGTTCGCCCTTAGGCACTCAAAGGATGGAAATAAAAAAAAATTGCTCCAGGTCTCTGGGGCCTTCATCCATGTTGAACTTTGCAATGTAATTTGCAGATGTCTGAAAAACAGAGCAAAAAGGAAGCCTACGGCACCTTGTATTCCCAGGTGGTCTCCCATCCTGGAAATCACCTGACAGTTATACACAGTCCTATGACATCATAGTGGATTTGAATGGTCCTTAGGAAGACAAAACATTTTGGCATAGACTTCAACATGGATGAAGGCCCCATATACCTGGTGCATTTGTTTTTTTCCTACCATCCTTTGAGTACCAAAGGGAGTACGCAACGCCTTCCAAAGTAATTGTTGCATACCCCTCTGGCACTCAAAGGGTTAATACAATAGCAACAGAATCCTTGCAATGTAATTTGTTCTTGGGTGAAAAACAAAGCAAAAAAAGTTGCCCACAGCACCTTGCATTCCCAGGTGGTCTCCCATCCTGTAAATCACCAGACAGTTATACACAGTCCTATGACATCATAACGGATCTGAATGGTCCTTAGGAAGACAGAACCAATTGGCAGAGGCTTCAACATGAATGAAGGCCCCAGAGACCTAGTGCAATTTTTTTTTCTTCCATACTTTGAGTGCCAAAGGGAGTAGGCAACGCCTTGCAAAGCAAAGCGTTGCACACCCCTATGGCACTCAAATGGTTAATAAATTAGCAACAGAAACTTTGCATTGTAATTTGGAGAGGGCTGCAAAAACAAAGCAAAAAAGCAGCCTATGGCACCTTGTACTCCCAGGCGGTATCCCATCCTAGAAATAACTAGACAGTTGACCTGATGCAATGCTATTTTTCCTTCCATCCTTTTAGTTTCAAAGTGAGTACGCAACGCATTGCAAAGCAAAGCATTGCACAGCCCTCAGTCACTCAAAGGGTTAATAAACTAGGAACAGAAAGTTTGCAATATAATTTGGAGATGGCTGAAAAAGAAAGAAAAAAAAAAACATTCTATGGCACTTTGTATTCCCAGGCGGTCTCCCATCCTAGAAATCACCAGCCAGTTATACACAGTTCTTTGACATCATAGTGGATTTGAATGGTCCTTAGGAAGACAAAAGAAATTGGCAGACACTTCAACATGGATGATGGCCCCAGAGACTTGGAGCAAGTTTTTTTTTTTCTTCCATCTTTTGAGTGCCAAAGTGATTATCTAATGCCTCACAAAGCAAAATGTTGCATACCCCTCTGTCAATCAAAGGGTTAATAAACTAGCATCAGAAACTTTGCAATGTAATTTGGAGATGGCTGCAAAAACTAAGCAAAAAAGTAGCCTAGTGCACCTAGTATTCACAGGCGGTCTCCCATCCTGGAAGTCACCAGACAGTTACAGACAGTCCTATGACATCATAGGGGTTTAGGCCCCAAGGACCTAGTGCAATTTTTTTCTTCCTTCCATCCTTTAAGTGAAAAAGGGAGTACGCAAAGCCTTGCAAAGCAAGGCATTGCATACTCCTCTGGCACTGAAAGGGTTAATAAATTAGCAACAGAAACTTTGCATTGTAATTTGGAGAGGGCTGCAAAAACTAAGCAAAAAAGCTGCCTACAGCACCTTGTATTCCCAGACGGTCTAGGATGCTGGAAATCACCAAACAGTTATAGACAGTCCTATGACATCATAGTTAATTTGAATGGTCCTTAGGAAGACAAAACAAATTGGCAGAGACTTCAACATGGATGAAGACCCCAGACACCTGGTGCAATTTTTTTTCCTCCCATCCTCTGACTGTCAAAGGGAGTACGCAATGCCTTGCAAAGCAAAGCGTTGCGTACCCCTATGGCAGTCACAGGCTTAACAAACTAGCAACAGAAGTTTTTCTATGTAATTTTAGATGGGTGAAAAAAACAAAGCAAAAAAGCATCCTACGGCAGCTTGTACTCCCAGGCTGTCTCCCATCCTAGAAATCAGTAGACAGTTATACACAGTCCTATGACATTATAGTGGATTTGAATGGTCCTTACGAAGCCAAAACAAATTGGCAGAAACTTCAACATAGATGAAGACCCTAAAGACCTGGTGCAATGTTTTTTTTTCCTTCCATCCTTTGAGTGCCAAAGGGAGTACGCAAAGCCTTGCAAAGCAAAGCATTGCACAGCCCTCTGTCACTCAAAGGGTTAATAAACTAGGAACAGAAAGTTAGCAATATAACTTGGAGATGGCTGAGAAAGAAAGCAAAAAGAAAAAAAACAGCCTACGGCACTTTGTATTCCCAGGCGGTCTCCCATCCTAGAAATCACCAGCCAGTTATGCAAAGTTCTTTGACATCATAGTGGATTTGAATGGTCCTTAGGAAGACAAAACAAATTGGCAGACACTTCAACATGGATGATGGCCCCAGAGACTTGGAGCAAGTTTTTTTTTTCTTCCATCTTTTGAGTGCCAAAGTGATTAGCGAACTCCTCGTAAAGCAAAGTGATGCGTACCCTCTGTCAATCAAAGGGTTAATAAACTAACAACAGAAACTTTACAATGTAATTTGGAGATGGATGCAAAAACTAAGCAAAAAAGCAGCATACGGCACCTTGTATTCTCAGTCTGTCTCCCATCCTGGAAATCACCAGACAGTTATAGACAGTCCTATGACATCATAATGGTTTGAATGGTCCTTCGGAAGACAAAACAAATTGGTAGAGACTTTAACATGGATGAAGGCCCTAGAGACCTGGTACAATTTTTTTCCTTCTGCCCTTTGATTGCCAAAGGGAGTACGCAATGCCTTGCAAAGCAAAGCGTTGCACACCCCTCTGGCACTTAAAGGGTTAATAAACTAATAACAGAAACTTTTCAATATAATTTGGAGATGGCTGCAAAAACTAAGCAAAAAAGCAACCTACGGCACCTCTTATTCCCAGGCAGTCTCCCATCCTGGAAATCACCATACAGTTATAAACAGACCTATGACATCATTGTGGATTTGAATGGTCCTTAGGAAGACAAAACAAATTGGCAGAGACTTCAACATGGATGAAGGCCCCAAAGACCTGGTGCAGTGTTTTTTTTTTTTCCTTCCATCCTCTGACTGCCAAAAGGCGTATGCAAAGCCTTGCAAAGCAAAGCGTTGCACACCCCTCTGACACTGAAAGGGTTAATAAACTAGCAACAGAAACTTTTCAATGTAATTTGGGTAAGGCTGCAAAAACTAATCAAAAAAGCAGTCTACGGTACCTTGTATTCCCAGGCAGTTTTCTATCCTGGAAATCACCAGACAGTTATACACAGTCCTATGACATCATAATGGATTTGAATGGTCCTTAAGAAAAGTGGCATAGACTTCAGCATGGATGAAGGCCTCAGAGATCTGATGTAATGTTTTTTTTTCTTCCATCCACTGAGTGCCAAAGGGAGAACACAACGCCTTGCAAAGCAAAGCGGTGCATACCCCTCTGGCACCCAAAGGGTTAATAAACTAGCAATAGAATCTTTCCAATTTAATTTGGGGATGGCTGCAAAAACTAAGCAAACAAGCAGCCTACAGCAAAATCACCAGACAGTTATTTACAGTCCTATGACATCATAGTGGAGTTGAATGGTCCTTAGGAAGACAAAACAAATTGGCAGATACTTCAATATGGATGAAGGACCCAGAGACTTGGTGCAATTTTATTATTTTTGCATCCATCCTTTGGGTGCCAAAAGGAGTAGGCAATGCCTTGCAAAGCAAAGCGTTGCTAACCCTTCTGGCAACCAAAGGTTTAATAAACTAGAAACAGAAACTTTTCAATGTAATTTGGAGACGGCTGCAAAAACTAAGCAATACCTTGTATTCCCAGGTGTTCCCCATCCTGGGAAACACCAGACAGTTATAGACAGTCCTATGATATCATAGTGGATTTGAATGGTCCTTAGGAAGACAAAACAAATTGGCAGAGACTTCAACATGGATGAATGCCAAAGAGACCTGGTGAATTTTTTTTCCTTCCTTCCTTTGAGTGCCAAAGGGAGTATGCAACACCTTGCAAATCAAAGCTTTTCCTACCCCTCTGGCATTCAAAAGGTTAATAAACTATCAACAGAAACTTTTCAGTGTAATTTGTAGATGGGTGAAAAAAACAAATCAAAAAAGCAGCCTACGGCACTTTGTATTCCCAGGCATCTCTCAATCTGGAAATCACCGACAGTTATACACAGTCCTATGACATCATAGTGGATTTGAATGGCCCCTAGGAAGACAAAACAAATTGGCAGAGACTTCAACATAGATGAAGGCCCCAGAGACTTGGTGCAGTTTGTATTTTTTCATCCATCCTTGGAGTTCCAAAGGGAGTAGGCAACGCCTTGCACAGCAAAACGTTGTGTACCCCTCTGGCACTTAAAGGGCTAAAAAACTAGCAACAGAAACTTTGCAATGTAATTTGTAGATGGCTTGAAAAACAAAGCAAAAAATCAGCCTATTCCACCTTGTGTTCCCAGGAGTTCTACCATCCTGGAAATCACAAGACAGTTATACACAGTCCTATGACATCATAGTGTATTTGAATGGTCTTTAGGTAGACATGACAACTTGGCATAGACTTCAATATGGATGAAGGCCCCAGAGACCTGATGCAATGTTCTTTTTTCCGACCATTCTTTGAGTGCCAAACGGAGAACGCAACGCCTTTCAAAGCAGACCGTTACATACCCTCTGGCACCCAATGGGTTAATAATCTAGCAACAGAAACATTTCACAGTAATTTGTAGATTGGTGAAAAACAAAGCAAAAAAGTAGCCTACAGCACCTTGTATTCACAGGCGGTCTCAAATCCTGGAAAACACCATACAGTTACACACAGTCCTATGACATCATAGTGGATTTTAATGGTCCTTAGGAAGACAAAACAAATTGGCATATACTTCAACATGGATGAATGCCCCAGAGACCTGATGCAATATTTATTTTTCCATCCATCCTTTTAGTGCCAAAGGGAGAACACAACTCCTTGCAAAGCAAAGCGTTGCACACCCCTCTGGCATTCAAAGTGTGGATTTGAATGGTCCTTAGGAAGACAAAACAAATTGTCAGAGACTTCAACATGGATGAAGGCCCACGAGACATGGTGCAATTTTTTTTCCTTCCATCCTTTGACTGCCAAAGGGAGTAGGCAACGCCTTGCAAAGCGTTGCAAAACCCTCTGGCACTCAAAGGGTTAATACACTAGCAACAGAAACTTTTAAATGTAATTTGTAGATGGCTGAAAAACAAAACAAAAAAGCAGCCTATTGCATTTGTATTCCCAGGCGGTCTCCCATCCTAGAAATCACCAGACAGTTATACACAGTGCTATGACATCATAGTGGATTTGAATGGTCCTTAGGAAGACATAACAAATTGTCATAGACTTCAACATGGATGAAGGCCCCAGAGACCTAATGCAATGTTTTTTTTTCCTTCCATCCTTTGAATGCCAAAGGAAGAACACAACGCCTTGCAATGCAAAGCGTTGCATACCCCTCTGGCACTCAATGGGTTAATAAACTAGCAACAGAAACTTTTCACAGAAATTTGTAGAAGGGTGAAAAAAAAAGCAACCTACGGCAATTGGTATTCCCAGGCGGTCTCCTATCCTGGAAATCACCAGACAGTTATACACAGCCCTATGACATCATAGTTTTTTGAATGGTCCTTAGGAAGACAAAACAAATTGGCAGAGACTTCAACATGGATGAAGGCCCCAGAAACTAGGTGCAATTTTTTTTTTTTTTTGCAACCGTCCTTTGAGTGCCAAAGGGAGTAGGCAATGCCTTACAAAACAATGCGTTGCGAACCCCTATGGCACTCAAAGGGTTAATAAACTAGCAACAGAAACTTTTCAATGTAATTTGGAGATGGCTGTAAAAACTAAGCAAAAAAGTCGTCTACGGCACCTTTTTTTCCCAGGCGTTCTCCCATCCTGGAAAACACCAGACAGTTATAGTCAGTCCTTTGACATCATAGTGGATCTGAATGGTCCTTAGGAAGACAAAACAAATTGGCAGAGACTTCAACATGGATGAATGCCAAAGAAACCTGGTGCAATTTTTTTTTTCCTTCCATCCTTTGAGTGCCAAAGAGAATATGCAACGCCTTGCAAAGCAATGCATTTCCTACCCCTCTAGCACTCAAAAGGTTAATTAACTAGCAACAGAAACTTTTCAATGTAATTTGAAAAGCAGCCTACTTCACCATGTATTCCCAGGCGTCTCCCATCCTGGAAAACACCATACAGTTATACACAGTCCTATGACATCATAGTGGTTTTGAATGATCCCAAGCAAAACAAAACACATTGGCAGAGACTTCAATATAGATGAAGGCTCCAGAGACTTGGTGCAATTTTTTTTCCTTCCATCTATTGAGTGCCAAAGGGAGTAGGTACATTTTGTAAAAGCAAAGCGTTGCGCACCCCACTGGCACTCAAATGGTTAAAAACTTGCAACAGAAACTTTTCAATGTAATTTGTAGATTGCTGAAAAAGAAAGCAAAAAAGCAGCCTACGACAGCATATATTCCCAGGCAGTCTCCTATCCTGGAAATCACCAGACAGTTATACACAGTCCTATGACATCACAGTGGATTTGAATGGTCCCTAGGAAGACATAACAAACTGGCTGAGACTTCAACATGGATGAAGGCCCCAAAGACCTGGTGAAATATTTTTTTTCCTTTCATCCGTTGAGTGCCAAAGGGAGTATGCAACACCTTGCAAAGCAAAGCATTTCCTACCCCTCTGGCACTCAACAGGTTAATAAACAAGCAACAGAAACTTTTCAATGTAATTTGTAGATGGCTGATAAACAAACCAAAAAAGCAAGCTATGGCACTTTGTATTCCCATGCGGTTTCCCATCCTGGATATCACAAGACAGTTATACACAATCCTATGACATCATAGTGGATTTGAATGGTCCTTAGGAAGACAAAACAAATTGGTAGAGACTTCAATATGGATGAAGGCCCCAGAGACTTGGTGCAATTTTTTTTTGGCTTTCATCCTTTGAGTGCCAAAGGGAGTAGGCAACGCCTTGCAAAGCAAAGCGTTGCTTACCCCTCTGGCACTCAAAGGGTTAAAAAAGTAGCAACAGAAACTTTGCAATGTAATTTGTAGATGGCTGAAAAACAAAGCAAAAAAACCCGCCTACAGCACCTTGTATTCCCAGGCGGTCTCCCATCCTGGAAATCACCAGACAGTTATACACAGTCGTATGACATCATAGTGGATTTGAATGGTCCTTAGGAAGACATTACAAATTGGCATAGGCTTCAGCATGGATGAAGGCCCCAGAGACCTGATGCAATGTTTTTTTTTCCTTCCATCCATTGAGTGCCAAAGGGAGAACGTAACGCCTTGCAAAGCAAAGCATTGCATACCCCTCTGGCACTCAAAGGGTTAATAAACTAGCAACAGAAACTTTTCAATGTAATGTGGAGATGGCTGCAAAAACTAAGCAAAAAAGCAAACTACAGCAACTTGCATTCCCAGGCTTCTCACATCCTGGAAATCACCAGACAGTTATACACAGTCCTATGACATCATAGTGGATTTGAATGGTCCTTAGGAAGACATTACAAATTGGCATAGGCTTCAGCATGGATGAAGGCCCCAGAGACCTGATGCAATGTTTTTTTTTCTTTCCATCCATTGAGTGCCAAAGGGAGAAAGCAACGTCTTGCAAAGCAAAGCATTGCATACCCCTCTGGCACTCAAAGGGTTAATAAACTAGCAACAGTATATTTTCAATGTAATTTGGAGATGGCTGCAAAAACTAAGCAAAAAAGCAACCTACAGCAACTTGTATTCCCAGGCGTCTCCCATCCTGGAAATCTCCAGACAGTTATACACAGTCCTATGACATCATAGTGGATTTGAATGGTCCTTAGGAAGGCAAAACAAATTGGCAGAGACTTCAACATGGATAAAGGCCCCAGAGACCTGGTGCAATTTTTCTTTCCTTCCATCTATTGAGTGCCAAAGGGAGTAGGCAACACCTTGCAAAGGAAAGCATTGCACACCCATCTGGCAATCAAAGGGTTAATAAACTAGCAACAGAAATTTTTCAATGTAATGTGGAGATGGCTGCAAAAACTAAGCAAAAAAGCAAACTACAGCAACTTGTATTCCCAGGCTTCTCACATCCTGGAAATCACCAGACAGTTATACACAGTCCTATGACATCATAGTGGATTTGAATGGTCCTTAGGAAGACATTACAAATTGGCATAGGCTTCAGCATGGATGAAGGCCCCAGAGACCTGATGCAATGTTTTTTTTTCTTTCCATCCATTGAGTGCCAAAGGGAGAAAGCAACGCCTTGCAAAGCAAAGCATTGCATACCCCTCTGGCACTCAAAGGGTTAATAAACTAGCAACAGTATCTTTTCAATGTAATTTGGAGATGGCTGCAAAAACTAAGCAAAAAAGCAACCTACAGCAACTTGTATTCCCAGGCGTCTCCCATCCTGGAAATCTCCAGACAGTTATACACAGTCCTATGACATCATAGTGGATTTGAATGGTCCTTAGGAAGGCAAAACAAATTGGCAGAGACTTCAACATGGATAAAGGCCCCAGAGACCTGGTGCAATTTTTCTTTCCTTCCATCTATTGAGTGCCAAAGGGAGTAGGCAACACCTTGCAAAGGAAAGCATTGCACACCCCTCTGGCAATCAAAGGGTTAATAAACTAGCAACAGAAATTTTTCAATGTAATTTGCAGATGGCTGAAAAACAAAGCAAAATAGCAGCCTACGGCACCTTGTATTCCCAGGCGGTCTCCCATCCTGGAAATCACCAGACAGTGATAGAAAGTCCTATGACATCATAGTGGATTTGAATGGTCCTTAGGAAGACAAAATAAATTGGCAGAGACTTCAACATGGATGAAGGCCCCAGAGACCTGGTGCAATTTTTTTTCTTCCATCCTTTGAGTGCCAAAGGGAGTATGCAAAACCTTGAAAAGCAAAGCGTTGCGCACCCCTCTGGCACTCAAAGGGTTAATAAACTAGCAAAAGAAACTTTGCAATGTAATTTGTAGATGGCTGAAAAACAAAGCAAAAAACCAGCCTTCGGAACTTTGTATTCCCAGGCTGTCTCACATCCTGGAAATCACAAGACAGTTATACACATTCCTATGACATCATAGTGGATTTGAATGGTCCTTAGGAAGACAAAACAAATTGGCAGAGACTTCAACATGGATGAAGGCCCCAGAGACTTGGTGCAATTTTTTTTTTGCTTTCATCCTTTGAGTGCCAAAGGGAGTATGCAAAGCCTTGCAAAGCAAAGCACTGAGCACCCCTCTGGCACTCAAAGGGTTAATAAACTAGCAACAGAATATTTTCAATGTAATTTGGAGATGGCTGCAAAAACTAATCAAAAAAGTAGACTACAGCACTTGTATTCCCAGGCGTCTCCCATCCTGGAAATCACCAGACAGTTATACAGGGTAGGCCGGCTGGTAGTCGCATCTAACTTAAACACCGCCACGGAGACGAGAGAGCTGATCTGAGCGGGAGGCCAGCGGGAGCAGAGTCAGTCAGCAGACGCCAGTCACGTCGGCCAGTCGCCAGACACAGTGAGGGCACAGGGAAGAGGGGAAAACAGGCAAAAGGGTTGATCAAGACAGGGAGAAAGGCAAAAGGGGGATCATTCAAGAGGGATAAAGAGAGGTAAGGGGCAGAAAGGCAAAAGGGGGTTCAAGAGGGGTAGCTAAAGAGGTAAGAGGGAAAAAAAGGCATAAGGAGGCGAATCAAGAGGGGGATTAAGAGCGGTTGAGAGGCAGAGGGGGGGTCAAGAGGAAGAAAAAGAGGCAAATGGGAGAAAAAAGAGGCAAAAGGAGGAAGGATCAAGAGGCAAAAGGAGGGGGGACCAAGAGGCAAAAGGAAGGGTGGGATCAAGAGTCAAGAAGGGGAGAGAGAGGCAAAGGGGGGATCAAGAGTCAATGAGGGGGCAAAGAGGGGATCAAGACAGGAGGGAATGGGGGAGGAGAGAAAAAGGCAAAAGGATGGGGATCAATGTGGGGAAGAAAAAGGCAGAAGGGGGAATCAGGAAGGGGAGAGAGAGAGGCAAGGGGGGTAGAAGCAAAATGGGGGATCAAGAGGGGAAGAATGGCAAAATGGGGGATCAAGAGGGGGATAATGGTAAAAGGAAGATCAAGAGGAGTAAAGAGGCAACTTGGCAAGAGGGGGCATCAAGAGCGGGTGAAAGAGGCAGATGGGGTCAAGAGGGGGGAAAAAGAGGCAAATTGAGGGGGGATCATGAGGCAAAAGGAGGGGGATCAGGAGGGGGAGAAAGAGGCATAAGGGTGGGATCAAGAGTTAAGAAGGGGAGAGAGAGGCAAAAGGGGGGGATCAAGAGTCAAGGAGGGGGAGAAAGGGGGATCAAAAGGGAGAGAAAAAGCAAAAAGAGGGGGCTTAAGAGTCAAGAGGGGGAGAATGAAGCAAAAGGTGGGAATCAAGAGGGGGAGAAAGAGGCAAAAGGGGGTAATCAAGAGTCAAGAGGTGTTGTATATATGTGTGTGTGTATATATATATGTATATATATATATATATATATATATATATATATAGTTAAGTTCAAATAAAGCAGTGTTTAATGTGGTGTGTCAACATTTCAGTGCAGCCATGTGCACTTTCATCAGCACATGGCTGCACTGAAATGTTGACACCACATTAAACACTGTTTTATTTGAACATAACTGTGCGAGTGCTGGTTGATTTAATCTTTTTGGTACGCTTATGAGGATTCCACTCAACTTCAGCACCCAGATTGTCTCTGTTTAAAGGGGATGTATTACCTTACCAAAAGTTTCCCTTAATCTGTTTGTTTTAGATATTGTAACAATGCTGTGTTGTTTTTTTTAAAAATGCTATAGAAATGTAGTTTGAGAGATTTCTTTTCCCCCTTGACGTCTTCTCCTCATTCTGACCGGCAAGACTTTTGCTGACGAGAATACAGGAGAGATCCTCCTCCACGCTGGTCTGTCTGTAAACTATATAAATCTCATTGGCTAGATATCAATCTCTGCCAGTGAAAGTGCTGCAGCTTACAGACAGACCAGTGTGGAGGAGGATTCTCCTGCATTCTCGTTGGCAAGCGTCTTGACAATCACAATGAGGAGAAGACGTGGAGGGGGAAAAAGAAATTTCTCAAACTGCATTTCTATAACGTTTAAAAAAACAAAAAAAACACAGCATTGTTACAATATCTAAAACAAACAGATTAAAGGAAACTTTTGGTAAGGTGATACATCCCCTTTAAGTGCTCTGGTGGTAGCATATAACTCTGTATTGTCTTATGGTGACATCTAACTGTATTGCTCTGGTGGTGGCATATAGCTCTTTTTATTGCTCTGGTGGTGGTGACATATAACTGTATTGCTGTGCTGGTGACATATCACTGTATTACTCTGGTGTGGCATATAATTGTATTGCTCTGGTGGTGACATAGGGCACACAGGGGCTCACAGTGCAGCCCCGGCTTCATCAACTTGCAACATTGAGTGGTTCTGCCCCTTTTGTGGCTCTGCCCTCACCGACCCACAACTATGGCCAGTATTTTTTTGAGGAAAATGTCTCAACCCCGGGGGGGCATCAAAATGCACTTTTGCTTGTGTAGACAAAAATCCTTGCACCGGCCCTGCCTGGCATAACTGTAACCATGACACTTAGGGTCCCCAATGCCCCTTTTCCACTCCCTGCTAAGGACTTGTGACAACTTGCAGACAGTTTAATAATAATGACCACACTGCTATGTGTGGTCACTGCACCACATAGTGTGCAATGGGTAGACATGAACTGCAACATCCTGACATATACTGAATGGCTATCAGGTATTAGGCATTAGGGGAGGGAAAGATGAACGAGATGGATCACTAGAAAATGTAGTTACATGATCTTCCAGTGCCTGGACCCTACAGCAAGAAGGTGATGGTGAGCCAGGTGTTTTGCTCACCATTGTACATTCAGCCTCTATTCTTCCTCCTATTTGATTTCCTCCTCACTATTCAGGGGATACAGCAACAAAGGTACTTGATGTCTTTGGTGGGGGTTTGACTTTAACATGTTTCACATAAGTGTCATGGTGTCTGTGTTTCATGTGTGCTATAAGGGCAGTTGTGCCAAGGTGTGTTCCCTTGTTTTCCTTTATCACTGATTTATCACATATTGCTCTGTTGAATGGCATTTTTCTTCTTCTCCTCCACATTCCCCTGCAATTGCTGGGGAAGAGGATGCTGCTGTTGCTGCTACCACCTCAGAATCAAGACTGCAACCAGGACCAGGAGTATTGCTGCTGGCAAGTGCAAGATGTCCTAGTCCCGCATCACTGGGGATCCATTTAAAAGGTAGCACGCAAAAGAGCGTGCAACCACATGACACATTTACTATGTCGCCATGATAAAAATGGCGACATGAGAATCTTGCACTGCATGACATCACAAGAGTCTCATGCCATGTACTGAATGGCTGCATACCTTTAAGCAGTCATCCCCTCCAGAATAACTATAGAGCCTGTAGCCGAGAGCGGATCCTCTGTCAATCTCTTCACTCACCGGGTGGCATGAAAAGGCTGTCCCGGACCATCTGCAAAGCACAAATAATAATTGTAGCACCATCTCTGCCAAAGTGGACATTGTACTGCATGTTCTTCACACAGAGAAGGGGAGAGAGAGTAGGGGCAGTGCTCAGCAAGACTGGGATGAGCCTTTCCTTCTTCTCCGCTGCCACCAGATGGGTAAGGATAATGGGAGTTGTAGTGCAATACTCTTTTTGAAGCAATAACCTCATCCCAGTCTTGCTGCGCTCTACCCTGGCTCTCTCTCCCCTTTTTTTTTATCATGGCGACATAGTTAATGTGTCATGTGGTCGCACACTTTTTTGCATGCAACCTTTTAAAAGTGTACCAAGGCATACAAAAATAAACTAAAGACAATTAATACATTTTACTGGATATTGACAAGGAACTGGAGAGTTCAAAGCTTGCTGTTTGCATTAGTGGTTATATAGAACATATTTTAAGTATATAGCTGTACTATAGGTGTATAGCTGTTCACTTAATGCAAATTACAGGCTGATTATCTCCATAAGAACCAATGACATGCCAGTCATCTGCCATGGGTTAATGATCACAGAGTGCTTAAAAGCACATTGTGATAATTGCAGTAAGGCTGGACTGGAGAAGTCAGTTTCAGCAATTCCCTGGTGGCTCAGCACATGTGATCACTGCTACGTTTTCAGCATTTTTGCTATCTATCTGTTTATAAGGATTTAGATCAACATCAAAGTTTTTTATTTGCACAGACCAATTTATATACATATACTGAAGTTTCATTCTTTCAGTGCCAGGATCTTGGGCCATTTCCTATGCCCTCAAGGCCAGCCACATTTTCAGCATTTTTGCCATCTGTTTAGATATGATTCCTGCAGGTATCTTTATAGTTACATATGGAAATCCATATATCTTTTTCTCAGGACAAACTGAGATTTCGCATGGTGCCTCTTATGAAGTAAATTTTGCAATGTGTGACTAGCTATGATATCATAATTACAAAAAAAGTCAAAAATTACTAATTTCGCTAAAATTAAAAACATTTATGTTGTTTGTGAAAGTTTGTATTATTTGATAAAGCCCTGAATCTCCCAAGTACAAAAATACCAAATATGTATTTGCATGAACTGCACAGACCCCTAATTACCAGAAGTGCAAATTGGTATTTTCAACTTTATAAACTAAAATGCACATTTCAATGGTTGCATGGTAAAACAACCCTAAAACAGCTGCATAACTATATAAAACTATATATTTCCTGAAAACAGGTATCCCAGTACACCAAATGAGGGGGCATTTGCCTTTCTGGATAGCCCAGTGTGAACAAATGTTTCCAGAAAGTGGTATAATAAAGGGGACAAAAATGACATTTGTACATTTCCACCCTCTCAAATGAACTGAAATCTTTGAAGACTGAAATGTCCTAGTGCATTCATGATTTACGGCTCATATAAGAAAAATGGAGCCTCATTGGCATGAGC
This sequence comes from Rhinophrynus dorsalis, assembly GCA_037306005.1. Classification (NCBI taxonomy): domain Eukaryota; kingdom Metazoa; phylum Chordata; class Amphibia; order Anura; family Rhinophrynidae; genus Rhinophrynus; species Rhinophrynus dorsalis. The sequence continues at coordinate 73,754,050 of CM074719.1, read as the reverse complement.
TGACATATTGTAGGGGGTGCCAGAAGCCCAAAACTACACTAACATCAACTTCTTTTTTTCTTGCATTTTTTGAAACGTGACTTACCTGCACAAAAACTGTTGTAATGGCTACAGAAATGAGGAAAGGGTAGATAAAACATACAGTTCTTGAAATAAGATAACCTGCAGCATCAAATGAGGTGTCTTTTTCCTTTCTACCCCTAGCTTATAATAATAACTAGTATTTATATAGCGCCTTTCTCCCAGCGGGAATCAAAGAACTTTCAGCGCACGCTCTCGGAATTAACCAAATCGGCAGCTGAAATAATAGGTGTTACTATTACCCAATCAATGGTATTCATTTATCGACCTCAGAAGGATAAAGGGCTGAGTTGACCCTGCCAGGATTCGAACCTGCAACCTTGAGGTTGAATAGGCTCCATAGTCAGGGAATTTACCACTGAGCTATCTCACCAGCTTGGTGTGTATAAACATTTACAGAAGGTAGTGCTAAAAGAAAATAAATGTCATTTGTTATATTTCCACTCCTTTAAACGTACTGAAATCTTTGAACACTATGACATTTCCAAGTTTATTCATTAGCTACTGCTCTTATGAGAAAAACTGGAGCCCATTTGGTATTAGGTCACATACTTTATGGCGTGTCAAAAGTACAAAAGACACCTACATGTTTTACTTTTTGAAAATGGCTTCCTGTACGAAAATGGTAATAAACACTAGAGATAGGAAGGAAAGGTATGCAAGTTATAGTTTTTGAAAATAGACATTCACCCACATCAAATGAGGGTTCACATGCCTTACTAAACCTAGAATGAACTGCACAAACATTTCCATAAGTTGACGCCATAGGAAAAAAATATGGTTTTCTACATTTCTGTCACTTCAAAAATACTACAACTATAGGATTTATTACTGTATTAAGTACCTGCTACCAACCTGAGAAAAATGGTACTCCATTTGCGTGTATTAACATAAACTATGAGGTTGCCAGAAACACTAACATACACCTGCCACTTTTGTTTTGAAATTATGTGTCTGCACTAATATGGTCAACCGTTACAGATACACAAGAAATGTAGCCAATATATTCCAGTTTTTGAGATAAACATTCACCCACATCAAATGAGGCATCATTTACCTTTCTACCCCTAGACTGGTGTGCATAGCTGTCTCCAGAAAATGTCACTATAGGAAAAATATGAGCTATTTCACATTTCCACCTCTTCAAACATACAGATAGATTTGAAAAACATGGAATTTATGGTTATAATATTTAGCTACTATTCCTCCAAGAAAAGCACTTGCTAATATGAGTTGATATACTGTAGGGGGGTGCCAGAAGTACAAAACTTCCACAACAACAATTTATAATGTTTCATACAATATGTAAAATGGTTATTACAACAAAAAGCTTGGTAAATAGACAACTATCCTTATCAAAGCACTTCACAGACACTAAAATGGCTCAACACATGGGACAGCCTAATGTATTCATGACCTACTGCCAGCCCATGAAAAATGGTACCCCACTGGTATGAATTGACATACCATATTGGATGACAGGAATGTGGCTACCAGTGAAAGCAGCATGAGGAAGTAAACAGTGTACACTAGCGGTCAAAAGTTTGAGAACACCTCAATTTTTGTTACTTTTAGTTATTGCCATATAACTTGTCAAAAACATTAGAAAAACATGTAAACATTGCATATTTCTAAAACCTAGACAAATACTATAATCTATTTAGCAGGGTTTTTTTTAGCTTTTGTAGATGTGTAAAAGATTTTTAGTGCCAAAGTTAAAAAAAAGTGCATTTGTTACATTTGTTTCATCATATTTTATAAATTGTTTTACAGGAAATTTGATGAAAATAATGGTGTCTTTAGAAAGCCCATATTATGGCAAAAAAAACAGTACATAATATATGTGGGTACATTAAATGAGTAAGCGGAAATTTACAGCTAAACACAAACACAGAAGAAGTGATTAAACAGCCATGGTCCTTCTGGACCATGGCTGTTTTAACACTTCTGGACCATGGCTGTTTAACACTTCTATTGTGTTTGTGTATAGCTGTGATTTTCCTCTTACTCATTTAATGTACAAACATATATTATATACTGTTTTTCTTGCCATAAATTTTTAAACGTTGGCACTAAAAATCTTTTACACATCTAGAAACGCTAAAAAACCCCTGCTAAATAGATTATAATATTTGTCTTGATTTTAGAAATACCCAATGTTTATATGTTTTTCTAATGTTTTTGTCAAGTTATATGGCAATAACTAAAAATAGCAAAAATTGCAGGGTCCCAAAACTTTTGACAGGTAGTATATGTGGGATTCTATGGCTACCAGTTGAAATAAGCTAGGGGATGAGCCTTTGTATGTGCTGACCTGTGACTGCCAGTGTAACCAGGCTTGAGGGGGGCAGGCAGTATGTGTGGGTATTTCTGACTACCAGTGGGCAGAGGAACAAGGCTGGGGGGTCAGTAGATATGGAAGTCAAGACACTTCCTGGCCCCCCAACATGGTATGAATAAAAAAGTAATGCAAAAAAATCATAATCCTTTTTGTGCCACAGAGGGTCCAACATATTGCTTTTCAATGCATTGGAAACCCCCCACCCCCCATGGCACACAAAGGATTATTTTATCTTTTAATTATTTTATTTATACAGGTTGTGTTTGGGCAGCATCAGGACCCTTCCTGTTCCCCAGCCACACCATGGCATACACAGGTTTTTTCCCCATTCTTTTTTTCATCCAGACCTCAGTGGTGTGGGGGGGGCATCAGGACTCCTCCTGATGCCATCCCAAGGTGGTCTGCATAAAAAGTAATCCTGTGTGTGCCAAAAGGTGGGGGGTCCAATGCATTGTAAATGGTTAACTTTTTTTCCCATTATTTTTTATTCAGCCCTCATTGTGAGTAGCATCAAGACTCTTCTTATAATGGCCCCCAGATAAGGTCTGTATAAAACTTCCCGTGGAGGGTTAATTTTCTTTTTTTTTTTTAATTCAGACCTCATGGGGGGGCATCAGGACCACTCCTGAAGCTCTCCCATGCATGTCTGCATAGAAAGGTAAACTTGTGTGTGCCACGGGGGAAGGTCAATCACTTTGCAAAGCAATATGTTGAACCCTCCACACTCCAAACCCCCACAGGGTTATTTTTTTATATACATTTTATTAAGATCTCATTGGGGGAAACAGGACCCCTCCTGATGCCCCCCCTAGGAGATCTGCATAAAAGTGAAAATGTAAAAGAAATAAAATTAATCTTCTGTGTATCACAGGATGTCTCTGTGGCCCTCACAGGGCTGATTTTTTTTATATATGTATATTTTTTTATCGGACCTCTTTGGCATTACCATTAGGCAATATAGGCAACTTCCTAGAGCTCTAAGTTCTGAGTGGTTCCTCAGCTGTGCTGGCCACACCCTTATTTTGCTTTGCAATGTGCTGGAGACCTTCCTAGCATCCAACAGGTTCATATACAAGCAATCTGTATCGTAACGCATACGTTGTGCTTATTGCATTGTTGAATGCATGCTGTGCTGTGTTATCACTCTTCTGACATCAGTACTTTCTATGTAACTTGAAACCAACTGTCTTCATTCAATAGTTATGAATTGGATGCACACAGACAGATCTGTATGTATAAAAATAAGAGCTCATGGAGCCATTACATACACTCTTTTTCTCTCCCATCCTTTGGTAGTTATGGGACTACTGCTGTATGCTAACAGTCATGGGGTCTCTGCTCTGTGAAGGACTATGTCTACCTCCATCTGCTGGAGAACTGTATCAGTTCTGGTAGAGAAGCTTCAACTCACACAGTTCTCCAACACTTGAAGGTAGGCATACTCACTGCACAGAATGGGCTGGGGAGATCACATGACTATTAGTAGGCTTCATACTGTAGAGCAGTAACCCTGCCAAATTGTGTAAGACAGAGGGAGTGTATGTGCAATGGATCAATGAGCACTGCCATATATTTATATTCTGAACAATGAAGACGTAAGAAGTGAAAAAAAATGATTTCTTAATTATCAAACTTATTAAAGAAATGTGTATAGGACATGCCAAAAATAATTAAAAAAATGTATGCATGCATTCATTAGCAAACAAAGGACTATGCCATCATTGAAAGAGTAAAACACCTGAAATGGAAATGGGCAGGCCACATAGCAAGAAGACCTGAGGGTAGATGGAATGGATTCCACTTAAATGCCCAAGAAGACCAAAGACAAGATCAGTAGATGAAATTACCAAATTTGTTGGTACACAGTGGCAACAAAAGGCACAAGACCAATGCTGTTGGAGGCTTGCTGAGGAGGCCTTCATCATGCAGTGGATCAACAACAACTGCTGCTGATGACTATAACAATTATATATGAGCTACAAGGTTTAAAATCACTGTCTCTGATGGCATTACCACTCAAACTGGCAACTAGCCCTTCCTACTAAGTGAAGCAAAAGTCAATCAACTGCCACTGCCCTTATCCTATCCTTGGTACTCCAGGGGCAACACTGCAGCAGGCAAAACACATCTGGCAGCAGGCGCAGGCAGCTGACCTGTCCTGCTCCCGCTATTACCCTCTTCTTCCTCCAGTGAGATTAATTTCCCCAAGATCCCAATTAGTGATTTAGGGGGACTGGCCAGCATTAGGTCTGTAGTGGTGACTTCCTCCTCAGAATCACTAGACACATAAGGGTTGCTCCAGCTCCTTCTTTTATTGTTAGTAAACCTGCTCATATAATTGCTGTATTTAAAGCAGATCTTCCCGCAAAAAAGCAGAAAACAACGTGTTTTTTCGGGAACACGATGGGACCTTTCGCCCTACCCCAATAATAAATAAAACTAAGTTTGAAATAAAAGGATAGAACACCACAATATGGGATACTGAATGACGGGGATGAGATATAGATGTAAGTGAATAATGGTAGGGAGCTGGCAAGCGGGACTACTATATGAGGGTGACCATAGGTATAGAGTGTGCTACAACCTAACTAAGGAGGACCTCTCAGTCCATCTGAACTCAGAATCTGCAAAAGAAGGGATATAATGACTACAGTGTGGAAGCCCAAAGATACATTGCCCCCAGCAATGTGCTCACAAAATAAATTCTTGGTAGACTGCCCACCAAGACACTTTGTTATGGGTTGAGTTTACGGAACGATTATTGGGTTAGTTGGTGCACTGCTAACTTCTGCTGTCTCTTCCATCTGTGGTTCTTGTTCCAGCTGCTACACTTCTCTAATCTCTATCCATTTACAGCTGCTTCAATGTATTTCATGTTGAGCCACCATGCACATGTTCTGTCTTATTCTTCTCCATCATTTAATGTGAGATGTAAGTCCTTTCTATAAATCTGTGTGTGTGTTTGTGTCTTAAAAAAGGATCATGCAGTAAGAAAGGTGATAAATGTATTTTTATTTAAAATGAAAAAACATTCAATGATACAAAATATATGAGAACATTTTTTAAAAATTAATGCTTTTCTGAGCTCTCAAACACCCCTTTTCGTGATTATTTAAAATGTTTCAAAAGAACACCAAATATAACAGGACATCTATTTAAATATCATTCAGCAAATCAGGAGGTAGAATGATACCATATTCTTATCAAAGCAATCATATACACAGGGCAACACATGTTAATATTGGTAATTTTATTGTAGTAGGTCGTATACTTCACAGACTAAATATTGGGGCTAAATTAAAATGAGAAATGTGAAAATGGGGCAAAAGGATCCAGTCCTGGAAATCCTTGTGGGTTACTATAACCATACATACAATGGTTTCCCCAGACAATCATTTCCTGAGCCATGAAGATGTAAGAAGTGAAAAAATTGATTTCTTAATTATCAAACTTATTAAAGAAATGTGTATAGGACATGCCAAAAATAATTTTATTAATAATTAAAAGATGTATTAACACATTGAAGATAGTTACCAGGGAGAACATTAGATGTGGATATAGTATGACACTACTTTTGCAATGAGTTTAAAATCAGCCACAGTATAACTGCCAATCATGCACAAAAGCATGGGCGTATTGTCCTATTGGGGGATCAGGCATCCCCTGGTGGGCGGCTACATCATAGGCTGGTTGGGGAGATCACAGGATCTCAACTGAGAGTCCCAGAATATTTTAAAGGAGAGTTCTCTACTGACTTTGGCACAGGCACTCTCAGTAACAGTCATCGCATTCCTTGCTAAAGCAGGATATGATATAATATCCTGGCGTCTGCAATCCCTTGCCGCAGAGGGACAACAAGGGGGCGTTGATAGGGACCTTGGTGCTGGGGGCTGCACTTACCTCTCACTCCCCACACTGTACCACCAGGAAATGCAAGAGAGGAGGAAGAGACACGTAGCTAGATGATGTGTTGAGAGGCAGAGGAAAAGAGGAAACAAAAGAGACTAGATGGATAGGGAGGTGGGTAGGAGAAAGGCAAGGGACTGAGGGGGTCTGACTGAGCAAAATTAGGGAAAAGGGGAAAAGCAATGGGAGAGTGTGGAGGGGGAACAGAGAAAAGAGGGAATGAAATAGACTGAAGGAGAAAGGGAGAGAGGAAGCAGCAAAGGGGCCTGTAGGTAGAAAGTGAAAGGGGGAAATAGTCTGGGAATCTGGGAATGAGAGTGTAGAAAAGGGCTGGGGAAGAGAGAGTGGAGGAAAGGGGGTGGGAGTTTCTAGAGTTGTATTTAACACTATGAGTTCCAGAAATGAGTGCCAAAATTGTGTTTGCATATATATATATATATATATATATATATATATATATATATATATATGTGTGTGTGTGTAAAATACCAAACAAAATAAGTATCTTGTAATACCTTTTTTATTGGACTAACAGAATTTTGGATTGACAAGCTTTCGGGAGAACCTCCCTTTCTCAAGTCTAAAGGGAGGTTCTCCCTAAAGCTTGTCAATCCAAAATTCTGTTAGTCCAATAAAAAAAGTATTACAAGATACTTATTTTGTTTGTTATTTTAGATCTGCATCACTGGACTAATACGGCTACAATCTCCACTCTACTATATATATATATATCAGGTCTTATAATTTTAAGTCCTTTGCTACTAGCCAGACCTGAAAAGTTACTCGCCACTGCAAGCCAAAACATACCCACCAGGGCTGAATTTCTACTCACCAGGGCTACATTTTCACTCACCATTGGCTAGTGGCGAGTGGAAATTTTGAGCCCTGATATATATATATATATATATATATATATATATATATATAAAAGAAGACTTGCAAAACACACCCAGGGGCTGCAGTAAAATGGATTACTGCTCCCGTTGGGTGATTCAATGGGGGTGTGATTTTTGGCCCACCCCCACTATCCAGCCCGCCCACCACTATCTAAGGCTGAAAAAAAATGGCTGCCACTCACTCCTACACCACAGACACACACACATGTCCCCCCACACACACTGGCAGATACATACACACATATACACACACACACACACACGCTGAGCAGCTGAGGATGATGGGAACCATGTTCAAGCTACAGCTGGAAGGCCATGGTCCAATCTGTATGATGCAGCTTCTTCATTCCCTGTCTGTGAGCCTACACAGCCCTGCCAATTAGTACAAGTGAGCTGATTTCTAAACAATCAACAGGCAGGATGCTGGCTTGCTGGGAAAGTGGAAACAACGACAGAGAGGTGATCAGGCAGTGCAGAGCAGGGCTTCAGCTGAGCTGGTAAGTGGCAGAGACATGGGTGTGACTGTATATTTATATATTGCACAAAGAGAGAGAATGAGAGCAGATTGTTTGTCAGTCTGTCTGTAAGTAGAGGTGCCAGTTCCTGCAATCATCTCCATGCTGTACATAGCTCACTGTATAGCATGTATGACAAATCATTTATATATGGTCTGGCATTGTATAGTATTCAGTCTGTGTATAAGGACTGGCCCTATACAGTGTAGGAGGGACAGTCCCTGTTTGAGACCCAAATCCCTCTGCTCCTCTATTTAGGAGATCACTCTGTGTGATGTATATACAATAGGCTGACCAGACCTCACCTTTAACCGGGGACACATAGGAAATAGGCATATTTCAGGAGTGCACTAAAATCAAAGCAGCCCTGCAGTATGCATTTTTCATATGCATCCCTGGTTAAAGGTGAGGTCTGGTCACCCTAATATACAAGTGTATCAGATTGCTCCACTTCAGTAAAACCTACAGTATTGTAGGTATAAACTTCTGTATATATCTGTTTAATTAGTCTGTGTAAAAAATACTTTCATCTTCTAAATCATTCACTTACAGAAAGAGTAACTTAAAAAATCCCTCTGCTCCTCTATTTAGGAGATAACACTGTGTGGTGTATATACCAGTGTATCAGATTGCTCCACATCAGTAAAACCCACAGTAATGAGGGTATAAACTTCTGTATATATCTGTTAAATTAGTCTGTGTAAAAGATACTTTCATCTTCTAAATCATTCACTTACAGAAAGAGTAACTTAACCATTTCAATGCCAGAGAAGACGCAATGGATTGCATACACCAGGCACTCAAAGGGTTAAAAATTCTCTACAATGGTCTGGCGCTGTACAGCAGTGGTTCTCAACCTGTGCTCTCAGTGGCTAAGAGCACAGGTGAGTTAATCAATACGACTGAGCCTCTGATCAACACACTTGTGTTCTAGCAGGGAAATTCCTGGCCTGTTAGTGGCCACCGAGGGCATGGGTTGAGAACCTCTGCTGTATAGTATACAGTCTGCATGTCTGTGTACAAGGACTGGCACTACACAGTATAGGAGGGACAGTACCTGTTTGACACCCAAATCCCTCTGCTCCTCTATTTAGGAGATCACACTGTGTGGTGTATATACCAGTGTATCAGATTTTTCCACATCAAAACCCACAGTAATGTGGGTATAAACTTCTGTATATATCTGTGTAAAAAATACTTTCATCTTCTTCTAAATCATTCACTTAAAGAAAGAGTAACTTAACCATTTCAATGCCAGAGGGGATGCAATGCATTGCTTACCCCCTGGGACTCAAAGGGTTAAAAATTCTACAACATACACCACCAGCCACGCCCCCAGTAACACCACCTAAAACACAAGTGTCCCTCTTTGGCCATTTGAAATGTTGGGAGGTATGTTACTTACACTGCTCACACTGTATGTATGTTCTGATTTGCATCTGTGTGTCACTGTTTGTGTATGTCAGTCCATGTGTGTGTATGTATGTGTGTTGCATGCTTCTCTATCACTGTGTGTCCCCCTGTATATGTGTGTGTTTGCACATGTCTGTGTATCACTGTGTGTACCTGAAACATACACCCTAAATCATGACATTTATTAAAAAAAAAAAAAAAAAAAACATTCCCTGCATAAGATGACGGGCAACACCGTCCCAAACTGCTAGTGTGTATATATATATATATATATATTAAAAAAATTGCCTGGGCTGCTATTCCCCTACAATCCGCCCCTGCACACAAGTATCCCTGAAGATGTTTTTGGGAAGGCAGAATTTGCATACATGTTAGAGGAGACATACATTAAAAAATAAATTTGTGGTATATAAAATACTACCAGTCTACTAGAATGACCACGACTAGGGGTTTGTATACTCATTCCTCTTATTTGCTCAATCAATATAATTGGATCATATATGAGATTAGAAAATGGGAAGAATGTCAGCTACTTTACTAGAAATGTAGCTAAACACAAACTACTCTGACATGGATATGGTGAGTAGACTACGTTTATTTCAGGACACATGAATATATTTCCCCAATATATTTCTCCTGGGAATAAGATGGACTGTTCAGTGGCCATATTGGGTGCAGGAATAAATCACTTGGAAAGGTGGAAGATGACAGTGTGAGTTTCACATCTAAAATGTATATCAGATTTGATTCCTCATTATATGACTCCAAAGACTCCAACGATCCAGTTCCTCATTAAGTCCAGAAAAAGGTATTGAAGATCAGCGCTCACATGGAGCCAGAGAAGCAGCGGGGATGGGGAATAAAGTGTATATTGGCCTGAGGTTAGTGAAATTATGTATTATATGTATTATAGGGATATGCAATATGTTTAAATGCCAGAGCATTTAAAGAAAGAGGGTGTACTATTAAAAGAACACACACAAACACAACTGTCCCTATTAGAAGGTTTTTTTAAGTCTTAGGAGTCTTTATATAATTTGACAGCGCCTTTGCTGCTGTTCACATAAGTTCAGGTATGTATACAAAACTCCCACAAAGTTATTAGGGTAATGGGGGGACAGCGCAAAAAATGGACCTCTAAGTGTAGTGTTAGGTTTATTGAACAAAAACATATAGAAGACAAATAATGTATATCACATATATATGCATTTCAGATGGGGACAGTTCTTAAAATAAGTATTATCTAGAGAAATAAACAAGAAAAAATAAATAGAAAATATAGGTATTGAGTTTTATACTTTTTCCTCCTTAAATTTTCTATTTATTTTTTCTTGTTTATTTCTCTAGATAATACTTATTTTAAGAACTGTCTCCATTTGAAATGCATATATATATATATATATATATATATATATATATATATATATGTGATATATGTTATTTGTCTTCTATGTGTTTTTGTTCAATAAACCTAATACTACACTTACAGGCCCATTTTTGCTCTGTTTCACCCATTACCCTCATTAAGTCCACCTGGTACCAAAAGCTCTTCAGTTTTGACATTTTCTGCATCCTCTTGATCAATCTGCTAATTAAATCATGTCTGTTTTGCTTTCACCCAAAACACTGAAGGAAATGTGTTTTGAGAACACTTCAATTATTTGACTTGTGCTCTTCATACCTACTATTTTCTTTCAAACAGAAGACACCCATGAAAAGAGCAATACACTGAGAACTTAAATGTTTTGAAAGTGGCTCACTTATTTCTACATAGGGTAAAAAATATTTCTCAAGAAAGATCTAAATAAATGGCTCAAAATGAAAAAAGCAAAGCAAGCTGGAATAAGAGTGGCTGTGAATGGATTCTAATACAGAATACGTAACATTTTTAAAATCCTTAGGATAGGAAAAAATATGTTCTACAATAAAACAACTGGACTTAGTTTTGAAAGTCTTAATTTATAAAACTTTGAAAGTTTACTCTTGCTTGGAAATTTGTAAATGAAACTATGAACAGTTATGTAAACATATGTGCAATTTTGTGTAATCCACAAGTTTTCTTTTTTACAAATTGATACTGTTATCTAATTTTGTACAACTGACTAAAATACAGTATTACACCTGCTGGGTTCATATAACGAAAATGGGGAACAGAGCTGACTCTATCAATTTGTTCTAGTGGGAAAATCAGCTTAGCAAGCCCAGTTCCTTCTCCATTGAATCAGTTAGCCATAACCTGATATTACTTCCAATTTCGCTTTATATTCTCTTACTGATTTAATAGAATAACTCTCAGGAGTCTTTAATGATAAAACAATGTATTTTCCAAACTATATCACATCCCACAATTTATCACTTGCTGTTACAAGTATCATTTTTCTTTCAATACAGTGTAGTCAGTAACATTCAAGTGACATTGTAGTCTCTTCTTTTAGAAAGAGCTATGAGCTAATACTGCAGTCAAATATTATGATATCCATATTGCATTTAGTGATACAGATGTGCTTTATTATACAAAAAACAAATCTACACTCAATGTTTTCATTTTTCATATATTCTGTATTCTTTATAAATTCCATATTTCGTGGGAAGTTAATAAGGGAATTGTCTTACCTGTCAGAGTCCTCTTCTGGACTTTGGTCTTGAGCACTTACCATCTTTGCATCCTTATATTAACATACACACCACATGATGTTATTTCTCACATCCAATAAGGCTGAATACATTTTGAAAGAAAAAAGCATATGTGGATTTTTAAAGTATTTAGTTCTGTCTAGGTAAACTGAAAAGCATCTTACCAAGTCCAAGTTATGAAATTCCCTTGGAATCTGCGGGTTAGAAAGGTATGAAGGAAGTACAATCTCCTGACAAAGGTGAAATTCAAATGTAACTGAAAGAAGGTTTAGTTGTTAGGACCACCTTGTCCTGATGAAAAACCATATACTGAGATGAACAGGAAAGTGCTTCAGTTCATGTGCACTTCTTGCTGAGGTGACAGCAGTAAGAAACACAGTTTGGTTTAAGTTCTTGTCTGAAGCCGTCTGTGATAAGATCCCAGGCAGGAATAATTTCCCTAATGGTTTGGTTTGAACTGAGAGACAGTCCTCTCTATGACACCCTGAAGAAAAGATCCTAAAACGTGCTGGTGTTTTTTTAACTTTTGTTTGCTAGATTTTATTTATTTTAATAAACTTCTTTTGGATATTGTTGCAATTACTAGTTGTCTTTGTCCCAACTGGTTGATTCACAATTTTGAGAAGTGAACCTTTAAATTTACATTTAAGAATAATTGCTGTTTATAAGAACTCCCCTGCTTTGTACCCTGTGTTTCTAATGTTTTCAACTACATGGAGGGATGTCCTGGCTGCTGTTAATACAGTATTCAGCTGCAGCTGGTCCCTGGATTCTATAAAGAAGAGGTGGAAGGACTGGAAACAGAAGGTCAAGAAGATGGGACAGAAGGCCCTGCATGCTGTTGGCACTGGTGATGGATCGCCCCTGCTCATGCACTGCACAGAGTGGGATGAGACGGTGCTCAGGACCATGTCTGTTACAGCAGTGCAGGGGATCCCAGGATGGAGTGACACCAGAGATGAAAGGAGCCTCCAGACCACCGAGCATCAAGGCCTGTATACACATCACACAAATCTTGACACCTACCATGCATAGCCCAAAACAATGACACCTGAACACATGGCCAGCATTCCACACCACAAATTCAGCAACACAGCTTGGAGGGGCTTCAGACAAGGATGGAATACAGGACAAACCTAGCATGAATGGTAATGGTCAAGACCCTGTTTAACCGCCTTCATGCTGTCTACAAAAACATCATTCACAGCATAAAATCAATGCACACCATCATGTTTGAGGCAAAGATATAACTGTTATGTGTATCACAATGTCATACATAGAGTGACAAAGAGGTCAGCACATAACTCCTTGAGTGCTAGAGGGATAAGCAATGCATTGTTTGACAATACATTGGCTAGTCCTCTGGCACTCAAAGGGTTACAAAGGATAGCAAGGAGGGGAAATTATGTGTTTCCTGTAGCATTGTTACTACATGTCCAGGCTAGGCATTGTAATGTAGGTAGTTAGTCCAAGTGGAATAACCAAGGTTCAGCTTTCTAAATGATATGTAGCCTGAAGAGTGTGGATGGCCAGGGGGCATTCACTGCCATTACCACTCTGCAGACCTTATGGGATTCCGAAGATTCAACCATGCCAGGGGGACATTCACTAGGGAGTAAGAAAGAGGTGTTTATGTGTAGTACATGACAACTGCAGTATTATCACTTCTGCAATCCCTGTGTTAGTTTGTGGAGCCAATGGACTGACCAGTCAGCATGGGAAGGCATCAGATGCCCGACACAATTGAGATGCCACATCATGGGCCAATATGGGTGACCCCACGACCACAGCCACAGGACAGTAGCAAGGGGCATTATTCTGGCCATTGGACTATGAACATATTGGGCTCATTAGCCAGCCACAGCTCCCCCAGGAGGTGTTTTCCCCACCAACACCACCCACACAGTGAGGGGGGGTGACATCCCCAGGGAGTGGTTCATCTGGGAATGACCCAGGAATGTACTCATGCTCCCTCCACAGCGGTGCTCATCTGTCTCCACCATCTCCCCCACCACCTGAATTAGAGCCACAGGACATCTATAGGGCATCCCCACCACTGGCCTCTCCTCCCTCTACACCACACACTCTTGCTCATACAGCGATCCTGGATGAGGAGTGTGTGGCAATACAGAGGAGGAAACTCCAGTAGGCCAGGAGGTGCTCATGATCCCTGAGGAGGATAGAGAACAACATTGCCCATATCTTGGCAAGCATGAGAGCAATGGAGGCCCAGAATGTAACCATGACGATGCTCCTGGTTAACTTTACTAATGGGATGTTGGACTTGATGAGTCAGGTGCTAGTGGAGATGCACGAGTCCAACCTGCTGGAGACCCTGCTCCAGGCCCAGCCATCAAATTTGGGATCAAGTGGGACAACCCCTGCCAGCACTCCACCACCCCCACCACCATCCACAAGCACCAGACCCACTAGGGCCTCATGCTGTAGCGTGCGGGAGGTCACCCCTGCAGCCCCGCCCAAAGCACCACCCAAAATAAAAAAATAGAACGCTAATTCTAATGTTCTCTAAATAAATGGGCACTTTTTGATTCCACTCATGTCCATGTCTGTTTGTAATCAAACTGGTTAGTGGCAAAGTTGTCTCCAATGCATTGCAAAGCTATACAGTGAACACAACTCATACACATCTAACCTGGGTGTAAGGTATTGAACAATAGGAGGTGTCAAACTAATTATGTTGAAGGTTTCCAAAGGGTTAAAACAAAAGAACCAATCAGATTGGATATCTTCACATAAATAAATGACAATATTAAATAGTTTTGAGAAGTTTACACTATATTAAGTATTGACACGTTACTTCACAGTAAAGAATTGATTAAAATAATCAATCCTGCATATCTGTGCAAAAATATATATAATTTATTAAAAACAATATACTATATATATAAAAAGTATAAGCAACAATGAAATAAATGAGTGACCAGCAATTACAATAGATATATAGTAACTCAAATCACAATTATCACCATTAGGATTACCAGCAATTAAAGGGTTAACCACACACAGGTATATTCAGCAGTATTAGATAGCAATAATTGCACTCAGCAGCATAGGAAGGGTTAATTGATCCTTACAATTAATAAAATACAGTTGGCAGCAGTGTATATGAATACCTTCTGCCCCAGAAACTGTATAAACTATGATAATTGAGTCTTAAAGGGATAGTAATACTTCATTTTAACTTTATTTTATTTTGTAGGCATTAAAAAAACATGAAGAATGATATAAGTCTTATCTCTGAAACCTTTATGGTTTAAGAGATATTCACAAACAAAGTATCCCCCCCCTGTTCAACCATATCAGAAGGGAGATGCCCAGGTAGACTGCAGAGAGGGACAATCTTCAATTAAGATAATGGAAAAAGCTGATAAACTTGTCAAGGGGGGAAGGGCTTTCATTGTTTTCATACAAAGAAAATTGTCCCCTTCTGTTATCTGTACTGTCATACAACCAGACTCACATCTGAGAAGAGATGGCTTACACTAGGTAAAAGGGGCGGGGAGGGGAACTTTGCTTGTGAATATCTCATAAACCATAAAGGTTTGAGAGATAAGACTTATATCATTCTTCATGCTTTTTTAATGCCTACAAAATAAAATAAAGTTAAAACGAAGTGTTACTATCCCTTTAAGGTATATTGTTAGGTGAATTAGCTTTAATATTAAGCTAGGTCCTCTGACAATTCCCTTATACCATCTATAATAATCAGATTTAGAGACTAACTGGAATGGAATGCCAGATTTAAATCACTATAGTTTAATTATCTACCAATTACAAATATTGCATACTTTCTGAATAAAACATATAAATTGCAATTAATATAGTCAATCATAGATTATACCAAGAATATACTTAGAATCAATCAATATATTTCTAGACAGTATACCAACTTCATGCAACATATATCATAAACATGACTATAACAATCCTATGTAAAACCTATAGATTACTTCATGAGTTAATCCACTTCTTAAGCTAGGGTGCCACACCCAGAAGGCTGCTTCTTTTGTGTAGTGAAAGTTTAAAAAAACTTTCACTTTACAAAAGTTTTAGACCTAAAACATACACAAAGAAATCCAAAGAAACCACAAATAGACAAATAGCAGTTAAACGGTTAATAAATTAATTAAAAGAATTCCCCAGATCAAATATTAGCTATATCTTTCCAGAAACACAATATTCTAGAAATAACAGAACTTTATTAACTAATATATAAACCAAGCTATTTAACTATATTACCCTTAACTGGCAAAATATAACAATTTACCAACAATAAATAAATAAATACATTCTGCTTAATTTCAGACTTTCTAGAGCTAATATAGCTTATTATAATTGATCCCAAATGGTTGGCCAGTCCAATTAAGACAATTATAAGAAAATTAGGTTTCATCAAATATAGAAGAAATGTGTATATGATTCTGAACTTTTGCAGAATTTAAATAAAGAAAATATATAGTTACCAGTCCATTAAGTGTTTCTTTGTATCTCTCAGCTAGGTACACAGAGCAGGAATTGAATAGCCAGGAACCAAGAGGAAAAGACCCAGAGCCCCTTTTCTCTCTCAACTTCCATATTTATACTATGAAATCCCACTTATTAAAATTCGCTCTGGTTGGTTAAAGGACCATCTTATTATACAGTGACATCAGACATATTATTATCATACTTTTTGGGAATTTCTCAAAACACTGGTAATAATGCTATTTACATCCACAAGATGGCCCCCTCTCTCCACGTTAAAAATTTCATTGACAATTTGAGAACCACTAGTAATGACATCTGTCTGGGTTCTATGACAAAAGGGAGAGATCATAAGTTTATCAGAAACCCTATAAACATGTCATTCTACCAGCCATTCTCACATAGGAGTAAATCTTCTTTCCAGACATTTTGTCTCCAACTGAATATCAATCTGCCATTATAGTCACCAAATATTTTCACTCCTATATTGAAGCAAATAGGCCCATTGTCTCTGTTACACGAGGTAATTTAAAAACATTGTAAACACAGATTTTTTGAGAATTTGGTTTAAAAGAAAAAATAACCATTTCCTCCCCATCATGGCAATGTCTCTGACAGAGGGCACACACAACATACACTGGGTCAGAGTTGTCTCCAATGCATTGCAAAGCTATGCAGTGAACACAACTCATGCACAACGAATGGCATCACAAGGTGTTACAGCAGGGGTGAGCACACACATCACATACAGGAACATTTGTACAAGTTCAACTCACAGACCACATATAAAAGCCAAACAACATCAGGGTGTTGTTCCGTGATGTGACTTGAAGTTGAACAACACAAACACAATAGACAGATCAATGGATCAATGACATGATCCCAATCACTGGTTATGGAGAAGTAATCAATTACACAAGATAATCAAATATGCTCATATGTTTAACTGACATCGACACTAACAGGTGATCCTCATGGACGTGGATTCAATGTATTACTGGGAAAACTTCTGGCCCATGAGGGGTCATACTATGGATGCCTGCAGAAAGTGAAAACAAGATTGGAAACTGCACTGTGAACACAACACTCATGCCATTGCTGAACCATCATCATCCCATTGAGTGCCAGTGAAGCTGAGAAGGACCGTGTCGCCTTTCGCCGTCATTCCCGGGTCTCAGGAAAAAGGGGAATCACTGTTGGGCTAGGAGTGAGGACTGTTATCCCACTCACCCCAAACAGGGATTCACAGGGCCCGGTGGATTCGCTCCCATCCACCAGGGGTCACAGAGAGGTAGGTATCCAAGGCATCAGTGTTGCAAAGGGGCAATCTGCTGATCTCCTTGGCTTCCAGGGCCCCCTCCTCAGGGCCACTTCTTTTCTTTAGCAGGGAGGCACTCCCAATCCTCCTATCAATTTTACTCAGGTACCTGGAGAACACCATCTTCCCTTTCTCCAGGGCACCAACAACAGGGGACGGACTGGGGCTGCTGGTGGGGACCTGTGTCTCTTCCACCGCAGCAGGAACAAATTCCCACTCACCAGTGTGGAGTGAACAGGGAAACCTCCATCTAAGTCCTCAGCTCCACTGAAGTCCTCCTCAGATGAGTAATCCCCCAGTCTTCGTCTTCCTCTCTTGGTATCTCCTGGGCTCCCTCTATCCAGTCCATGCACACTAGCTCCAAGCTCCATTCCTCCTCATCTAACCGGTCTAGGTTCCCCTCCAGGTCCGGAGAAAAGTAGCCCCCAAACATGGCCTTTCTTTTCTCCCAAATTTCCCAGTAGCAGCTGTAATGCCTCTGGCTGAAAGTATCATCCTCCTGCAAGGCCACCCACACCAGTTGTTGAAGGTCCAGACGCAATCCAAATGGGAAAAAATCAACCATAACTTCTGCATATTCCTTATGAAGGTATTTGATCAATTCCCAGTATCCGTCCTGGACTCAAAGCTCCTCTTTAATGAAGGCGGTGACCTCCCGGTAAAATTCTTCGGCTAGGTCACCTAAGAAGGTTCCCCATCGATCTCCAATGTACTGGTACTGCATATTGTACACTCCTATGGCCTCCGGTAGCCGCGCTTTGCCGGCCATCTCTTAGCTGGTACACCCGATAAAAGAAGGAGAAATCCCACCGCTATGCCACCAGTGTAACGGAAACTGAGAAGGGACCGTCTCGCCTTCCGCAGTCATTCCCGGGTCTCTCCTTCTCGACTCCAGCCTGGCGCAGTCGGATGCACCGGTCGAGCAAATCAACGTTCCGGTGGTCGACTCAAAGTGGCCTTGAACACCAGGATGACCGACTCTATTTCAAAGGATGCGTATATCGGAGGGGTCACGGGCACTCGAACACCATCGAGCGTTCGCAAAACCGTAGCAGGGAAAAGTGTTGCAGGAACCAAAGTAGCTGTATTCAAGATGTTCGAGCACTCCGGTGCTCGACTCAAAGGTCTTAGCTTGTACAGGAGAACCACAAGGCAGAGACCACGTTGCCACCTGACAGGATACAAAGTCCGGTAGCGGGATCCTGGCAGCAGATGGACGAACGTTACAGGAACCTGGGCTCAGATGGGCGGCAGAGTGGCCACTTTAACCATAAGAACATAAAGGACTCCAGGACTCTGATTCACTCCAAACATGACACACTTTATTGAACGAATACCACAACTTTTATACAGTAAAACACAATACCACAATGGGAAGGGCCAGGTATTCTAATAGTGGCTTGGCCAAGGGACCAATCAAAGACATTAGGTATGTGACACAGGGGACAAAAGGGCCAATGGTAGGTGAAGACAAAGGGCCAATAGCAACTGGGGAAAAAGGGCCAATGACAGATGACCTAATCAACATATTGCTCAAGAGGTTTACAACATTTGCACTACAACATGTTTAATTAGGTCTAGACAAAGACAGACTTGATTAGAGGGAATAAACATTTAGGGGACTAGGCCAGGGGTTGAAGAACGTACACACTAGTTTGAATATGTGGCTTCAACCCTGGCCAATCAGTGTGCTCAGTGAGTCGTACGTCGGCCAATCCGGCGTCGACTCACTGCCTCCGGTTTCCCGTGTTCGAGGAGGAATTGATGCCTCGAACAAAGGAACCGGGGAGCCACCGGCTTCTATTCGGTGTTCGTGTATCCCTCGCACATATTACATACGATATAACACATTCGATATACATGTAACATACAACGTTCGACATACATTAAACGTGGGACATTCGACAGTATATGAGAATATAAGTCTTTTAACATAAAGAATGGGTGGCCAGTTCGCGTGTTACAGCCCCCATCTAAGTTCAAACAAGGCCAAAGGGCCATAGTCTTTAGATAAAACGTTCGAGGTCCAGACAAGGGCTCAAGTAACGGATAAGTTCCGTTACAAGTGTGTAAACCAAGACCCATGAAACAGAGGAGCTATTTTATGGATCTCGATCTACATACTGATGAGGTGTGTGCTCAGGGTCCGCGTCACACACATACATATGTCTGCTTGCCATCCCCTTGATGAAATCCTCATATGGTCATGACACCTAGACAACACATTGACAAGCAATGGAGTGGCATATTCACTGTACTACACACACACAAACAGGTCAGCATGGTAGGCCTTGCAACCTGACTCACAGATTGTTACTCCGATACCCTAGACAACACCACACACAATAGCCATCCCCATTTTGCTCCATTAGGCATTGCCCAACCATTGTTCACATGCTAGGTAATTCCATTATCCCCTAAACCCTTTGAGTACCAGA
This sequence comes from Rhinophrynus dorsalis, assembly GCA_037306005.1. Classification (NCBI taxonomy): domain Eukaryota; kingdom Metazoa; phylum Chordata; class Amphibia; order Anura; family Rhinophrynidae; genus Rhinophrynus; species Rhinophrynus dorsalis. Next base: position 73,734,023 of record CM074719.1, on the reverse strand, counting down.
GGGGTACACAACTGATTGCATTGCAATGTTTTGTGTACCCTCTAGCACTCAAAGGGTTAACACATGGAATCCTTGAGTGGTATCAATTGTATTGCATGTCATTGCACAGGATATACCTCTGTGACTCAAAGGGTTCTACAAGTGTCATGGCTATGTTCAGCTTGGTAGATGTAGTTTTCCATCAGTACAACTCAGTATGTGATGTACATGGCCAGTTTGGTGTACCTTTGATCCCAGGTTGAAGGATGATATTCTTGACATGCTAGGGCTGTGTCAATGGGTCATCCTTTGGAGTGGAACAGATGGTTATTTTTTGTGTGCTTGTGTTTGCATGCTTCCCACAAGCACAACCATGCTCACACATGCATGTTACTCACAGGTGAAGTAGTCCCTGATGAGCCTGGTTTTCATCAGCATCCCGCTCAACATATCCTCCCCTCCTTCAATGGAAACAGGGACCTCCATGGGCTGTTGTGGCTCAACATCCTCCACGAGACGTGTGTTCACAGCAATGTTATGTAATAGGGAACATGCCAGGATAATGTCATATGCTTTACCAGGTGCATATTGCAGAGCGCCCCCCAATGTGATCCAGGCAACAGAATCTGGCTTTGAGCTGACCAAAGGTGCACTCAGTGGCATTCCTGGTCCTTACATGTGCTTCACTGTAGCGCTCCTGCGCAGGTGTGTGGGGACTGGCGATTGGTGTGAGCAGCCAGGACTTGCTCCCATAGCAAGCATCGCCTGTAGATGAGGAGTGACATGGTGTTACGAGAATCACATGTTACATGGGTGATGTAGTCATGGGGGGATATTCACTAAGCAGTGATGAAGAGGTGATGTAGTGAAGATGACTTCTCTGGTTTATCACTTCTCTAATTCCCATGTTATTCTATGGAGCCTATGCACAGAGATCTCCTGAGTACATAGGCTCCATGGCATGATATAGGAAGTGGAGAAGTGATGAAGTGGTGGAGTCATCTGCACTTCCAGTTCATAGACAGATAAAGTCTTAACTTTATGCCGGTAAATGTTGCAATTTATCTCTTGTCCCTATTACAAAGATTTGAATGGCTCTGGGGTTAGCTTTTACATTGGCCTCAATGGGCAATATTTTGATGACTGTCATCAAAACTAGCATTAGTTCTTCGTTGAGGGAACATTTGCATCACTTACTTGGCTTTCAAAACCACCGTCCGCAGTTTTTTCTGCCAACGCCAACATTTGGATGAAGCCCTTAATCCTTTATTTCTTATTCTGAAGCTACAAAGTTTATACTCATCCTGAAATACACTGTAAAAACACTTTAATCAAGTAAGGAGAGAATGAAAGGTGCTCCTAAAATGTTGATACAAAAACAGGAAGCTGGAGTGACTTGTGGTTGTGGGAAGTATTTTCTTTAAATAGTGACAGACAAAGACAGACAAGGTGACAGCCAGCCGGGTACCTTGACCTGAGCTGTGACTGAGACTCACAGTGACAGATAGTAGACAGAGACATACATGATACAAAATCAATGTTACATTCATTATGCACAGCAAATGAAGTAGGAGAAGGGGTAAGGAGAAAGGGGGAGGAGGGCTTCAAGGAAATTAAAGTGTTACTCCAAAAAATGACTAAAGACATGGTTGCTGCAGCTTGTGCATTAATTGATAATGATCGTCCTCCTCTTGAGGAGGCTGTCTTTGAAAGTTAAGTAAAAAGTTATACTACCAGCAGTTATAGTACTAAACCTTTAAAGAACACTGAAGAAGACAACGAGGAGCATTATTGTAGTTGCCATAGTAAGGGTTTAACAGTTAAACCAGCTGCTGCACTTGACAGTGACAGTAACCCTCATTTGCAAAGCAGTGATGAATGTTATGTAAATCTCCCTAAGGAAACAAATAAAGAGAGTTTAAGACATCAAAAAGCCTTGAATAATATGAAAGTAATTGGGAGAAAGTGGATGATAGTGATAACAACCTAATTATTGATGACCATATTGATCTAGAATATATCCCTCCACTGTCTTCTCCTTGTTCTGATACAGATAAAGCTGAGAGTGAGAGTGATGGTAACACTGCCATTCTTCCACCACCAAAGAGCTCATCTGGAAAAACATATACCTAAAAATACACAATCATTATGTCAGTCGCCATCATCACTGCTCCAAAGTCCAAACCCCACCCTCCCAGTCGCCCACACAAGTCATCATCAATTGCATAAGCCTAGCTATGAGTACTTCTGTTACTTTTATAAGTGTGGTGCCATTGACACCTACTGCTAGTACATTAGTGACATCTAACCACTGTATAAGTAATCTGTCTGATATAGAGATACATCACTCACAATCCAAAAGTCAAACGTTGCTATTTCATATCTTTGTAAATATATGTGAGCAGGGGAAAGGCAGCATCCCATCTAGGCACATTCTTATTGACATCCAACCATAAGCACAACCACAGACTTGATTGGGGATAAATCATCAGATGTTCAACAACTAGGAGCATGTAGAAACACTCCTAAAAGTTTGCTGGCCTCTGAGGCACATATCATTAGCTCTCTAGGTATGTCATAGTGTGACAAGATTTCCTTCATTTGCAATAACACCCATGATTCCTGCTGCTGTTCTACAAATGCATATCCCAGAGGAGTATGACTATGAGCTTGTTGGAGGAGCTGGCAAGTGTCATAGAGTGACCATACCTGCCACTGCCTCCACCAAGTCCATGGCCATAACTAGTCAGGTTGGAATAAAAGAAGTCTGTGGGTGTGAGCAAGGAGCAAAGAAGAATAGCCCAAAATATCCCCAAATTAAATGTGACTGATTGGAAAGGCACAGGAAGCCATGATCCAAGCAAGTTCGTTCTTGATCTAGGTATTACCTCAGTGCTATTTGAGTCAGGGGAAAGAAGTAGTTGAACAGAAAGTATGTTTTTTTTGTGATAAGGATGAAGGGGGCACAGTTCATTCAAATAAATAACTAAATAAACCAAATAAACATAACAAAAAACATTGATAGGAAACAGAGAGAGGGACCCTGACGTGAGCTGTGACTGAGTCAGATTGATACTAGATTACAATGAATATTTTGTAGAAGACCAATGCAAGACATCACACACAATCAGTTCCATTGTATACTTTACAGTAAAAACACAGTAGTTGAGTAATGTCCAGCAAATTCACAAGGGGTGAGAAGAGGGGGAAAGGTGTGGGAGCAGTGCAGGGATGTGTGAGTAAAGTAGTAGTCCAAAAACTGACTGCAGACATGGTTGGTGCAGCATGTGCATTGAATGATGGGGATCCCTCTCCTCCCGAGGCGGATGCAGTTTGTCAAAGGCTCAGTAAAATTTCCACAACCACCAGCTCCAGTTTAATTAATAAACCATCTAAAAACACTGAAGGTGACATTCCAGTGTTGATGGCATAACAGAAGTGTAGCAGCTCAACCAACTGCTGCATCTGACAATGAGACAAACAAGCCTAAAACATTTGGGCTGGAAAGTAGGAGGGAACATTGTGAAAGTAAAGGTAAAAAGAAATTGTTTCTCTAAAAGCTTAGAGGAATATATAAGTAGTGGGCAAGAAGCAGTGGCAATGCTGATTATAACCTAATGACTGATGATGATAATGTGGATCTAGAATACATCACTCCAGCATCCTTCTCTTCTTCAGAAACAGATGAAGTTGACAGTGAAAGAGATAATGACATGACCAGAACGTTATCTGAAAATTATCTGAAAGGCAAAGGCTTAATCTTCCACCACTGGAAAGGAGCATTGTGCCTGACCATAAACTGTGTGAGCATCATCACCGCTTCAGAGTCTAAGTCCCACTCAGCCTCACACACTACTAATGTTGAGTAACCGTCAGCAACAAAACAGGTAATTAACATCCACAACCATATCTATGATCTTTGTTGCTGTTGGAAGTGCAGCACATGTGACGCTTAGTAGTACAGGTACATGAAGCAACATCTAGTCTAGTAGAAGACCCTCAGGAACACCTAAGTCAAAGAAGTCCATAGTATGGAGATGCTTTACTAAGAATCCAAAAGCTAAGCACCTTGCTATATGTTGTCTGTGTAAAAACCACATGAGCAGGGGGAAAACAGGCTCACACTCCTCACTGAGATCCCACCTGAAACCACAATCACAGGTCTGACTATCAACAGAGGTACCACAGCTAGAAGCAGCAGAAGCACTCCAAAAAGTTACTTGGGCACGGAACAGAATTAGTAATGTTGATGTGTCAAAGAGTGTGCCAAGCGTTTGTTCATTCCAAATAACACCTATGGCTCATACTGCAGAGGTGTTTGCTGTAGAGATGATAAGAGTCATAGACTGCCCACACATACTGCCTCCACCTCCACCACCTCTTCTAGTCATGTTATTAAAGCAATCAAGTTCTTTTGTCATATACTGATAACCCACACTTTCAGAGTTTTTGGGAAGGAGTAAAAAACAAAAACAATTCCAAAGTGCACAGGTGGAATGGCAAGGTTGCCAATGTGATGGTATTAGACATGCTGCTGTATTATTTTGTTGAAAACCAATGATTTAGAGAACTGATGTAATGTGTGGATCCACTTTGTACATGCTAGAGTATATGTACAAAGAGAATAAGGCCATTAACTAGTAAACAATGAAAAACTGGAAGGCTTTGGAGGGAGTCTCTTTGTCACCTGAACAGTGGCAACTAATGTGTGATGTATGTGACCTTCTGAAACCTTTTGAGGCGGCAACCATGCCGGTTAGTTGCAATGGGGCAGGTACTGGCAAAAATGAGTCGCATGGTTGAGGATTCTTAGCATAATGACAACACAATGACAATGCACTAGCAGGTCAAGGACATGTTGGCATGCTTTGAGCAAGATCCTTACATAGTCCATTAAAGCAATGAGGAATATATTCTTATCAGTTTTGCTGAACCCCTGCTTTAAACACAAAATTACAAAATTTCTGACAAAGCGTTATCAGTTTGTCACAACAAGGAGTCATGAGTATCCTCCTTATTTTTCTGAGAAACTGGATTCTGTCACAGAACATAAGGATATAGATCAAATGGAGGGTTGCGCTGTAGAGGATGAGCGGGAGGAAGTTAGGGCAAAGCAAACTGCTAGAAAGCACAGTAAAGAGGAAGGCCAGCTCCTCTTTTTTTTAACAACAGAGGTGGTGGTCACAGTGTCACTATGAACCACTAAGGAACCACTTTATTTTTTTTTATTTGATTTAAGTGTATTTTTTTTTCTCTCTCTCTCATTCTGTGTCCTTCCACATTGCTTTTTTTCCTAAAATATACCACACTACAGCTCAGGAAATTATTGCCTTATTTAGTGTCTAGGAGGGAAGGTTTGCCACATTGAATAACATAAGTGGGTAATGGAACCATTCTCGCAAAATTTTTTGTTGTTTTAACGAAACACCATAAAATCTATGGCTTTATCCGTGGCCAAAATTTTCAGTGGGAAAAGAGGAAAATCACAATGTATTCCATGAAAGTTCCCATGGGAACAAAATGGGACTTTTCACCCATCCCTGCAAATTACTCCTCCTCCTCAGAGTCACTAGCCTCAGGGTCCATCTAGCTTATCTTTATTTTCCAACAGTGGTGGTAGTCAGTTTCAGCCAGCACTATGAACCACTAAGTAACCACTTAAAATTTTCTGTGTTCTTAGTGAAAAGGCAGAACTCTACGTGTTTCTCTATGGGTGAAATTCCCCCCGTGAAAGTAGAAAACCATGCTTTTTTTGTAAAATATCCAAAGGGAATATTTCTGTGAAATATTCAGCAATGGACTTTTTGTCCATCGCTATAACCAGCTGTGCTAGATGGAAACCGAGGAAACTGTTCAAATCCATCTTCTCCCTTTATTCTGAACATTTTTATTTGTGGAGTAGTTTCTCTGGATAAGATGATGGACAGTGTTGGTACAGTTAGTTTTTTATTTTTCAATTATTGTACTTGTAAATTAACTTTTAGATTGTGTGTCTTATAATTGAAGGAGGTCATATTTGAGAGATGGGGGGAGGGTGAAGTGGTGTATGCTTCATTCAAAAATGCCACATGTCGGACTATTCATTTAAACCACGTGGTGATGTGGTTTGTAATTTTAATATTCATTTGGTTTCATTATTATTTAGATTAATTTAATATTTCAATAATAGATTCCACTACTGTCAAGTATAAGAATGTCAAGGATAAATCAGCCATTTTGCTCTATGTATCCCCTATCTTTTTCAGGATCATATACAGTTTTTTCCAGGGGCTATTGAATATGTTAGAGTAGGAGTGATGAACCTGGTGCCCATGCTCATCCCTTTGCAATTTTACATGCAACCATAGTAATTTTACCATTTATGCCTTGCATAGGGCCAACTAATTTTCAGATATTTTGTTTATAACCTGGTTCTGTCTAAAACCCTTCCGCATCTGTATATGTTATCTATCTTAATGAGAAAGGGTGAATGGCTTAGTTGGATAACTCTGAAGCCAAGACACAGGCTGTACAGCTGTAAAACCTGGTTTGATGCCTAATGTCAACTATTTGTGAATGTAGCGAAGTTGACAAAGACAAAAAAGGGACGGCACAATTCTCCTCTTAGTGTAGTCCAAGTTATTACAAATAAGGACAAGACACATACCCTTATCCATCCAAAATGGAAACTCACAGACACAAAGGCCACTGTGTCTCAATGTAAAAGCCTTGATTGGACCAGACCCCCAATCCCGATCCACTGCACAACTGTCTCCTTCTTTTCCACCTCACAGTGGTTCTTACCTCTTCCCCTCTGGATTCATGGGCTCTCCTCCTGACTAGTAAAGTACCTCTGTATTTCTGAGCAGGATTTCTGAGAGTAAAGTAGTACATCAAAAACTGACTGCAGTTATGGTTGCTGCAGCATGTGCAATCAGTGATGATGATCCCTCCACTCCAAAGGAGGATGCAGTTTGTCAAGGTCCCAGCAAATCTTCCAGCACCACTAATGCCAGTACAAATAAAGAACCATATAAGAAGAACACTGAAGACAAGTCACAGTCAAGTGTTGATGATGGCAATAGTTTAATAGAGGAAGGTGTAGCAGCTGAACCGCCTGCTGCATCAGATAGTGAGGCAAACAAGCACCAAAACACCTGTTCTCAAAGTAGCAGCGAACATTGTTACAGTAAAAGTAAAAATAAATTGTTTGAGACCTTTAAAAAGCTTAGAGGAATGTAAGGGTAGTGGGCAAAAACTGTCAGGTGATGCTGATGCTGAGGATGACCTAATGATGACTGATGATGATGATGCAGATCTAGAATATATCCCTCCAGCATCCTTGTTCAGATACATATGAATTTGAGATGAGGATGGTGACATGGCTATAAGGTTAGCAGAAAGTCAAAGGCTGAATCTTCCACCACTGAAAAGGAGCACTGTGCCTGTCTATAAACTGTTTGAGAAGACCATTGGAAAGTCTGACTCTGGACAAGCACAGATGTCAAAAAGTACACAGTCACGCTATCAGTCATCATCAGCATCATCGCCTCTTCAAAATCCAAGTCCCACTCAGCCACTGTCACGGTTTTTTAAGAACACTCAGACAGTTAGGTAAGGTTAAAAGCTTTATTGAAAATAAATAACAATCACCCCGCTCAGGTCCAGATGAGGTCCTTACCAAGTACTTCCCACATCTGACTTGGGTCAGGATGAGGAATAACACAGTAGCAATAATAAGAGATAAATATGAAGATCTTGGACTTTGCAGGCTGAATCCGTAGACAGATTCAGGAACAAGAATATCCTCAACAGCCCCACATCGCAAATAGGTGACACAAGCGATGGGTAACTGCAGGGCAATCCCCTAGCAAGCTAGGGATATTGGAGGCAGCACAGACAGTGTTCAGATAGACACCTGACCCTAGAATTCTAGGGTTAATGAAGGCAAAACAGGCAAGACTCTGGCAGAGAACTAACCCTAGGGGCTAGGGTTAATGGAGGCAACACGGACAGGACTCTGGCAGTGACTTGACCCTAGTGAGCTAGGGTTAACAGAGGCAACACTGACAGGACTCTTGCAGTGACTTAACCCTAGAACGCTAAGGTTAATGGAGGCAACACAGACAGGACTCTGACAACGACTTGACCCTAGAACGCTAGGGTTAACGGAGGCAACACTGACTGGACTTTGGCAATGACTTAGCCCTAGCACGCTAGGGTTAATGGAGGCAACATAGACCAGGCACTGGCAGTATTCTGACCCTAGACCACTAGGGTTAATGTAGGCAACACGGGCAGGAGTCTGGCTCAGACTGGATCCTAGTACTATAGGGTTACCGGAGGCAACACAGACACTGTCGAGTGATTGGGCTCCCACAAGCCCCAGGAGACTACTGGAGCGGTTATGCCTAACCGACGCAGTGAGGTATAGCGAGTAGGAGAGAGCAAGGTGCGTAACGTAACCGATCAGTAGCTGGTGTTGCCCTAATCGGTACACACTGAAGTAGTCAGCCAGTCCCATTGGCAACGGAACCAGAAGTTCAACCAGGTCTGCACACACGGAATATACAGCCAGTCTAGATTGTACAACCAGACACTAGCCCAGCCAGGTCTGTACACACAGAGTAGTCAGCCAGTCCTTAGTCGGTAACAGAATCGGATACTCAGTCAAGTCAGGTCGGTACACACGGAGTTAGTCAGCCAGTCCTTAGTCGGTAATGGAATCGGATACTCAGCCAGGCCAGGTCAGTACACACGGAGTCAGTCAGCCAGTCCTTAGTCTGTAACGGAATCTGATACTCAGCCAGGCCACTTCGGTACACAAGGAGTTAGTCGACCGGTCCAAGGTCAGCAACGGAATTGGATCACAAGAGCATCAGGAACTAAACGTAGTCAGGCAAGCCGGGTCATACACGGAAACAGGAACAAGAAGTCTAATCGCTAGTTACAGGTACACCACGAAAGGGCACCAGTAGAATGACAGGAGGGTGTATATAAAGACAAACCCTGGGAGGAGTCATCAACACAGAGCCAATAAGAATAAGGCCAGGGTAAACCCAGAAGTAACAATGTCGCTCAATTACAGAAATCACGAGCACCGTTATAGCCACACACCTGTTTGAGTACCCAGCAGCAGCAACAACAACAGCAACACTGGTTATTAACATCCACAATGTTAGATATGACGAGTGTCTCTGCTGCTGCTGTAAGTGCTGCACCTTTGACATCTAGTAGTAGTAGTGGCAGTAGAACTGCATCAACATCTAGCTCCAATAGTAGTAGTAGTAGTAACAGAACCTCAGGAACCCCTCTTTCCATGAAGTCCACAGTTGGAGATACTTCACTCAGGATACTCAAGCTAAGCGTGTTGAGCAGGGGGAAAGCAGGCTCACACAGGATCTCATAGGTGTCCAGGTGTGAGCCTGCTCTCCCACTGCTCACGTGCTTTTTGTAGGTCTGAGTGGGAGACAAACTATCAGCAGGCCAAAGGTGCTGCAACTAGCAGCAGCAGAAGCATTTTAAAAAGTTGCCAGGGCTCTAGGGCAGAAAAAAAGAAGTAGTGAATTTATTTATGTGTCAGAGAGTGTGCTTCTGCCAGTGCCAACAGTTAGTTCAGACCAAATGACACCTATGGCTCCTGCTGCAGAGGAGTACAATGACTATGGCTTTGCTGTAGGAGATGGCAAGAGTCATAGATTTCCCACACATGCTGCCTCTACTGCCACCACCTCCTCTAGTCATGTTGTTAATGCAATAAAGTTTCAGGCTTCTACTGCCATGTCCTGCCAACCCACACTGACTGAGTTCCTGGGAAGGAGTAAAAACCTTCACAAAAACAATCCCTAAGTACACCTGTGGAATGGCAAGGTTGCCAATATATTGGCAGCAGAATGCTGCCATATTCTTTTGTAGAAAACTGAGGTTTCAGAGAACTGATGTCATGTGTAGCTCCACGCTGGAATATCCCAAGCCACAGTTATTTTTCCAGGCTGTGCATGAATTGTACAAGCAGGTGGGCAAAGGGCTGAAATGGCAAGAAAATCCACCTGAAAACAGATATGTGGACAAGTGGGCAGAGCACAGACTATATGATTGTGACTGCTCACTGGGTTTCGCTCCCAGCACCAGTACTGGACAACACTAGCTTACAGCATCAGGTGAAAGCCAGTAATCGTGCTTCTGTTGTGGCAGTGTGATTAAAAGTTGGCAGCAGCAGGATAGCCCATACCATCATCATGCCACCTTGTGCATGCAGAGTTTTGAGAGACACTCCCACAAAGCTGTAGATGTTTTAAGTAAGCTATATCTGGTGGTAGAGGGATGGCTTGTACCCCACTCCTTAAAAGCTGGTTTTGTGTCTGCTGATAATGTTTCCAACATAATCGCTGCCTTTGAGAATAAGTGGTATGGTGCATGTGCCCTGCTTTGCCCATCTGCTAAATTTAGCTAAAAACTGGAAGGCTTTGGATTGATCCTCTTTGTCACCTGACCAATGGCAACTAATGTGCGATGTATGTGAGCTTCTGAAACCATTTGAGGAGCCAACCATGCTGGTGAGTTGCCTTGGGGCAGGAATTAGTGAAATTCTACCACTGATATTTTTATTGCAGAAAAAATGAGGAGCATGGCTGAGGACTCTTAGCATAATGACAACACAGATATGCACCAGCTGGTAAAGGACATGTTAGCATGTGTTGAACAAGATCCTCACATAGTATCCATTAGAAGTAATGAGGAATACATTTTTGCCACTTTGCTGGATTCCCGCTTCAAACACAAAATTTCAGAATTTCTGACACAGGGCTATCAGCAGTTTGTCACAACAAGGAGTCATGATGATCAGCAGCAACTCTCTAAGGAAGCAGATTCTGTCAAGGAATATCGAGAAATGCTTATTGATCGAGTGGAGGCTTGTATTGTGGAGGATTACAGGGAGAAAGTGAGGGCACAACAAACATCTAGATAGTATAGTGAAAAGGAAGGCAGAAAAGCATTTCCACCTGCAGAAGCAGCTATATCATCAACCAGAATATACCATTTGGAACACAGGGCAATTCATGGGTCTCAGCAGGCCTGGCAAAAAAACAACATTGTTGGTGGTGGTGGTGGTGGCAGCACATCTCTTTGGGACTTGCTCCCTGAGTGTGTGTTGGTAGCTGACACTCAGGAACACCTTGTAGCTCCTAGAAGTGACCCCACTGAATGAGAGATGGTTTCTGCGTACTTGCAGGATAGCTATGTTTTAGGCAGAAACAATGACCCCATGGATTACTGGCAAACAAAGCAGTGTGTGTGGCCAGCAATGACACTTTTCACCCACACCTAGTACCTACATTGTTTCTAGGAAGCAATCTCAGTATCTCAAAAAATGAAAAGTAAAATAAAGAATAGAGAAAAATGTCAAATATATAAGACTTAATTTGCTTCCATATCCATATAATTGTTCTTCTATAACATTAACCCCTTCAGTGCCAGAGGCTCGGGCCATTTCCTGTACCCTGCAGGCCAGACACTTTTTCAACATTTTTGCTATCCTTCTGTTTAGGTTTGATTTACTCTGGGGATTTTTAGTTACATATGGAAAACTATATATTGTTTTTTCAGAACGAATTGAGCTTTCTCGTGGTACCTTACATGAAGAGAATTTTACATCGTACAAAAAGCTATGATATCATAATGACAAAAAAAGTGAAAATGTACTCATTTTGCTAAAATCACATACTATGTATCAAAAACATTTACCTTGATTGAAAAAGTTTAAATTATTTGAAAAGTCCCCCGAGTAAAAAAATATAAAATTTGTGTAGTTTTACCTACGTCCATGGCTAGCGTAGAGCCCCAGTCACCAGCAGTGGAAAATTACATTTTCAACTTTATAAACTAATATGCGCATTCAAGGGTTTTTGTGGTAAAACTACCCTAAAACAGTGGAATAACTATATAAAACTATATATTTCTGAGAAGTAGACAACCTGCTGCATCTTGCCTTCTTGCCTCAAGCCTGTTGTGCTCAAATGCTTCCAGAAGGTATCACTATAGGAAACAAAATGTCATTTTCTTACATTTCTGCCCCTTCAACTGTACTGAAATTTGTGAAAACCATGGCATTTCCAACTATATTCATTAGCTAGTGCGCTTAGGAGAAAAATGACACCCCACTGGTATGGGTTGACCAACCTCAGGGGATGTTAGAAGTGCAAAAAGACACCTACTACAACCTCTACATTTTCTAACATTTTCTCAAACACTTGTCTATACAAAATGGTTATAACAACTAGAGAAGTGAAGAAAGGCTACACAAACCATACCATTTTGGAAAGAAGACAACCTGCCACATCTAATGAAGGGTAAATTGCCTTCTTACCCCAAGCCTGTTGTGCCCAAATGCTTCCAGAAGGTGGCACTATAGGAAAAAAATGGAATTTTCTTACATTTCTGCTCCTTCATCTATACGGAAATCTATGAAAACCATGGAATTTCCAAATGTATTCATTAGCTGGTGCTCTTAGGAGAAAAATTACACCTCAATGGTATAAGTTCACCTACCTTAGGGGGCGCTAGAAGTACCAAACTACACCTATTGCAACCTCTAATTTTTCTAACATTTTCTCAAACAATACTTGTCTGTACAAAAATGGTTATAACAACTAGAGAAGTGAAAAAAGGCTACACAAACCATACCATTTTGGAAATAAGACAACCTGCCGCATCAAATGAGGGGTCAATTGCCTTCTTACCCCATGCCTGTTGTGCCCAAATGCTTCCAGAAGTTGGCACTATAGGAAACACTGAAGGAGCGGTTGAAGAGATATGATGAAAACCAAGAGAGGACAGTGTTCACAGAGACCTAGGGAGTGGAGAGCTTGGAGAAGGAGTGGATGATCTACTGTGTCAAAGGCAGCTGACAAGTCCAGGAGAATGAGTATGGAGTAGTGGCCTTTTGACTTTGTGAAGAGCAAGTCATTGGCAACTTTAGTGAGGGCAGTCTCCGTGGAGTGATGAGGGTAGAATACAGATTAAAAGGGATCTAGCAGGCAATCAGAGCAGAGGAATTTAGTGAGCTGGTTATATGCGAGATGCTCAAGGAGCTTAGAGGTGAACTGCAGTAGAGAAATGGGCCAGTAGTTTGAGAGTTAGGTTGGGTCCAGGGAGGGTTTCTTTAGGATGGGTGTAATTAGTAGGGATTGGTGAAAGTTGTTGCCATGTTCCCCCAAGAAAACCACGTTGTTGTCCACTTTTCCTCTGGAAAATCCGCTTTAAAGCGAACAATTAAAATTTTCACATTTTCCACCAATTGGCCAAAATATTTTGCCACTTTTTAATGGCTCGAAAGTTTCTGCCCACTGATTTACATGGTTTTCGCCTTTTCGCTATAAAAATGTGATGTATTTGCTGAAATCAACGCACAATAGGAGCAGCTACAAAGCGAGGTGGACGTGCTGTGCTGTTCTGCTGTGATATTTTGGCAAAATTAAGGCAGGAGAGGCTCATATTGACTGCTATCACTATGAGCAGGTTGAAAAATAATCAGTGGAGGAGCTGAAAGGACCCTTATGTGTCCACTGAATCTGAGGAGCAGAAGGAAGTGAGCACTACTGAACCAATGCTGTCCAGTCCCACTAAATCACCCCAAGGGATCTTGGGAATTTAATGGGAAGGGAGGGAGAAAAGGTAATGGGAAGGGAGGGAGAAAAGGGAATGGAAAGGGAGGGAGAAGAGGGTAGCACTAGTGAGAGCAGGACAGGTCAGCTGCCTGTGCCTGCTGCTAGACTTGCTGTCACCATTGCAGCCCCTGTTGAAACCAGTGCTGTGCCTGCTGTCACCAATACTGTGCCTGCTGCCCCTGTTGCCAGTGCCACCAGTGCTGTGCCAGCTGCCAGTGTTGAAGCTGCTGCCACCATTGCTGAAGCTGCTAGTGTGTCTTATAATACTCAGGAGGGGGGGAAGAGAAGGGTATCCTTTTGAAATATCACATTTTTAATAGAGCTCTGCTTTAAGCCACAGTCAGCAGGTCGCCGTGTTCAAAACATGGACATAACAATCACGCATTGCATATCAGTGCGAGAATGTCATGTTGTGCCTTTAAACAGATTGAACGGGCAGTAAATAATCCTTTGCCCCATTGCATATGTAGTGAGGCAAAAGTAGTAATAGCAACAGGACAAAGGATTATTTACAAACATTACAATTGCAAGTTTAGTTTTTGATATTTAGAGCTATTTTATTTTAAAAAGATCAAATCCAGCATTCGAGGTATGAGTGTCACTCAAATATACATAACCTTTATTGACACGTAGTATCCCTAGCATAATACTAATTAACAAGTCTTTGTGCATACAACTATTTAGTTACTGGCAATCTAAAAAGTAAGCCGGGATAGTACAGTTCCTGTATTGATTATGCTATAACTTAGCTTTTGCCATGTAAGCTATTCTATTAATACTGCATGCAATATAATTTACCACAACCCAGCCTCACATCCTCAGTTTTTGTATCAGTCCATTTGCCACTTGTGCCCTACGTGGAACAAAGTGAGTCCGGAGGGTCGATGGATGTGCTTCTACCCCCGCTGGATGTTCAAATCACCCCACTGGATATAACTGGAAGGAGTTGGGGTGGCTGGTAAATGCAGGAAGGGAGAAATAGCATCAATGTTGTGCACAGAGCTAGCCAGGAATAAGGCTCTGCACACCTGCCGCTGAGCCAGGCAACAGAGGTGCCCCTGCCAGTACTGCCCAGCCACACAGTTGGCACTCTGCACCAACCCACAGAAGCTCCATGAATCTGCCCCTAAGGAGCTGCACTGGTCTGGTGGACGGTCCTGGACCTATGAACATGGAGTTGGGGTGACTTCTTACTGTAGAATACGTTTGACGATTTCTCTACTTGGACAAGGAAGAAGGGGTTTGTGGGAAGTCTTGTGAACAATCCTTTGTCCTGTTGTGATTCCTACTTTTTGCTCCACTACATATGCAAAGGATTACTTTGAGTCGATCACCGGACCGCTTATCTGCTCAACCGGTGCATCCAACGGCGCCAGTCCAGCATCGAGAAGGAGAGACCCGGGAATGATGGCAGAAGGAGACACGGTCCCTTCTTAGCTTCCGTTACAGGAACCTTCATCATCAATTAACCATGTTATTGCTATTGTTGATTCCATTCCCTTTCAGCTGCCTAATCATCCTGCTGCTTAAACATAGCAGCAGCAAGAACAGCAGTTGCAAATTCTGAAATTATGGACTCAGACTCAGGACAGAGTAGGACATTTGACAATGGCCAGTGGCCACTGGCCAACATAACCTGCTGGCCCTAGGCCAGTAGCATTTTTTTTTCTCAGGGCTTGTGCTTTAAAAAAAAAAAATAAAAATAAAAATAAAAAACATGTTCCTACAAAAAAAAATAAACAAGAGGATGGAAAGGTGCTGGTTGACAGAGAGAGGTAGAATAAGTAAGTATGGGTTGGAGTTAGGAGAGGACAAAGTTCTTGAGTGAGTTGAGATGGGATTGGCTCAAGAGGGCATGTGGTTAGGTTTGAGCAAGTGAGGAGAAGGGAAACTTGATCCTTGGTCATGGGTGAGAAGGAGCTTAGTGTGTATGAGGGAGAAGTGACAGGGCTAAGCTGAATGGGTGGGAGTGGAAGTGATGAGATTTCATGTCTGAAGCAGTCGATCTTGTCCTTGAAGTGGGCGACGAGATCTTGGGCAGAGAAGTTAGTAGAAGTTGTTTGTGTCGGTGGATGTAGGAGAGATTTGAAGGTTAAGAAAAGGCGTTTCAGGTTAGAGGAAAGATTGGAAATTAGAGAGGAAAAGTATGACTGTTTGACCAGGGAGAGGGCAGAGCTATAAGAATGGAGAATTAATTTGTAGTGTATGAAGTCTGCTGTAGAGTGCTATTAACTCCAGTGCCTTTCGGCAGTGTGTGAGCACCTTTGGAGACATTGCATTTGTCTTGTGTGCCAAGGTTGTAGTGGGTTTGTGCGTGGGTGTTGTAGAGCTGCAGGTGCAGCTGTGTCAAGGGCTGTTGTGAGAGTGCTGTTGTAGAGAGCAGTAGTTTTTTTCTGGGCAAGTAAGTGTGAGGATGGGGATGAGAAGAGATTGCAAGGATGTGGAAAATTGTTGCAGACTTCTCCGCATGCTCTTGATCATGGTGGGTGGGATGGATTTGCATGGTATGATGAGGTTTTACTGTGAGGAGGTGGTGGACAGAGAAGGGAAAGGGGACATTAGAGAAGTTGGAGTACCCCATAATATAAATCTTAACAAATTAAAATATCAAAATATATAAAAATAAAATCAACAATCTTTACCCTACATGGATAGCAGATTGCCTCTTACGCTATTTTTCTCGCTGGAGCCAAATCTCTTGTTTATATAAAACCAAATATTTCACTTGCCATATTCAGGTCCCCAGAGAATTAGCTTTCCAACTCTAAAATCCAATTTGTCTCCCTGTGGGACATCTGCAAAATCAAATTCCCTCCTCTCCAATATGGTTTTACAATTTCTATACCGTAAAAGGGGATTAATCTCGGATCTTTATTATGACAATTTCTAAAATATTCAGAAAGACCGTGGTTTTCAAATTTCTTTTCTCTATATTTTATGTTTTCATAAATCTGTTTCTTTAATTGTCTTTTTGTTCTTCCGATATATATTTTTTCTACATGGGCACTCTATAATGTAAATTACATTCATAGATTCACATGTTATGAATGATTAATTTCATATATTTTAGCTTTATTTTCAAAATGCTTTTTGTTTTCTACAAAAAAAAAATTCTACATCCATTACATGAACCTCATTTATAAAATAATTTTTCTCTATTGTCATTTATTTATTTTTTATTTCTATGGTTAACACTAGGTGCTAATATATTTCCTAAATTTGGGGCTTTGCTATAAAAAAAATTTGGGTCTATCTGGTAATATGGGATTTAAAATGTTGTCCCCCTTAAGGATATCCCAATGCTTATTAATTATTTTCTTATAAGTCCAAAAGTCCTTATTATAAGGTACTGTAATTGCTAAATCAAATTAGTTAACCATGTATTTAAATGACAACTGTCTTCTTAAATAAAACTATCACCTATATTTTCTAAATGTCATAGTTTATAATAAATTATCCTCTACAAATATCTCTAAATCTAAAAATAGAATTTTATTGTTACTTATGTTATGTGTAAACTCCAGTTTATATTCATTTTTGCCAATATAATCCAAAAATGAAGTTATTTATTGGCCATCACTTCTCCATATAAAAAAATATCATCTATGAACCAACAACAGGGCCCTTGTAGTGCAAGATACCAGGACCTATATCAAGGAAGGTTTTAGTATTCTGGGGGAAAGTGAGTCAAACACTCAAGGGTGACCCCTCTGTTGAATTTCACAACTCTCTTAAATTGTTGATGGATGGAGCGCTCGCGGAAAGGCATAATCACAAATGATGAATACAGTTTCATAGTGATAGAGCAACCTACTGTTGTTTTTTTCTATCACATTCCTGAACTGCAAAAGTCTTTGATGAACCCTCCGAGGTACCCCATCATCTCAGGGATAGGCTCTTTTACTTCGAAACCTGTCAGGTTTTCTGGATCATTTCCTCCAAAATTTTGATGTATTATCCTGACAATGGGAGCTCTACAGCCATACAGTAACAATGTAACAATAAACAAGTGAAACTCACCGAACAAAGTTCAATGCGCAGGTCCGGAGCACTCCCCACAGCCCCAGCTAGAGGCTCAGACAGACGAGATGACAACAGGAGAAGAGTGCATACACGGACCCGCTCAGCATTCAATAGCCCAATGTAGTCATTGGCTCAATAGTAAAAAAGGCTGTTTATTAAGCAAAAATACAAGCTTAAAACATTGTGATATTCAATTTCAGAGAATCATCAAAATAACCAAAATGACATAGACAACCACTGAAAAACAAAGTGTATCGATCACCTATTGTGTATCGTACTAATAGCACTTATTCATAGGAATAATCAAAAGAAAAAAGCAGTGGATGTATCATCATACAACCTAATGAAAAACCAATCGCTATATCCAACTAAGATTTAAACTGACCACTCATGTGGCTACTTCAATTAGTTGATGTCTTCATAAGGATTAACACATTCACTGCCAACACAAAATTAGTGAAAATATGATTATCCCTTCACATCACAAAGACAAACTTTAAAATTACTACACAGATCCCATGAAAAACAAATATACAAAAATATAAAGAAAAGCTGACAACAAATGCAAAATACAATGTATATAATCTTTTTAAATGCAAAACATGTCAGCAATATCCTATAACTACAATGCACTGAAAAAAATGCCCAAACCACTGCTTGATGTCGCTAGCAATGAGAAATCTCAATCCCATGTCTACTATTTCATTGCAGACAAAGGAAAATATACATATGGAAAAACAACCTAAGCATTGGATATGGACAAATGTCGGTGCATATATAGACTCTCAATCTTAACTAGTATAAACCACTATAGAGTCATTCCTTATGACACATAAACAGAGAACATATTTATATATATATATATATATATATATATATATATATATATATATATATATATATATACCACCAATATATTGACATAGAGATTATAACATAACACTCAAATTAATTGATCAAAAGGTCAAAAAAAATCATTGATATTAAATCTAATTCACTGCTGGACTCCGGAGGGTCAAAACATTAGGAAACAAAAACCTATGTAACCAGCTGAAAAAATACAATCCATCATGGACTAGGAGTTGTGTATGTAAAGCAACACATCATGGTCAGAATGAAGTCCATGGGGTATCCTTGAACCCATAGTCAGGATCCACTTAACCTCCAATTTATTTAATCTGGCCATGATGTATCTGCCTCTCTCATCAGGTAAAGACCACTCATCTCCTTGAAAATAGAAGTTAGACAAATCCATATTAGTGCAATCAAGGAAATGTCTACCAACCGGTTTAGTGACATCCCCTTTCTTTATGCTCAGCATATGCTCCCTTATTCTTTCTTTAAGTTCTCTCCCTGTTCGTCCCACATACTGTTTATTAAATTTTTTGCAGGAAATAACATACACAGCATGTGTTGTCTTACAGTTTATGTATTGTCCAATGTGGTAGGTTTTATTAGTATACGTAATGATTACCTCATCACCAGTTACCACATAAGTGCATGATAGGCATCGTCTTGCACCACATTAGTACATTCCTACTGTAGACAGACATGTTGGTGGAGCAATGATGGTGCTGTTAAATAAACTTGGAGACAGTTTATTCACCAAAGTAGGAGCCTTTCTAGCAATAAATTTAGGCTGTTCTTGTAAAGCAGTTCTCAGAGTCACATCACTGCTCAAAATGGGAAAATGTCTCTTCAAAATATTCTTTATCTTATTAAATTCTAAACTGTAAGCAGTTATGAAACTCAAGGGACTGCTTTTTCCTTGTGTATTATACTTCTTTTTTTCTTTACCTTTCAAAAGTGACATTCTATCACTCTGTAATGCTCTATGATAGGCAGGATCCAGAACATTTGTGGATTATCCTCAATTCAAAAAATGTTATCTTAATTCTTTTGCTATGACCTTGAAACTCTCTACAGTGGAGCATTTTCTGCATACTCACAGAAACTGCCCCACTGGTACCCCTCTGATGGTATGATTAGGGTGACATGAATCAGAGTGCAATAATGAGTTGCCCACACTAGGTTGCAATAAAGTGCAATATGCAAAAGTATGTGACTACTCTTCCTGCATATTTAAGGGATTCCCAGATGGTTCTGGAAAAGATGACCAAAACTAAGTGGAAATGTGGTAGGTACTTATGGGTCACTCTAGACCTACTATTATTGTACATGTCCATAGAACACAGTTTAGGATTGGAGGCAGTGGCTTTTTTTAGACCTGGGCACTAATATGTCCCTCTCACAGAAAGAATGTTTGTTGAAAGGTATCAGTTTATTCTAAGCCACAACTTTTTTGTATACCAGGGCCAATATTACCTACAGACCACTTACACAGCCATGAGCACCAGATTTGCCACCTCATAAGCCAACCTCTTCATGGGGCATTTCGAACACGTCTACGGAATGCAGGAGGGAGTCTGTATAGGTAGCCTGGTGGTGTATGGCAGATACATTGATGATGTGCTCCTGGTCTGGTAGGGTCTGGGAGAGTGATAAAAATGTTTTGGTAGAGCAAATACAGATATGGAACAGCAATGATTGTGGTGTCAAATTCACATATTCTGTAGATAAGAGGATAGTAGATTTTTGGACCTGACCCTAAGTGGACAAAAGGATGGTACAATAACATAGTAACATAGTAAATTAGGCTGAATAAAGACACAGGTCCATCACGTTCAACCTTCGCCTCCTACCCCAGTGACTGAGAATTTTATAGCTTTCCTGCTACCAAATAAGTTAGTCTTTATCAGGCCTTCCTGATCTGCCTACTAAAAAACAGTATAACTATGTATGTTTCCTTTTGAAAGAAATGTATCTAATATTTTATTAAATGTGCCATAACCACCTCATTGGGCACCAAATTAAACGATTTAACAGACCTTACTGTAAAAAAAACACTTCCACTACTGAGTTCTAAACCTCCTTTCCTCTTATCTCAAGGGGTGTCCCCGGTCACCTGATCAGGCCTTGGAATAAATTGCTCACCGTACAGACCCTTGTATTGACCTCTCATATACTTGTACAATGTGATAAGGTCTCCTCTTAGTCATCTTTTCTCTACAGTAAATAAACCTAGTTTATCCAGTCGCTCCTCATACTTCAAGTCCTCCATTCCCTTAATTAATTTTGTTGGTCTTTGCTGTACCCTCTCTAGTTTTAGTATATCCTTTTTCAGAAGTGGTGCCCAAAACCGCACTGCATACTCAAGTTGAGGTCTTACCAATGATTTGTATAATAGAAAAAATAATGTTATCCACTCTTGCTTCAATACCTCTTTTTATGCAAGACATGATTTTATTTGCCTTTGCTACTGCTGTTTAACATTGGTCACGGTTTCCAAGTTTGTAGTTGACAAGGATACCCAGGCCTTTCTCTAGCAATGAGTCCCCTAAAATCATTCCATTAAGTTTATAAGTAGCCTTGGGATTATTTATTTGAAAACATTTTTTTATATATCTTTTACATATATGGTTAATATTACTTTTCAATTTGATGGATGAGATAAATTAGTGCAATATCTAGGAAAATATCAATGTAGGCAAGTCACTTTATCTTCTTGTGCCTCAGGCACAAAAAACTTAGACTGTAAGATTTATGGGGCAGGGACTTGCTCTCTGTCAGTAAGCAGTATCTGTAATATGTGTGTTTGTAAAATGTGCCCCTTCCTCTGTTCCTCCACAGCTAAAATTCTTACACACTCATCCTATTCCACACAGACTTCTGTGACCATTTTCTCTGTCTTTTTCTTGCCTTTCAAGACCCTTGTCTCCTCAAAACCTTCCTACAGTTCCACTTTTTATCTCCCACTATACCCCATGCCATCTCTTACAATCAGCCAATAACATTCTTCTCTCTCAGCTTCTTTTGTGTCTATCTCTAATATCAAATTATTTTCTGTCATTGTTCCTTATTTGTGGAATGATCTATCTCCCAGCCTGCACCACTGCATTTTGCCTTTGGTCTTCAGGTCTCATAGTCCACATCTACAACAAAACTTCAACAAGAGAGAAGACACTAACTTTCGTCATGCAGAGAAGGCACTGACATCATATATCTAAAGCTTTTATAATTTACTTACTTTATGTTTTTCCTATCTTGACCAGAAAGCTATCACTTTATTCCACCTTAACCCTTATGTATGCCTCTTTGTCTCCCTTTACCAATTTAGACTGTTAGCTTTTGAGCAGATACCCAACTTCCAGTGTTTCACTTTGCTATGCACTTTTGATCCTGTATTGTTTAAACTCTTGAAACTGTAAAGCATTGCTATATAAATACATATCCATTCATTCATCCATTCATTCATTTACTCATTCATTTATTCATGTAAAAAACCCACTGCTTAGAAGACTGCATATTTGGTCCAGAACATATTATCATATGTGTTTACATTTGCAATGAGAATGATGATAATGGTTAATCTGTATAATATTATTGGTATGGATACTTTATTTCATCTGACTCAGTACAGCTATAATTTTAAAATGGCTGGCTAGTGTAAAACTCAACATAGAATACATTTTAGCAGTAAGCCTTTGGGTGCTACAGAGGTCTCTGACAAATTGCAGAGCCATACATTGGATACCTGTCTTGTTTCCAATGAGTTAAAATATAATAACTATATAGAATCCAGTCATTTTTTGCATTCCCATAGTAATGGTACAGATATCATCAGCTGCAATGTGCTGCACATCCTGCTGGTCTTCAAAGGGTTAATGTTTGAAACAAATGTACAGTAAATGAGAAAAAAACAGAAGGCTAAAAACACTATATATACAGTGATTATTTGTGATGGCATTTCCCAGACTAATTCTCTTTGTTCCAACATGTTAGACATTTTAATGATCTGGAACAAATTTAAAAGAATAATAAAATGCCATATGTCAAATAGATTATTGAATGCAACGTGGTGTTGGATTATAGGTCAAGGTTAGAGCAATCACACTTTAATTTATCAGCAGTCATTCAGAATAAAAAGAGGAAAATCTCGATAACTTTAGGTAAATTGATTCACTAGTAGCTCTTGATCTTCATTTGTCATGTGTATTATAAGACTTGCTATGACCTTTCACACAAATCCCTAGTGAGACTTTCACTTCCTTAAAAATAAAAAAACAGATCTTAGCATCTGTGCACCTCATGAATAGTTGAGATTTAAAGAACTTAGATTCATGGCAGGTTTTAAATGGAAACATAGAAACATAGATTTTGATGGAAGAAACAACCATCTGGCCCATCCAGTCTGCCCATTTCCCTATCTAATTAAAATAAAACAGTGCTACATACTTCTCAGAATAGACTTATGTCTATCACAGACATTTCTGAGTTTTCTAACAGAATTTGTCCTAAACACCTATGCTGGAAGGCTGCTATAATAAATAAAATATGTGTGCAGAAAATTGTAGCTTTCTTTTAACAGATTGAATATCATAAGTGCATCTAATGCTATTTTGCACTTGGAATTTCTCATACATATATACATATTACCGTATTTTTATTATTTTTGAGGTATAAGTGTGTAGGACTTAGGGTTGGGTTAGTGATGGTCAGTCAAGTGAGATTTAGTGTTAGGATAGTCACATTGAAATTGTGAACGTTAGAATTCAAATCCAGTTAGTGTTAGGGTAATCAAAATGTAGTTAGTGTTAGGGTAGTTAGGGTCTGCGAAGTGTGCAGTGCAAGTGATTTTTTTTTCATTATATTTTTAATTATTTCATATTTAATATATCTTATAATTTTTTCTAAAATGTATTTTTCTTATATAGGGCTAGAAACGTGCTCAGTCATGTCTACCAGAAAGTCTTGGAGGGGATAGGGAGGAACTGTAAAATCATCCACATCAGGGGTGCTCTCCCTATTGCCAAGATGGAAGCAAAAGTGCCATTTCTATTGCCAGCAGCAGCAGCACTGCGACAGAACCCCACCCAGTGCCACCTGCTCCAACAATGGTGGTGATACCATCCTTGTCACCAAGCAACCTAGTAGATAGAGATGATTCCTCTGAGTCTTTTAGTGCACTACAATGCTTTCTTCACCAGACGAGCATGGAGTGGCACAGAGAGGGAACAGAATGGGGTAGTGAGGAATTGGATTTTGAAGACAGAGTCAAATTGGAGGCAGATGAAGTAGATGACAGGGATCCTGTTGTGAGTGGGCAGGTTGTTAGCGTGTATTTCTTGTTTCATACTCCAGTGTATTTAAAGTGTAATTTTTGTCAACATTTTTGCTTTTAACAATTGATACAATAAAACAACTTTTTACACTATGGAGTTCGAATAGCCCTTGTGTAGTCATATTGTATATGCTGTCTGTTTATATTCAATCTGGTAATTAAGCCTTTTTACCATAAGAGACAAACGCACAGAATCACCTATACGAAGCACATCACATAGATTACTCCTATCGTCTGTACCATCCTCTATGTTCTCTGCATCATTCTTTCTAATTCCTAACCTTGAAGCATATATGCTTTCAAAAATATACATGTTTATAGATTATTTTTATCAGTTAACAAAATGCATAGTGAGTGAACAGAAGAAAAATCTAAATTAAATCAATGTTTAACCACCCTTTGCCTTCAAAACAGCATCAGTTCTTCCAGGTACATTTGCACACTATTTGTTAAGGAACTCAGCAGGTAGGTTGTTCCAAACGTCTTGGAGAACTCTCCATGTAATCCCAGACAGACTCGATTATGTTGACATCAGGGCTCAGTAGGGGCCATACCATCACTTCAAGGATTCTTCTTTACGCTGAAGATAGTTCTCAATAAATGTGGCTTTATGTTTGGGGTCATTGTCATACTTCAAAATAAATTTAGGGCCAATCAGATGCCTCCCTTATGGTATTGCATGATGGATAAATATCTGCCTGTGCTTCTCAGAGTCGGTTCCGTGCTCACGGTGGCACCTCTACTTGTTGAGCGCCTCTGTGGCTGGATAGTGGTTGCTGTTGTTGCTTGGCCCAGTAATGCATACCTGCTCTTCCGCATTCCTTTTATTGCGTATTAGGTCAGCCAACGTCCACTCTGCATTGCGATGTAAGCATTGTGACGTCACTCCCATAAGCTACAAAACCTCTGAGCACCAGCGGATTAGTGCTCAGTCTATATGTGCTCTCTGCAGTGTATAACTATAGTTGCAAGTGTTTTCCTTGGCCTATTACTCTACACCTCTGACCTCTGGCTTGTTGACCACTCTGATTGCTGACCTGCCCTGACCATTGCTACATTGAGCATTCTGATTGCCAATTACCCTGACCATTGGCTTGTCTGACCCTTCATCTGGATTCTCCCCTGCTATCCATCATCGGTTAATATTTATATTCCTGTTACTTTGGGGGATTATATGCTTGGGCTCCACCACTAATAAATATCAGCCCCCCTTCTGTGGGCCTATCCTCTATACCTGCCTCTCCGGTCTAGCTTGTGACAAGCCCTTACTTGTTAGGGTTGTGACACTCAGCATTGAGGAGACCATTAATTCTGACCAAATCCCCAACTCCATTTGCAGAAATGCAGCCACAAACTTGCAAGGAACGTCCACCATGCTTCACTGTTGCCTGCAGACACTCATTTTTGTACACTTTTTAGCCCTTCTGTGATCTGCCTTCTGCTACAACCAAATATTTCACATTTTTGACTTATCAGTCCAGAACACTTGCTGCCATTTTTATGCATCCCAGTTCTTTTATCTTGCATACTTGAGTCTCTTGGCCTTGTTTCCACATCAGAATTATGGCTTTTTGGCAGCAAGTCTTCCATAACCACTTCTGAACAGACTCCTCCGAACAGTAGATGGGTGTACAAAGGTCCCACTGTTTTCTGGAAATTGTAAGCTGATGGCACTTCTGGACATTGTATGATTGCTAAGGGAAGAAAGCATGATGTGTCTTTCATCTGCTGCACTGTTTCCTTGACCGACCACTGCATCTACAGTAGTGATGATCGAGCACCCCGATGCTTGGGTGTTTGGGTGCTCTGGCCGAGCGCCCCCGGAGGCTCGAGTGCTCGGCCGAGCACCCGAGCCCCATTGAAGTCAATGGGAGGACTCGAGCATTACACCAGGCACCCCCTGCTCTGATGAGGGGAGGGTGCCTGGTTCATAGGAAAAGGTCAGAAAATGATGGAAACACCACAGAAATGGTTCAGGGACAGCATAGTGAGGATGTCTGGATGCATCTTGGTCTCCAACGTCGCTGCTGGGAACGATGTTTCGCCCGTAGTACGCCATTTTTACAGACTGACCGTAAAACACACAAAAAGGAAGATAAAAACGACTTTAGGCGAAAAATTGTTACCAAACAGTATTTGCTGTATATTTACTTGTATATCATCTGCAAATTCTGCAAAAAATTTCATCGATTTTTCGGAACTGGGGCCATGATTAAGAGGGAAACGTGCGCAGCGTAAAGCAGGTGTTCAACGTGGTTATGGCCCGGGTAAGGTACAGCATTCAGGAACGGAGGCCGCAGCTACCACAGGTTTTACAACATGTCCGTTTGCCCTTGTTAAGTCCAAAATTTATAGTCGGAACAGTGGGGTCTGATCCATTGAGTAAAAGTGACGAAGTGACTGAAGCCAAGAACTACCTTCTGCTCTGTCGAACACCCCAGCCCTATTTAATTCAATGGGAGGACCTGAGGCACTCCGATACAACCTGTATATCACAAAATGGAGGGCCTCATTCACATTGTGATACAATAGTTCAGGTAGTGGTCCAACACTCATAAAGCCTATGCACTAAGTGAAAGGGCTGCCAAAAATTAGACTGAAATGTCACTCCAATACACCCTTTATTACACATAAAGGAGGGCATCATACACACCCTTGAAAAATTAGGATTAATGGCCTGCTGGTGACCCTCTACAACATTAGGGGCGAGGGCATGCCGCTAAGCTGACCATCTAAAACATTAGGAATGAGGGTCTGCTGCTGAGCCGACCATCTAAAACATTATGGGTGAGGGTCTGCTGCGGAGCTGACCATCCTAAACATTATATGCGAAGGCCCGCTAGTGAGCTGACGCTATAAAACATTATATGAGAGGGCCCGCTAGAGAGCTGACCCAATAAAACATTATATGAGAAGGCCCGCTGGTGAGCTGACCTATACAAAAATTGTCAAACAGGGCCCGCTGGTGAGCTGGCCCTATATAAAAATTATATCACAGGGCCCACTGGTGAGCTGGCCCTATATAAAAATTATATCACAGGGTATATGGAAGAGGAGGAGGAGGATGAGAAGATTAAGAGTCAACCATATACCCGTTTTTTGGGTGGAAGGGGTGAATGGGAATACAGAGTATTCCCATCATTGTAAATAACATATCTAAAGTGACTTTATGTTCACCTGGGACTTTCCTCCAGTGGAGTGGAGAAGTCAGGGGAAATCCAGGCCTTGTTCATTTTTATAAGTGTCAACCTATCAGCATTTTCGGTGGAAAGGCGGATACGCTTATCTGTTATGATGCCACCAGCAGCACTAAATACCCGCTCAGACAGAACGCTGGCGGCAGGGCAGGCCAGCACCTCCAAGGCGTAGAGTGCCAGTTCATACCACGTGTCCAGCTTGGACACCCAGTAGTTGTAAGGCACAGAGGGATCATTGAGGACGCTGACACGGTCTGCTACGTACTCCTTCACCATCTTCCAAAACTTTTCCCTCCTTGTGACACTAGACTGCGCATCAGGGTGAGGGTGCTGGCGGGGTGTCATGAAGGTGTCCCACGCCTTGGAGAGTGTTGCCCTGCCTTTGTCGGAACTGCTGTGTGCTCCCCTTTTCTCCCCTTCTCGGTTGGCCAAGGTAGCACGTACTCTGCCGCCAGCGTTGTCAGATGGAAAATTTTGGAGCAATTTTTCGACAAGAACCTTCTGGTATTGCACCATTTTGCTTGTCCTCTCCACCGGAGGAATGAGAGATGAGAAATTCTCTTTGTAGCGGGGGTCCAGAAGGGTGAACACCCAGTAATCCGTGTTGTCTAAAATGCGTATAACGCGTGGGTCACGGGAAAGGCAGCCTAACATAAAGTCAGCCATGTGTGCCAGAGTACCAACAGGCAAGATTTCGCTGTCCTCACCAGGAGGATGACTCTCAATCTCCTCATCCTCTTCCTCCTCTTCTGCCCACCCACGCTGAAGAGATGGAAATAAAGTTCCATGGCTACCCTCTGTAGCGGAGGCAACCGTGTCTTCCTCCTCCTCCTCCTCCTCCACCTCCTCCAATTGTCGCTGAGAAGACGAAGTGAGGGTGCTCTGGCTATCACCTTGTGTAAGCTCTTCCTCCCCCATTTCCACCTCTTCCACATGCAAAGCGTCGGTTTTAATTGTGAGCAGCGAGCGTTTCAGTAGACACAGAAGTGGGATGGTTACACTGATAATAGCGTTATCGCCGCTCACCATCTGTGTCGATTCCTCAAAATTGCGTAAAACCTCACAGAGGTCTGACATCCATTCCCACTCCTCACTTCTGATTAGAGGAAGTTGAACGGAGAGGCGACGACCGTGTAACAGCTGGTACTCCACTACTGCCCTCTGCTGCTCACAAAGCCGGGCCAACATGTGGAAGGTGGAGTTCCAGCGCGTGCTCACGTCACACAGCAGCCGGTGAGCTGGCAATTGTAAGCGCTGCTGCAGCTTCAACAGGCCGGCTGAAGCTGTAGATGACTTACGGAAATGTGCACACACGCGGCGCACCTTCG
Source organism: Rhinophrynus dorsalis (assembly GCA_037306005.1). Taxonomy (NCBI): domain Eukaryota; kingdom Metazoa; phylum Chordata; class Amphibia; order Anura; family Rhinophrynidae; genus Rhinophrynus; species Rhinophrynus dorsalis. The sequence continues at coordinate 73,705,669 of CM074719.1, read as the reverse complement.
TCAAGAGATCATGCAAATTGGGGTAGGTTTTTAGAAATCGCTGAACCACTAAATTAAATACATGCGCTAGGCATGGTACGTGTGTGAGCTTGCCGAGCTCCAAAGCCGCCACCAAGTTACGCCCATTATCACACACAACCATGCCTGGTTGCAGGTTGAGTGGCGAGAGCTAGTGTTGAGCGAGCGTGCTCGGCCGATGCTCGGATCGGCTCGAGCATCGCTCTGCTCGGCACATGGCGGTACTCGTCGAGTACCGCCATGTGCTCGCCCGCCATGTTCGGGTGGCGGGGATCTGTGCCGGAAGAGGCACAGATCAGAAGACGCTCCGCTGGACCACCAGGGACTGGAGGTACGGGGGCATTGCGGAGATGAAGGGGGCATTGCGGAGATGAAGGGGGACATTGTGGAAGAGGGGCATAGCGGAGATGAAGGGGGACATTGTGGAAGAGGGGCATAGAGTCTATGCCCCTCTTCCACAATGTCCCCCTTCATCTCCGCTATGCCCCTCTTCCACAATGTCCCCCTTCATCTCCTCTATGCCCCTCTTCCACAATGTCCCCCTTCATCTCCGCTATGCCCCTCTTCCACAATGTCCCCCTTCATCTCCTCTATGGCATGGAGGAGATGAAGGGGGACATTGTGGAAGAAGGGCATAGCGGAGATGAAGGGGGACATTGTGGAAGAGGGGCATAGCGGAGATGAAGGGGGCATAGCGGAGATGAAGGGGGACATTGTGGAGATGAAGGGGGCATTCGGAGATGAAGGGGGCATAGCGGAGATGAAGGGGGGCATTGACCAGGCACCCTCCCCTCATCAGAGCAGGGGGTGCCTGGTGTAATGCTCGTGTCGCCCCATGCATTTCAATGGGGCTCGGGTGCTCGGCCGAGCACTCGAGCCTCAGGGGGTGCTCGGTCAGAGCACCCGAGCACCCGAGCATCGGGGTGCTCGCTCAACACTAGCGAGAGCCATTGCTCGGTCTGGTGACTAATCCCCTGCAACAGCTCTGAGGCCGTGTGCTGTTTGTCCCCAAGGCAGATCAGCTTCAGCACGGCCTGTTGACGCTTCCCCACTGCGGTGCTACACTGCTTCCAGCTACCGGCTGATGGGTGAGTGGCGCTGCGCGCAGAGAATTCGGAGGTGGAAACGGAGGAGCAGGAGGAGGAGCCAATAACGTAGGTGCTGGCGGAAACCCTGATGGAGGTAGGGCCCGCAATCCTCGGCGTGGGTAGCACCTGTGCCATCCCAGGGTCCGAGTCGCTCCCAGCCTCCACGACATTCACCCAGTGTGCCGTCAGGGAAATGTAGCGTCCCTGGCCACAAGCACTTGTCCATGTGTCAGTCGTTAAATGGACCTTCCCAGTAACTGCGTTGGTCAGGGCACGGGTGATGTTAAGGGACACATGGTGGTGTAAGGCGGGAACGGCACACCGGGAAAAGTAGTGGCGGCTGGGGACTGCGTACCGAGGGACAGCTGCTGCCATCAGGCTGCGGAAGGACTCAGTGTCCACAAGCCTAAATGGCAGCATTTCGATGGCCAGTAATTTGGAAAGGTGTGAGGTTAGTGCTATGGCCTGTGGGTGGGTGGCTGGGTATTTTCGCTTGCGCTCAAATGCCTGGGGTAACGAAATTTGGACGCTGCGCTGGGACAGGGAAGTGGATGTGGTCGCTGATGGTGCTTCAGATGGTACAGGTGCAGGGCGGGAGGTATGCGGGCCTGCGCCTTCGACAGGCGATTGGCCGGCACTGAAAACAGGGGAAGAGGAGGCAGTGGTGTGGCCTGCAGACACAGATTGGCGATCCGGGCGTTCCTCCCACTTATTACGGTGCTTGGATGCCATGTGTCGGATCATGCTGGTGGTGGTGAGGTTTCTAGTGTTCATGCCTCGGCTCATTCTGGTGTGGCACAGGTTGCAAACTACAATTTTTTTGTCGTCCGCACTTTCCTTAAAAAAACGCCATACCGCGGAACACCTAGCCCTTGGCAAGGGAGATTTACGCAAGGGGGTGCTCCGTGGAACATTTGCGGGCCGGTTTGGTGCGGTCCGCCTTCTTTCTTTAGCCACACCACTGCCTCTTCCAGCCTGTTGCGGTGCTGCAGATGGCTCACCCTCAGGACTGCTGTCATCGCTCGGCTCTCCACCTTCCCAGGTGGGGTCAGTGACCTCATCGTCCACCAAGTCCTCCTCCACTTCCTCACTCTGATCATCCTCCTCATTTCTTGATCCCACCACATCCTCAGTCATTGACAACTGTGTATCATCCTCCTCATTTCTTGATCCCACCACATCCTCAGTCATTGACAACTGTGTATCATCCTCCTCATCAAGGTCTTGAGACAGTAATTGTGGTTGATTTGATGGCAACTGTGTCTCATCATCATCATCCACTTCCTTTGACCTTAAATGCCGTTCCCCTCTGTCATCTTCTTGTGATTGGGTACCCTCTAGAGGTTGTGAATCAGGGCACAAGATCTCATGTTCCTCTGCAAGCGTGCTTGGAGAGAAGTTCAAATCAAGGATTGGTGATGAGACGAGCTCCTCACTGTATCCCAGTGTGGGATCACTTCTTTGGCCAGACCCTCTATGGTGGGAGGAAGGATGATCAGGGTGAGGATTATGTTGACCAGACTCTTGGCTAGTGAGAGTGGACTTGGTGGAAGACAGGGTGGTGCTTAACCGACTGGAAGCAGTATCACCTGAAATCCAACCGACCACCTGTTCGCAGTGGTCTGACCTCGAGAGTGATGTCCTGCGACGCCCTGTAAACTGAGACATGAAGCTAGGTATGGTGGGTGTCTTTCTGTCTTGTGCTCTTGCACCAGGCTCAGTTTCTACGCGTCCTGACCCGCGCCCTGAACTATCTGGATCACGTCCACTTCCCCGTCCCTTTTTACCCGCCTTCTTCATATTAAACGGAATATATGCCGGTAATCTGCGGCTAGGCACACGAAACAGAATGTGACGCTAATCTGCGGCTAGGCACAGTGAACGGAATATGTGACGTTAATTTGTGAATTTGCACACTAAACAATGTGTGACGTTAATTTGTGAATTTGCACACTAAACAATATGTGACGCTAATCTGCGGCTAGGCACACTAAACAATATGTGACGTTAATCTGCGGCTAGGCACACTAAACAATATGTGACGCTAATCTGCGGCTAGGCACACGAAACAGAATGTGACGCTAATCTGCGGCTAGGCACACGAAACAGAATGTGACGCTAATCTGCGGCTAGGCACAGTGAACGGAATATGTGACGTTAATTTGTGAATTTGCACACTAAACAATATGTGACGCTAATCTGCGGCTAGGCACACTAAAAAATATGTGACGCTAATCTGCGGCTAGGCACACTAAACAATATGTGACGTTAATCTGCAGCTAGGCACACTAAACAATATGTGACGCTAATCTGCGGCTAGGCACACGAAACAGAATGTGACGCTAATCTGCGGCTAGGCACACGAAACAGAATGTGACGCTAATCTGCGGCTAGGCACAGTGAACGGAATATGTGACGTTAATTTGTGAATTTGCACACTAAACAATATGTGACGTTAATTTGTGAATTTGCACACTAAACAATATGTGACGCTAATCTGCGGCTAGGCACACTAAACAATATGTGACGTTAATCTGCGGCTAGGCACACTAAACAATATGTGACGCTAATCTGCGGCTAGGCACACGAAACAGAATGTGACGCTAATCTGCGGCTAGGCACACGAAACAGAATGTGACGCTAATCTGCGGCTAGGCACAGTGAACGGAATATGTGACGTTAATTTGTGAATTTGCACACTAAACAATATGTGACGTTAATTTATGAATTTGCACACTAAACAATATGTGACGTTAATCTGCGGCTAGGCACACTAAACAATATGTGACGCTAATCTGCGGCTAGGCACACTAAACAATATGTGACGCTAATCTGCGGCTAGGCACACGAAACAGAATGTGACGCTAATCTGCGGCTAGGCACACGAAACAGAATGTGACGCTAATCTGCGGCTAGGCACAGTGAACGGAATATGTGACGTTAATTTGTGAATTTGCACACTAAACAATATGTGACGTTAATTTGTGAATTTGCACACTAAACAATATGTGACGCTAATCTGCGGCTAGGCACACTAAACAATATGTGACGTTAATCTGCGGCTAGGCACACTAAACAATATGTGACGCTAATCTGCGGCTAGGCACACGAAACAGAATGTGACGCTAATCTGCGGCTAGGCACACGAAACAGAATGTGACGCTAATCTGCGGCTAGGCACAGTGAACGGAATATGTGACGTTAATTTGTGAATTTGCACACTAAACAGAATGTGACAATAATCTATGGCTAAGCACACGTTTAAAATGGCCCTTTTTGTCGCTGCGTTGTTAAATAATTGGCCCTGTGCACCTAACAGAATATGTCAGCTTGTCACTGCACTGTGAAATATTTGTCCCTGTGCACCTAGTACAATGTCACCTTATAAATATCCCCCCCCACAAAAAAAAGGAAATTGTGCCCCCCCAAACAAAATATAAATGCTGCCCCCACACACAACAGTCCTAAAAAGGACTTTTGGGTCTTGAAAGAGTTCCAACAATTTTATTCTCCCTACACTGACTTTCCCTGCCTGATCGCATCGCTCCCTGGCTAAGAATGAGCCGAACTCGCGTGTCGGGTGCTATACAGCACCCGATCACGGGTTCTGGCCAGCCAATCAGTGTAATGCCAGCAGCCAACATGGCTGCTGGCATTACACTGGTGTCAGAGCCTCCCCGCACGTTTATTGGCTGCGCAGCAGCCTCAAAACGTGCGGGGAGGAAACCCGAACATGGCGGGCGAGCACATGCGGTACTCGTACGAGTACCGCCATGTGCCGAGCAGAGCGATGCTCGAGCCGAACCGAGCTTCGGCCGAGCATGCTCGCTCATCACTACTCTACAGTCCTCAACGTTTCCCTTTTCTTTGTGCTTCTTCGAAACAGCTTGGACAGCACATCTGGAACTGTCTGGCTTAAAATTTCTGCCTAGGAGATACCTTGCTAGTGCAGTAGAACTACCTTGTGTCTTGATGCTGTGCTCAGTCTTGCTATCATGTATGACTTGTGACATTAAACTTTCTTCAGCAACCTCACCTTGTTAGGTGAGTTTGGCTGTTTCTCACCCACTTTTATTCCTCCTACACAGCTGTTTCTGTTTCAGTTAATGATTGTGTTTCAACCTACATATTAAACTGATGATCATTATAACCTGATTGGTTGGATTGTTTAATCATACACCTGACTATATGCCTACAAAATTCCTGACTTTGTGCAAGTGTACCTAGAAGAATTGATGCTGCTTTGAAGGCAAAGGGTGGTCACACCAAATATTGATTTGATTTAGGTTTTTCTACTGTTCACTCTCTTTGCATTTTGTTTATTGATAAAAATAAACTATTAATATGTCTATTTTTGAAAGCATTCTTACTTTAAAGCATTTTTCACTCCTACCTAAAACTTTTGCACAGTACTGTATATATACAGTATATAAAATACTTTATTTATTCTTTTATGTATGTATGTATTTCATACAATAAAGACATTTATTTCACACTTATCAGTTTTATTTTAGACACCTCGTCCTATAGATGATCAACAACATAGCCACTATAATTATTCCCATCTTTTCATCACCCAGTGCTATTATTTTTGCCACTTGATATTTACTACACTTAGATTTCTGTAGCTCTTCCTTTACCTTATTTGGAGCTCTTGAGTCCAACAATTACCACTGGAATTTGTGTCCACACAATGCACGCTATGTGACACAATGACTGCACACGGTAATGCTGTTTAGATAAACAAGATACATGGCATTATTTACAGATGGCACTTGTTTTCATATGCCATATCACCCCTGTTGAGCCAGAGGAAGGAAAAAAAACCTTTCAAGCCATTTCCAATGAAGCCCCAAGTGGGCCTACAATTTCTTCATTGACTTAAAATGGCAGTTGGATATTTCCCTGTGGAACAACATCCTATTTAATGTTCCATTCTTATTATACTATTCATAAACATTAATTAGGGGTCTTAACAGTGGACCCAACAGTGGTATATGGTAGTAACCCTCCTCCTCCTAAGTGCTACGCATTCCTCCAACTGCTTCATCAGGAAAAGAAGGATCATCATCATTACTGAACAAGCTGCAGCAACCATGGGTACAGTCAGTTGTTGGACTACCACTTTATTAATGCGTCGCTCTACTGCTAGTACTCATTTCACCCTAACCCTGCCAATAGGACATTTGCTGGACATTATTTAACAGTGAAGTACACTGTTTGTGTATGTGATGTCTTGCTCTTGCCAAGAGATAATAAAGCTAGATCAGGAAGGAACTTGGATAACAGATGTATGTGTCTTCCCAGACAGTCACACAAAATGTTGGGGTTTTGGGGTTAAATCTCCTTTGATCCCTTCTCACAATCCCAGTCTCCCCAACACAGAATATTGCCATCTGGACGGAACTTGTATCACAGCTGCCGGTGTCTTCCCAATCAGCAACACAAGACAAGGGTATTTGAACTTAATCCCTTAAGGACCACGTGGTCAAGGGGTGGAGAGCTCTAGAGGACCATGGCACTTTTTTTTCATCAATGCATTCTGGGTGTGCAGCCGTGCTGCAATCCCAGAATTCCATGATGTACCAGGACCTTCACCAGTCCTTAATACCTGATCAGCTGTGACGGTCCTGGCATGTCATCTGGGATTAGCGGGTTAATTCACAGCTGCCTGTCTCAGACAATTAAAGGGTTAGTAATGCCCAAAGATAACTTTGTTATATTGTAGATTTAAAAAAAAAAAGAAATTATATGCAGCAAATCCCATCTCTTAAACCTTTGCGGTTTGAAAGATATTTGCTGTATAATTCCCTCTCGAGTTCCCGACTCAAGGAGGCTCTTCAGCAGAGCTGAAACAGAGATCTTTAAGAAGAACAACTTCATTGAAATGTTCTACCAAGTGTGCTTGCAAACCAAGCACACTTTGTAGACTGTTCCAATGAAGTAATTCTTTTTAGAGATTGCTATTTCGTCTCTGCTGAAGAGCTGCCGTCTGGTCTCAGGACCAGGATCTCCTGCTGTCAGCAGAGCACTGATGTCAGGAGAAGGGGAAGGAGGGGGGAACTTTAGCCAAATATTTATCAAAATGTAAAGGTCTGAGAAACGACTTGCTGCACATAATTTATTTTTTTTTAAATCTACAATAAAACATAAAGTAATATTTTGGCATTACTAACCCTTTAAGATTTTGGGGTATTTTTGGTCAACATTCTTTCTCCTTTCTTGATCCCCTAGATTCCCCCAAATTCGCCAACAGAGAACAAATTGACTACCAACAAGATTCCATAAACTACACTCCAAATTTCCTTTACCAACATGATTCCCTAAACTATACTCCAAATTTCCTGTATTTCTGTATCCTAAGTTACTAGATCAACCTTGTGCTGTTTTCTGTGTCAGTCACAAACACAGAAATAACTTTCTGTGGGATCCTGATCCGTTTTCACTATCCCCGGGGGAAAAGAAACAAAACTTGACATGTAGTTGAGGAAATTCCATCTTCCCATAGATTTCAATCCAATGATCTAGGTGGGAAAAGTGGAAAACCGTCTCTTTTAGAAAAAAATTTAGCTCTCAGTGGGTAGTGCCATTTTTCTACTTTTACTGAAAAGATTTTCACCCATTCCTAGTATCAACAATACTCTTCACAGCACTACACAATGTCACTCACCCACTACAACAGTCAACAGAGTAATAGTAGAAAAAAGGGTAAAGATGCACAGGATGGGAATATACTTTTAACTCTTTATTAATTCATTAGATTGTAAGCTTTCGGGCAGGGAACTCGCACCCAATGTTCCACTCCACAAAGCACCTGTAACCCTGTATTGTTTAAACCCTGAAATTGTAAAGCGCTGTGCACACTTGTGGCGCTATATAAATAAACATATTCATTCATTCATTCATATTCATATTCATTCATTCATTCTTGGTAAGAACTCAACTGGAAGGAATATAAGGGTCTAATTTTATACGCTGATTCTTAAAGCGATAGTAATACTTAAAACTGAAAAAACATATAGGATGTATCACCTTAGTAAAACAAGTGTACTCCCACTGCTGAAAGATATTATATCCAAAAGTTATTACAGCTCAAACTTTAATTTTTTAGGTGCAGTATCTCAATGGCCTGAAATGTTATAGTGGTGCTGTTGCTACACCATCCTATGCAGGTTTTTGGTCAACTGACCAGAGCTGTCCATAAGATGGTGTATCACAGCAACCCTGCACAGGCCACTGTGATATTGCACATATAAAAGTTCAAGTTTGTTGAGGATATACAAGAAAGGGTTAAAGAGGAGACCCAATCAAGTTGTATATCTTCACGTAAATAGATAAAATAATAACATTAAATTAATTTGAGAACTTTACACAATACTAGATACTGACACGGTACTTCACAGTAAATAATTGATTGAAATAATCAATTAAGCATATTTGTGCAAAAAAATACTATATATAAAATGTAATCAGCAATAATATAAATGAGTGAACACCAGTTGAATGAGACACACAATTACTCAAAAAACAGTATCACAAAACAGTATTACCCGGTATAAACCGGAATAAACATTGCATAGGTGTATAATTGAACACAGAAGCATACAAATGGTTAATTGATCCTTACAATTAATCATAATACAGTTGGCAGTAGTGTAGATGGGTACCTGCCCCAGAATCTGTATACACTATGCTAATAAAGACCTATGAAATGTTATTATGTGAGTTGATTTTAATAAAATAAACAGGTCTTATAACAAATTCCTTGTACCATATAAAAATATATGATTTAGAAAACTTATCTGGAATAAAATCCCAGATTTAGATAAATAGAATTTAACTATTTATCTACTGTTTTCAGTATTGCAAACCTTCTAGATAAAACAATATATAGAAGATGGAGGTCAGCACCCGTGGGACTTCTTCAAAACACTTTATTGCATTAATGACACAGGAAAAGGAGTCAACGTTTTGGTCCCTCACAGGACTTTTATCAATAAAACATATATATTATATCTATCAATGATAGATTATACCAAAAAATTCTCAGAAATAAATCTAATAATATATGTCTAGAAAGCACCACAAAAACAAATACATTCATGCAACTTATACTATAAAAATGACAACAGCAATCCTATTTGTTGCAACTATAGCACTCCTAGGGTTAATCCACAGATATAAGGTATATGGTTACCCCACCCAAAATGTATTTTATAAAGTAAAAATCCTTTTCCGACTACATCATAAGCACTTTCTGATTGGTTATTCTAAATTTCCATTCTTTTGACTTTTGGACATTCTTGTAGCAATGTTTCTATTATTTCTGAAGATGGTGCAGCAGCAGCAGCATATTAAAAATTGCACATATAAGTCACTGGAATTAATGACTTATAACCATTTAGATATTTAGGGAGTACCATAATTCATATAAACATGTCAGCTTCCTTAGACTTTCCCATAGATAGTAAGCCTTTTCTAGACATTTCATCTACAAGATAGTTGTAAATTCCCATACCAATTCACTAAAATGTTTCCACCCACAAACTTGAAAATGAGATCATTTACACATAAGGATTTAAGAAGAAAATTAGAAAAATATTCCTAGTTTTCTAAAACAATGAACCATTCACTTTCCAGTCATGGCAGAGTCTCTGACAAGTTACAGCTGCAATAAAGTTTGAATAAAACACCTCACATCAGTGGGAGTATTCTTGTTTTAGTCAGTATTAAGTATTACTATCCCTTTAAAAAAAGACATTATTCATGGGGGAGGAGACGGATATGACGTGACGTTGCATGTAGTACGCCGCATCTGTTTGATGAGTTGAGACACTGGCTAACCTGCCTACCAAAGAGAGAAATGTTTACCCAGCAGCTTATAGATTTGGGACCAGAGCTGTGAAGATGCCGCTGCAATTATCCACAACCTCTCCCACAAAACTCCTCTCTCCTCAGGAAACTGCACTAGAGCCAGAAAATAGAGGAATGGAGAAAGATATGGCCTAGGAGAAGGGCAGAATACTTGGTGTGAGTTACCTTCTCTCCTGCAGAAGACATCTGATAGCGGCATGATATCGTTTCGGAGGCTCGTGAGTTAAGTGATAAACTCTTTACCTCTTTTCTCTTCCTCAGTTCAGATATGTTTAAGGACTGAGATGATGAGTTGAATTAGCACCTTGAACTGGGTGTTTGGTGACTGATAATATGGCTGCATTGAGACTGTATATATACAGATCTATATTTTGAAGCGTGAAAGTATAAAACTTGGAAGGCAGAGGGAAAGTGGTCCTTAAAGTGAAAGAGGAGGAGTGGAGAGAAGAACAAAAAACTTTGAGAACCTTAAATGGCAGTAATAGTGTTAGAAGTTCTGTTCTTGCCAAATTTTGGACTATATAGTTGCAGTTGGGAGATTACAAAGGGTCTGATCTGCCGATTTATGACTGGGAACTCTAAAGAGTCTTGAAGTGGAAACAGTTTTAGGTGAAGGTGAAAAACTTCAGAGTGGGTAAAAAAAAATTGCCCTATTCTGATATAGTATAATTGAATACCAGGTCATTTTATTACAGTTTATGACCATCCACTTACAGTGTAAGACATATAAAAGCCTGGGTTGGAATGCATGTAACTCTATAGGAGCTATTTTATTTGACATTCCTTGGAAAAGACTAAGATATAATTTAATATAGAGCCATGGCGTCTAGAAAACACCAGGAACAAAAGTCCCTCTCCAAGCGAGAAAAAGATAAAAAGAAAAAAGCAGGAGAAACAGGAGAAGAAGCTCTCTAATTATTTCTCACCACAGGCAGATAAGAGCATGGCTGAGGTCCAGCAGCTCACTACCTCGAATGGGGATGCAACCACTAAGGAATTTTGAGTAGCGACAGAACAGTTTGAGTTACAGAAGACTGTTAGACAGCAGATCACTCCAGATTATATTAAAGTATATTTTGGGCAGCAGCTGGACTTGATAAAACAGGAGATTCAGGATAATATGATTGGGCTTAAGAATGAGTTGGTGTCACGGTTTTTTAAGACTCTCAGACCAGTGTGTGAATAAGAACACAATTTTATTAAAAATAAAATAAGGCAATAACACGCCCTCTAGTGGCGGTAGATATACACCAGTGGTAATTATATATATAGATACGATGGTAAATGCACAAATGACTTATAAGTACAATTACACAGCAGTAGAATAGCGTATACCCCCAAGGGGTTAAGTCCTTGATAACAGTCAGTCTCAGATGTGGATGTTTGGAACGCCCAGGGTGTTATAAGGCTGTGCTGGAGACCAAGACTATCACCAGCTGGATACTGGACTGCCTCGCCACGGTGTTCAGTAAGAAGAAGCACAAGAGTCCACATAGCCCCCTCGGGCGTACCTACTGGAACTGCTTCAACTAGTGCAAGTGCAAAAGGCCCCCACGGGCGTGATTGGAACCGGCCTTCAATGCGAGAGCTGCCAAGCCTCCTCAGACTTAACCGGACAACAGGATAACATACGCTAGAGCCGACAGCCCCCACGGGCGTAATTACCGGAATACGAATGCTGATGCCTGTGCCTGCCACCACTCGGTAAAGCGGAATCGCTCAATGAACAAGAGAGAGAGTCTTAGGCGTCCAACCGGCCAAACGGATGTGAATACTCTGCAAGGATGTGTGGAGCTGCCGACGGAGAGCGGCCAACTCAGAAGTAGTATCACCGAGAAAGAGACTCTTACAGGAGTAGCGAGAGAGTGGAACCCAGGCGGCACTGCTAGGGTTAATTAGCACTTTTACTCGAGGCTTTTCAGCAATATAGCAAGGCTCTGCAGTCTGAAGGAGGCGCGTATACGCACAACTCTGCAAGGAAAATACACTGCACAGATCGGAGTACACCAAGCAAGGCAGTCACACCAAAAGCTGGAACAGCAGATAGAAATGTCGCGGCAGCGACAACTGGAACACAGGTCATTGTAGAAAGCAGGAGTCGGTCTTCGGAGCGGGAAGTCAGCCAGGCCGGGTCGGAGCACGTAGAAGGCAGTCATACAAGCCGGGTCGTACACAAGCAGGAACGTCAGCCAAACCGGGTCAGGATACAAGGGTGGTAGTCAGACGGGCCGGGTCATACACGAGCAGGAACACAGGAGAATAGTCAAGACAAGCCGAGTCGGTACACAGGAATCCGGAACACAGGAACACAGCAACAGTATAACTGGCACAGAAACACCACGAAAGGGCGACTGACAGCTGTGCTAGCCAGGTATAAAAAGGTCACCAGGGGGCGGGCCAAACCAACACAGCAAATCAGTATCTGCCATAGATGAGACTGACAGGAATCACAGGCACTGTGATAGTTGGCTTCCTTCGGTCAAAGAGTTAAAACAAATGAGGAGAAAATGAAATGGTTGGAGTTTGTGGTGGTGTCACAGAAGGAGACAATTGTAAAATAGCAGAATAGTCTCCAAGCTTTGGTGATGAAGATGGTGGACACTGAGGATAGATCCAGAAGAAATAATTTAGGGCTACGAAACATTCCAGAAGATATTACACAAGAGGATATGGAGAGTTTCTTGGCTGTTTTTTCAAAGACATGGGCGTATTCCTAGATGATAAAGAAAACTTTTTGGAGCAATACCATAGGTAGCCCAGGCCAAGATCTCTTCCTTCGGACACTGTTAGGGATGTTATTATATGCTGTCATACTTTTAATTTAAGGGAGAGAATTGTTAGAGCTCTTAGACAGAATCTGCCTAAAGAGGGGTAGTATCAGGATATTAAGATATTTTTGGATTGTTCGTTTCAAACAAGAAGGGCCAGAAAATCTTTTTTTCCTGCAATTGCCCTTTTAAGAGAGCATAATATTGAGTATAGATGGGGTTTCCTCACTAATCTTATTGTATTATTGGAGGATAGGACTGAAAGTTTTGAGTTGGTGGAGCTGGCAATGCAGTGGCTAATGCAGGGTCCATATAATTGAGGAAAATAGCGGGGAGAGGAGAGGAATAGGAAGAGGAGGGTAGAAGAAAGAAAAGGGGGAAAGAGTTTTTTTTTCCTGTAATAAATTAAATTGTAGAATTAATAGAATTTGAGATTAAAGAATATAATATGTAGTAGATATGAGGTAACTGGGATTTCACGAAAGTTTATAGATAAAAATGGTTACACTGTGGTGGAAGGAAGGATTTTTCTTCTTCAGTGCACTAAAGTCTAAATGATAATAATATGGAGTTTAACAGTTATGATGGAGTCAGGATAGAAAGAAGGTTTATTGAAATAATATTTTTTTATTTTTTTTGCACTAAAGTTAAATTGTGGAATTAACAGAACTTGGAGTTAAAGAACATAATATGTAGTAGGGAAGAGGTAATAGGGATTTCACAAAAGTATATATATAAAAATAGGTATATTATAGTGGAAAGAAGGTTTTTTTTCTCTTATTTTGCGAAAATCTAAATGTTAGGATTCCTCAAAGGTTTATTGAAATAATATATATATATATATTTTCTTTCTTCCTCTTTCTCTTTGTATGGTCCGTGCATGGGCATATTGTACACAGGACCCGGAAGGAGGTATGGGGGACCAACTCCGGGGAGAAATGTATGGGTTTTTGCCAGAAATGGGCTTGGGGTTTTGTATGTTTTAAATGTTAATGTATGTGTTGAGATGTGTGTAAATGCAAATTCAAAGAAGAGGTTATTTTTATAATGGTTAAAATCATATCATTCAATACCCAGGGTCTGAAATCCCCTTCTAAGCGATCTATACTATTTGATTTCCTCAGACAGGAGAGGGCACAGATTGTGTTCCTGCAGGAAACGCACTGGAGGAAGTCAGATAGTAAGAGGTTTGTACCAGATAGGTTTAAACAGGTTTTTTGCTCCTCACTCAATAATAGTGAAAAAAGAGATTTTGTCATACTTAGTAGTGAGCTGGAAGCAAAAATAATGTATCAAGAGAATGATGATGAAGCACGAGTTTTGATACTGTGGATATACAGGGTGAAATATATACTTTGACCAATATATATGCACCTAATGGATCTTCTAATGGTTTTTTGAGGGACTTTTTGAGAGAATTAGCCAAATAAGACACTGAAAGTTATTACTAGTGGGGAATTTTAACCGAATATTAGAACCTGGTTTGCATAAGAAAACATCTAAATTTGAGGGTAAAAATAAACATTTTAAAGCGCAGGCAGCTCAGATCAAGTAAATACTGAGAAAGTATGATTTACTGGATATATGGCATATATTTCATCCAGAACAAAGGGATCATACTTGTTTTTCAAGAACATTTTGTTAATATTCCAGGATCGATCTATTTTTAGGAGATGATGCTATAGTGAAAAAGGTAAAAAGGTATTGATCCAGGATATTACCTGTTTGGACCATAATGCATTGATTCTGGAAATCCTTACAGAAAATCTTAAAGGTAATAGGACAAGTTGGTGTTTAAATGAATGTTTACTACTTAAGAAAGAAACTAGACAATATATAATGGATATTACACAGAAATATTTTAATGAAAAGTAGAATGGGGAGGTTTGGCTGCCAATAGTCTGAAGCGCATATAAATGCGTGACTAGAGGACATTTTATTAAGTTGGGTACTATAGAGAAAAAAAGGGTGCTTCCCTATCAGATCTATATTTGAAATTGTATAAAGTATCTCAAGATAATAAAAATTTCCTATTAGAAGTAAAACAAAATAATTAATGGAGATACAAACCAGAATTAATGATTTACTCATAGAAGAGCAGAATAAAAATCCACATTATTTACAAATTAATTGATATTATAGAAGTAATAAAACAGATAGAAACAGTCCATGAGAGTACATAGGGTTAGAACTGAGGGGAAATTATGCTTGACCCCAGAAGAAATTGGGTTTGCCTTTCATGAATATTATAAGACGCTATATAATTCAGCAGTAGGAATGGAGCAAGACAAGCCTCAAAAATATTTTCAGAATAGAGAAATGCCAAACGTGTCTAAATATCAATTGAAGGAAATAAATAAACCTATCTTTGTAAAAGAAATAAAAACGGCTATAAATAGATAGAAAATAAATAATGCTCGAGGTCCGTATGAGTTTGGTAATAAATTTTACAAAGTATTTAGTGATTTACTTGCTGAAAAATGACTGATACCTTCAATGAAGTGTTTAGAACTCACTCTTTCCCTGCTGATATGCTAAGAGTGAATATAATCCCTATACTTAAGCCAGACAAAGATCCAGAGATTCTTTTAAGTTACAGTCCTATTTTGCTTTTAAATATGGATGTTGATATATACTACAGTCTTGGCTGAGAGCCTCAAGGGTGTGGGGATGGATCTGGTGTCCCCAGATCAGGCTGGGAGAAAGGTGGTAAATAATATTAGACGAGTAGTGGACATCTTTGATGTTGCATATCGCTCGGATGTCCCCCTCCTGAACCTGTCATTGGATGCAGAGAAAGCCTTTGAAAGGGTCAGATGGGACTTCCTGGGTCAGACATTGAAGGCTTGTGGGCTGGGGGGGCAGTATATATGAAGCTTTTGTGGCCCTGTATACTTGTCCATCCACCAGGACGGTAGGTCCTGGAATTGATGCAGAATGGTTCTTGATAGAGTGAATGGCATGTGGCAGGGGTGTTACGGTTTTTAGGACACTTAGACCAGTAGGTGAAAATAAAACACACTTTATTTTAAAGTAAAATAATGCACAGGTTCGCCCTCTAGTGGCGGTAGGTAATACACAGATCGTGCAAACTGAGATATTACAATAGTAATAGCACAATGGATATACATGCAAGACAATAAGCAATAGGGTGGTATGAACCCCCAAGGGGTTAATGACTTGATAACAGTCCGTCTCAGATGTGGAGGTTTGGCACGCCCTGGGTGTTAAAAGGCTGTGCTGGATAGACAAAGTTCATCAGGTACTGAAGACCGATCTGCCTCGCCAAAGTGTTTGGATATTAAGCAGAATAGGAATCAACTTAGCCCTCACGGGCGTAGCTACTGGAACTGCTTTGGTTTATGCAAGTGCAAATAGCCCCCACGGGCGTAACGGGAACCGGCCGGCAATGCAAGAGCTTATCAGCCTCCTCAGACTTCGCTGAATGCTGGAATATGTATGCAAGAGCCACTAGCCCCCTCGGGCGTAGTACCAGATAAGCTAACACTGAAGCCTTAAACTGACACCACTCTGTATAACGGATAATGCACGGTAATCGACACCGGAGAGCCTTAGGCGCCCAAACGGCCCAAACAATGTGACTACTCTGCAATGGAGGACTAGAATTGCCGACGGTGAGCGGCCAACTCAGCAGCGGTATCACGGGTAACGAGGCTCGTACTGGAGGTAGAGAGAGTGAGATCGAGGCAGCACGTTTATCGAGACTTCAGCGCTACTGGAAGGCTCTGCAATGAGAGGAAGGCATACGGATACAGACACAGCTCTGCACGGGTAGCAAGGCACTGCACTAATCGTGGGTAACACCAGGCAAGGCAGTCACACTGAAGCTGGCAACAGAGACTGATAATGTTGCGGCGGCGACAACTGGAATGCAGGTCACTGGAACAAGCTGGAAGTCGATCTTCAGAGCAGGAAGTCAGCCGGGCCGAGTCGGAGCACGTAGGAGGTAGTCATACAAGCCAGGTCATACACAAGCAGGAACGTCAGTCTAGCCGGGTCAGGATCCAAGGGTGGTACGCAGACGAGCCAGGTCATACACAAGCAGGAACACTGGAGAATAGTCAGGACAAGCCGAATCTGTACACAGGAACTCAGAACACTGGAACACAGCAACAGCACACTGGCTCAGAAACACCATGAAAGGGCATCTGACAGATGTGGTAGACAGGTATAAAAAGGTCACCAGGGGGCGGGCCAAACCAACTCAGCAAATCAGTGTCTGCCACAAATGAGAGTGACAGGAATCACAGGCACTGTGATAGTGGGTGTCCTCTGTCACCCTTGCTGTATGTCTTATCGGTAGAGCCCTTGGCTATAGATATCCAAAAAAATCAGGGCATTATGACAGATGGCTTCAATGCAAATAGGATATTGATACGGGGAACTATTTGACTACCAATTGGAGTAAGGAAGGAATAATTCCCCCCAACAAACACACTTGGGACAAGATTGGAAATGGCTCCAGAGGGCTTTTTTTTGCCTTCCTCTGGATCAACATGGGTGTTTTTGGCATGGGCTGGACTTATGGAAGCATGTCTTTTTTCAGACTTATCTACTATTTTACTATGTTACTATGTTGTGGGTTTTAAATTAAATTCGGTGAAGTGTAAAATCAATCTATATGCGGACGTTGTCCTTATATTCTTGGAACTACCAAAAACATCTTTTATGGAATTAATAAGAGTAATAGGACACTATTGTAAATATTCAAATTATAAATTAAATATAAAAAAAAACCGATAGTATTACCCACAAATTTAAGACAAGAGGCGATAATAGATATTAAAAAATAGTTTTGATTTTGCCTGGGCTAAGGATAGTATAAAATATTTGGGAATTAAGATTGCAATTGATCCTATTGAAACAGTAGAGAGGAACTTTTTACCATTAATAAAATCTACAAATAAGTTCCTTCGGGAATGGGAGAAAAGGGAAATCTCTTGGACAGGCAGGATCAGTACTATTCAGACATATATACAGGTTCCTAAGGCCTGGTTGAATATAATCCAGACAGACATTACTAGGTTCATATGGAAAAAAAAATCAAGGATAAGCCTGGCTTTACTATCTAGAAAAACTAGAGAGGGAGGGGTGGGTGCCCCAAATATAGTTGAGTATTATAATGCATGTATGGTAGCTCATGTTATGGCAACTCAGGGAAAGGAGGTAAAAAAAAGGACACTTGGTATCAGATAGAGGCAGAGATTTTAGGATGCCCTGATTTTTCATCTCTGCTATGGCTAATAGATAGAGCAAATATCAATTATGGTAAATTGGAAGAATCACTGGTGATGAGTAATCTACTGAAAGGATGGTTTAGGATAAAGAAGAAGTTGGGTATTCAAGATAAGAGATGTGATTTTCTACCCCTGGAAATTATAGCATTGAATATAGAGAATTTAAATCTAAAAAACTGGAGGGAAGCAGAAATTCAAAATATAGGAAATCTTGTATTAGATGAAGCATTTAAAGGGATAGTAATACTTCGTTTAAACTTTATTTTATTTTGCAGGCATTAAAAAACATGAAGAATGGTATGTCTTATCTCTCAAACCTTTATGGTTTAAGAGATATTCACAAACAAAGTATCCCCCCCCTGTTCAACCAGATCAGAAGGGAGGTGCCCAGGTAGACTGCAGAGAGGGACAATCTTCAATTAAGATAAGGGAAAAAGCTGAAAAACTTGTCAAGGGGGGCAGGGCTTTCATTGTTTTCATACAAAGAAAATTGTCCCCTTCTGTTATCTGTCAGTCTTACAACCAGACTCACATCTGAGAAGAGATGGCTTACACTAGGTAAAAGGGGCGGGAGGGGAAACTTTGCTTGTGAATATCTCATAAACCATAAAGGTTTGAGAGATAAGACTTATATCATTCTTCATGTTTTTTAATGCCTACAAAATAAAATAAAGTTAAAACGAAGTATTACTATCCCTTTAAGTTTTTTCCTCAATTACAGGAGGAATTTTCACTGCCCCTAGGGAAATATTTTCGTACTTGAAGATTAAGTTCTTTTTAATGAAACATAGGGTATCAAATAGGAAAGGAGGGCTGAAGTATCTTGAGTCTATATGGATTAATGGAGTAGCAGGAGGAATTATTACAAGAATTTTGGCTCTTACAAGAATTGATAATGAAACACACACCTTCGAAGCAATTAAAAGTTGAGAGAAGGAACTTAATAGGAGTATACCTATTGGGGACTGGATTAAATCTATATTAGAGGTTAATAATATGATACATTGTTTAAATATTACAGAAAACTTCTTTAAAGTAGTGAACAGATGGCATTTGGTTCCAGCTAAGTTAGTTAAAATGTATGGACAGGTGGATTCTAAGTGTTGGAGATGTGGTATCTCAACTGATAGTTATGTGCATATATGGTGGTCATGTATTCTAGTGAATGTTCTATGGAAGACTATTTGTGAACAGATTGAGTTTTTAACTGGGATTAGGCTGAGTTTTGTCCCAAATAGTACTCTTTTGCATTTTGATTGGCCCTTGATGTCGAAAATGAATAAAATGTTGATAACTAACGTTTTAATGGTTACCAAATTACTGATTGCAAGGAATTGAAAGAGCACAAAAGTAATAAAATAGGGGAGGTAAAAGCACAGGCTCTATATCAGGGTAAAATGGAGTAGGGTATAACAAAATCTAATGGATATGGTTTGACTAATTATGCAAAATGGAACAAAGTCATTGGGATAAGGGTTTTTTTTTTAGAGGGAAATGGATTAGTCATAATCCACACATCTCAACCTGTTAAATGTTTGTATGCATGTTTATTCTATGGGAATTTAAGTGTAAAAGTAAATACTTGGTATTATTTAATACTAGCTGAAGAGCCCATTACACGGGCCACAGTGCCACTGCCACCCGGTTACGGGGCTGTCATGCGCAGTAGAGACTGCCCGCACCGCAGCTGATACAGAGCTGGATGCTCCGAAGGCACGTCCAGCTCTGTATCAGCTGCGGCGCGGGCAGTCTCTACTGCGCATGACTGCAACACGCGCAGCAGTGTCTACTGAGCATGTTGCGGCATTACACACGTTTTACCGAATTATTATATAGGATTTGATTCAATGTATGATATACATTTTTGTTAACAGAAGAAAGAAAAGAATGAGAAAAATGTAATAAAGAAAAATAAACATAAAAAAACATTACTCAACTGGAGCAAGTTAAGACATACAAAAAAACTGATAAGGATTTAGTTGTAGTAATAGGAGTGGGTGAGAAGTCAGAAATATTTCCCATAAGACTTTTCCCGAAAAATCAACTATGTTTCATTTTTTGTGAAAGTGTTCTCCTTTTTGCTATTGCATAATTTTTCAAATTTTTCACCATTGCCAATAATTTTTCACCTATGTTTCCTATGACTGCAACATTACCCACCACAATATTACTGCTTCTGAGGGCAGAAGTGGAAAAATAAATAGCTGAAAGTCAAAGTTGCAAGTCTTACAACAACATATGCCTTGAAAAGTTTGTTAGCAGGCTGAGTGCCTTTGTCTTTTGCCTACAACAATAGCTTCTTGCTTGTGTAGCACTGGCACAGCCATCCTTGAAAAATAACTGTGGAGGGAATGTGTTCTGAATGTGAGAATTTTTGTCTTTAGTTAAGATATTTTTGTCGTTATTTAAGACATTTTTAAAGACATTTTTGTCTTTAGCCAAGACATTTTTTAAGACATTTTTGTCGTCAGTTAAGACATTTTTTTGTCATTACATCCGACAATTTCAGTCAGCACAAACGACATATTTCCAATCACAACAGACACTCTCTGAAAATATTAATGAGCCCAACGACAGTGTACTTTGAAAAGTCGTTACAAAAGACAAAAGCTATTTCACTACTTCTTTGAACATATGGCCCATAGTAGAAGAACTGTGTAACTTTACTGCTTAATGCCATCTCTTGTGGTGATGGTGGGGGTGGTGGCGGTATGTGTAGAAACTCTATGTATGACTCTTGTCATCTACTACAGCAAACCCATAGTCATCATAATTATCTGCAGCAGGAGTCATAGGTGCTATTTGGAATGAACTAACTGTTGGCAATGGCACACTCTAACACATCAATGAAATCACAAATTCTCTTATCTGCCTCAGAGCCCTGGGAACTTTTTGGAGTGATTCTGCTGCTGCTAGTTGTGGCACCTGTGACATGTTCATTGTGTGTCTCCCAGTCAGACCTGTGGTTGTGCTTCAGGTTGAATCTCATTGAGGAGGTGCCTAGGTGTGAGCCTGTTTTCTCCCTGCTCATGTGCTTTTTGCACAGACAACAGCAGCATGCTTAGCTTTTGGATCCTGACTGAAGTATCTCTATACTGTGAACTTCATGGACTGCGGCATTCTTGAGGGGCTTCTACTGCTACTACTGGGGCTAGATGTTGATGCCATTCTACTACTACTACTACTACTAGGTGTCAAATGTGCACCAGTTCCAGCAGCAGCAGAGACACTCATCATAGCTAAGGTTGTGGATATTAATAACCTGTGTTATTGTTGTTGTAGAAGCTGTGACTATGCTGATCATGACCAGCATATATTTTTAGGCATCTTTTCTTATCCAGGATAAGACCTTCCAATTTTTTCCTCAAACAGTTTATAGATAGGAACAGTACTCCTTTTCAGTGGAAGTAGATTGAGCCTCTGCCTTTCAGCTATTTTTTTCTAATTTTCTCTCACTCTCAACTTCATCTGTATCTGAACAAGAGGAGGATGCTGAAGGGATATATTCTAGATCTACATCATCAGCGTCAGTCATCATTAGGTCATCCTCAGCTTCTTGCTCACTACTCTTATATTCCTCTAACCTTTTAGAGGTTTCAAACAATTTTTACTTTCACAAGGTTTTCTACTACTTTGAGTACATGTGTTTTGGTGCTTTTTTTCTGTCAAAGACACAGAGTATATCTAGCGCACCAACTAATTCAATGTATCCACTGGAGCTGCCATAGTAATTGTCTGCTATCACAGACACCTTTAGTAATTATAATTGTTTAACCCCAGCGCTCCAATGTACATGAATATTAAAGCTGAGAAAATTATTCTGTTTCAGAGTCAGAGGTATATATAAAAGTTACAATACACCATAAACAATGTAATACAGACTAATTCACTTATTGAAATACAATTAATTATCTCAAACGATGTAATACATAGACTGATTCACTTACTGGAATACAATCAATTATCTCAAATGGTGTAATACATTCACAGTATGAAATAATATAAACAGAAAATTCCACTCACGTATGGTTTCTTGCACTTTAAGTATCATTTCAGTCACTAGAGATCACAGTGGCGCTTGCTCAGGATATCAATTCAATTCGGACATAGAAAAAGAAATTTTAACATAGCGTAATCTGTTATGATACAAAGTAATAAAATAAATTGAATAAATTGAAAGTCCAAATTTAGCAGATCTTCTCTATTTGTCGAAAATGATGCTTTAAATTATTGACTCCTCAAAATTTACTCAGTCTCTAATTAGACTTGATAATTCATCCACTATATCTGGGAATTATACCTTTAAATATTCTTTTTCCAAAGGATCTTGTATAAACCAGAATGTACTCACTCAATTTCGATATTGCTTGAATGACACACAGTCAGACAAGCTTATCGCGTATGCGGGTTGACTATAGGTTGCCCGCACTCAGCCTCAAATGAACTCCAGTTCCCACTGTCCTCAGCGTATATACAAGTACGGTATACTCATATTAACGATTCTGCCTGGGAAGTCGTAATCTTATTCCCAGGGCTTTAAAGGCGTATGAGGGATTTTTCAACCGCCCTCATTCGGTCAACTTAATGTCTTGGATTCCGTATATGTATGCGATCCCGTTAATAAAGTGAATGTTTCCAGAGCCCGTAAATTAAAAGGGGAATTCCAAAATCTCAAAAATAATTATATCTATTATGATTACATAAAAAGTATAAACCACAATATACTGTACGTTCCAGAGGTGACATAAACGGCCAGTGTCTATTAGTTTTCACCCAAAGACCTCCACTTATCGGAGAGAATCACTTTAAAAGAACAAACAGTGCAATAAACAAATCATAAAATATTTCAACGCGTTTCATGTTGATAAACACTTCCTCAGGGGCATGCAATCAGCTAAACAGTGGCTCTTATATATATATATATATATATATATATATATATATATACACAAACAAATTCATCCCCAAATGGCGGGAATTAAATTTCAAATTCTTGTCAATCAGAATTAGTGCAGCCGAACACAATCAAACTTAATTGTCAACGTCTGCTCTCATTCAGTTCTTTCTTTTGCAGCTATTTAAACAGACAACTTAACCCTTCACATACCCTAACTTATTATCAATTAGTAACCACTATTACATCTTACATATTAATGTATATTCAGATAATTAAGACTGGAATACTTCATTTACATAAAATTGGCATAAATATCCATCTTAACTAATATGACAGATACAGAGAATCTACAAATTTATATATATTTTACATAGATACGGATTCATTTCTTTACATACCTATCACACAATATTGGTCATTCTCTTAAGAAACAACTTAGATCTATTCCAATATTTAATCCTTAAGATGTCAACATTTTAAATTTATAAATCCACTCAGTTGAGTGTGTTATCACCCCTCCTTTTTGGATCTATTTTATCTATAGCTGTAAAAGTCAATCCTGAGGGATCTTTATATTTTTAAAGCGTTCTGAGACACTATGTGTATGAACTCCCTTTTCTATGTTTCTCATGTGTTCTATTACCCTGATATTACTTCTTACTGTTCTTCCAACATATTGTTTCCCACAGGGACATTCTATAAGGTACACCACATTTTTACTCTTGCAGTTAATAAAGTGTTTTATATTGAAAATTTCTCCTGTTTGGTTTGATTTAAAAGAATTAATGCAACGGCTATTATCTTTACTAGTCTTGCATGTGATACATCTGCCACATTTATAAAAATCTTTTACATCTTGTTGAAAATAGGATTTTTCAGGTCCAATCTGGTTTATAAAACTAGGTACCAATTTTTGTTTTAAACTCTTACATTTCTTAAAAACAATATCTGGTTTATCTTGTAGATGTTCCCTAAGATCCGTATCCTTCAATAAAATAGGCCAATATTTCTTCATGATCTTATTGATCTCCATATAATCAGAACTGTATTGTGTTGTAAACTTAATTCCCCTTTTGGTTCTTCTTTCTTATCTTTCTTTCAATATTTTGTGTGCCTAAAACCTCTTCTTTTGCATTCTTCAAAATGTGTTCTTTATATCCCTTTTCTTTGAATAGTTGTTCAGTTTGATTGATTTGTTGAATACAGATAGTATCTTCCGTGCACTTACGCCTAATCCTTCCGAATTCCCCTCTTGGTATATTCTGAATCCAAGGTTTATAATGACAACTGTTTGGAGCTTTATATCCATTTGAGTCTGTAGTTTTCTTATATGTACAAGTTTTTATTTCTCCATTTTCTATATAGATTTCCAAGTCTAAAAAGTTTATTGATACCTTACTAAAAGTGGAGGTGAACTTAAGACCATAATGGTTATTATTTATAAAAGTTAGAAACAGAAGGGATTCTTCATTTACCTCCCAGATGAATAGACAATCATCTATGTAGCGTTTCCGACTTATTACTCCAGAATTCTTTATTCTTTTTTGATTAATGAAATTATTCTCCCACATTCCATATAGATGTTAGCATAACTGGGTGCAAATTTGCTCCCCATTTCTGTCCCAGAAAGTTGCAAATAATAGTCACCCTCTACCCAAAAGTAGTTTTTCTTGAGAATAAACTCTATACGTTTTGTTAAATATTCAATCTGTATATCATTTAATGCATCTTTTTCTTTTAACATCTCAGAAATGGCTTTTATTCCTTATTCATGCTCAATAACAGTGTACACTGATGTTACATCCGCAGTTACCAATTAATAGTTCTCTTTCCATTGAATAGTTTTTAAAAATTCAATTGTAGATCCTGTATCTTTAAGGAAAGAAGGTATCTGTGGTACCAATTTTTGTAAAAATGTATCCACATAATGGGAGAGATTGGACGTAAGAGCTTTAATTCCAGACACTATAGGTCTGCCCGGTGGATTTTTCTCATCTTTATGGATTTTTGGCAGAATATAAAATACAGGAATTCTAGGATGAATTATACTTAAATATTCAAATTCGTTGTCATTGAGAATGTTTTTCTGTTTCCCTTTAATTAACAATTCTTTCAACTCTCTTTTATAATTTTCTGTTGGATGCAACAGTTGGTTCAGCTGCTACACCTTCCTCCATCATGCAATCATCAACACTACAATGAGACGCATTGTTGTCTTCAGTGTTCTTACATATTTTTTTTATCATACTGGTGCTGGTGGTGGTGATGGTGCAACTTTTGGTGGGACCATGACAAACTGAAACCTTCCTGGAAGGAGAGGGATCATCATTATTTATTGTACACACCAACCAGTCAGTTTTTGAACTACCACTTTACTCCCACTTCCCTGCACTACTCCTCCTTCCCCCCTCCCTATACCCATAGTCTGTGTGTAGTTTTGACTCTAAACACTACAGAACTGAAGGAGTGTGATGTCTTGCCTTGGCCTTCAACAAAATACTCAATCTTGTCTGCTATCTATAAAATCTGCCTTAGTCACACAGATTGCATTAGGGTCCGAGTCATTTGTCTGTCACCTAATATTTTTAATTTATTTTATCACCCTATTTTATCACTGTCCAAAAAAAAAATTATAACTAAAAAATCAACTTATTTCCATAGACTTCACCAGCACAGAGATAGTAACAGCAAGATCATCAAGGAAACTGGACTGCAGCTCTCTGTGTCTTTCAAATCAAATCAGCCAGACAGAATGTTGGGGTATTTGGGGTCACCCTCCTTTGCTCCCTTCTCACATGCCGAGGCACGTCCAACAAAGAGATAATAACAGCAAGATCAGCAAGGAAATTTCCTGGACCTCAGCTGCCTACGTCTTTCAAATCAAATTAGTTTGACAGAAGGTTTATGTGTTTGGGGTCAACATCCTTTTCTCCCTTCTCACATCCCCAGGCTCTCCCAGTGCAGAAATAATAACAGCCAGATCAGGAAGGAGCTTGGATCATGGCTCTTAGTGTCTTGTCAGTCAGTTACACTGAATTTTGTGATATTTAGGGTCAACCTCTTTTCTCCCTTCTACTCCCCCAGAGCGCCCCCAGACTCCCCTAATACAGAGAACAAATGTCCTATTTAATAGACTTCCTAAACTCTTCATTCAAAAATGTGCTGCTTTCTCCTTTCACAAACACAGAATGGCATGCTGAGAGAGCCTGACACCCTTTTTTATGTCTGCAACAAAAGAAGAGAAACTGCCATGTGGTGGGGAGAAATACAGTCTTCCCTTTGATTTCAATGCAATGAACAAGATGAAAAAGAGGGAAAACTGCACCTTTCACTTTAAATTTCCCAGTAGGTGGAAAGTGCCATTTTTCTCCTATTTTGGTTTGAGGCTAAAATTTTCACCCATCTCTTCTTAGACACACTGAGTTTGCAATCCAGAGAATAATCTTACACTAAATATACCAGCTGTAAAGTCTGGCTCAGTGGCTTTTTAAAAGGTAGGGAAATTGATACACAACTTGGAAATTTCAAGAAACTTACTAACTCATAGACCTTGCATCATAATGGAATCTGAAGAAAACTTTGTATTTGCCTATTTTAAATTAACCAACACCTTTTATGACATTTGCAATTTATAGACCAAGCAATTACCAGGGAAGCTAGTTTACAGAGCTTGTAATCTGTAGAAGAACTGACCCACACATTGTTGATTCTTAGAGGTTGACACACTTTAGTTGCAACCTGCAGTCTGTCAGTTTGCCCGATCTAAGTTTTACAAATATATAAACAAATGACCAAATTAGGTATGCATATCATCACAGATAAAAAGAGATCTGCACGCAGATAAAACATGCATACATTCAAATACGAATCAAATATATAAAAGGTGGGAAATCAGGATAGTTAAAGGAACACCAACACCTCATAATTATAACCTCCTACTTAACCTATATTGACCAAGGAATCCTATTGGCCCCTAATATTTTGCACTTGTGCTTTTGTTCAGGAGATAACATTGTAAACCAGTCCTTGATAACATGTCCATGGAGGTAGACCTGACAGTTGCTAGCAGGACAACAGGACTCAAAGTCGACCCACTGCACATGACTGTCTTATGTGGCTCATTTATTCTGACTGCTTCGGTTTAAAAAAAAAACTTCTAGAAACTGTCATTTCTGCCTCCATGGACATGGCATCCAAGACTGAAGATGTTTTCTCTTGAATCAAGGAGCAAGGGTAAAGCTCATTAGGATTTTCTAGCCATAGTAAGGTAAGTAGTGGAAAATTTTAAAAGGTGTTATGTCTTCTTTTATAAAAAAATTAATGCAATGGAATGGAATTAGGTAGATATTGGGGGTTGTGCCCTGAGGTGTGATAAAGAGGTGATAAGTAGAGATAACCTATCCAGTGATGTCACTTCTCCAGTGCCCATGTTATTCTATAGAGCCTATGCACTAAGATTTCTACCACTTGCAATCTGCAATGGCTCAACAGAATAACACAGGAGTTGGAGAAGTGATATCACTGAAGAAGTTATCTCCACTTTATCACCTCTTTATCACACCTTAGTGCATCTCCTCCATTGTGCTTTTTTGTCTACTTTGGGAATTTCACAGGTAGTACCATTTTTTCTATGATTTTCCATCTCACTTGAATTTTGGAATCCAACAGAAATGTTTGCAGAAAAGAAAAACATATTATATATCTCCAGGAAAACCAAATGCTTGACCCACTATCTGTCTTTATTCTGTCACTGCATATTATTGTCTCCAGAATAGAATGGGCTTGCTTCTAGTTTGAGGTCAGACTGACACATTACACACAGGTCAGTCTAAGTGCAAAAAAGTCACACCCACTCTGTGTGTAACATGTGATTTGCAAAACAAGATTATGGAAATGAAAACAATTTTGTTTTTCATTTACTCCTACATTTAAGAAGCCAACAAAAGTAATTTAGCAAATCTAAAATAAAAAAATAATAATAATATGTTACCATAATGTCTCATTTTTTTTTTTACGCATCAGATTGTTCTGTAACCATTCTAACTTATAAAGCGTAAATATAGTGCAGTTAGGTTTAGAAATGAATAGTTCTTGCAGACCTTGTTTTTAGCAGAGATGCTAGTTTCTGTTCCACATATGACTCATAATAAGGAATTGCATCAATAGTTGTCAGAGATTGCAAGCTCATAGCATAAGAGGTTCTGCAGAAAAAGTGATCCTTCAATAGCCCTAGCTATCATAAAAAGTGGACTATTGGATTTCCAGTCCTATCTACAATATATAACATTGAAATTCAGAAGAATATGGCAGTGACTTGCCCTTGATTAGGCAATACTTTAATTTACACCCATTTGCCACCCCTGCCCTTTCTATATACAGTTAGGGAAAAAAAATATTTGATCCCCTGCTGTTTTTGTACGTTTACCCATTGACAAAGAAATGATCAATTTTAATGGTAGAATTATTTGAACAGTGAGAGACAGAATAACACCAAAAAAATCCAGAAAAACACATTTTGAAAAAAAAGTTATAAATTGATTTGCATTTTACTGAGTGAAATAAGTATTTGACCCCCTATCAATCAGCAAGATTTCTGTCTCCCAGGTGTCTTTTATACAGGTAACAAGCTCCGATTTGGAGCACTCTCTCAAAGGGAGTGCTTCTAATTTCAGCTTGTTACCTGTATAAAACACACCTGTCCACAGAAGCAATCAGTCAATCAGATTCCAAACTCTCCACCATGGCCAAGACCAAAGAGCTGTCCAAGGATGTCAGGGACAAGACTGTAGACCTACACAAGGCTGGAACGGGCTACAAGACCATCGTCAAGCAGCTTGGTGAGCAGATGACAACAGTTGGTGCGATTATTCGCAAATGGAAGAAACACAAAATAACTGTCAATCTCCCTTGGTCTGGGGCTCCATGCAAGATCTCACCTCATAGAGTTTCAGTGATCATGAGATTGGTGAAGAATCAGCCCAGAACTACACGGGAGGATTTTGTCAATGATCTCAAGGCAGCTGGGCCCATAGTCACCAAGAAAACAATTGGTAACACACTACGCTGTGAAGGATTGAAATCCTGCTGCGCCCGCAAGGTCCCTCTGCTCAAGAAAGCACATGTACATGCCTGTCTGAAGTTTGCCAATGAACTGGGTGAAAGTGTTGTGGTCAGATGAGATCAAAAGCGAGCTTTTTGGCCTCAACTCAACTCGCAGTGTTTGGAGGAGGAGGAATGCTGCCTATGACCCCAAGAACACCATCCCCATTGTCAGACATGGAGGTGGAAACATTATGCTGGGGGGTGTTTTTCTGCTAATAGGACAGGAAAACTTCACCGCATCAAAGGGACAATGGAAGGGGCTTTGTACCATCAAATCTTGAGTGAGAACCTCCTTCCCTCAGCCAGTGCATTGAAAATGGGCAGTGGATGGGTATTCCAGCATGACAATGACCCAAAACACATGGCCAAGGCAACAAAGGAGTGGCTCAAGAAGAAGCACAGGTCTAGCCAGTCTCCAGACCTTAATCCCATAGAAAATCTGTGGAGGGAGCTGAAGGTTCTAGTTGCCAAACATCAGCCTTAAAACCTTAATGACTTGGAGAGGATCTGCAAAGAGGAGTGGGACAAAATCCCTCCTGAGATGTGTGCAAACCTGGTGGCCAACTACAAGAAACATCTGACCTCTGTGATTGCCAACAAGTCATGTTTTGCAAAGGGGTCAAATACTTATTTCAGTCTGTAAAATGCAAATCAATTTATAACTTTTTTAAATGTGTTTTTTCTGTTTTTTGTTGTCATTCTGTCTCTCACTGTTCAAATAAACCTACCATTAAAATTATAAACTGATCATTTCTTGATCATACAAAATCAACAGGGGATCAAATATTTTTTTCCCTAACTGTACTCTGGAGTGATGCAATTATGCTGCCTGTAAGACTGGGACTATCCCAGTATCTGTTTAATCACAGCTCCAAGCACACAGCTGAAATGTGCTTGGAACTGTGGGAAAGCACCAGGTGCGGACCTGTGGCATAGTTATTTTCTTTCTAGATAAGTTTACTGTGCAAGTGTGGACCTGTTGTGTCCTATCCCCTCCTTATTGCCTCGCGGGTTCTTGTACAGTACCACAAGAAAGCAGCTATGAACTTCCTGACGTTGCCAAGATATTTGTGTGTACTGAGTAATTCATTACGTTGTGTATCTTAAATAAAGTTGTGTTACCTAAAGTACTGGTTCAGTTCTTTTTCTTGTGTTCCGTGACACCTTTTTGCTTACAACAAATGTTGTTTTCCAGTGGCTACAAACTTCCTGCCCGTTGACTACATGTACTTTGCATTTTCACACAAAAACCGTGATGTTGCCAGGAAGTAAAACAGAAAAATAAGCAGATACAGAGGCTGAAAGGTGATTTCCTAGCATTGTATTTAGCAAAGTAAGGCTAGCAGAGACTGATAGTGTTGGCTAACACTATAAGCACCCACATTAAAAAAAAGAGGAGCTGGAAGGACCGTGATACTTCTAGTGAGTCTGAAGAGGAGGAAGCATGGAAGGGTCTGGGAGTCCTGATTCTCCAGACTCAATGATGCTCAGTCCCCCTATATTGTCCCTTGGGATCTGTGGGAAAATAATGTCATCATCAACAAAGGCACAGGAACAACTAGGTAGCAGTGTGAGAAGAACAGGTCAGCTGCCTGTGCTTGCTCCTACTGCTGCCAGTGTGCCATCTGATACACCACAGAAGGGGACCCTTAGTCACACTTGTCATCTGCAAGCAGTCCCACTACTACCAAACAGCAGCTGGAGAGTGGTTGGGGTGTGGGTGGCAGTGATGGTGATTGTGAAGCAGCTGCTTAAGCTAGCTAGAGTGCTGATCCTCCTAATGCTGAGGTGGAAGGGTAGTGATGAGATGCCATTCTAGTGGTCAAGGGAGCTGACCACAAGATCCCCCGATCCTGTGATTCCCATTCCCCTAGCATTGTCCCTCTGTGACATGATGATGAAGAAGGCAGAACTGGCTAGCAGCATTAACATCAGTACACTTCAGCTGTCTGTGTCTGCTGCTACTGATGCCAGTGTGTCTTGTTCACATGGAGAAGAAATGGCAAGTGTTACAGTAAGGGACCCTCTGTCACACTTGTGATCATTGCCAACCTATCCTGCTCCAGTACAGCAGCAGCAAAATACCATTGGTGTTATTAACATATTAAATTAGGTTGAAAAAATACATAACCCCATCAAGTTCAACCCTTGCTTCTTAAACATGAGCATTATATAGCTTTCCTGCTGCCTAATAATTTAGTCTTTATCAGACCTTCTTGTTTTTCCTACTAATACACAGTATAACCCTGTATATTCCTTTTTTAAAGAAATGTATCTAATCTTCTCATAAATGTATCCATTGTATCTGCCATGATAAAGCTGAGATCGCTTCTCCATTAATATCCCTTCTCCAGTTCCTATGTTGTTCTATGCAGCCAATCCACTAAGACTTCTAAAGCTAGAGAAATCTTAGTGCATTGGCTCAACAGTCATCTCTGCCTTGTCACCTCTTTATTGCAACTTAGTGCATAACTCCCCAGTTCTCTGAACTAGCCATTTTTAAAGGGAGAGTAATGTCCAAAAAATATTTTGCATTTTGTAGAGATTAAAAAGTTTAATTGAATGCAAAAAATGTATCTCTCAAACCGCTATGGTTTGAGAGATATATGCATTTAAAGTTTGATGTTTCCTGCTGTCATCGCGATTGCGGCTCTGCTGCAGAGCCTCCATGTCGGCTGACACGGATCTCCTGCTGACAGCTTTACAGTTGACAGCAGGAAACATCATACTTTGAATGCAGATATCTCTCAAACCATAGTGGTTTGAGATATATGGTTTTTTGCATTCAATTAAACATTTTAATCTCTACAAAATGATAATTATTTTTGGGGGGACATTACTATCCCTTTAAACCTCTGACCGGGATCACTGTTTGCCAATATGCATATGGTTATGTTTCATAGCAACATAGAAATTTGTGGTGGAAATTTAGCTTTGTGCCCAACACACACAAACACACGCTCACATACTTTGTCTCTAGGATAGCAGTATCTGGATTTTTCAGTCACTTTTTAATGCAAGATATTCAGATGAATGCCACTTTAATTTGAATTCTGTCAATACTGTAGCTTTTTCATCTACACTTTGCCATCTACTGGACAAAAGTAAGTAATGCAGCATACATTTAAACTTAAAAAAACAAGCAACATTTTTTCTACTAAATGGAGTAAACAGACAAAGCCAGGGAATTCTTGGTATGTTAATTGTGCCATACAGAATTTTGAAGTGGTTAAAGGGATAGTAATATATCATTTTAAACACAGCTCAAATCATTCAATATAATAAATAGTACTGCTGTGTGATGCTCTTATTCTTCAAAACTGTTTCGTTATGATGTAATTAGATGTTGAATTTGAACCCTCACACCTTTTTTGCCATTCTGAAGCCACCTCCCCTCAGATCTGAAGTCCAGTCACTTGACAGGACAGATCACAAAGAGGGACAATCTACTCTCAGTCAGTATAAGAAAAGCCTTGTTCTCCTAGTCGAAGGAGGGCAGGTTTTTTATATATATTTAATGAAGATTGTCCCTCATTGTGACCCACTGTCGGATCTCAGGCTTAAATGCTCATGTCAGCAAAAGGGGTGTGAAGGACCAACTTCAGTATATAATTACATCGTAACTAAACAGTTTCGAGGAATAAGAGCATAACACAATGGTACTATTCATTATATTGACCGATATGAGCTGTGTTTAAAATGATATATTCCTATCTCTTTAAAAGAAACAATGATCTGGTTACGTCTGACCATGACTCCTAAGATTTTTTTAATCACTGAGTGCCAGAGGCGTGGACAACATTTTGCTTTGAATTGCATTGAACACTTCTCCAACAAGCAAAGGGTTAAACCCTGGCACTCAAAGGGTTAAAATTACCAAAGCTGAATCCTTATAAACATTATTTGTACCAGTGACAGCACTGAAACATAGCTGGATAATATAGGACTATATTCAACAAGCTATAAGGATGAATTCTGAAGCAAACCAAATGCACCATAGGTGGGGCAAATGAAAATTCCAATAGGTTTAAATTGAGTTTTTAACCACTTGAATGCTAGAGGTCAACAGCTTAATGCTCTGCAAATTGTTGCAGGCCTCTCTAGCATTAAAGAAGTAAAAACACTAAATTTAATCAATGGGAGTTTTGAGAAATGTTATATTTCCCCTGTGGTGCATATTTTTTTCTCCAGAATTCCATCTCTTTATCTTCTTAAATATGATCCTTAAGCCTCTCATTGTCAGTTTCAATTATTTTTAAAGCTTTGCAAGTACACCTACATGTATATAATTCCTTGGTTATGCTTCATCTAGAATATGGAGTACCACTTTGGGCACCAGTTCTTAAAGAAGATATTGTTGAACTGGAAAAAGTGCAGAGACATGCAACAAAACTGATAAAGGGATTGGATGATCTAAGTTATGAAGCGAGACTAGCCAAACTGGGTTTGTTTACATTAGAGATGAGAAGGCTAAGGGGTATAATTACCATTTACAAATACATCGAAGGTCAATACAAAGAAATATCCAAATAATTATTTATGTAAAATGTTGAGCTAGGAACAAGAGGTCACCCATTAAGACTAGACGAAAGGCGCTTTAGCTTAAAACAAAGGCAGGTTTTATTTTACAGCAAGGGCAGTAAAGTTATGGAATTCGTTGCCTCGGGATGTTGTACTTGCAGAAAAAAAATCAATGGATTCCTAACTAGCAGAAAACAATATTGAAAATGATGACAGATGGTTTCAGTGCAAATAGATTGTTGATCCAGGGATCAGGAAGGAACTGGTTTACCTACTTCTACCTAAATTGAAAATGGCTTCAGCGTTTTTTTGTTTTTTTTTTGCCTTCCTCTGGATCAACAAGGGTGTTTTGCCATGGACTGGACTTGATGGACACATGTCTTTTTTGTTACTATGTTACACCAATATGATTTATGTAAAGTTTTTATCTACATGCATGACCTGCACAGACACCTATTTAACAGGAGAGCAAAAACAGTGTTTTCGACTTTATGAAGTAAAATGCATATTCCAATGGTTACATGGTAAAACTGTCCCCAGTGTAGAAATTAGAAAATGGCTGACATTTTTCCTGCATGGACCGATGAAGCAAGGAAATTTTGCTAAAAACAGAATGTTTTTAGAAATTTACACTAAAGTCCCAATTTACTGGAGAACATCTCATGCAAACTTTCTTTCCTTCAATAAAATGGTTATAGTAGTGGCTGAATAGTTCTAAAGTGTCTACCTATCACAAAAAGGTTGATAGGAATATATATAGAAGCATTTATTAATGAAACCAAGTAAAGAAACTATATATTGTATCACTCTTTCTACATTTGTATTGATGCGGCTATTATGGTTTGAACGATTGCGAATAGGCTCTATGGTGTTTGTTTCAACAATAATAGAAATAAAAAAATATTAATATGTATACTTTTTATTTATGATTTTTTTAATATATTGAATTAAGGTTAAGTCTTAACTGTGTTGATCAGCATAAATTCATCACTCTGAACTGGTCTCCTCTGGAAGAAGACAGCAGAGAGCAGTCTCAAAACTCTCAAGTTTTCTTTCTTTCTTTCTTTCTTTCTTTCTTTCTTTCTTTCTTTCTTTCTTTCTTTCTTTCTTTCTTTCTTTCTTTCTCTCTTTTTGTGTCATGATATATTATTAAAGATCTTCAGTGAAATTACTTAACTAATAATTTCTTTAAAACCCTATTACTTCAATATTGTTGTAAGGAGACCTAGATGTGTAGTTGTTGTGGTAGGGGACTCATATGTAGTAAGACAGAGAGGGTAATGTTTCTAACATTTGATATAATTTATCAGGTTGCTGTCTCTCTGGTGCTCATTTCCAGCAAGCGGTAGATATGGTTGAAAGTTTTAGGCAGGGCTGGGTGTGACCTAGCTACCATTGTAGATGTTAGTATCAGTGACAAAGTCAGTTGTAAATAGAGACCCAATATAATTGATTTCAGGGCTTTAAGTTATAATATGAAATTACTTGCAGGGTAGTATTTTGTGAAATATATTATCAGGGCCATACTCTATACCAGAAAGATAATGGGAGATTAGAAAGTTAAATACATAGTTAAATACATGCTGTAAAACCAAGAGGTTGTTGGGTTTCTAGAGAACTGGTCTGCCTTTTCATTTGTGGGCAACCTTTATAATAGAGATGGATTTCACTTCATAGGAAAGGAAGGAGTCTTCTATGCTAGGAAAGAGGATGATTAGAAGGTTAGGGACCAGTAACCAGACAGACACAAAAAATATAAAATGCAAAACACCTTTATTTAAGTAACAAAATACAAACAAAACAGAATGGTGATCCAGGAGCATAAACCAAAAGACAAGCCAGGTCAGGAACCAAGGTGGGTACTCAGCCAAGCCGGAGTCAGGAACACAGAAGTCAGCGATGTCAGGAACAAGCCAGGAGCCAGAAGGGTCATCAGAGGAAGCCAGGTCATACGTGGATAAACAGGAATACAGGAGAATGCACAGCAGCCAGCAACAAACACAAGAGCAAAGAGGAAGTGAGCCTAGCTGCTTAAAATACCCTGGAAGGGGCTGGCTAATACCAGTCAAGTGAGTAACAATGGAGATTGAGAGGTCAAGGCAGTTTGTTAAGCATCCGCTGACTCAACATGGCTCAGGAAAGGAATGGCAGCAGTAATCAACAGGCGAGTGTCAGACCAGATTAGTCAAACCATTATAATTTTAAAATAGGAAAGGAGATAGTTGAAATAATATGTGGTTGGGTGAACTGGCATTAGAGGGTATATGGGAGAGGGAGAGGAGAGGGTGGAATGACTAGTTCAGCTAATAAAACATATTAATCTAGGCTTGTTTACTCTTAATGGCTTCCTCAACTGGAGGAAACATGGGGACTTTTCAAGAATATGCAGAGATAAATTCTGGAGCAAACTAACTGCACTAACTGGCAACATTGCCACTGAGTTAAATAGGACATTTAATCCCTTGAATACTAGATGGGTTTCCAATTAACTGTGAGCCAATGCATTGGATACTTTCTTATTATATCAAGAAGTTAAAAGCCCTAATTAAAGCCCCTGTGGTGCAGTAGGTCTAATCCATAATGGTGTATCTTTAGATTTGTGATAATAATAACTAGTCAGATACTGAAATATTCCATCCCCAAATAACTGTCATCTGTTTAGGCATCATAAAACTGACCCTGTAGCTGGAACTATGTGACCTAAGTCAAGGATTTTTTCTTACAGCAATGCATATCCCATATGCAGCATGTTTGCTGCCTATAGAGATTGAGAATGCAACCTCTGAAACTTAACAGAAATTTACAAGCCATGGAGTTCATGAACTTCTGATGCAACTATAAAGTGTTCAGACCTCACAAATAATTTGCTCTGCTCCATAGAGGCTTGGTAGTAGAAGTGGGTGAAAGGTCCTGTTGTGTTCCTGAGAAAAAAACAGTGAAAACAACATGGTTGTTCACATTGTTTGGGAAAATCCTCCTTAAGCAAACCCCTTAAAATTTTCACCTTTTTCTCCTACTGCCAAAATGTTTTTGCTATTTCATTCAATGGCTAAAAAGTTTCTGCCCATTTACTTGCGTGTACTTCGCAACTGTCTAAAAAAAGGAGGAGCTGGAAGGACCATGATGCATCACCACTACCAGCAGTGAGAGTTTGGAGTTTGCTGCTGCTGTAATTCTTGCTGCTGCTGAGTTGCAAATGCAGCAGGCTGATGAGGAGCAGGATAGTGTGCCACAGACTACCGTGGCCACTGTGGCAATGGGGTCCAGCTGTAGTTGTGATGTGGAACTAGGACATGTTCACTTGCCAGAGATTCTCCTGGTCCTAGTTGTAGTGCTGATTCTGAGGCAGCAGCAGCATCATCCTCTGCCCCAGCCAGTGAAGATGATTGTGGAGGAGAAGAAGAATGAGGCCATTCTTCTCTACCTGGCTGTGGGATTATTTTTCTCTTGGGGCAGGCATGATGCAGTCATCAGTGATGCACTGTACACAATCTGTGATAAATCAGTGAAAAGTGGAAGGGAGGGAACGCATGTTGGCACAAGCGACCTGATAACACACATGAAATACAAATTTATGTGAAACATTTTTAAAGTCAAACTCCTACAAATAAAAATTGGAGCCACTCCCTTAGGGCACCAAGAGTCAAGGCAGAAATCGAAGAGGAGAAAGAATAGAGAAACCCAGCCATAGTCTGAAAGTTAGATGGCGAGTGAAACACCTGGCATGTCACCACCTTCTTGCGCTAGGGTCTGGGCGCAGGAAGATGTAGCAATGTCTTCTGGTGATCCACCTCTGTCATCGTAACCTGCCCCACCAGCTAATAGCAATTCTGTAGATGCAAGGATGTGGCAGTTCATGTCCACCCTCTGCACACTGGGTGGTGCACTGACCACGCATGGCAATGTGGTGGAATATAATTGCAGACATGGAATCAAGAAGCATCTGAGGAGATTCCATCCCACAGAATACGCTAAGCAGGTGGCAGGGAGGATTCATCATTATTATTAAGACTGTAAGGTGTCACGTGTCTTTAGCAGACTGGACAAGGGGCATATTGAGTAGAGACAGCAGTAGTACTTGGTTTCTGGGGCTTGGTCAATTGGTTTGACATTGTGGACCTAAGCATCAATGTCTTTGCTTTTAATTGTGGCACTGCCTGTGGTTTCATGTGGATGTGGGTGTATTTCCTACACACACTGTGGATATTGCAGTTGCTGTGAAAGGCACAGTTCCTTCCTGCTGTCAATGGAAAAAGCAGTATTCCAACTCACCCATGATTTTGGAGGAATTGCAGGAGAAGAAGCATTTTGGCCAACTTTTTTTCTCTACATATACCTGAAGTGGTGAGGGCCAGTTTTGGTGCTGTTACTTCCTTAGATGTGTGACTGGAGCTAGTGGCAAGTGAAACCATGATCATCATCACCCAAATCAATGCTGTTGTAGATCCGATTCACCTGGAGCTGCCTAATCATCCTGCTGGTTAACCTTTTTCCTGCCAGAGGGGTACTCAACGCATTGCTTTGCACTGAAAGGGTTAAACAATTCAGCAGCAACAGAAAGAACGGCAGTTGCAAATGCCACAATGACCCCATAGCCAATGGCCAGTGAACACCATAACATGACCTGTTGCCACTAGGCCAGTAGGGCATATTTATTCTCCTCAGGGATTGTTCTTTAAAGAGATAGTAATTCTTAAAATGTAAAAAAAAATATGTGGTAGGGTTTATCCCCCTGAGTAAAACAAGAGTACTCCCACTGCTGAAAAGTGTTTCATTCAAAAGTTATTAATTTTCAAAGTTAAATTTTCTAGGTGCAATATCACAGTGGCCTGAAATTGTACAGTGGCGATGTTGCTACACCATCCTATGGAGTTTTATGATCCCGGGACCAGATCTGTCCATAGGATCATGTAGCAACAGCGCCACTGTACAATTTCAGGTCACTGTGATATTGCACTTAAAAAATCAACTTTGAAAATTAATAACTTTTGAATGAAGCACCTTTCAGCAGTGGGAGTACTCTTGCTTTACTCAGGGGGATAAACCCTACAACATATTTTTTTTTACATTTTAAGTATTACTATTCCTTTAAATAATCCAGAGGCCTACAAAAACTAAATTGTGGGGGCTTGTTTCTAACAAGCCTAAGTTCTGCAAATCACTGATTCCTTGGGACATGTGCCTCTTACGATCCTGAGTCCAACAAATCATCAGTAATTTTTCAAGTCTTGTGCCTCTAACAAACCTGAGTCCAAAAAATCACTGATTCCTCAGGACTTGTGCACAAACTTGAGTCCAAAAAACAATCACTGATTTCTAGGGCTTGTGAATCTAACAAACCTGAGTCCAACCAATCATAACTGATTCCTTAGGGCTTATGCCTCTAACAAACCTGAGTGCAAAAAAATCACAGATTCTTCAGGGCTTGTGCCTCTATTAAACCTGAGTCCAACCAATCATAACTGATTCCTCAGGGCTTTTGCCTCTAACAATCCTTAGTCCAACAAATCACTGATTCTTCAAGGCGTGTGCTTCTAACAAAGACATGTGTAACAAAGACATACAAATCAATCTTTCTTTTGGTAGAGCTAAAAGAAATTTTGTAAAGTAAAAATGACTCACTCTTGATGTAGATACTCTGTCAGCAACAAAATATTCAGTACAGAAGCAATGTGCTCTTTTAAAATGTCATGAGTAGGGGTGGGTGAAAAGTGTGAAAAATTTCCTGCATGACTTCGCAACAACATGTACATTTTTTGCTTTTCCTGGGATGGACGCATGATGAGTTGGAGAATTACTGAATATGGGAAATGAAGGATAAGACAAAGTCGAAAGTGGCCCCCAGGCAGCAGGGGTTGGTTTGATAGTGGTGGTGGCATTAACAGTGAGTGAAATATTTAGGGTATGGCTCATTGGAAAGGAATGGAAAAATTATACGTTCGGCTGTGTTTAGATTATGTTTTAGATGATGGGAGGACATTCAGGAAAACACATCAGAGAGAAAATTAGATACACGGACAGGACGGAAGGGGAAAGGCCTGAAGAGAAAGATAGATTTGTGAGTCATCAGCATAGAGATAATGG
The DNA here is from genome assembly GCA_037306005.1 of Rhinophrynus dorsalis. Lineage (NCBI taxonomy): Eukaryota > Metazoa > Chordata > Amphibia > Anura > Rhinophrynidae > Rhinophrynus > Rhinophrynus dorsalis. The sequence goes on along the minus strand of CM074719.1, from coordinate 73,666,059 downwards.
TACCACCTAAAGGGGTTTATTAGTTTGCCAAGGGAAGAGGTGTAGGTTAAAAAGAACAAGGGGCCCAGGACTGAACCATGTCATACTCCAACAGACAGTGGAAGTGGTAAAGCAGTGGAGCCAGAGTAGAAAACACTGAAGTTGGAGTTGTATGATGAAAAAGAAGAGAGGGCAGTGTCAGAGAGGCCTAGGGAGTGGAGGTCATGGAAGAAGAGAGGAAGATCCACTGACAGGTCCAGGAGAATAAGTAGGGAGTAGTAACCTTTTGACTTGGAAGAAGTGAGTTTGGGTCCAGAGCCAATTTCTTGAAGATGGTGTATTACCTAATGTGCCTTGCACTTTAAGTGCTTTTGAATACACCTGGCACTTTAAGTGCCTTTGGGATCAATGTCAGAGGAATAAGCCGAACATTCACACCAAATAATACAAGTTTATTATCAGTAGTCTCTTCAACAACACAGCAGTAATACACACCATAACATATCCACAAATAGCAGGTTCTAGAATAATATCTCATTATTAAAACACTACAATAATCAGTACTATGTCACACATTATCCTTCTCCTAAAGCTACAGCAGAGATAGATAGATAGATAGATAACATTACTAAGATACAATAACACTCAATGCTATTTCAACATTATCTCTCCCTCACTTTGTAATAATTGGGTCACACCTTATCCTATAAGAGTTTTGTCCCTTTTCTATACAGACAAGTTAGTGACTGTTTACTTGACAAACTCAGAAGATAGAAAACATACGTGTCAGTGGACAATAGGGTCCTCTTGTTTAGCACTTCACTGCTCCCACTTGCTTTCCTCTAAAAGGTGGGGTGTTTTGAAGCAGCACAATCATATGCCGTGAAGGACCTCTTTCACACTGATATGGTGGGTTTTATTACACCAATATCCCATTTACTCACACATGTATAAAAAAAGATGTTAGACAATTCAACACATATCAAATTATCCTATATCTATCCTTCTAGCCTTCTAGGCTACAGCAGAAAGGGATAGATTGGATCTGCATTACCCGGAATGATTGCCGCATCATTCCTTGCCGCACTTCAATGGGGTCTCTGGACAGCAGACAGGGGCCTTCTGGATCATCACAGGGCTATGTGTCCGTAGCTCCGGAACTCAAAGAGCGCGCTATCTGCTTTCCATCAGTCCCCACTTTTTATACCCTAGGGTTACATAACAAGTGGGTGAGCAGTCTAGCACTGTCTCCCCCTGATAATCTTATCCGTGCAGCACCATCAGGCTATGACGTAGGCATTGAGTGCATCTCGTGATTTGGCAGGACTCCCAAGTTACCTCAGGCCCACAGGTCACATCTGATAGTTCTTGTTCCGGTGCTAAAGTTTTAGGCAGTATGCCTTGAAACCTCTTCTTCCGGTGCTAACGTTTTAGGCAGTACGCCTTTCTTATCAAAATCTAACATCTCCCTTGCGCTGTCCCCAGAAAAGTGCGCAGAAGTCTTAGACAGCATGTCCTGACCCTGTTTGACTTGAGTACTCGGGGCTGGAGTGTCAATTGTTTATTTTCAGTTTTAAATAAGCTCTATTTCTTATCTTCTCTAAAGCTGCAGCTTACTTGGCACAGTTACTAAATACGCTTAGTCACTGTGCTCAGATAAAATTTGTCTAGCAACCTCTGGCTTTCCAGCTCTGCATCTATCAGCTTTTCGGTATACTCATGGGTAATCAATCTTTAAATAATTACTTTTCTAATTACTTTTACTACAGATGAGTGTGATTAGGCATGCTTGAAAGGTGATGGGAAGGTGCTGGATGTCCGAGAGAGGTTGAATAATTGAGTTAGTAGAGGAGAAAGTTCTTGAATGAGCTGTGATGTGATTGGGTCAAGAGGGTTAAGAGGTTATGCGATTAAGTTTGAATGTGTAAGGAGAAGGGAAACCACATACCTTGTCATGGGTGAAAGGGCCAAATAGCTGAAAGTGGTGGAGATGGAAGTGATGACATTTCATGCCTGATAGAGTTGATCTTGTCCTTGAAAATGGATGGCAAAATCTTGGGCAGAGAAGTTAGTGGAAGGGGTTGGTGTTGGTGGGCATAGAAGAGATCTAAAGCTTGAAAAAAGGGCATTTGGGGATAGAAGAAAGATTAGAAATTAGGGAGGAAAAATATGACTGGATGGTGATGGAGAGGGCAGGGCTATAAAAACAGAGAATTAAATTGTAGTGTCCAAAGTTAGCTCAGGAGTAGAGTTGGGCGAAATATCTCGCAGTGTTCCAGAGGGAATTCCAGCAAAAACCACACTGTTGTTCACTTTAAGCCCTGTGATTAAAATCTTCACATTTTTTGCCCATTGTCCAAGATTTTTTGCCATTTTTTTCAGTGGCAAGAAAGTTTTCAACCATTTATTTACATGGTTTTCACCTTTTCGCTATAAAAATGTGACATATTCCAGGAAGTAAAACACAATAGAAGCAGCTACAGAGCAAGGTTATTGTGCTGCACTATTCTGCTGTGATTTTGAGGCAGGAGAGGCTCATAGTGACTGCTATCAAAATGAGCAGGTTTAAAAATAATAAAAGGAGGAACTGGAAGGACCATTATGTATCCACTAAGTCTAAGTCTGAGGAGGAAGTGAGCACTACAGAAACTATGCTGGCCCTAAATCACCCCTAGGGGTTTTGGTGAAATGAGTTTCAAGGGAGGAACAAAAGGGTAGTACTAGTAGTGAGAGCAGGGCAGGTCAGCTGCATGTGCCTGCTGCAAGATGTGCTGCACCTGCAGCTAGACATGGCGCTCCTGCTGTCAGACGTGCTGCCCCTGCTGCCAGTGTCAACACCAGTGCTCTGCCTGCTGCCAATACTGCCCCTGCTGCCACCAGTGCAGTGCCAGCTGACAGACATGCTGGCCCTGCTGCCAGTGCCACCACCAGTACTGTGCCTGCTGCCAGTATTGCTCTTGCTGTAACCAGTGCTGTGCCTGCTGCCAGTATTGCTCTTGCTGTAACCAGTGCTGTGCCTGCTGACAGTACTGCCCTTGCTACCCACAATGTTGTGCCTTCTGCCAGTGCTGAACCTTTTGCCACCAGTGCTGAAGCTGCTGCTAGTGTGTCTTGTAAAACTCAGGAGGGGGGAAGGAGAAGATATTACCAAGTGTGACAGCAGGGGACCCTAAGTCACACTTGTCATCCCCAAGCAGTACTGCCAGTGCTAGTACTACTACTAGCACTTGTTAACATTAAGAGTGAAGGAGGGGGTAATCAGTATCCTCCTATTAATAGTGACTGTGAGGAGGAAGACTTAGGGGCTGAAATTGATGTGGGTGTGTTAGTAGTAGTAGTAGTAGTAGTAGTAGTAGTAAGAGTGATCATGAAGCAGTCTGTGGGACTAGTGTTAGGACAGTGGTAGGGGAAGCAATTGAGAGTGTCCAGTCTAGCAGTCAAGGGAGCCCACACCATTATTCTGACCCTGGGAGTTCCTTTCCCCCCATGACATTGTCCATGTGGAAAATGACCCTGAAGAAGGCAGAATTGTCACCACCACAATAATACCAGGATACTAAGAGTACAGATCAGCTGCCTTTACCTGCTGCTACTTCTACCAGTCTGACTTCTTCAGGTCACCAAGAAATGGCAAGTCTGACATTAGGGGATCCTCTGTCACATTGCTCATCACCTCCTCCAACCAGCAGCAGTGAGCTTTTGGAATTTGCAGAATTTGCAACTGCTCTAATTCTTGCTGCTGCTGAGTTTCAAGGGCAGCAGGATGCTGAGAAGCAGGCTAGTGTGCCACAGACCACCGTGGACACAGTAGGAATGGGGTCAAAAAGTGCTGCAGGATTACTAGGACAGGTTTCATTTGCCAGCAGCAGCAACACATATACCAGAAGTGGTGGGGGCTAGTTATTGTGCTGCTACTGCCTCAGGTGCATCACTGGAGCTAGTCATGGCAAGTGGAACCTTCATCATCCATCACCCATGGTACTGATATAGCTGATCCCATTCCCTTTCAGCTGCCTATCATCCTGCTGCTTAAACATCTCAGCAGCGGCGGCAGCAAGAACAGCAGTTCCAAATTCCACAATTATGGACTCAGGAGGATATTAGATAATGGCCAGTGGCCACTGGTCAACATGACCTACTGGTACTAGGCCAGTATGGCATTTTGTTTTCCTCAGGGCTTGTGATTTAACAAAAAATAAGTAAATAAAAAAACAGTCCTACAAAAAAAGAAACAATTTTTGGGACTTTGTTTCTAACAAGCGTAAGTCCTACAAATCAATGTTTCCTTAGGACTTGTGCCAAGCAAGTCTAAGTGCTACAAATCAATGTGTCTCCAGGGCTTGTGACTCTAATAAGTCTAAGTCCTACAAATCAATGTTTCCTCAGGGCTTGGGCCTCAACAACAAATCTAACAAATCATCCTCTACAAAATACTCTAGCAAGTCAAGTATAAGTCCACCCTAATGACAGCTTATGTCAGGGGGTTCCTGTCTCTATCACTTTACATACAAATTTCTTATTTTATTTTATGTATTTTTTTTATTATTATTAACCATCCATCTAATATCAGTCAAGAAACCCCGCACAAAACAAATTCCCTGTTCAACTGATTCATTCCCCAGACTCCACCCACCAACACAGGCACTCACCTCAGACCCCTTTTATACCATGTCTTATGGGTTTTTTATTTGTATTTAGTATGTATTTTGTATTAACTGTCCCCCAATCCCAATAAACAACCCCCCCAAAAAAAATTCCCTTTTTAACTGATTCTTTCCCCACATCCCACCAACACAGTATCACGGTGCCTGTGATTGCTGCATTTGCTTGTCATTCACCAGTAGGGGGCTTCCACTGGCTGTCTGCCTTTAGCCCGCCTCATATTGCCTATTTAAACCTGGATTGGGCACCCCTTGGTTGCCCTTTCGTGGTGTCTCTGACCACATTCGCTTTCACCATGTCCAGTAGTCATTTGGGCCTTTTTGCTGTGTTCCTGAGTTCCTGATTGCATCTGGTTCCAGTGCCTCCTTTCTGCAGAGTTGTTCCAGTCCTGGTTCCGGCCTAGTCTCCTGAGGTTGCTGTTTCCTGCTGACCGTCTTCAATGCTGTTTCCTGACCGGCTGTTCGTCCTGCTGGTTCCTGTCATCTCCTGGCCTGTCTCCTGTGTTCCTGGCGACCTTCTGCTCGGTCGCGTAGGCGACATTCCTTGTCAGTTCCAGCGTGCGGACGCTGGTTTGCTCCTAAGCCTTGTGGCTATACGATTCCCTTGTTGGTCCCAGCGTGCGGACGCTGGTTTGTTCCAAAGCCTTGCAGCTATACGATACATGTTGTTGGTCCCAGCGTGAGGACGCTGGTTTGCTCCAAAGCCTTGCGGCTATACGCTTCACTTGTAGGTCCCAGCGTGCGGACGCTGGTTTGCTCCCAAGCCTTGCGGCTATACGATTCACTTGTAGGTCCCAGCGTGCGGATGCTGGTTTGCTCCAAAGCCTTGCGGCTATACGATTCACTTGTAGGTCCCAGCGTGCGGACGCTGGTTTGCTTCAAAGCCTTGCGGCTATATGATACAGATTGTTGTCCCAGCGTGCGGACGTTGGGTTACTCCAAAGCCTTGCGGCTATACGATTCCCTTGTTGGTCCCAGTGTGCGGACGCTGGTTTGCTCCAAAGCCTTGCAGCTATACGATACATGTCATTGGTCCCAGCGTGAGGACGCTGGTTTGCTCCAAAGCCTTGCGGCTATACGCTTCACTTGTAGGTCCCAGCGTGCGGACGCTGGTTTGCTCCAAAGCCTTGTGGCTATACGATTCACTTGTTGGTCCCAGCGTGCGGACACTGGTTTGCTCCCAAGCCTTGCGGCTATACGATTCACTTGTAGGTCCCAGCGTGCGGACGCTGGTTTGCTCCAAAGCCTTGCGGCTATACGATTCACTTGTAGGTCCCAGCGTGTGGACGCTGGTTTGCTCCAAAGCCTTGCGGCTACACGATCCCCTTGTTTGTCCCAGCGTGCGGACGCTGGTTTGCTCCAAAGTGTTAAGGCTACTCTCTGTCGGCAGATCCTTAAGTATTGCTGACACTGAGCGCTGTCCAGTCCTAACAGCGGCGTTCTGGCCTTTCCTGTTGTGACAGGGTACCGTTGCCTAGGTCTCTCCCTGATCTGGCTACTCACTGAGTTACTACTGTCATTGTCACCTGACAGCATTTGGGACCTTGTCCAACTCCACGTATCCTTGGGCTGCCTTGCCCGGTATTGGTAAGGCCGGTAGAACCTTGTACCTCAGTCCATCTGGAGGTTGCCTTACCCGGTAGTGGCAAGGCCGGTGGAGCCTACACAGTTGTGTTTACTTGGGCTGCCTTGCCCGGTATTGGTAAGGCCGGTAGAACCTTGCACCTCAGTCCATCTGGAGGTTGCCTTACCCGGTATTGGCAAGGCCGGTAGAGCCTACACCGTTGTGTTCATTTGGGCTGCCTTGCCCGGTATTTCGGTAAGGCCGGTAGAACCTTGTACATTATTCCATCTGAAGGTTGCCTTACCCGGTATTGGCAAGGCCGGTAGAGCCTCTTACTCCTGATTACCCAGGCTGTCTTGCCCGGTATTTGGCAAGACCGGTAGAGTCTGCATTATTCGTATTTACCATTCATTCTATGTATATATGTATGTATTTACAATCCTAAGGGATAATCTTAATTATTTCAATAAAGTTGTGTTTTTACCTAAACCTTGCGTCTGAGAGTCGTAACAAACTGTGACACACAGGCACCCTCATGTCCCTTTTATACTATGCCTTTGGGAAATAAAAACATATTTGCTATGTGTTGTATATAAATTCAGTGTTCCCATTGATTTCAATGGAGTGAGCTAGGTGAAAAAAGCAGAAAATCTGCACTTTTCGCAGGAAATTATTAGCCAAGTGGGAAGTGCTATTATTCACCGATTTCAGTTTGAGGCAAAAGTTTTTGCCCATCCCTACTGAGTGAGGAGCACAATTTCCTCCAGTGCCTTTCTGCAGTGTGTGAGAACCTTTGGAGGTACCACATGCAACCAGGTTTATAACGGGGTACCGAGGGAGTAGAGTTTTATTAGTATTCTTTATTTATATAGCGCCAACTAATTCCGCAGTGCTGTATAATTGGGGTAGAGCTGCAGGTTCTGCCCTTTCAAGGACTGTTGTGAGAATGCCGTTATAGAGAGCAGTGGTCTGTTCAGGACAAGTAAGTGTAGAAATTGGGTTATGAAGAGGTTGCAGGGATGTGGAGAATTGTTGCAGATCAAGGGTATGTAGATTTCTCTGAATGCTCTTAATCATGGACATGGAGTTGGATTTGAGAGGTATGATGAAGTTGCTGGTTAGGAATTGGTGGTCGGTGAGAGGCAAGGGAATATTACAGTAGATAGAAAGAGAACAGAGTTTTTTGAAGATCAGGTCAAGGGAGTGACTGTCATTGTGTGTGGGAAAACTGGCCTTCTGTGATAGACCAAAGGAGGTTGTTAGGGAGAAGAGTTTGAGAGCAGAGAGGATATCGGGGTTATCTATAGGGATGTTGAAGTCTCCCAAGATAAGTGGGGACATCATAGAACATAAAATCAATGAGCCAGAAATCAAAATGGTCAAGGATCTGTGTAGTAACGGGTGGTCTTTATATGACAGCAGCACACAAGGGGAGGAGAGGCGAAGAGATGAAGTGTATGAGTGTCAAAGGTAGGAAAGGAGAAAGGGGGAACAGAGGGGATTAACTGAAATGTGTATTTGGAGGACACCAGGATGCCTACTCCCCACTGTCTGTTACCAGTTCTAGGGCTGTGTGTGAATTGCAGGCCACCATTTGGAAGTGTAGCAGTGAAGGCAGTGTCTGATGATTTAATCCATGTTTCAGTGATGGCAAGGAGGTTTAGGAAGTGTGACATGCAGTACAGTTAATAGGTTACAGATATTCTGTGTCTGAGAGTTGTAGTACAAGAGAGAATGGAAGGACGGGGTTAGGTGAGATGTCACCTTTAGCAAGCAGAATAAGAAGGGTGAGGGAAAGAAAATGATAGGGAGACATACAGCAGCGGGGAGTTTTTGCAGGTGTAGAAGGGGATGGTGGAAATAGGGAATGGAGGAATGAGAAAATTTCATGGGAACAGAGAACTGAGCAGAGTGGAAATGATGGTGCAATGTAAATGGATTTACAGCTAATGTGGGCACAGGGGGAGATGAGTCTGATGCAGGCAAATAAGGTTGTAAAAAAAACAAATTTAAAATGGTGAGGTTAATGCATGGGAGAGTACAATCTGGCTCATCTAGATTTAGTCCAAGACAGCAACAGATACAGAAGGTGCAGGTCCCAGATAGTCAGTTGCAGGACTGCTAGTTGTCTGGTGAAAGCAGGATGGAGGCTGAGGGAGCTGAGATATTGTATGGTTAACTCATATAATCCTTTGATGCTGAGTAGTAAGTTGTAATAGTTAACCCTTTGAGTGCCAGAGTGGTACGTAATGCAGGGGTTGCCACAGGAAACACAGACAGCGGTTAACCGAACAGTCTATAAACTCTGTTGTGGTACTCCAAGTTTCTTCTATTAGATCTCCAGTGGTATTACTAAGAGTCATTTTATACCAGGCCGTCTACTGCATATCCGGGTGTGGGAACTAGGCTGCTCATTTAGTCCATTTAATGTGTGTGCTCTGGCTCCTGGCCTTGAGTGGGTTAGGTGATTTGCCAATTCCCTTTCCTATATACAGGGTGGATCGACATGTACATGTGCATGATAATTGGGGTGATTTCTGCCCCAACCAAAAAAAATCTGGACTGGATTTGGACATTTCAAGAGCCTAGTCCAGTGCCATTAGGATGGATCCATTGTCAGGCCACAGCTGTATGCTCATGCCATCAGCAGCAAGAGAAACTTATTGATAAATTAAGAACGCTCTCTTCAAGTACAAGTGATTAATTCAATTGACCTGGGAGAAATGGACAGACTGAATTGGTTTTGAGGCATTGAATTAGTAGTGGGACATGGGCAAGGTGCTTGCTCTCCAACAAAGACTGGTTGACTCTGGGACCAAGTCTTGCAGTGTGAAAAGAAGGCGAGTCAGTGGCCTGGGATGGTGCCAGGCTGACTGTGTGTCAAAAGATGTTCTGTACCACAACTCATTACCTCATTCTTACTTTATGTCCATACATTTGTTTTGCTTTTTTCAAACTTAAAAACAAATATTTATTTAAACAAAAAATCCTTCTCACTGACAATATTAGTGAGAATCCATAAGCTAGTTTAGGATGTAAGTGCCAAATGGGAAACTATATTTTAAGCAGTTTGGTAGTCAGATTCTACTGAACACATTTTATTTCTGGAATGCAAAACTTCAGCCAATTTTGTTGCAGCAAAAACAAAAAATCAAATAAAAAATGTATATATATACCAGGGCTCAATATTTCAAGTCCTGAGCTACTAGCCAGGCCTGAAAAGTTACTCACCACCAGTTTCCATGCCTAGCCCCACCCATATCCCTGCCTTTAACCCACCCATTTCATGGTCTAACAATAGCACCACTGTAAAAGATCAGGCTATAGAGATACTTGTAACAAAAATTAAAGTTCCAGCTGCAATAACTTGCTAATAAAACATCTAACAACAGTTGTGGGTTCATGTTTTAATCAGTAGGATAAATGCTGAATTATATTTTTTCAATATTAAGCTTTAAAATAATTTTAAAGCACTGGGCAACTAATGATTTAACCTGATGAGATCAGCCTTGTGGAGTAAAGTTAGAAAGGAAGGTTAAGTGAATCAAAAGGATGCTTTGTACAACAGAAGCACATCATGCTCTGCTCTCACCATCTGCTTAAAGCAACACAGCAAGTGGGTCCCAAAGTACTAGGATGGTTATGCTTTCCAGCATCAGATCCATGCACATTTTTTCTATATAGAGAGTACACAGTTTCTCCCAGACTCCTCCGCTGCCATCTCAGTCATGCACCAGACAGCCAATGAGAGAGAAGCATCAACATTACGCACCTCTCATTGGCTGGTGGTACAGTTTGTGTAGTGTCCACAGTTGAGGGGATGATGTGCCTGTGCACATCTTAGCAGAGTGAGGTACAGAGCTGGATTAAGCCTTCATAGGGCCCTAGGCAGGATCCCACATTGGGGCCCCCCAGTTTGGGCCCCACCACCTGTCGCTAATCTTTCTCAGTTTGTCCATTGTTCATCAGGTTAGATGTACTAGCACCAACTTAATAAAAGAAAATAAATGCTTTTATACACAAGAAACTCAAATAGAGGGTGTCCAGATAGTGCCTATCACTTTGATAATAGAACCAGTAATAAAATTATAATTGCACTCATATGTAATGTTGGATAACAGGTGCTTTAACATAACCATCTTGCAAAGAAAGTTCCCCATCTATGTTTAGGGAATATCCTTGGAAAAATACACAGCTTCTCCCAAAGAACAGTATATTCCAAAATATAATTCATTTGACTAGCAAACTATAAAACAACATGCTAAAACTGGCAATTGAATTGGGCTACACTCTTGATACCACAGAGCTTATAATTGAAATGGAGCAACACTATTGATCCCACAGAACTAAAACTTGAAACAGAGTTACACTAGTGATACACAGTGCTTATAACTGATACTACAGAGCAACTTAAGTATGGATATAGAACTGTAAGCTCTGTGGTATCACTAGTGTAGCTGTATTTTAACCAGGGGAAGAGAGAGGACAAAAGAGGAAAAGGAGATAAAAGAGGGGGAGAGAGTGGAAAGGGGCAAGAGAAAGTGGTAAGGGGGGAAGAAAAAGACAAAGGGCAGAGAAAGGGCACAGGGGGCAGCAAGATCAAAGAAAAGAAGAAAGGAAAAGGCAATGGCAAAATGGGGGAAGAAAAAAATGGAGATATGGAGGGAGAGAGAGTATGGAGGCATGAAACCGTAACCTGAGTGGAGTGGTAGGGAGAAGCAAAGAAAGAAGATGAAGTATTTGAAGATTATGAAGTTGGAGGGAGAAGAGATTCAGGGGTAGAGGAAGAATGAGGAAACAACAAGAGAGATGGAAGAAGAAGCTGAAAGGAGGTAGGAAATAAGCTGGAAGAGAGAAAATAGCTGGAAGGAGAATTAAGCTGGAGGGAAGGGAAAGGGAAGGAAGAAGATAGAGGGAGAGGCTAGAGGAAGAAGACACACACAAGCAGGTCTTTCCCCTATTTCTCCCTACCACTCCCATACAGGTTACCATCCCTCTAACAAGTGTTCCTCCAGCCATACAATGATCACTCATCATGCACACCAAATCTCAAACCTACTTCTCTCCCCCACCCACCCTTAGCACTTCCTTCATGATCCTGCCAATTGCTCACATTTTTTTTTTGGTCACGCAAGGGAGATGGAGCGATCCTGTGTAGAGGCAGTAGCTATCAATGCAGAATACTTCCGAATAAAACTTCTTTGCCCAGCCTCCAGAATCGCTTGCTGCAATAGGCTGCTCTAGTACTGTCACTATGATTGGCTAGGAGTTCTAACCAATCACTGTGACAGTAGTACTAGTCAGGAAGCTGAGGAAGATTAGAATGCCGATGGCAGAGATTCCTAAGCGCTTTAACTAGCATGGAGCTGTTCAGGTAACCCCATGATTGAGTCACAATATGTGCAATATTACCATAGAGATCACAGACAGTGGGCCACAGAGCAGCTTCTACATTAGATTCAGTTGCCTTTTCAACTGATTCTTTCCCCACATCCCACCAACACAGGCACCCTCATGTCCCTTTTAACCCTTTGAGTGCCAGGGGGTAAGCAATACATTGCAATGCGTTGCATAGCCCTCTGGCACTCAAAGGGTTAAGTTTTCGTGTAAGAGTTATTGTCCAGACACAGGGCACATATTGCTAGGCAGGAGACACCAGTCCCCTTTGTCTCCCCTTAGTGATGGCACTGATGGAGATAAGACAAGGCATGTGCCAGGGCAATAGGAGGAGTCCTGGCACACGCACTCTTTAGTTTTGTGGCCGATTGGCTCTAGGTGACATTGTTGCCCAGTGCGACAGGGTTCCCCAACTTTATCGTGCCCTAGCCAATGATCCGGGTCTGCTGGCCAGTACATAGTGCATGTGCACAATTTGTTCTACGCTCACTATACAGGAAGAAAAGTGAGAGGAGCCATTTTCATATAGGACTTCAATTTTGAGCCCTGATATATACAATGCTGTCACATAAGCACAGTATTTTCCATTAAAGAAGAGACAGGGGGAGGGGTATCTCATCTCAGAGAAGCAAACATATACTATCTAACACCGCAGCAGCTTGAAATGGAAGAAGCAGTTGCAAGGCTGAAGTCTAGCAAATCCTCTAATTCTGAAGTGACAGGCACAGAGATTGTGAACCCTCAGGGCATGTTCCCAGAGGAAGCCTCCATCGAGTAGTTAAAGCAGCAGCTGAGAATGGCAGAGAAAGACCTGGATATAATGAAAGTAGAATAAAAGGACTAAGAAAGGAGATCATAAAAGTTGCATAGTATCTACAAAAAAAGGCTAGTAGTGAAAAGATAACCCCAATCTGGGCAAAGATGGAGGAAACCCAAGATGCCCTGACATGAAGTAGACAGGGAAAGCAGGTCCTTGCAGATAAGGTGCCACTACTTTATGATCAACAGCAAGCAAGGAGGGGATGCATACAGATTGACCCTGGGGTAAGAAGGAGATTGGCAAAAGGGAAGCAAGTGGTAGACCTGAGGAAATAACTCTGGAATGAGACATCTGCTGCCTCTGTCCCTGATACTTCGGATGCCTCAGGAGTCCCACCAGGAAAGACTTCAACAGGAACTGTAAGCAGCCTCTCTACAATTAGACCTAGTTCAACTGCAGGTCAGGAGTTAATGATATTACTGACATACCTAATGAGTCATGTGCAATCAAATAAAAAAAAAAAAACATAACAAAAAAAAAGCATGTCGCCAACATCTCAGCAATTTTTTTGGCTACTGTGAGTCAATCAAGAAACAATAAAAATAATAGATAGATAGATAGATAGATAGATAGATAGATAGATAGATAGATAGATAGCATAAAAAATAGATAGCATAAAAAATGCTGAAAGTAAGACTGCTTTCAAAAATATACATGCTGATATATTTATATTTATCAGTTAACAAAAATCTAAATCAAATCAATATTTGCTGTGACTGTCCTTTGCTTCAAAACAGCATAAATTCTTCTAGGTACACTTGCACAAAATCAGGAATTTTGTAGGCATATACTCAAACAGCTAATGATCATCCATTTAATAGGTAGGCTAAAACACAATCATTAATTAAAACAGAAACAGCTGTGTAAGGGGAATAAAAATGGGTGAGGAACAGTCAAACTCAGCTAACAAGGTGAGGTTGTTTAAGACCGTTTCATGTCAAAAGTCATATACCATTGAAAGACTGAGCACAGCAACAAGACAGTTGTAGTTATAGTTAAACTACTCTGGACCTTCCTCAGGGTCATTTGCCCTGAAGAAGGTCCAATGTGCGAAAACTTTTGGCTCTTTGTGATGTGACAATAAAGAGTGCAACTTTAATTCATTCATACAGATGTGTGCTGTCTCCTTCCACAACTTGGGAATCCCAGGCTATATATATATATATATCCTATATAATAATTCGCCAAGTTGTGTGTAACGCCCGACATGCGCAGTAGATACTGCTGCTCGTGCGGCAGTCACACGCAGTGGAGACTGCTCGCGCCGCGGCTGATACAGAGCTGGGCGCTCCGAAGGAGCGTCCAGCTCTGTATCAGCCGAGGCGCGGGCAGTCTCCACCGCGTGTGACTGCCCGCGACCGGCTGCCAGAGGCTCTGTATCAGCCGAGGCGCGGGCAGTCTCCACTGTGTGACTGCCCCGCGACCGGCTGCCTGAGGCACTGTGTCCCGTGTAACGGGCTGTTCAACTAGTATATATATATATATATATATATATATATATATATATACAAGGCTCAAAATTTCCACTAGCTACTAGCCAATGGCGAGTGAAAATTTAGCCCTGGCGAGTAGAAATTCAGCCCTGGTGGGTATGTTATGGCTTGCAGTGGCGAGTAACTTTTTAGGTCTGGCTAGTAGGAAAGGACTTCAAATTTTAAGCCCTGATATATATATATTTATACACATATAAAAAGACTGTATATAAGACTCCAACAGCTTCAGTCCCGTGCCTTTCGTTACTTCTGTGTACCACCAAATTTAGTAATTTCATCTACCCATCGTGTCCTTGGTCTTCTTCTTGGGTGTTTAGTACTGAGTGGAATCCATTCCAAAATGTGTTTGCTCCATCTACCATCAGGTCTTCTTGCTGCTCATTTACATTTCAGGCACTTTACTCTTTCAATTACGTCATATGGGGTTCAGTATAGCAAAAAAACTCACAAGAGTTATATAAAGGTGATACCGTTTAATGGCTGAGGACATAGAAAGTGCAAGATTTCAGGACACTAAGGCCTCTTCTTCAGGCATACCACAAACCTCAAAAAATGGAACATTCTGTTGTGGAGTAAAAAGATGTGAGACCTGTCCACACATCCAGCACACAACAAAGATAAAAATACCAAATGTTATGCTTTCTAGAATTTTTTTGGCCCTAAATCTCTCTCTCTCTCATTTTTCAGATAGAATGCAACCTTCCATTCTATCTATAAGCATATCTTAATATTCTTTGACAGAATCCGATTCCTCAAAGATATGCTACTGATCATGACTCCTTGCTGTGACAAACTGATAATGATTTGGCAGAAATTCAGAAATGGTGTGTTTAAAGCAGGGGTGCAGCAAAGTGGCAAGAATGTATTCCTCATTGCTTTTAATTAACACTATGCAATGATCTTGTTCAAAGCATGCTAATGTCCTTGACCAGCTGGTGTATGTCTGTGTTTTTTTTCTGCAATAAATATATGAGTTGAATAATTTCACTAATTCTGACCCCTACGTAACTAATCAGCATGGTTGCCTCCTGAAATGGCTTCAGCAGACACACATATCACACTTTGGTTGCCATTGTCCAAGTGACAAAGAGGCTCCCTCCAAAGCATTCCAGTCTTGCATTGTGAACTCATCATAATTAAGGTTGTGGATGTTGATAGCCTGTGTTGCTGCTGGTTACTGAATACTAGAGTGTTGTGTGAGACTTGGACTTGGAAGCAGAGATGATGCTGTTGATGGCTGACAGGAATCTTGCTTGTTCGGTGTCAAACTTTCCATTTGTTTTCTCAAGCAGTTTATAGATAGGCACAGTGCACCTTTTCAGTTGTGTTATTTTGAACCTTTGCTTTTCTGCTAACTTCCTGGCCACATCATCATCTCTCTCCCTCTCAAACTCATCTGTATGTGAAGAAAGAGGACAATACCTGAGGGATGTATTCTAGTTCTACATATCATCAATGGGTCATCCTTAGCATTGCACACTGCTTCTTTCCCATTACTTTTATGCCCACTCCTTTTATACTCCTCTAGGCTTTTAGAGGTCTGAAACAATGTAATTTTACTTTTCCCCTTTAAGGGATCTCACAACATTTGCTCCTTCTTTAACAGCTTGTTTTCCTCACTGTTAGATGCAGCAGTTCTTGAGCTACACTGTGCCAACAACACTAGAATGTGACTTGTTATTTTCTGCAGCAGCTTTAGATGGTTTATTAATACTGGTGCTGGTGGGGGAACTTTTGGTGGGACTTTGATGAATTGCATCCTCTGTGGTGCGGGGGGTGGTTTCACCTTCATTTATTGCACACTCTGCAGCAACCATGGCTGCAGTCAGGTTTTGGACTATTACTTTACTTGCATGTCCCTGCACTGCACCTACTCCTTTTAGCCTCTTCCTACCCCCTGTACATTTGCTGGACATTACTCAAGTGCAGTGTGTGTTTTACCATTAAACCATTTACCATTACCCAATTAAACTGATTGCATGTGACATCTTACCCTGACCCTCTACTAAATACTCTGTCTTGTCTAGTATCAGTCTGCCTCAGCCACAGCTCATGTCAGGGTCCCTGTCTCTGTCACCTATCAATTTTTTATTTATTTATGTTTTAATTACCTGTCCCCCCTATCACTGTCAACAAATAACAAAAAAAAAAAACACTCCCAGTTTTACTGCTTATTTCCCCAGACTCCGTCAACAGAAACATTACAGCCAGATCAGGAAGGAACTTGGATCATTGCTACTTGTGTCTTTCCAGTCAGTCACACAATTTTGGGATATTTAGGAAATGTCTCTATGCTTCCTTTTCACACCTCAGACTCCCCTGACACAGAGATAATAACAGCCAGATCACAAACGATCTTGGATCACAGTGTCTACTCAGTCACACAACATTTTGGGAAAGCCTACTTTGCTCCCTACTCATAGTTCCAGTCTCAACTAACACAGAGATAACAGCTGGGTCAGAAACTTGGATCACAGCTGTTTGTGTCTTCTTAATTGGTCACACATAATTTGGGAGTATTTGGGGTCAACCTCCTTTCTTCCTTCCTCTCCCCAGACTCCATTAGTACAGGAACAAATGTCCTGCCTACAAGGCTCCGTAAACTAAACTTCAGCTCCACTTTATTAGCCTGTCTGCTCTAGCACACAAACACAGAATGGAATGCTACAGAAATGTGACACATTTTATATGATGCCTGCAGGAAAAAAAAGGAAACTTACTACATGGTGGAGTGAACGTCAGTCTTCCATTGATTTCAAAGCAATGAGCTAGGCAAAAAAAAAAAATCAGCATTTTCTGAGAAAAATCTCCTGCTCAGGCTTGAGCTAATTTTGACTTGTGCTTTTCCTGATTATCAGTCCCTTTCACATTGTTACAATTTTTGGGACCTTGTTACCTAAGTAATGTCATTACTCGTTGTGGCATCTTTGTTACAGCTTACCTTGACTTCAGCATCACTTTCAGGTGCGAGGCTTCTAGCATGCTGCAGGCCTCTGTTTTATCTGTTTGCTTACTGTAGTCTCCGCCTACCAACTTCCTACATCCTCCCTCTGAGCTGCTCCTCCTACTTCCTGTGGAGGGTTTAAAGAGCAGACTGAGGCCTGACTCAGATGCCCTGGCATTGTTGTTCATAGAAGATCTGTTGCATCGGGCTCCGTGTATGACCTGGCTAGTCTTCCATCCATTCTGGTGCTGTCCTGTGGCTTTGTCTTACCCCTAATAGTGGACATCCAATCTGGTGCAGACTTGTGACTCTGGATGACTACCTGATCTGTGTATGACCTGGCTTGTCTGACTACCCCCTCTGGTGCTGACTAGTGGCTCTGTCTGACTATTCTTTCATCTTTTCCCTTGGTGATCAGACACCCAATATAGTGTGGGCCTGGGGCTCTAGTAGACTCGCATATCTGACTGCATGCTGAATCAGACCCTATTCCTCTTTGGATCAAGATCCTGAGTTCCTGTTCCAGTTCCTGTTCCTGTTCCTGGTTCCAGTCGAAACTTCCAGTGGCTAAGGCCTAGTCTCCAGCACAGTGGTTTAGCTTTGCAACCTATTATTTCTGATGGCAGGATTGCTGGCTCTTACCCTGTGCTTATTCTTATTGTATATATTGTATATATCCGCTGTATGTCATTTGTTAATAAACCGCATTAACTAAACCGTACTGACTACTGAACTTCTCTGGGTAACCGTGACAGTCTTGTAGTTTTAATAGTAATGATGAGTCAGGGGGTACAGCAATAGCGGTGCCCAATTTCTTGGGTGGGGGTTTGGCTTTACATCTTTCACATAAATGTCATGGTGTTTGTGTTTCCTGTGTGTTGTCAGGACGGTATTGCCAAAGTGCGTTCTCTCTTTTCCCCTTTTCACTGACTTAGAACAGAATGTGCACAGTGCTGTCACTGATGATGGCACTGTGCCTGCTCCAAGAGAATAATAGTCCCACACCCAGGGCATTGAGGGGAGGGTAATGGTGGAGAAGAATGGCCTATTTCTTCTTCTCCTCCACATACCCCTTCAATGGCTGGGGAAAGGATGCTGCTGCTGCTTTTACTGCTACTGCCTCAGAATCAGCACTGCAACTTGGACGGGGATTATTGATTTCTGCTGGCAAGTGGGACCTGTCCTACTCCCGCATCATTGGACCCCATTCCCACTGTCTCCATGGTAGTCTGTGGCACACAATCCTGCTCCTCCTTATCCTGCTTCCCTGGCAACCTAGATGCAGCAGGAATCAGAGCAACAGCAAACCCCAAAAATTTCAAAATCTCACTGTTGGTAATGGTGATGACCATTCCAATCCGTGTCTCCCATTCCTTCTCAGTTTTGGCTAAAAAGGCTATTAATGTCTCTACCAGCCCAAGTTCTCCACCATCATCATCACCACCACCAGCCCCTCCTTGCTGCTGCTGCTGCTCTGTTACAGACATCTCCCCAGTTGGAGGAGGTGAAGAAAAATCTGACAAAAGGTCCCTTACTATCACACTTGCCATCTATTGTTGAGCTGAAGAAGGCAGACTGTCATCACTAGCAGCAGGCACAGGCAGCCGATCTGTGCCATGATGGTGGTGTTATTATTGCTGTTAGGCAACAATTCTGCATTATTCAGCATCAGGTTACATCTGGACAATGCCGTGGGGGGAAGGGGACTCCCAGGGTCAGGAGAATGTTGTGGCCTCCCTTGACCACTAGTCTGGCTGCTTTGCATTACTACCTCAACGACATCAGTTTCAGTCCCTGAGTCTTCCTTCTTACTAATAGTATGATCACACCCCTCACTCACACCTGATGTTCTGAGTCTGTAGCTTCCGGACCTTCTTAGTAGTAGTAGTAGTAGTAGTTGTAGTGGCGGGACTGCTTGTGGATTGCAAGTGGGATTTAGGTTCCACTGCTGTCACACTCTGAATCATCTCCTCCTTCCCCCCACCTGAGAATCACAAGACACCCTGGCAGGCTCAGATCCCACTTTCTCCTCCTTAGACTCGCTCAAAGCATAATGATCCTTCCAGCTCCTCCTTTTCTTATTATTTCTCTTGCTCATAGTGATAACAGTCACTATGAGCCTCTCCTGTGTCATTTTTTCAAAACAGCTCACAACACAACAGTCTAGCACCCTCTCTCTCTCTCTTTTTCTCTAGCTGATTATATTGTGTTTTACTTCCTGGGAAACCTCACATTTTTATAGCGAAAATGTGAAAAACAAGTAATTAAAGGGGCATTAAAAAAATAGGGAAACATTATTTGCATTAGGCTAAAATGGCAAAGATTTTAAGTGTTTTATTTAAATGGATTTTCACATGAAAAAGTGGACAACCACGTGGTTTTCGCAGATTTTTGCTCAAGAACACAACAGGACCTTTCATCAACCAGTAATTGAAATAAGGAAATCCTCCCCCCTTCCGTTGCATCCCTAATTCTAAGTGCATATGTTAATGTGTGCCAACATCGCCAAGGCATTGTGCTCCACAAATATAGCCAGACACACATCACCACAGCAATGAACCTTAGTGTATCTCGGTCAATGACCAATTTATGAAGTGTGAAATAACTTGTATCTTTCTAAGTATTCAATTCTACATTTTTTTCACTCATTTGCTGTGGTGTACCTCATATTATCCGAATCAGAATATAATTACTCAAAATTATTAGAAAAAGCTATTTTGAAATGTTATATATTGCATTTTGATATTTAATTTCTCATTTACAGTGTCCAATTTCCATATTCAGAATGCCTTCAGCGTAAGTATTCTATATTTTGAAGATCCTTTAACCTTTTCCAATATGAACCACTTCAATAGAGAAATGTTGTGCTTTCCTTTATAAAACTACTGTTTTATTGTGTTTTTTTCTGTTTCAACTCGTTTTCTATTCTTTCTCTTTCCAATTTCTTTATTAAAACATTGTATGACCCCTATCTTGAAAAAAATAGCATGAGTATTTCTCCCTATTCTTTTATTCCACTGCTCTGGTAGAATTGATTATAGCAGCCAAAAGAGGTTGAGATAGGTGATTTTATGGACAGGTCAATAATGAATTATAAAGGCTTTATTAGACAGCTCAGCAAACAAAGCTATGCTGACATTTGATTGTCTAACACCTAAACAAAAAATCTCTAAAACCATGAAACTGCTTGAAATATAAAAATCACAAGGTATAAACAGTTTGAACAAAGACAATTAATAATGCTAAAATCTATGTAAATGACAGGCCCATTTAAACAGTTTCACCAGTAGAGATTAGAGACTTGTCTGCTACATATTTTTTAAATTGTATTTTTTTGCATGTCTAACCAGTAAAGAGTCAAACAAATTCACACATTCCTAAACACAACTGATTGAATATTGGATTCCTATAACAGTAGCATTGCTTGATTACTCTAGTTATATTACTAAACATCGACATATTGCAGAAATGTTTGCTGATAGTAACCTTCATGCAATTTTCAGCTAAACTTATTCTTATAAGCTTTGCTTAATTTATACATACAGAGAAAATAATGCCACAGTGGAGACTGAAACTGTACTTTCCCAAAACAACTCGATTCTAAGTTTCAGTATTATATATTTGCACTGAAATTGAAAAAAACATAAATTGTGTAATCTAATAATTCATTAGTAATGGTATTTTATGCAATGGTATAGTGTTTATACTACAGTTTGCGTTATAAGGGCCCAAAGTTCAAAAGATACATGATATGGGACAAAGCAACAACACGAAAAATCTCCAAATTCTTGTTGAGTGAGTGATCTCCAATCCACTAGGAAGCGAAGTAGAGAGCAATGAGACTTATTACTTGTTATGTATGGCACAGTTAATTTGCCTCAGAATTGTTCAAGGCTAAAAAAATTACTTTTAATTATTAAATATAAAACCGTTCACCCATTAAAATGATAACAGGAACAATTTACTTCATATAAGATTTTTAAGATACAAATTAAGAAATCTGGAATTATCTGTAATCTTTATCATACACTTATTACATCATGACTATTCGAGTTTGGTTAACCCTTTCTGAGTCAGAGAGGCATCCAAAGCATTGCAAAACAATGCACTGGCTACCCCTCGGGCACTCAAAGGGATTCATAGGCCTGGTGATAGTGAAACTAATGTACTAAGACTTGCCAGATCAATTCTTGAGCAGACTTACTGCACTACAGGGTACAAATGAAAAAATAATCCCTAAATTTCCATATACTTAAATGGGGTTAAAAGCACTATTTAAATCTTCGCCACTCTATGTTTTTCTTTAGAACATAGAGTGGAGAATTTTATTCAAATGGTTAAAAAAAATACATTCCTTTCTTACAACATCAGACATTACAGTAAAATTATATTTTTAAAATGTTGATTTGCAGAACAGCTTTTGTTAAAATCTTTCTGCCTGTATCTAATCAGCATTTTACATCAAACATGTCTTGAATATTTATTAAAACAAATACGCTTTAATTGCCAACTCATGCTTTATTTTCTTTTAATTGAGCCAGTGTGTCCCAAACACTCTGTTCCAACTCTGCCAGAGAGCTTGATAAACCATTAGAAAGAGCAGTTGGAGATTACAATAGCAACTCAACATGCAGAGCACTTATAATGAAACTTCTAATGCATTTCTGGTGTGAAGTAATCAACATATTACTATCTAACAAAAATCTTTACCACATGGGTACTAGAGCTGATTAAGAGCTGTTTTATTTGTACTCTGAAATATTATGTGTGACGAACTGGAAACACATTAAGAAATAGTGTTTTAACCCTTTCAGGACCTTTGGGCCAGAGAGGTGTCCAAAGCATTGCAAAACAATCATTTGCACACTCCACTGGTCTGACTCCTCAAGATATTAATTAACCCTTTGAGTTTTAAGAACATAGAAAACATCATGAAGGAATGCTTTGAAAATGTCTCTAGTGTCCAAGGGGTTAAAAATAAAGCATCATTTCGAACTGTACATTATAAAACAGGTTAGACCTCCCCTACAGTGATACATAGAGATTGTCAGCAATACTGTCATTGGGTGGATTCTTATTCCAGCAAGGCCCTCCCATCACAACTTGCTTCTCAAATTCTAAACCATGAATTTTATATGATAGCTTCTCTCAATGCCATTTTTGTCTGTGTTCCAAATACATAACCTTCTATAGTTATATGTAAGAGTGCACATTACCACATGTACTGATTAAGTGTACTTTGTTCCTATTCATGTTGAAAATCAATAAAAACATTTTCTTCCTGTGTGGATTTCCATAAAGAAACTGCACTTTGAACATTTTACCTTGTAAATTCCTGTACATGGAAAACAAAAATTCCTGGGGAATTCAAAAAGTCCTCACTTACCTTTTTTCATGAACGCGGCAAGCTGCGAATAGCCCCACAACATGGACGTTATTCAATTTTCACCTTTTTTTCCACTAAATGTCTCCATTTGCAGGATGATGTCTCGGGAAGATTCAGAGGGAAACAAAAAATGTTAACTATCAAAAGGTCAAATTCTCCTGAGTCCAATGATACTAAATATGTATGGTGTTACTAGAGTATGAGGCCAGCATTGACTGCCAAATAGTAGCTCTGCATTTGAGGTCAGCTCTGGGAATTTTCTCAGTAGAACCAAAAATTAACTGTTATGGTTCTTGATGCCAAATGCCTCCAGAACCTCCAAATAATCCCAAAAAAGCACCCATTTCCACAAAGCACTCTTCCTGGAGAATTCAAAACTGCTTTACTTACCTCTTTTTGTGAAAGTGCCAAGCCACAGACAACACTGGAACATGAGGTTCCTTCATCAGGTTTCCAGGGTGTTTAGAAAAACAATGTTATAATTGTGCTATGTTTACTTAGTATATTAATTTTAAATATGTATGGTGTCACTGTAGTATGGGATTATAAAAGTGCACTATTGCAATAGAATGGAATGACAGAAAACCCAAAATGCATGCATCCAGCCTTGTTTGGCCAGCATCCCCTATACCGTCATAATTTACCCAAAATGTATGTAATTGTTAAAAGCACACGCTCTGAGGAATGCATTTATGTGACAATACCCACAACACAAATTGGCAGATTAACACGTCTTTTTTTTCTCATCTAAAATTTGCATCAAAAAAATCTGCGTTTCAAGACATTTTTACTCACACGAGCTCATTTTATTCTGGAGATTTAAATACAAATATGAAGGCATAACTGTCCCTTATTACACTGGGACAATATTGTGCAGCATTACTTAAGTATGTGGAGATAACTCTCTTGAATAGAGTAAGTTTGCATACTTTTAACAATAATGCTGAAACCTAATTAATATACACAATATGTACGTAATTTTAGTTTTTTTATTTTATCATTTGCTTAACAGTTTTAATCCAGAAATCTCTGCAAATCAGTGGTATCACAATTTTTATTTCTATAAATACACACTCAAGTATTAGATTTCTTATATTTTTTCTCTTATGAAATCATTGTTACAAAAATCTAAATTTTAATGAGTGTCATGTAAATTATACATATGCTTATGTCAATATGCAAGGTTTACAGAAGGAATTAAGATCTATCTGATTTTGTTTTAGTCAAGGACTAGATATATAGTCTAGTGGATAATGCAAAACAACATTAAGCAATGAAATGCATACATTTTTCCAAATACAGACCTTAAAGACTTCTCCTTTGCTCCTGATGGGAGTTTCTCATTTCAGGGCTGGATTCTATTGCAGGTGCTAATTTTATCACTGCTTTTTATATCCAGTTTTCCCCATAGACTTCAATAGGAAAATATTTGACGGGTGGTAACATTTAGCAAAAAAAGGGGAAACAATTTAAAAATCAATACCGCTATTTTTGAAAATATTAATAAAGTACTTTGCATACAAAGCCAATACATTTCTTACAAACAAACACACACTTTGTTAATATGTACCTCATGGAATGATCAACTTGTGCCAAGTCAATTTTCACAAAACAATTTCCAGCTGGTTTTTGTAACAGTTGCTGTACCACGGTGAAGTCTTTCTAACTTTCTATTAAAACCTCAGAACATTAAAGAACAAACAGTTACCAAAAAGTTTTAATTAATGGAACATTTTGGAATCAAAACATAGTCCACTTTTACCTTTAATAGGTTAATCAACACCTTTGCAACTAGATGTGTCTCAAACACATTGAGAAGCAATGTGGAGAAGATGTTTCTAGAAGTATCACAGCCATAAAAATAATAACCTCACTGCAATTAACAACTATGCCCTAGTAATTTTGGACTGTGTGGTAGATCTCAAAACACTCCTAAAAGCACAAGCCAAACTGGCTGGGACACTTGGGGCAGTAATATCTTGTGTCTTGTCTCCTTCTTCTTTTGCTGCACACCCTGCAGGGCATTTGTTGACAGCTTCTACACTCTGTGGGAGGGAGTTTGGATATGAAGTGCCTTTCTCTTAGCCTTACTACATCGTCATGTTATTGTAATGCAGCAGTCACTTCATGAGTCTCAAGCAGAGGATATTTTACAACCTGCATAAGGTAATCCAGAAAAGCCAGTTTGTTCTCTGGCATGGATGTTTTAAAGGCCACAAAATAATTATATGCAGCAATTTGGACAAGATACACTGCAACTTTATTGTATCAAGCCCTGCTTTTTCTGGTGGCATTGGTCTGTTCTGTCCATGCCACCCATGTACATATTATAATCCCTGATGCAGATAGGTTTAGGGACAGGTGCTGCATTGCCTCTCTTCTGCATCAGGACATGGTGAGCATGAATACATTTCTTGTCTGTGTATTTATCTACTAGGAGTTCTTCACACCTAAGGGCTGACGATTCACCACATTTTTGATTTACTTCCATAAGTTGTCTCGGCATACCCTTTCTGTTTCTGTAAATTATTCCACATGCAAGGGTATTGCATCTGTAAAGGGCCCTAAAGAGGGGAATTCATGTATAGAAGTTATCCAGGTACAGGTGGTAACCTCAGCTTAATAAAGCGGCTATTAGATCCCACACAATTTTTCCTATTATATTTAGTGTAGGTTAACAGTTGAGTGGCTCTAATGATTTGTCCTTTCCTACATAAATCCAGAAAAACTTTGTGCAGCCAGTGGCGCTTTCATAAAGTTTGTAAAATTTAATGCCATAATGGGAACGTTTGTTGGGGATATACTGCAGAAATACAAGTCTTCCCTTGAAGAGAAGAAGAGACTCATCCTCACTGATATTTTGGGTGGGTGGGAAGAGTTCGGCAAATAAACTAGACAGGCTATCAGTTAGGGGCCTTAACTTGTGTAATCTATAATGCAGGGGATGATCTCTGGGGAGATCAGTGGCGTTGTCATTAAAATGTAGAAACCGCAGTAGAATTTGGTAATGGTTTCTACCCAATATTGAAGGAACAAGTGGAGTTCCAAAAATTGAGTGGGTATTCCAGTAAGAGTGGAGGCTGGGCTTTCTAATAATACCCATTGCAAGTGTGAGACCCCAGAACTTTTTAATCTCACACAGGGTTGTAGGAACTAAACTTTGAGCTCTTGCATGTGCTGTCAAAGTCTTTTCTGACATATATTGTTCTGCATAACGGTTGGTCTCAGTGACCATATTTTGCAGAACAGTATCAGGCAGAAACATTTTATAAAAGTCAATGTCTTCAAAATTTATTGTATCCACTGTGACTCCAACCGTTTCTTCAAACACGGGCACTTGTGGATTGTAGTTATTAGAATAGGTCCACATAAGATGCTCTCCATGAGTTTGGATTGCAGCAGGTGTGCAGTTCACACCCTCTACTGGAGGTTCAACATCCTTCTCCTCTTTTACTGACATGTCTAAATTTGGATCAGCCTCACTAGATTGAGCCTGGGTACTGGCTGATGCATTTTGACTTGGGGCTCGTCACTGGAGTCACTGCTTTCTGACGCAGAGGGAACATATTCAGAGGCTGAGTATGAACTAAAGACAAAGTCCTCCTCTGAACCAGACTCCAGAAACAATTTGTATGCCTCCTCAGCAGTGAAATATTTGTTCACAATTTAATCAGGGCAGATGACACTATTCAATATAAGATTTGTTGGTGTCAACAAATACGTACTTATAAAATTTGAAGATTTTTGTCATCAAATATGTACTCAAACCTGAAAAATAAAACACACATGCAATTGATGGCAGAAGTGGAAAAAGGTGAGAAATATATGTATATAACATATTCTTTGTTAATTCAGCTGTATCTAATATATATATATATATATATACACTACTTGATGTGACTGGGGACTTATAACTTTATTTTGAAAACCACTCACTGATCCATGGGCATGTAACTCTTTTAGAGAAATACAGATCTACGATGCACTTCACACCTCTCTGGCACCCAAAGGGTTAACTCTGGCTGCTCAAAACCAATGGACCCTAAAGTACACTAGACTACAATACAGCAATGACAGCCAGAAGAACAGAAAACCAGGCACTCAGTGAACACATTTTGCCCACACTGATCCATGGGAGTGTAGCATTTTCAGTGTAGGGGGGTGAAATACAGCTCTACAATGCACTGCACACCTCTCTGGCACCCAAAGGGTTGACTCTGACTAGTGCATAACAAAATAAAACCTATATTACATGTGACTGAACTCTGGCAATAGACACTCAAGGAAAAAATGACGCACTCTGTGATCCCATTTCATTGCATTATTAACCCTTTCCGTGCCAGATGGAGTGCAAAATACAACTAAGCAATGCACTGCACAACTCTCTGGCACAAAAAAAATAAATTAATAAAAAGTTGTGCAACACATTGCAAAGTGATGCATTGAATACCCCTTTGGCACTAAAATGTGTCAACTGTAATATTGTGTTAAGATAGAGTCTACGTGCACATAACTTCATTTTAATTTATTGCAATGTGCTACAATTTAACAGATTAAAATAAAGATTTTTCTTTTTTACGTGATCTGTGCCAATTTTTCTCTCCTAATGTGAGAATAGAAACACAGATTGATTATATAATAGCAGGACGGGGGGTTAGTTGAGTGACAGGATTAAAATCAAACAAGGGTTGAACTTGATGGACGTGTCTTTTTTTCAACCTAAACTACTATGTAACTATGTAACAATCATATCACTCAAGTACAATCCCAGTTCCTTCCTGCTTTAGTTCTCATGTGGGAGCCTAAAGCATTTTTTTACGTTTGGAACCATTGGGGAAAGGGGCAGGAATCAGAGTGTCAAGACTGCTCTGATTGGAAACAGAGCAATCTTGACACTCTGATTCACCCCATGCCCCTGTTGAGCTGCCAGGGATGCCCCAAGCAGTATGCGCAGCATGGTAGCTGCAAGGCACATAATATTTAAGGTAAGGGGGTCATGGAAGGGGCAACACAGGGGTCATTTTTGGATCATTTTTGTTGCCAGGGAAGCTAAGAGTGTCCTGGCATGGAAAAAAAACAACAGCAAAAAAGTTTTATTACTATTAGACTAGGACTGTATGAAGCATCCAGTGCTGGTCTATTACAAACACAGAGGGGGACATGAATCGTTCTTAGAGTGATGCAGTTACCCCAAGTGCCTCAGGGACATCAGGGGGCATTGGGGAGCATTATAAACTTTATTTTTAATTATATATATATATTTTTTTACTTTAAGCTTATACCGCTGATGGCCGGTACTGTGCAGATTGTACTGCATTGCCGGTACTGTGCAGACTGTACTGCAGCTTCCAGGTGACTGGATCACTCACTGGATCCTCTCTACCAATGAGAGGAAATGGAAGTTGTCTGCCAGGGCCTACATCTAGCATGACAGCCTGGGAGAGGTCTGGAAGTGTGAGCTCAGCTCCAGGAACCTGCTTCATCTCTGCCTCCCAATACCTGTATAGTGTAAGTGAGCTCCAGGTCTTGTATTATTATATGGATGCACACTGTATTGTGTCTTCTTAAAGTATAACCCTTTGAGTGTCAGTGGGTTGTGTAATATGTTTCACATTCTGGCACTCAGAGGGTTAACATTGTTTTTTTCTTCCTTCTATTGTGCCAATATGTGTTTTGTCTGTACTGTACTTTCAGTGGTCCTTGAGGACTGAACTTGGACACCTCTGCACTAAGACGTGATAAAGAGGTGATGATGTATAGATGACTCCTCCAGTGATATCAAGTCCTATGTTTTTCTATGGAGCCTATGCACTAAGATTTGTTCCACCTGAGAAATATTAGTACATTGAATCCATAGAATGACATAGGAAATGGAGAAGTGATATCACTGGAGAAATCATTTCCAGTTTATAACCTCTTTATCATACCTTAGTGAATCTCCCTCTTAGGGCGAGATGTTCAAAAAGTCGCCATAATGAAAAAATTGTTGGCTCATGAGTTGGTGGTAAAAGAAGCATTTTGGATTTTCCAATTGCATACCCGTACCCCGGAGGGGTTAAATTCGAAGTGTGATGTTTCCCATATCCTTTGATCCACTGTGTATACATTCTTCATACCCTTCAATTTGATTTTTTATATCATTTTTCTTTAATTGATCTCTTGGGTGCTGTGAGTCTATCGCATTTTAGGATGTTTGGTATGCTCGCAGCACTCGGGGTGTCTCATAATGATATTATTTAAGTTGTTATGTTATGTAATAATACTTTTTGAGACCATATATATATGCACATCTATATTGGCCGATGGAATTGTCTGGGGTGAGAGTTGGGTTATTTTAGCTCCCGGCACTCAGCCCCTTTAAATTTCAAACCTAATCTGATTATGTATATTTTCTCTTTATATATATAGATGTACTGGAGATATTTGTGAAGGATTGGCTTTATGTATATATTGTGGATTATGAATGGATTTAAGCCGATGCTCTCTCTATGCTCTGATTTATGTTAAGTTCATCAAGGGACATATCTGTTGGTATGGGGAAAGGTGATTGTGAGGAAGAGTTAAACGGGTTTGGGCTTGGTAATATGATGAGGGATAGGAGGAGGATCTCTGTGGTTACGCTGTTTTTAAAGGTCATGTTGAACCAATCAAGTTTATGTAGCAAGATTTGAAAAGTAATGTTTTTTGTAACTTTGTACCAAATCTACGATTAAGCGCAGTAAGCGCGAAACGCATCAGATGGAGTGAGGGGGTCTCTATATCCCTCGGAATATTTTTGTTGCTACATTGTATCACCTCTGCTGGTCCATGTGGTTTTATTTGGAAAAAATAAAGAGAAGTGTTTTATGAATTTTCTTTATGGACCTTTATTTATGGATGGGAGTGCTGTCACAAAAGTTATAAGTGATATACATTAATAATGGCTGTGGAAGAGCCATTACGATGGGGCACCCCATTGCTTTTCATATACCGGATGAGTTTTTTCATTATTGTTACCCATTTGGTGTGCATATTTAATATAGGCGTGTGAGCATTTGTTTTTTCTTTTTTTCTAGGTGGTAAAAGAAGGACAATATTTTCAGAAGTAATTCCGTCAAATTTGAAAATGCGTCTAAAGAATTAAAAATGATGGTAAGAAAATCTTGATGAACATTGCCTTTAAAAAATTCTGATGTTAAAAATGTATTTGATTTTGTATTTGAAATGAAAATTTTCAAAGAAAAAGACATTTTTTTGTCTTTGAAACGACAAATTGCCTATCACTCTTGCTAACAGTACATTAATTTGTCTTCTCCAAGTTTGGACCATTTTTATTTTCTCGGGAAAAAATGACGTTAATCAGACAAAAAAGTTACGTTGAAATCAATATTTTTTTCTGAAAATACCTTACAATATGACAGTAGATTAAACCACGCCCACTTTTCATACAGCTTTTTCCTTTTGATGGAGATGGCGGAATTGCTTGGAAAAAAATGACGGAAATGTGTCTGAGAATAAATGGACCATGGAGTAAGAACTTTTTTATTCTGATTGCAGACCATTTCAGTTACCACCACTTTCTGAACATCTCGCCCTTGGTGTCCAAGTGAGTTATATATTTATATACTTGATGTTTCAGTAAAGGGATAGTAATGTTTCATAATAACAGCAGCTCTAATTAATCATCATAGTATTTGGACTTTGGAGAGTGTTATTTCAATTCTGTCAGAGTTGTAGTTCAAGAGTAATTGAATGATAAAGTATCCCCCTCCCTCCCCTTTTACTGATATAACACTGCTCACCACAGAGCAGCAGGGAGGTGCCCAGGTAGATTGTAGAGAGGGACAATCTTCAATTAAGATAAGGGAAAAAGCTGAAAAACTTGTCAAGGGGGGCAGGGTTTTCATTGTTCTCATAGTAAGAAGATTGTCACTTGCTGTTATCTGTCTAGTCAAGCAACCAGATTCCACATCTGAGGTGAGCAGTGTTACACTAGGTAAAAGGGGCGGGAGGGGGAAGCTTTATCATTCAATTACTCTTGAACTACAACTCCGACTGTATTGAAATAACACTCTCTATGGCTCAAATACTATGAAGATTAATTGGAGCTGCTGTTTTTGTGAAACATTACTATCCCTTTAAATGTAAAGGAAAAGTAATGACTCATAAATGCCTGTTTGAAAGGCGTCTGTTAAAAAAATACTGTGTTTTTTTTTTACTTATTCAACTAGTTTCTCTGCTAATTTTTAAGGATGTTTAAGGTAAGTTTTTATAATGGAGGACTAGAGTTAAAACATAAAATGTGCACCTTGTTAAATACCCACTCCTTCAAAAATAGTAATGCTTACATTTTATTTAATTTAAATCTATTCTGTCTCAGTGGACAGAGGCTGTTTCTCTGGCTCCTCTGAGCTTCTTAAGAAACTCTTCCCACTTCTCCTTCAATTAAGAAAATGGCTGCTGTCAGCATTTCTGACGGTGAAGGAACTGACATGGTGGATAGAACAGAAGAGCTAGGGTTTACATGACAACCCTACCTGATGCATATGTAGGAAGAAATGTCCTTCTGTCTTTTAACCACGTTCTGCTCTCTGTTGCATAGTGATAAGTATGTACTCCTAGTATATAGCAATGGGTGAAAACTTTGTCACTAACAAAAACTACAAACATCCCCTCATCTTTATTCATAATCATTGCATTTCCTAGCTATAAAGGAAAAGATGTAACAATATTGGGGTAAACCAACCGCACAATAGGAGAACAAATATAAAATCTCAAAATCCCCTTTTAAATTGGGCTTTAAACCCCTTGAATGTTTCAGTGCATTGTTTCTCAATTATTTGGCTACCTCTCTAGCATTTAAGGGATTAAACGGAGAGATGGCTCAGTTGGTTAAGGCACCAGCTGTAGAATCTGCTAAGACCATGAGGTTGCAGGTTCTAGTCCCGGCAAGGTCAGCTCAGCCTTTCACCTTTCTAAGGTAGATAAAATGAGTCCAGGACATACTTGAAAACGAGAGACAATCTCAATGTATTCTTCCTGGTAAAATACTTTCACAAAAAAAAAAAAAAAAAAAAAAAAAAAAAAAAAACATTCCATTGTATACCACTATTGCATTTAAAGGGTTACTTACATTATTTTATTTATTTATTCTTGCCCCAGGGTGCAGTTTACTTGCTCCCAGATTTTTTCCAATTTATCTTTACACCAAACCCCCATTGTATTATGTCTACCTGCCATTCAATGGGTTTATATAATAAAAAGTATGAACTTCCTGACCTGTGACAATTTACCAACCTAAATGTAATAATCACCAGAAATATTCTTGAGAGCAATAGTTTGCTTTTTTTTGCCATTCTTCTGATATTTGTGTCTGAACACAACTATAACACTGTCTTTTTGCAGAGCCTGCATTGATTAGTAGATTTTTTTACCTAGTTTCCTCTGGAATACACATTTTAAGATTGCAGGCAGTACCTTTCTTTATCAGAATTTATTTTAAGATAACATCTGGGCTTTCTGACTCAAGTTCAGTAATAAAAAAAAGTAGGCCAGGTTATATAAAGGAATAGTATCAAGCAATATGAGTTGTAAAATGTACAGTTTGCTATTATCAATGCATTTATATATATATATTTTGTTATTAGCTATTTCAAGCATTTTAGTAAAAGATTAAAGTTATAAATCGTGTATGTAATCTTATAGTATGAAGTATAGCATTTCAGGGATAATACCGGGGTTTTATATGTTATAACTTAAATTACTAATGAGTGTGTGTGTGAGTGCAGATAAGTGGTGAGTTTAACGTTAAAGGGCCTTA
This sequence comes from Rhinophrynus dorsalis, assembly GCA_037306005.1. Taxonomy (NCBI): domain Eukaryota; kingdom Metazoa; phylum Chordata; class Amphibia; order Anura; family Rhinophrynidae; genus Rhinophrynus; species Rhinophrynus dorsalis. The sequence continues at coordinate 73,634,016 of CM074719.1, read as the reverse complement.
TGCAGGAAGTTAAACAGTTGCTATTCTAGAACATATCAACTTCTAAAGGGGGCCAAATTCCCACAGTCTTTCAATTTAAATGGGGTTTTTAACTCTTTCAATGCAGGGACATGAGTCATTTCTTATAACCTACAAGACTAAGAAAGTTTTTTTTTTGCTATCCATTTGTTTAGGTATGATTCCTATTAGTAACATTTTAGTTATATATGTAAAACAATATATATTTTTTTAGAACAAATTCAGCTTTATCATGATGATTCACATGAAGCACATTTTGCATTGCGTGACAAGCTAAGGTGTCATAAATACAAGATGTGTAAAAATGACTTACTTTAATATATAAACACCCCAAGTACAAAATACCAAATATCTATAGCTTTCTTACTTGCACTTACTTGCATTGTCTATACAGACCCCAGATTAACATAGCACACAAAACATTTTTTTCAGCTTTATGAACTAGGAATGCACTTTCCGTTGGTTACATGGTAAAACTGCCATAAAACAGCTCAATCCTATACAATAATTATATATATATATATATATATATATATATATATATATATATGAAATGATGAAATGCACTCACTGTTACATTCTTAATTATTAGGGTGCATATCCTATATAATAATTCGCCAAGTTGTGTGTAACGCCCGACATGTGCAGTAGATACTGCTGCGCGTGCGGCAGTGATACGCAGTAGAGACTGCCCGCGGCGCAGCTGATACAGAGCTGGGCGCTCCGAAGGAGCGTCCAGCTCTGTATCAGCCGAGGCGTGGGCAGTCTCCACTGCATGTGACTGCCCAGTGACCGGCTGCCAGAGGCTCTGTATCAGCCGAGGCGCGGGCAGTCTCCACTGCGTGTGACTGCCCGCGACCGGCTGCCAGAGGCACTGTGGCCCGTGTAACGGGCTGTTCAACTAGTCAGGAAAATAAAGAAACATACAGTTCTTGTGAAGGGAGACAGCATGTACAGGAATTTTTGCAAGAGAAACAATCCATGTTTTGTTGAATCCTTGACCAAAACATTGAATCAATAAAACATGGATTGTTTTTTTCGTGAAAGTGTGTGTATATATATACACACACACACACAGTTGTCTACCTCTTATTACTGTGCAGAAAGAGAAATTATAAATAAAAAAAAAGAAAACCAGCTTCTTTCTCCACACTTCCCCAGCACAGAGACAATAAAAGAGAGACTTCAGCTGCCTTTGCCTTTCAAATCAAATCGGTCAGAGAGAATGTTGGGGTCAACCTGCTTTGCACCCTTTTCACACCCCCAGATGCATCCAACACAGAAATAATAATAACAGCAAGATCATCAAGCAAACTGAACCCCAGATGCCTGCGTTTTGCCAGTCAGTCACATCCAATTTTGAGGTATATGGGGTTAACCTCCTTACTCCCTTCTTCTCCCCCAGAGTGCCTCCAGACTCCCCTAATACAGAGAACAAATCTCCTACATAAAAGACTCCCTTAAGTAAGCTTCAACTCCACTTACTTTGCCTATCTTCTCTAACTCAAAATATGATGCTTTCTCCATGAGAGAGCCTGACACCCTTTTATATGCCTGCAGAAAAGGTAGTGAAAACTGTTATGCGGTGGGGAAAAATACAGGCTTCCTGTTGATTTCAATACAATGAACTAGGCAAAAAAAAAAAGTGGGAAAACTACACTTTTTGCAGAACATTTTCACCAAGCAGGAAGTGATATTTTTTTTCCGATTTTGGTTTCAGCTGAAAATTTTTGCCCATCCCTATTCCTGAGGTTAGTGAAAAAATATAATATTTTTGCGGGTTTCTACATGTTGTATTACTCTTGGAAAAAAGTGCCAAATTCATGGTTGTCTTCAAAAAACTTCCTGTTGTAAAAATTGGCTTTTTGCTCATTCCTAATTATTTATGTTGACCTGTGCTGCTGTTCAGTCAATAATAGGGAGTGTGACTGAGTGGGGTTGGACTTGGAAGTGGTGATGCTGCTGATGACGATGACCAAAATGATCCTTGTATGTTTTAGTCATGCTTACTTGTCCAAACTTCAGACTCAGAATTTCCAATTGATCTGTCCCATGGTGAATACTGAACCTTTTACTTTCAACTAATCTGTATCAGAAGAAGAAGAAGTGAACATAATCAACATAATCTTCTATAATTAGATCAGCAGCAGCAGCTTCAGAAGCACCTACTTTCTTCCCACTACTTTCATATTCATGTAGGTATTGGTGGTGAAACTTTTCATGCCACTTTTACAAACAGATGCCTTGGGGGGGTATCTTCATCATTTATCGTACAAGTTGCAGCAATCATGACTACGACCAATGCATCCATGCACTCCTCCTACTCCTTTCCCTTAACCCCTACCCATAACATGTTTTGTGTATAAAACACATTATTGTTGCATTGTGACCCTCAATTAAAAACCTTAAGCCCTTGGTGCTAGAGACCCCTCTAGTATCTGTCATCCAAGGGAATGGTCTAGTTTAACCATAAAAAGCAACCCCTTGTTAGATATAAGGATGCACCATTGGGCTGAATATTGTTGCCTGTCACTGGCTAGGGACCATCTTGTACAGACTGTGATCAGTGCAGTGTAACTTGATGAAGCTGATGTGCTAAGAAGATCTGGTGCCATTTTTGAGGCAAACCATATGTACCTTTGTAGGCATATGGTTAGGTGCATGACTAAACAATTATACCAAAAAGGTGCTAATGATCCTCAATGTAATATGTAGGTTGAAACTCAATCATTAACTGAAACAGAAACAGCTGTATAGGAGGAACAGCCAAACCAAGCTAATAAGATGAGGTTGCTGCAGAAAGCTTAATGTCAAAAGGCTTACACCATGGCAAGACTGTGCACAGCAACAAGACATAAGGTAGTAATGCTGCACCAGCAAGGTCTCTACCAGGCAGAAACTTCAAGGCAGAAAGTCGTTTCCAGTTGTGCTGTCCAAGATCTTTTGAAGAAGAACAAAGAAACGGGAAATATTAAGGACTGTAGACGCAGTGGTCAGCCAAGGAAACTTAATGCAGGATATGAAAGACACACCATGCTTACTCCCCTTCACAATCAGAACATGTCCTGCAGTGCCATCAGCTCAGATTTGGCAGAAAACAGTGGGACCCTGGTACACCGATCTATAGTAAGGAGAAATATGGTCAGAAGTGGTCTTCATGGAAGACTTGCTGCCAAAAAGTCATAGTTCCGAAATGGAAACAAGGTCAAACAACTTAGCTATACATGAAAAAACAGGAACTGGGGTGCAGAGAACTGGCAGCAGGAGCTCTTCACTGAGGAGTCAAAATTTTAAGATTTTGACTGTAGCACAGGGCAGTTTGTTCGCTGAAGTGTCTGCAGGCAACAATGAAGCATGGTGGAGGTTCCTTGCAGGTTTGGGGCTGCATTTCTGCAAATGGACTTGGGGATTTGGTCAGAATTAATGCTATGCTCACTGCGGGGAAGCTCAGGCAGATACTTATCCATCATGCAATACCATTAGGGAGACATCTTAACAACGACCCAAGATATGCAGCCAAGTCATTAAGAACTATCTTTAGCATAATGAAGAACAAGGAGTGCTGGAAGTGATGCAACTGAGGGTGCCTAAATCCACAGAAGAACTGTATTTAGTTCTCTAAAATGTTTGGAACAACCTACCTACCGAGTTTCTTAACCCTTTAGGGATGGGAAAATCTGAGATAGTATTCAATTAAGGACCAGAGCAATTCTGACCTTTTTGACTATGTCTTTGTTCAACAGTGTTTTCCCTCTAAGTCTTTTAATCCACCCCCATAAATTATATACTGTTTTTTTAAGCACATATAGGGCTTTCTTTTGATACCCCACTTATAAGGATAACCCACTATTTACTTTATTAAAATAAAAAAAATGAAAAAAACCACCATTTTTGTTTTTTCTCTTAGGATCAATTGGACGCAAAGGGTTACATTTTTATGGAGACTGCATAAAAGGTATGACCGGTCAGTCATACCTACAAAATACGCAGTTTAAAGTGGCCACTGTCCCCCCTGGGTGAAAATCCCCATGTCCCTTTTTCCCACCCTATTTTCCCACTTTTTTATCTACTACATTTGGCGGTGTGTATAAGCATCATGGGTCCTTAAGGGATTAAAAACTGTGTGCAAGGGGGGCGTGGCTTGACTGGCAATGAAGCTGGTCGCTTAACTCAGGAGCTTCTGAATAACTGAGTTTATTTATGTATTTTTAATAGGTGTATATACATATCTTATTTTTCTCCCTTTCTGCATTTCTATCTCCTCTGGACATATTTGGACAAGAGATAAATGAGAAAAAGGAATAAGAAGCAAACTTCAAATACTAGACAGACCCAGATCTCTTCCTACCTTATAACATGCAGTTGATCTGAGGTAAATTTCAACAAGGACCCCTGCAGCTGTGAAGGTAGTGATTCTTCCTTAGATCAGATTCTCTTGGAGATAAATATTGATTCCTCTACCAAAAACTAGGAGTTCTTGAATATGACTACTCTAATCACTATGGAAGATCTGGAAAGGTTGCTCTCCGGATTACCTACAAAAGAAGACATGAAATTAATGGTGGATAATTTGAAGAATTCCTTCGCGGCTGACATTAATAACGTACAATCTGCATTACTTCAACTAACACAGAAAGTCAATTTCTTAGATGAAGAATGGAACAATACTTCAGATCATATTACAATCCTGGAACAGACAATTGCTGAACTAAGTGACACAAGTCAAAATCTTACCCTTAGGATTGATGACCTGGATAATAGGGAAAGAAGAAATAATGTCAGAATTCGACATTTACTGGAATCTGTTTCCTCACAACAACTGAGGGACATAATGAAACAATACTTCAGTAAACTGCTGGGAGACCCTGGGATTACACAAGTACATTTTGACAGAATACACGGAGCGCTGAAACCACAAGAGGATGGAACACCCAGAGACGTGGTAATCTGCTTCAGTAAATTTGAGATTAAGGAGAGGATTGATTATTCGTAAGAGCAGAGAAGGAAATCTCCCCCCTGTGCTGGAGCTGCTATTCAAGTTTTTAATGATCTGTCTCTTCACACCAGAGCCGGATTTACATCTCAGGCGCCCCTAGGCACAACACCCTCCGGCGCCCCTAGCCCTGCCTTTGCCCCTCCCTTAATCACTCCTCTCACTCATACCCCTTCATTACCCACATCCTCTTGTGGTCACACCCAATTATATGGCCACAAAGATAGTGCATCTTTTTTGTGGGGTATGCTCACGTGAAAACCTTTTTTAGACCAATTTTTATTTTATATAAATAAAAAAAAACAAAAACAAAGTTGTTTAACTACTTAGGCAAGTAGCATATTTGTCAATAAAAATAAATCAGATTTGAAATAATAATGTCCAAAACATGGAGAAAGGCAGAAGAGAAGCCACTCTTCCACACAGCAGGTCTCTAGAAATAAGGCACTCAATCTCAGGAGTAATGTAATCTTCAAAATCATTTTATTGGCACTCAGAATATCAAGACTGGATGAAATTAAAAACATGTATAAACACTAATTGAGAGGGATGCTGCAGAACCTAGAAGTGCTGTGGATATCAACCCATATGACATGCAAATCTAATTAATCCAACAATAAATGTACATAAATTGGATGTCAGTATCCCCATATGCTAATCCCAATCCAATGAATGGAGATTCATGTACCCACAGTAAACAAATAAGCAAAAAGTAAGGACAATTGCTTCCACATAAAAAATTCCAACATAAAATATACAATTACTAATATACTCATCATAATGAAGTGTGAGGTGAACTATAAACAAAAATAAATATGTAATGAAAAATGCTGAAGACAAAATACTTAGCACAGGTAAGTAGCAGCAAGGTTCAAGCAACAGAGCCCTCTCTAAGAACCAGCCAGCCATCCCAACGCTTATCACCTATCACAGGTTTAAGCTTGCTTCTACTTACCTGTGCTAAGTATTTTCTCTTCTGTATTTTTCACTACATGTTTGTTCCTGTTTATATTTCACCTCACACTTCATTATCATTATGATAAATATATTAGTAATTCTATATTTGTTGTTGTACTTCTATGCAGTCTGCAGAAGCAATTGTCCTTACTTTTTGCTTACTGTGGGTACATGCACCTCTCCAGTCATTGGATTGGGATTAGCAAATGGGAATACTAACATCCAATTTATGTACATTTATTGTTGGATGAATGACATTTGCATGCCATATGGATTGATATCCACAATATTTCTATGTTCCTTCCAGCATCCCTCTCTATTGCTGTTTTTAATTTTACCCATTCTTGATATTTTGGTGAAACTATTAGAGTGTGCTGATCAAGACTACATTCAGCATCAGCACATCTGCATCACAAATAATAACTGTGGGCAACACATACCAGCCTGATATGGCACTTGAGGATGTTGGGGAGGCTACTGAGTGCTGCTCCTGCCACCCATCCAGAAACAACTGGCCTGTGCTGTGCTGCTGCCTGTCCCACCTCTGAGCTGAACTACTCAGGTGCTCCATTCACTCACTCAGCCGACAGCCAACAAATATTGGGCATAGGCAGCTTCCCTTTGGCTTCTATAGCTACTTGCACGGCTCCCACTATGTCCATGCGTCAGCAGCGTTGTGATATCAGAGGAGATCCCGAGGTGACCAATAAGGACTGAGGCAGCAGCACGCAGCCGCATGCGCAGCAGTGGTTAACATGGAGCGGCCCCGGCAGCATAGACACAGCCTCAGGTATATACAACAAGGTAACAAATGGGACCGGAAAGGAAGGAACACTAAAGTCTGTGTACAAGTTGTAACAAGTGCCCTCGAGGGCAACTGGCGAGCATAGGAGCAGAGCATAATTATCAATTTAAGTGAGCACAGCATTACTATGCACCCTGGGGCAGAATTGTGTGGGCATGTCAATGGCATTGCCAGGCGTCCCTGAAAATCGGGCGCCCTAGGCAAGTGCCTTGTCTGCCTATTGACAAATCCGGCCCTGCTTCACACTTTATACCTCAGGAGACAACTCAAACCTCTGACTGATCATTTAAGAAATCTCAATATCAAGTATAAATGGGGTTTTCCTTTTGCACTCTCCTCCACATATAACGGCACTACCGCTTCATTGAAAAGCCCAGATGAGATCTTTGTATTTTGCACTACATTGGGGATTTCCCTACCACCGAAATCGCAAAACCCAAATCCTACTCCTGCACAGAAATTGCAGGGCAGATTGGCGTGGTCCCCTAGATCGCCAATCATGAAGAAAAAGATGAAGAAACAGTACCAAGTCAATCAACCATCCCCATCTACATCTCAAGCCTGGACCTGAACTGAAATTCTGGCTAACGGGATGACTCTTCACTACTGTTTTTATAAATCTCCTTGTGAGTAAAGTTGTCTCTCTACTATCAACATCTCCAGAGTGAACTTTTTGGAAATCGATATGTGTCTTTACATCATGAATTTACTATTCACAGGTGGACTATTATACATCAAATTAGTCCAGAGTAATTTTACAAGCTCTCTCCATGCTCCCATTAGTCTGTAAATCTTCTTATCAAAAAGTGTAATACCTTTTTACTTAATTATACATTATTTTTAATGTTACATAATTAAGCTTAAATACTATATAATTTTAGACATACATTATAGACCTCTACTAACTACCATCATTAAATGTTACATCACTCTTATGAAAATAATTTTTCTCTTTATGATAGACCCTATTATAAACTACCCTTTATCAATTTACAGGAAAGAGAGTTGGGATCATATAAACCGCAACAAACAACCAAGAGTGTATAACCGACATCCTTTACTAGATATATAGTCTTGTTTCTGTTTCAGAATCTCTGTTTCTAATCTGGGCTGTTTTACTTTAAATTCGCCCCTTACCTGGGGTTGCATTTATTATACACTCCTGAATCTAGAATAAGTTAGAAAGCAGAAATATGTTAAATGAGTTCAGACCTTTTACTCTTTTCTTTGCAGTTATTCCATCACACATTTGCTATTCCATTTTAATGCACAAACATTATTCTGGAGTCACACTTATTTGCTTCACTAACTTATTAGACGCATAATGTAATAATACGTATTGCAAGAACATCACTAACGAATCCTGATTACTAACGATGGAATAGCATAATCTTAAAATAATGTGATAGTTACTTTAGAACCTTTTGAGAAGGCTAAAATAGCGCACTAGGGCTGGTCATATAACTAGACACATCTACTCATTTGGGAAGAAGTAAAACCCTTCATTATAATACCTGGCACTATATTTTAACATTTTATGAGACCGTTCTATTTACCACATGACAGTTTATTATACACATTAAGCGACTTCTTTGTCTGGAATAAACAGTATTAATTATATTATAGAGGTAATGATTTGATGTTAGTTTAAGGCTAAATATCTCCCTTGCTCATATAGCAATGTTTTTAATTTTCTCACTTTTTTGATAGACCCAATCACACACTATATCGTAATTTCATACCTGCTCGATATTAACAATAGTCCTTGAACAATTAGTTCTATGTCCATCTATTTCTTATTATTTACCATACGGACTATAGCCCAAAGGCCTAATTTCTTATCCTAAACCACACTATGTTATGTATATACCAGATTAACAGATTGGTGAAAACAGGAATTACAAAAGGCTTCCTCAGTCCTTTAATTATTTAGCTTACAAAGATACCTTAACATAACATTTGCATTATATGTCCTGATGTTGCCTGAACAGCTTTAGTTACCACTCAGAAATCTAATTCTACTATAATTTGACCAAGCAATTCAAAGTAGCACACCACTAATTACTCACCTGTGTTTAAGCAGGTATAACCTGAAACCCTGCACTGTTGGTGTGCCCCGAGAACTAACATTGAGAATGACTGCACTATGCAGTTTCCTTGCCATTGACGACTAGCAGTGCACATTATAAAGATAAAATGGAGTACTAATTGATTGATGTAAATAAGCTCCTTTGTTCATCTAGCTCCGTTTCCGTTAAGAACTTTCTGATGTACATCGGAGTTATGTTACCTAAGTTGCATTCCTTGTTTGCTGAGATATCTATTTACATATATCAGATTCTTCTCAATTGTTTTGGAAGTTATTAGGATGGTTTATCCCCTAATCCTTTATCAAAATATTAAATTATATTTATTGAATATAGATACTGTTATACTGGAAGCTTTATCAGAAGGGTAATACAAGCGTACTTTTTACAAGGTATTCACTTAACGAAATATGATAGTTGATAAATGTTTATTAGATTGTTAATTATTTTCTGGAACATATCAGAGATGCTCCTATTTATATTTTAGGTCTCCTTGAGAACTACACAGACAGAACGAAATTGCTCTGTTTCTGCTTAGTTATGTTTATTAATTTAGCAGTCATACAGACATTTCAATGTAATCCTGGATAAACATATCTCTTTACCTACAAAAAAGTTCTAACAGACAGTCAGACAATTGTCGCATAGAAAGTTTAGGTATTTCACCTCCACTAACATTTTCAATCTGAATTAACCACTTAATCTCAGACACAGTAGGCATTCTATCTAGTATGGGGTTATGATCATTTTGGTGTTGATATATACTACACATTAAAAGCACAATGTTGCGTACCCATTTGGCATTGTGGAGATTTGAATCTAGTTATCGGACAAAGCTTTACTACGTAAATAAATAAATAGTAAGCAATAACAAAACAATAAGTTTTAAAAATATTCATAGGACCCACCCTAAGATTTATTGTTATTTGTTTTTACTGATCTGTGTTTGATATTATTAGCGCCATCTCTAAGTATATCATATTTAGCTTTAAACTGGGTTAATTTAGATTCCTTAGCTGCTATATGATAGTCTTAGACTGACTATGATGCAATTATCCCCACACTTTAAACTCTTCCATTTTATACTGTTTGAATAGGATGGAGGAGAGACTTATAAAGGAATTTTACACAATACCTAATTTGATCTAGATACAACATTACGATCTTCCCTTTTATTCTGACTTCCTTACATGAAAATGGTGTCATACAGGATAGACAGAGGTAGATCCAATAATTACTTCTGCTTGAATCAGATTTATAATAAGAATCTATTAACCAATGGCAATAGCTAAGAATTATCTTAATACGGAAGCAAGAGTGAGAATACTTCTCTCCCCACCATCTTGCTCAAAACGGAGATCTGACATATATTTATGTATAATAAAAATGCTGGAGTTAAAATAAAAATTTTACATCTAGACACCATGACAGAGTGAGAACCTATCCTGGTACAGATCCCTTTCTTTGTCTGATGATCAATAGACATTGTGTTCTGTTGAATATAGCTGAAAAGGTTTTTTTTAATGTTTCTTTACATTATTCAATGTGCATGATGCAATCTCGAATATAGGATTAATGAAATGTAAAGAGAAGCACCTGCAGCCTTAGCTGTCATTATTGCCGTATGATAAAACAATTTGTATTTCCTGTTCTCACATAATAACTGGATTTTAATGACCCTATACAAGCTTGATGTCATAAGAAACACAGCATGTATATGTTTCAGTTGTTGAAAATAAATGTGAACATCCAGATCTGTCCCAAAGTAACACTCTTTGAGGATAATAGGATTTATAGCCCATAACGTAGTCCACTTTTCTCCCTTCCTAGTCAATAGGTCACAACCTACTTATCTTACCCCACCTTATGTCCCATGTATATAAAATTTATTTCTCAATACACAATACCTCATATAGGCATCTTCTCATCACGATCATACAAAATACCACATCTCAAAATTCTTCTACTGAATGAGTCACTCTACATTAGCTCTTTCCTATGTCAAATTGTATTCCAATTTACATACAAAACCTTACACCTAACATTATATCATCCCAACTGAAATTCTCTCATACTCAGTTTGAAGGATCACCTTGTGCACTACAACTCATCTCTAGTTAATAAAACACCCACAGAAGCCGAATAGACACTTGTCAAAACTGACACAGCTTTCTGATTTCAATATATACTTTGAGAATGAACAGTCAGCTAGAATTTCATTCATTCACACTGGAAGAATTCACCAACTCTGAATTTGATACTACAGTATATTTTTTCATTTGCTCCCATGATTAATTTTTTTTATTTTTCTTTTACCCCCATCTATCTCTCTCTTAACTTTTCTGCACACATTTGGTCAGGCAGTCATTCAGCTATATCATCATATCATCATAGCTATATCATGTTGAAACTTAAAGTAACTTCCTTAAATGTTAGGGGTCTTAATTCACCTCAAATGAGATCCATATTGCTTGATTCCTTTAATCACTTGAAGTCAGACATTCTCCTAATACAAGAAACACACTTTAAATCTGATAATTCACCAGAATTTTCAAACAAAACTTTCCCTACTTCATACTTTGCTTCTGCAAAGGAAGAGAAAAGAGTAGGCATTCTTTTTAGAGCTTCTGTTCCCTGGAAATTGTTAGAGAATACAGCGGACCTGGATGGCAGATATATAGTTCTTAAAGGCCTATTGTACAATAAACTATTCATTTTGGTTACTATCTATAGTCCAAACACTAAGCAAGCATCTTACCTTTTAAACCTCTTAGATTCTTTGGCCCTGGAAACTGAAGGCAGGATAATTTTGGGAGGTGATTTCAATATAGCACTCGACACCTTAATGGACACATCTTCTCAGAAATCTGCTTTCAAACTTTTTCACCTAAAAAAAATTGAGAAGCAAATTAGCGGACTTTCAACTTCTAGATACTTGGAGAATACTGCACCCTAAAGATTTAGATTTCACGTATTACTCACCTCTCCACTCATCATATAGTAGAACTGACTATATTTTCACATCGCAATTTCTTCTTCACTCAATCACTTCAGCTTCTATTGAAAGTATTTCTTGGTCTGATCCTGATGCAGTCTCAATATGTCTCTCTTCTCCCAAAGTCCCTGAAAAACATTTTAATTGGAGATTAAATGACACTTTACTCCAGGATGGTGAGATAATAAAATCCTTAAATGAGAAGTTGGAGCAATACTTTATACAAAATTCTACTAAAGATGTGCCAGACACTGTTATTTGGGAAGCACATAAATGTGTAATTCATGGTATGCTAATCAAAGCTGGTGCTTTTAAGAAAGGACAGAAATAGAAGAAAATAGATGATACAATAAATAAACTTAGAACAGTTACCTCCACTCACAAAAAAACTGGAACTCCAGCTCTTCTAGAAGAAATAAATCATACCAAAAGAAGAACTTAATAACTTACTTAGACAACACTCCATCAAATCTCACATGTGATTAAAATATCACAGGTACCTGTCTAACAATAAATGTAGTCGGGCACTAGCTAGACTCATCCAATGAAAACGCTGTCAAACAGCAGTGACACATATACAATCTCCGATTGGCAATATCCAGAAAACGTTCCCTCAAATAGCTAATTCTTTTAAAGACTATTACAGTAAACTTTATAATATCTCTTCTAACTCTACTCCACTAACAACTGATAAGATTACACTGATTCACTCCTTTTTATCTATGGCAAAAGTGCCTACACTCAACATCTAACAATCTGAGGCACTAGAATCCCCATTCACAGAAAAAGAGATCTTAACATCATTACAAAGTATAGTGCCCAGTAAAAGTCCTGGACCTGGTGGATTTTCAATTCAATACTACTGTAAATTTAAAGAGGTACTTAGCTCTCATTTGTTGAAGTCCTTCAACTCAATTCTCCTTGGTCAGAAATTCCCTTCAGAGTCCCTGGAAGCACATATCGTAGTAATACTTAAAGAAGGGAAAGATCCCACGAACTGTGCAAATTACAGGCCCATATCCTTATTAAACATAGACATTAAGATTTTTGCTAAAGCATCAGTGAACAGATTGAAGCCTTTTCTCCCACACTTAATTTTGTTGGATCAGAGTGGTTTTGTTCCGGGAAGGGAGACTCACCATAACACGACCATGGCCATATCGCTAATACATCAAGCTCAATATAAGAACATATCCACAATATTTGTTTCGAAAGATGCAGAGAAGGGATTCGACAGGGTTAGCTGAACTTATGTGGAAGCAATATTGAAACATATCGGCTTGGGAAAGAATATGTTGAGACCTAATATGAGTTTATACTCGAACCCTTCTGCAAAAGATTTGGTTAACGGAACCCTGTCGGATGCCTTCAATATATATAATGGCACAAGACAAGGATGTCCCCGCTCCCTGTTACGGTTTTCAGACACTCAGACACAGAAGGTTTGGTAAAACACAGTTTTATTAATAATTCAATGATCATGTGACACTCACAGGTCCAGTACAACACTCTACAATACAGACACAGGTCAGGTTACAGGAATGAACAGTATCTCAGACAGGTCTAGTATATACAGGAGCATAGCTACTGACACAGGTTAGGTCACAGGGATAGGAGTAACCCACTCAGGCCCAGCAGGTACCCAAGGTACTATACTGGCACAGGTCAGGTTACAAGGAGAGCAACAACCTACTCAGGCCCAGTAAGTACCTACGGTACAATACTGGTACGGGTCAGGTCAGAGTTTGTGTGAAGCTGTGCCACAGGGGCACTGATGCCAAGACCAGGAATGCCAACAGGCACTATAGTGCCACTAATAACGGAGTCTCCCTACGCAGGGAGTGAGCCCAAGGTAGATCTCCAGTAGGTGACTAGAAGGAGGCCCCACGTCACCTTACAATAGGGACTAGGCAACAGAGAAATGGAGGCCCGGAACAGGAAACTAGTGGACAGTCCCTAGCAGTCTGGGGAAGGCTACAGACTGAAGGGTATCTGGGCAACAAGGTGGACGTAAATGAGAACAACCGGTACCGAAAATAGTGAGTCACGGGAAACAAAAGAGCAGAGCTGGAACAGGAATGTCAGCCAATCCGAGTCGGTACACAGAGCAGGAACGTCAGTCGAGCCGGGTCGGTACACGGAGCAGCCACCTCAGCCTAGCTGGTTCGGTACACAGAGCAGGAACGTCAGACGAGCCGGTTCGGTACACAGAGTAGGAACATCAGCCAATCCAAGTCGGTACACAGAGCAGGAACGTAGATCAGGCAGAATAGTCAGGCAGTCCGGGTCATACACAGAATTCACACGAATAAACAGAACAAGCACTGGCAATAGGTACACCACGAAAGGCAGCGCTGAAGAGACAGCGCTTAGTATAAAAAGGCTAGGACTAGGCGGAGACAATCCACGGTGGCCAATAAGAGGGGATGAGGAAGTAGATAGACATAACAATGTCGCCAGCGAAAGCACGGGCACCGTGATACTCCCCTATCATTTTTATTATCACCTTGAAACCTCTCCTCAATCTTGTACGACTCTCTTTGGACATTTCAGAGCTTGATATAGGTAAATACACTTTTAAATGTGCTGCTTATGCAGATGACATTCTATTTTTCCTATCTAAACCAGAATCAACTCTCTCATCACTAGTTTCAATTCTGGATGAGTATTGTTCTATTTCTCAGGCCCTTATTAATTATTCCAAATCGGAAATATTAAATATCAGTCTTCCACAATTTAGATTTAACAAACTAAATAAGAATCTCAACTTTAAACTATGTACATCCTCCTTAAAATATTTATACATTTTTCTCTCTTCTCAAATTGACAAGATATCTGAAATAAATCTAACTCCTCTTTCCGACAATATCATATCAGAACTAAAGTCCTGGAACCAACTCCCTATATCCTGGTTTGGACGAACAAACCTAATAAAGATGACAATTTTACCAAAATTTATTTATATGATTAACGCACTACCGATAGCTTTACCTATTCACTCTTTTCGGATAATACAAAGCAGGATATCTCTTTTAATTTGGCAGAATAAGAAACTGAAACTTAGAAATTATATTCTGTATTTACCTCAATCCAGAGGAGGAATAGGTTTACCTAATTTATTATTTTATTACAGGGCAGCAACGTTAGCCACATTTTTTTACTTGACTTTACACTCCCCCCTCAGAGGGCTGGAATCGCTTGCTGAATTGGTGGGTTTCTATGACCCAATTCAAATTGGACTATCCCCCTCAAGATACAGAAAACTTGTTACAAACTTCATATTATTCTAGATCATTTATACAATCAATGACAAATATTAAATTAATTATATCATCTAGAATCTTTCCCATTTCCATTAATATCTATAGTATGTAGTCCTACCTTTCCAGCAGGTGGATCTAATCCCCTTTTTCAGAAACTTAAAGAAGCTTCCCTGAATACATTAGGATCTTTGAATCTGGATAAGGGGTTCAAACCCCTTCCAACCCTTCTTCAGTCTCTTACCATTGATAAGCTTCCTTGGTTGATATATCTACAAATGTGTCATTGGTTCAATGAGACTACTTCGACCTCCACCCCAAACAGAACTCTCACTCCATTTGAAAGAGCTATATCAACAAGACAAATAAATTTAAGGCCTCTTACTTTTTGTCACAAACTTTTTTATCATCTGAATGGCTTATAATCTTCTGTCTTCTAAAGAGATCTCCCAGGGATACAAAAACACATGAAATGAACTATAAACTGATTACAAGGTGGTATATGCCACCTCAATGGATTACACATTTTTACAAGACTTCATCCAACATGTGTTGGAGATGTTATTCAGAAATTGGTTTGATGTTGCATATATGGTGGACCTGTCCCCATATTTTAACATATTGGTCTAATATAGCTTCTCAAATTAATTAAGTGTATAAAATATCACTTACTTTAGACCCCATGATCTTCCTTTTTCACTATACACGTCATCTACCTAAATTCTCTACATCTACAAAATGGACATGTATTCAAATGCTTCAGCGAAAGGATTAATCCCGCTATATTGGAAACAAATTAATACCCCGCCCCTACATGAATGGGTAGGGAGAGTCCAAGATTATATCACTATGGAATATTATCATGCCATCACTAAATACTTTATGAACAAGTACACAGACAATTGGTCAGAGTGGATTGCACTTTACCCCAATCAGAACTCCCCAATCTTTTAGACTTCAGATGGATGATACTAACTTATTTTGTTATAATTCTCATAGGTATTTATGAAGAGGTCCCTAACAGGTTTACTTGATTTGATATATCAATATATATGAGGTGCTCCTGGCCAGATGCGTGTTATAAACTATTCTTCTTCCTCTCTTCCCCTTTAAATATATATTTTTTTTCTCTCCTGTACGTATTCTTTAACTATACGAATATTATTTACATTCAAATATCAAATTTAGATGCTCCCAAAATATATATATATATTTTTTTTTTTTAAATCTCAGACAAATAGATCCCTACATTCATAGTACCGTAAAATCTCGGGTATAATACGCACAATTTTACCCCACTTCACCTTATGTGAAGTGGGGGGTGCGTATTATACACAAGGTTTTTTTTTCTATAATAAAAAAAAGTTGTGTCTGGCAGCTATTTTGCCACCCTCGGCGCTATCCGCTTTCAAAATAATGTTTACCATGCTCCACTGAGGAAATAGAATAGAAGCTGAACTTCAGCTGTGTAAATGTTTCCTGCGGGCGGCATGTTTGCATTTGCCGCCCGCTTCCTTCAATTGGCTTTTAGGACCTTCTGCCTCCAGCCAATGGTAATGCGCTGTGAGGATCTCAAGGTCCTCACAGGGCAATACCACAGGCGGGAGGTCCCGCAGCCCTTTGAAGGAAGCGGGTGGGAAATGCAAGCATGCCGCCCGCAGAGAACATTTACACAGCTGAAGTTTGCCTTCTATTCTGGGAGGGAAGATAGCTGCCAGGCATAAGATTTTATTTTGGAAGGGGGAACACAAGGGTGCGTATTATACATAGGCACTCTTGTTTTCCCCTAAATCTTGGGTATAATATGCACCTGCAATTATACACAGGTGCCTATTATACCTGAGATTTTACGGTATACATAGTATTTATCCGGATTTTCTCTTTAATTGTACTATTTGTTCTCCTTCTGCTGTATTATTTGATGATTATTTGTTTATATGTTTCACACAGAATCTTTTTTTTCTCTTCTTTGTATTGTTTGTAACCTTTATACATTTGTATAATTATATATATTTTTTGTTGTTGTTATTGTATCTCTTTCTAATTTTCAATAAAGCATTTCAAATATTAAAAAAAGGGAAAGAAAAGAAACTGTGTGCAAGTGTACCTAGAAGAAGTGATGAGGTTTTGAAGGCAAAGGATGGTCAGTGGTCACGTCAGATATTGATTTGATTTAGATTTTTCTTCTGTTCCCTCACTGTGCATTTTGTTGATAAAAATAAACTATTAACATGACTATTTTTTAAAGCATTCTTAATTTACAGCATTTTTCACATCTGCCTAAAAGTTTTGCACATTACTATATATATATATCGTTATATGAGGTGCACTCACTGTAAAACCATGTAAAACCAAGACCTGGGTGCCAATCAATGGGAAAAATATATACAGTTCAAGGAGAGACGGCACTCACAGGTAAGTTGTTGAAGAAAGTTCAAATGATGTTTATTTCGACGTTTCAGCTAATAACAATGGCCTTTATCAAGAATACACATCACAGTAAAACATGGTGCTTATAAACCCAATATGTGACCCCTAGAATGGGAGAAAAAGGCACTAAACATCTTACAACCAATCCCAAACAACTAACATGGTAAGATAATTTGAAAGACAAAGGAAGTGACCAATCCCAAGTGATACAAAGTATATATATATATATATATATATATATATATATATATATACATATATATATATATATATATATATATATATATACATATATATATATAGAGAGAGAGAGAGAGATAGATACAGCATAGGGTGGAAGCACTCTCACTTTCAAAGTTCAAATGTGCCTGGGTGCATTGATTGGACTAAATTAATATATAGGACATGTGAATCAAGCACTCACAGGACTTCTAAAGAAAGTTCATTTATTTAATCAGTATAAGTCAATAATTGGTGATAAAGAAATAAGATGATTTCTACAGTTCATCACTTCTCCAGTTCCTATGTTATTCTATAGAACCCATGCACTAAGATCTTGAAGAAATCTTAGTGCATAGGCTTCATAAAATAACATAGGAATTGGAGAAGTAATAAACTGGACATGTTTCCTCTTTATCACCTCTTTATCACTGCTTAGTGAATCTCCTTCAAAGACGTAACTTCTGTATTTTCTGTGTCCACCTCTTTTTCATTGATGATAATTGTATAATACTGAGGAATGTATAATAACTAAGGCCATATCCATGTCAAACTACAGTTTATAAACACAGGTTATCAACACTGTAGTCATTTGTCAGTTTCTAGTAATAGAGTTCAGTACAATACCCTCTCTCAATGTGTACAGGGGTCAAATACAAGGTCACTAATTATTTTAAAGCATCTTTTTTAATCAATATAAGTCCTACACTGTTTTCAATGTCAGCAGTTCCTGTAATGCATTAGAAAAATTAATTATTTAGTACTACTAAGTGGTAAACACATTTTCATTTAATGTATTATATTACAACCAGTATAACTGAATATATAATAATATAATATAATACAAAAATTAACAAAATAATGCATAGGCAGAATCTAGAGGAATCTCCTAGCAAAATCTCTGAGTAAGCATTCTGCTTCAACATTTTCTTAGATCTGACTTTAATCACATTGGGAGAGATGCACTAAGGTGTGATAAAGAGGTGATACAGTGGAGGTAACTTCTTCAATGATATCACTTCTCCAAGTCCTATGTTATTTTATGGAGGTATTCACTAAGATTTCTCCATCTTTGGAGATCTTAGTACATAGGCTCTAATAAAATAACATGGAACTGGAGAAGTGATATCACTAGAGAAGTTAAGTCTGCTTTATCACCTCATTATCTTGCCTTAGTGCATGACCCCCATTGTTTGCCGAGAGATCCAATACATTGTCTAAACCAAGGGGTTTAAGACTTCACTTTATGATCTTGGGTCTTCCTCTCCTTCAATATACATGATTCTGTTGTTTCACTTTATTTTACATACTCTTTTTTTAGTCTATGGGAAAATTTGGAAATAAAACCAATATCCAAGTTTCACCTACAGCTGAATCCAAACACCTGTATAATATCCATATAAGTGAAAGAAAAAATACACCTAAATTAAGGTGAATATTAAGTTCTTTCTGCAACGCATAGAACTTTGGTATGTGACATATATTATTAAAGAATATTCTAACATCATCTGAAACAAACAAAAGTGTGGGGAATTCAGGATATGTATTTAGGAAAATGTAATTTATAATACAAAAGGAAAATATGATCAACATCATGCGGTACCCTTGAAACAATCCAGTTACAGCCAGTGGTCACCTTAAGATAATGGAAATTGTAGTTTAACAACAGCTGGATGCTGGCAGTCCTAATCTGATATAAAGACAAGGTGGTAGTATCATAGCCTTAGTGGCCCACAACTTTCCAACACTGTGGTCTAAATATACAATGCAGAAATTCCACCTGAGGTCCAGGCATAGGGGAACAGGAACAGTCACATTTTGTTTCACAAGAATTTCCTCTGAAAAATCACAATTTGCCACTTTTTCTTTTGCATAAAAATTTCTTATGCATCGAAAATAATTAAAAAAATTTTAGTCGTTTAGATTGAAAAAAGACTTGCGTCCATCAATTTCAACCTTTTCCTATTCTAGTTTACCACTGTTGATCCAAAAGAAGGCACACCCCGCACTTATTTCAGTCATTTCAAGTTCTGCCTTGAGTGGGGGAAAAATTTGAGTCCATATGGCAATCAGATTTCTCCTTGGATCAACAAGCACTAAATAAATATTAATCCCAATACTAACATACATAGCCCATTATAATCTGCTCCTTTAAATAAGTATCCAAGGCCCTTTTAAAGGCATCTTAATTTCTATATTTTCACTACTGCCAATGGATTTCTTGAGATAACTTTGTCATTTTCCACCTATGCTTACTATGGAGGTGAGAATTCCTCCACAAAACTATAAAAATCCAGAACTTCCTGACTTGTTGCGAGCTGTAGTTGATAGAGACAGCAGCATAAACAGAAATAGAGCTGGAGTACCAGTATTTGTGTAATTATTGTTGCCTGCTGCACTATGCTAATCACATGCACCTGCTTGTACAACTATGGCACAGCCGTCCTTGAAAAATAACTTTGACTCAGGATAATTACTGTTTTCAACAAAATAGGTCAGCATGTCAGCCACCAACATTTTGGCAAGTTTGCCATCACACAGGCATTTTGTTTGATTATTTTTGTGCAGTTTTAAACTACGATAATTAAAACCTGTTTCACAAAAGGTTTTCTCTTTTATGAAAGAGCATCTTATATAAGTATTAAACATACAGAATACTTTACGTATCCCTACTCTTTATCTTCTGCTATAACTCTCTCCCCCTGTTGGAGTATCATCCTGGATTAATATGGAAAATCCCATAATTTCTATAATCCAGATCAAGGATTTAGAGAAACATGGGATGCTTTGCAATGCATTGGAGACCTCTCTAGCATTTAAGGGTTAAATGCCCCATTCCAATCAATTACCAGTTGGTGAATTTTCAGTTCAATTCTGTGGTGTAGTTGGTTGCCTCCACAACTGCATGTCTTCAGCTTGAAGAATAAGACCCCTTATGTCTACCACAGTCCTAGCCAATAATTCTTTGTTAGAAGTTAACATCTGTATATGATATTCCTACAACTACACTAAAAGAAAATGGAAATACTTGCATTTGCATTGTACAGGACTAAACAGGATGTTTTTTTGATGTTTTAAACTGCTAATTTTTCAACTCTGCATTACTCAAATATAAATAACTAGCAACGTGGGGCACACACAGAGACACACACAAATGCACACGCATGCACTGAGATGCATAAAGATCGACGCAGTCATGCATACATACATACATGCATGCAATGCACAACATGCAGACACATAGAGTGTGATACAGACATGCAACACACACAGTGAGGAACACACAGACACACACACACACACACACACACACACAGAAGTGAGTCATAAGGGGGTGACTTATGTGTCATTGTAATGAGTTTGTGTTTGTACTTATGCCTCCACTGTGGCATTCATTCATGTAGTTGAAATGCATGTGGTAATTGCACATACTATGGTGGAAGGTGGATCGTGCTGGCTCCCGGGGTGTGAGTGAGTGTGTGTGAGTGAGTGGCATTCATTCATGTAGTTGAAATGAATGTGATAATTGCACATACTATGGTGGAAGGTGGATCGTGCTGGCTCCTGGGGTGTGAGTGAGTGTGAGTGAGACTATGGTGGAAGGTGGATCGTGCTGGCACCCGGGGTGTGAGTATGAGTGAGTGTGAGTAAGTGTAAATGAGCATGAGAATGTGAGTGTTTGCATGTGTGTGTGTGAGAGAGTGTTTGTGAGTGTGAGTGAGTGTGAGTGAGTGAGAGTGTGAGTGAGAATGTGAGAGTGAGAGGGTGTATGAGTGAGTGAAAGTGTGTGAGTGAGAGTGTGTGTGATTGTGTATGAGTGAGAGTGTTTGAGTGAGTGTGAGTGTGTGTGAGTGAGCGTGTGAGTGTGAGTGAGAGTGTGAATGAGAGAGTGTGAGTGAGTATGTGTGATTGAGTGAGATTGTGTGTGAGTGAGAGAGTGAGAGTGTGAGTGTGTGTGATTGAGTGTGAGTGTGTGAGTGAGAATGTGAGTGAGAGTGTGTGATTGTGAATGAGTGTGTGTGATTGAGTTTGAGTGTGTGTGAGTGAGAGTGTGTGAGTGAGTGTGAGTGTGTGTGTGAGTGAGAGAGTGTGAGTGAGAGTGTGAGTGTGTGTGATTGAGTGTGTATGAGAGTGTGAGTGTGTGTGAGATTGTTGTGTGAGAGTGTGTGTGATTGAGTGTGAATGTGTGAATGAGTGAGAGTGTGTGTGAGTGAGTGAGAGAGTGTGTGTGATTGAGTGTGAGTGTGTGTATGAGTGTTTGTGTTTGTGTCTGATGTGTTTGTGTCTGTGGTATAGGAGTGAGTGGCAGCCATTTTGTTTTTTCAGTCACTTGGATAGTGATGGGCGGGCTGGATAGTGGGGGCAGGCCAAATCCCTACATAATTTAAATCACTCCTCCATTGAATCACCCAGTGGGAACAGTAACTCCTTACTTAAACTGAGGTAACATAGCAATATAACACACAATGGCTCTTCAGTTGAGGCAACGTAGCAATATGCTGAGGGAACAAATAGTAAGTGGTGTTTGAGGCTTGCCCTCTGTAACATACATCAAAGCATCTCTCTCCCTTTAAGGAGAAAGGGCGGGAATCAGGAAGCAGGAAGTGGAGGAGTGACATTTGAACATGGACAGTGAGGTTGACTGAAGAGATGAAAATAATTAAATAAAAGAGTTGCTATTAACTTTATCCCTGAGTTTGTATTTTATGAAAACAGTACACCCTCGTACTGAAACTGAGTTTATAGAGGGTTACAATTATCTGTGGGAGGCAGGGCTGGTGCAAGGATTTTTGCCACCCTAGGCAAAACCTAATTTTGCAGCCCCTTGGCTCCACCTCATGTGCCCTACCCATTTATGCCCCACCTCTGTATGTGTTTAAGTGTCAGTGTGTTCCCTATATGTGTCAGTTTGTGAGTGTGTTCTCTGTATGTGCATGTGTGTGTCAGTATGTGTTCCCTGGAGGTATATGTCTGTCAGTGTGTGTTCCCTATATGTATATAAGTGTGTCAGTGTGTGTGTGAGTCTCTGTAAGGATATCAGTGTGTAAATATGAGTGTGTGTGCTTCTCTATATGTGTATCAGTGTGACAGAGTGTATGTTCTCTATATGTGACTCTCCCTCCCTTTGACTCTCTCTCCCCCTCTTGACTGCTGATCCCCCCTTTGACTCTCTCTCTCCCCGTCTGACTCTTGATCCCCCTTTTGACTGTTTATCCCCCCTTTCACTCTCTCTACCCATCTGACTCTTGATCCCCCCACTTCACTGCTGATCCCCCTTTGACTCTCTCTATTCCCCTTCTGACTGCTACCTCCTTTGTCTCTCTCTCTCCCCATCTATTTATCCCCTCTTGACCCCCCTTCCACTGACTCTTCCCGGTGCATGTCTCTCTCCCAGTGAGTAAGTTTCGGTGCTCTCCCTTGGCTGGCTATTTTTTTTAACCTTTTCCTGGTCCAGGATTGAAGGAGCGGAGGGGGAGAAAGAAACAGATATCGCTGTGCTACATTAAAAAAAATAGCCAGCCAAGCGAGGGCACCGAAACATACGTTTTTTTTTTTTTTTTACTTCCTCAGTAATTGGTGAGCGGTGGGGGCCCGATGCGCCCTCAGATAATGTGCACCCTAGGCCGGTGCCGGCCCTGGTGGGAGGTGAAACAGTGTGTTTGTGGGGTCATTATCCTGAGTGAGAGTGTGTGTGGACTGGGAGAAGTTATTGATATCCCCTACTTCAGGAGCGAATGGTAGCAATATTTTTTTTGTCAGTTGGATAGTGGTGGGTGGGCTGGAGGGGGCGGGCCAACTCCCTGTATGATAATCATGCCCCCATTGAATCACCCAATTGGAGCAGTAATGTCCCCATTGAATCACCCAATGGGAGTTGTGTCTCCTGATGAGACATAAATTATGTAATGAGGCATTCTGTGCAATGTGTGTGTGTTTTCTGAGTAGACATAAAATATATTCTGTGTGTGAGGAACCATAAATTATGCAATGAGGCTTATTATTTTATAAATATAGATGTATGAAAGAAATATATTGAATATTGAAATAACCTCAAAAGGGAAAATGAATGAGTCTGTACTTGCAAAATACTTAGATAACAGCAAACATTAACCATTTGAAAACAAACAGAAATTGTAACCCATTACAGTTTACCAAGCAATTTTTCAAACACTAAAAATGTAGCTATATTGTACATAACGTTTCATTGAGATTAATTCCTTAGAAACAGATAATGTTGTTGTGAAATGAAACACAGGATTTAATATGAGCCCTAAGGTATTACAAAAAAAATATAAGAAATTAATTGTAAAACTTGCTGCACAGAGCCCAATTTGACATTATTGTAGTATGAAGTATAAAAGAGACTAGCATTATCCATATTTTTATTTACCCTTTAACGACCGGCCGAGTGACTGGCAGTTAAAGTCCACGGAGCATTCTTTTTGCTTCAATAGATTCAAGTCAAAGTACTAGCCACCAGACTGAGACTTGATTTTCTGGAACTGATTGACTTAAGCTTTTTAACGTAATCTATGGAACGTAATCCAGAAACACTATTTGATAGCATTTTAAATCAGTCCCACAACAACGATCAAAGTGAATGGCATCCTCTTCCCTCCATTTCACCTACAAAATGACATGAGGCAGGGATGTCCTCATCATTCCCTCATTTTCATACTTATAATAAAACCTTGGGAAATACAATAATCCTCTTATTACAGGAATCTTCACTGAAAAACAAGAACATACATATAAAAATAAAAAAAAGTTAAAAAGACCTAAGTCCTCTGTGGATGTAATGATATGGGGCCCTAAGCCCCGTATAAATACATCCAGAGTAAGAAAAATGTGTCATGTAAATGTGTTAGTATAATTAACCCTATGAGTGCCAGTGGGGTATAATTATCCCTCCCGCGTTAATAGGGTTAACCCTACTAAGTTAAAAAACAACATCCCATTATAAGTAACACTTACTGATGTCCAGAGGAGTCCTCAGCTTCCTGGTCCTCTTCTGTCCTTCTTTCTTCTCTTCTGCCTTCTCTTCATTCTTCTTTCTTCATGTTGTAAATACAGAATGAAAGTATTAATACAACACATAAACTATTACATTATTTAACTTCTTGAGTGGCAGAGGGGTACGCAATGCATTGCAAAGCAATGCATTGTGGACTTCTCTGGGCTTAGACGGTTACGCAATGTATCAATGCCCAGGATCATATAAATATGTTGCCATTATCTATTATCGAAATAAGCTATTCAAGTATTAAAACTTGTGCCAACATGATTCGTAAAAAAAAAAAACAATTATAATACACTTAGTTTTATAAACTGTCTCCGCTGCTGTGTGCAGCCACAGAGGCAGCAGCAGCGGAGACAGTGCCATGTGCCACAGGTTCCCCTCTTCTCCCTCTAGGGCCAATCCACATTCCGCAATGAGGGAATGCGAACCGAAACTGCCTTTATATATGGGCAGTCTCTGATCCAGTGCCCTCACAGCCATTGGCTGAGATGTGCTTACGCACATCCGAGCCAATCAGTTTAAAGCACAGGCACTCAAATCTGTGTAAGCACATCTCAGCCAATGGCTGTGAGGGAATTGGATCAGAGACTGCCCATATATAAAGGCAGTCTCTGTTCTTATTCCCTCATTGTGGAACATGCATCAGCCTGAGAGGGAGAAGAGGGGAGCCTGTGGCACACGGACACAGCAGAGGAAACAGTTTATAAAACTAAGTTTATTATTATTATGATATTTTTGTATGTATCATATTGGTTCAAGTTTTAATACTGGAATAGCTTATTTCGACAACAAATAATGGTGGCATATTTATATCATCCTGCACTGCTTTGCAATGCTTTGTGTACCCCTCTGCCTCTCAAGGGGTTAAATGATGTAATCGTTTATGCTTTGCATTAATACTTTTATTTTTATTTACAGCAAGAAGAAAGAAGAATAAAGAGAAGGTATAAGATACAAGAAAGAAGAGAAGAATGTAGCGAAGGCTGAAATGAAGACAGAAGGAAAAGGACAGTGGATGACAGGTAAGTGTAACTCAGATAAGATAACAATCAGTGCTTGGCAGTATGTCAGGCACCCATTGATAGCTTTTCTTTACTGTTAAGTTCCCAATACTGCCTCTATTTAGCTGTGTTTTGGGAACTTAACGGACAAGATGGACATTTGGCCACAAGACCATTTCTATGACCTAACGTTCATTGTGCTTTTAGCCAGTAGGACATTTAAATACCGACTTAGACATTTAGGTTTTGTCGGTCGGTATCCATTTTTCCCTACCGGCTTTATTAGTGCAAACATTTGGATCAAGCCCTACATCTGATAGCACCAAGAAGCTTGCTCCTTTTAAATGGACTCAAAACTCTCTTAAGTACTTAAGTACTTTGTTACCTACACCAGCAAAACTATAAACCAGCATCAAGGAAAATATCACTGGGATTCTAAACTTTTTATTCCCTGGACTGGTCAATAAATCTGTTTAAAATGGCAATGATCCCAAATATACTCTATCTACTGCAAACAGTCCCAATTAAACTACCCAACTCATATGAAATCCTTTTCTAAGAAGAAATGTGAAGGAGGTTTTGGTGATCCTATCATCCACAAATACTACAGGGTCATTCAACTCACCATCATTGTCCACTAGTTTCATTCCCTCTTAACCAAGAAATTGCTTTAAAAAAGTGTGCTTAAATCTTCTACTCCTTGTCACATTTTAACTTGGTTATCTGAGACCAGGAACTGCATTTCAATACCCCTAATGTCCACTACTCTAAACATTTGGGGACATGTCATCTTACTTAAAGCAATTTCTACTTTTCTTTCTTCTTCATCCTCCTTTTTACACAATCCTAGTTTTCCTTCAGAACTAAAATATTTCAGTAGGGACTGGCAAAAAAGTATTTCTCTGGGGAATTCCCTCAAAACTTTTGTCAGCTAATTTCCATCTTATTTTCTTGTTTCAGGAGCAAATTTCTTGCAACTTAGAATTTTCTGCGGCTCTATATGATTGATTTTTATGAGACAGGAATTTTCTGCTTCATAGAAAAACACCATCTAATTTCCCACCAGCCTACAAGATAAAAACCAAGAATTTCCCATACTTCAGTGTGGGTATTGCTAGTAGATAGGTATAGAGGGGTTCCCAGGAGAAGATTAAAAAATTGTAGTTTGAGATTTCTGTATCATGTGAAATGTTTGGCTTAGGGTTAAGTTAGTGAGGGTCAAGCAAAAGCGATATAGTTTTAGGGTAGTGAGGGACATTTTAATTGTGTAAATTAAAACCACATGGTTGTCAGATTTTTGCTCAAAAATCCACCCTCAGCAAACCCCTTAAAAATGTCTACTTTTCTCCTACACCAAAAATGTTTTTTTATGTGTTTCAATGGCTACAAACTTCCTTCCCTTTTTACTATGTGTATTTCACATTTTTGCACCAAAAGCATGACGTTTCCAGGAAGTGAAACAGAAAATGAAGCAGCTGGAGAGGGTAGAAGAGGATTTTGTAGTTATTCAATGAGTGAAATAAAGGCAGCAGAGGACAGGCCCCGATTTATCAATAGGCCGATTAGGCACTTGCCGATTTTCAGGGGAGCTTAGCAATTGCCCAGTTACGACCACCGGCCCACCCACTTTAGATGCCTAGCTTTATTGCTCATAGATTTTTTTGCAGTATAAATGATGATGCTGTGGGTGCCTGCGCTGCCTGTTTGGGCCGCCTCCTGTGACTCAAATCACACTTACTCACCGCATCCAATCCCTTGTCTTACTGCTGTGATGTGATGTTGTGACATCAAGTTGCATGGATGACCTAACGCAGCTGTGCATAGCTTGAGCGGTTTGTATATATACACAGAAGCCAGCTACGCACTTGGAGTTTGCAGTGCATAACTGGTGGATGCAGGAGAGAGTGTGCGAGCAGCAAGACCGCACAAAAGTTATTGGCAGCAGGCAATGACAGGGGCAGCAGCAGTAGCCCCCAGCAGTATTAACAAAATCAGGCATCTCATTCTGTCTATTGTGCTGCATAAATACTTCTGTTCTCTAATCACTTTTTCATTGTAGATTTGTAATAGAAGTAATGATCAGCAGCACACACACCTAGCAAATATCTGAAGATGGCAAGTGTGACAGCAGGGGACCATCTGTCACATTTGTCATCATTGCCATCCAATCCATCTCTCACAGAGCAGCAGCAGCAACACAGAACTGGTGGTAGTGGTGATGATGGTGGAGAAGCTGGGGTGGAGGAGACAATGATGGCCTTTTTAGTCAAAAGTAGAAAGAAATGGTAGACAGATATGCAAATGGGGGTGGGCATTACCACCACTACTAGCCATAATATTATGGAGTTTGCTGCTGCTATAATTTCTGCTGCAGTTGAATTGGAAGGAACAGATGTTGATCTGTCTCAGCAACAGCAGGCTGATGATGTGCAGGCTAGTGTGACACAGGCCACTGCGGCCACAGTGGGAATGGGGTTCAGCAGTAATGATGTGGGTCTAGGACAGCTTCAACTTGCAAAGGCCAGCAATAATCCTGGTCTTAGTTCTGGTGCTGACTCTGATGGAGCAGCAGCAGCCTCCTCTGCCCCAGCCAGTGAAAGGGATTGTGGAGAAGAAGGAGGGTATTACAAAGTGGATGAAGTGAATATTTAGATAGATGAACAGTAACTCTTTAAATTATGGTAACAACAACATTTATAGCTTATCATTAGCAAGACTCAAAATAAGAGAGAGAAGTAGACAGACAGAGAAAGAGACTGGTACAAATTGAAACAGACAGTGAAAGAGCACACATAAGAGAGGAAGCAAACAAGACAGATGCAGTAGAGGAACAAAAAACAGAAGTGCTCCTGTGTACATCAATAAAATTAATGAAAGCCACCACCAGCACCCTTCAAAGTGCACACTCACAAAAATCTTGACTGGAAAAAAGCTTACACCTATCCCAGCAATTAAGCGACTGAGGAATTCACACTGCCCTCAGACACAGCTTCAAACTCTGACTTGCAGATATTTGATGGCTGCTCCCAGGTAGCACACTTCCCCAAGTGGTATCAGTAATTAATGGAATCAGTAATTCATGGAACCATGAATTAATATTGTATCCAGGGGTGTTTCTGGGGGGCTAATGGGGCTGAAGCCCCGTGTGTTTCTGCTGGCACCCCCGAATCTTGGTAGGCAGCCAGCCAATGCTCTATTGCCTCTGCCGTTTATTACTTCAAGGGCTGGGACTCCCTGTACTTCATGGTTGCACTAAGTCAATGTCGGTGCAACCTGAAATGACCACTGGGGGCAGTGTGGTGCCCGTGAGTCACCTCCATGCTGCGTTATGCAGGGGACACTACAGAGAACAGCACAGACATCACCACTAGCTACAGAAATTCAGAATAAAAAAGGTAAGGGAACCAGTGGGCAGTGGAATGAGTAGTGGCATATGTATAAGGGACAGAAGCTGCACCTTTGAGTCCTCAGTGAAAAGTGCAAGGCATGTGTGTGTGGGTGTGTGTTTGTGTATACATTCATTTGTGTAAGAGGGAGTATGAGTGGATGAGTTAGAGTCTTGTATTTATAAAAATGTATTATAAGTGTATGAGATAAAAGAGTTATACATTTGGTGCCCTGTCAATGTATATATAAACCCCAACGGGCATAGGAATACATGCAGTTTAAAAGGGATAGCAATACTTGAGGTCCAAGTCTATTCAATCCAAAAGGATCCCCTCCTGCACCTTTCCCTGCATCATGCTGCCTCTCAATCTGATCCAGATGGAGCACAATGAAGAACAATCTTCAGTAAGAAAAAGGAAAATCCTTTTCCTTATACTTACTGTGTGAAGATTGTCCCTCTCTGCATCCGTCTGGTCCCATGACCTGATTACAGATCTGATGAGTGGCAGCCAGAGGGGGCCGGAGGGGGACCCTTTCTGATTGAATAGAGCTTGAACTACAAAACTGTAAGCATTCAAATATAGCGCTATGTGTTAAAAAAAAAACATAAAAAGACTTGGACCTCACGTTGAATACAAGTATACTATCCCTTTAAGTACAGAGTGCAGCAGGAATCATAAGGTGTACCCTCTGTTCCTACCTTTCTCACCCATGTGGCCCTAGTTCAGCATGATACATTGTGCAACACAGCCCTTTTTTCTGTGCTCTGTATTCACTAACAGCACAGCATGCCATACTGCTGCCATCCAGCTCCCCTTTTCTCTCAACCCTCTCCTGCACAACTTACTGTACCAACATATTTTTCTGCTAATTTTGCTTTCCTCCCTCTTTCTTTTTCTCACATTAATACATATCCATGCTTCCCTTTATCATCTCTTCATCTTCCTCCTTCCCTCCCTTCAGCTTTTTCTACCCACCATCTCCAGCTTCTTCCACCCCTCCGTTATTGTTGTTATGAATTATTTATAATGAACTAACAGATTCCATAGCAACTCTTTATCCTCCACTAATCCATCTTCTTCATTCCTCTCGCCTTCCATCATTCCTTCCTTCCACCTTCTTCCTTCCTTTGTTTACCTCCCTCCATCTAGGTAGGTTCCCTCTATACATATATTACTACCTAGGTATGTCCTTCTGTTGAACACAGTAGTTTTATAGAAATACCTGACTGCTGTGTAATGGGCTCCTACCTAGGTATGTCCTTCTGTTACACGTACAGTAATTATATAGATATACCTGACTCCTGTATGATGGACCTCTACCTAGGTAAGTGCTTCTGTTACATACAGTAATCATACAGATACACATGAATGCATATGATGGACTCATATCTACTTAACTCCTTCTGCAACACACAGTAATAATATAGATACACCTGACTGCTGTATGATGGAGTCCTACCTAGGTAAGTCCTTAAGTAACTCACAGTAATTACATAGATAGACCTG
This sequence comes from Rhinophrynus dorsalis, assembly GCA_037306005.1. Classification (NCBI taxonomy): domain Eukaryota; kingdom Metazoa; phylum Chordata; class Amphibia; order Anura; family Rhinophrynidae; genus Rhinophrynus; species Rhinophrynus dorsalis. Next base: position 73,603,335 of record CM074719.1, on the reverse strand, counting down.
ACTGCTGTATGATGGACTTCTATATTTGTAAGTACTTCTGTTACATACAGTAAATATACAGAGCTATAGATATAGATTCCTACCTAGAAAAGTAATTTTGTTACACACAGTAGTTATATAGACATACCTGCCTTCTGTGTGGTAGACTGCTTCCTAGATATGTCCTTCTGACACACACATTAATTATACAGATATACTTGAATGCTGTATGAAGGACTTATACCTAGATAAGTCCTTATGTTACACAAAGTAGTTATATAGATATACCCAAATGATGTATGAAGGACCTCTACCTAGATAAGTGCTCATGTTACACCCAGCAATTACATAGATATACCCGGCTGCTGAATAAAGGACTCCTACCTAGATGAGTGTTTCTGTTACATACAGGAATTATATAGATATAGCTGACTGTGTATGAAGGACTCCTACTCGGTAAGTCCCCCTGTTACATTCAGTAATTACATCGATATATTTGACTGATGCATGATGGACTCCTACCTAGATAAGTCCTTCTGTTGAACACAGTAATTATATATACTTGACTGCTGTATGATGCAAAAACTTTCTAAAATTCAATACACATCAGAATTATCTTGGGCCCCTATATTCCTGACTAAATGTTGAAGAAGACTGGGTGTACTTCTGTACCAGTGAACAGTGGAAAAGGCTGGGGTGCCAGACAGTGTATGTGTGGTTCTGTACCTACCAGGTAACAGTGGAACAAGTCTGAGGTGTCAGATAGAGTATGTGCACTTATGTACCTACCAGTGGATGTGGAACAAGACTGGGGTGTCAGACAGTATATGTATAGTTCTGTAAATACCAATGGACAGGTCAACAAGGCTGGGGTGTCAGACAGCGTTTGTGTGGTTTGTGACTACTAGTAGAACAAGGCTGGAGTGGCAGACTGTGTGTTTGTGTGCAGTTCAGCGACTACTAGTGGGCCCTAGCTGCATGGGACCCTCTCAGAGTGTGCAGTGGGCCCCAGCATGTGTTATGCCACTGCCAACTCACTTAGTGCTACACTTTTTGAAGAAGATAGCACCTTGCCAGATGTAACATCATATCCTCAGTTATGTATATATGCACATACAATATTAATGTAAGTGTGTATATATGCTCATGTGGTTGTCATCAGTGCCGTGGGAAGCTGGCACCTATTGAATTTTGCCATGGGCTCTAGCCCCATATCTTTTTTTGGAACCTAGGAACCCCCCTGATTGTATCTAAATGGTTTTATTTTTTGTGGGGTTGTAGTTTTAATCACTGATAGGGAAACATATACATGGATTGTTGATTAAATTTGGATATGTATACTTCGATAGATAGTGAAGATTTAATAATTTTCCTTCTTGGGGTTTTTGTCCATTCTCTTAGGAGATTTGTAATTGGGGAATGATTGCATACTACTCTGGAACTCAAGGGGTTAAGCAATGTAGTCACTTATTAAAAGGGATGGGTGAACGTTCTATCCTCAACACTGAAATAGGGGGAAAATAGTACTTCCCGCCTAGCAAGAAATTTCCTGCAATTTCCTGAATTTTCCAATTTTTTCACCTAGCTTATTGTATTGAAATCAGTGGGAAGACTAAATTCCTTCCCAACACATGGCAATTTTCTCTTCTATTTCTGCTGGCATATAAAAGGGTGTCAGGCTTTCACAGCATGTCATTCTGTGTGTGAGAGGAAGAGAGAGCAGCTAATTTATGAGCTAGAGAAGATAGACAAATAAAGTGGTGTTGAAGCTTAGTTTAGGTCTTTTACGTAGGAAATTTTTCTCTGTATTAGGGGCCACTCTGGGGGAGTAGTAGGGTATAAGGAGGTTGACCCCAAGTACCCCAACATTCTGTTTGACTGATTTGATAGACACAGGCAGTCCAATTTCCTTGTTGATCTTGCTGTTAGTATCTATGTGCTGGGGAAGTCTGTTGAAAGAATTTATAGATTTTTTAGTTTGAAACCACTAAAAGCTTAGAGTAATTTATGATAATAATGATGATGATGATGATTCAGATCTAGAATATATCCCTCCAGCATCCTTCTCTTGTTCAGATAAAGATGAAGTTGTGAGTTAGAAATGATGGTGACATGGACAGAAAGTTAGCTGAAAAGCAAAGGCTCAATCTTCCTTCACTGAAATGGAGCACTGTGCATGGCTATGAACTGTTTGAGAAAACAGTTGGAAGGTCTGACCCTAGACAAGCAAAGATCCCTAAAAATACACAGTCATCCTATTGGTCATCATCAGCATTGTCACTGCTTCAAAAGCCCTACACTTGTGCTAAGTAACAAGCAGCAACAACAACACCTTATGTTATTCGCATCCGCAATCTTAGCCATGATGAGTGCCTCTACTACTGCTGGAAGTACTGTAACTTTGGCAACTAGTAGTAGTAGGATTGCATCAACTTCTATCCCCAGTAGTAGTAGAATCAGCCCATCAGAACCTTGCAGTCCATGAAGTCCACAGTATGGAAGTCCACAGTATGGAGATACTTCGCTCAGGATCCTGTTACAGAGAAGTATGGTGACTCTGGGTTTACTGTAGGAGAAAACAAGAGTCATAGTGTGCCTACACATACCGCCACCACCCCCACCACCTCCACAAGTAATGGCATTAAAGCAATAAACCTGCACAAACATAATTCATAGATATGCCTATGGAATAGTAAATTTTGCAAGATGTTGGCAGTAGACATGCTGCCCTTTTCTTTTCTTGAAAACAGAGACTTTAAAGAACTGATGTCATGTGCTGCACCCTACTGGAATATCACAAGCCGCAGTTATTTTTCAAGGATGGTTGCGCCAGTGTTACATAAGCTAAGTTAGTGTTGTTGGCAAAGGACAAAGGCACTTAGCATACTAACAACCTTATCAAGACATATGTTGTATGTAAGACTCACAACTTTGACTTTCAGCTATTCATTTCTTAATTTAAGCCCTCATAAGAAGTAATATTGTGGTCAGAAATGTTACAGTCATAGGAAAAATAGACAAAAAATGTATTGTCAATGGCGAAAAAGGAGAAAACTTTTGCATTGGCAGAAATGAGAAAACTTTAGTGAAAAAAAATCTTTATTTTTCATGAAAAATCATGCAGGAAATGTTTCTGACATTTCGCCCACCCCTACTTATTAAAAGTAATAAAATAGGATAATGTAGAAACAATATTTCTGTAGACATGATGGTCTTATAAAACTATCACTTTACTTTATCCAGAAATATTTTATTGGTTTGTGGGAACATTTGGAAATTGAACCATTGATGTATATGTTGCAGTTGAATCCACTTACATCTTTGCTAGGTAACGTAATTACTGCTTTCAAAACATTATAGTTATTTTTGCATATAACAACATTTAAATTAGACCTCTATTTGTACTTAAATACTTTCTCATATTCTGTTACTCAATGTGCACAACCTTTACAAATTATTATGTAATAATTTTAGCCAAGTGTTGCCTGCATAAATTAAATAAAAGTGACCTGACTTTTCTGAATGCACATATCATTAAGGAGCAATTAATTGAAGCAATTAAGAATCCTAAACCTTTCAAATAGATCAGACCAGATATGTTCTCCAGAAAATATTATAACATGTATTCTAGTCAGTTACTAACCTTCTAGTTCTATTAAAACATATTATGCAAGATGGCTAAATACCAAGTGATATAAAATAAGATTTTATAACTTTTTCCTGAAGCGTCATAAAGTTAATGTAGTCTGTTAGAATTATGGGCCCATAACTCTTTTAAATACTTACCTAAAATAGTGACCTAAAATTTTAGTGAATAGAAATACAATTCTTTGCCTTACTTAGCTGTGTAGATTTGGGAGGCTTCAAGTCAAAATACACAACCTCTGATAATGTACAAAGACCGCTATGATGCATTATACCCAGTTATTCAAAATGCATTTTTCTTTTCTAAGTTTACGCTCAGTACTGTAAATGATAAGGCTTTTTGCTATATTATATAAACATCTAGTAAATAAGGCATCTTAAGATCCGTCACCTAAGGCTAATATTTGAGTATAATATTGACTATAAACTGAATTGCATGTGTTAATCATTGTAAACAGGTACAATAATAATTTCTACATTCACATGTGTATGGAATTTTCCAGCTATATCACTAAGCTCTCAAGATGAATAAAATCTACATAGGCTAAACAATATTTATATATGAAATATGAGATAGTGTAAACATGGAACAGAGCGAGAGAGAGAGAGGAAAGTTACAAATAAACAAACAATAAATAAAATAATAATACATAAATATAATGTATACATAACATATGGGGAGTAAAAATATGGTGTACTGTGAGGACAGATACCACTGTCAAGTCTTTGTATATAACAAACTGGGTTCCTCTGTTGTATCCCACATGTAAAGTAAGCAAAGAGCTATATCAGCCCTAATTATAGATCAAACAGAGTATTACACCTGAAAACAGGAAAAAGTAATGATCACATAAAATATCCCAGAATCACACTGATCATGACAAATATGGCTGATAAAATCCAACCTTTGAAAAAGATAAAAAAAACAAAATAATAGTCACATATTAGTCTCTCTGATGGGATAAAATGAAGTGAAATAAAAAAGTAAAAAAATAAACTAATATTACATTAAACATTTGTCCCTGATGGGACGGAATAAAAATAGCAGTAGAATAATGGAGATGTGGATACTGATAAATGTAGTTCACTTAGCAAGTTTAGTAAAGTCTATTATCAGCAGCTTTCAGAATGTCCCAATGGCAGCATTAATCCTTCAAGCACCACAGATCTTGAATCAATGCATATCTAAATAAAGAGAGAAACAGAAAATGGACATATGAATGCTCATAATATTTATTCAAGTTCAAATGAAACATAAAATATTTACTTACAGGATTCCACAGAACAAATCGCCCCTCAGACTCCCCAGCCCTGGATAAGCTAATTTTGCATGCCCCAAATGCTTGATCCAGATGTGTGCAGTCCTTCCTTTCTCTTTAATCTTCTGCTCTCACTCCAAGTTCTCTTTTGTAGTGTCTATTAGCTGTCCCTCGTTGACTAGCATATAAGCTAGACTAATAACGGGGAGTACTATAAGCACAGCTGCAGGTAAAGCAGATGATACAATCACTTGGGCATCTCTGCAACTCCAACACTGGGGCTTCACACTACACTACACTACACACTACACTGGGTGTGGGTAACCTAACAGGATGTGCAGCTTGGAGAGATACTACCGTGGGAATTTTAACTGACCATCTGTACATCATTGAATCACTCTCCACTTATTCAGGGTTACAGACTATTATCATATTGTGCCTTAAATACCAAGTTCAACCAATCATTAATCACTACTGCACTGACATACTTATCCTTCAACATTAATACGTGTCCATATTGTTGTCTGAATCAAAATACATAACGCTATTACTCTTGAAAAGCAACTTGGCTCTATTTTCAGGCGCTCATTTGATTAGACAGAGTCATGGTGGATCAGATCTTAGTGAGACCACTGTAAGTCCTTGAACTGCAGTATGGTTTATATGACAACCAAGTGATGAATACATATGATTTAATACATCAGTGCCTCTAAATAGCTATATTAAGCAATACAGTTAAGTTTATAAATCACATATGATAAAGGATAACCCTATATACTTTTATGTACCTTTGCCTCATCTTGATTCACTAGCCTATCCAACTAGCCAACATTATTGCTATGGCATTGGCAATGCAAATTAATTTACATATGACTTTATATATATATATATATATATATATATATATATATATATATATAATAATGTATATAAACTGTAAGCATGGATTCAGCAAAATTTTAGGATATCATCTAAAGAGTGAAGCACCTAAAATGGAAATGGGAGGTTACATAGCAAGAAGACCTGACAGTAGATGTACCAACAGAATTTTGGAATGGATTCCACTTGATACTAAACACCCAAGAAGAAGACCAAAGACAAAATGGGTTATAAAATTACCAAATTTGTTGGTGTCTAGTGGCAACGGAAAACATAAGATCAAAATTGTTGGAAACCTTCTGTGGAGGTCTTCATCCTACAGTGAATCAACAATGGTTGAAGATGATAGTGATGATGGTGTTGTTACTATACATTATCATACTGTGTTTATTATTGCTTGAATCATATTTTTAGTCGGTGCCTTATTTACAGTAATACAGACTCATGAATTTCATGTTACACATTGGAAATTTTACATGCCATATAATTCACACTGCCCTTTGTCTCTGTCAAACCAATCTGCCAGATCAGCGCCTGAAAATAAACTGAGAAAACATGGTTATGGACAATATGGATTAATGTTATCTATTATCTCCCTCTCTCTGTCTGCCCACACTAGTAGGCATTAAATTGCAGCTGCTTTCTCTTTCTTCCAAGCACAGCTTTCAACATGCAGTAAACAGACTCCCCCAATAGTCAGCACAGTGAGAATGCTTGGGGAAAACTCCATGTGGTGGGGAAATGTATTATTATCATTGTTTTCCATGCAATTAAAAAAGTGGAAACTAAACTGTTGCTGGAATTCCACCCCAAAAAATAAAAAATGCTATTTTTAAACTTTTTCCCTTTTGTCTAGAAAATGTTCACCCATCACTATCTTTAAAGGGATAGTAATACCTAAAATGTAAAAAAAAATATGTTGTAGGGTTTATCCCCCTGAGTAAAACACGAGTACTCCCACTGCTGAAAGATGTTTCATTCAAAAGTTATTCATTTTCAAAGTTGAATTTTTTAGGTGCAATATCACAGTGGCCTGAAATTTTACAGTGGCGCTGTTGCTACACCATCCTATGGAGATTTATGGTCCTGAGACCAGAGCTGTCCATAGGATCGTGTAGCAACAGCGCCACTGTACAATTTCAGGCCACTGTGATATTGCACCTAAAAAATTCAACTTTGAAAATTAATAACTTTTGAATGAAACATCTTTCAGCAGTGGGAGTACTCTTGTTTTACTCAGGGGGATAAACCCTACAACATATTTTTTTTACATTTTAGGTATTACTATCCCTTTAAGCATATATAGAATGTAAACTCAAATAGGTTATGAAACTGAAGTTTATTGTTACTGTCAATACACATATATTTGTGCAACTGATATTTATATTTTTAAACTGGTCCTAAAGATGAAGATAATATGCTTTTTAATTTAGTTAAAATAATGTGTATATATTTTGAAAAAAAGAGACAATCTCAATGTAATCTTCCGTGTAAAATACTTTAATTAAAATTAGATTAAAACCTGTAAAATTACATAAAAGATAATATAGAATGTCAATGAAAAATATTTGCAAAAAATAAAATCTAGTAATCCCCATTATAATAATGTGCCTGTTTCACTCTACATAAAGTAGGCAGTTAGATACTAAGGTATAGTATGTGCGCATCTCACTGAGAAAATAGGCCAAAAGAAGGACCTAATTGACCTTCATCATGATAAGATACACAGGGATCATTGTCATTGCTTATCTGCTGGAGTGGGCACACAAAAAAGTGTTCAGAGTGTACCAAAAATGGTTTATCAACCAACAAACCTCCAATCATATAGTAGATCATATACTAGATCTCTGACAAGAATCATGCAGAGATCAAGCATCATCCAGTCTAAAGCTAATGTGGATGTGGTCCAGCATCCCAGTGGAATTCTTCAGGAACCTCATGGAGTCCATCCCTTGATGACTTGAGGGTGGTCTGAGGATGAACGGAGGTTCTACCCAGTAACAGGTGCATAAATATAAAAGGAACAAGTGGAGCACTTCTGGAGCAAATTAATAGAACCACAGGTAAATAAAATTACCATTGATTTAAATTGTATTTTTAATCTCTTGGGTGCTAGAGCAGTCTTCAACAAACTGCAAAACAAATTTACAGAAACACATCGTGAAAATTACAAGCTTTTGAACATCATAAATCAGCAATTAATCTGTTGAATAACTGATTGGCCAGAGATTAGTATTTTATCTGAAAGTTGTTTTGCCTTGTAAGTGAAGAATGTATATATAGTTAGAATGAATGCAAATACTTTGTTGGCAGAACTGAAGTTCAGTACTCACTGTGATTCAGTCCTGGCCCTGCAATTAATAATGTGCTGATGATGTTGTTTTCAGAGTGATCAAGAAGCTTGCATAAAACCCTTGACTGACAAAGAGGAAATACATGCAATAGGCTATTTTGGTCCATTTGGCAATAAAGAGGATAACACACCATCTCCACTGTTACTTATGTTTCAGCAGGGAAATAATGGGGCAGTTACAGTATCATAAACTGAACCATTTGTAACATAAACCTTTGTTGGATGTTGTAATTTCTTATTTATATGAGAACTTGCTGTCTTAAGGAATAAGATAGCTATGGAACACACATTTGTCTTTTAGGGTGGTAAAAATGTGCACCCCCTATAGTTTCTTACTATTGTAATGTTGTGTAGACCTTTTAAAATGATTCAAACTATCTTTGTTTTTATTGTAGCGGATTATATAATCACAATATCACTTCACTTTAGGCTAAGCTGCAAAAAAACTGCACAGATGTATCAGCCTCTTTTGAAGGTTAATGAAACGTTAGCCAGAACATTCAGTACTTACTCTAAAGTATGGAATTACAGGAGAGTTATATGCTAGAAAAAGGGGTTCTGTGAGAGGACTATATCATTTAACTATGTCTGCTTGTAAGGAAGCATTTGAGTAGGAGTGGGCAAAAGGTCCAATTGTTTTCCCGCAAAAAATAAAAAACAACAGAGAAAACCACATGGTTGTCCGCTTTTTCACTTGAAATTCCGCCTTAAACAAACCCCTTAACATTTTTCTCCTTTTTTGCTTACTGCCAAAATGTTTTGCTAATGACACAAGCCCTGAGGAAATATTGATTAGTTGTAAGAAATGAGACGTGTTAGGCCCAAGCCCTGAGGAAACATTGACTTGTAAGACTTAGACTTAATAGAGGTACAAGCCCTGAGGAAACATTGATTTGTTGTAGAAAATAAGACTTGTTAGACCCAAGACCTGGGTAAACATTGATTTGTAGGACTTAGGCTTGTTAGAAACAAGCCCCCCCAAAAATTGTTTTTTTATTTTTGTTTTTTTTAAAGAACAAACCATGAGCACAAAATAATGTCCTACTGGCCTAGTGCCAGCAGGTCATGTCATGTTGACCAGTGGCCACTATCAATTGCCCTGGTGTAATTGCAGAATTTGTAATTGTAACTGCTCTTCTTTGGTGGGTGTTTAACATGTTTCACAAAACTTTATGGTGTTTTTGTTTCATGTTTGTTATCAGGGCAGTTGTGCCTCATTTCCACTTTTTACTGATTTGTCAAAATTGTGCACAGTGCTGTTGCAACTGCCTCAGAATCAGCATTTTAACTAGGGCAAGGAGTATTGCTGCTGGCAAGTAGAACCTGTCCTAATCCCACATCACTGGAGCACATTCCCACTGTGTCCACAGTGGTCTGTGGCACACTAGCCTGCTGCCCTTACAATTCAGCAGCAGCAGGAATTAGAGCAGTAGCAAATCCAAAAGCTTACTTCTGGTGGTGGTGATGCCCATCCCCATCCCTGTCTCCCATTCTCAATTTGGGCTAAAAAGACCATTAATGTCCCTTCCACCCCAGCTTCTCCACCATCATTATAATTACCACCATTCCCTCCTTGCTGCTGCCGCTCTATTACTGATGCCTCATCAGTTGGATGAGGTGATGAGAAATGTGACAGAGGGTCCCTTAATGTCACACTTGTCATCTCTTGTAGGCCTGAAGAAGGAAGACTGGCAGCACTAGCAGCAGGCACGGGCAGCTGATCTGTGCTCCTGGTGGTGGTTGTATTATTGCTGCTAGGCAACAATTCAGCCTTCTTCAGGATCATGTGCCACCTGGACAATGCTGTGGGGGAAAGGGGACTCCCAGGGTCAGGTGAATGGTGTGGGCTTCCTTGACCACTAGTCTGGATGTTCTGCATCACTTCTCCTACCACTTCCTAACACTAGCCCCACCAACTGCCTCACCATCACTTACACCAACCTTACACCAACCAAATCAATTTCAGTCCCTGGGTCTTCCACCTCACTAGTAATATGATCACCCCCTCCTTCACTCCTAACACTCTGTACAAGCTGTGCTGGCTGGACCATCTTAGTAGTAGTTCTAGTGGCGGGACTGCTTGGGGATGGCAAGTGTGACATAGGGTCCCCTGCTTCCACACTTGGCATCATCTTATCCCCCCCACTCTTGAGAATTACAAGACACATGGTAGCAGGTTCAGCATTGGCAGCAGGCACAGCACTGGGAGCAGGTGCAGCACTGGGCAGCAGTTGCATCACTGGCAGCAGGTATAGCCCTGGCAGCAGGCACAGGTAGCTGATCTGTACTGCTAACTCTACTACCCTCTTCTTCCTCTGCCCTTGACAAAAGATTCCCCAAGATCCCTAGGGTGATGTAGGGGGACTCGCCTGCACTGGTCTGGGGAAACAGGGCATCCAGACACTTTCATGTAGGTGGTAGTGGTCACTTACTCCTCTTCAGACATATTGGATGCATAACTGTCCTTCTAGGTCCTCCTTTTATTGTTATTAAACTTGCTCATAGTGATAGCAGTCTCTATGAGCCTCTTCTGTCTCAATTTTGCTATTAATTAACAGCACAACAGCCTAGCACCTCTCTCTCACTCTGTAGCTGCTTGTATTGTGTTTTACTTCCTGGAAAACAGTATGTTTTTATAGCAAAAAGGTGAAAAACGTGATTAAAGGGGCAAAAACTTTCTATCCATTGAAAAATACAAAACAATGTTGCCAATGGCCAAAAATAGCAATGATTTTAATAGTTTCATTTAAAGCAGACTTTCCAGAAAAAAAGCATAAAACCATGTGGTTTTTGCATATTTCTTTGAGGGAACACAATGGGACCTTTCGCCCACCCCTATCCCTCACCCTATAGGGATGTACTCCTGTGGCAATGAAAGGGACAGGACCAGACCTATGACAGAACACACAACAAAACCAAAACAAATGTTTTGCATTTACACTTACTTTACTTTATATTGTTTTACTTTTGTTACTTCTTAGATATTACATTTGTTAAATATTACTGTTGTTACTTATTTATTTTACTCCTATATATTCCTCAGCCTTTTACTGTACTTAAACATACTTGAACTAAATATGATGAGATCTTCTCTAGCCACAGCTTACATACAGTACAGAATGAGAGAGTGTGAGAGAGAGAGATGGAGAGAGAGAGAGAGAGAGAGATGATGCACGTAGAAGGTATAAGTGCGTGATTAACCTACTGGATATAGAAAGTGACAGGTTTTCAAGTGAGATGTATGGATCAGCCAATTAGCTTGCTTCAATCATAAAGCAGAAATATAATAGTAGAGTGCATAAAGTTCCAGTTTGACTGCAAGCAAGAACATCAGGGGTTTGAACACTAAGGGGTGATAAGGAGCCAGGATTGTGATATGGTGGTTGGGCCACTGTCATATTCATGTGGGTGAGTTTATATTTTATTGTAGCTATTTGCCATTTGAATTAAGCTTCCATAGCAGTCTTTGCTGTTGGAGAGCATTGGAGTTCACAGTCCCTTCATCACCAACCTGAGGCTGAAGATGTTGGGATCTCCCTGTAGCTCACTATGGAGCCAGAGGACAGTTTTCTGTCTCAGCTAAAGGTTAGAGATGGTAGCTTCCCTTCCTTAATCCTATATATCTCAGCTTCTCTGTCTTGCAAGCGGCTGATAGCCAGTTCAGATGATTCAGTCAGTACAAAAGATCAGGAAACTGGATAATTTATCTCCTCTTTATCCCTTCTTTATCAAACCTCAAGGTTGAGATGAACTAAGGGGCAATAAGGGCCAGGATGCCGATGTTGTGTCTGGTTTGTGTCAAAGGCACATCGCCAATACGCACTAAGATGTCTTCGCCATCATATCCCAATCAATCAACCACAATTCAGGGAGCAGAAAGGATGAGCACAGACTTCAGGGTTGTCGAACTGCTGGTGATGTGTAAGGAAGGATATCCCTTACACATCGCACAGTTTGACAACCCTGCACACTGATGAGGAAATTCTCCCCCCACCTTCTATTGCATTTAAAATGGTAGTTTCATTGAGGCTGGTGTACTAAGATGAATTAGAACTGCACCGTGGTGGAGGGGGCATAAGATTCTCCTTGATTCAAATCAGACTTTTGACTATTTGAATGCTAGAGAGAACTCCACTGCATTGTGAAGAACTCCAGAACATTTAAGTGGTTCAAAGCCCCAATGAAATCCATGGAAATTGTAGGAATTTATATTTTTCTTATGATGCAATTGGTTTACATCAGAATTACTCTAGTTCTTCTTAGTGCATGCGTTTCATTACGAGAAACTAATACCATACATCACATGACTTATATTTTATAACCCACTAGTGTAAAAGCCCATGTACATGGGCAACAATCTAGTGTAAGATAAGAGCACACCTCATTTGAACATATACATGGTAAACCCACGCCATCCATGCGAGGGGTGCACCCAATCCTCTAGAATACTACACATGACATAAAAAAGATACAAAAGATGAGGATTAATTTGAGGCACATTACCAATCATAAATCACACAAATAGTCTAAAAAGTAGCAAAAATGTATTAATGACAAAATGTCACAATATATTAAAATTAATGATAGGTGGTTAAAATGGGTCCCCCTTCACCTACACACATCACCTATCCCACTAGATCAAATACTCTACAAAATCTCATAATAGTAACACTAGACAATGCCTATACAACTAACCCACCCCAAACTGGTGCCAGCCCCCTCAAAAATGGAGCAGAAATAATATAATAGGCCTTATATGAATGTAATGTTCAATCCAAATGTAACTCAAAAATAGACAGTAAAAAAAGGATGATCATAAATAACTCCACAGTTCACACATCCAAAAATGTAGAGCTACAAATGATAATGATATCATAACGATGAAACATTCCTATGATGATAGTTCCACTCCCATACTTCTATTCATCAGATGGAAGGATGAAATGATGATATAATGAAGATGTACGCATTCATTCACAATACCCATCCAGCAACTGAGTCTGGCTAGTTAAAGGATCATCAGCTTCAGGAGGTATATATAAATAGACAAAGATACTCTCACCAAAATTTCGTCCCATACAGGGGCCTTTGAATTCACTCGACCTCCGAGCACCAATCCTACCGCCACTCACAAGTTGCAATCCTTATGATGGTCTTAACATGTTGTCATCTTCATAAACTTCTAGCTCCATATAAAGTCAGAGGCTCCATCAATTGGTAAAGATTATATCCATCTCCATCACTGGCAGATATCAAATATATCTCAAAAGTTGTCAACGCGTTTCGTCCGTCCTTCAGCGGACTTTATCAAGACGTATAATTTCAAATTCAAACAACCCACCCTGTTTACTACCTTTTAAGCTTCCTAAACCGGAAGTACATTAATTGCCATAGTGACTAAGTATAAACAATCAACATAAATTCAGGAATAGAAGCTGTCACCCATCGGTAGTTCAAAAACTGCTTTTACCCTGTATGTCTCTACCATCCGATCCGCCTCCGACTATGCCCCCACATGTCCCGCTCTCCCAAAGGCCTCCTCACATCCGATCGCTATCCTCAGACACTGATCGGTCCCAGTGCATGCGCACATGCCACCAGAGCCGTCCCACATAGCCTCAGCGGGCAGACTCTGAATACGTGCACGTGCACCTACAAGCCAGATCGCGCCGAGGCATTCGCATACATGAATGCAATTAAGCCTCAGTCCTGCTTGACAAATATAGGGGCATGTCCAAGGCACATACATGGATACTATACTTTGTCCATTAATGTACACTTTATTTTAATTTGCTCCAACATACATCCATTTAGAAACTCAAAGCAATTAAATTATAAATCTGGAACCACTCATAACTACCAATAACAATTCCCAACTAATTCTATAAGTGTGACATTGAGAGATACTACAAGGTCCAGACAGTCAATCCATTCCCTAAACTTAAATCAAACTTTCAGATCCATAAGGATCCTAGTTATTCCATGGTCTATAGGAATACATTAAACAGCAATTCCTCATTTAACACCTTTGGATATAAAGAATCCAAAATATAAATCCACCTACTCTCTCTTTGCATTAATTTCTCATCCATATTGCTACCTCTTAAATTACATTTGATCAATTCAATTCCTGCTGCTCTTAATCCATCAGATTTACTCTCATGATATTCTAAGAAATGTCTTGCGACCGGACTCTCCATAGATTCTCTCTCAATGTCACACTTATGTTCCAGTATGCAATGTCGAAATTCCCTAATGGTTTTCCCCACATAAATTTTATTACAAGGGCACAATAGTTGATAAACCACTCCTCTGGATCGACAATTAATTCTCTGTTCTATCTTAAATACTTTAGAGGAATTATAATTCACAAGCTTTACAATTCCCACAGGGAAAAGAACCAGACATCACATTTCTACCCAACCAGTTGCTTTTAGATTCTCGTCCTTCTAGATAACTATGCACTAACTTATCCTTCAGGTTGGGTGCTCGTTTTGCAACCAATGTTGGAAAATCACCCACTATCTTACGCCATCCTTCATTTTGTGTTAATAATCCCCAATGTGGCATTAAGACTCCTCTCAATGCTTACCAAGGCGAACCATACTGTGATATAAACCAAACTCTTTTATCATCCATTGAGGGAATTCTAGGTTCAAAAATAACTTTCTCTCTTTCCTGACCAAGTGCTCTTTGATAACTCCTTTTCAAAAGTTTAAACGAGTAACCTCTTTCCAAAAATCGCTTAGTAAGATCTTTTGACTGAATCTGGTATTCATTCACATCTGAGCAATTCCTCCTTAACAGGAGGTACTGTCCATATGGAATCCCCTTAATCTGTGAAGGAACGTGATTACTAGAGGAATGTAATAAAGTATTACATGATGTCTCTTTTCTATAAGTTTTGGTCTTTAACTTATCACCATCTCTATATATTGTCAAGTCTAGAAAATTCACTTCATCCTTACTCATATCAAACGTCAGTTTAATATTCATGTCATTACTGTTAAGATCAGCAATAAAGGTCTTAATATCACCAATAGATCCCTCCAAAATCATAAGTATATTATCTATGTACCTGATCCAGAGAGCCACGTGCTCCCCAAACCCACGCATGTCCACCACCACAAACTGCTCCCACCAGCCCAGGTGCAGACACGCGTAGGTGGGGGTACACGTGGCCCCCATTGCCACACCATGACACTGTTTATAGAATTTATCATCAAATACAAAATAATTATTATTCAATACAAATTCCATTAAATCCACAATAAACTCATTCTGGTGAGCAAATACAGTACTTCTAGACTCTAGATATGACTGGCATGCTCTCAACCCAACTTGGTTAGAGATGGAAGTATAGAGGGACTCCACATCCAGAGTTACCAGATATGAGTCCCTCCCAATCTCCACCCCCACCAAACCCCTAATCACATCCCCAGTATTTTCCACAAATGATGGCAAAGTCTTAAGAAAAGGTTTCAAACGTTTATCCACATATCTGCTAATCTGCACACTTCCTATCCCAGATACCACAGGGTGACCCGGTGGGTCTGTTAGTGATTTATGCACCTTTGGTAATATATAAATTGTAGGTACTACTGGTTTATTAACCAGCATATATTTAATCTCCTGTTTGGATATACTATCCTCATCTAATGCAAATTGTAATTTGCATTTTAATTCAAATTGAATCTCAGTTGTTGGGTCTCTCTCCAGGGGGACATAACAATTCTTATCTTTCAATTGCCACATAATTTCCTTACAATATTTATCCCTGTACATCAACACCACATTGCCCCCCTTGTCACTGGGCTTAATTATGATTTCACTATGACTTCTAAGGTCCCTTAATGCCTCTTGTTCATCAGCAGACAAATTGTCCATCGTACCATAACCATACTGAATCTTTTTGAGATCATTTTCCACTGCCTGTGTAAAGGCTTGAATATAAGGGCTCAGTGACAAAGGGGGCATAGCAGTTGACCTACACCTCAAATCTGTAAATTTGTCTTTAAGGGGATATTCAGGATCTTCCACCAAGTTTCAGTCTTAAGGTCCTCAAGTATTTTTAATAGTTCTAAGTCTTGACTATTATTTTCAACCACATTTCTCCCTTCATACAACTTCCTAAGGATAATATTCCTCAAAAATAAATGAAGATCTTTCACAACCTCAAATTCATCCCCACAATTAGTCAGAGAAAATGATAGACCACATTTTAACAGAGAAACATGTGCTGGACTTAGATCAAATTCAGTCAAATTAACAATAGTCCTATCATCCTGAACATTATCCCCATCATCAACCATCCTTAATTTGAAGTACACGGGTCAACATTATCCCCATCATCATCCATCCTTAATTTGAAGTACACGGGCCAAGGTCCGGGTGATGTTAACCCTTTGAGTGCCAGAGGCACTCAAAGGGTTAAGAGGCCGGTCCTGCTTTGCGTCCTATCGCCAACATAGTCATGCACTATAGAGACTGGCTGAAAGCACAGAATGCTCCCAGCACAGAACTCCCAGCATTCCGTGCGTTCGGGCAGTCTCTACTGCGCCTGACAGCTTCTGACAAACATCCTAGCAAATTATTAAATAAGATATCCTTCCACTCTATGATTGTTTAACCCCTTGAATACCAGAGGGGTGTTGCATATCTCTTTGTTCATCGAGGGGTTAATGGGGATAACATTTCACTGGCTCAAAATGTCTTATCCAGCGCTTATATAAAATGAGTAGTGTTATTTAGGCACTGCAAAATGATTGGGAACTTGGTACAATCTTACACTAACAATATCCAAGAATATATCACTTTTGTGGATTAATGGATGTCTTGTTTTTATGTTCTTCAGAAAGATTCATAAATTATTAATTCTAATTACAAAAAGCAATTAAAGGTGGTTACATATCAGGAGGTGCAGCTTTCTTTTGCTTGCGCTCTTACATAAGTTAATTTTTGCTCTTGGGAATCAAATCCTTTTATTGCAAAGATTAGCATGGGACCAATATCTAAGATTTCTATTTTATTTTAATGCATTACATTGTAATTAAAGAAACATATTTTATTAATCTGTTATTTGTGTAATTTACTATTTCAAATTGCACTAATCACTCTTTATGTAAAAATCAATGGCCAGATCCTTTTGTGGTTTTAACTTCTGTAGTTAGTCTGAAGCACAATAAACACTTTATTACCTGTATCCGTTTTGATGAATTGCAAAGGTTTATTTTACCCCTAGAGTGCTAATATGGCATAGAGTACAAATGTGCAGTTATGCACTTTTGCATTAGCCCTTTATGGACTAGATCGATGCACAATGAATTAACCCTTTGAGTGCCAGAGGGGTACTCAATACATTGCGTACCCCTCTGGCACTCAAAGGGTTAAGAAGCAATGCATTGCACACCCCTCTGGTCTTTAACCCCTTTAAAGGGACAGTACTGTCCCATAAAAAAATCTTCTACTTTTATAGAGCTTAAAAAAATAAACTGTCCCACAAATCCTATCTCTCAATCCGCCGTGGTTTGAGAGATATTAGCATTGAATGTCCCCCCTCCCTCCACTTCTTCTGATGTCAACTGTAAAGCTGACAGCAGGAGATTCGAGTTCTGCGACTCAAGGAGGCTCTTCAGCAGAGCCAAAATTGCGTTATTTAAAAAGAATTACTTAACTGGAAAAGTCTACAAAGTGTGCTTGCAAACCAGGCATACTTTATAGACCTTTCCAATTAAGTAATTATTTTTAAATAACGTGATTTCGGCTCTGCTGCAGGGCTGCCTGCTGGTCCCCGGACCAGGATCTCCTGCTGTCAGCACAGCGCTAACATCAGGAGAAGGGGAGGGAGGGGGGAACTTTCAGTGCGAATATCTCTCAACCCCTATCGGTTTGAGAGATAGGATTTGTGGGACATAGTTTATTTTTTTAAGCTCTATAAAAGTAGATTTTTTTATGGGACATTAGTGTCCTTTTAAAGTAGAACTTACATCAGATTAATATAGAGCACCAAATCATAATTACATTAGCGATATGCATAGACGTAGTTGTATTTTCAAGAATAATTGCTGCATTAGAGAAAAATAGGACCTTTTAGGCAGACAGGGAATGGGGAACAGAGCAGACATCTTGCAGAGATGGCATCTCTGAGTCTGCCCTGTCAGTTTCCTTCGGCTCAATGATTGGTGAGTTGAATGCCTTTGTGCCTTAAGGCACCAGAAGGGACTGATGGCGCAGACACAGAGAGCTCCTACAGCAAGATCCCAGACAGTGCCTGCCTGCATAAAAAGTTCTATTTTTTTTTAATGCAGCAATTATTCTTGAAAATACAACTATGTCTATGCATATCGCTAATATAATTATGATTTGGGGCTCTATATTAATCTGATGAAAGTTACGCTTTTAATGCCACAGTGGTGTGCCAGCATTTCCCTGCAAGTTGTTGCACATCCCTAAGGAACTCAAAAGGTTACACGGTTAATGTCACTGCATTACTACTCAGGTGTTATAGTGCCTGTGGATTTATACATTGTTCTATTTCACATATAATTTATTTGTTGAAGCTTCAAGACAGATTAGGCTTTTTACCTTTATACGCCACAATGCACACTTTTTTATAGCCACCGTCTTTCTGTACTATAAAATCCTACTTGATAATTTATATACTAAGATCTGCAATGCACCTCCCCATGACTGTTATCATGGGAGACTGATCCTTAATAAGTTTAAAAAAGGGGAGGAGTTTTGGGGCAAACCATTTGAACTTTAGGGAAGGACTAATAATTCCTGTTGTAGAAATGCGTTAGAGACCTCTATAGCATTCAAGGGGTTAGTATCCCCATTTTAAAAAAATTCGAATTTGGGGAATGTTTGTTCTTCCCTTTATTGTAAACCAGGGCTGTCCAAGTTCAGTCCTCAAGATCCATCAACAGGCCAGGATGTAAGGATTTCTCTGATTAAGCAAAGGAGACTTCATCAGTGGCTCATTCATTTTGACTGACTCACCTGTGCTTAATCAGGGAAATCCTTACATCCTGGCCTGTTGGTGGCCCTAGAGGACTGAAAGATCGGGCACTGCCACTTACAACCAATAGCAGTTACTCCTTCTGTGTCCAACCTACCTTCCTCTAGACTGTAAGCTCTCACTAGCAGGGCCCTCTGATCCTTCTGTTCTCCACATCTGATTTGTACTATTTAATATTTCTGTATGTCTAATCCCTATTGTACAGTGATACGGAATAAGTTGGCACTATATAAAGAAAGAATAATAATTGTAAACAATTCTCCCCAGAACTCATCCAGTTTTCTTTTGAACAAGCGGTCCATAGTACTACTCTTGCCTCTTGGAGTTACTGTGTACTATAATGCAATTTGCATGAGCAACCAGCTGTGACTAAAGGTGACCACGTACTCCTTTAAATCTGGGACTCTTCATTTTAAAGGACTGCATAGAAATCAGCACAATCTTGAACTGCGTGTTTTTAAAAGCATCCCTAATTTAAAATGATATGTAGTCACCTTAGCCCTGACACGGTGACAAATGGCTCTATTTGGGCTATACAGGCACTAAACATGATGTACAATACTGTTGGTGCCATGTATCTGTCTCATTGCTGGTCATCTTTTTTGTACTCTAGAAGATTCCTCTTATCTCTGCAATGTGCTGTCCTCTCTTGATCCTTTGACATTGTGATGCTCTGTATTTTTATATTGTGTGTGATGAGTATTCATCATTGTATGCATGTATGTTTTGTATATAACAACTTGTTTCTATTGTCTATTCTCCACACAAGGACAATTGGGGTAAGATGTTAAAAAAGTTGTGGTAAATAAAATTGTCTGTAATATGAATTAAAATGTTCTTACGCCATGGTCCGTCACTTCTCAGACCTATTATCGTAATTTTTTGCATCCAGTTCAGCTAACTCCATAAAAGGGAAAAGAAACCTTAAAAGTAGGTGTGGTTTAATCTACATTCATATTATAAGGTATTTTTATCTGATTAACGTCATTTTTTTCCGACATAATAACAATGGTCTAAACTTGGTGAAGGCAAATTAACTATTAGCAGGAGTGAGAAGAGGTAGTATAGCGTTAACTGGTAAAAAAAGTCTTTGATTGTTTGAAAATGTGTTGTTTTAAAGACAAAATTAAACACATTTTTAACATCAGACATTTTAAAGGGTCATATTCATCAAGCTCATGTTACCTCCATTCTTAATTCTTTGGGACACATTTTCAAATGTGTGGGATTTACTTCTGAAAATATTGTCCTTTTACCACCAACTTATGGTCAGACAATTTTTTTATCATAATGACTTTTTGAACATTGCATCTTTGGGATTGTATGGACACTTCCTATTCGTATTCCCCTGAGTATTTATATATATATCACTTTTTGGTTCCAAAATGCTAAATGCTGTATAAATGGCCACCACAATGCTAAAACATTGACAGAACAAACATAGAATATGCTTCCCTGCATCAAGAAAACTGGGGGGTGCATCTATAAACTGTGTAACTGCTAACTGCACCCAGACAATATAATGAATAGTACTGTGCAAAAGTCTTAGGAAGGTGTGAAAAAATGCTGTAAAGTAAGAATGCTTTAAATATAGACATGATTATCATAATAGTTTATTTTTATCAATTAAAAAAATGCCTAGTGAATGAACAGAAGAAAAATCTAAATCAAATCAATATTTGGCGTGATCACCCTTTGCCTTCAAAACAGCATACATTTTTCAAGTTGCACATACACAAAGACATGGATTTTGTAGGCATATAGTCATGTGTATGATTAAACAATTATACCAAGTAGGGGTTAATGATAATATTAGTACGGTGTATGATTATACTAAACAGGTGTTAGTGATAATCATAGTAAGGTGTATAATTAAAAAATTATATCAAACAGGTGCTAATGATAATCATCTAAAGTTAGCAACACAATCATTAACACAAACAGAAACAGCTGCGTAGAAGGAATAAAACTGGGTGAGGAAGTCAAACTCCGCTAACAAGGTAAGGTTGCTGAAGACACAAGGTAGTTATAATGCATCAGCTAGCTCTCACGCAGGCAGAAATTTCAAGGCTGACAGGGGTTTCAAAATGTGCTGTCCAAGGTATTTTGAAGAAGAGCAAAGAAACAGGCAATGTTGAGGACCGTAGACAAAGTGGTCGGCCAAGAAAGACACATCATGCATAATTCCCTTCTCAATGGGAAGATGTCCAGTAGTACCATCTGCTCAGAATTGGCAGAAAACAATGGGATCCTGGTACACCTATATACTGTCTGGAGAAGTCTGTTCAGAAGTGGTCTTCATTGAAGACTTGCAGCCAAAAAGATTACACGTGGAAATAAGGCCAAGCGACTCAACTATGCATGAAAAAACAGAAACTGGTGTTCAGAGAAATGGTAGCAGGTGCTCTGGACTGAAGAGTCAACATCTGACATTTTTGGCTGTAGCAGAAGGTAGTTTGTTTGCCAAAGGGCTGGAGAGAAGTGTTTGCACAAACAGTGAGGTTCCTTGCAAGTTTGGGGCTGCATTTCTGAAACGGATTTGGAGATTTGGTCAGAATGAATGGTCTCCTCAATGCTGAGAATTACAGGCAGATACTTATCCAATATGCAATAACATCAGGGAGGCATCTTATTGGCCCCAAATGTATTCTGCATCGTGACAATAACCCCAAACATACAGCCAAAGTCATTAAGAACTATCTTCAACTTAAAGAACACAAGGGCTTAGATGCACTAAAGGTTGAAGAGGGCTACGAATGTCGATGTTCTGTTGCAGCAATGTCGTAGGCACATCCACAGTATTCACTAAACTGTCTACATCACCAGAACTCTGAAAAAATATGCACATAAATCCAACAGGTTTACGAATTTGCATTCATCACATAGTCAATGGTCTATTTCCATATGGTTATGAAGCATAATGACTCATTTCCACATGGAAATGATGAATAAAGCCGCATCTACTAAAAGCGCTGCCTTCAATGAATGAACCCTGTCACCAGGTTCATTCTTAGAAAGCAGTGCTGTGCTCTGATCATTGAATCAGTCACCCAATTTGACCCCAGTGACTGATTCAATGATGGGAGTGAAGCTCTGCGAGAATGAACCCAGTGACAGGGTTACTTCATTCTACACAAATGCATGATGCTACAAGTGGCTTATACAGCCACCGACAGCATCAAGAAGGCAGAAATTCCTTTGGGGTTGCCCCACAGATCATCTATCCAAAAGGGGGGCTGATAGGCTATATGCCCCTGATTAAATAAACAGGCCATTGTTGCCCC
Organism: Rhinophrynus dorsalis; assembly: GCA_037306005.1. Taxonomy (NCBI): domain Eukaryota; kingdom Metazoa; phylum Chordata; class Amphibia; order Anura; family Rhinophrynidae; genus Rhinophrynus; species Rhinophrynus dorsalis. Next base: position 73,580,916 of record CM074719.1, on the reverse strand, counting down.
CATGATAGGGGGGTGACATGAGGGATCATGATACCCCTCTTGAGGTCTGATGTTTGTTTAATACATAGTAAACGTATTAAAACATATTAAACATATTAAATTAAAAAGCCATTTTTACACATATACAGCAAGGTATGCAGCGCATACCTTGCATATTAACTCTTTGAGTACCAGAGGGGTAGGAAACACATTGCTAAGCAATGCCTTCCTACCACTCTGGTACTCAATGGGTTAAGTGTCGAATGAAGGACAGGTTCTGTCGAATAAATGACAGTTCCTGTCCAATGAGGAGGTGAAGTCGGATGTTAGTATGTCGAAAATATGCAATATGTCAACATAATAAGTGGGGCATGTCGAAGGGGGGGACATTGTATAGTGCTTGGTTTACTAGTTATGTTTATTGTAACCCTTTGAATGCCACAGGGGTGAGCAATGCACATCTCTATGGCATTCAATGCTGTCCATGGTGCTAAAAGCCTTCTCTGTATTCCCCTACTGGCTAGGTAGGGAAGAACAGAGAATGCTAATGCGAATTCAGAATTGTTGTAGTGTTGGTGATGTGTGAGGGAAGGAGATCCTTTCCACACTGACAACAATTTGAAAATCCTGTATGCTAATAGGGACCTTCTCCAACCCTCCCCTTCCATCTGACAATTTGGTGAATATGTTTATGTGTGTGCAGATTGAATTGTCAGAGTGATTTGAACTCATTGACAATATCATACTGACACCACATTGACATTTAGTGCATCTAGGCCCAGGAGTCCTGGAAGTGATGGTATGGCCCCCACAGAGCCCTGATCTCAACATCATTGAGTCAGTCTGGGATTACGTGAAGAGAGAGAAGCAACTGAGGCTGCCTAAATCCATAGAAGAACCGTGGTTAGTTCTCCAAGATGTTTGGAACAACATACCCACCAAGTTCTTTATCAAACTGTGTGCAAGAAGAAGAATTGATGCAGTTTTGAAGGCAAAGGGGTCACACACAATATACTTATTTGATTTAGATTTGTATTCTGTTCACTCACTTTGCATTTTGTTAAGTAATTAACATGTCTATTTTTTAAAGCATTCTTACTTTACAGCATTTTTTCATGCCTGCCTAAGACTTGTGTACAGTACTTTATATATTTATATATTTACCCCTTTGAGTGCCAGAGGCATACCCAACGCATTAAAAAGCAAACTGTTGGGCACCCCTCTGGCACTCAAAGTGTTCTACCCAAATCTATATGTTAAGTGTTATTGAGGGCAGAGAACAGGGTTCTTTTACAGCCCTCCTATTAACACTTTTCTTCCATGGTGGTCAGTGCCTATTGTTTCATTGAAAGTTAGCTGCACATGTGACACTGCTGCATTCCAGAGCTTTCATGTCACCAGGAGGCATAGATAACTCCAGTGGAGTATTACATAGGGCATATAAGACTTAGGGCAGGGATGGATAAACATCAGAATTACTACAAATCCCATCTCTCCCAAATTGTCAATGGCTGGTTGGAGATGATGAGATTTGTAGTTCCTATGAATTGGAGTGATTAGTAAGTTGATCAGACTTTCCTTTTAACAGGGGGCACATAGAAAGGCCTATTTCAGAACTTCACTGAAATCAAAGCAGCCTTGCAGTATGCATTTTTCATATGTGTCCCCGGGTAAAGGTGAGGTCTGATCACCTTAGTGCTTAGGGTTGTCTGTGCCAGATTTAGGGCCCTCTATAGAAAGCAAACATTATGGAGCATACCTACTGCACCATAAGACAGAAATAAAAATGTGTATTGATTTAAATGGGGCTTTGAAAAACTAAAATGCTACAGAGGTCTTTTCATAAAAACAGTAATTCAGAAAATGAAAAAGCATGTTTACAGTGATTCCACCGTGATGTCAAAGGGGAGCTACACTTATAGCAAAAATAATATATATATATATATATTTTTTTTACTAGAAGAACTTTCCATGATACAATGAGGCTGGGATGCTAAGAAGAATTATATGAACCATTTCTGGAGCAAACCCTTTGCACCACAGAGAACAAATAAAAAATCCTCACATATCCAGTTAAAACAGGATGTAATACAATGTTACAGTCTCGCCAAAGAACTGAATGTTCTGTGTGTTGTCCTTGTTACATAGGTTCTTTTTTAAATTGTATCTATAGACCTGCTTTCATAATCTGTCACAGGAAGCTCTCTGAAAACAGATCCAGGTAACGAATTGTCAAGGGCACAGAAGTGTACATTAATAGGTAAAGGAAAAAATGTTTAAAAATGATAGCATTTTAACTGTACATATTATGAACTTGTACTACAGCTAAAGTCGAAATAAATGGTTACTATTACTTTCATCTGAGAGAGATAGCTCAGGTGGTTAATGTAACAGCTGTAGAATCTGATCAAACGCCAAGGTCACAGGTTTTAGTCTTGGCAAGGTCAACTCAGCCTTTCATCCTTCTGAAATGTGTACCCAAGGCATACTTGAAAAGCAGAGACAATCTTAATGTATCCTGGTAAAATATTTTCTTTAAAATAAAAATGAAAAAAGAGAATTCCCAGTGACCACTATGAAACAAGTCTCTATGGATTGGTTCTCTAAATTGACTCCATAATTCATACTGGATATAATGTCCATGGAGACAGATTTGATTCTTTTTGCCTTTTTGCAGGGCTTCTGGTCTCAGCTACTCATACTGACATCTTAGAAAGCCTTCAATGGGAGGGATTTCATTTTATGCAGTTTTACAATAAAGTATGATGTCTGCCTCCATTTACAGGAAATCCACTACTAATTAAGATTTATCTGGGGGAACCAGTCCACAGGGAAATGATTCATAATGGAGTTAAGGATTTTCTGTTCAGATTAAGGTAACTAAGGTGGTTGTTATAATTAGGAAGTGTTAGTGTTAATTTAACACTTTTTGGAAGTTAGAGATATTTACATATCATTTCAAATTAATTCAGTGGAGAAATCTCTAAAACCCAAGGGGTTAACTGAAAATCAGAATTGAAAAGCATACATAAACTGTACATCCCCCAACACTACATTATACATTCAATTTCTATGCACAAGCAGTAGATCCATTATATTGCTATACTGTGCCGACCCTAAAACTATGCTGTTGTTTTCTATCTTTACATAAAATTACACAGAAATGTATACTAAATATAATTATCTACAATGCAGTTACAACAAAGATTATACTGTAGGTAGACAGGATTATTTGTGCATTTATCAGTCATTTCATAGTGGAACAAACAATTGCTTTTTCAGGAAATTGTACCTGGCATTGAAATTCTACACAATTAAAATGAAATAGAAAGTGTGTGGGAGATAATCCGGTTAACCTCTTGGATGCTAGAGAGGTTTCTAATGCATCACGTTTGCATGTATTGTATACCTGTATGGTACCCAAAGTGTCACAGAAATTATTATATATTATATATATATAATGTAAAATAAACTAACACAAATGTTTCCTAGAACTTTACACCAACAACGTTCTTCAACAATATGACATCAAGTATCAAATAAATAAAATTGTGGTTTTATTATAGTCACATATAGAAGGGATCCATCATTCAGTATTGCAAGGGTTTATTAGTCTATTGTATATGCCAAGTGCTAATGAAGTGGGAAAGTCAGTCACTTAAATGGATACTAGGTAAGTCCATCACAGTGAACCTCCTCTCTATATCTTTGATGGGGAAGGTAATCAACTACCACTGATTCTAATTAAATCCTTGACAGTGAAACCCTTCTCACTTCAGAACTGGTCAATCAAATCTCTTTTCTACAAGTTGTTCCTAGATATCTGTAGATTGATACAAGCAATGATCCTTTTGATCACTGAGATACCAGACAGTCATCACTCTGTGTGTGCTGTTTCTATCAAAAGTGTTCCATACTCCACAAACATTATGCTTAGGAAAAGGGGAAGTGAAAGAACAACGCTTTCAGTATACACCGTATGCCCGAATATAGCTGATGTCTTCTTCCTTCAGGTGTCTGATTCCTCCGGTTTGCTGGCTTCTCTCACCCTTAAAAAAATTACGTTATTTGACATCATAGATGTAGTATTGTGAAGCTTGTCAACAAAGGTTTCATGGTTATAGTAGTTTTTTAAGGATCAGAAGCATAATTACAATAATTAGGAAATATATTTGTGGTACGTATTTTCCTACTGAATAAAGCAAGGAAACTCCAACTGCTGGAAGAAAATTCATTCATATGATATTGTTTGCATGGATACTCTCCTGATGAAATGGTGTAACCATGAAATGTATTGAGAGAACATTGATTTTTTTTTATCAAATAAATGTGTTCTAAGTTATTTTTATTATTTAGTAAGAACCGTCTTATTTTTAATTAATTCGTTCTTTGTACAGCACTTTCTTTGGTAGCGCTGTGAATTTACTGAACCCAGAGCAGGGAGGGGGCATTTTCCTGCAAGCTATAGTGCCAGATTGAAGGGACACAGTCTGGCAGACCCAATGTATAAGTGACATTCTGTATCACCTCTACTCCATTTATACTGTGGTTGCAGCACATCTAGTGTCCCTGTGAGTGTTTTGTTGTATATTTTTTCTGAGAGAACAGGTTTGGATCTTTTCAAGAAGTGGGGCAGTTGACTGACCAGATCATTATTGGGATACATCTATGTGGAGGAAGTTGAAATATCCTTCACAAGCCTATGAATCATTTATATTAGAGCACCCACCTTCCAAATCTGAGTGTGATTTAAATGTGTCCATTATACCAATAATATTTAGCTTTAAATGAACCTTGCATAAATAAATGAGGGTCAAATAATGCTATATAATAATTTGCTAGGATGTTTGTCAGAAGCTGTCATGCGCAGTAGAGACTGCCCCAACGCACAGAATGCTGGGAGCAATCTATGCTTTTGGGCAGTCTCTACAGTGCATGACTGCGTCGGTGGCAGGACGCAGAGCAGGACTGGCTTCTTAACATCACCTGGATTTTGGCCCGTGTACAAGTGCTTTTACACTAGTAACACATATTAGCCTACACACTCAAAGGAAGAGGAATGTTATGCCAGATTTTAGTAGCCATGTGCAAAAGAAGTTTTTTTTCAACTGTTGACTACTTGGCATTGAAATAGAAATGAATCCTTTTAGTATGTGCTATATAAATGCTTCCGATAGATCATCTCCCTTTGCAATCAGGTGGTAGTAAGTAATGTTAATAAAAAAAGTTTGTTTAAAATAGAGTTCAAAAAGAAGAAACAAGGTAGGATATAGCTGTAAGGAAACTGGGATCAGACAGAGCAATAAATCATGAGTGCATAGGCAGTATTGTAGAAAAGAGTAAAGGGGAGAAGGGAGGGAGACAACGTTCCCAGAATGCAGACATTGATTAAAAACAATGATTAAAAAACAGTTACACCGACAGGGACACAGATTATATACATTTCTGGTAGTTGATTAACAATCTGAGATAAATAATGAGTCCTCTTTTATGAGTCTTGAAGTGAAATGTGTATCTGTATCCTGTGTTGTACCTGGTTTGCCCCATCTCCAGTTCTTCTTAGTAAATCGTTTTACCTCTCTTTTTAGCTTGGTACCTTTACTTTTTCTCTTTCCGTTTTCTACCTACGTTTTCCCTTATTTTTCATTAATCATGTGAACATTTTCATATCTGGATCAGTATAAAAAAGCAGGTTTAATATAACAGAAAAACTGATTTCATTTTACAAAGTGGTTTATGGAATTCTGAATATTTGATATTCTGCAAACTATTCTAACAAATTGATTTTGATGGATTCCCTTTTTCTAATTATATGGAAGAAGACAGGGATGACTGAGTAATTCCTGTGGATAAACTAGGGACATTTTCTTATTAAAATCTTACCAGGGTAAGCATTTTTACTGTGCTGTGAAGATTGTATAACTATCATGCCGTAATAAGAAAGTATCCCCTTATGTGACCATTTAATTGTTCATCACAAGGTATGGAAATGAAAGATGTCTCACATTGTTTCTTAAAACAAAGTATATTATACTTGAAGAAATGTGCAATTTTCTCATTTAATCATTTCTTATGGGGGATATGTATTAAACTGCCATAATGAAGAAATTGTCTGTAGAATTGTCACAGAGACATAGGGATATATTTAAATGTTTAGCAACATTTTCGTGCTTTTCACGAAAAATTTGCCTCATGGGTAAAAGTGACATTTTTCTACTGTTCACTTTCGAGATGAAGACTTTTGGCTATCCCTATTTATAACCATTTCCCTAGGATGCTACCAGATAAACAGAGCAGCTCACTCCAGCTTTCCATACTAACTATAACCACCACCCCACTGCTAACAGCTCACTGAGCATCATATACTATAAGAAAGATGTTTGATTTGCCTTTTCCTTTAGAGCTTTGAAAACCTACAGTAACCAACTCAAAACACTCAGAATTTTTCCCAAACTAAAATACCTAAAATATATTGGGGGTGATGCACTAAAGGGGGATAAAGAGGTGATAAAGCAAAGGTGAGTTGTCCAGTGATATCAATTCTCCATGTTATTCTGTGGAGCCGATTCACTATGATCTCTCCCACTTGAGAAATCTTAGTACATAGACTCAATAGAATAACATAGTGATATCACTGACAAAGTCATCTCCACTTCATCACTCCTTAGTGCATCTCCCCAATTATTTCTCTATTTTGAGTAAATATGTAACTTCTTACTTTAACCCCTTAATGACCGGCGGTCCTGGGACGTTTCCATCCCATAAGGACCGCATAGGACCACTTGGACGCGCCGGTACACATGACCTGTCGCGTGTATCGGCGAGTCACTATGGGGCCTGATAGAGATCACTCCGATCTTGGAGCGGTCAATTTCAGGCCCTATTTTTACTTACAGCGCTCCCGGTAGAGCGCTGTAAGTAAAAAGTATGTGACGTACTAACCCCGTCATCGTTCCTTGAGTATTTTAAGGACCGTGACGGTCATAGTATGTCACATGTCGTTAAGGGGTTAAAAGCTCTTCAGAACCTACTTGAAAACAAGAGAAATCTCAATATCATCTTCCTGGCAACACATTTTCTAGATAGAATAAATAAAACATAAACATGTTCTTAATGTAAGTATATAGGATGTTAAGTGATAGAAAAGTATGTGTAAAAAACTCTCAGTAGGACATTTTCTCAGAGACCTATTTATAAATGTACCTTTACTTCTTTATAAGTTTGCCCCATTGTTCCAAACTGTACTGACAATTCTTAAACTTACATTCAGAATTGTTTCTACATATTCCGTCAATAGAAAATTAAGTGATAGCACGTATAAACTATGTATGAAAAAAATTATCTTTAGTGACATTCCTCAGATAGAGGCAAGCTTATAAACATTATCCTATATAATAATTCCCTAAATCATGTGTAACGCCGCGACATGCTCAGTAGACACTGCTGTGCGTGCTGCAGTCATGTGCAGTAGAGACTGCCCGCTCTGCGGTTGATACAGAGCTGGGTGCTCGAAGGAGCGTCCAGCTCTGTATCAGTCGTGGCGCGGGCAGTCTCTACTGCACGTGACTGGCCCACGACCGGGTGGCAGTGGCACTGTGGCCCGTGTAACGGGCTGTTCAACTAGTTCCTTTATAAATACACTAAGAATATTTTATACATTCCCTCTTAGAGCCCAATGTTCAATAAAAAACTGTGGGGAGATGTACCAAGGTGTGATAAAAAGGTGATAAAGTAGAGATCACTTCTCCAGAGTGATAAACTCTCCAGTTCCTATGTTATTCTATAGAGCCATTTTTAGATATCTTCCTAAGTGCATAGGGTCCTCAGATTAAAACAGGACTTGAAGAGTTGATGATATTGGTGACATTGGTGGTTAAGGCATGATAAAGAGGTGATAACGTGGAGCAGACTTTTCCAGTGATATCACTTTTCAAGTTCCTATGCTTTTCTATAGAGCCTATACACTAAGATATCCAAAGTTGGTGAAATTTTAGTACATAGTCTCCACAGAATAAAATATGAACTGGACAAGTGATATTACTAGAGATGTCTTCTCCATGTTATCACCTCCTTATCACACCTTAATGAATAACCCCAGTTATCTCCTGTTTCTCACTTCTTTATCAGACCTTAATGCATAACCCACTAGAGTCGTTTTGGGTTAAACCAACTGCATCACAGGGGAAAATACAACTTTCTACTGATTTAATAACTTTTATGCCAGAGACACCTTCAGTGCATTGCAAAGCAATATGTTGGAGATATTCTTAGTGTTTGAGGGGTTAAATTGTTTCAACCCCTTGCATGCTATTAGGGTTTGCATATCTCTAAGTTTAGGAGATAAATGTGTCATTTAAATCAATTGGAATTTGTCTCCTACAGTGCAGTTGGTTTGAACAGAATTACTCCAGTTTAAATACTGGATTTTGTGTCAGATATGTTAGTTTAAATTGATTAGATTTAAAAAAATTTTTTTTTTTTACTTGAAACATAAATTAAATAGTTTTAGTCCTGAAATATATTGGATTTAATAATGAAACGACCACCTTCTTTTTTGTGAGATTTAATACTTATATTTGATAGGTCTTGTATCTACTAAAGCTGATATATTTAGAAAAAATGGGGCAAATGTGGGGCAAACCAACTGCACATTCCCATTCATTAAATTGGCTTTTACCCATTGAATGCTAGAGAAGTCTCCAACACATACAGAAATAAAAGGGATAGTAATGTTTCATAATAAAAGCAGCTCTAATTAATCATTCTAGTATTTGGACTTTGGAGTGTTATTTCAGTTCTGTCAGAGTTGTAGTTCAATAGTAATTCAATGACAAGGTATCCCCTCCTGCCCCTTTTACTGATGTAACACTGTTCAGCCAGATCAGAAGGGAGGTGCCCAGGTAGACTGCAGAGAGGGACAATCTTCAATTAAGATAAGGGAAAAAACTGAAAATTTTTTCAAGGGGGTCAGGGCTTTCATTGTTCTCATAGGAAGAAGACTATCCCCTGCTGTTATCTGTCTCGTCTATGGACTGAATTCCACATCTGAGAAGAGATGGCTTACACTAGGTAAAAGGGGCAAGAGGGGAAACTTTGCTTGTGAATATCATGAATATCGTGAATATCGTCATCTGTACTTGAAAAAAATAGACTGCAGTGACATTGGGGGAGTGAGAAAGCAGCAGCTGAAATCCTTTGGCTAAAGGCAAAGAGAGGAAGATGATGTTATACATAGAGTATGTTTGTTTTTAGTCAACAGTGATAGGGATAGTTAATTAAAAATATGTAAATGTAAAAAAAATTAGAAATAGTTTGACTGACAGGTGGCAGAGACAGGGACTCTGACATGTGCTGTGTCTGAGGCAGACCAATACAAGAAGATAGAGTATTTTGTAAAGGGAAAGTCATCACACAAAATCAGTTCTACTGTGTACGTCACTGTTAAAATACACACTAGCATACACACACACACGTATTAGAGACAGGGGAAGGGCAAAAGGAGTAGGAGCAGTGCAGGCTTGTATTTATTAAAATGGTAGTCACAATAACAGACTGCAGCCATGGTTGGTGAAGCATCTATACTATAAAAGAGAATGTGGTCATGTGACCACGAATTCTAGGCCATGACTGACACACCCTGTGGCTGCAGTAAGGAGTATATATGCATATCTCCTCCATTCTTCCTCAGCACAGCATACAAAGGTGTGTGATTTTGACAGGAGCGGCCAGGCTAGCCACTACACATTGGCAATCCAAGAGACATTATTTGGAGTTTGCAACCTTTAAAGAAAAATCATTGTATATAAGTAAACATAAAAAATTACTTAAGTCGGAAGCAGCCACATTCACACAAATAGGGGCTCATATTCTGTAGGATGCATGGTTCTTGGATGTTTGTCTCCACAACACTGTTGTGTCTATGTAGTCACAATTTGCCATATTTGTTCAAGCAGAAAATTGCTGTCTAGAGGGGATAATGGCATTGGTGGAGGGATCTGGGACTAAGTCAGTACACTTTGGATGGGTGTGAAAGTTGGGACTGGGAGAGGAGCCACTGGTGGTGGTTGTAAAGGCTGATGATGGGGGGGTTGCTGCTGGCTGATGGGGGGTCTCGACAGCCAATTAAGTCTTCTTACTAGTGGAGGTTTTCTTGCGTTTGTTTTTCAAGAGGGGTATTGGAAGTACCAGCAGGGTCAGCACCAGTAGCAATGATACTGGAGTTGTACTTTTGTTTTTGGTATACAAGGCAGGTGTGCCAAGGTGGAATCCCTCTTTTCTGTGCATTCAAACAAGGTACATAAATCATTTGTAGTTTCCCACTCTGTCCCAGTCCCCAAGCGGGAAATATTTCCATACCCAGGACTTTAGTGTAGGAGAAAAAGATTATGACGTTGTTGCATCTGAAACATGTGTTGCAGAGCCTGAGTCTGACTCAGCACATGATGATCGTTGGGGTCTGCTTCTCTGATTCTCCTCCTCAACCTCTACAGCTGACGTTAACAGTCTCACCAACACATCTTCAGGCTATTTCCCAGGAACCTGGCCCTCTTCCTTCCCACTCACATGAACCTGGCATTCTTCTTCACCACTTACAAGATCCTGCCCATTTCCTTGCTCAGTCACAGACAGAACCTGCCCCCTCACATGAACGTGCACCTTTTCTTCCTGTCCTGTCACAGAATCCTCCACTAAATACTCTTGCTGCCCACTCATTAGAGTATCACTGTCACCTAAAAAATCCACTTCCAATTCCACTATGTCTTCTAAATTTGAATCCTCACTCCCCATTCTATTTACTCTCTCTTTGCCACTCCATGCTCATCTGGTGAATAAAACTTTGGAGTGTACTGAAAGACTCAGAGGAATCATCGCTATCTATGGGACTTTTTGTCCATCTCTAGTAATAATAATAATAATAATTATATAGATTAAATAACAAAAGTATAATCATAATAATGGTGGATTTTAGTTTAATATGACAGATGTGGACCAGCAGATGCCATTGTTATATCATGAAGTAGTAGGACATCCTGGATTCTTTGCCACGGGTATCCTTTGTACAGTTAGTGAAAGAGCCAACGAGGAAACATTATTAGATATGATACTTGCAAGTACTGATTTAATGTCAGGTGTACTGTGGGAGAGAGCATGGGGACCAGTGATCACCAGTCAGTATTATTTATATACTGTTAAAGGGATAGTAAAGTTTCATAATAAAAGCAGCTGGAATTAATCATCATAGTATTTGGAATTTGGAGAGTGTCATTTCAATTCTGTCAGAGTTGTAGTTCAAGAGTAATTAAATGACAAAGTATCCCCCTCCCGCCCCTTTTACTGATGTAACACTGCTCAGCCAGAGCAGAAGAGCGGTGCCCAGGTAGATTGCAGAGAGAGACAATCTTCAATTAAGATAAGGGAAAAACCTGAAAAAATTGTCAAGGGGGGCAGGGCTTTCATTGTTCTCATGGGAAGAAGATTGTCCTCTTCTGGTATCTGTCTGGTCTATGGACTGCATTCCACATCTGAGAAGAGATGGCTTACACTAGGTAAAAGGGGCGGGAGGGGAAACTTTGCTTGTGAATATCTCTTAAACCATAAAGGTTTCACAGATAAGACTTATATCGTTCTTCATGTTTTATTAATGCCTACAAAATAAAATAAAGATAAAACGAAGTATTACTATCCCTTTAATGCCACTGAGTAATCACACTAAAACAAAGCACTTAGATTGTAGAAGGCAGAGATTTTTCTGCAGATTAAATATTGCCTAATGGTCTACAGGGACAATAGGAACAACCAAAATATTAAAATGAATTCTGCATCATGCAACAAAACAAAGGTAAAAGAAAAAATCTAAATGGTTCCCTAAACAGGTTTCTTTATGAAAGTGTTTTACCAGGAAGTCTACACCTAGATTGTCTCTCATATTCAAGTATGTACTGGATACTCATTTTATCTATCTGAGAAGGAGGAAAGGCTGTGATGAACTTGCTGGGACTAGAACCTGCGACCCATTATTTGTTTAACAGATTCTAATGCTGGTTCATTAACTAACTGAGCAGAATTGTCGAAGATAAAAATGTGCATATAGGAAATACAGGAGGCATCAGTCCAAGGAAGACAGAATAGTTCACAAAGGGAAACTAAGTGCATCATAATATGTGCTAAATCCCAAGTAGAAGAAAAAATTGCAAAGTCTGTAAAAAGGGTGACAACATGTTCTTTAGGTATATTAGTAAAACAAGAAAATAAGATTAAAGTCAGAACATTGTACATAAGTGGAGGGAGATAAGGCAATAGCTGACTGTCTAAATAATTAATTCTGCTCAGTCTTTAAAGAAGGTTGTGAAGAAGGGGACCCTGCATTTAGATGGAGAAATTATAAACCAGTGGACACCAGTTTGTTACCAGAGGATGAGGGCATGAGGAGTTACTGATGTTATCAAATTTAAAGTGGATAAATCAGATAAAATTCATCCAAAAGTGTTTAAAGAGCTTAGGTCTGTGCTTACTGCACCAGTACTTGATCTTTTTAACCAATCTCTGTTGATAGGAGTGATTTCTGGATGACTGGAAAATTGCCAATGTAGTGCTATTACACAAAAAAGGCTCATGAGTCTGACATCAATAGCTGGGAAATTATGGAAATGCTATTGAAAGGAAAAATCGTCTAATGGCATGTAAGATCCATGGCAGCATGGCTTTATAACATGAAGTTCTTGCCAAAGAAATATTGCTTAAAGCAGAACTTTCATCTTCATAATATTGCATCCCAATACATTATTAATATAGCAATAGGCAAAGGAATACTTGTATTATGCTGAATAAATCCACGTTATTGAAGTAATCCAGCATCATCTGCAGGCATCCGGGGCACAGAGTTTACAAGAGAAGCTCTGTGCACCTGTGCAGACAACGACTTCCGTTACCTTAAGCTAACCAATGAACGTCACCACCAATACGGCCAGTGCACTGGACAGACAGGGCAGACTCAGAGTAACTTTCCTCTAACACGTCTGCACTGTTGTCCACTGGATGCCTGCAGAAGAAGCTGAATTACTTCAATAACATGGATTTAGTGAGTATAATATAAGTATTCCTTTGTCTATCGCTATATTAGTAATGTATTACGGGGCAATATTATGAAGATGAAAGTTCTGCTTTAATTGTTTTATGTTTCTCAAGTGATAGATAATTGTTGAGCAGTACATGCAGCATAGTTAGATTTTAGTAAAGGTTTTTATACTGTATCACATAGGAAACTGATTCATAAGATTCATAGTATGGGACTGGACTCAAAGATAACTGACTGGATAAATAATTGGCATGCGGCCTCCTTAAGAAGCATGATGTGAAACACGCATTAGACCTGTGGCAAAGTATTTGTGTCCTTTTAGATTTTTTCTTTCTCTCCTGAATTTTGTTTTGAGCAGCTGATTCCATCTTGATTCAGCATGTTCCTTTGACTACTGCTATGATGCAACAAATACCCTTCTTAGGGTTGGCAATATATATCCGTTCTGATTTTAGAGTGTTTGGGACACTAGCCACAGATGATATGCATGTTTTTGCATGAATTTCACCACTCAGCTCAGCTCAGATTTTTAAGCTTTACAAGGATTTTTGCTTATGATGTTGCTACTTTTGTGTTCTGGTTTCTAACCCTTTAGGATCAGTTATTATGTATATCCATTTTTGATTTTCTCCAGTGGTTGATACCTATGTTTAGTGCTTACACATTAGGGGTACTATTGGTTTTAGGGTTTCATCTTCACCCTGCTGATTTACCCTATGGCAAACCAGTACTTGTTGCCCCGACAATAAATTTCATAATTATTTTTTCGTTTCCTTTTCATGTTTTATGATTTTATTTGTCTCATCAATAAAAGCTAAGTTTTATCCTCATATCACTGCGGTTCTATGCCTGAATTACCTTTCTAGTGAGTGCTAGTTTGGCAGGGATTTCTTTTTGTATTTTTTTCACCCTTAACATGTCATCTAGATTTTTCAGGGCAACCTTAACATTTTATATATCATTTGTCAAAGACATTATAACATAGGTAATATATAGTTATTCTTAAAGGGATAGTAATACTTTGTTTTAACTTTATTTTATTTTGTAGGCATTAAAAAAACATGAAGAATGATATAAGTCTTATCTCTGAAACCTTTATGGTTTAAGAGATATTCACAAAGTATCCCCCCCCTCTTCAACCAGATCAGAAGGGAGGTGCCCAGGTAGACTGCAGAGAGGGACAATCTTCAATTAAGATAATGGAAAAAGCTGAAAAACTTGTCAAGGGGGGAAGGGCTTTCATTGTTTTCATACAAAGAAAATTGTCCCCTTCTGTTATCTGTCCTGTCATACAACCAGACTCACATCTGAGAAGAGATTGCTTACACTAGGTAAAAGGGGCGGGGAGGGGAACTTTGCTTGTGAATATCTCATAAACCATAAAGGTTTGAGAGATAAGACTTATATCGTTCTTCATGTTTTTTTAATGCCTACAAAATAAAATAAAGTTAAAACGAAGTATTACTATCCCTTTAAATTAGAATAACAGAACATTAGCAAAAATATACATATGATGCACACCACTCATATTCATAGAAAACAAGGAGAACCCAAACTGTGTCTGTGATGCACAAAGTGCCACGGTACCATGTTGAAAATCACTGCTCTATCACCTCCTTGATATCCTTTTCCCCCTACTTTAATACCGTTCCCACTTCCTTTCACTCTCTTATTCTCTCCTTTTCCTTTTCAATCCTCTCAGCCTTTTATTCCTGCTTATTTATACAAACATAGCTGATGGGGTTGAAAAAAGACATGTGACCTCCTTTGCTATATCACATTGTGTTGTTGATCCAGATGAAGGCAAAAAAACACAAACAAAAAATGTTACATTTTGGAATTGAATACAGAAGATGTTACTCACAATTACAATGTTATTTTGTAATAAGTCATATTAATATAATAATGGCATACATTCACACTAAAGCTTTACCTGGTCAGTGGTCAGTTAAAAGTACTTGTTTCTGTTTGCATCTAAAACTGATTTGAATATAGTGTTCTGGGAAATGATTAGAGATAACAATTCATGGGAACTGATCCGTAACAATAAAGCTTGTTAACCATGTTTCTTATCTTACAAACAATTAAAAGAAGGGGAATATGTCTTATGTAATATCCATCATGTAGAGGATCACTATTATTTTTTTGTTTTAATTACATACAGCTCAGCTGTTTCATTGCAAACATTAGAGATAGAGAAAAGCAACCGCAATGAACTTCAGGGAGATTTATTTTAATTACTATGAAATGAAGGTTACATACACTGAAGCTGATATAATAAGAAAGTGTACAATTCTGAATCAAACCAACTGCATTATAAGAAACAAATACATTATTTTAAGCCTCAAAATATTGAAGAGTTGTTCAGTGCGTTCTTGTGCTGTGCTGATAGAAAAATAAGGATGGACAAAATTTGTCAACCAGAAAAAAAAAAGATTCAGAACAGCACATTTGGCCTTCCAGAGGAATTTCCTCTAGAATACCTAAAATTCTGCTTTCCTGACAATTTTTGCCCATCACTAACATATCCCCAAATCATGAAAACATTCATAAACCATGAATTTTTCTTTTTTTTTTTAAATATTTCTACTCTTTGTGTACCGATCCAGGCTTTGGCTGACTACCGCTCCTTGTGTACCGATCCAGGCTTTGGCTGACTACCTCTCTCTGTGTACTGATCCAGGCTTTGGCTATTCAGCCTAGCGTCCGATTGTCGCTAGTGCTTCCGTTGTCCCTGTTGTGCCCTATGCCTTGCCTCTACGGTAGCTGCCAGTCAGTGTTTCACTGTTGCCTCCAGTTGCGCTTACTCTCAGCCTGTGCCTTATTGCATCCTCCGTTACATGCTATACGGCCTGTGCCCTCCGGTCACTAGCTGTGTTACCAATTGTCAGTCTGCTCCTACTGTTGCCTCCGGTTGCACTACACCAAGCCTGTGCCTCATCGCAGCCTCCGTTATGTGCTATACAGCCTGTGCCCTCCGGTCACCAGCGGTGTTACCACTTGTCAGTCTGCTCCTACTGTTGCCTCCGGTTGCGCTACTCTAAGCTTGTGTCCTTCGGTCAATAGCGGTGCTACATACTGTCAGTCCGTATATTTCGCTATCTCTGTTTGTGCTACTCCTAGGCTGCCTTACCCGGTTATAGGTAAGGCCTGTAGAGCCTCCTCTATTCCTAATTGACGCCAGTTACTAGGCTGCCTTACCCGGTTATAGGTAAGGCCGGTAGAGCCTATTCACCTCCCTACACTGAGGTGCCTTCCCTGCAGTATAGTTCCCTCCTAGGGCCTTTCCGGTTCTGTACTGCTGAGGTTTTGTTCCTGTCTATGTTCCAGTCACATTTGCATATTGTGTTAACTGTATTGCCCTGACCTGTGTCAGACCATATATCTGTCCTCTGTGTATAGTCTGGACCCGTGTAGGGCCTTGTTGCACTTCTGCAAAGGAGCAAAGTGTCTGCTTTTAGGCTTTTTGAGAGAGTAATTAGAAAAATAACAATGTAAAGATGTCCAAAAATGCACATCCCTGTAATTGTCCTCATCATCAACTCATCCTCCTAATTCCACCTAGTTACAGCAAATTCCACAGAGCTCAAGCCCAGGTAGTAGTTGTTCTGCTTTTATGAGAAAAGCATCTAGCCCATCTGTATATGTTGTTTATGGTAGTAATGACAAGAATAGTAATAATCTCTGTGTCAGGCTTAGTAGGACTCCCTCATTCTGAACAGAAGTCAAGAGTATGGATATATGTCACGCAGGATACAAAAAAACAAACAAACATATTGCCGTCTGTTGTATTTTTCAAAACATTGTGAACAGGAGTAAAGCAGGATCTCATCTAGACACATCCTCTGTAATGTCACACATGAAGTACAACTGTACGTAGACTAAACACCAAAAGGTCAGTGATGGTAGGAGGACTCTAAAATGTGACCAAGTGTCACGGTATTTGAAGACTCTCAGACTTAAGGTTTAGTAAAAACATAACTTTATTGAAAAGTTAAGGCAATCCCCCGTAGGGTATCATACATATATAACAATACAACAATAAATGACAAGAGAATAGGTTCTACTGGCCTTGCCAATAATACCGGGCAAGGCAACCCGAGTGACAGTTGCAATAGCGGTAGGCTCTACCGGCCTTGCCTATACCGGGTAAGGCAACCGTGAGATGACATTTACCGGTTCTACCGGCCTTACTGATAGTAGGCTCTACCGGCCCTGCCTATACCGGGTAAGGCAACCTTAAGATGTTAACGTATTTAGGTTCTACCGGCCTTACCAGTACCGAGCAGGGCAGCCCAAGAGAGGAGACCAAGCTGTCAGGTGACAATGACAGTAGATGGAGAGGAACAATGGTCTCCTCAGCAGAAGTCTTTAGCCTGAGAATACCAGACAACTGCGTAAGGAATTGGACAGCAACCTGTCCTCAGTATATGAGTAGTCAAGGAGCAAACCAGCGTCCGCACGCTGGGACCAACAGTTACTAGCACCACCAGGTTTAATGGAGTAAACCAGCATCCACACGCTGGGACCAACAGTAATGAGCACAACCAGATCAATGGAGTAAACCAGCGTCCGCACGCTGGGACCAACAGCAATGAGCGCAACCAGGTAATGGAGTAAACCAGCGTCCGCACGCTGGGACCAACAGAGTGAGCGCAACCAGGTTAATGGAGTAAACCAGCGTCCGCACGCTGGGACCAACAGAGTGAGCGCAACCAGATTAATGGAGTAAACCAGCATCCGCATGATGAACCAACAGAGTGAGCGCAACCAGATTAATGGAGTAAACCAGCGTCCGCACGCTGGGACCATCAGAGTGAGCGCAACCAGGTTAATGGAGTAAACCAGCGTCCGCACACTGGGACCAACAGAGTGAGTGCAACCAGATTAATGGAGTAAACCAGCGTCCGCACGCTGGGACCAGCAGAGTGAGTGCAACCAGATTAATGGAGTAAACCAGCGTCCGCACACTGGGCCCAACAGTATAGGTCGCCGTAGCGAGAAAGAACAATGTCGCCTAAGCGACAGCAGATAGAGCGAGAGTCCAGAGATCAAGTGGAGGATACACCGGAGTGAGCACAGCTGCACTGACAGACAACCGGAACTGCTGGAGCCACGGAAGAGACCGGAACTGGCTGGAGAGACTAGCAGGCAGGAGACTCAGGAATGAACAACTGGCGAGGTACTGGAACCCAGGAACACAGGAACACTGGAACAACGGAGTACTGGAACACAGGAACACAAGAACAATGGAGTACTGGAATACTGGAACACTGGTATATCAGGCCCAAAAGCCTGACAAGCAGGTTAGGTAAAGTGATGTCAGAAACACCATGAAAGGGCAACCTGGGAGTGCCCAAACTGGGTTTAAATAGGCTGAGTGAGGAGGGCTAATAACAGACAGCCAATGAGGAACTCCAGCAAGTGATAGACACAGGATAGCACGAATCACGGGCACCGTGATACCAAGGTAGACATAGTGCTGTTAGTACCATTTTTTCAGTTGTGTCTGCGCTGAGTGCGGCACATTTTTCATTAGTAGTTTTATCCCATTTTTCTCCTCATAATTTTATAATACTACCTCCTCCACCACCACTATTGAAAGCAGCACCCCCACAAGCACCAACACCTGTTCACCAGCCATTACCACTAGTAGTCACCATGATAATGTGCGTAGAAAATGTCCTGCCAACCCACAATTGCTGAGGGCTTTAAAATTAATCCAAAAGTATGCCAGTAGAGTGGTAAACTTGCCAAAATGTTGGCTGCTGAAATGTTGCCAGTTTTCATGTTTTTAAAACAAAAGTTTCAAAGAATTAATGTTATGCATTGAGCCTAGCTGACAGATTCCAAGCCACATTTTTTTCTCTAGAACAGCTATTATACAAACATGCTTGATTTAATGGGCAAAGGGTTGCAAAAATCATATGGTAGAAAAATCCAGCTGACAACACATATGTGCACAAGTGGACAGTCTACAAACTTTATGAAAGTCATAGCTAACTGTATATGTTTTCCATCAATGGGTAGAATGAAACAGGTCTCCACAAGTGCCCTCACTACCATCACCCTACTGTTCATGCTGGTAACAGTCAGCAAAATGATACATTTCATTACCTGACTCCAACATTATAGTTGCCTTGAGTATCAGAAAATGATGCATGTGCCCTGCTTCACTCATGTCTTCAATCTAGTTGTTAATTTGTTACTCCTTTCTACTCTGAATCTGAATCAGTAAGAGGTACACATAAGATCTGTGCACATTTTAGCAGAACCTGCAGCACATGGAATGCCTTGCCAACCTTGCATGAGCGTAACCATTTGCAACATCCCCAGTTTAAAATGGAGGGATCAAATAAGTGGAATTCCCCATTGCACATACTATATACAATGAGTACACTATGCTTCACCATAAGGCATCGGATGGTGCTTCTTTCTCACTGGGTCATATGCAGTTAAAGTGTGATTTGTGTGACGCTCTGAAGCCATTTCAGGAGGCCACCTTGTTATTGAGTCATGCTAGTGTGGAACTTAGTGAGATCCTCCTGCTAATTTATTTACTGGTGAAACAATTAGAGCAAATGGTCACTGATTGTAACAAGAATGAGAACATGGGTGAGCTGACAATTAACATGTTATCTTTGTTCCAACATGATCCTGCATAGTCTCCATACTCAGTGAGGAGTATATTCTTTCTACTTTACTGGACCCTAGTTTTAAAGCCAAAATGTATACATTTGTGCCAAAGAATGAGTTGCAGCATTCAGAGGATTGTGGGAAGGAATACACAAAAATCCTTGTCCAATGAGTGGAAGATTGCATTGTAGAGAGAGCAAACTATAGGGGAATTAGCAAAAATGCTGAAAATGAAGTAGGTCAAATGTATTACTCTCCACAATAACTAGTAAGCAGACACTGGCACTGATAGCAAGACAGAAAGATTGTCTTATATCTGGCATTTGTGACTCTAGTGCAGGTGATGGCACTAGTGGTGGTAGTGGGGAAGGTGATGGCACTGGTAGTGGTGGGGACAGGTCAGGCCCATCGCTATAGGAAAAAGGCTTGGTGACTGATGAATTGAACATAATTTACTTCAATGGGGTAGCCCCCCTGCATTAGAGATGGTTAAGGCTTAAATGTAGGACAATAGTTAGGTTCTAATGATTAGGGCTAGTCCCATCAACTGCATCACCATCACTGTTACTACTGCTAGCACCAACCACATCAATTTCAGTCCCTAAGTCTTCCTTCTCACTATCAATTTGAACCCCCTCTCCCTCACTCCTAACACTCTGTAAATACTGATGGACCTTCTTAGTAGTAAAACTAGTGGCAGGACTGCTTGGGGAAGGCAAATGTGACTTAGGGTCCCCTGCTGTCACATTTGGCATCATCTCCTCCTCCCCCTAATGAGAATTACAGATACACTGGCAGCAGGCGCAGGTAGCTGACCTGTCCTGCTAACACTTCTACCACCCTCTTCTTCCCCCCGAGACAAATTTGCAGAAAAACCATAGGGGTGATGTGACCCTTTCATGTAAGTAGTGGTCACTTCTCCTCAGATTCACTAGACATTTAACAATCCTTCCAGCTCTTCCTTTTATTATTATTAAACTTGCTCATAGTGATAGCAGTCACTATGAACCTCTTCTGCCTCAATTTTGCTATTAACTCACAAAATAACAGCCTAGCACCTCTCTCACTCTCATATTGTGTTCCTGGAAAACAGCACTTTTATATAGAGAAAAGGCAAAAAACGTGATTAAAGAATTATTAATTAAGATTATTAATGAAGATTAATAACTTCCTAACTAAAGAAAATGGCCAAAACTCCTTACGATGATTGCCAAATCACTTGAAACAGACCTTACCATTCTGGAATTAGAGAGTGCTATCAAAAACATGGCTCTAGGGAAAAGCCCGGGCCCAGTTGGTCTCACTTTGACATATTATAAGACTTTTCTCTCCACTCTCTCCTCGTACCTGGTAAAAGCGTTCAATGCAATTCTCAAAGGTCAAAGTTTCCCCCTCAGTCTCATTCAGCTCATATAGTGGTAACCCCTAAACCAACAAAAGATCCTACAATATGTCACAATTACCATCCGATATCTTATGAACTTGAACATTAAGATACTTGCTTCCCTTCTTAAACTCTTCCTTCCAGTGCTTATTCACCTAGATCAGAGAGGGTTCATTCCAGGTAGGGAAACACATCATAATACGGCCTTGTCTATCTCCCTCCTTCACTTAGCACAATGTTCTATTACTATGGACTCAGAGAAGGCCTCTGACAGGGTTGACCGGGCTTATTTTGCAGAAACACTCTGCTACATTGGTTTAGGTCCCCGTATGCTACAAAGCATCTTGAGCTTGTATTCCTCCCCCCTCCGCATCAGTCCTAGTTAATGGGATCATATCAAATCCCCTCCAAATAACTAATGGCATGAGACAGGGGTACCCATTTCCCCCTTTTTATTATTGCTTTGGAGTCCCTTCTTCAAATGGTAAGAAATGATCCCGCTATCAATGGACTTGTAGTCAGTAAAACCCATTACAAAATGACTGTTTTAGCGTAACTTCCCCTTAATCTTCAATCCCATCTCTAATTAAGATCCTAGATGAGTACTCTGTAATCTTGCAAGCACATATCAATGATTCTTAGGATTAACTTAACCCCTTCAGTGCCAGAGGCTTGGGCCATTTCCTGTACCCTGTAGGCCAGACAGTTTTTTAGCATTTTTGCTGTCCTTCTGTTTAAGCTTGATTTCCTCTGGGAATTTCTAGTTGCATATGGAAAACTATATATTCTTTTTTTCAGAACGAATTGAGCTTTTTTGTGGTGCCTTACATGAAGAAAATTTTGCATCGCGCAAAAAGCTATGATGTCATAATGACAAAAAAGTGAAAATTTACTTATTTTGCTAAAATCACATACTATGTGTCAAAAACGTTTACCTTGATTGTGAAAGTTTAAATTATTTGAAAAAGCCCAGAGTCGTCAGAGTAAAAAAATACCAAATTTGTATAGTTTTACCTAAGTCTACGGCTAGCGCAGAGCTATAATCACCAGGAGCACAAAATGGCATTTTCAACTTTATGAACTAATATGCACATTCTAGGGTTTTTGTGGTAAATGTACCCTAAAACAGTGAAATAACTATATAAAAATTATATATTTCTGCAAAGTAGACAACCTACTGCATCTAATGAGGTGTGACTTGCCTTCTTATCCCAAGCCTGGTGTGCCCAAATGTTTCCAGAATGTGGCACTATAGGAAAACAATGGCATTTTCTTATATTTCTGCTCCTTCAAATGTACTGAAATCTGTGAAAATGATGGAATTTCCAACTGTATTCATTAGCTAGTGCTCTTAGGAGAAAATACACCCCACTGGTATGAGCTGACCTACCTCAGGGGGTGCTAGAAGTGCCAAACAACACCTACTACAACCTCTAATTTTTCTAACATTTTCTCAAACATTACTTGTCGGTACAAAAATAGTTATAACAACTACAGAAGTGAAGAAAGGGTACACAAACCATACTATTTTGGAAAGAAGGCAACATGCCGAATCTAATGAGGGGTGACTTGCCTTCTTACACCAAGCCTGGTATGCACAAATGTCTCCAGAAGTTGGCACTAATGAAAAAAAGGCATTTTCTTATATTTCTGCCCCTTCAAATGTACTGAAATCTGTGAAAACCATGGAATTTCCAACCTTATTCATTAGCTAATGCTCTTAGGAGAAAAATGACACCCCACTGGTATGAGCTGAACTACCTCAGGGGACACCAGAAGTGCCAAACGACACCTACTTGTTACAGCTTACCTTGACTTCAGCATCATCTGCAGGCACGAGGCTTCAAGCATGCTGCAGGCCTCTGTTTTATCTATTTGCTTCCTATAGTCTCCTCCTACCAACTTCCTACTTCATCCCTCTGAGCTGCTCCTCCTACTTCCTGTGGAGGGGTTTAAAGGGCAGACTGAGGCCTGACTCAGATGCCCTTGCGTTGTTGTTCATAACAGTTCTGTTTACTTGGGCTCCATGTACGACCTGGCTAGTCTTCCATCCATTCTACTGCTGACCTGTGGCCCTGTCTGACTACTCTTTTGCCTAACCCCTAATAGTGGACATCCAATCTAGTGCAGACTTGTGGCTCTGGCTGATTATTCTTTTGTCTTTTCCCCTGGTGATAAGACACCCAATATAGTGTGGGCCTGGGTCTCTGGTAGACTTGCATAGCTGACTGCAGGCATGAGTCAGTATTCACCCTTACTTGCTCCAGGATTGAGTCAGTGATATTTACTTCTGACTGCAGGCTGAGTCAGACCTCATTCCTCATCGGATCAAGATCCTGGGTTCCTGTTCCAGTTCCTGTTCCTGGTTCCAGCTGATACTTCCAGTGGCTAAGGCCTAGTCTCACAAATGCCACCAGAAGGTGGCGCTAATGAAAAAAAAAGTGCAAGAAGCATATAACAACACCTACCTGTTTTCTTCTTTGGAAGTGGCTGTTTGTACTAAAATGTTCATAACTTTTAGAGAGAAGAAGGAAAGGTATAAAATGTATACCATTTTGGAAAGTAGACACTCACCCGCATCAAATGAGGGGTCACTTGCCTTTCTAACCCTGGGCTGAAGTGCACAATTATTTCCAAAATTTGGCACTATAGGAATAAATACATTTTTTTACATTTCCACCACTTCAAAGATACTAAAATCTTTGAAAACCATAACATTTCCTACTGTATTCAGTACCTGCTACCAACATGAGAAAAATGGTACCCATTTGTGTGGGATAACATACAATATGTGGGTGCTAGGAACACTTACCTAAACCTGACACTTTTGTTTTTGAAATTATCTGGCTGAACAAAAATTGTCATAAACATTATAGATATGCAGGAAAGGTAGAGAAACAATGCCATTTTGGAAAGAAAAAATACGTCTGCATCTAATGAGGGGTCAAATGCCTTCTTACCCAAGCCTGATGTGCACAAATGCCTCCAGAGGGTGGCACTAATGGAAAAAAAAAAAATTTTCTTACATTTCTGCCCCTTCAAATATATTGAAATATGTGGAAACCATAGAATTTTCAACTGTATTCCTTAGCTAGTGCTCTTAGGAGTCAAATGACACCCCACTGGTATGAGTTGACATACCTTAAGTGGTGCTAGAAGCACAAAACTACACCTACTACAACATCTGATTTTTCTAACTTTTTCTCAAACAGGACTTGCCTGTACAAAAATGGTTATAACAGCTACAGAAGTGAAGAAAGGGTAGACAACCCATACTATTTTGGAAAGAAGATAACCTGCCGCATCTGGTGAGGGGTCACTTGCCTTTTTACGCCTAAGTTAGTGTGCACAACTATTTCCAGAATGTGGTGCTACAGGAAAAATAACAACTTTTTTTTACACATCAGTCACTTCAAAGATACTAAAATTGTTCAATGCCGTGGGATTTCCTAGGAGGACCTCTTGACAGTCTCAGAAAAATGGTACCTCACTGCTGTGGGTTGACATGACAATTTGGTTGACAGGAGCGTGGCTACCAGTGGAACAGGGATGGGAAAGCAAACAGTGTTTGTGTGATTTTATGGCAGATGAAAGAAGTTAGGGTGTCAGTCAGTATACGTTTGGACCTGTGACTATCAGTGTAACAAAGTGTGTGTAGGGGAGTGAGGGGTTAGGAAGTGTATGTGTGGGTATGGGCAGTGGAGCAAGGATGATGGTGCTGGTGGGGCAGAGTCCGATAGTGTATATGGGGGATCTGTGACTACCAGTGTGCACTGTATGTCCCCCTCATACAAAGTTTGATTCCCAGCCTGAATCTAGTGCATACTGGTACTTTGAGTCTACCAATAGGCAGTGGAAACAGGCTGGGGGACAGGCTGGGGAATGGGACTGCCAGTGGGCTGTGGAACCAGGCAGGGGTATAGGGTACGTGGGAGGCATTTTGTGTGTATGCCACTGGGGGTGCCCAATACACTGCAAAGCAATGCATTGGACCCCCTGTTGCACACAAAGATATGTTTTTTTTATTATTATTTTTTTATTCATACCTCGTTGGGGAGGCGGTAATCAGGAACACTCCTGGTGCCCCCCATCAAGGTCTAAAAAAAATTGTGAAAAAAAAGTTTGTATGTCACAGGGGGTCCAACGAACCTGTGGCACATGCAGTTTTCTGGGGCTTTTTCCCCCAATATTTTTGTGTAGACCTTGTTGGGGACATCAGAACCCCATAATGAGGTCTGAATAAAAAATAAAAGGGGGAAAAAATAATCCTTTGTGTGCCACAGGGGTGCCCAATGCACTACAAAGCAAGCATTGGACCCATGTGGCACACAAATGGTTAATTTTTTTTATCGTCACTTTGTATTCAGATGTCCACTAGACATGCTCTGATTACAAAGTATGATAAAAGCCCTGTGTGTGCCACAAGAAGGGGATCTGCATTGGACACCCCCCATGATACACACAGGGTTAATTTATTTATTTTTATGTATTATAGACCACATTGAGGGGCATCAGGATGCCTCCTAATCCCCCCAATGAGATCTTAGTAAAAAAAAAAGAGGCACAGGGGTCTCCAGCGCATTGCAAAGCAATACATTGGACCCTAGTGGCACTCAGTGGGTTACTTTTTTATCATTACTTTGTAATCAGCATTTGTTGGGGGGCCATCAGGACCACTCTTGATGGCCCCCCAATAATCAATGAGGAGTGATCCTCAAGCCCCCCCATGAGTGCAAGGCTACATTTGATCTAAAATGGTTATACCGACTTATGCAGTGACCGCATTTTAGCTGTAAACGTACGAGCTTGGCACAGCAGGTACAGCTGTACAATCTCATATGTTGTACTTAGCTAGCACTCTAGGGGTTAAATTTGCCCTTAGTCCACAAGCTTAAACTCTTATACAAATTTTGTTGGGCAGACAAAACTATTGATTATCTTGGTATCACACTATTTAATGATCTCTCCCAATTACCAGCCATCAATTTTGAACCCCTCTTATTAAAAGTGATCTATTCAAATGGAACCCTTTACAAATCTCCTGGCTGTGCAGAATCAATGTAATTAAAATACAGATTCTCCCTAGAATCTTGTACTTATGGAACTCCTTGCCCATAAATATTCCCCAGCAGTTCCCTGACTCCCTCTCAACTATAATTGTGGATTTCATATGGTCCAAATCTTGTCCTAGAATTCACAGGCAGATCATTTCCCAGAGAGAGAAAGAGAGGTGGCTTAGCAGTCCCCGATATTACCATGCTACAGCCTTGGCTAAAGTTTATGACTTCAGCCAATCGTCTCTTAACCACTGGACCACAGTACTTAGACATATCTTGATCTAGATCAGCTCCTCTGGTTCTCTGGGAATTCACTCCCCTTGCAAATTCTGGGACATATTCTAAGTATCTGGAAGAAGGTTAATGAAGAGCTTCATTTGTCTCCACACCCTTCATCCTTAAAATATCTTGCAGGGAATCCTGATTTTCCAGCCAGCCTTCATGACCCAGTACTTAATTGATTAAAGGTTGCAAAGAAAAATACTATTTATTCAAAAGCACAAACAGAAGTTGATCTAGCCTCCTTTGCTAAGTCTCCAGATTTGGTAGAGCTTCACATTAATTGGCTCACTTCCATTCAGATCCAACACTGGATCAACATGGAAAGATTGCAGGACTCACTGATAAGGGGCTAGATTCTATTGTAGGTGATAAATATTAACACCTGTTTTATCAAACATTTTCCTGTTGACGTCTATGTGGAACATGGTGATAAAAGCAGAGATAAAATTAGCACCTTCAGTAGAATCCAGCCTTAGATGTTTGACCCCCTTTGAACAATCACTTTGTCTTCATCCGCTACACTTTCGCCCTCTTTCCTTCGGCTACAGATTGCTCAGAAACTCTGCACCACTGAGGAAACCATACTTATTTCTATGCTGGAAGAAAGCACTTAATTTTAATTTTGATCCTGACACTTGGTCGGACATATTCAAGTTAAACTTTAAAA
Organism: Rhinophrynus dorsalis; assembly: GCA_037306005.1. Lineage (NCBI taxonomy): Eukaryota > Metazoa > Chordata > Amphibia > Anura > Rhinophrynidae > Rhinophrynus > Rhinophrynus dorsalis. Next base: position 73,553,836 of record CM074719.1, on the reverse strand, counting down.
AAGCCAGTGACACAGCAACACGAGAATTAAATTATAAACTAACATCAGGTTGGTATATGACACTGGCTTGAGTATCATCCTTCTCTCCTTCTGCTTCTCCACTCTGTTAGAGATGCCTTTTGCACCGAGGATCACTTGCTCATGTATTGTGGTTTTGTTCTAATATCCAGCCTTATTGGACAAATGTGATTAATACTATATATCTTCTTCTCTCTCCCTCCCGCTAAATGCGATTTTCCGCTTATTTTCCTACAGTGCTCATATTTCTCTCCCTCTAACTTCAAGACAAAAATATTGTTTGTACCTCTTTCTGAACACGGCCAGGGGTGAGTAGACCAGCAAAATTCCCTTATTTTTGTTTGTCCCTTCTCCCTTTCTCCTTCTTCTTTTCATTATTTATGCACACATACCTCTTAATGAGTAAATTGTATATATCTATGAATAGCTTTTCTCTTCTTATCTTGGTGACTTAAGGGAGAATGTGCCCTCTAAAATCCTCTAGCAAATATTCTCACTGTGTATAGGGAATCTCATACCAGATGCGAAATGTAAATACTACCTTTCAGCACACTTCTCATACATCCTGCTGTATACTACATTATTTGAATATTAGTGTCTATTTACACTCTGTAATATGCCCAAGAATGTGGGACAATAATTAGTGCTTCATAGAATGAAGAGATGTATATAACAGATTTATGGAACATAGAATACCAAATAGTAGGACAACTCCCTTTCTGATGCAAGAATCCTCATCTTTGAGTCGCAATAACGTTTAGAGGTTATTATCTTGTTTGATTGTATCACCATTATAATAATAATAACTTGTATTTATATAGCACCTTTCTCCCATTGGGACTCATTAGTACATATGATGACAATATTTTATGGGGTGTTTTCCTCAATTCCTATTGTTCATAAGAAATGTAAAGCTTTGTATTGTTTCATGATATCCTACATTGCACTATGATATCTGTCTTTATTGATTGTAATTTCTTTATTCTTAATAATTATTACTACTAATTATTACTACTACTATATAACTACTACTATATAACAGAACCCCTAAACTTCATACACTGCTTATGCTATAGTAAATCAGTAAATTATTTCTGGAACCTGTAGATGAACAACAGCTGGTTTCTAGATGCCTGAAGAGAGACATTGATTAGAGCATCAATCCTCAAATGCTCAGACAAATAATCATGAATCATGCCAAGTAATATCAAATGCAATACATAAATATCGATCTGCAGTAACAAGTGTTCTTAAAGACTTTTAAAATACATAACTCATTCTTAGAAAGCATACTCCTTATTTGCCATTACTGAATGGCTTAATATTTGTGTATACCCTGTAAGAAACCAGACAATCTTTAGATTATTATAACCTTGTGTATAAAAAGTGAGATTTAAAAAAAAATTAGTATTGTGGAATTAAAAGGGGTAGTTATATTTTAAATTATTTTGGTAGTCAACATTATGGAAGCTAATTCTTACATTACTGAGGCTTTTTGATGTCTTTTCCAATTAGCACACATGTGGCTCATAATTTGGTCTTCAGACCAACCTTTTAGGGAAAGACCCTGTTTGGGCTTGACCTGTAGCAGATCATTACAGACATTCATGTTAGAGCACCTTATTGCCCCAGATTTCATTCAAGTGGTGGTTTTCATCCCCCTGCAAATCCCTCAGGTCTCCCAACTGCACCCCCGCCACAGGGGGTTGTTTCCACCTTTTACGAAATGCCTGGGCATCTCCAGTGATGGAACAGTGGTTTTTATGGTTGGCATCAGAAGGGTGCCACATAGATTTCATGTCCCTTCCTCCATATCTCTTCTTTTTGTCAAAGATCACAGGCTCTTCTCTTCTGGATGAGCAGTTTCTGGTGCCTGTGCCAGTCCACAAGCACTTTTCATGTTTTTAAGCCAATCTTTTTGGGGTTCTCAAAAAGAATATCCCATTTTGGACCTGAAATTTCTCAACTGGTATGTGGTTGCTACGTGCTTCAAGATGGAATCCTTGAGTTATGTGATAGCAGTAATGTGCCTGGGGGAGTTTGTAGCCTCCCTCGATCTCCAGGATTCGTATCTGCATGTCCTGATAAACTCAGACCACCAGCACTTCCTGTGTTTTGCTTTCACCTGCAATCAATACAATTCATGGTTCTGCTTTGGCACCCAGAATCTTCTTTAAGATCATGGCAGCCCTGGCCTCTTTCATTCATGCCCAATTAATTTCTCTGCCTTCATATTTGGAAGATTGCCTTATCAAGGCAGTTTCATAAGAACTCTTAGCTCTCCATATCCAAGAGTGCTGTCATATTCTTGTATATCATGGTTGCATTCTCAACCTCATGAAGTCTTCTCCTATTCAATCCGAGGTACTGTTTTTTTCTGGGCATAAGATTCTACATTGTCCAGGGGAAGATGTTTCTCACAGAGAAGAAGATTCAGCTCCTGTTTCAAGATATTACACATGCACTGGAGTGGCCTATTTCATTTGGTGTTTGCACTGGAGCCACTCCCCTATTCCCAGTTCCACATCAGAGAATTACAGAGGGACATCCTCAGGATTTGGTCCAGGTGATCAGAGCATCTCTCCCATCAGGTGACTGCAAACCAGGGAGACCTTTAGTGGTGGTTTCGACTTCCATATCTGATGATGGACACCAATCTGAGGGGCTGGGGTACACCTCTGTGACACCTGGGGGCCAAGAGATGCTGGACAGGGTAGGAGAGTCTACTGTATATCAACATCCTGGAACTCAGAGTGATTCATCTGGCTTTTTCACAGGTCATAGGTGCTCTCTGGGTCATCGGTAAGGGTTCAATCAGTGTTGACTTACATCAACTGTCAAAGGGGAACCAGCAAGACTATAGCATGGAGGGAGGTGAAGGATTTCCTGAAGTGGTCGGAGGCCCATGTCTCAGCCATCTCAGCGGTACACATTCCAGAAGTCTTAGCTTGAGCTCTCTCAAGGAACAGATCTCAGCTCTCTCTGTTCTATTCCAGAGATGTATTGCCATTTTCCCAGATCTGAAAAGCATTCTACAGGGAGTGGCACATGCTTTCCCATCGATCATGATCCCACACCTCCACAGGATCTTAATTTAGTTCTTCAGAGGCCCCCTTTTGAGCCACTGGCTTCTATCTCCTTGTGTCAACTGATGTTGAAGTTGTTTTTTTCTCCTGGCGGTTGTCTCTGTCTGGAGGGTGGCTGAGTTGCAAGTTCTGTCTTGCAAACCTCTATTGTTTTGTAATAGATATTTTGTAATATTCAGGAGTTTCCTCCTACAGTTATCTCTAATTTGCCCATCAATCAGCAGATTGTTTTGACTTCTTTTTGTCCTGACCCTTCGTTCACTCATGAGAGGGAGCTCCATCTGCTGGATGTTAATCCATTGCCTCTTGGATCAAGGCTACCATATGCCAGGTGTATGTGATCTGTCCTGTTCAAGATCACAGCAAACTCCACCAGATCGGTGGAGGCTTCCTGCAAGTCCTCCTTTCACACTTTCACCAAACACAACCACGTCAACACCTCGGCTTCTGATGAGGCCACCTTTGGACAGAAGGTACTTCATGAAGTTTTGTCTGTTTAAAGGGGAACTACCACCCCACAAAAACTTCATCATAATTAAGTCTTTATCTGGTGATGAAGGGACTGACAGCGCAGGTGCACGGACGTCACTATGGCAAGATGTCAGTGCTTTCTGCTACTGTCAGCCTCCGAATAAGTAGAAAATCTTTTAAACCAGGTAATATTTCCGGCGACTAACGCTATTAAGCAGCTAGTCGCCAGATGAAGACTTAATTAAGATGACGTTTTTGCGGGGTGGTAGTTCCCCTTTAAGGACCACTCTTGTTTCTTTTTCCTGTGAGGACCCATATGTTTACCATAATAAGACACCATTACTGAAAATAAAATAGGCTTTTAGTGTTCTTAACTGTTATATCCTTTGCTCTCTTTTGTGTATATATGGAACACAGAACTCCCATAAGTATGTTTTTTCCCTAGGCAGAGGAGTACTTTTAGGGTCTTTCTTTTCTTCTCACCCAGTTACATTAAAAATGTGGCAAGATGAGCTTGATGAATATTACCCTTAAAAATTCTGACATTAAGGGCTCGATTTAAAGGCAGCCAACACAAAAAAAAAATAGGTGATGGCATTATTTCAAGAACGTAAGCGATTTAATTATGTCAAAGTAACCAATACAAAAGAAGGTAAGACACAGGTAAATTGAAATAAAACCACCTTTATTGATAATACACATATAATAAGCAATTCCCCAGCTAAACCCCAGAACTAGTGAATGGACAGACCACAGTCCACTACCCAGACTGACACTGGGCAGAGACCTGCAATACTCGGAGTAGGATAGCGAAATGCAGAACCTCACCTATGGCTCTCTCTGCCTGGTATGACCAAGTGCCCAGAGGTATATGCGTACTGCCGCACGGTACTAAATGCAGACAGTAGCAATCAGAGAGGGGACAGCACAAGCCACAGTATTGCTAATGCGAATAGCCAGACCAGCCTAGGTAACATGGAGCAAGTAGTCAGCCAGAGCCACAGGTCAGAACTGGGGTTTTCAGACAAGCCGGAGTCATACACGGAGCGAGTAGTCAGCCAGAGCCACAGGTCAGAACCCGTGTGGATAGTCAGACAAGCAGGGGACATACACAGAGCAAGTAGTCAGCCAGAGCCACAGGTCAGAACCGATGTGGATAGTCATACAAGCCAGGGTCATACATGGAGCGAGTAGTTAGCCAGTCACAGGTCAGATCCGGTGTGGATAGTCAAACAAGCCGTGGTCATACATGAAGCAAGTAGTCAGCCAGAGCCACAGGTCAGAACCGGTGTGGATAGTCAGACAATCCGGCTCATACACAGAGTGAAATTGGAAGTCAAGCAAGGGTCACAATGAGATGCTACAAACGAGTACTAACAGGAACACTACGTAAGGGTGACTAACACTAGGCCCCAGGAAGTTTAAATAAGCACACACAAAGGTGGGAATCAATTAGGCAAATCGAATACGTGCATATAAACATGCTCAGCGTCCTGAGACAGCACCGTGCGCCTGCACCCGTGACCACCAGATAGAGCTGAGGAGAATCACAAGGGTAACTTGCAGCATGGATGCCAAGGTACAATGTGATAGTACCCTCCCCATAATGACCTCTTCCCCGCGGAAGAGGGTTTGAACCAGCGAGGAAGCGGGAGTGGAATTCATGGATGAGAGCTGAAGCATGTAAATCCTTCTTGGCCACCCAGGAGCGAACCTCCAGGCCATAACCCTTGCAATGCACTAGATATTGCACCTGGCCTCTGACTCTTCGTGAGTCCAAAATATTTTGCCCCTCATTTTCCTCATGGTCCCCGACTCTGACAGGCCTGGAGCAGTAGTGTAACGGTTGCAAATCAAGGGTTTAAGTAGAGACACATGGAACACATTAGAAATGCGCATATTGGCTGGAAGTTCGAAGGCGTAGGCTATAGGCTTAACCCTACGAAGAACTGGAAAGGGGCCTACAAAATGAGGAGCCAGTTTTCTACAAGGCACCTACAGATTAAGGTTACAAGAAGATAGCCAATCTCTCTCCCACCTGGAAAATCGGAGCTGGTAACTGTCTACAATCTGCATGTCTCTTATAGCGTTGCATGGACCATTGCAGGGATCTCTGAACCCGTACCCAAGTGGAGCAGAGTGCCCTCAAATGCTCATCCAGAGCTGGAATGTTCTGTACTTGAAAGGATTCCAGAAGAAGAGAAGGTTGAAACCTGTAATTTATCAGAGACGGGGAGTTCTGAGAGGATGAATTCATGGTACAATTCCTGGCAAACTCAGCCCACGGTAATAGGTTCGCCAATTATCATGATGGTCCAATATAAAGTAACAGAGGAACTGTTTCAATGCTTGATTAGACCTCTCTGCAGCACCGTTAGACTGAGGATGGTAAGCTAAGGAGTAGGGATAGGTGAAAATTTCTGTCTCAAACTGAAATTGGCAAAAAATGGCACTTTCCGCTTGGCAAGAAATTTCCCGCAAGTGCAGATTTTCTGCTTTTTTTTCACCTAGCTCATTCCATTGAAATCAATGGGAAAATTGATGTTACACACAGCATAAAATAAATATTATTTAACTTCCCAAAGGCATAGTATAAAAGGGGTATGAGGGTGCCTGTGTTGGTGGGGTGTGGGGAAAGAATCAGTTGAACAGGGGATGATTTTTGGAGAGGTTGTTTACTGGGATTGGGGGGCACTTAATAAAAAAAGAAACCCTAAATAAAATAAAACCCATAAGAAATGGTATAAAGGAGGGGGCCTGTGTTGGTGACTGAATGAATCATTTGAACAGGGAATTTGTTTTGGGGGGATTCTTGACTGCTATTGGGGGGACAGTTAATAAAAAAATAAGAAATGTGTATGTAAAGTGATAGAGACAGGAACCCCTTGACATAAGCTACAACTGGGGTGGACTGATACTTGACTTGATAGAGTTTTTTGTAGAGGATGATTTGTTAGATTTGTTTTTAGAGGACCAAGTCCTGAGGAAACATTGATTTGTAGGACTATGTAGGAAATGTTTATTTTGTTGTAGGACTATGTTTTTTTAAATGTATTTATTTTTTATTTTTCAAAGCACAAGCCCTGAGAAAAAAATAAAAATGCCCTATTGGCCTACTGCCAGTAGGTCATGTTGGCCAGTAGCCACTGGCCTTTGTCAAATGTCCTCCTGAGCCCTGAGTTGCAACTGGTGTTCATACTGCTGCTGCTGAGTTGTTTAAGCAGCAGGATGATTAGGCATCTGAAAGTGAATGGGATCAACAATAGCAGTAACATGGAAAATGGATGATGAACGTTCCACTTGCCATGACTGGCTCCAGTGATGCGCCTGAGGCAGTAGCAGGATAATAAGTAGCCCCCAGTATATGTGGAGAAAAGAAGAAGTTGGCCATTAAATCTTCTCCACCTGCCCCTCCTCCAAAATCATGGGTGTGTTGTTATTAGAATATATATTTTTCCCTTGAGAACAGGAACTGTGGCTTCAATCAGCAACTGCAATGTGCACCGTGTGTGTGTGTGTGTGTGTGGTAAATAACATCTGGGGGCACAACTGTATCCAAACAACATGACACCCAAAACAAAGTACTGCCTCTGTCACTGTACCCCTTGTACAGACCCCGCTAAGGACACATGACAACTTGCTGACAGTTCAATAGTAATGATGAACCCTCCCTGCCAGAATCCTAGCATATTCTGTGGGATGGAATCTCCTCAGATGCCACCTGATGACCTGGTATCGAATCTCCTCTGCCACACTGGCATGTGTGGTCAGTGCATCATACAGTGTGCAATGGGTAGAGATGAACTGCCATATCCTAACATCAAAAGAGTGGCTATCATTTGGCGGGGAGGTAACGAAGTGGATTGGCAGGAGATGTACTTGTTACCCTAGAGGAAGAAGGTGATGTTGATGGCGAGCTAGTTGTTTCGCTCGTCATGGAACTTCCAGTGTCTGTCTGGGTTTGTTTAGTCTTCCTCCTCTTTGATCTCCACCTTTCTGGAGAGTCAGGGGGTACAGTAACAGCGGTGCTAGATTTCTGTAATGGGTGTTTGGCTTTAACATGTTTGACATAAATGTCATGGTATCTGTGTTTCATGTGTGCTATCAGGGAGCTTGTGCCAAGGTGTGTTCCCTCCTTTCCCCTTCTCACTAACTTGTCACAAATTTTGCACTGTACCATTGTTGATGATGACTGCACTGTGCCTGCCAAAAGAGAATAATTATCCCATACCCATGACTTCTGGAGGGAGGGATAGGGAACAGGTGGAGAAGAATGGCCTCTTTCTTCTTCTGCTCTACATTCCCCTTCACATTTTGTGACAGCGCATAATGTGCTGCTACTGCCTCAGATTTAGCACTGCAACTAGGACCAGGAGTATTGCTGGCACTGGCAAGTGGAACCTGTCCTAGTCCTGTATTACTTGTTGACCCCATTCCCACTGTGTCTACGGTGGTCTGTGGCATACTAGCCTTATCCTCAGCACCCTGCTGCACTTTCATCTCAAAAGCAGCAGAATTAGACCAGTTGCAATTTCCACAAATTCCAAAAGTTGATTGCTAGTGGTGGTAGTGATGCCCATCCTCATCCCTGTCTCCCATTCCTTCTCACTACCACCACCGCTAGTCCCTTCATGATGCTGCTCTATTCCAGGCATTTCAATGCTGCTTGGAGGAGGTGATGAGCAATGTGACAGAGGGTCCCCTGCTGTCACACTTGGCATAATTTTCTCCTTCCCCCTGAGTACTACAAGAAACACTAGCAGCAGGCAAAGTATTGGTGGCAGCAGGTTCAGCACTGGCAGCAAGTACAGCAGTAGTGGCAGCACATCTGACAGCAGGTACAACACTAGTGGCTGCAGGTACAGCAATGGTGTCCCTGGCAGCAGGGGCAGCACGTCTTGCAGCAGGCACAGGCAGCTGACCTGTCCTGCTCTCACTAGTACTACCCTTTTCTCCCTCCTTTCCCATTTCCTTTTCTCCCTTCCTTCCCATTACCTTTTCTCCCTCCCTTCCCATTAAATTCCCCAAGATCCCTTGGGGTGATTTATGGGGACTGGACAGCATCGGTTCAGTACTGCTAGTCACTTCCTCCTCCTCCTCCTCAGACTCAGTGGACACATAAGGGTCCTTCCAGCTCCTCCACTGATTGTTTTTCACCCTGTCCATAGTGATAGCAGTCACTATGAGCCTTTCCTGCCTCAATTTTTGCAAAATATCACAGCAAAACAGCACAGCACATCTATGTCGCTCTGTAGCTGCTTCTATAGTGTCTTCCTTCAGCAAAAACATCACCTTTTTATAGCGGAAGTGCAAAAACAACGTAAATCAATGGGCAGAAACTTTACAACCATTGAAAAAGTGACAAAAAATTTTGGCCAATGGACAAAAGATGCGAAGATTTTAAACGCTAGTTTTAAAACGGATTTTCCTGTGAAAAAGTGGATAACAATGTGGTTTTTGCAAAATTTCCCACAGGAGAATGACAGTTGAATGCCCATCTGTCCGCATAAGGACCTCCAAAAACGAGACTACCACCTTGGGTATACCGTGGAGGCACACTACTTCTCTGCCAAAGATATCAGCCAACTCCCTCATGGAGGGGAGTCCCTTCAGAGGTACGAAATGAGCCATCTTGGAAAATCTATCCATGATCATAAGGATGACCATGTATCCCTCTGATACTGGTTGTTCCACCATAAAATCAATGGATAAGTGAGACCAAGGACATTGCTCTTTCGGAATGGGTTGAAGGAGCCCCACCAGAAGATGTCTGTGGGTCTTGGTCTGTGCCATGTTGAACAAGCGGACACAAACACAGAAAAGTCTGCTCTCAGGCTAGGCCACAATAAAAATCTAGACATGGACCATATGGGACCATATGAGTTGGTCTCTACCAATGTGACCAGCCGCCTTCGAGGAATGATAAGTCTCTAGTAATTTTGTACTTAGAGACTCAGGCACAAAACATCTCCCTCTGGGCTTGTCAACTCGTGCGGAGGCTTGAGCGGCCAATATCTCCTCTCCCAAAGGAGATGTAATACTCATGCGTATAGTAGCCAATATCAAATCGGAGTGAATGATAGGAGTCGGGGGACATTCCTCCTAGGAATCCGCCCTGAACTGCCGGGAAAGGGCGTCTGCTTTAATATTCTTAGTACCAGGGAGGTAAGAGACCACATAGTTGAATCTTGACAGAAACAAGGCCCATCTGGCCTGTTGTGGAGATAACCTCTTGGCCTCAAATGTGAGATTCTTGTGGTCTGTCAAAATCAGAATCAGAATGCTTGTACCCTCCAGAAGATACTGCCATTCTTTCAGGGAGAGAATAATGGCGAGTAGTTCATGATCACCCACGTCATACAGACTCTCAGTTTTAGACAATTTCTTAGAAAAAAACCCACATGAAAATAATGGTTTACTGGGTGCTGTGCACTGGGACAGAAGGGCGCCTACTCCAGACTCTGAAGCATCAACTTCCAGGGTAAAGGGTAAGGTAGGATTCGGATGGGACAGAATAGGAGCTTTGGCAACAGCAGACTTCAAGTTCTCGAAAGCTTGAAGGGCAATGCGTGACCAGTCTGAAGGATTCACCCCTTTTGAGTCACAGGAAACCCAGGAACCTCTGTATGGATTTCAGTCCCATAGGAAGCGGCCATTGCAAGACAGCCAAAAGCTTTTGTGGGTCCATGGATAGACTGGAGGAGGAGATAACGTACCCCAAGAATGTCACCTGGGTTCTATGAAATTCACATTTCTCCAATTTACTAAACAATTTGTTCTCCCTCAACAGTTGTAGGACCAAAGACACATCTGCCCGATGAGCCTCTAAGGTAGGAGAATGGATGAGAATATCATCCAGGTAGACCACAATACACCTTTGCAGTAAATCTCTCAAGACATTGTTTCTCAATTCTTGGAAGACAGCAGGAACGTTGCACAATCCAAAGGGCATCACCAGATATTCATAGTGACCGCTCTGGGTGTTAAATGCTGTCTTCCACTCATGGCCCTCCTTAATTCTTGCAAGATTGTATGCGGCCCTGAGGTCTAGCTTAGTAAACACTGTAGAGCCCGATCAAACAGCTCAGTGATTAAAGGAATGGGGTAGGCGTTCTTGATCATCAACTTATTTAGACTCCTGAAATCAATACAAGGTCTTGTTCTGATGCCATAATAAAATATTTAGCTTTATTGTATCTGTCTCCTCTGCTGTGTGCTGCTGCAGAGGTTGCGGCAGCAGAGACAGTAATGTGTGGCACAGTCACCCTGTCCTTCCCCCTCACAGGCCAATGCCAACTCCAAACTGAGGAAATCTGAACAGAAACTGCCTTTATATATGGGCAGTCTCTGCTCCAATTCCCTCACAGTCGTTGGCCATTCCAGCACCACAGCTGGACGATGATTGGCTGGAATGTGCCAGGCAATGGCTGTCAGGGAACTGAACAGAGAATGCCCAGAGCAGTGGAGACAGATACAATAAATCTAAGCATTTTATTATGGTGTTTTGCAATATTTCTTTTTACCACGTTGGACATATTGTATTAACTGAAGGCATACTTATATTCAACCGGACAGTAATACATAGTTTAACCCTTTGAGCCCAAGAGAGGTACTAAACACATTGCTTTGCAATGCTTTGCGTACCTCTCAGGCACTCAAGGGGTTAAACTATGTATTAGTGTGCAGGATATTTCAGCAAAACTTGTATTCATACTCTTATTTTTTCTTTACAGCTAGAAGAAGGAAGAGAAGAAAGAAGATACAAGAAGACAGAAGGAGACAGACAGTGGATGATAAGTGTAACACATATAGGTTAATGATCGGTGTTTGACAGTATGTCAGGCACCGATAGTTAGCTTTTTTACTTTGAAGTTCCTAATATTGCTGCTATTTAGAGGCATTTTGGGAACATAACGCACAAAATGGACATTTGGCCACAAGACCTTTGCTGTGGCCAAACGACCATTCTGCTTTTAGCTGTTAGAGCCTTTGAATACCAACTTTTTATTATGCCAGTCGGTACTCAATTTGGCCCTACTGCATATTTTAGCACAATCCTATCTTTAAAATTTGTCCTTAAAATGAACATTTTCAAAGAAATAAAGAAATTTATATAGTTTCGGTAAAGAAAATGTTGTTGGCTTCAGTGCCATTAAAGGCCAAGCTTTCCACTAGCTGTTGCCACAATCCAACTTCCGGGCAAGGGACTTTTGACATATTTAATAATATGCTTAAATTAAAACAAATGAAACAGATGTACATTCACATTTGCATGGTATTTAATTGTGCAATTATTATAGAGCCAAGCATATCTCTAGGGGCTTCCAAGGTACCAGCATTCACAGTATAGGAGTCACCAACCCAGAATTTTGCTGGACGTTGAGCTGTAACCTGAATAAGTGCTTATATGACCTTATATGGTTGGTAATACAGGAAGTGTCTCTGGAACTAAAACTAGTTCTTTCTGAATTTTTAAACTGCACATCTCCCTATCCTAACACTTGACAACATCACCAACTGACCTGATATGTTATCTGAAGAGTTCAAAACTTATAAAACAGAATTGCACAGATTTAAGATAGCTAAGATACAAAAAGTAAATCAAGATTATAAGGAAACTGCCTCTATAAGTAGCTTAGAGGAACACAGACCAAGGTAATTTTCTAAAAAAAAAACATACAAAATCTAATCTACTTACAATAGTACGATATGTCTCCAGGGAACTCATCAGAGTCAGATTCAGCTGCTAACTGATACTTTAGGTGTAACAACAAGATTGTATTGTGTTTTATTGTATATTTTATTTGTATAGCACCAACTAGTGTACTTGGCACTTAACAGTTTACATTTAATATAGAAGGGGTACAATAATTGCGGTGATTAAGTGCTTATGAAGACAATCATAAGGGGAACAACAGGTGAATATATATTAGGATAAAAGGTCCTGTCCCATAGAGCTTACAATCTAAGATCAGCATCAACACAAAAGACCTCACACCAGAAGAGGGGGTGGCACTATAAACAAAAAGGTCAAAACATCCTACAAATGGATTAGATTTAGCCTAGACTTCTGGTAATTCGATGGGGTTGAACGTAGCACTAGCATTTGCCATTTTTGTATATGGCACACATCCACCCAATGTCACCCGCATCCCTGACCTCTCTTCCGGAGCATGCCATCACACGCCGTCTCAGTGCTTGGCATGCTCCGTTCCGCCTCCACCGCATCTGCAGTCCCTGGTGCCTCCTCTCTGATCCTCTTCCTGACCGATGCTGCTGTGCACTGGCGCGAGGTGCCACCGGCTCGGTCTTTTCACCTGAAGTGTTGGGCGTTGAGTGCGGATGACGCAACGCGCAATACCTTTATCTTTCCCCCAGTCCCTGGCTGCAGCGCACTATTACAGTGTTCTGTAGCCAGGTGGATGCTGCTTCCTGAGCTCCTGTTTAGAGCAGCTTCTTGTCCAGTGTTAACCTCTCTTGTTCAGTCCAGAGTTCTCTTGTCCAGTCCTGCTATACGTGTATGACCCTGCCTGACCTTTGACCAATCTCTTGCCTAGTGATTCCAGTCCTGCTATCCGTGTATGACCCTGCCTGACCTTTGACCAATCTCTTGCCAAGTGATTCCAGTCCTGCTATCCATGTATGACCCTGCCTGACCATTGACCCTTCTCTTGTCTAGTGAACCCAGTCCAGCTCCTAATTGTGTATGACCCTGCCTGGCATTAGATTATTCTCCTGCTATGTGTCTCCTGTGTTTGGAAGCCCAGTGTGGGTCACATCTATTCCTCTGACCTGTTCTTTGAGCCAACTCCTGTAAACCTTGCTCCTACTACCCCGTGGAGAGTTTCAGCTACTATTGAGGCCTACGCTCTCCATCCACGCACTCCACTCCTCGCTCTCTACCCTGCACTCTCCCCTGCAGGAGAGTTCGTGCTTTTTATATATAAAGGTAAACCAGCCACCATAAACTGGTAAGGGCCATATGTTCAAAAGAAAAGTGGATGCATTCTGGGACAAACCATTCATAATATAGGGGAGAACTAAATATTCCAAAAATTAAGACTTATTGAAATGGGGGTTTTAACCCCTTGAATGCTATAGGTATCCAATGCATTGTAGTTTCCCCTTATAGTGCAAATGGTTTGACCCAGAACTTATCCATTTTTATTTTTTTGTAACATATGACCCTAAGTTTCTGGTGCAAGAAAATTTGGATTACACTAGCAACACCTACAGCTTAGAATGTGATGGTGACTAGTACAGCTTAGGTGCTCTTTAACCCTTTAAGAACCAGAGAGATGTGAAAGCAATTATCCCCTATTCAAAGATATATGGAAATTGTATTCAAATTGATCAGCTTCATTTTCATTATTAAATGAGCCATTCTGAAAATAAGGAGATCTGTAAATCAATTTACTGTCTGAAAGTTGTTTTTTCAAATGCCATTTTATCCAATGTATTATGCTGTGGCATTTGAATCCTGTAGTAGCTCAATCAGTACATTATATCAGATAACACTGTTCAGATATCTATGATGTATGGTGAACAGATAGAGCATAATACCCATTTTACTTTATGTTGGATTTATAGTTGGCTATAAATTTTATTGGACAGCCATTATCAATTTTAGCTAGTTTCTAAAATAAAAATTATCTGAGCATAATGAGGTCAGTTCTATGTTAGATGAAGAGGCTGATTTGGGCCTGCAGCTAATTGGGAACAAAATTTCCTATAAACATCAGTTACAGGAGTTTTTTTTTAACTTTGAGCTATTAAATGATATTACTTATGCATCCTTGGGAAGACACTTTGGAGGGACATTAACCTTTTGAGTGCCAGAAGGGTAAGCAACGCATTGATTTGTAATTCGTTACATACCTCTTCGGCATAAACTGTCCCTCGCATATGGTAACTCCTTAAAGGGATTGAAATGTTTCACAAATCAAGCAGTTCAGATTAATCTTTGGGATGTGGAGAGTGTTATTTCAATACTGTCAGAGTTGTAGTTCAATGTAATTGAATGATAAAGTATCCCCCTCCCGCCCCTTTTACTGATGTAACACTGCTCACCTCAGAGCAAAAAGACTGTCCGGATTGATCGTAGAGACGGAAAATCTTCAGTGAGCATAAGAAAAACCTGAAAAACCTGTCAATTTGGGGCAGTGTTTTCCTTATACTCACAGTTAGAAGATTGTCCCTTGCAGTAACCTGTCTGGTCAAGAGACCAGATTCCACATCTGAAGGAAGGTGGCTTACATTAGGTGAAAAGGGTGGGAGGGGGATACTTTATCATTCAATTACAACTCTGACAGTATTGAAATAACACTCTCCATGGCCCAAATACTATGAAGATTAAGCCGGGCTGCTTTTTTTTGTGAAACATTACTATCATTTTAAGGAACAAAACTATGCGCAGCACTTTGTATTTTGAAATGTGCTATGCACATCTCTGGTCCTTAAAGGGTTATGTAGGCTCATGAAATGACATTCCAGGATGGACTGAAAATGTTATCACGTGAACAAAGGTACAGAGGAAACATGCATAGTGAGCATGATTAAGTTCTAGCTATTTTAACCCTTTCCATGCCAGAGGGGTATCTAACGCATAGCGAAGCAATGAGTTTGATACCCCTGTTGAACACAGAGGGTTAAAGGGTTAGTAATACTTGTATTAAACTTGAGCTCCGATTCTTCTTTATGTGTTTTAACACGTAAGGGGAGGCAGCCAGAAAGTGGCGGGAGGGGGAGCCTTTCTGATTGAATAGCGCTTGAACTACAGAACTGTGAGTAATTAAATATAGCACTATTTGTTATAAAAAAACATAAAGAAAACTCGGTGCACAAGTTTAATACTTAGTAACAAGTATTACTATCCCTTTAAGGGAGGCTATTATTAGGAAGTGTTACTTCTCCTTTAAAATCTCCATAAACTAACATCACAAATGCTCTTCTTTGGCTATTATACTGGGATATTGCATTTCACTTAATCTCCAGAAAGGACAGCTGTTAAAGGCTGTTGAAGCAGACTTATTAATCAACTGGAATCCCATTAATAACAATTGTGATTGGGAAGCAAGCGTTATACCTGTTATACCAATCTGAAGAAGGATTTTAAATGGTTGTATGCACAACTGAAACAAATACAAAAGACAAACCAACAAAAAATAGTGAACAATTAATATTCCCTAAATTTCCTATCAATGTAAAGGTGAATTTTAATACCTTGAGTGCCAGAGAGCTATCCAACACATTGCAATGCTTTGGCTACCTCTCTGGCACTCAGATGGTCAAGCCCTTGAATGCTAGAGACAGCTGTTTGCTTTGAAATGCAGTACAGACCTTTCAAGCATTCAGAGGGTTAAAGCAGAACTACCACCCGACACAATCTTTAGCTTCACTAAGTCCCCATCTGGTGACTAGTTGCTTAGTAGCGCTAGCCACCAGAATAATTACCTTATTTAATAGATTTCTGCTCTCTTCCCCGGCAGACAGGCAGGACGGAGTGCGGACATCTTGCCATTGTGACGTCCGTGCATCTGCACTGTCAGTCCCAGCCGGAGCCAAATGGCTCCTAGCAACGCCTACTAGACTCGGCTGGGACTGACATTGCAGGTGCACGCACATCACAATGGCAAGATGTCCGCGCTCCATCCTGCCTGTCAGTCGGGGAAGAAAGCATAAATCTATTATATAAGGTAATTATTCTGGTGACTAGTGCTACTAAGCAGCTAGTTGCCAGATGGGGACTTAGTGAAGCTAAAGATTGTGTCGGGTGGTAGTTCCGGTTTAAGTCACATTTCAATATTAGCTCAAAATTGTCCCTGTGTGTCCTTTATAGTGGGGATAGGAGTTTCCATAGTGAATACACTAACTAAACTTTTGGACTATTCGGGTTGTTAGACTTTAGGGGTTTGGAAGCATTTAAGCCAGAAGGAATGCTTAAACCATTTACATGACAAGAGAGCATTTATTTCTATTAGTGGCTGCAATATCCTGGCCTACAACGGCAGACTGAAAGTACTCTCACTGCTGAAAATGACTGATCAGGACAATTTCTTGGCTTCAATGTAATCTAGGCTTTAATCAGAAGACCTGGAGGGAGATTCACTAAACTTTGATAAAGAAGTGATAAAGTGGAGATGGTTTCTCCAGTTTCTATGTTATTCTATATGCACTAAGATCTCCAAACTTGAAGAAATCTTAAAGCATAGGAGAAATCATCTACACTTTATCACCACTTATTCTATCTCCCTCCTGGGGATTTATGGGGCAAGCAAACTGCATCATACACTCTCCCCCCCCCCCCCAATACTTTTATATTCTTCTAGTTGTTTTTTTTTGTTTTGTTTTTTCAGAGAGGGGTCTGGCACTTGTGGGCAATCTGATTCTTATCACTTTCGACATATTCAGAATCATCCTCCTCTATGCTTTTCAAATACACAACTACAGTAGGACTAGGTATAGACATTAGTAGTGAGGGACATGATGTCTCACATTCTGAGACATCAGCTGCACTAGTAATATGTACCCATCAATCCCATGCAGTGGTGGAAATAGCCCTATGCTGGCAATTCTCCAGTCATAAGTAGTCATTCCTGGCAACAGTGATGAGTTAAATTGCTGAGCTAAAGGTTCTGCAAGCAGATACATGGTTTTTTAATACTAGGATGAATATCATCTGGGCCAACTGGTTTGCTGAAGATGTATTCTAGACAGAACACCTCACTGAAGCCCATGGATGCTGCCCTTTCTTTCTAAACTGTATTCTAACATGTAAGATTATGCACCTGGGTGAAATAGGAACTTTTATTCAGGATAGTGCTACCACAAACTTAATTTTGTATTTGTTTTGTATTTGTTATTTCACATTTCCACCACTTCAAAAATATTATTATCATTGGAAACCATTGAATCTCCTAGGTTAGTCAGGAGCTACTGCCCTCTTTTGAACAACAGTACCCATTTGGTATTTACTTACATTCTTTAGGTGACAGTAACACAAACCTATGCCATTCATATGGCACTGGGCAGATATTTTTGTCCCACTTGCATTTGAATGATTTTAAAATAGAAGAAATGTGTAACCTAATTTGAAAAGGGGCAACTTCTCTTTCAAATGAGAGTACTCTTGTACCTCTGGGGGCTGCAAAGGATTCAACATCTTTACCTTGTCTGTTATAATCCACAATATGTAATTGTAGGAAACTGCATGATCTCCCAACATTAATATTCTCAGGCATCCCCTCATATAACTCTTTGAATGCCAGAGAGGTACACAAAACATTTCAATTCAAAGTCCTACAAATCAATGTTTCCTCAGGGTTTGGGCCTAACACAATCTAAGCCCTAAAACAAATATATGTTTCCTTGGGGCTTGGACCTAACACAAGTCTACGTCCCACAACAAATCAATGGGGGGGGATTCACTAACCAGTGATAAAGAAGTGATAAAGTGGAGATGACTCTCCAGTTTATCACTTCTCCAATTCCTATGTTATTTTATGGAGTCTATACACTAAGATTTCTTCAGCTTTGGAGCTATTCGTGAATAGGCTCCATAGAATAACACAGGAACTGGAGAAGTGATAAACTGGAGAAGTCATCTTCACTTTATCACTTCTTTATCACCACTTAGTGAATCTCCCCCAATGTTTCCTTAGGGCTTGTTCCAAACAAGTCTAAGTCCTACAAATAAATGTTTCCTTGGGGGTTGGACCTCTAACAACAAGCCTAAGTCCTACAAATCATCTTCTACAAAATACACTATCCCCAAGTATCAATCTGACCCAGTCACAGCTTACGTGAGGGGGTCCCTGTCTCTGTCATGTTACTTACCAATTTCTTATTTTATTTATTTATTTTACTTATTTATTTTTTTAATAACTGTCCCCTCCAAAACAATAACAACCCCCCCAAAAAAATTCCCTGTTCAACAGATTATTTCCCCAAACCCGACCAACACAGGCACCCTCCTCAGACCCCTTTTATACTATGTATTATTTAGGTTTTTTATTTTTATTTTTTTATTTTTTTACTGTACCCCCAATACCAGTCAACAATCCCGCCAAAAAGAATCCCCAATTCAAATGATTCTTTTCCCACATTCCACCAACACAGGCACCCTCATACCCCTTTTATACTATGCCTTTGGGAAATAAAATAACATTTGCTATATGTTGTTTGTAAAATGCATGTTGCTATTGATTTCAAAGCAAAGAGCTAGACCAAAAAAGTGGAAAATCAACACTTTTCGCTGGAAATTATTCACCAAATGGCAAGTACCATTATTCAATTATTTTGGTCTGAGGCTAAATATTTTCACCCATCCCTAATTATAAAAAGTCCCACATAAAAAGTCCCATTGTTTGAATGGGGTTCTTAATCCTTTGAATGCTATAGAGGTCTCCAAAGAAATGCATAGGCGACCTGTCTAACACTCAAGGTGATAAAATCCCCATTTAACCCTTTAAGGACAAGAGGATTGAGCATCACATTGCTTTTCAATACATTGCACATCTGTCTTATCCTTAAGTGTTTAATCAATTTGAACTTTGGGGACTAGGAGATGTTTCCTACAGTATAGTTGGTTTATTAAAGAATGACTCCACTTTTATGAACATAGGACAAACTTCAAGCAGATTGATCAGTTTACCAGGAGAACCCCACGTCTCATAATCTTATTGTGATGTACTGTGCAGCACTTGACAAATCTAGGTGCTCTAGAACTGTTCCTCTTTACTTTTTGTGTATAACCCTTAATTAGTAGCCCATTGCTGAAACATTTCCTAACTGCTGGCAAAGGGCCTGTTTTTCCAAGTGAAGTATATGGATGAAGTCCTATTTCTTCATAAGGGAGTCTGTGTGCTGAGCAAGTCAGACAAATCTGAAAGTCTCAGACTTAAAGTGGAATTCACAGCTTAATAGCATCTTAATAAACAATAGTTTGTCAGTTTGTATAAATTAGCCAGTTCTTTGGGGTAGGGTTCCCATCCCAATGTATGATTATTTGGTTGCACTTATCATAGTAACATAGTAACATAGTAGATAAGGCTGAAAAAAGACATGCGTCCATCAAGTCCAGCCCATGCCAATAACACCCCTGTTGATCCAGAGGAAGGCAACAAAAAAGCCCTCTGGAGCAATTTCCAATGTAGGTGTGTGTGTGTGAGTGTGTCAAATAGTTCCCCGGCTCAATATCCTATTTGCTTTGAAGCCATCTGTCATAACTGTCAATATTGTTCTGTGCTAGATAGGCATCCATTGCTTTTTTGAATGCAGTTACATTATCTGCAAGCACAGCATCCCGAGGCAAAGAATTCCATAGCCTTACCGCCCTTACTGTAAAGAATCCCTGCCTGTGTTTTAGTCGAAAGCGCCTTTCCTCAAGTCTTAATGGATGACCTCTTGTTCTTAGCTCAGCTCTTTGCATAAATAATTAATTGGATAGTTCTTTGTATTGGCCTTGAATGTATTTGTAAATGGTAATCATATCACCCCTTAGACGTCTCTTTTCTAATGTAAACAAACCCAGTTTGGCTAGTCTCTCTTTGTAACTCAGATCCTCCAATCCCTTTATCAGTTTTGTTGCACGTCTCTGCACCTTTTCCAGTTCAGTAATGTCTTTTTTTAGAACAGGCGCCCAAAATTGTACTCCATATTCTAGATGAGGCCTAACCAAGGATTTATACAGAGGTAGGATAATATTAGCATCCCTTGCTTCTACACCTCTTTTTATGCAGGCTAGTACTCTATTTGCTCTTGCAGCAGCTGAGTAACTCTGCACACTGCTGTGAAGACTATTGTCTATCAGTACACCTAAATCTTTCTCTAATGAGGATTTCCCAAGTTGTTTCCCATTTAGAGTATATGTAGCAAGTTTGTTTCTACAACCCAAATGCATAACCTTACATTTATCTACATTAAATGACATCTGCCACTTTTCTGCCCATTCACTTAGTTTATCTAAATCCTTCTGTAGGGAAAAAACATCGAGCTCTGTATGTATTTCCTTACATAGCTTAGTGTCATCAGCAAAGATTGAGATGCTACTTTCAATTCCCACTTCTAGATCATTAATAAACAAATTAAAAAGCATTGGGCCCAGGACTGAACCCTGCGGCACCCCACTTATAACCCTAGACCAATTTGAAAAAGTTCCATTTACAACAACTCTCTGCCATCTATCATTTAACCAGTTCTCAATCCATGTACAGATACCACCACCCAAACCGAAGCCTTTTAATTTATGCAGTAACCTGTTGTGAGGCACTGTGTCAAAGGCTTTTGCAAAATCCAAGTACACTACATCAACAGCAATTCCCCTGTCCAAATTACTACTCACTCTTTCATAAAATGCAAGTAAATTAGTCTGACATGATCTGTTCTTCATGAAACCATGCTGATTCCTACTAATGATATTGTTTGTCTTCACATAGTTCTGAATACTATCAGTTAATAACCCTTCTAGTATCTTACCCACTATGGAAGTCAAGCTCACAGGTCTATAATTTCCTGGTTTGGATCTTGCTCCCTTTTTAAACAATGGAACTACATCAGCTTTCCTCCAATCACAGGGCACTATGCCTGATGAAAGCGAATCAATAAATATTAAGTATAATGGTTTTGCTATTACTGAACTAAGTTCCTTAAGTACCCTTGGGTGTATACCGTCCGGTCCAGGCGCTTTATTCACTATAACCCTTTCCAGTCTCTTTTGGACCTTGTCCTCAGTAAGCCATGTAGATGTTGGAGGAAATTCCATGGTTTTGTCTGTTTGCCCATAGCTTGTCATTTCTGCTTCCTTTGTATATACTGAAGCAAAGAACGTATTTAGGGTCTCAGCCATAGCTTTATCCTCACTAATCAATTCACCTGTTTCAGTCCTAAGAGGACCAATATCAAGCTTAACTTTTTTGTTGTTAATATACTTGTAGAATTGTTTAGGGTTATTCTTGCTCTCGTTTGCAATGTTTCGCTCATTTTCTATTTTAGCTAGCTTAATTGCTTGTTTGCAGATTTTATTACATTCTTTATATTTTTTAAATGATGCATCTGACCCATTTGACTTAAACACCTTAAAAGCCTGCTTTTTATTTCTCATTTCCCTGCTAACCACATTATTAATCCACATTGGTTTTGCTTTACTTCTCTTGTGCATATTCCCCAATGGTATATATTGACGTGTATATTTGCCCAAGAGCATTTTAAATACATTCCATGACTCTTGTGCATTTTTATCTTTGAAAATTACATCCCACTGGATATCCTTTAAAGCTTCTTTTAACTTTGTAAAATTAGCCTTTTTGAAATTGAATGTTTTGGTTAAACTCTTGCTATTGGGTTTCTCATAACAAACTTCAAAGGATACAATATTATGGTCACTGCTGCCCAAATGTTCCCTTACCTGCACACTGTTTACAATGTCAGAATCGTTTGAGAGCACTAGGTCAAGCAAGTAGTGTTGAGCGAGCATGCTCGGCCGATGCTCGGATCGGCTCGAGCATCGCTCTGCTCGGCACATGGCGGTACTCGTACGAGTACCGCATGTGCTCGCCCGCCATGTTCGGGTCTCCTCCCCGCACGTTTTGCGGCTGCTGCGCAGCCAATAAACGTGCAGGGAGGCTCTGACATCGGTGTAATGCCAGCAGCCATGTTGGCTGCTGGCATTACACTGATTGGCTGGCCAGAACCCGTGGTCAGGTGCTGTATAGCACCTGACCATCGAGTTCGGCTCAGTCTGAGCCAGGGAGAGCTGAGGATAGGAAGGGAAAGGCAGTGTAGGGAGGAAAAAACAAAAATTGTGACAAAAAAGAACCAAAAGTCCTTTTTAGGACTACTGTGTGTGGGGGCAGCAGGTTATATTGTGTGTGGGGGGGAAAAAAAAAAAAAAAAAAAAAAAAAATATTCTGTTTAGTGTGAAAAGTTGCAGATTAGAGCACATTCTGTTTAGTGTGCACAGTTGCAGATTAGAGCACATTCTGTTTAGTGTGCAAAGTTGCAGATTAGAGCACATTCTGTTTAGTGTGCAAAGTTGCAGATTAGAGCACATTCTGTTTAGTGTGCAAAGTTGCAGATTAGAGCACATTCTGTTAAGTCTTCAAACTAAAATATCAAAGTCACGTATTCCATTCAGTGTGCGTCGCCGCAGTTTAGCAGCACATTCTGAGTACTGTGCAGAGTTGCAGAATAGGAAGAAATACTGTTAAGTCTTCAAACTAAAATATCAAAGTCACATATTCCATTCAGTGTGCTTCGCCGCAGTTTAGCAGCACATTCTGTGTACTGTGCAGAGTTGCAGAATAGGAAGAAATACTGTTAAGTCTTCAAACTAAAATATCAAACTCACATATTCCATTCAGTGTGCTTCGCCGCAGTTTAGCAGCCTATTCTGTGTACTGTGCAGAGTTGCAGAATAGGAAGAAATACTGTTAAGTCTTCAAACTAAAATATCAAAGTCACATATTCCATTCAGTGTGCTTCGCCGCAGTTTAGCAGCCTATTCTGTGTACTGTGCAGAGTTGCAGAATAGGAAGAAATACTGTTAAGTCTTCAAACTAAAATATCAAAGTCACATATTCCATTCAGTGTGTTTCACCGCCGTTTAGCAGCCTATTCTGTGTACTGTGCAGAGTTGCAGAATAATAAGAAATACTGTTAAGTTTTCAAACTCAAATATTAAAGTCACATATTCCATTCAGTGTGTTTCACCGCAGTTTAGCAGCCTTTTCTGTGTACTCTGTACAGTTGCAGAATAATAAGAAATACTGTTAAGTTTTCAAACTCAAATATTAAACTCACATATTCCATTCAGTGTGTTTCACCGCCGTTTAACAGCCTATTCTGTGTACTCTGTACAGTTGCAGAATAATAAGAAATACTGTTAAGTTTTCAAACTCAAATATTAAAGTCACATATTCCATTCAGTGTGTTTCACCGCAGTTTAGCAGCCTATTCTGTGTACTCTGTACAGTTGCAGAATAATAAGAAATACTGTTAAGTTTTCAAACTCAAATATTAAAGTCACATATTCCATTCAGTGTGTTTCACCGCCGTTTAACAGCCTATTCTGTGTACTCTGTACAGTTGCAGAATAATAAGAAATACTGTTAAGTTTTCAAACTCAAATATTAAAGTCACATATTCCATTCAGTGTGTTTCACCGCCGTTTAACAGCCTATTCTGTGTACTCTGTACAGTTGCAGAATAATAAGAAATACTGTTAAGTTTTCAAACTCAAATATTAAAGTCACATATTCCATTCAGTGTGTTTCACCGCAGTTTAGCAGCCTATTCTGTGTACTCTGTACAGTTGCAGAATAATAAGAAATACTGTTAAGTTTTCAAACTCAAATATTAAAGTCACATATTCCATTCAGTGTGTTTCACCGCCGTTTAACAGCCTATTCTGTGTACTGTGCAGAGTTGCAGAATAATAAGAAATACTGTTAAGTTTTCAAACTCAAATATTAAAGTCACATATTCCATTCAGTGTGTTTCACCGCAGTTTAGCAGCCTTTTCTGTGTACTCTGCAGAGTTGCAGAATAATAAGAAATACTGTTAAGTTTTCAAACTCAAATATTAAAGTCACATATTCCATTCAGTGTGTTTCACCGCAGTTTAGCAGCCTATTCTGTGTACTCTGTACAGTTGCAGAATAATAAGAAATACTGTTAAGTTTTCAAACTCAAATATTAAACTCACATATTCCATTCAGTGTGTTTCACCGCCGTTTAACAGCCTATTCTGTGTACTCTGTACAGTTGCAGAATAATAAGAAATACTGTTAAGTTTTCAAACTCAAATATTAAAGTCACATATTCCATTCAGTGTGTTTCACCGCCGTTTAACAGCCTATTCTGTGTACTCTGTACAGTTGCAGAATAATAAGAAATACTGTTAAGTTTTCAAACTCAAATATTAAAGTCACATATTCCATTCAGTGTGTTTCACCGCAGTTTAGCAGCCTTTTCTGTGTACTCTGCAGAGTTGCAGAATAATAAGAAATACTGTTAAGTTTTCAAACTCAAATATTAAAGTCACATATTCCATTCAGTGTGTTTCACCGCAGTTTAGCAGCCTATTCTGTGTACTCTGTACAGTTGCAGAATAATAAGAAATACTGTTAAGTTTTCAAACTCAAATATTAAACTCACATATTCCATTCAGTGTGTTTCACCGCCGTTTAACAGCCTATTCTGTGTACTCTGTACAGTTGCAGAATAATAAGAAATACTGTTAAGTTTTCAAACTCAAATATTAAAGTCACATATTCCATTCTGTGTGTTTCACCGCCGTTTAACAGCCTATTCTGTGTACTCTGTACAGTTGCAGAATAATAAGAAATACTGTTAAGTTTTCAAACTCAAATATTAAAGTCACATATTCCATTCAGTGTGTTTCACCGCAGTTTAGCAGCCTTTTCTGTGTACTCTGCAGAGTTGCAGAATAATAAGAAATACTGTTAAGTTTTCAAACTCAAATATTAAAGTCACATATTCCATTCAGTGTGTTTCACCGCAGTTTAGCAGCCTATTCTGTGTACTCTGTACAGTTGCAGAATAATAAGAAATACTGTTAAGTTTTCAAACTCAAATATTAAACTCACATATTCCATTCAGTGTGTTTCACCGCCGTTTAACAGCCTATTCTGTGTACTCTGTACAGTTGCAGAATAATAAGAAATACTGTTAAGTTTTCAAACTCAAATATTAAAGTCACATATTCCATTCAGTGTGTTTCACCGCCGTTTAACAGCCTATTCTGTGTACTCTGTACAGTTGCAGAATAATAAGAAATACTGTTAAGTTTTCAAACTCAAATATTAAAGTCACATATTCCATTCAGTGTGTTTCACCGCAGTTTAGCAGCCTTTTCTGTGTACTCTGCAGAGTTGCAGAATAATAAGAAATACTGTTAAGTTTTCAAACTCAAATATTAAAGTCACATATTCCATTCAGTGTGTTTCACCGCAGTTTAGCAGCCTATTCTGTGTACTCTGTACAGTTGCAGAATAATAAGAAATACTGTTAAGTTTTCAAACTCAAATATTAAACTCACATATTCCATTCAGTGTGTTTCACCGCCGTTTAACAGCCTATTCTGTGTACTCTGTACAGTTGCAGAATAATAAGAAATACTGTTAAGTTTTCAAACTCAAATATTAAAGTCACATATTCCATTCAGTGTGTTTCACCGCCGTTTAACAGCCTATTCTGTGTACAATGTACAGTTGCAGAATAATAAGAAATACTGTTAAGTTTTCAAACTCAAATATTAAAGTCACATATTCTGTGTAAGATGAAGAAGGCGGGTAAAAAGGGACGGGGAAGTGGACGTGATCCTGAAAGTTCAGGGCGCGGGTCAGGACGCGGAGAAACTGTGCCTGGTGCCAGAGCACAAGAAAGAAAGACATCCACCATACCTAGCTTCATGTGTAATTTTACAGGGCGTCGCAGGACATCACTCTCGAGGTCCGACCACTGCGAACAGGTGGTGGGTTGGATGACAGCTGATACTGCTTCCAGTCGGTTAAGCACCACCCTGTCTTCCACCAAGTCCACTCTCAGTAGCCAAGAGTCTGGTCAACATAATCCTCACTCTGATCATCCTTCCTCCCACCATACACGGTCTGGTCAAAGAAGTGATCCCACACTGGGATATAGTGAGGAGCTCGTCTCATCACCAATCCTTCATTTGACCCTCTCTCCAAGCACGCTTGCAGAGGAACATGACATCTTGTGCCCTGATTCACAACCTCTAGAGGCTACCCAATCTCAAGAAGATGACAGATGTGAACGGCATTTAAGGTCAAAGGAAGTAGTGGATGATGATGATGATGATGAGACACAGTTGCCATTAAATCAACCACTATTTCCGTCTCAAGACCTTGTTGAGGAGAATGTTATACAGTTGTCAATGACTGAGTATGTGGTGGGATCAAGACTTGAGGAGGATGATCAGAGTGAGGAAGTGGAGGAGGACTTGGTGGACGATGAGGTGACTGACCCCACCTGGGAAGGTGTAGAGCCGAGCGATGACAGCAGTCCTGAGGGTGAGCCATCTGCAGCACCGCAACAGGCTGGAAGAGGCAGTGGTGTGGCTACAGAAAGAAGGCGGACCGCACCAAACCGGCCCGCAAATGTTCCACGGAGCACCCCCTTGCGTAAATCTACCTTGCCAAGGGGTAGGTGTTCCGCGGTATGGCGTTTTTTTAAGGAAAGTGCGGACGACAAAAGAATTGTAGTTTGCAACCTGTGCCACACCAGAATGAGCCGAGGCATGAACACTAGAAACCTCACCACCACCAGCATGATCCGACACATGGCATCCAAGCACCGTAGTAAGTGGGAGGAACGCCTGGATCGCCCATCTGTGTCTGCAGGCCACACCACTGCCTCCTCTTCCCCTGTTTTCGGTGCCGGCCAATCGCCTGTCGAAGGCGCAGGCCCGCATACCTCCCGCCCTGCACCTGTAGCATCTGAAGCACCATCAGCGACCACATCCACTTCCCTGTCCCAGCACAGCGTCCAAATGTCGTTACCCCAGGCATTTGAGCGCAAGAGAAAGTACCCAGCCACCCACCCACAGGCCATAGCACTAACCTCACACCTTTCCAAATTACTGGCCATCGAAATGCTGCCATTTAGGCTTGTGGACACTGAGTCCTTCCGCAGCCTGATGGCAGCAGCTGTCCCTCGGTACGCGGTCCCCAGCCGCCACTACTTTTCCCGGTGTGCCATCCCCGCATTACACCACCATGTGTCCCGTAACATCACCCGTGCCCTGACCAACGCAGTTACTGGGAAGGTCCACTTAACGACTGACACATGGACAAGTGCTTGTGGCCAGGGACGCTACATTTCCCTGACGGCACACTGGGTGAATGTCGTGGAGGCTGGGAGCGACTCGGACCCTGGGATGGCACGGGTGCTACCCACGCCGAGGATTGCGGGCCCTACCTCCATCAGGGTTTCCACCAGCACCTACGTTATTGGCTCCTCCTCCTCCGTTTCCACCTCCGAATTCTCTACACACACCGCCACTCCCCCATCAGCCAGTAGCTGGAAGCAGTGTAGCACTGCAGTGGGGAAGCGTCAACAGGCCGTGCTGAAGCTGATCTGCCTTGGGGACAAACAGCACACGGCCTCAGAGCTGTTGCAGGGGATTAGTCACCAGACCGAGCAGTGGCTCTCGCCACTCAACCTGCAACCAGGCATGGTTGTGTGTGATAATGGGCGTAACTTGGTGGCGGCTTTGGAGCTCGGCAAGCTCACACACGTACCATGCCTAGCGCATGTATTTAATTTAGTGGTGCAGCGATTTCTAAAAACCTACCCCAATGTGCATGATCTCTTGACCAAGGTGCGCCGCGTGTGTGCACATTTCCGTAAGTCATCAACAGCTTCAGC
The DNA here is from genome assembly GCA_037306005.1 of Rhinophrynus dorsalis. Taxonomy (NCBI): domain Eukaryota; kingdom Metazoa; phylum Chordata; class Amphibia; order Anura; family Rhinophrynidae; genus Rhinophrynus; species Rhinophrynus dorsalis. The sequence goes on along the minus strand of CM074719.1, from coordinate 73,525,853 downwards.
CGGCCTGTTGAAGCTGCAGCAGCGCTTACAATTGCCAGCTCACCGGCTGCTGTGTGACGTGAGCACGCGCTGGAACTCCACCTTCCACATGTTGGCCCGGCTTTGTGAGCAGCAGAGGGCAGTAGTGGAGTACCAGCTGTTACACGGTCGTCGCCTCTCCGTTCAACTTCCTGTAATCAGAAGTGAGGAGTGGGAATGGATGTCAGACCTCTGTGAGGTTTTACGCAATTTTGAGGAATCGACACAGATGGTGAGCGGCGATAACGCTATTATCAGTGTAACCATCCCACTTCTGTGTCTACTGAAACGCTCGCTGCTCACAATTAAAACCGACGCTTTGCATGTGGAAGAGGTGGAAATGGGGGAGGAAGAGCTTACACAAGGTGATAGCCAGAGCACCCTCACTTCGTCTTCTCAGCGACAATTGGAGGAGGCGGAGGAGGAGGAGGAGGAGGAGGAGGAGGAGGAAGACACGGTTGTCTCCGCTACAGAGGGTAGCCATGGAACTTTAGTTCCATCTCTTCAGCGTGGGTGGGCAGAAGAGGAGGAAGAGGATGAGGAGATTGAGAGTCATCCTCCTGGTGAGGACAGCGAAATCTTGCCTGTTGGTACTCTGGCACACATGGCTGACTTTATGTTAGGCTGCCTTTCCCGTGACCCACGCGTTACACGCATTTTAGACAACACGGATTACTGGGTGTTCACCCTTCTGGACCCCCGCTACAAAGAGAATTTCTCATCTCTCATTCCTCCGGTGGAGAGGACAAGCAAAATGGTGCAATACCAGAAGGTTCTTGTTGAAAAATTGCTCCAAAATTTTCCATCTGACAACGCTGGCGGCAGAGTACGTGCTACCTTGGCCAACCGAGAAGGGGAGAAAAGGGGAGCACACAGCAGTTCCGAGAAAGGCAGGGCAACACTCTCCAAGGCGTGGGACACCTTCATGACACCCCGCCAGCACCCTCACCCTGATGCGCAGCCTAGTGTCACAAGGAGGGAAAAGTTTTGGAAGATGGTGAAGGAGTACGTAGCAGACCGTGTCAGCGTCCTCAATGATCCCTCTGTGCCTTACAACTACTGGGTGTCCAAGCTGGACACGTGGTATGAACTGGCACTCTATGCCTTGGAGGTGCTGGCCTGCCCTGCCGCCAGCGTTCTGTCTGAGCGGGTATTTAGTGCTGCTGGTGGCATCATAACAGATAAGCGTATCCGCCTTTCCACCGACAATGCTGATAGGTTGACACTTATAAAAATGAACAAGGCCTGGATTTCCCCTGACTTCTCCACTCCACTGGAGGAAAGCCCCGGGGGAACATAAACTCACTTTATATATGTTATTTACAATGATGGGAATACTCTGTATTCCCATTCACCCCTTCCACCCAAAAAACGGGTATATGGTTGACTCTTAATCTTCTCATCCTCCTCCTCCTCTTCCATATGCCCTGGGATATAATTTTTATATAGGGCCAGCTCACCAGCGGGCCCTGTGATATAATTTTTATATAGGGCCAGCTCACCAGCGGGCCCTGTTTGACAATTTTTATATAGGTCAGCTCACCAGCGGGCCTTCTCATATAATGTTTTATTGGGTCAGCTCTCTAGCGGGCCCTCTCATATAATGTTTTATAGCGTCAGCTCACTAGCGGGCCTTCGCATATAATGTTTAGGATGGTCAGCTCTGCAGCAGACCCTCACCCATAATGTTTTAGATGGTCGGCTCAGCGCACGTTTCCCTCTTAATCATGGCCTCAGTTCAATAAAATCAAGGAAATTTTTGGGAGAATTTGCCTCTGTGCACGTTTCCCTCTTAATCATGGCCTCAGTTCTGAAAATCAAGGAAATTTTTGGGAGAATTTGCCTCTGCGCACGTTTCCCTCTTAATCATGGCCTCACTTCCGAAAACCAAGGAAATTTTTGGGAGAATTTGCAGATGATATACAAGTAAATATACAGCAAATATTGTTTGGTAACAATTTTTCGCCTAAAGTCGTTTTTATTTTCCTTTTTGTGTGTTTTATGGTCAGTCTGTAAAAATGGCGTACTACGGGCGAAAGATCGTTCCCAGCAGCGATGTTGGAGTCCAAGATGCATCCAGACATCCTCCCTATGCTGTCCCTGAACCATTTCTGTGGTGTTTCCATCCTTTTCTGCCCTTTTCCTATGGACCAGGCACCCTCCCCTCATCAGAGCAGGGGGTGCCTGGTGTAATGCTCGAGTCCTCCCATTGACTTCAATGGGGCTCGGGTGCTCGGCCGAGCACTCGAGCCTCAGGGGGTGCTCGGTTAGAGCACCCGAACACCCGAGCATTGGGGTGCTCGCTCATCACTACAAGCAAGGCCTCTTTTCTAGTTGGCTCCTCTACTAGTTGGGACATAAAATTATCATTTATCATACTTAGAAAAATATTTCCCTTTGTTGTGCCTGAAGTCATATTGCTCCAGTCAATTTCAGGGTAGTTGAAATCTCCCATTATAATTACCTTTGCTGACCTAGCAGCCTTTTCCATTTGCAGTAAAAGCTGGGCTTCCTCCAACTCCCCAACATTAGGTGGCTTGTAGCAAACCCCCACCAATATCTTTTTATTATGTCTGCCCCCAGTGTGTATTTCAACCCACAAGGCCTCTACCTTTTCATTGGACCCTTCATTTATATCTTCCCTTAAACTAGGTTTTATGGCCTGCTTTACATATAGGCATACCCCTCCTCCCCTTTTATTAACCCTGTCCCTCCTAAAAAGTGAATAACCCTCTAGATTGACTGCCAAGTCATACGTATCATCTAACCAGGTTTCAGACACTCCAAACAGATCATACTGCTCATGTACTGCAATCATTTCTAGTTCCCCCATCTTACCAGCCAGATCCCCCAGATCCCCCACTAATAATGCAGTGATCACACTTAAGCCTAATGCTTTTATCACTGACCTGCATTTTTTTTTTAATTTCACTACTACTGTTCTACATGTATGGTGCTACACACATACCCACATACATGCATAGAAACAACATTCCCCATTACTCTTCCTCCTACCTGCCACTCCCTGCCAGACAGTCCTAGCTAAATTGAATGAGGGTCAGGAGGTAAGACCCATCAGCTGTCTGAGTAGTCACTATGAAATGTCTAATGCATCTCTTTCTAGTTGTGCAGTGTGTACAATCTCATGATATTTTCCCTTTAATCAGATTTTACAATAGAAATTCATGATTTCACGCTATGTATAAATATGCTGCAGAATATCACATACAAATGAGATATAAAAAAACAGCCATAATTCATTATTATACTGTTAATGATGGTGCTCAGCTGAGGAGACTTGAATTAACTTGTTGAATATTATTTCTTTATTTGCTAATATGAGTGTAGTGGAATCAAGAAATTGAGTGGATATCATCTACTGTGTGTTTGATTATTTTTTTCTGCCAAGTGCAGAAGAAAGATAAGTGCACTAATGACATGCATTCATAGAATTGGATGAAAAACCACTGATTTTCATGAGCTACACTTATTAATTTCTTACACTCCCATGTAAAGAATCAGATTTAAATAAATGGCAAAAATATAAATCAGAAAATCGATGCTTTGGATACTCAGAATTTATGAATTAAAAATAGGCAGATGGTTTTAGAAATGTGATCTCTATTTCTTGGAATATGAATTGCAGAATCAAATATGGATGTAATTATTTTCCATTTATATCATGCAAGCTAATAATTTATAATTTCTGAACCCAGTTGTACGAATCTGTGAAATTAAAAACCTACAGTGAAATGTGAAAATGTTGCTCATAACATATTTTATTGTCAATTTGATAACTGCCTTCAAAAGGGAGGTAGTACATATATTTAATGCCAGTTAAAATTAATTCTGCCATTGTGTATGTGTGCATATGCTATGGTAGGAAATAAACTCACTCATTGGTTATTACCTGGAGACTAATGTCAATGAGACACTTAAAGAGCATTGGAGCATAGCATATGTGATGTGCTGCTGTCTCTCTTTCTTAGTTAAAGCACTCCCAGGTGTTTCAATGCTGTATCCTTATAGCTAAGTTTTTCTCATTTCTGTTGCCTTCCTCATCAAATATCTATGGAATTTGGCACACTGCATTGCTGCAGAGAAACAACAGTAGGTGGAGATTTCAATAATAAGCCACTTGTTGGAATGGATAAAAAAGGAAATTGTCCTTGTAAACAATGTAAAGCATGCACACAAAACCTATTGATGCATGCTAAGCAAATTAGTCAATGGTTGGTAACTGTTCATGTGGGGAGAATTCAAAACAAAAGCTACTTGGGAATAGCAAACATGGCTCAAGGGAAGGAATATAAAAAAAAATGAAAAATAACAACTGAAAATAAAATATAAGATAAGTTAAAACTTAATTTAAAGTCACAGTAAACCTCCTTTTGATTTTATGAGCGCATACTATTTAAAGAGAAATTGCCTATATTTATACGTTAAATATTTTAATGTTCCTGACAGTAAATTCACTTTCTGTCAGGGACTGTGAAAGCAGGTATGCTGTACGTAGGGGCTGGAGGCAGGCTTTTTTGATGCAGAAACAGTAGTGTTACATTGTCTCACAATCTCTACTTTCACAATGCTTGACAGAAATTCAGGGAGCTCACTGTAAGGGACATAAACATGTTGAAAAAAAAAAATTAAAGGGAACTACCACCCAATACAATCTTTAGCTTCACTAAGTCCCCATCTGGCGACTAGCTGCTTAGTAGAGCTAATCTCCAGAATAATTACCTTATTTAATAGATTTATGCTCTCTTCCCCAGCTGACAGGCAGGACAGAGCGCGGACATCTTGCCATTGTGATGTGCGTGTGTCTGCGCTGTCAGTCCCAGCCGGGTCTAGTAGGCGTTGCTAGAAGCCATTTGGCTCTGGCTGGAACTGACAGCGCAGGCGTGCGGACGTCACAACAGCAAGATGTCTGTGCTCCGTCCTGCCTGTCAGCCGGGTAAGAGAGCAGAAATCTATTAAATAAGGTAATTATTCTGGCGACTAGCGCTACTAAGCAGCTAGTAGCCAGATGGGGATTTAGTGAAGCTAAAGATTGTGTCGGGTGGTAGTTCCACTTTAAATTTTCTAAGGGAACTAAAATTTAGTTTCTTTTTATGTAGCAAAAGCAGGGGTGTTTCATTGTGGTACCTTGGGTATTGACTATCTTAGTGTATCATGGCTATGTCATACAACTAAAAAGTGGTTTGCAGACAAGTGGAGTTGGAAAGAATCATGATAAAAAGCAACTGTGAGTGCGCTTGGGTGTTTATTAAAGGTTTGAAAAGGTACATTTTTTATACAGTTAAAAAACAAATTCTGTTGTTTTCTTTTATTTTCTATCCTTTTGAGTTTAAGGGGTTGCTTGCAAAGGGACAAAAACAAGATGCAAGGAGAGCTACCCTGTTTCTCTTTAACAACACAAGGATCAGAGAAGAATGAAGGTTAATACTCACATGCAATGTTTAACCCGTTACTGTCACATGCAACCGGTTTAGAAGCAAGCAGGGATTTTGGATGCTAGTTCTCCCAGCAACAGAACTGTACAGATTTGCATAAAATCACCAGATCAGTGGATTACTGTTATCTTAATGTGTAGCACATCCAAAGGAACAGCAGACCAGATAAACAAAGTATAAAATGTATTTAGAAGAATAAAAAATATTAGTTGTGGCAACCCAATTGGGAAATAGATCTGATTAGTCAATGAAAATTCAAATCAACCAGTCAGGATCTCTGGTATAGACACTGTCAATTGAATTAACCCTCTACATCAATACTGAGATATACAATTCGATACAGATTAATCATATACAGATACCACTGCAATTGCTCTCTTCTCACTCTCAAACAAAATATCAAAGGGAATTCAACTGGGTGTGGGTCTTCTTTAAAAACAAGCCCTAGGCTCATGTAGAGCCAGTTCATTGTGGCTTGCAGAGAACTGGAGTTGGAGAAAATACAGATTCGGAAATCAAGGGATTTACTACGCCCACATATTTAAATCTGGTATACTTTACCTTAGAGTGTGCATTAGAAAACAGTGTAATACTAGTGGAATTGTAAAACTACTCACAAGTGATAGCAGGTTAGACAATCTCACACAGTGCACATCTTTTCACTTGGATCAATCGTTCCAGGGGTCATACTGCTGTGCCAATGTGAGCATATTTTCTTTCTTTATAGAATCTAAGATACTGGATCTGGAAAGAAATATTGCAACATTGTGCAACATAGGAAACCTGTAAAGGAGCTTAAAACTCACTGAGCAGGTAGTGTTAGGTTTGTTAGCTATGGGAACTTCCCTCTGAGTGGATGGAGTTCCCAGAGGTTAGCAGAAAACTGTATTAATCTGTATAAACAGGTAGGAACCCCAAAATGCAGAGTGATAGGGAATCATACCTGAGGGCCACAGATGCTACAGTAATAGGCCTAATACAGAGCAGACAAACAGGATGTAAAGTCCAGAAGTAAGCCAGAGCTCAGGGCAGATAGTGTACAAGCATAGTCCAGTAACAAGCCAGTGGCCAGGGCAGGTTGAGTACAAGCAGAGTCCAGTAACAGGCCAGAGATCAGGGCAGGCTGAGTACAAGCAGAGTCCAGTAACAGATCAGAGGTCAGAGCAGGCTGAGTACAAGCAGAGTCCAGTAACAGGCCACATGACAGGGCAGGCTGAGTGCAAGCAGAGTCCAGTAACAAGCCAAGGGTCAAGGTATCTGAGTCAGTCCAGAGGAAAAGAACTCCCATAATGAGTAAGGCAGGATAATGTCCAGAGAGGTCTGGGGGCAATACAGGAGGTCCAGAGGTCAATGCCAAAGAAGAATAATAAGCCAAGGTCAATTATCCGGAAATGCAGGAACAAACGCCATGAATACACACTGGGACTCGAGCTAATAACCGAGCATTGAGTCCCTGTATCACCAGGCTTATGAAGGCAGTGGTAGCACAGGGATGACAACATGATACCCAACATCATCTAATACACAACGCACATCACACATGCGCACAGCCACCGGAAAGACCAGCACCTTATCACAGGTGCTGGCAAGAACAGGAGGATCGTGACAGGTAGTATGTGTGGTTAATGGTGAAGAGGGTGGAGTTGTAAATGAGGAGCGGCAGGTAGGCGACTGTGTAACAGAAAGGAGGGGAGGAAATGGGCAGAGGGAGAGGAAGGCCAGTTCTGAGTTGACTCAGTTCAACAAATCTTCACGAATTTGTGAAGATGTTGATGAGAATAGCTCAAAGTTGGTAATACTGGAGAAAGCTGATTCCTCTAGCAGCCAAGGGAACAGTCCTCCTTCCAGTTTAGATGGGATGCAGAATCGGCAGAAACCAAGGAAGGTGGTGGTAATAGGGAACTCTAGTATTAAGAGGGTAAATAGGTTAATCTTTCACCAAGAATTTGATGAACAGTAACCAAGAATTTGATGAACAGTATGTTGTCTCCCGGATACTTGGGTTCATCTTATTGTTGTAAGGGCAGACAAATTGATGGGGGGGCTAGAAAGGATCTAACTGTCTTGGTACATATTCGTACTAATGACAAAGCTGGAGAAAGATGGAAATCCCTAAAAATGATTTTAGGGATTTAAGGTGAAAGCTCAAGAAAAGTATCTCCCAGGTAGTGTTTCCTGAAATACTACCTGTGCCATACACCAGTGCAGGTAGGCAGAAGGAGCTCAGGGAGCTTAATGCATGGCTTAAGTGTTGCTGTAGACAGGAGGGTTTTGGTTTTTTAGAGTACTGGGATAACTTTTCTCTTGGGTACAATCTATATGGAAGTGATGAATTGTACCTAAATGGTAAGGGAGTCACACTTGCTAGGGGATAGAGTGCTAAGAAGGTTGGAGGAGCTTTTAAACTTGAAAGGGGGTGGAATGGTATAGCTAGTAGAATGGGGTAGATAGGATTTGGGTGCAAGTAAATAATCATTGGGGTGGAGACAGCATGAGCATAAATATAGCCAATAGGGAAGAAATTCAATTAAATGAGGATGTAGATAAAAGGCAAGTAGTGGGTGAAGAAGAAAATACATCAAAATTAATTTCATGTTGGGGAATGCAAGAAGTATGGTAGGTAAATTGCTGGCAGTTAATGAGCATTAGGACTTAATTGATATAACTGAAACTGTAGGGATGATACAATGATTGGGCTGTAAATAGAGGGCTATTCCTTGTTTAAGAGAGAAAGGATTAAAAGACAAGGGGGAGGTGTATGCTTTATTTAAAACCAGATCTAAATCCAATTTTATTGGATGATATTTGTGAGGAAAGTGGCCATAATGTAGAGTCTTTGTGGGTAGAAATTGAGGCTTAACTGTTGCATAAAAGTTAAATAAAAAGGTGTTGGTGGGTATATGCTACAAACCACCAAATATTGATGAGAATGTTGAGGCCCAAGTGTTATTGCAAATGAGGAAAGCTGCACACCTCGGGCATATTATAATTATGGGAGATTTTAATTATCCAGATATCAACTGGAAACATGAGACCTGTCAGAGTGCTAATGGAAAGATGCTTGTGAGCAAGTATAGGGATACCTATATGTCAGAAATGATGGAAGTGCCAACAAGAAATAACAATGTATTCGACCTAGTGATAACAAATAACATAGATATGGTTCCAAAATCAACACAGGTAAACATTTGGGAAACCGTGATCACAGCATGGTTACTTTTGAGATCAGTTTGGCAAATGATGAATGTGTTGTTTTGTTTTGTTAATATCCTATTTATGTTCAGTCCCTCTGTGACAAGTCTAAACATAAGGCTCTCTTATATCAGGGTATACATTAAAAGAAGTTCAAATTACTACATAACTGTTATTATACTTGACTGTTTTGCTTTTTATTGCTGCTTAGTGTCTGTATTATAGAGGAACCAGGAGATGCTGTATTATTTAAGTACCCTGGTGAGCCAAAACTAATAACAATATAGCTTTGTATTCAAATCATCCCATCTATCACTATAACAAACCAGCAAAGTAAATGACCACATACTTTGGGTAACAGTAAAAATCAAAAAAATTGCATGCCATAAATATAATATACATATCTGAACATATCTATTTAGAGAAGGCTGAAGGAAAGGGTCTGGAAGTTTAGTCAGCTGCAAGGCTACTCCCAAATAAGTTTATTAAGAAAAAAAAACATATATCACTGAGAGGGAGACAGGGTAAGAAAGGCCAGCTCTTCAAATATTGGCAGTTTTGGGGACTGGATTCTCTAAAAAGAGGCATATTGTGGAAGTACTTGAAAATGTAAAGTCTGGGTGGGTAGTACAGCTCTGGAAAAGTTTTCTAAACTTAGATTTTGAGGGACGAGGCATGCAATAGATCATGAATAGAAGATGAACTCTCACAATCATGGGAGCACTACAGAAAGAATACTCCAAAATAGATTTATATCATAGATTAGTATAAGATGAGACATGTAATTGCTGGAGTGTAAAGATGGAATATAACATTCCCAGCTGTGTTATTATATATTTGAACTTAAAATGGACCTGTTTCACTTGTTTTACAGAGAATAACAGTCTGTATATATGTTGTAGTAGCTCTTTTGGTGTGAAATAATTTTTGCGAAAATAATTATAGTGTTTTGATGGAACAGTATGGTACTTTATGATAATATCCTACACAGTACAGCTTCCCCACATGTACTGTTTTCCCAGTCTTCTTCCACTGCACACTGTTCACCACAGATTCCTTGCATACACTTTCTGACCACCCCAGCCTTGTTCCCCTGCCCACCTGTAGCCACAGATCACCATATACTCTCTCTGATCTCCAATACTGGCTCCACTGCCCTGATTAGCCATAGGTGCCCCATATACACTGTCCAACCCTCCAGTCTGGTTCTGCTGGTAGTCACAGAGCCCCACATACACTGTCTGACCCCAGACTTGTTTAGGAGATAGTCACAGACCCCAACATACATTATGTTCCCCCCAGCCTGGTTCCACTGGTAGTCACATAGCACCACATACACTGTAAACCCCCAGCATAGTTCCACTGCCCCATGGTAATGACAGCAACCATCTCAGTGTAGGGAGGCAATTTCAAAAGAGAAAATATGTAGGAGTAGTTTTGTGCTTCTGGCGCTTCCTGTGATATGTCAACCAATATTAATGGGGTACCCTGTTTCTTGGGTGAGCAGTCGATAATGAATACAGTAAGACATGCCATACCATTCATTATATTTGAAGGGGTGCAATTGTTTCCTTTAAGATCACCTTCTGGAAGTATTTGTGCACATCAGACTAAGGGTAGAATGGGAAATAATTTCAGACGGTGGGTTGTCTTCCTTCCAAAATGGAGTGACTTTTCTACCTTTTTTCATGCATTTTAGTAAAAGGAGGTCACAATTAAAAAAAAAAAAAGAGACATTGCAGTTGATTAACTTTTGTACTTCTGGAACCCCAACAGCAGTTCAGCTCATAACAAATGGGGTGTCATTTTTGTAAGAGCATTCTCTAATGAATGCAGTAAGAAATTCCATAGTTTTCAAATACATCACCACATATATTAAGGCATGGAAATAAAAAAGAATGAAGTGGACAAATATGTTTGCCTTGGACAGGGCGGAGACAAATAAAACTGGGATAGCAAGCATTTGGAAAACAAATTTACCACTCTGCCTCAAGCAAAAGGTTTTTGACCAATGTGTCCTCCTAGTGGTTCCGTATGGCTGTGTAAGATGGACACTGAATGCCAAAGCCATACAAAAACTTAAAGTTACACAGAGAATTATAGAGTGGTGAATTCTAAACATAACAAAAAAAAGATCAAAAATGTATGCATGGATTCATCAGCAAACAGATGTCTATGACATCACTGAAAGAGCAAATCACCTGAAATGGAAATTGGCAGACCACATAACAAGAAGACCTGACAGTAGATGGAACAAACAAATTTTGGAATGGATTTCACTTGATACTAAATGACCAAGAAGATTATCAAAGACAAGATGAGTAGATGAAATTACCAACTTTGTTGGTACACAGTTAAAAAAAAAACACACAACCCCTACAACCCCCAACCACTCATAAACAAAAATGGGTAACCCCTCAAATATCGGATCACACCCATCTATGCCAAAAATGTTCCTCTTTGTTTAGCTTGCTCCAGCTGTATGGAACTCTATGGGTATTTTGGGGTTGGTCTACTCATCTTCTTATTTCTCGCTATGTAATAGCAAGACACAGAGGAAGTAGATGTAAAGTTAGTCCATTAGTGATCCTCATAAAGACTTAAAAAAGTCCTTTCTCCAACTGGAAGATATATTATGTGCTGATTTGAGGCAGTGGTGGGATATTCTATCACTGCAGCAATATCTGCAACAAAAATTATACCTAGAGGTTTGAGAATTTTTAAAAAATGTTGTTTTAATGATAGTGAGTTTATGACAGAATGGAATAATATTTTAGATCATTGTTCCTATTCTCATGAAACATATAATTCAATATAGAGAATCAAAACTAACATCTATAGAGAAAGAAATTGAAGATATTAATTTAGTCTTAAAACAATTTAGTGGTGTATCGATTTTTAAAGATTTAGATATGGCAGTATAGAAAAAGGTGGACAAGCTTGAACAGGAACTAAAAAACAGGAAATCTGAAAAGATGCAAAGGGATGTCAATGATTATGCCACTAATAGGAAAAAGAAATGGTCTAAGTTTCTTAAAAGGAAACAATCATCTAAAGATACTGCCACTTCTACTATTCCTAGTAGTAAATCACATATACCAGATAACAAAATGGAATCTTCTATAAAGAATTCTGGTTCTACTCAGGCAGTGCATGTTCATAATATCCCACAAAACAGTTCTATCACCTTTGGACTGCCTATAGAGCCAAATGTAATAATTGCCCATAATACATCTATTTCCTGCTCGGCTATTACCTCCCCAAATCCATCCCTACCCCCTCAGGAATTCCTTTGAGGTTTTATGTAATAATATTGAAGATTCACAAACAGTTGATAAAGAACCCCTTGTTACCACTGAGTCCATTTATTTTTTGGAATCGGTTCCGGTAAACAAAGTAAAGGAAAAGGGGAATATAATCATGGGGATGAGAAGGGGAATAAAAAGAGGGTGGAGATGAAATAGAGGTAGAGGAAGAAGAAAACAAACGTCTCAGGGTGTAGATATCCCTCCTGGGTCTAATTTGGGTTCCATTTTCAACCTATCTAGCAGAACAATTAATGCAATGGAAGTTACCATGTTGGAAAAGGGCCTAAAATTTGCCCCTATGAGTAACTCAGACGATTTAGTTTTTTTTCTGGATATGAAACGGTTCACACGGGGATTGTCTCCATACGGATACTTTAAACAAAAAGAAATATCTGCAGTGAACAATTTTGAGAAATTGGTTGATAGTGTTGGTGATGTGAGCCTGAGTGAACCACAGGACTTAGACAGCCTTGATATTCTGGAGTCTCTACTTCAGGAAGGAGGGGATTTTACACCAAAATAATTTACATTACCTGCTGAATCTTCAGAGTCTATTACACATACCCCTTTCAAAAAATGTTCTCAATTTTTTCCATCACAGTGCAAAGGACCATATATAGAGACTTTAAGATGGTCATGAAGGAATATCAAGAAAAATTTAAAAACAAAAAATTAAGCATAAAGGAAAATAATCTAAATGTGGGAGAAAGAGAAGCCCTCGCCACGTTGTCTAAGGATACCTCCATTACTATCAGGGAGGCAGACAAGGGAGGGTCTATTGTTATCCAAAATACAGATTGTTATCTGCAAGAAGCAGTAAGACTTTTGTCAGACTTTAAGTCCTATTGTAAATTGACGTACAATCCAGCTCAGGTTTATCAAGTTCTATTGAGGGAGCTACTGGAAGGGGGTTTTGCTAAGGGAATATTAACTAAGCAGGAACTTGGTTTTCTGTTTATTCAATTCCGAGAGGTAGCCTTTTTCTACCACATCCCCAAGATACATAAGGATGTGCACAGTCCACCAGGTAGGCCCATTATAGCTGGCATTAATTCTTTTACCTCTAACTTGTCGGCTTACGTGGATTTCTTCCTTCAAAAATATGTCATTACATCATCATCCTATATTAGGGATTCACAAGACGTATTGTATAAACTGACGCAAATTGAGTGGAAGGACCACTGTATGTGGGCCGCCCTGGATGTCTCATCCCTGTATACTTGTAATGAACATACACTAGGTCTTCAGGCGGTAAAGTACTTTTTAGAATTGAATACAGAAATAGCCCAAGAACAAACAGAGTTCCTTTTGGAATGTGTGTCTTTCATTTTGTATCATCATTTTTTTTACCTTTCAGGGAGATTACTACCTCCAGACCCAGGCTACAGACATGTGCACCAAATTTGCCCCCTCTTATGCCAACTTATTTATGGGCTTATGGGAAGATCTAGCTGTATGGCCTGTTGGTAGGTGGGGGGCAGTCTGGTGTACTATGGCCGATACATTGAAGACATCCTGATTGTCTGTATTGAGTTCTTGGATCTTCAACTCATGGGGAGCCTGGAGGGAGAGATTCATAGTTCGATTTTTAAAAAGGAGGTTAGTCGAAATCAATACCTTATGGCTAATAGTTGTCATCACCCCAAATGGATAAAAATATACCATTTGGACAATATCATCAACTGCGAAGAAATTGTAGTACTATGGAGGACTTTAAGGAAAAAGGAAAAATACTGAAAGATCAGTTCCTGGAAAGAGGTTATCCTGATTCTTTAGTTAATGCTGCATATGAGAGAGCATCTGGGTTGGACAGGCCAAAACTGATATGTCCATCAAAAACAAATGAAAAATATGTCAATAAAAAGAAAAGCCATTCCAGAGGGAGGCCCCTGGCAGTAATTACTCAGTATAAGCTTTTGCTTCTGTGACTCAACAAATCATTTCTAAATATTGGAATATACTGCTGGAGGGCCCCCTTTTGAAAGGGACTATTGGTCCAAAGAGCAGCATAATTTACAGTAGGGCTAAAACCATATGGGTGATGTGGCCCCAAGCCGCCCTAAAAAATTAAAGATTAGATCAGAATTAGGGATTTTTGGTATGGAAAAACCCAAAGGTAATTACAGATGCCTACATAAAAGATGCCGCAACTGTGAGTATATCCTAAACAGGAAGACAAGTGTTACAAGTCAAAGTAATAGTAAGTCTTTTACTATTAAACATTTGATCACATGTGAGACCGCATTTGTGGTATATTTCATTGAATGTGGATGTGTCATCCGATTACCTGGTTGATCCTGCCGTTTGCTCCCTTCTGCTGTTCTTCCTCCTCTCTTCTGGCCCGCCCGCAGCTTAGCCTCGCCGCTGTGTCGCACTTCCGGGTTTCACCCGTCCTCGCGGATGACGTCACGGCGTGGCGGGGTATTTAAATCCAGCATCCATACACATCAGGTGCACTGTCACAGTGTTCCGTGGGGCACTCTAGCCGGTCCTCAGCATTGGAGCCGCTTCAGCTCTAGCCTTCTGTTAGGGCTAGGTCCTTTGTTCTAGATAACCTGCCTGTCCAGTCTGTTCCACTAATCCCTTGGGTCCTCTGTTCTCACTTAGCCTGCATGTCCAGTCTGTCTCACTCATCCCTACTTAACCCAGTGAATAACTCTAGGCTTTCTTCTGACCACCCCTTCAGTTGATCCAGTGTATGACCCAGGCTATTCACCAACTATCCCACCAGTTGATCCAGTATATGACCACGGCGATATTACTGTCCATCCATTGCTATTTGTTCGATAGTTCATCGCTACGGTGCTTCTTCAGGAGAGTTTCGCCGACGTTCCCCAGCCGCGCACTATAGTCGCCGCTACCCAGCCTTCGCTCTCCCCTGCAGGGGAGCTTACGCTGTCCGTAGGAGGCCTGACCAGGATCTTCTCTCATCACCTACCTACTGGCAACCAACGAAACCGAGCAACGCCCGCAAGCGTCGCTCCCCAGCACTCCCTTCCCTGCAGGCCTCCGCCTGCATTGATGACAGGATGTGGCGCCCAATATGTAGGGTGTACCACAAGAAGCCTAAGGAAAAGGGCAGGCAAATATAGACGCCGCATTCAAAATAAAAATAAAGATAATTTGGTGCCTAAACAATTTGGTTTATGTAGGTTGGGAGGACTTTCCAATTTTAAGAGCTTTGGAATTGAACATGTTCCTTCTACTTCGCATAATAGGTGTAGTCAGTTATGTAAAAAAAGAGGCATTTTGGATTTATCAGCTCAAAACATTGGCTCCTAGTGGACTTAATGAAGAACTAGAGGTGAGCAACTTTTTATAGGTTACACATATACTGTTTAATTATGATCAGGACAAGATTGCTCTTCCTCTGGTTATCATTAATTCCTAACTTCTGTTTCTGTTTTTATTTACTTTCTTTTTTTGTCACCTCTAAACTAATCTATATTCTATGAATATATATGTTTTATGTGTTTTTACCATCATGGCAAGAACATCTGTAACTATGTTTTATTTTTAGCTCCCATTGGATGTAGACAGATAAACTCCAAGCAAACTGTCCAATAGATTTACAACTGAGTGCTCAAGCCACGTGATCTTGAAAACGACGCTTGGATAGCAAATATGGAACTTGTCTATGATAAAATCATTCTAAAATGAGGCCTGGATAACACTCCCAGACAGGAAGCACAGGGCACGCTGATTGCAATGGAAGCAGATGGTACGTGTTCTCTTAATGTCATGGTATGTAATTAATGTTATTATAAATAAGTGTTTGTACATGTATTTTATATCCCCTTACGAAGTAGGAAGCCGTTTGTGAAACGCGTAGGGAAGAGGTATTATACCGATTTTATATAATAAAGCACTTTTTATTTTGTGTACTGCTGAGTTGTTCTGTTGGTGGAATTTTGGCAACGGACCTTGATATTATTATTGGTGAGCAGATATTTGGCTATTCTGGTGGGGCATTGGAACTTTATGGTATTATCCTTAGAGGGTGGTTTCTTCCTCCCCGTCTGTTTCTATATTCAGTTTAGAACGAGGCGATGAGTAAGAGGAATTCTGAGCATCTCACTACTAATGAAGACGCTTTAGCGGAGAAAGTGGAGATTGGAGTTGAAAAAGGCTATATCTTAGTTATATTTTGTAAGTACGGACACTCTATTATTTAAGACTGTGTGATGCGGATGCTTTTCTCAGATTTTCTGCTCACTTGTTCTCTTTGTTAGTCCATTTTCCTGCACATGCTATAAGGCTGGCATTCTGCACTTGCATGAAAGTCTTAACAATGGCAGAGTGTGTAAGCCAGTATGCACAGAAATGATCATGCACTCCCTTGCATACCCCCAAGTGCATGCTAGGAATAATATGCCGGTGTATTAGCACTAAAAATGAGCTACACTGGAAGATACATTCATCACACAATATTGATACAGGTTGAATAAATCCATAAAACCTGCAGAGAACATTTTATTCTGGGACACACCAGCTGAAATTGTATAAATAAGTAAAAACTAATACTGCCAATATTATATAAATTATGGCATTATCTCTGTCCTAGAATCTTATGAAAATGCAAAATTTATAACCGAGTTTTTTAACATTAGTCACAAAAAAAAGGGAAATATATTAACCAGTGTAGAATGTCATGTGCAATTACAGAGTGGAAGAAATTTCCAGGAACTGTATTTTCAGGAAATCAGTACAATACATGTGACATCCAGTGGGGGGATGTTAGGGCATACAGATTAAGAACAGCAAGGGTAATGGATTTTTAAGTTATATGCTTAACTGTTTGAGTGCCAGAGGGGTATGCAATGCAATGTTTTGCAATGTGTTGCATACATCATGGCATTCAAAGGGTTAATTAAAGAAATGGCATATTGTTGTTGCAGAGTTGTAGCAAATGTATTGCTACCATTTGGGTGGAGGATCAAAGAGCAAAGGGGTTTTGTGCACAATATTAAAAAGGAACAATCTGCACAATGGGGAAATCTATAACATCCCATTAATTTAAATGGGGTTTGAACCCTTTGAATGCTAGAGAAGTCTCCAACACATTGCTTTTTGTGTCAAATCACTGTGGATGTGTGGAATTTGTATTTGTTCATTCTGGTTCATTTGGTTTGCTCTGTCATTGCACTTTTTTTTTAGTATTTCTGCTACAGTAATAGGTCGTGTTCTCAGGATATCCCTCCTTGATAGCAGACAGATAATCAGTGAATCAGTCATTGTAATCAATCTATCTGTGCATAAACATTTGGGGAGCTCTACCTGACATATCAATAGTGTTCAAATAGTTGCATATATATGTGTATATTTAGGAGACTACGGGCTTGATCCAAATGTTGGAGTTAAAACCAACGTGAAGAAAAAAACTGCCTTTGCGAGTTAACCAAGACTGGGTAACGTGAGATTCAAATCTTTCTTACCCAGAAAGGCTAACGAGCGATGACCAACAAAATACACATTCACCTTAAACCTGCGTTGCATAGAAAATCTTACCTGAAAACACACAATAAAAACATTACCTAGCACCACAGCCAATCACAGCACCCCAAAGTATGAAGTTCAGTCAGATTTCTGGAGGTAAATGTTGCAATTTAACTCCTGTTTTGTTTTCCGCTACGGTGGTTTTCTACTCTGAGTTGTGTGCTAACAAAGTAGGTGTTAGATTTTAGTCGGACAATGTTGCAATTTAACTCCTGTTTTGTTGCAATTTAACTCCTGTTTTGTATTCCTCTACAGTGGTTTTTACTCTGAGTTTTGTAGTGTACGGCCAAAAAAATGGGTGTTAGATTTCTGGAGGTAAATGTTGCAGTTTAACTCATGTTATCCGTAACTCCAACATTTGAATGGCTCTGAGGTTAGCTTTTACATTGTCCTCAATTGGAGATATTTTGATCTTTTGGCGACGAGCGCCGTGTTTTCAAAACTGCCATTATTTCTTACTTGTGGGAACATTTGCATTGTATACTTGACTTAAAAAACCACCGTCGGCAGTTTTTTTCTGCCGATGCCAACATTTGGATCGAGCCCTACATGTGCAGGAAGTAAACAAAAGAGAAAGTTTGTCCATCAGATGCCAACTTTTAAAAACTTCTTTTACTTACTATAGATTACAGACAGTGATATTTAGAAACATGTTTCTGTCCAAAAGCATGTGTAGCTTGCCCGCAGCATTAACACATTCAGGTGGAATGAATTTTTAAATTACCTGATTCCACATCTGAGGGGATGTGGCTTAGTTTGTGTAAAATGGGTGAAAGGGGGATTCTTATCATTCAATTGCTGATGAACTATGAAGCGTACACACTTATAATAAAGTTCTTCATATTACAAAACCTTACAGAATGATCCAAGCTTTAATTATTAGGAAACATTACTATCCCTTTAAAAAATCTTACAGCAACATAAGACTTGAAAAAATTGATAGCAGGCTGAGTAATTTTACCAACTATACCAACCACCTGCTTGTGCACCTCTGGCACAGCAGTTCTTGAAAAATTACTGTGACTTGAGATTTGCCAGTGGGGTGCAACACATGCCATCAGTTCTTTAAACCTTTGTTTTCTACAAAAGAATACTGCAGAATATCAGCAGCCAACAAATTGGCATGTATGACATTGCACAGGCATCATTTTGAATTATATTTGTGCATTAATTTACTTCTTTCTAAGAACTCCATAAATGTGAGTTAGCAGCTCATAGAAGAACTTTGTCATTTTATTGTTTCAACAATTTGACTTGTAGTATGGAGGTGGTGCCATCCTTCACATTGATTTGCATTTGTACTACAAGATCAGTAGGAGATATGCATGTTATTGTTATAGAAGAAAATGTTGTCCCACTAACTACCACTTCGTGCCCATAACCCTTGTGTAATTGAAGGATTGCTTCTTTTGTTGCTTGTTATGGAACTTCTGATGTTCTCCTGGTGTGTCGCCCAATCAGGCCTGTGGTTGTGCTTCAAGTGGCATGTCAAGGAGGATGTACTTAGATGGGACCTTGCTTTGCCCCTGTTCACATTTTGTTGTTGTTTTTTACAAAGACAAGAGATAGCAACATGTTCGGTTTTGGATTGTGGGAGTAGTGTCTCCATATTGGAGATTTAATTGCATAAGGGATTACTGAGAGACTATTACTAGTACTACTGGGGTTAGATGTTGCAATAGTACTAGCGGTAGGGATCTATCATGCTGCACTTAGAACAGCAGTAGAAGCACTCGTAACCAGGAATGTGGATGTTGACTCATATTGCTGCTCAGCCAATAATAGTGACTGTGACTGAATGGTAGTTGGACTTTGAAGAGGTGACACTGATGATGACTAAAATGAGTTGGTGAACATATTTATTTTATGTCCATAAAGTATCCTTTTGAAGCTTCTCTTAGAAAGCCCTATAGACATAAGGCTGCATGGACATTTCAACTTGTTGATAACTCCAATACTATCACACGACAAAAATTGTTCAATAGAGTAATCAATATTATTTTTGTCATTTATAAAAAGAAAAAAATAATTTCTTTGGACAGTTGTCACTTGTGGTACGTCAACCATATCTGTGCCAACCTATCAGTGGTGATAGATATACATTTTTATTTTCATACTTTTTTATTTCTATTCTTATAATAAGTTCTCAGTACTGTTGGAGCGAATAGATTTTTTTTAATTCATATTCTTCCTACATATGATCTCTATGGATCTTGAAACAATTCTCCTTAATACTTTATCTTCCAAAACTATTGGACAGTATTGATCAAGAATATTCCTGATTTTATATATCTAATTAGAGAATGTGGGACTAAGTAATAATCCAAATATACAACAGTATTGTTAACTATATTAATCTTACATTTTTCCTTATTTCTATTTTTATATACCCTTATGTTCTCATTGTTACATCTAAAACTTTCATTTTAATTTCCATTTTTATTTTCATCCTTATTTATATTTTATTTATATTTTTATTGTTATTTAATTATTTTCTTTTCACAATGTTTTCTTGAGATCTTACATGTCCAAAGGCCATGAGGCTTACATAGGAAATCTTATCTCCTGACAAAAAAAGTCTATAAGATCACTCATATTGTAATTAGAATTGAAACCAGTATCCAGCCACTCTACATCATTTTGTACTTCTACCAATGTGGACCTATGTAAATGTAGAACATCAACAAAAGTCCTAACAAACCTTTTTCTGATCATATGCCTGATCAAGAAACCTCCTGATCAAACATTTTACCTGTTCCTAATAATACTAGAGTTTCAAACAGTTCCTTCAACTGTAATAAACTGTCCTTTAGGGACATTATCTAACCAAATTATTTGATGCCAACAGATTTAAAATGTGTTTTGGTCAGGAACCTATTATTCTCTACAATCAAACAAAGGTCCAAAAATTGTATATCTTTCTGGCTGAATTCCTATGTAAACTTAAGACCTTTATCATTTACATTCAGAAGCATAAATTCCTGGCGTAGCTTTTCTCTTCCAAGCTGTATCAAGATAATATCATCTATATATCTTGGTTAGATCTTGATATTGGGGTGAAACAGTTGATGAGCAACACCTCGTCATCCTCCCAGGCTACCAAAAATAAATTTAAGAAACTGGAGGTGAATAATAATAATAATTAGTACTAAAAATGAATGAAATGCTAATCAAGATAAATCTGAAATGAGAAAACTTAGGAGACCATGTTTCTCAAAATATTTCTCTATATCTCTAATACCATCACATTGTTTGCTATTGGTATAAAGTACAACAAAGTCCCCAGTGACCAACAAATCAACCAAAGAGATTTGGTTTAAAGAACCTATACCATTTTTGCTATATCCTCATATGGTAATATTTGCTTTATTTTAAACAATCTGTCCACCAACACTGCTGCTGGATTGTATCCTAGATCATTAACTATATAACCTGCAGCACTGAAAGCTAGAATCTGATTCCTCCCCACTGCTGTCATATTCTAGGATTTTTGAAGTCTCCAAAAAGTTTCTTTTTACTTTTCCCCTTTGAGGGA
Organism: Rhinophrynus dorsalis; assembly: GCA_037306005.1. NCBI lineage: Eukaryota > Metazoa > Chordata > Amphibia > Anura > Rhinophrynidae > Rhinophrynus > Rhinophrynus dorsalis. Next base: position 73,504,851 of record CM074719.1, on the reverse strand, counting down.
TTTATAGAATATTTACTGTTGGATTGCAGCTGGGTGTTACTGTTACTATATGATGCAATAGTTGGTCCCACTGTTAAATCTTGCTCCAATATGCCAGCAACACTAGAAGGTGACTAGTTAACATCTTTAGTGTTGTTAAAAAGTTTAGTACTACTACTGGTGGTGGTGGAACTTTTCATGTTGCTTTTACATAGAGCCTCCCTGAAGCCTTCCTGCAACTGCCATTATCCTGGGAAAGTCATGTCATCTCACCCTACCTGTACTGTGGTATATGATGTCTGAATATGCTCTGTTGATCATATGTTTTATTTAACTTAATTTTGTGATTATGGACTTTTTTAGAGGGAGAAGTGGTTTGCTTTGATCAGATTTGTTGACTGCAAATTTCCAAAGAGATCAATCTGTTGTGCTTTATGACAAGGGAGACTAAGTTGAAGTCTTCCACATATTGATGGATTGAAATGTGCATCATTCTCAGATGATGGTAGCTATAGATCATCAACATCTGAAAGACCTCAGTTTGCCCACCCCTTTACAAATACAGGGAACAGACCAATTTGGTAAAGTACAATATTACTAAGGGGGCCTAGGCCAAGAGAAACACACTTAAGCTAAAAAGCCCCCTTTGATTTTCTCTGCATGGTGGTGGTGGGAGTGGCCTGAAAATTTAAGTGTTTGGGTGTTGCCATGGATACATGACATCGGAGCTTCACTTGTGAAAATTGTTTAGTGGGATAACAGTCGCTAGACTCGGATACAGTAAAGCTGCTATACTAGCCCATGTAGTATGCCCATGTAGAGCAGCACAAAAGTAGAGTGACCCAAATGAAGCTAAACTGACACATACTGCAATTATGTAAGGTACTTTACTCCCATACTGTCTTCCACTTTGAAGAAACCTGGAATGACCAAGAAAATATAAGACACATGGAGACATAGAGACACAAACAACACCAGTCACTTTGTGCGTCAGCTTTTTGAAGACAAGAGGCCACCCTTGTCAAAATCTTAATAACCCATCATAATGGGTTTAGAATAAAATATCAGTTTCACAAGTGCATCTGGTCGAATGAACCAGTGGATAGTTCTTGCATTTAAAATGGTGACTGTGCAATGGTTATTTATAAAATTATATGGGGTTCACTCAGACTTGTTTGTACTCAGCTTAAAGGGACAGTATTTTTTTTTTATTTAAAAAACATGTTATACAGCTTTCCCTGACGAGTAACACAAGCTTTTTTTATACTAAACTACAATTTCGTATTGTGGTCACCAGGTAGTACTGTTCCTATTACTTATTATATATGACTCAAGCTCTCACACAAACAGAGTTAGAAAAAAATGCCCTTTGGACACAGACAGAATTGATACTTGCAGTTATATTTAAATATATATATATATATATATATATATATATATATTGCTGTAATACATTTTGAATAAAAAAGGTCTCCCAGTAGGTTCATAAACCTACATATTTAATAACCTTTTAAAGGAGAATAAAATTAAAATGTTTTAAATAAATGAATGCCAGAGAAATGTCCAATGCATTGTGCTGCAATGCGTTGGATACCTCTCTGGCAATCAGTGGGTTAAAATGTTTGGCATTGTCCTACAATCAATTCTGTTGTCCCTGCAGTTAGTGAAGAGTGATGACTGTTCTGCACACTTCAGGGGATCGTATTATCAGCTGACATTAGCAGGAGATCTGTCCTATCACTGCATAGACAGCAGTCCTCACTGTGGGAACACAGCAAATATGCCACTGAGGCTGATGTGTTAAGGAGAAATGGACCAATTATGTAAAACCATCTTCACCATAGGTGACAAGTAAAAAACCTCTAATCTTTGAATGCTATATGGTTATTCACAGTACACTGGAAGCCTCTTTATAATACAGTGGGTTAAAAGTCCTATGTAATTCCCTTTGGATTTTAGGAAGCATAATTTCTCCCCTATGCTGCAGATAGCTTTCCCCAGAATTGCTCATTTGCCTTTATGCATTGTGTATAAAACAATGTAGAGCAATTCCAGTGCAAACCAGGGCACCAGAGGGTGCTGTGCCTAGGGCTGCTTGAGATTTAAATCCATGCATGAAACTGTATATCAAGTTTACCTTGTCTTGAATGCATGGCATATTATTTCTGTCAGTGCAGTGTCTGACTGTCACTCAGTCTCAATCAAGTTTCAGAGATGGGTCACTTAAAGTTAGATCACCTGGCTGTCTGCCTGCCACTGTCACCTATCAACTAAAAAGTTTGTGTTATTTTTTTACTCTCACATCCACACTCCTGTACCCCATCTGTCCACAGAATAACTGGCTACCCCCAATAGTCCTAAATCAAACAATGCAAGATCCCTTTCTTTGCCTGTCTGGCTGTACACTAGCTAGTGCAAAATTCCAGCAGCTTTCTCATGCTGTCCTAAGCACAGAATGACAACATATGGTAAATTTATACTCTTTTTTATACCAGTCAGCTACCACCATGCAACTACATTTGGAAACTCTTCACATGGGGGAGGGGGATTAATATTTTTATCATTTATTGCAGTGCAAGGAAAAGTGTGGCAAAACTGTACAATTCACAGGAATGACTGAGGAAGGCAGGAAGTGCTGTTTTTTTCCATGTTTCACTTATGTGGAAAAAACTTTTGCCCATTCCCACACGCTGGTTACGGCTACAAAAACATCCATCCAAAGAGGTGCAGTTCTAGAACATATCAGCTGCTATATAGGAGACAGCTCAAAATTCCACAAATTTCCATTGATTTAAATGGGACCTTTAATCATTTGAATACTAGAGAGGTTGCCAGCAAATCTGAATGTAATGCACTGGAGATAGCTCTTGGTTTGCCACAAATTTCCCCTCTTTAGCCTCCTGCATAAGGTCTAATTCTTTATTTCTGTGCAAACAAAATTCCCAAAATATGTATTGATTTTAATAAAACCTTTTAACCTCTTGAATGCTAGAGTCTACTATTCATTGCCTCATAGCTGGTGGCCTCTATAGCATTTAATGGGTGAAAAGTCCCATTGAAATTATGGGGAAGTTTTAGATGTCCCCTAAGGTGGAGTTGATTTGATTCAGAATTGCACCATTTTGTTTTCATACTAAGGCCCATTGACTGATCTACCTGTACACATGTGAGGGAGTCCTGACAACATGCACAGTTGATATGAACCAAGGATTGGAATTGGGAAGCACTGTCCTAGAGGCATAATTCTCTTCCCCTATTTGGATGCAAGAAAAGTCTTCAACATATTGTGAGGTGATCCATAGGCGATCTCCGTAAAATCCAGGTGGGTTAAATACCTGCTTTGAAGAATGATGTGTTATTCTTTATTTATTAATTTGAGGCTTTTGAGTATTTATTTATAAATCAAAATGTCTTATCTCACCTGCCTTCCTCTCATGCATTGCCTAAAAATAATGAAAACGAGTTACTTTGTAATCTTCATTCCTGCTTAGATTTTAAAGTATCAGCAAACTCTGCTAATCAATAACACAGTGCATAATCATATGCTTGTAGCTGGTATTTTGCAGAACATTCAGTGACAGTGAGAGACAGAAAAAATGGGAAGCTGTATTCTCAGATATAAAAAGCAGAGATGGTTTGTGATTTACTGACACTAATTACCTGTGAAGTCAACTCCACAGGAAATAATTCTGAATTTTGTTACATGCCTCAACATATTTGGATTAGGCAGAATTAAAAGAAAAATGTAATTAAAGGAAAACTGTCAGACAAAAATCAAAATAGCTTATCTACTATTAATGATGTAACTATCTTTGTGCTGTCATTCAAAATATTTTACCAATATTTTTTTAATAGTCTGCAAGACTTCATTTTCTGTGTTGTTTTAGCCTTTTCAACCTTTGCAGCTTCACTGTATAATACATACTGATCTTACATATATAAATGGGGTGAAAACCTGTTGTAATTAAATAGCATTCTTCAAGACAGTCTTAAACACAGTCACATACTAATGTGTTTATGCATTGAAACATAGAATATTATGGCATTTGATGGAATTTGCCCATTTGCATACTATTAAAACCTTAAAGGGATAGTAATGTTTCATAATAAAAGCAGCTCTAATTAATCATCATAGTATTTTGGAGAGTGTTTCAATTCTGTCAGAGTTGTAGTTCAAGAGTAATTCAATGACAAAGTATCCCACTCCCGCCACTTTTACTGATGTAACACTGTTCAGCCAGATCAGAAGGGAGTTGCCCAGGTAGACTGCATAGAGGGATAATCTTCAATTAAGATAAGGGAAAAAACAGAAATACTTGTCAAGGGGGCAGGGCTTTCATTGTTCTCAAAGGAAGAAGATTGTCCCCTTCTGTTATCTGTCTGGTCTATGGACTGGATTGCACATCTGAGAAGAGATGGCTTACACTAGGTAACGGGGGCAGGAGGGGAACTTTGCTTGTGAATATTTCTCAAACCATAAAGGTTTGAGAGATAAGACTTATATCGTTCTTCATGTTTTTTTTAATGCCTACAAAATAAAATAAAGATAAAACAAAGTATTACTTTCCTTTTAACCTTGTTTGGTCCTTGGTCTTTTGCCTATCTCATGGATGCTTAAATTCTGTAACTGTGTTAACATCTACCACTTCTGCTGGCAGGCTTTTCCACTTATCTACTACCCTCTCAGTGAAGTAAAACTTTATTACATTACGTGTAAACCTGTATCCCTCTAGTTTTAGACTATGGTCTCTTTTACTAACATTTTTACTCCTTTCAAATGTACTTCCCTCCTGCACTTTGTTGAATCCCTTCATGTATTGGAATGTTTTTATCATATCCCTTCTCTCTCTTCTCTCCTCCAAGCTAAACATATTCAGATCATTTAGTTTATCCTGATATTTATTTTCCTGTAAAACAGTCACCATTTTAGTAGCCCTTCTATGAATTTTCTCTAGAATATCTATATCCTTCTGGAGATGGGGTCTCCAGTACTGTACACAATACTCTACGTGAGGTCTAACTAGAGATCTGTAGAGTGGCATGACCACTTCTCTTTTTCTGCTACTAATGCCCCTAGCTATACAACCCAGTACCCTGCTTGCATTCCCCACCACTTTGTTACATTGCTGCCTACCTTTAAGTCATTATAAATAATTGCTCCCAAATCCCTTTCCTTTGTTGTCTCTGACAGCACAGTACCCTTAATAGTATATTTTTCATTTGCATTTTTAAGTCCCAAGTGCATTATTTTACATTTATCAACATTAACCCTTTGGGTGCCAGAGGGGTGTGAAATGCATTGTGTACCCCTCTGGCATTCAAAGGGTTAAACTGCAGCTGCCATACTCTTGTTCATTCTTCTGATTTACCTAAATCATTTGTCATTTGGCTTATTCCACCAGTCGTGTCTACCCTGTTGCAAATCTTTGTATCATATGCAAAAAATATCTTACCTTAAAGACCTTTTTCAATATCACTAATAAGAATATTAAAAAGAATGGGATGCAGTACAGATCCCTGAGGTACCCCACTAGTAACACTCCCTTTGTTGGAGCCGTCTGTCTCCTGTCACTCAGCCATTGCCTTATCCATTTAACTATTTTTTACATCCAGACCCAAACACTGTAATTTATTAATGAGTCTTCTATGAGGGACAGTTTCAAATGCTTTACTGAAATCTAGATAAGCTATATCTACTGCTCCCCCTTGGTATATTATTTTAGTTACCCAGTCAAAAAAATCTATGAGGTTAATCTGATAAGATCTCCCTGCTGTAAACCCATGCTGTTTGGTATCTTTCAACTGCAAGCCATTTAAATTCAGGTTTTTAATAATTCTTTCCTTTAACAGTTTGCATTAATTTTTCCCACTACTAATGTAAGACTTACTGGTCTGTAGTTACCAGACTCTTCCCAGCTACCTGTTTTGTGAAGTGGCACTACATTTGCTGGCTTTTAATCTTCTGGAACTACTCCTGTCGATAGTGACTGATTGAATAATTCTGTTAAAGGTTTTGCCAAAACTCTCTTAAGTTCTTTTAATAACTTTGGATGTATCCCATCTGGCCACATTGATTGATCTGTTTTTACCTTAGAGAGGTTAAGTAAACATGCATGCTTCCCAAATCTTGCTATTTCTTAATCTATAATCAAAGATGAAGTAAAAATGTGTATGCATTAACACACACATGTATTAATAATAACCAATTTTGAAAGAAAAGTTGCCCCACTTTAAAATTTGGGTCTACATTAGTGATGAGCGAGCATGCTCGGCCGAAGCTCGGTTCGGCTCGAGCATCGCTCTGCTCGGAACATGGCGGTACTCGTACGAGTACCGCATGTGCTCACCCGCCATGTTCGGGTCTCCTCCCCGCACGTTTCGCGGCTGCTGCGCAGCCAATAAACGTGCAGGGAGGCTCTGACATCAGTGTAATGCCAGCAGCCATGTTGGCTGCTGGCATTACACTGATTGGCTGGCCAGAACCCGTGATCGGGTGCTGTATAGCACCTGACCAGCGAGTTCGGCTCAGTCTTAGCCAGGGAGAGATGAGGATAGGAAGGGAAAGTCAGTGTAGGGAGAAGAAAAGCGATTTTGAAAAAAAAAAAAGACCCAAAAGTCCTTTTTAGGACTACTGTGTGTGGGGGCAGCAGTTTATTTTGTTTGGGGGGGCAGAGATTTAAAAAAAAAAACATCACATATTCCGTTCACTGTGCCTAGCCGCAGATTAGCAGCACATTCTGTTTAGTGTGCAAAGTTGCAGAATAGCAGCACATTCTGTTTAGTGTGCAAAGTTGCAGATTAGCAGCACATTCTTTTTAGTGTGCAAAGTTGCAGATTAGCAGCACATTCTGTTTAGTGTGCAAAGTTGCAGATTAGCAGCACATTCTGTTCAGTGTGCAAAGTTGCAGATTAGCAGCACATTCTTTTTAGTGTGCAAAGTTTCAGATTAGCAGCACATTCTGTTTAGTGTGCAAAGTTTCAGATTAGCAGAACATTCTGTTTAGTGTGCAAAGTGTAAAATATCAAAGTCACATATTCCATTCACTGTGCCGAGCCGCAGATAAGCAGCACATTCTGTTTAGTGTGCAAAGTTTCAGATTAGCAGAACATTCTGTTTAGTGTTCAAAGTGTAAAATATCAAAGTCACATATTCCATTCACTGTCTAACCGCAGAATAGCAGCACATTCTGTTTAGTGTGCAAAGTTGCAGATTAGCAGCACATTCTTTTTAGTGTGCAAAGTTGCAGATTAGCAGCACATTCTGTTTAGTGTGCAAAGTTGCAGATTAGCAGCACATTCTGTTCAGTGTGCAAAGTTGCAGATTAGCAGCACATTCTTTTTAGTGTGCAAAGTTTCAGATTAGCAGCACATTCTGTTTAGTGTGCAAAGTTTCAGATTAGCAGAACATTCTGTTTAGTGTGCAAAGTGTAAAATATCAAAGTCACATATTCCATTCACTGTGCCGAGCCGCAGATAAGCAGCACATTCTGTTTAGTGTGCAAAGTTTCAGATTAGCAGAACATTCTGTTTAGTGTGCAAAGTGTAAAATATCAAAGTCACATATTCCATTCACTGTGTCTAACCGCAGATAAGAAGCACATTCTGTTTAGTGTGCAAAGTTTCAGATTAGCAGAACATTCTGTTTACTGTGCAAAGTGTAAAATATTAAAATGTCACATATTCCATTCACTGTGTCTAACCGCAGATAAGAAGCACATTCTGTTTAGTGTGCAAAGTTTCAGATTAGCAGAACATTCTGTTTAGTGTGCAAAGTGTAAAATATCAAAGTCACATATTCCATTCACTGTGTCTAACCGCAGATAAGAAGCACATTCTGTTTAGTGTGCAAAGTTTCAGATTAGCAGAACATTCTGTTTACTGTGCAAAGTGTAAAATATCAAAGTCACATATTCCATTCACTGTGTCTAGCCGCAGATAAGCAGCACATTCTGTTTAGTGTGCAAAGTTGCAGATTAGGAGAACATTCTGTTTAGTGTGCAAAGTGTAAAATATCAAAGTCACATATTCCATTCACTGTGTCTAACCGCAGATAAGAAGCACATTCTGTTTAGTGTGCAAAGTTTCAGATTAGCAGAACATTCTGTTTAGTGTGCAAAGTGTAAAATATCAAAGTCACATATTCCATTCACTGTGTGTAACCGCAGATAAGCAGCACATTCTGTTTAGTGTGCAAAGTTGCAGATTAGGAGAACATTCTGTTTAGTGTGCAAAGTGTAAAATATAAAAGTCACATATTCCATTCACTGTGCCGAGCCGCAGATAACAAGCACATTCTGTTTAGTGTGCAAAGTTTCAGATTAGCAGAACATTCTGTTTAGTGTGCAAAGTGTAAAATATCAAAGTCACATATTCCATTCACTGTGTCTAACCGCAGATAAGAAGCACATTCTGTTTAGTGTGCAAAGTTTCAGATTAGCAGAACATTCTGTTTACTGTGCAAAGTGTAAAATATCAAAGTCACATATTCCATTCACTGTGTCTAACCGCAGACAAGAAGCACATTCTGTTTAGTGTGGAAAGTTTCAGATTAGCAGAACATTCTGTTTAGTGTGCAAAGTGTAAAATATCAAAGTCACATATTCCATTCACTGTGTCTAACCGCAGATAAGAAGCACATTCTGTTTAGTGTGCAAAGTTTTAGATTAGCAGAACATTCTGTTTACTGTGCAAAGTGTAAAATATCAAAGTCACATATTCCATTCACTGTGTCTAACCGCAGATAAGAAGCACATTCTGTTTAGTGTGCAAAGTTTCAGATTAGCAGAACATTCTGTTTACTGTGCAAAGTGTAAAATATAAAAGTCACATATTCCATTCACTGTGTCTAACCGCAGATAAGAAGCACATTCTGTTTAGTGTGCAAAGTTTCAGATTAGCAGAACATTCTGTTTACTGTGCAAAGTGTAAAATATCAAAGTCACATATTCCATTCACTGTGTCTAACCGCAGATAAGAAGCACATTCTGTTTAGTGTGCAAAGTTTCAGATTAGCAGAACATTCTGTTTACTGTGCAAAGTGTAAAATATCAAAGTCACATATTCCATTCACTGTGTCTAGCCGCAGATAAGCAGCACATTCTGTTTAGTGTGCAAAGTTGCAGATTAGGAGAACATTCTGTTTAGTGTGCAAAGTGTAAAATATCAAAGTCACATATTCCATTCACTGTGTCTAACCGCAGATAAGAAGCACATTCTGTTTAGTGTGCAAAGTTTCAGATTAGCAGAACATTCTGTTTAGTGTGCAAAGTGTAAAATATCAAAGTCACATATTCCATTCACTGTGTGTAACCGCAGATAAGCAGCACATTCTGTTTAGTGTGCAAAGTTGCAGATTAGGAGAACATTCTGTTTAGTGTGCAAAGTGTAAAATATAAAAGTCACATATTCCATTCACTGTGCCGAGCCGCAGATAACAAGCACATTCTGTTTAGTGTGCAAAGTTTCAGATTAGCAGAACATTCTGTTTAGTGTGCAAAGTGTAAAATATCAAAGTCACATATTCCATTCACTGTGCCGAGCCGCAGATAAGCAGCACATTCTGTTTAGTGTGCAAAGTTTCAGATTAGCAGAACATTCTGTTTACTGTGCAAAGTGTAAAATATCAAAGTCACATATTCCATTCACTGTGTCTAACCGCAGATAAGAAGCACATTCTGTTTAGTGTGCAAAGTTTCAGATTAGCAGAACATTCTGTTTACTGTGCAAAGTGTAAAATATCAAAGTCACATATTCCATTCACTGTGTCTAACCGCAGATAAGAAGCACATTCTGTTTAGTGTGCAAAGTTTCAGATTAGCAGAACATTCTGTTTAGTGTGCAAAGTGTAAAATATCAAAGTCACATATTCCATTCACTGTGTCTAACCGCAGATAAGAAGCACATTCTGTTTAGTGTGCAAAGTTTCAGATTAGCAGAACATTCTGTTTACTGTGCAAAGTGTAAAATATCAAAGTCACATATTCCATTCACTGTGTCTAGCCGCAGATAAGCAGCACATTCTGTTTAGTGTGCAAAGTTGCAGATTAGGAGAACATTCTGTTTAGTGTGCAAAGTGTAAAATATCAAAGTCACATATTCCATTCACTGTGTCTAACCGCAGATAAGAAGCACATTCTGTTTAGTGTGCAAAGTTTCAGATTAGCAGAACATTCTGTTTAGTGTGCAAAGTGTAAAATATCAAAGTCACATATTCCATTCACTGTGTGTAACCGCAGATAAGCAGCACATTCTGTTTAGTGTGCAAAGTTGCAGATTAGGAGAACATTCTGTTTAGTGTGCAAAGTGTAAAATATAAAAGTCACATATTCCATTCACTGTGCCGAGCCGCAGATAACAAGCACATTCTGTTTAGTGTGCAAAGTTTCAGATTAGCAGAACATTCTGTTTAGTGTGCAAAGTGTAAAATATCAAAGTCACATATTCCATTCACTGTGTCTAACCGCAGATAAGAAGCACATTCTGTTTAGTGTGCAAAGTTTCAGATTAGCAGAACATTCTGTTTACTGTGCAAAGTGTAAAATATCAAAGTCACATATTCCATTCACTGTGTCTAACCGCAGATAAGAAGCACATTCTGTTTAGTGTGCAAAGTTTCAGATTAGCAGAACATTCTGTTTAGTGTGCAAAGTGTAAAATATCAAAGTCACATATTCCATTCACTGTGTCTAACCGCAGATAAGAAGCACATTCTGTTTAGTGTGCAAAGTTTCAGATTAGCAGAACATTCTGTTTACTGTGCAAAGTGTAAAATATCAAAGTCACATATTCCATTCACTGTGTCTAACCGCAGATAAGAAGCACATTCTGTTTAGTGTGCAAAGTTTCAGATTAGCAGAACATTCTGTTTACTGTGCAAAGTGTAAAATATAAAAGTCACATATTCCATTCACTGTGTCTAACCGCAGATAAGAAGCACATTCTGTTTAGTGTGCAAAGTTTCAGATTAGCAGAACATTCTGTTTACTGTGCAAAGTGTAAAATATCAAAGTCACATATTCCATTCACTGTGTCTAACCGCAGATAAGAAGCACATTCTGTTTAGTGTGCAAAGTTTCAGATTAGCAGAACATTCTGTTTACTGTGCAAAGTGTAAAATATCAAAGTCACATATTCCATTCACTGTGTCTAGCCGCAGATAAGCAGCACATTCTGTTTAGTGTGCAAAGTTGCAGATTAGGAGAACATTCTGTTTAGAGTGCAAAGTGTAAAATATCAAAGTCACATATTCCATTCACTGTGTCTAACCGCAGATAAGAAGCACATTCTGTTTAGTGTGCAAAGTTTCAGATTAGCAGAACATTCTGTTTAGTGTGCAAAGTGTAAAATATCAAAGTCACATATTCCATTCACTGTGTGTAACCGCAGATAAGCAGCACATTCTGTTTAGTGTGCAAAGTTGCAGATTAGGAGAACATTCTGTTTAGTGTGCAAAGTGTAAAATATAAAAGTCACATATTCCATTCACTGTGCCGAGCCGCAGATAACAAGCACATTCTGTTTAGTGTGCAAAGTTTCAGATTAGCAGAACATTCTGTTTAGTGTGCAAAGTGTAAAATATCAAAGTCACATATTCCATTCACTGTGTCTAACCGCAGATAAGAAGCACATTCTGTTTAGTGTGCAAAGTTTCAGATTAGCAGAACATTCTGTTTACTGTGCAAAGTGTAAAATATCAAAGTCACATATTCCATTCACTGTGTCTAACCGCAGATAAGAAGCACATTCTGTTTAGTGTGCAAAGTTTCAGATTAGCAGAACATTCTGTTTACTGTGCAAAGTGTAAAATATCAAAGTCACATATTCCATTCACTGTGTCTAACCGCAGATAAGAAGCACATTCTGTTTAGTGTGCAAAGTTTCAGATTAGCAGAACATTCTGTTTACTGTGCAAAGTGTAAAATATCAAAGTCACATATTCCATTCACTGTGTCTAGCCGCAGATAAGCAGCACATTCTGTTTAGTGTGCAAAGTTGCAGATTAGGAGAACATTCTGTTTAGTGTGCAAAGTGTAAAATATCAAAGTCACATATTCCATTCACTGTGTCTAACCGCAGATAAGAAGCACATTCTGTTTAGTGTGCAAAGTTTCAGATTAGCAGAACATTCTGTTTAGTGTGCAAAGTGTAAAATATCAAAGTCACATATTCCATTCACTGTGTGTAACCGCAGATAAGCAGCACATTCTGTTTAGTGTGCAAAGTTGCAGATTAGGAGAACATTCTGTTTAGTGTGCAAAGTGTAAAATATAAAAGTCACATATTCCATTCACTGTGCCGAGCCGCAGATAACAAGCACATTCTGTTTAGTGTGCAAAGTTTCAGATTAGCAGAACATTCTGTTTAGTGTGCAAAGTGTAAAATATCAAAGTCACATATTCCATTCACTGTGTCTAACCGCAGATAAGAAGCACATTCTGTTTAGTGTGCAAAGTTTCAGATTAGCATAACATTCTGTTTACTGTGCAAAGTGTAAAATATCAAAGTCACATATTCCATTCACTGTGTCTAACCGCAGATAAGAAGCACATTCTGTTTAGTGTGCAAAGTTTCAGATTAGCAGAACATTCTGTTTAGTGTGCAAAGTGTAAAATATCAAAGTCACATATTCCATTCACTGTGTCTAACCGCAGATAAGAAGCACATTATGTTTAGTGTGCAAAGTTTCAGATTAGCAGAACATTCTGTTTACTGTGCAAAGTGTAAAATATCAAAGTCACATATTCCATTCACTGTGTCTAACCGCAGATAAGAAGCACATTCTGTTTAGTGTGCAAAGTTTCAGATTAGCAGAACATTCTGTTTACTGTGCAAAGTGTAAAATATAAAAGTCACATATTCCATTCACTGTGTCTAACCGCAGATAAGAAGCACATTCTGTTTAGTGTGCAAAGTTTCAGATTAGCAGAACATTCTGTTTACTGTGCAAAGTGTAAAATATCAAAGTCACATATTCCATTCACTGTGTCTAACCGCAGATAAGAAGCACATTCTGTTTAGTGTGCAAAGTTTCAGATTAGCAGAACATTCTGTTTACTGTGCAAAGTGTAAAATATCAAAGTCACATATTCCATTCACTGTGTCTAGCCGCAGATAAGCAGCACATTCTATTTAGTGTGCAAAGTTGCAGATTAGGAGAACATTCTGTTTAGTGTGCAAAGTGTAAAATATCAAAGTCACATATTCCATTCACTGTGTCTAACCGCAGATAAGAAGCACATTCTGTTTAGTGTGCAAAGTTTCAGATTAGCAGAACATTCTGTTTAGTGTGCAAAGTGTAAAATATCAAAGTCACATATTCCATTCACTGTGTGTAACCGCAGATAAGCAGCACATTCTGTTTAGTGTGCAAAGTTGCAGATTAGGAGAACATTCTGTTTAGTGTGCAAAGTGTAAAATATAAAAGTCACATATTCCATTCACTGTGCCGAGCCGCAGATAACAAGCACATTCTGTTTAGTGTGCAAAGTTTCAGATTAGCAGAACATTCTGTTTAGTGTGCAAAGTGTAAAATATCAAAGTCACATATTCCATTCACTGTGTCTAACCGCAGATAAGAAGCACATTCTGTTTAGTGTGCAAAGTTTCAGATTAGCAGAACATTCTGTTTACTGTGCAAAGTGTAAAATATCAAAGTCACATATTCCATTCACTGTGTCTAACCGCAGATAAGAAGCACATTCTGTTTAGTGTGCAAAGTTTCAAATTAGCAGAACATTCTGTTTACTGTGCAAAGTGTAAAATATCAAAGTCACATATTCCATTCACTGTGTCTAACCGCAGATAAGAAGCACATTCTGTTTAGTGTGCAAAGTTTCAGATTAGCAGAACATTCTGTTTACTGTGCAAAGTGTAAAATATCAAAGTCACATATTCCATTCACTGTGTCTAGCCGCAGATAAGCAGCACATTCTGTTTAGTGTGCAAAGTTGCAGATTAGGAGAACATTCTGTTTAGTGTGCAAAGTGTAAAATATAAAAGTCACATATTCCATTCACTGTGTCTAACCGCAGATAAGAAGCACATTCTGTTTAGTGTGCAAAGTTTCAGATTAGCAGAACATTCTGTTTAGTGTGCAAAGTGTAAAATATCAAAGTCACATATTCCATTCACTGTGTGTAACCGCAGATAAGCAGCACATTCTGTTTAGTGTGCAAAGTTGCAGATTAGGAGAACATTCTGTTTAGTGTGCAAAGTGTAAAATATAAAAGTCACATATTCCATTCACTGTGCCGAGCCGCAGATAACAAGCACATTCTGTTTAGTGTGCAAAGTTTCAGATTAGCAGAACATTCTGTTTAGTGTGCAAAGTGTAAAATATCAAAGTCACATATTCCATTCACTGTGTCTAACCGCAGATAAGAAGCACATTCTGTTTAGTGTGCAAAGTTTCAGATTAGCAGAACATTCTGTTTACTGTGCAAAGTGTAAAATATCAAAGTCACATATTCCATTCACTGTGTCTAACCGCAGATAAGAAGCACATTCTGTTTAGTGTGCAAAGTTTCAGATTAGCAGAACATTCTGTTTAGTGTGCAAAGTGTAAAATATCAAAGTCACATATTCCATTCACTGTGTCTAACCGCAGATAAGAAGCACATTCTGTTTAGTGTGCAAAGTTTCAGATTAGCAGAACATTCTGTTTACTGTGCAAAGTGTAAAATATCAAAGTCACATATTCCATTCACTGTGTCTAACCGCAGATAAGAAGCACATTCTGTTTAGTGTGCAAAGTTTCAGATTAGCAGAACATTCTGTTTACTGTGCAAAGTGTAAAATATAAAAGTCACATATTCCATTCACTGTGTCTAACCGCAGATAAGAAGCACATTCTGTTTAGTGTGCAAAGTTTCAGATTAGCAGAACATTCTGTTTACTGTGCAAAGTGTAAAATATCAAAGTCACATATTCCATTCACTGTGTCTAACCGCAGATAAGAAGCACATTCTGTTTAGTGTGCAAAGTTTCAGATTAGCAGAACATTCTGTTTACTGTGCAAAGTGTAAAATATCAAAGTCACATATTCCATTCACTGTGTCTAGCCGCAGATAAGCAGCACATTCTGTTTAGTGTGCAAAGTTGCAGATTAGGAGAACATTCTGTTTAGTGTGCAAAGTGTAAAATATCAAAGTCACATATTCCATTCACTGTGTCTAACCGCAGATAAGAAGCACATTCTGTTTAGTGTGCAAAGTTTCAGATTAGCAGAACATTCTGTTTAGTGTGCAAAGTGTAAAATATCAAAGTCACATATTCCATTCACTGTGTGTAACCGCAGATAAGCAGCACATTCTGTTTAGTGTGCAAAGTTGCAGATTAGGAGAACATTCTGTTTAGTGTGCAAAGTGTAAAATATAAAAGTCACATATTCCATTCACTGTGCCAAGCCGCAGATAACAAGCACATTCTGTTTAGTGTGCAAAGTTTCAGATTAGCAGAACATTCTGTTTAGTGTGCAAAGTGTAAAATATCAAAGTCACATATTCCATTCACTGTGTCTAACCGCAGATAAGAAGCACATTCTGTTTAGTGTGCAAAGTTTCAGATTAGCAGAACATTCTGTTTACTGTGCAAAGTGTAAAATATCAAAGTCACATATTCCATTCACTGTGTCTAACCGCAGATAAGAAGCACATTCTGTTTAGTGTGCAAAGTTTCAGATTAGCAGAACATTCTGTTTAGTGTGCAAAGTGTAAAATATCAAAGTCACATATTCCATTCACTGTGTCTAACCGCAGATAAGAAGCACATTCTGTTTAGTGTGCAAAGTTTCAGATTAGCAGAACATTCTGTTTACTGTGCAAAGTGTAAAATATCAAAGTCACATATTCCATTCACTGTGTCTAACCGCAGATAAGAAGCACATTCTGTTTAGTGTGCAAAGTTTCAGATTAGCAGAACATTCTGTTTACTGTGCAAAGTGTAAAATATCAAAGTCACATATTCCATTCACTGTGTCTAACCTCAGATAAGAAGCACATTCTGTTTAGTGTGCAAAGTTTCAGATTAGCAGAACATTCTGTTTAGTGTGCAAAGTGTAAAATATCAAAGTCACATTTTCCATTCACTGTGTCTAGCCGCAGATAAGCAGCACATTCTGTTTAGTGTGCAAAGTTGCAGATTAGGAGAACATTCTGTTTAGTGTGCAAAGTGTAAAATATCAAAGTCACATATTCCATTCACTGTGTCTAACCGCAGATAAGAAGCACATTCTGTTTAGTGTGCAAAGTTGCAGATTAGGAGAACATTCTGTTTACTGTGCAAAGTGTAAAATATCAAAGTCACATATTCCATTCACTGTGCCGAGCCGCAGATAAGCAGCACATTCTGTTTAGTGTGCAAAGTTTCAGATTAGCAGAACATTCTGTTTAGTGTGCAAAGTGTAAAATATCAAAGTCACATATTCCATTCACTGTGTCTAACCGCAGATAAGCAGCACATTCTGTTTAGTGTGCAAAGTTGCAGATTTGCAGCACATATTCCGTGTAATATGAAGAAGGCGGGTAAAAAGGGACGGGGAAGTGGACGTGATCCTGATAGTTCAGGGCGCGGGTCAGGACGCGTAGAAACTGTGCCTGGTGCCAGAGCACAAGAAAGAAAGACATCCACCATACCTAGCTTCATGTCTCAGTTTACAGGGCGTCGCAGGACATCACTCTCGAGGTCAGACCACTGCGAACAGGTGGTCGGTTGGATTTCAGCTGATTCTGCTTCCAGTCGGTTAAGCACCACCCTGTCTTCCACCAAGTCCACTCTCAGTAGCCAAGAGTCTGGTCAACATAATCCTCACCCTGATCATCCTTCCTCCCACCATAGAGGGTCTGGTCAAAGAAGTGATCCCACATTGGGATATAGTGAGGAGCTCGTCTCATCACCAATTCTTAATTTGAACCTCTCTCCAAGCACGCTTGCAGAGGAACATGACATCTTGTGCCCTGATTCACAACCTCTAGAGGGTACCCAATCACAAGAAGATGACAGAGGGGAACGGCATTTAAGGTCAAAGGAAGTGGATGATGATGATGATGAGACACAGTTCCCATTAAATCAACCACTATTACTGTCTCAAGACCTTGATGAGGAGGATGAAATACAGTTGTCAATGACTGAGTATGTGGTGGGATCAAGACATGAGGAGGATGATCAGAGTGAGGAAGTGGAGGAGGACTTGGTGGACGATGAGGTGACTGACCCCACCTGGGAAGGTGGAGAGCCGAGCGATGACAGCAGTCCTGAGGGCGAGCCATCTGCAGCACCGCAACAGGCTGGAAGAGGCAGTGGTGTGGCTACAGAAAGAAGGCGGACCGCACCAAACCGGCCCGCAAATGTTCCACGGAGCACCCCCTTGCGTAAATCTCCCTTGCCAAGGGGTAGGTGTTCCGCGGTATGGCGTTTTTTTAAGGAAAGTGCGGACGACAAAAGAATTGTAGTTTGCAACCTGTGCCACACCAGAATGAGCCGAGGCATGAACACTAGAAACCTCACCACCACCAGCATGATCCGACACATGGCATCCAAGCACCGTAATAAGTGGGAGGAACGCCCGGATCGCCAATCTGTGTCTGCAGGCCACACCACTGCCTCCTCTTCCCCTGTTTTCGGTGCCGGCCAATCGCCTGTCGAAGGCGCAGGCCCGCATACCTCCCGCCCTGCACCTGTACCATCTGAAGCACCATCAGCGACCACATCCACTTCCCTGTCCCAGCGCAGCGTCCAAATGTCGTTACCTCAGGCATTTGAGCGCAAGCGAAAATACCCAGCCACCCACCCACAGGCCATAGCACTAACCTCACACCTTTCCAAATTACTGGCCATCGAAATGCTGCCATTTAGGCTTGTGGAGACTGAGTCCTTCTGCAGCCTGATGGCAGCAGCTGTCCCTCGGTACGCAGTCCCCAGCCGCCACTACTTTTCCCGGTGTGCCGTCCCCGCCTTACACCACCATGTGTCCCGTAACATCACCCGTGCCCTGACCAACGCAGTTACTGGGAAGGTCCACTTAACGACTGACACATGGACAAGTGCTTGTGGCCAGGGACGCTACATTTCCCTGATGGCACACTGGGTGAATGTCATGGAGGCTGGGAGCGACTCGGACCCTGGGATGGCACAGGTGCTACCCACGCCGAGGATTGAGGGCCCTACCTCCATCAGGGTTTCCGCCAGCACCTACATTATTGGCTCCTCCTCCTCCGTTTCCACCTCCGAATTCTCTGCGCGCAGCGCCACTCACCCATCAGCCGGTAGCTGGAGGCAGTGTAGCACTGCAGTGGGGAAGCGTCAACAGGCCGTGCTGAAGCTGATCTGCCTTGGGGACAAACAGCACACGGCCTCAGAGCTGTTGCAGGGGATTAGTCACCAGACCGAGCAATGGCTCTCGCCACTCAACCTGCAACCAGGCATGGTTGTGTGTGATAATGGGCGTAACTTGGTGGCGGCTTTGGAGCTCGGCAAGCTCACACACGTACCATGCCTAGCGCATGTTGTTTAATTTAGTGGTTCAGCGATTTCTAAAAACCTACCCCAATTTGCATGATCTCTTGACCAAGGTGCGCCGCGTGTGTGCACATTTCCGTAAGTCATCTACAGCTTCAGCCGGCCTGTTGAAGCTGCAGCAGCGCTTACAATTGCCAGCTCACCGGCTGCTGTGTGACGTGAGCACGCGCTGGAACTCCACCTTCCACATGTTGGCCCGGCTTTGTGAGCAGCAGAGGGCAGTAGTGGAGTACCAGCTGTTACACGGTCGTCGCCTCTCCGTTCAACTTCCTGTAATCAGAAGTGAGGAGTGGGAATGGATGACAGACCTCTGTGAGGTTTTACGCAATTTTGAGGAATCGACACAGATGGTGAGCGGCGATAACGCTTTTATCAGTGTAACCATCCCACTTCTGTGTCTACTGAAACGCTCGCTACTCACAATTAAAACCGACGCTTTGCATGTGGAAGAGGTGGAAATGGGGGAGGAAGAGCTTACACAAGGTGATAGCCAGAGCACCCTCACTTCGTCTTCTCAGCGACAATTGGAGGAGGCGGAGGAGGAGGAGGAGGAGGAGGAAGACACGGTTGCCTCCGCTACAGAGGGTAGCCATGGAACTTTAGTTCCATCTCTTCAGCGTGGGTGGGCAGAAGAGGAGGAAGAGGATGAGGAGATTGAGAGTCATCCTCCTGGTGAGGACAACGAAATCTTGCCTGTTGGTACTCTGGCACACATGGCTGACTTTATGTTAGGCTGCCTTTCCCGTGACCCACGCGTTACACGCATTTTAGACAACACGGATTACTGGGTGTTCACCCTTCTGGACCCCCGCTACAAAGAGAATTTCTCATCTCTCATTCCTCCGGTGGAGAGGACAAGCAAAATGGTGCAATACCAGAAGGTTCTTGTTGAAAAATTGCTCCAAAATTTTCCATCTGACAACGCTGGCGGCAGAGTACGTGCTACCTTGGCCAACCGAGAAGGGGAGAAAAGGGGAGCACACAGCAGTTCCGACAAAGGCAGGGCAACACTCTCCAAGGCGTGGGACACCTTCATGACACCCCGCCAGCACCCTCACCCTGATGCGCAGCCTAGTGTCACAAGGAGGGAAAAGTTTTGGAAGATGGTGAAGGAGTACGTAGCAGACCGTGTCAGCGTCCTCAATGATCCCTCTGTGCCTTACAACTACTGGGTGTCCAAGCTGGACACGTGGTATGAACTGGCACTCTACGCCTTGGAGGTGCTGGCCTGCCCTGCCGCCAGCGTTCTGTCTGAGCGGGTATTTAGTGCTGCTGGTGGCATCATAACAGATAAGCATATCCGCCTTTCCACCGAAAATGCTGATAGGTTGACACTTATAAAAATGAACAAGGCCTGGATTTCCCCTGACTTCTCCACTCCACTGTAGGAAAGCCCCGGGGGAACATAAAGTCACTTTATATATGTTATTTACAATGATGGGAATACTCTGTATTCCCATTCACCCCTTCCACCCAAAAAACGGGTATATGGTTGACTCTCTTCCATATGCCCAGTGATATAATTTTTATATAGGGCCAGCTCACCAGCGGGCCCAGTGATATAATTTTTATATAGGGCCAGCTCACCAGCGGGCCCTGTGATATAATTTTTATATAGGGCTAGCTCACCAGCGGGCGCAGTTTGACAATTTTTGTATAGGTCAGCTCACCAGCGGGCCTTCTCATATAATGTTTTATTGGGTCAGCTCTCTAGCGGGCCCTCTCATATAATGTTTTATAGCGTCAGCTCACTAGCGGGCCTTCGCATATAATGTTTAGGATGGTCAGCTCCGCAGCAGACCCTCACCCATAATGTTTTAGATGGTCGGCTCAGCGCACGTTTCCTTCCTAATCATGGCCCCAGTTCAGAAAAATCGAGGAAATTTTTGGGAGAATTTGCCTCTGCGCACGTTTCCCTCATAATCATGGCCCCAGTTCAGAAAAATCGAGGAAATTTTTTGCAGAATTTGCAGATGATATACAAGTAAATATACAGCAAATACTGTTTGGTAACAATTTTTCGCCTAAAGTCGTTTTTATCTTCCTTTTTGTGTTTTACGGTCAGTCTGTAAAAATGGCGTACTACGGGCGAAAGATCGTTCCCAGCAGCGATGTTGGAGTCCAAGATGCATCCAGTCATCCTCCCTATGCTGTCCCTGAACCATTTCTGTGGTGTTTCCATCATTTTCTGCCCTTTTCCTATGGACCAGGCACCCTCCCCTCATCAGAGCAGGGGGTGCCTGGTGTAATGCTCGAGTCCTCCCATTGACTTCAATGGGGCTCGGGTGCTCGGCCGAGCACTCGAGCCTCCGGGGGCGCTCGGTCAGAGCACCCGAACACCCGAGCATTGGGGTGCTCGATCATCACTAGTCTACATGCTTCAATCCATTTGGCACCCTCTATGGTATGTCAGCCCATAGCAACTGGGTACTGTTTTTATAGAAGTGCATCATCTTCTAAACACACCAGGAAATTCTATTGTGCTTTCTTTTTTGGTTGCTTTTCTATCACTAGCAAGTGACCCCTCATTTAAAGCAGTCAGTTGTGTAGTTCTCAATATGATGTAATTTGTTTACTTTTTCTTCAGATTTGCAGTTATTACAAACACTATCATGCAGGCATGTCTCATTTACAAAAAGGTATGAATTATTATGGTTGGTTTGTCTGGTGCTCTTGGAACTGCTACAGTATCTCAACCCATATCAATGGGGTATTATTTTTCATGGAAAGATAATGACTACTGAATTCACCAGGAAATTCTATGGTTGTCAAAGATTTTAATGACTGGAGAGTTGTAATATATTTTTTATATAGTGTCACCTTGTGGAAACTTTAGTGAATACTAGACTAGAGGTAAGCATGCAAACGACACTTCATTTGAAGAAGCTGGTTGAAGTTGTATACCTTTGTTTGTTCATGTATGTATTAATATCAATTTCAAAGAAAGATGTAGTTCAGTACTATTGGGAAGCCCTAAGGTATTTCAGCCCAAACCATTTTACATGGAAACATAGTAACTATCTACTGGATACAGCAGCAATGGCATCACCTTCTGAAATGTTTTATGTCCACTAGCCTAGGGTTAAAAATGCAAGATGCAGCTTGGTATGCCACGTCTAACTTTTCTTCAGGTTAGGCGGTTAAAATATTTTCAACCCGGCAAGTACCTTTTAAAAATATGTAGAGTTATACTCACATGCTGCATCTCTTGCCTCTGCAACTTTTCTTGTACTTTCGAGCTACTGTTTTATGCATGTTTTCTGGTACATTTCTAAATCATTTCTGACATGCCTTTGTGCACCAGTTTCTGTTTAAGTGGCCTGACCTCCCATTTCCCTTAGTTTTGTAAAGAACTAAAACACTCTGTTTTGGGCTACATTATTTCATGTTGAATTTCTGGGTACCGAACCTCAGATTGTCCTTACATCTTCCTATCATATCTTCCTTTACTGACCATTGGTCTTTTTCTTGTTTACAAACCAGATCTGCCTGTCCTGACAATCAGCTGTTCCATGTTTAACAACCATAGCCACATGTCCAGACCATTGGACTTGTTGACTTTGCTTCTTGTCTTCTGATGTGGCTTCATGCCTCGTCTGAGCTTTAGTTGCTTGTGCTACCTCTCACCTGACAAGTGAGCTCATCATGGTCCATCTACATTTGACATTTCAATCAACACATTTACTTCTGGCTCTGGCAACAGCAAGGGCTCCCATGTAGTCGACACCACTCTCCAGCACTAAAACCCCAGATTTATACCATAGCTTCCAGCAGCAGGGCCTACCTCAAGTTTTCTACCTCAAATTCTCTAACACTGCATAGAGATATTCCATATCTGATCTACCAGTTATTATTCATGGAAACAGAAAAATTGTGGTAGGGGCAGTTTAGTGCTCCCAGCACCACATACTGTATGTCATCTCATGCTGATGATGAACTATTTTTCTAGAAAGAAGAGTAGCTTAGTTTTCAAATATTTTATTATCTTTGACATGGAACCATTTCTTGAAACATTTATGTGTGCCAGGTTAGAAAGAAAAGTGACTCATTTGATGCGCCCAGTTTCTTTTTTCCAAATGGTTGTCATTCTTTTCAGAAACAATCTCAGCACCCAAAATTTTGGGAGACAAAAGTCACAGTTTTAGAAAAAGGCCTAGGATCTGTTTGGCACTCTGGTAAATGTTAATAATTACACAGTGAAACTATTCCTTAAAATATCTTTATAATTCATATAAGGATGAGTGTGAAGATAACTTAAATATCAGTAAAAATTCAGTTAATGTTGGTGACGATCCAGAAACTACTTGTATGCAACTAATCATTCCTTCTTTTGCAGATTCATGTTAAAGGATAGATCTTGATAGTTTATTGAAGGAGAAGTCTAGCCACTAAAAATCCAAATTTCAGTGTGTCAATACATTTAATATCATAGATGTGTTCCATGAGCTAGAAGAGAATAACAACTTTGACTTTCAACTGTGGATTTCTTCACTTCAGCATTCAGGAGCTCGAGCTTGATGAACGCATGTTTTTAAAATCTTATAAACTATGCTTCTGAGCTAATGGCACCAGTGACTGCTCAGCCTTCAAAACGTCCATTTTATTGTGTGCTAGAATTCCCGCCAAAAATCCACATTCCAAATGACAATGCAGCAGGGTGTTAAACTATCTTGCTGGATTCTTTCTAAGCTACTGATAAATATCACCATTAGTGGAAGGGTCTCATTGTAATATGAACTAGTGCCTTGTATGATAACATATACTCCCTTAGCTGTTTTTTTATTGTTATTTTGCTGTTATTCTTTAACCTCTTAAGGACCACATGACGTGCTATGACCATCACACAGTATTTGCTTTAACCCCTTGAGTGCCAGAGGGGTAGGCAATGTTTTGCTTATCCCTATGGCTCCCAAAGGGTCATGGACCGGTGAGGGTCATAGCACATCACATACAATTTACTTACAGCGATCCTCAGGGAAAGTTAAAACAGGGTCTGAAATTGACCACTCCAAGACTGGAGTGGTCTCTCTCAGACCCCGATGAGGTGTGCTGGTACGCATAACAGTTCACCTCATCCTAAACTGAGATGGATGTAATGTTAGCCCACAACAATACAGCTCCAAAGTGAAGCGAGAACGCGCTTGCTGGGGCAGCTGGGAGGGAAGTCCTGCTGCTCAGTGCCTCACATACGTGGTGCCGCAGTATGAGGAAATGGCACTTTTTAAAGATTAATATCTCCTAAGTAGGTAAAACGAAAACAAAACCCAGAGCTAATATTGTCTTAGGGGTTAAAACCAGTGCTCCAATTTTTTTGCGATGTGAATGTTCCCCTTTAACATTGCATTTTCTAGCCTTTTTGTAACAGTTAAAAAAAAGTATAAACCATTCAGGCAATCACCACAAATCTTGTAGGTCAAAAATTATATTCTTTATTCTGTTATTGTTAAAGCATTGGTTCAGATCTTTATTAAGAATGCCCTTTCCAAGTTCTGTAAGTGCCTGACAACTTATTTCCTACACACACCCACACAAAAACATGCACAAAATAGCTTCAGTGGCAAAATTACTAGTTCTGTCGTGAGCTTTTATTCCATACTAAAAGTCAAAACTGTGACATAGAATGATGAGAATTTTTGCGAATTGGAAATTATAAATCTTAGTTTTTATACTTAACTCCCAATTACTATACCTTTATACACTCCTATAATTCCCCAATGTTTTTTAAGAAAATTATGAGAACTGAAAAGAAAATTCTGTTGCATTATATAAACATTCTCCTTCATCAGAAATCCAAAGTATTAGAGTAATCTGGACCATATATATATATATATATATATATATATATATATATATATATATATATCCCAGGCACCCCTTGGCAAGGTGCAGTAGGTACCCTTAGTTCTGCCCATGCCCACCTCTCTACTCCTCACATGACCCCACTCGCAATTCCATCCAGTTTCCTAGCACAGAAAATACCCTTTGTCTATAACAAACAATCACAAAAAAGCTCTTAACCCTTTCAGTGCCAGAGGGTTTCAGTGCTTTGCAATGCATTCCGTGCCCCTCTGGTACTGAAAGTGTTAACCTCTTATATGCTAGAGATATCTCCAATGCGTACCATCCAAGTGATTAAATAATAGCCCATAAAAAATATATAAACTGGTGTAGGGACAATGAGATTGCACTAGCCACACCCACAACTCATAAAGTAAATGTGGTCAGCACAGCTGTGGCACCCCTCAGAATCCGGAGCTCTAGGCAGTTCCTAATGGGAAATCTGGCCCAGAGTGTAATAAATACAAGAAATGTGTCATTTGGAATGTCACATAAACCCTGCACTGATTACAGCTGTAAAGTGGAGCTAATATCAGTATCCACAACCTTTTTGGTAGAGGTAACTCTGGAAATCTGTAAACAGAGAAAAAGAGAGAGGCATTTGTTTTAGTAAACTGACAAGGGCTACAACATAGGCCCTTATGCACAAAACAAAAGAGGAACAATTGTAGAGCAAACCATCTGCACTATAGGGGAAAATAAATATGGCCATTGAATTAAAAGAGTCTTCTAACCAATGAATGATAGAGAGACCACAAATGCATTGCTTCTCATTGTGTTGGAGAGTTGGAGACCTCACATTCAATGATTTAAAAGCTCCATTCAAATAAATTGGAGTTTGGGGATTTCTAACATTTTTCTCAGGACCAGGTTTACTTTTCAGGCACCCCTTAGGCAAGGCACTGTAGGCTTTCTTAGCTCTGCCATTGTCACAATACCACTCCTCACATGACCCTGCCCTCAGTCCCATCAACTTGCCCGGAACAGGAAAGAATGCGCAGTATAGGCAATATTATGCCACATGCTTGTTATATTCTTATGACTGAAGGTTTGCAGAGTAAGAATGTAGGAAAATAAATATTGTATGACTTGGAGTAGCTGTGTTTGAGTATGATTTCTATCAGTTATGTAACATGTAACAGGTTCACTGTTGTATATCTGTTCTGGAAAAAGCTGGAAATACATTTTAAAAATACACATTTTTACACATGAATATAAACATTCACACAGAGGACAGAGACTAGCCTAAAAATCCAGGCACAATATATTAACCCCTTAATGTCCAGTGAAATGCCAGGACTGTCACGCCGGTCCGGACGTTAAGGACAGATGAACTGTTTTGCTCCGGAGACTCCAGTTTTGACACTGAATTACCGGTTCTCAGGGGCAGAGTCTGATACTGCAGATGTGGGGAGTTTCTGATAAAACTCTACCCACTTGTGCTCAATCATACTCTGTTCCTCCCACTCCCTGCCCTCTTCTCCTCCTTCCCCAATCTCTTCAAGCAATTTTTGGGTTTTAGAAGTCCCGCCCCCCACTCGCGCTTTAGCCCTGCCCCTTTTATGATAAAATTGCATAATTTCTCTCCACTCATCTGCACCAGAGGGCTCTCCTCCAGGCAGCTCCAACCAAGAAGTTCCCAGGTATTCTGATAATGGTCCTGACATGTCATGGAATTCTGGGGGTCCAGGGGGGATACAATAAGTCCCATGGTCCTCTAGGGCTGCCCATCCCTGAACCACTCTGTCTTTAACCCTTTGAGTGTCAGAGAGGTGCGACATGCATTGCTTTGCAATGCGTTGCATACCCCTCTGGCACTCAGAGGGTTAAAGGGCTAATTTATATCCCTGATGTAAAGAAGAATATAAGAAAATTCTGGAGCAAACCAACTGCATCACAGGGGGAAAATAAAAGTCATATTACCATTGTTTAATGCAGCATTTAACCCACTTAGTGCTAGAGAGATTTTTCAAAACATTTGCAATGCATTGGAGGCCTCTAGCACTCATTGGATAGGAGTGCCATGTATATCAATGAGAATTTCACTTTTCTTTTCCCATGGCTTGGTTATTTGCCTCAGAACGGCTCAAATTATTCTTAGTCTCAGTGTGAGCATAACATATATATATGTCTTATATTGCAATGCGTTGCGTACCCCTCTGGCACTCAAAGGGTTAAACTAAAAATAACTTTTAAAAATATTTAAATGTTACATCCTGGGGGAAAACAATACATTCTTTAATTCATATTTAATTCCACATTTTCAAGGTCACATCCTACATGAAGGAAATATTAGTGTATCCTATGATTTTATTATTATTTATGTACAGTTTCCTGCCTTTAAATAACTGATAAATTATCTAAAAATATATGTAATACGGACAAGAATTTTATATCACAGAATCCTTCCCCAATGCAGGATATAAATAATGCACATTTCTGTGGTTTCTACATTGTAAGCAGAACTTTATATCATCATTGCTATATATAAATATCTATATATATATAGAAATATACATTTCCCGGTAAGCCTGTTAACTAATTAATTTATGAAGAATCACTTTAGTAGAACCTGCCAGGATGACATGACAAAGCATCATAAATAGAAAGGAAATGTTGTCTATTTAATAGACCACACATTCCTTCTGCCTGATCATTAAGTTTTTATGACAATCTAGACTTATAGCATACATTTATCATTTTTTTCCATCTATAAATTGGATCGATCATCCTACTATAAGTTTAGTTAATTTTAAAGGGATAGTAATGTTTCATAATAAAAGCAGCTCTAATTAATAATCATAGTATTTGGACCTTGGAGAGTGTTATTTCAATTCTGTCAGAGTTGTAGTTCAAGAGTAATTCAATGACAAAGTGTCCCCCTCCCTCCCCTTTTACTGATGTAACACTGCTCAGCCAGAGCAGAAGGGAGGTGCCCAGGTAGACTTCAGAGAGGGACAATCTTCAGTTAAGATAAGGGAAAAACCTGAAAAAACCTGTAAAGGGGGGCAGGGCTTTCATTGTTCTCATAGGAAGAAGATTGTCCCCTTCTGTCATCTGTCTGGTCTATAGACTGCATTCCACATCTGAGAAGAGATGGCTTACACTAGGTAAAAGGGGCGGGAGGGGAAACTTTGCTTGTGAATATCTCTCAAACCATAAAGGTTTGAGAGATAAGACTTATATCGTTCTTCATATTTTTTAATGCCTACAAAATAAAATAAACATAAAACGAAGTATTACTATCCCTTTAAAGAGAATCTAACACTGACTTTGTTGTACTAGCTATTTGTCGGTAATATACATTGCTTTTGAGAAATTTACCTTTATTTGTTTGTTGTACAGAGTGGCACCTTATGCTAATTAGTTTATACTCTTGGCCAGTCTTACCATGCACTATACTGTGAATGAATTTCTGAATACTGTGGGCATTCCACATACTGGAGACATGTCAGATAGCATTTGTTTGGCCAGTTAGCACACAGTGCAGAGGATGACCATTAAGTGCTATACTATGCCATCTAAAATATGAAGGCTAATTTCTCAAAAAAGATTTATTGTATATAAAAATGTCATATTTTAATCCTCTATAAAACAAACTCCTCTTGTTTTATGGTGACAGTTGCATAATTGCATAACACAATATATATTTTTTAATTAAAATAAAAAAGTACATAGCATTGTCTTCTAACTCCTTGGATACTAAAGACACCATTGGTACATTGCTTGCAAAATGAATTTGCCATAAATTTCATTAGAAAGCAATGTTCAAGAAGTACATTTCTTACGTTACTTATGCAAAAAAATCTATGCTGTTCTTGGCTGAAAAGCACTAGTGACTCAAAAGGTTTTATAAAGCCAATGAGGTTGATATACTAAGAATACATGGGGGGAGATGCACTTAGGGGCTAAGTGTCTGGTGGTGTGTGACAAGCACATCATCTTGGAGTTATAGATACACACTTTTAATTTGAGGGGGAGAATTTCTTAATTAGCATATCATTCTGTCATACTGCTGGCAATGAGGAAGAGATACCCTCACTTACACATTGCTAGCAGTTTAAAGCCTGTGTGCATTCTCTCCGCTCCCCCACTTGCCCCCTGGAGGAGAGGACAGGATATGCTCAGACTTCAGCACCACATACACAGTATTGCTTTCTAAATATTTTAGGGTCATACGGATGTGCATTGCACACCCCTATGGCACTGAAAGGTTAAGATTATATCCCAGAAAAAATAAAGATACTGCTCTACTTTTGTTCAGTTGCGTCAACCAAGTATCTTCAGTTAGGTCCATGTATGTCAATTTATTTATAACATCCAACACCTCCCTCCAAAATGGTTGTAAGATGAGACATAACCACAGACATGTGCACCGATCTTTGAAACAGTGGTGGGGAAGTTCTGAGAAGCGCATATTGCATCCTGCACTAACTTGAAATGAAGCTTTCATTGGTCTCCAATACAAGGGTGCTAGATGATGAGCCAACAGCTCATTTATGTATTTTAAGCCAGTCTTCTCTATACAGCTCTACTACAGCTGGCTCCCTTGTTCCAGCATGTGTGGTATAAATCAAAGTTCAGGTCTCAATGGCCCCCAACAGGCCAGGATTTAAGGATTTCCATGATTAATTACGGGTTAGTTAATCAGTGTGTCTTGCCAGCAAATTTCCACATTATCAGTTGTTTCAGGAAGGAATTTCCTGTTGTCTTATACTATTGATTTTTGGAGGCAGAAATTCCCCATGTCATACAAAAACACCCATTAATTTCCCACTGTCCTCTACTATAAAAGCAAAGAATTTCCTGCACTGCAGTGTGTGTTTTGTTAGTAGTGAGGGAGGAGTAGAGATGTTTCAGGAGAGGAGAGGAGCGAGCTGTTAATAAGAATTTTGTGATTCCTGAAGTTTGTGACGTGTGTGTGACTTAGTGTTTGGTTAGTGAGGGTCAGTCACATAAGAATTAGTGTTAGGGCAGTGAAGCATATTCAAATTGTGTAGTTAGGGTTAGTGCAATGAGGGTCATTCAAATATTAGTGTTACAGCAGTGAGGGTCATTCAGACTGAGTTAGTGTTACAGTGGTGAGTATCATTAAAATTGTGTTACCGGAGCAAGGATCAGTTAAGTGTGTACTATGAGTACATTTTTTTTCCCATTATTTTTGTAACTTTTTTGTCTTTAATATTTTTGTATAATAATACTTATTTTTCTTTAGAATTTTTTACATTTATAATAAGGCACTTCTGTTCAATGTCAAGCAGTAAGACTTGGAGGGGACAGGGAGCAATTGGAGCATCATTCTCATCAGGGGGTATAAACCACACCTAAATCGGGTTGATCTTTCACGTACCTAGATGGAAGTAGAGGCTGCAATTGTTACTACCTCCCACACCAGCAGCACTGCAATGGAGCCCCAGACACCTGCACCAACAATAGTGGTGACACCAGGAGCACCTTTGTCATCAAGTAAATTAAATAGTGGTGAAAATTCTGCAAAGTCTTTCAGTGCACTCAGAAGCTTCCTTCACCAGAGGAGCATGGAGGCACAGAGAGGGAATAGAACAGGGGAGTGTTTGCGAGACAAACTACAATTGGAGGCGAGTGTAGCAAGTGAGAGAGATCCTCTTGTGAGTGGGAAGGTTTCTGTGAGTGGGCATGAAGAAAGAAGAACTCTGTGGGTGGGCATGAAGACATGGTGGTAGGACTATGACAGCAGCTGTAGAGGTTGAGGAGGAGAATTAAAGATTCCGAGATCAATGTTCATCATGAACTGGGTTAGAATCAGGCTCTGTAGCATTTCAGCATTATCTCCTATTCTTCGTCCTGCATGGATGTCCTTGGTGTGGTAATATTGCTAACTGGGTTCTGAAACAATTCAAGAAAGTGCAAATGTTTTATGAATGATGTGTGATTAAATAGTAAAGAGGGAAAGCAGGAATCCCACTTTGGAACATCAGAATTATTTAAGCATATGCATAGACATGCTGATGTGTATGCCAAAACAAATAAAAAGTCATTGCTGCTGGTGCTGACCCTGCTTTTATTTCTACTACTTCTTCAAAAATGTGGACACAAGAAAAACTCCACTAAGAAGATCAAATTAGCTGCAAAGATCCAACCTCCATCAGCCAGCAGCAATCCCCCCATCAGCCTTTGCAGCCGCCACCACCACCTGTGGCTGCCCTCCCAAACTCCACACCCATCCAAGGTGTTCCTACTCAGTCACAAATTGATCCTTCAATGTCATTACCCCCTCCAGAGAGAAATTATGTGCAGGCACAAATATGGCAATATGTGTCCACATACTGCAACCTCCGTGGCACAATGACTACACACAGAAATGTGGTGGAGACAAACAGGATGCAGAGTATAAGGGGACACCTAAGAATGATGCAACCTGCAGAATATGAGCACCTGTTACTGAGGAGGGTGAATTATTTTTATTCATTTGTTAGTTTTTTTGTTCTCTATTTTTTTCTTTTTTAATGATTTGTGTGAATGTGGCTGCTGTTGAACTGAGTTATGTTGTTTATGCTTACTTTATGCATTTACTTTGCTTTAAGTTTCCCACCTGTAAATAATGTTTCTTGTCTTACCATTATGTAGGCTATTATATAAACAAAATATACTTCTAGCCCTAATTTTAGTAGGGCAATTCAGTTGGCTACTGTGAGTCAAGCAATAAACAATAAAGTATATAAATCAGTCACAACTATTATTTGTATAAAAAACAAAACACTTGTCTTCCTTGTGACCTTGTAATCATTGCAACAAAATAAATATAATAAAACAAGTGAATGAGGCAGATAAAAAATATTATATATTTGTGTTTGTGTGTGTGTGTGTGAGTGTTTGAAGCTCCTGCCAATTGTATATAGCATGACATAATACAAGCAATTAATTTGCTGAATGTAGAAAAAGACGCCATTACAGGAGAACTCTCACCTCTATTAAAGTACTTCTCATCTTTTTGTTCCATGTGAGTGAATTTTCAATCCATTTTTTTTTTTATTTAATGCAGTATAGCCGGAGATCTAAGCTTTTAAAAATAAGATTGTGACGTTAGTTCAGGACAGGTTGTGGCAATGCTCTGCCCCTCAGCCTATCAATCTTAGTTACTTCCCCTCCCCAGTTGTTTCCTGTTATCACGTCCTCCTCTCATGGAGGAATCCAGCATGTGAGCTGGAGTGATCTCATTGGCAAGAGAGCTCTCCAGCTTACATGGAGGATGCCTCCATCAGGGGAGGAGGTGGCTATGGGGAACAGCTGGGGAGGGGAGGAGATGAAGATCAGCAGGCTGCTAGAAAAAGCGGTGCCGCAGCTTGTCCTGAACTGAAATTACAATCTCACTGGCAGGCATCAGAGCAGACACCTTCCAAAGAGGCATCTGTGAGTTTGCGCTGTCCGCCCGGGTCTCCTCTAGGATTGGTGAGGGAGAGTTGTATGGTACCTTAAGGTACAGGAAGGGACTCACTGCGCACGTGCACAGATGACTCCACAGCAAAATGCCTGCCGGTGAGTCTCCAAACAATTTGGATTTCTCAATAATGCAGGATAATACAAGTATTGATATTTGTATCGCTATGTGAATAATGATTTTGGCGGCACTTTAATTTGAATGAAAATTCAGCTTTAAGATGAGAAATGCTTTAAAAGACATTAGAGTTCCCCTTTAATGAAAATAAAAGACAAACACAAATATTATTTACAGATAAGCTACAAATAATACGGTACCCTATTGAAAGGTCGCCCTCTATTTGACGACCATCAAAACGATGAGCACAAAATGTTGCCTGCACCATACAGGTGACATCAGAAAGCCACCTGCTTCAAAAGGGTGACATTCTAATGTTGCCAAAAATATAGCGTAATGCATACCCTCCATCTGTACCTTAATATAAATAACATTCCATCTCCTTCTCAACCTCCCAAATAAATAATGTCCCATCTTCTCCTCACCCCCCAAATAAATTAGAAAATAGCCTAATGCATACCCTCCATCTGTGCCTTAATCCATTGAGTGACAGAGAGGAGACGTTATTTATTTGGGTTGTTGAGGAGATGGGACATTATTTATATTAAGGTACAGATGGAGGGTATGCATTCCGCTATTTGTTTGGTGATCCTTAAGAGTGTAACATCAGAATGTCACCCTTTTGATACAGGCCACATTCTGATGTCACCCACATGGTGCAGGTGTCTCGTTGCTCGCCCACTAAGCTCAGTCTTCTGTGCATGGTGTCACACTTCCTGCTTCTCTGTGTGCTGCACATGAGCCCGCTCATCTGCTCTGTGATCATGCCGGTGTACAGATGTACATTTGGTCTCCCCCTCAGTGACACTCAGACCACAATAAAATGGATTCCCAACATTGAAATATAGCATGAATCCATCTTTAGTAGTCAGGTGTACTGTTGCAGTAAACAATACACATGACTTGACAGGATCCTGATCTTTTCTCCCATTGGACATGGTTCCACACCTAGCAGAGCTCTGATTATCCCTGTTTACCATTGGTCAAACACGCTATTTAAACCACTCACTTCCAATACTCCCTGCCCAATCCCCGAGCTAGTCTGTTGGAGTTTTCCTGTGCTTCTGGCCTCCTGACCCTGGCTTGGCTGATCATTCTGATCTGATCTGACTTCTGGCTTCCTGACCCTGGCTTGGCTGATGACTCTTTGCTCTGGCTTCCTGTTCCCTCTCTCCTTGTCCTGCCTTCTGGTCCTGGTTCTATAGAGTTCCCAGTTACACCCATTCTTGTTGCACCCTGGCTCAACTGGGTGTAAAAATCAGGTTTTGCGACCATCACCTTTACCCAACTTTGGCTGCAGCAAGGAAGTACGTGGCACACCATCACCGCACCCAAGCATCATTCCCTAGCATTGCAGTACCAAGGCTGCTAGGGTTCCTATATCCTCCCTGCGGTGACAGCAGGTGACACGAACTCAACATTTTGATAGTCACCAAATAGAGGGTGACATTTCAATACTGAACCAAATGATACATATATACAATACATAAATAAGTGAATACATACACAAATCAGTGGATCATAATAATAAAACATTGTAATATAGCAACTTAGTTGATGAGGCTGTAAAAAGACATGCATTCATCAAGTTCCGTCTATGCCACATCACCCCTGTTGAGACAGAGTAAGGGGAAAAAAGAAACCCTTTAAAGAGATAGTATTACTTCAAAATTACTATCCCTCATATTGTAGCCCTTAATAAACTGAGTTAAATGACACCAGCGGCATCTCTCAAACCTTTATGGTTTAAGAGATAGCCGCTTTCAAAGTTTCCTCTCCCCTTCTGTCAGTGTTCTGCTGCCAGCAGGAGAATCCGGTCTCTGAATCCAGCAGAGGCTCTTCAGCAGAGCCGATATCTCGTTATGGACGGAAAAATGATTAATTGAAACAGTATTCTATGTGTGCTTGGTAACCAAGCACACGTAGAAGACTGTTTCAATTAATCATTTTTCCTTCCATAACGAGATATCGGCTCTGTTTAAGAGCCTCCGCCTGTCCCGGGACCGGATTCCCCTGCTGGCAGCAGAACGCTGACAGCAGGGGAGAGGAAACTTTGAAAGCGGCTATCTCTTAAACCATAAAAGTTTGAGAGATGCCACTGGTGTCATTTAACTCAGTTTATTAAGGGCTACAATATGAGGGATATTAATTTTGAAGTAATACTATCCCTTTAAAGACATTTCCAATAGAGCCCCAAGTGGGCCAAAAAAATCCTAACCCGACTCCTAATGGCAGTTGGATATTTCCCTGTAGATCAAATCCTATCTGCTTTGAAACCAACTGTAATAATGATTCTCATTACAATGGTATCAATTACTTTTATCATAACAAGTACAATAACTGCAAACACATGATTAAAATGCTAATGCCTCACTTAATTTTAAAAAGTATGATAAACCATAACATAAGAAATATAAACATAAAAAACAAAAAGGAAAAATGATAGTTGACTCCTCAGTAATCTGTTATTCAATATAACCACAGTTTCTTAAAGTCCATACATATATATTAATACAGTTTGAATATAAACTGCTAGTTGTCCAGACTGTTGTATCATGTATTTTCCTGAAGTAAAATGATTATGGGAATGCTAGAAATAAAACAATATTCCCAAACATGTTTTTCAAACCTGAGGTCTGCAAACAATTATTGTTTTCAGGACTAGGCTTGTTTGAATCCCACAACCAATTATTTTGAAGCCCAGCCTACTGTTCTGTTTTGAAAGTTTCACTTTCAGTAAGCCTGCCAATACTTATAATTCAAGCTTTTGTTTCTGTTATCCTATTGCCATGTTATTGCTACCCATTATTTTAAAGAGATAAAAAAATATATACAATTTTTGGTTACAC
The DNA here is from genome assembly GCA_037306005.1 of Rhinophrynus dorsalis. Taxonomy (NCBI): domain Eukaryota; kingdom Metazoa; phylum Chordata; class Amphibia; order Anura; family Rhinophrynidae; genus Rhinophrynus; species Rhinophrynus dorsalis. The sequence goes on along the minus strand of CM074719.1, from coordinate 73,470,138 downwards.
TGAATGTGGCATATGGCGATGCTGTGATTAAGGTACATATATATCTTCCTTATTCATAGGAATGAATGCTAGACAAATTATTTGCATTATCATCTTTGAATCCACTTTAATCTTCCATCATTATCTATTATTCATAAGCATAAATCATTGGTCTTAGCAGTGGTTGCAACAGTGGTATACGGTAGCAACCATCCTCTGCAGTGCTGCTAATTTGATGATTGGTGTTTTTACTCTCTCAGGCGCAGCAGTTGGTTGAACTGCTACACCCTCCTCCATCATGCCATCAACAACAGAATGCGACTTGTTGTCAGCTTAATTGTTCTTAGATGTTTTCATTACTGGTGATAGTGGAAATTTCTATGGAACTCTGACAAACTGCCTCCCCAGGGCAAGAAGAATCATCATCATTTATAGCACATGCTGCAGCAACCATGGCTGCAGTCAGTTTCTGGTCTACCAATTTACTAATACATCATTGCACTGCTACTGTTCCTTTTGCCCTACCCCTGCCTTTAGTATGTTTGATGGACATTATTAGACAGTGAAGTATACTATATAACTGATTGTTTGTGTGATGGCTTGCACAGTCTGTCGCACAAGAATTTTGGGTACTTGAGACTCCCCTAGCACAGAGATAACAGCCAGATCAGGAAATAACTTGGATGACAACTGTCTGTCTCAGGCAACCAAGATTCTGGGGTACTGTCAGGCTGCCCGCCGGACCCACAACATCAAGCAGCCTTTACCTCATTGCCGCCGGTCGTGACGGCTGCCTCCCAAGACTGGGCCGATGCCCAGTGTCAGACCGCCCGCCAAATCATCACAGGTGGGCAGCTCTTGCATCCTCGCCGCCCATCACGGCGGCCGCCTTCTGGAATCCATGGCAGCTAATTTGATGATTGGTGTTTTTACTCTCTCAGGAGCAGCAGTTGGTTGAACTGCTACACCCTTCTCCATCATGCCAGCAACACCAGAATGCGACTTGTTGTCAGCTTAATTGTTCTTAGATTTTTTTTTTAACATTACTGGTGATAGTGGAAATTTCTATGGGACTCTGACAAACTGCCTGCCCAGGGCAAGAAAAATCATCATCATTTATAGCACATGCTGCAGCAACCATGTCTGCAGTCAGTTTCTGGTCTACCAATTTACTAATACATCATTGCACTGCAACTGTTCCTTTTGCCCTACCCCTGCCTTTAGTATGTTTGATGGACATTATTAAACAGTGAAGTATACTATAAAACTGATTGTTTGTGTGATGGCTTGCACAGTCTGTCGCACAAGAATTTTGGGTTCTTGAGACTCCCCTAGCACAGAGATAACAGCCAGGTCAGGAAATAACTTGGATGACAACTGCCTTCTTAGGCAACCAAGATTCTGGGGTACTGTCAGGCTGCCCGTCAGACCCACACCATCAAGCAGCCTTTACCTCATTGCCGCCCGTCGTGGCGGCTGCCTCCCAAGACTGGGCCGATGGCCAGTGTCAGACCTCCCGCCGAATTATCACGGGTGGGCAGCTCTTGCATCCTCGCCGCCCATCACAGCGGCAGCCTCCTGGAATCCACAGCAGCTCCACAGGGGTCAGTGCCCAAATTAGCCGACGTGCACACTTCCGCCCTTCCTCGTGTGCGCATTGCGATCAAAGACTGAGCAACTTCTGGGTGTCACTTAGGCAGCGCGGCGATCGGCTCTGCCCCTCTACACTCCCACAGCCATCACTATTTAAACACTGAGCGCTCAACTATCGACGCTCAGTGTTACTTTAGCTCTCCTTGGATTCAGTTGTGCTCTGTGCTCCTGTGTATGATCCTGTGACTCTTTGACGCTGTTATCCTGTGATCCTGTGCTCCTGAGTATTATCCTGTGACTCGGTGATCCTGTGCTCTTGATATTCAGTACCCTTGGCTTGACTCCTGGACTCTCCTGATCTCTGTCATACTGTCCTCTGGCTTGACTCCTGGACTCTCTTGATCTCTGGCATACTGACCTCTAGCATAACTCCTGGACTCTCCTGATCTCTGGCATACTGACCTCTGGCTTGAATCCTGGACTCTTCTGATCTCTGGCATATTGACTTCTGGCTTGACTCCTGGGCTCTCCTGATCTCTGGCATACTGACCTCTGGCTTGATTCCTGAACTCTTCTGACCTCTGGCATACTGAACATTGGCGTGGGTACTGGACTCTTCTGATCTCAGGCATCCCGACTCCTGGCTTGACTCTTACCCTCCTGTTACCCGTGCTTGCAGTCCACTTAGGAGGAGGTCTGTGGTCTCTCTCTCAACCCTCTCCCAATGTACTGCTCCAGCAAGAGTGACGATCCTGCTTCTGGGTTCCTACTTCCGAATCAGTGAATATCCTCTGTACTACTCACCTAACATGTATTTTGGGTCAAGCTCTTTTGTCCCTTCACACTCCCCCAAAGTCCCCCAGTCCCCCTAACACAGCGAATAAATGTCCTGCCTATCTCACTCGCTAAACTACATTCTGATTTCAATTTATTTGATTATCCTAACCAGCTGCAAAATTGTGCTGCTTTCTCTTTGTCTAACAAACACAGAATGGCATTCTGCAGGAACCTGACACCCCTTTTATACTATGCCTGTGGGAAAAGGGAAACTTGCCACATGGTGGGTGAGATTCACTCTTACCACTGACTTCACTGCAGTAAGCTAGGTGAGAAAAAGCAGAAAATCTGCACTTGTTGTGAAAAATGTCCTGCTCGGAGGGAAGTGCCATCTTTTGCCTGGTTCCCTTTTGAGGCTAAAGGTTTCTCCCCTCTCTAGTTATAAATAATATTACATACATGGAACTACCTGAAGATTCTTGGATGATTCAACTGAAGAAAAGTACAGCAGCTTTCAGGTTTAAAAAAATCCTTAATTACAAAAATAACTCAATGCCTCATTGGGGGGCTATCACTTTGGAATTACCACTACAATTATTTATTGTGAGATGTATTCTTAACCCTTTCAGTGCCGAAGGGGTGTGCAATGCATATCCCTATGGCACTGAAAGGATTACAGGAGGGCAGCTTCTGTCTCTGCTCCTTAGCAGAGAGACAGCAAACTGTCCTGAGGCTCCACAGAGAGCTATAGGAAGATCCCAATATCACCAACCTCAGGCTGGCGATGTTTGGAATGTCAACTCTGCCAGCAATGGCTGCTATCAGAGTTCAGTGCATCTGGAGATGTGCCACATTAACATATAAACACACCCACATGAGTATGACAATGGCTCATTAAACTACATTTCCATATGCAAGTGGGACACAGTCATGTCAGCACAAAATCATAAACCTGTCAAAGGCATGGTGGATGCATAGCGATGTCAGAGGATTGGTAGTGGATTCACAGGGATATGATGGAGAAAACATGTCAGTGCATACTGCCTCATACATTCACCACCATATAACCATCAAGGTCACTTATTGATCTTTAGTGCATTTCCCCCAGGAGCATTTCTGGGGTAAACCTTCTGTTCCATATGGGACACATAAATATTCCATTCATTTAAATAAGTCATTAACCCTTTCTACGCTCCTTGTTCCTAGATGTTGAGAAACAAGAACCAAAGGAAATGCCTTCCCTTTGATGTAGATAGTTTAGGAAATAATCTTTAGGCAGGAGTAACACAAAAGACTGGTTCTATCACATACACTGGAAATGGTATTAGTATATCTCCCTTAAAGAAAAGCAACATTTCCTTAAGGTTTAAAAAGATTTTATTTGAATTAAACTGAATACCATGAAAAAAAGGCCTCATATTTATCTGCAAATAAAAATGCTTATTCTACTTTAAGGCAAGGGAACTAATTATTTGTTCTGAGGATCATTAAAATGAGACATGAGTGGATTTGTTATACACACACAATTATAGATCAGTGTGTTTAGATACTTGGAGAGACAAATCTTAGAGCATTTAGATTGTGCTTATCCAAAGCTCATTTCTTTTATGATGGCTGTATATAAGTCCTCTTGAGCCAAAAATATTCCATTACTGTACTTGGAATGCCTTTTAATGATAAACATTTGTGTATAAAGAGTATGCAATATATTTAATGTAGAAAGCAGTGCCTCAGTCAAATGATTAATATTTCATGCTTGGGTTTATATGTGTTCCAAGTTGTATAACTCCATTAAACTACAATAATCCAGATAAAAATGATATAGGTTAAAGCAAACAAATGATAAGCTCAGTGATAAAGATCTATGGAACGTAATTAACTGGACAGAGCTTTAGGTCAAAGAGTTAATTAAGCATTAGATTTACAAACTGTTTGTGTCAATGGATGGCAATTTAATAGTACCTCTGCACCCAGCTGACAACTCTTCTGGCTTCATGGTCACAACATGTAACTGACTATTGGAGGGAGCAGGAGAAAATAGGAGAAACATCCAGTAGACTTGTTTGAAGAAGTTCTCCTATCCTTTTCAGACCTTCAAACAGAAACATACTATGATTAATGTCTGAAGGTAATTGAACTTGGCTGTTTGTTTTCTTAATCTACACATCATGTAATTGCTTTTCCAGCTATCTGATTGGTTAAAAAGTCAACAAAAAGCAGAAATTGAAAACTTGTTTCACACAACGTGATCTGAGTCTTGCAAAGCAAACTATTTCATACAAAAAACTAATTTATGTAATTATGTCACAATCTTGCTGCTTGTCCCACCGCTTGACATCTGTATTCTTCATGTTTATCGATTCCTGTGCTTCACATATTATTCCTCTCTGATGATGCCACAGTAGTGAGGGGTTCATCTATCACATATATTATAATTGCTTGATTTACCATTGAATTGCAAATCCAGACTTAGTGATCAGAGGGAGGCATTTATCAAAGTTATCCTTCAAGAATCATACAATACTATTTTGAGTACTTTCAGAATAGTTTTTATTATAAATGTGTCACGTATACCCTTCCATTACTTACTTAAGTGATAAATTAATTTGTGGGAAATGGTCCAGTAACAAAACCATGTTTTCAGCACTATGCTCGTTTATGGCTTGGTCAGCACAATCTCAGTCCCACAACATAATAAATCCACTCTTGATTTATGGTGGGTGGTTCATTTATCATTTCTATGTATTGCTGTTACTGTTTATATACAGTAATAATTTTGCTAATGTATATACTCCTGTTTTTGCCATTTCATTTAACAGCTGTTTTGTGATTTTTGTTATAGTTTAAGATTGTTTCCAGTGCAAGTAAGACATGGATAGTGGTGCAGGTGAATTAATAGGAAGAGAGTGTTTGTGTGATCATCAGGGAGAAACCCAGGATTCTGCAGAATGATCTCCAAAAAATAATGCAAGCATTTAAAAACGTTTAAGCGAGCATTTAAAAAAATATTTAGAATATACTTTATGCAGAGCTCAAAATTTCCACTCGCCACTAGCCAATGGCGAGTGAAAATTTAGCCCTGACGAGTAGAAATTCAGCCCTGGTTGGTATGTTATGGCTTGCAGTGGCGAGTAACTTTTAAGGTCTGGCTAGTAGCAAAGGACTTCAAATTTTAAGCCCTGCTTTATGTACACCTGCATGTAAAAATCATTACAGCAGGGGAGGGCTGGCAACTTTTGGCATGGGGGGCAAGTACAATTAAGTGGCCTATTTCTATTACCGCTCCAGCCCAATGTCCCAGCCCACCCCCTGTTGTTAATGTTATAGCTGGCATTAATGTTATGGATTAAGTCAAGTGATACCTCAGAGCTTATAAGTGAAATGGTAGTACACAATTGATATCACAGAGATGACAATTGAAATGGATCTATACTAGTGATACCACAAAGCTTATAACTGAAATGGATCTACACTAGTGATACTACAGAGCTTACAATTGAAATGGAGCAACACTATTGATATCATAGAGATGACAGCTGAAATGGAGCTACAATACTCGTTTAGCTCCTTAAATTCTGTTTACTCTATTTACAGCAGCAAATGGGAAATTGAGGTAGGCAGTGGCCCACTGGCCCATATTCATGACCAGCCTGGGGGGCAATTGCCCCCTTGCCCCCCAGGCCAGCCCTCCCCTGCATTACAGCTTCCTATACATAGACCAGGAGTCAGAAACAAATGGTCTTTATTCAATGCCGGCCAACAGCCATCTGAGGGTGATGAGAGTGGTAATCCAACAACATCTGGACAAGGGTTGCCCATAAGCACAACAGTATGAACATGTTCCATTATTGGTGTGCTATAGCTTTGCCTCTCACTGCTTTGCCCATGGTCATAGGTGTGGCTGTACCCAGGGTTCCTTGCATAGGGCAATCTGAGGTGTAAAACAAATGGAAAAACTGCAGTTGTTCCATGCATTTAGTATTATAAAACAACTCACTATATGTGAGTGTATCAATGTAAACTATACTCACAGCCAACACTTCACAAAAACAGGAATGTTTTTGAGTAGATGCATTAAAACGGTGAACCAATGAAGACCATTTTATCTTCACATAGAAAAAATAACCACCCACGTACCTTTCTATGGCCAGAAAGTTCTAATGGCCCATATTAGTTTTGCCCTCCTGCCATAGTTCAAGAGGGAACATCTTTAATCAGTCCTGAATGTCATGTCCATGGAGGCAGACATGACAGTTGATTGTAGTTTTCTCTCTGGTCGTTTATGTTACCATGGGCAGTGGGTGGAGTTTGCATCCTGTGGTTCTGCTAGCTACTCATATGTATACCTTCAGGGAATTATAAGGGGGATTATTTCAGTCTTACATATTCAGTGTTCATTGCTGTTCAGTATGTTCATTTATATATCAGTGGCATTGAGAGCTATGTAAAACTATCATTAATCCAAAGAATCAGCAAATGAAATGTAAATAATATATATGCAATTATTTTCTGAGTGACTCATGCAGATTGATACTCAGTGTTTTACACACTAATTTCCCTGATAAATATGTAAATGTCTAACAAACAAGAAAAGCATGGACTGTATTCAGAAAGCTAAACAGGAGCAATTGTGGAGCAAACCAAATGCACACAGGATTTAAATGATAAAATAATACGTTTTAAATTAAGGTTTTAACCCCTTGAAAGAGGTCTCCGCTGCATCGCAGAGCAATGCACCACCGCCATGCTGGTGTGTGTCAGTGCATCACCGATGTTTTCCCCTCCACCACCGCTGTGCTGGTCTGTGTCAATGCATTGCCGCTGCTTTCCCTGCCACCACCGCCGTGTTGGTCTGTGTCCATGCTTTACTGCTGCTTTCCCCAACACCGATGCCGTGCTGGTCTGTGTCAATGCATTGCCACTGCTTTCTCCGCCACCACCACCGTGCTGGTCTGTGTCAATGCATTGCCACTGCTTTCTCCGCCACCACCACCGTGCTGGTCTGTGTCCATGCTTTACTGCTGCTTTCCCCAACACCGATGCCGTGCTGGTCTGTGTCAATGCATTGCCACTGCTTTCTCCGCCACCACCACCGTGCTGGTCTGTGTCAATGCATTGCTGCTGCTTTCCCTGCCACCACCGCCGTGCTGGTCTGTGTCCATGCTTTACTGCTGCTTTCCCCAAAACTGATGCCGTGCTGGTCTGTGTTAATGCATTGCCGCTGCTTTCTCCGCCACCACCACTGTGCTAGTCTGTGTCAATGCATTGCAGCTGCTTTCCCCGCCACCACCGCCATGCTGGTCTGTGTCCATGCTTTCCTGCTGCTTTCCCCTACATCGATGCTGTGCTGGTCTGTGTCAATGCATTGCCGCTGCTTTCCCCTCCACCGACACCTTGCTGGTCTGTGCATAGTGCGTGGTCTGTGTCTGTGCGTGTTAATTAGTGCTGTCTGGGTCCGTGTCCGTGGACATTTTTCCCTGGTTGTGCACTAAAAATAGTTTGTATATGCTTTATGCAAAGGGGAAAATGGACTGTATTACTGCCCTGTGGTAGACTGGTGGCTTGCTTCAAAGGGAATAGGCAGTGAGGGGTTAATTATTCCAATGTGTATTGCAGTGCCTCAAGCCAGTGACTGTGTCCTGTAGCAAGACCTCCTGCTGGGTGTTAATTAAGCCACTGTGAACTGCAGGCAGACCCCCTGCCGTGTGGTAACTAGTTCAAGCCCTCAAGTCTTTGTATCTTGTGTCTGTATTAATCAACCCCTTTGTATTTTAAATGTAATCACGTCTGGCTCATTGTATCTGTTAAAGGGATAGTAATACTTAAAATGTAAAAAAAATATGTTGTAGGGTTTATCCCCCTGAGTAAAACAAGAGTACTCCCACTGCTGAAAGGTGTTTCGTTCAATAGTTATTAATTTTAAAAGTTGAATTTTTTAGGTACAATATCACAGTGGCCTGAAATTCTACAGTGGTGCTGTTGTTACACGATTCTATGGACTGCTCTGGTCCCGGGACCATAAATCTCCATAGGATGGTGTAGCAACAGTGCCACTGTACAATTTCAGGCCACTGTGATATTGCACCTAAAAAATTTGACTTTGAAAATTAATAACTTTTGAATGAAACACATTTCAGCAGTGGGAAATCCGGGACAAGAGAGAGGGCCGTTTTGGGGGATACATTCCTGCGGACTGCCAGGGAAATTTGGACATCCTGGCAGGATGTGAATGGGACCTGAAGCAACTATATTCTGGGTTCATTTGAGAGGTTCGGGAATTACAAAGAGAGGAAAAAAAAGACTGGGGGGGTTACTCATCTGAGGAGGACCTCAGTGGAGCTGAGGACATGAATGGACTTTTCCCTGTTCACTACACACTGGTGAGTGGGAATGCGCTCTTCACCAGTGCCCTTTGAGTTTTCCCCACATCAGGGAGTGGGACAACGGTCCTCCCTGATAACCTTTTGCCCCTGGATAATGTTTTGTCTGAGCTGAGGAGTGGGAATGCGTTCCTCCTCAGCCAAGAGGATGCCTCTGCATCAGGGGATGGGACAGGCGTCTCCCCTGATAGGCATGTTGCCCCTTCCCCTGCTTTCTCAGCTGCGGTTGATGAGACGCAGGTCCCCACCAGCAGCAATTGTATGCCTCAACTGATGGGTAGGAGAGAGCCCATCAGTCCCTGTGAACCCCCTGCTGTGGTGAGTGAGGAAGAGCTCACCAGCAGCCCCAAAGAGATGCCCCATGTTGTGTTGGGAAATGCCCTTGGAGATAAGCAGTGTGTGGTCTCCAGGGCCGCGGATGATGCCGCCTTGAGGGATGGGACCACGGTCTCCCTCGAGGCAGAAAAGGGCCTTGCGAGTGATGGCCTAAAAGAGGAGGACCCCAGCGGGCTGGAAGAAAGCAGTGCTGTAGGCCCTCCTGTGGATATGTTTTGTGAACTGGTGGGTGGAAAGGAGTGCCCCACCAGCCCCCCAGTGAACCCTGGCCTGGTGAGTAGGAGCGAGCTCACCAGGGCCTGGGAAACCCCTGCTGTGGTGGAAGAGATGCAGGTCCCCACCAGCAGCCCCAGTCCGTTCCCTGTGGTTGTTGCCTTGGAGAAGGGGAAGGTTGTGTTCTCCAGGTGCTTGGATAATATTGCTAGGAGGATTGGGAGTACCGTCCTTCTAAAGAAAAGACGTGGCCCTGATGTGGGGGCCCAGGAAGACAAGGAGATCAGTGGATTACCCCTTTGAAATGCTGATGCTTTTGATACTAGCCCCTACGTGACCCCTGGCCTGGTGGATGGGAGTAAACCCACCAGGCCCAGTGAATCCCTGGCTGGGGTGAGTGGGACAACAGTCCTCACTCCCAGCCCAACGGTTGTCTCCCCTTTTCCCTGTGAACCCCTGGCTGGGGTGAGTGGGACCACAGTCCTCACTCCCAGCCTAACAGTGATTTCCCCTTTTCCTGTGACCCCTGGCTTGGTGAGTGGGACCACGGTCCTCACCAGGGATGTTGCTGTGTCCCCTGGATTAATTGATCTCAGCCTGGTGGGTGGGAATTCGGTCCCCATCAGGCCAACTGTTGACCCAGACAGAGGGAATGGGACCACTGTCCTCCCTAAAGAAGTTGAGTCTGGGCCCAGGTCTGTTCAATGCCCAGAATCTGTTTGCCCTGGGTTGGTGAGTGGGAGTGCGCTCCTCACTGGCCCTTTGGAAGCCCCTGCCCTGGCCAAAGAAGTGCCCAGTGGTACTGCCAGTGCTCTGAGCGTTGCCACAGCCCAGGAGAGTGGGAATAACATCCTCTCCTATCCCTCTGGGGCACTTGCCCAACAAAAAGGGGGAGATGTGCTAATTCCCCCACAACTGGATTCTCAGGCCATGGAGGGCCAAAAGACACTGTTACCCCAAAAAGATCCCCCATATAGACTGGCTTTGGACCCTGAACCACTGACCCCAGCTCTACATGGAGCCTGGCCCAGGAGGGGCCTCCCAATTTGGTGCCAGCCAGGACCAGAAGGCACTAATTTCCCTGGCCAAGGATCAAGGACCAACGTTGTACCCCTGGCCCAGGACAAGGGGCTTGCTTACTATTTACAGGCCCGGACAAGGGGCTCACATTTTCTCTTAGCCCAGGACAAGGGCTTGCTTATTGTTTCCCTGGCCCAGGACAAGGGGCTCCACAATTGTTTTTGGCCTAGGACCAAGGCCTCCGGACTAACAAACTGTCCAGACAAGTGGCTCACAGCAGTAAGACTCTCCTGAGTCCCAAGCCAGCACTTGCTACCGCAATCTCTGGCTTGGTACAAAAAAGGGAGAGAAATGTAATGGATCCTACCCGTTACTTGAGCCCTTGTATGGCCCTAAGACTGTGTACCCAAAAAACTGTGGACATTTTTTCCTGGTTGTGCACTAAAAATAGTTTGTATATGCTTTATGCAAAGGGGAAAATGGACTGCATTACTGCCCTGTGGTAGACTGGTGGCTTACTTCAAAGGGAATAGGCAGTGAGGGGTTAATTATTCCAATGTGTATTGCAGTGCCTCAAGCCAGTGACCGTGTCCTGTAGCAAGACCTCCTGCTGTGTGTTAATTAAGCCACTGTGAACTGCAGGCAGACCCCCTGCCGTGTGGTAACTAGTTCAATCCCTCAAGTCTTTGTATCTTGTGTCTGTATTAATCAACCCCTTTTGTATTTTAAATGTAATCACGTCTGGTTCATTGTATCTGTTAAGACCATCTGCTGTTGGCCTTTTGTCTCATGTAACATGATTGGATTAAGCTCTTTTGTATCTAGTGCCCCCAAACAGTCCAATGTGAAAGTTGTATATAAATATCTGTGGGTTTGGACAATAAAGGAGTCCTGGAGTCTTGTATTGCTTATGGTCTAACTCTGTCCACTCTGATACCCATCTGCGCCAAGTATCAGAAATCATCGACCGCCTGCTGCCAGCTTCCTGCGATTCAACTTCGTATGCTGTCAGGCGTTGACGTGGACTCCATCCTCTCATCCTTGTGTTCCTGTGACATCTTCCAGTGATCCTTTGACTGGGAGTAGAGGTCTCACTACTACTACTGCCCGTGTTTCCCTGCTCCCAGTGATCCTGCGACTGTTTCAGAGACCGTCCATACTTCAAGCAGTGCATCCGACGGCGCTTATCTGGCGTCGAGAGGGAGAGACCCGGGAACGACGGTGGAAGGCGAAGCGGTCCCTTCTCAGCTTCCGTTACATTAATTATTGCTGTCTGAGTATGTCCATGCTTTTTAATTAGTGCTGTCTGAGTCTGTGTCCGTGCATGTTAATTAGTGCTGTCTGAGTCCGTGTCCATGCATTTCAATTAGTGTCCGTGCATGTTAATTAGTGCTGTCTGAGTCCGTGTCCGTGCGTTTCAATTAGTGCTGTCTGAGTCCATGTCCGTGCGTTTTAATTAGTGCTGTCTGAGTCCGTGTCCGTGCGTTTCAATTAGTGCTGCCTGAGTCCATGTCCGTGCGTTTTAATTAGTACTGTCTGAGTCCGTGTCCGTGCGTGTTAATTAGTACTGTCTGAGTCCGTGTCCGTGTGTGTTAATTAGTGCTGTCTGAGTCCATGTCCGTGCGTTTTAATTAGTGCTGTCTGAGTCCGTGTCCGTGCGTGTTAATTAGTACTGTCTGAGTCCGTGTCCGTGTGTGTTAATTAGTGCTGTCTGAGTCCGTGTCCGTGCGTGTTAATTAGTGCTGTCTGAGTCCGTGTCCGTGTGTGTTAATTAGTGCTGTCTGAGTCCGTGTTCGTGCGTGTTAATTAGTACTGTCTGAGTCCGTGTCCGTGTCTGTTAATTAGTGCTGTCTGAGTCCGTGTCCGTGTGTGTTAATTAGTGCTGTCTGAGTCCGTGTCCGTGCGTGTTAATTAGTGTTGTCTGAGTCCGTGTCCGTGAGTGTTAATTAGTGCTGTCTGAGTCCGTGTCCATGAGTGTTAATTAGTGCTGTCTGAGTCCGTGTCCATGAGTGTTAATTAGCGCTGTCTGAGTCCGTGTCTGTGCATGTTAATTAGTGCTGTCTGAATCCATGCGTGGTCTGTGTCCGTGCGTGGTCAGTGTCCGTGCGTGGTCTGCGTCCATGCGTGTTACACACACAGGGAGTGACGCATCTTAGCAAATTATATTATTAGATAAGGGCCATATGTTCAAAAGAAAAATGGAAGAGTTCTGGGGCAAACCATTTGCACTATAGGGGAGAACTTTAACCTCCTGTATGCTTGAGAGGTCTCCAATGCATTGCTTTGGAAAGCATTGGAAACCTCTCTAGCATTCAAGGGGTTAAAATCTCCATTTAAATCATTAGGAATTTTTAGTTCTCCCTTATAGTGCAAATGGTTTACCCCAGAACTCCTACTTTCTCTTTTGAACATATGGCCTTTATTTAACCCTTTGAGTGCCAGAGGGGGTATGCAAAGCATTACAAAGTAATGCATTGCGTACCCCTCTGGCACCCAAAGGGTTATTGTGACCTTTTCTGCTCCTATAATGGATATACAGAAAGAAGATATTACGGCATGGAAAGTGTCACGGTATTAATTACTCATAAATGTGCCTATTTCTTTAAACATGTCACACAACTTTATGCTGCATATTTAAAAATCTGCGACACATCAGTTTTATTCAACATAATATTTTTTTAATGATGTTAAACTATTAGGTAAGGTTACAGAAGGCAAACAGAAGTTGAAGAGAAGTAACTAGTACAAAGGGAATATAAAATTTGGCAAAGTAATAAGGCTTCTTAAGATATTATATTCACTGATAAATGATACCGCCTCTTTTTTTCTATTTCTTAAATCTTTTGTGATATAAGTATTGTTGTACTGCTAAAGCTTTATATAATGGCATAGGCAATGACCAATAACTTCCCATTTTCCCTCCTATAAATTGCATCTTGCTTCAAAGCATTCCATCTGAAATGCATGTATTTGATCATTCCTTTATTACCAAGAGTAGCAAAACCATTTTTTGTATACATGCCTGTTATATTACTTCCTTTTCTTTGCTATGAAGTGTCAGAATGTGTTAATTTAATTTTACTGAAGTGTAACTAAAATGTCTTTTAAGAGTTCAACCATTGTTTCCAAAGAGGTCTTCACCAGAGTGCTAGGGAGCCAAAAAAACCATGCTTCTGAGAAGTGACTAGCCATAGAAAAAGTCATATTTGCAGACCCCTAGCCTTGCATCATCACTGTCATGTGTATGCTGCCTGCTGCATTTGGTGAGATTATTTGAAAGCAATGAGAAAGCAATCAAGATATCTGGAATTGCTCCAGATGCTCTATTCAAAGTATGGCTATATTTGTCAGAGGAGATGAGTAGAACATTGGGATGGTTTCACATCCAGGCTGTAGTCTTGGAAAGAGGTTGGAAAATGGAAAGTCGGTGTTTCTTTTGTATCCAGACCTTTTCCCAGCAGGGGATACTAAATGTATTTTGGAGCTCTCACTCTATGTGGCATTCCCAAAAGTAGACAGTACTTAGACAATGTGGAAGTTGATAACATCCATTGTCATATCCTACCAAGAATGAGACATAAAGAAAAAAAGAAAAGAAACAAAATTGGAGAATTATGAAGAAGGAAGTAAAGTAATGAGGGGTGTCAAGTACAAAGAAAAACAACCCATGGGTAGTAAAGAGGAAAATGATTGTTGTCTTTTCTCCTTCTCTCATTAATACATGTCTCTGAAGATAACCTCTCTTAACCCCTTAGGGACCCTTGACGTACCAGGACCGTCAAGGGTAAACTTGCTTGAAAGACCCTTGACGGTCCTGGTACGTCACGTACTTTTTACTTACATCGCTCTACCGGGAGCGCTGTAAGTAAAAATGGGGCATGAAATAGACCGCTCCAAGATCGGAGCGATCTGTTTCAAGCCCCATAGTGACGCGCCGATACACGTGACAGGTCACGTGTACCGGCGCGTCCAAGTGCCCCTATGCGGACGTTATGGGACGGAAATGTCCCATAATGTCCGGTCCTTAAGGGGTTAATGTATGTAGTATGGAAACTGCTGCTTGTACTGTAATATTTAAGATCTTATGCCTATATAATAATTACAGTTTTTGTTTACAGGATGCTGTCTCTCAAAAATATTCAAAGTGTGGAGCTCAGAACCTGTGTTGTGGACTTTAGCAGGGAGAGAAACAGAAGTGTTTAAAGAGTATACATTTAATACATGTATACAAGCATTTAATGGAGACATGGAGCATGAATGTTTTGGTTTATTTTTAATTTATTGGAGTTTTCTATTGGATCTTTAATAGGTATGACTCTACAAATGTCTGTCCTCCACTCCTTGTTAATAACTCCACTCCTGTTTATTGGGATTGTTTAACCCTTCACATACTGCCTCAACTGTCTGTCTCCACTCCTTGTTAATAATTCCACTCCTGCTAATAACTTTCCCCTTCGTCCTTGACTGTGGCCTGCATTGGGAACTCTACTTCGATCACACAAATGGTCAGCATTTGATTTGTTAATAAGTCAATGAGAATGAGCCTCATGTGTTTAAGATTACTATATAAAGTCCTCAGTCTATGTCTAACAGGAGTTGTACAGGAGTTGGGTAGAAGAGAGAAAACAGGATCCACTGGAGTAAAATCTCCCAAAGCAAATCTCCAATGAAGGATTTGAAGCAAATATTTGAATGTGAACACTGCATTTTTCTTCAAGTCCATGATTCTCTGTTTAACCTCTTAAGGACCAGATGACGTGCTATGACCTTATACCCTTAAGGACTGGTGACGGTCATAGCACATCACGTACTTTTTACCGGAAGTGTTGTAAGTAAAAACGGGGCATAAAATTGACCACTCCAAGACTGGAACGGTCTCTCTTATACCCCAAAGAGGCGCGCAGGTAAATGTAACAGGTCACGTGAGCCGGCTCATTGGCAAGGATCAAAGCGGTCCTTAAGGGAAGGTGACTTCCCTGGACTGCTGTTCCTTAAGGGGTTAACACCAGCTTCTGTATGCTGGCCAAAACTAAAGTGGACTCTGTTTACATAACAAACATTACCATCATGAAAAGGTGCTCCTGGCCCACTCTGATTTTTGTTTTAACAATTCACTATACTAACAAAACACCTCTTATTCTTTATTTCCATATATGCACTTCTGACTAAAAATGTTGGGTTTCTCCTACCCTCCACCCTCTCCCCTTCTCTGTTTACATTTCTGCTTCACTTCTCTCATCCACACTCACCTCTACACAGTAACTCCTCACTTTTCTCTGTTCCTGTACTCCCCCATTCCACACAAACAGCAAACCAAATGCACACAAAACATTATCTCATCTCTTGTCTCTCTCTCTCTCTCTTCTTCTGTTACTGGCAGCTGGAAATACCTCTCCAAACCCTGGCACCCTCTCCTTTCATAAACCCTCTACCTCCAGTCAATATAGAAACAATACAAACCAAATCACCATTCCCTGTCTTCAGCCTCAATTTCTTCCCTTTCCCTGTGCTTTCTGGAATGCTTGCTCCATTATTAACAAATATAACACTGTGCATAATCTCTTTTTACTCCTGCTCCCTAAACTTATTTGCTCTAACTGAAACCTGGCTATCTCAATCTGACTCTGCTTTTGAGGCAGCAATCTCCTATGGTGGTCCTTCCTTCTCTAAACCTCATACTCAACTGGGCATGGGGGAGGTGTGGGACTGCTACTCTCTAAACACTGCTGTTACAAACCCCTTTCTGCCCCCGCAGAAAGTGATCCTATCTCTCTACCGGCTGCAGTTATCTATCAGCCACCTACTACCACATGTACATCTTCAAATTTCCTTTCTGACATTGAATCATGGCTTTCCTTTTTCCTGTCATCAGACACACCTTCCCCTCTTCTGAGGGACTTCAAATGGTATGTGGATGATCACTCTGTCTCCTGGGCATCCCACTTTCTTGCTTTAACATCTGCATTTGGACTACAACAGTAGATAAATGCTAGTACTCTCAAGGATGGTCATTTCCTAGACCTTGTGTTCACTAGAGGCTGTGCACTTTCTGATTTTAATATCTCCATTCTTCCACTATCCGACCACCATCTTCTAATATTCAGTACTTTGACAATACCTACTTCCTCTCCCCTCTTCCCACATAACCTCAAATCACTTAATCTCACTGTTCTCCAGACCTCTCTGGCTGCTGGACTTTCATTCCAACTAATCCTAACTGGTAAGTGGGCAGAAAAGTGGCAGATGATGTTTGATATAGAAAAATGTAAGGTAAATTACAGAAAGATTTACAAAAGATGGACAACAGTAGCAGCTCGCAGTGTGACTTAGCCACCACAAGAGCCAATAGAATACTATGCTGTATAAAAAGGGGTATAGATGCACGGGGTGGGAATTTATTTCTACCGCTATATATGAGACTCCATCTAGAATATGGAGAATAATTTTTGGCACCAGTTCTAAAAAAAAAGACGTTATTGAACTCAAAAAAGTGCAGAGACATGCAACAAAACTGATAAAGTGATTGGAAGATCTGAATTATAAAGATACATCAACTAAACTGGGTTTATTTACATTAGAGAAGAGATATTTAAGGGGTGATATGATTACTATTTACAAATATATTAAAGAAATCTTGGAGGAACTAATTACTCAAACAGCTCAGCTGGAGGTAATCCATGAAGACTAGAGGAAAGGCGGTTTTGACTAAAAAAGGCAGAGAATCTTTACAGTAAAGGCAGCAAAGTTGTTGAATTCTTTGCCTCGGGATGCTGTGTTTTGCAAATACTGTAGTCATGGATTACAAAAGTTATGGATACTTTTCTAGCTCAGAACAGAATTATGACAGTTGGTTTAAAAGCTGATAGGATGCTGATCCAGGGAGATATCAGCCTGCCTTCTGGAGTAAGGAAGGAATTTTGTACATACTTGTGACTTATTAGAAATGGCTCTAATATTTTTTTCCTTCCACTTGATCAACAAGGGTGATATGTCATGGGTTGAACTTGATGGATGCATGTCTTTTCTCAGCCTCATCAACTATGTTTCTATTAGTCTATGGACCCCATATTAATATATTAGAGCAATCCATATCCTGGTAGGCAGAGTAAAGGAATAAGATGGTCGACCTTTTCCTTGGCTATGTTTTAAATTAATACTGGGATGGGGCTATGGACCCCATATTAATCTATTTTGTTGCTTTTAATTTCTCATTACATTAATATGGTTATATGAAATCCATATTAATTGGTTTAATTTTTAAAATAATGTTAAAAAATATGGGGTGTACTCCATATTTCTGTTTTATTTTAATTAGTTCACAAAGGGAAAGAAAGTTCCCTCCCTTGGCCAAATAAGAATAATATGTGGTCTAAGAATCCAAAATTATTTCTTCACACACTGTCTTGATGTCATATCATGGAAAATTTTTGCATAATTATATTCAACAAAATGTATTTAAGGCCATTTTGGCCTTATCAGATAAAATTGACCTGTTTACAGGACTGTTAGACTGTTCACAGCCAGTCTAACAATGGAGGGGTTAATTGTAGGTCAAACTCTTGCCAACAAGTGTGCAAGGCATTGCACAGCAATGTGTTGCAGACTAATGTAATCAGAAGTGTTACTGATGAGTTATTGGAGTGTAAGAAAGGTGCTTGGGGCACTTAGGGGCATGTAGAATGTATGTAAGGATAAGGCATTTTGCTGATGATTAGGCTTAAATTTTCCTAATTTTCCTAAACAGTATGGGAACATCAAAGGAGACTAGCTAATGCTCAATGTTTGACACAGTGTCAAACATAGAGAGTGAGCTAGCACACAGGAGAGGAGAGAAGTACACAAGGCAGACAAATAGGATTATATATCTCAGTGTAGTAGTTTATTAAACACCTTGAACATAGAAACAAGCAATAAATGCACTCACATTTTCCCCATCTTGGGGTGATGCATATCGGGGTCCCTACCCCCTGTGTGCCACGTACTGTGTCCTTATGAATCCTGAAGATAAATCAATGGCTATTCCCAAGGAGATGTTGTTAAGTCCAGCTGATTATTTCGCTGCCAACAAGTGCTCTTAAATCCAAGGACACATGGTCCAGGCAGCAAGCTGGTTCGTTAGACCAATCAATTCAGGATCAGGGAAACCCACGGGGGGTGTGGGGAGGGACTCTGCTGAGTGCAAGAGTAACCCGACGCATCTTTATGAGCCCGACTGCTCGCTTCCTTGATCCTGAATTGATTGAGCTAATGAACCGGCTTGCTGCCCAGACCAGGTGTAGAATCTGAACGCTAACAAGGCCTTATTGGTCCTTGGGTTTAAGACCACTTAATGGCAGCAAAATAATCAGCTGAACTTAACAACATCTCCTTGGGAATATCCATTGATTGATGGATATTCTTAGTTGGTGATCGGCAGAATCATCTCTGGAATAGCAGCACGGGCAGCAGAGGAAGTGGGTATCCACTGACAGTGACTGAGTCATTAACATCACTGTTCATCCATTTTTATGTTCCATGTCATCATCATTCATCTACGCCATCTCCATCCTTCAACCTTGTTCATTTTATCATCATTGGACTTATAAGAATTGTGTGGTCATATACTCAGGTTGGACTTTATATGTATTTGTGCCAATGATTTTATGAGTTAATTATTGTACTTTTTACATATTATTCTTTTTTATTCATTTGGGAGATAGTTCTCCGTCATATTGTTTGATTAACATTTTTATTTGTGCCCATATATTACCTATACCACTTATTCATTTGGTGTAGCGCTAGCCTATACCGATATTCCTCTTTGTATAGAGATTGAGCTAAAAACAGTCCAATCCACCCATCCTCCTAAATACTAACCCTAACAATACCCCCTAGCCATACTACACCTAACATTAACAATAAAGTTTAAAAATATTAGCCCTAACACTATCCCATGACCCATACCCCATAGCTGTAACACTTACATGGAAGTCTGGGGTCCAGCATGGTCTTCTGCATCCTGGTCTTCTTCTTTAATTCATTTTCTCTGAGCTTCTTTCTTCTTTTTCATCTTCTTCTTCTGTAAAGTGTCTTGTGTTCCTAAAAAACAAGAATAATCAATCCAATGCCCTGTAAAGTCTCTTAGCCATAGCCAGAAAAAAAAAAAAAAAAATCCCCATTGATGTACCCTTTGGGCCATTGCACAAACCAAACTGTGGTAAATTTTAGCAGAGACCAGTTTTTATATGGCCAGTCTCTGTTGAAATTTGTTCTATTTGTTCTATTGCCTGGGAGGTGGGGTTACGCAGGGCACAGAACAGCCAATCAGCTTCTAGCTGGAGGGATGATGAATTATGCATTTATGACCCCATATCCCAGCCAACAGGACTGGGGAACACATTTGAATAGAGCCTGGCCATATAAAAACCAGTCTCTGTTCAAATTTCCCTCAGTTTGAGTTGGGCAATGGCTGAAAAGGTACAGCAATTGTGATTTTTTTTTTGTACTGGAGTCGGAGAGACTTTATGGGGGCTTTAGCTTTAATTGATTATTCTGGTTTTATAGAGACACTTTACAGAAGAAAAAAGAATAGGAAAGAAGAAGAAAAAGAAGAAAGAAGCTTAGAGAAGATGAATTAAAGAGGAAGACTAGGGTGCAGTAGACTGCTGGACTTCAGTTTTGCAGGTAAGTGATTAATGTTAATGTTGTGTGGTATGGGCCATAGGATGGTGTTAGCTTCAGGATGATCAATCCTTTGAGTCGCAGAGGGGTATGCAAAGATCTGCAATGCATTGCATACCCCAATGGCACTCAAAGGGTTATTTTTTTTTTTTTTCATTTCACTCATGTTTTTGTTACCTTGGATATATTAATATGGGACTTAGGGCCTCATATAAATACAGCCACGGGTCAGTAGTGTAGGGATCCTTTGTTGCACATGCAATTTTTTTTCTACATTTTTATTTAATACTCCTAGCTTTGCTAGGTGCTAATTTAATGCAAAAAAAGAGAGAGCTCAACACATGTTACTGCATGTAACTGAATAGCAAATGAATATGCTTTTTCATTGTCCTCAATGTTCTCAACATTTTTACCAGTCGGTAGTTTGTTACAGCGCAGGTAATAGAATACCAAACTGTGACTTCAAACTACAAACGTGTGTTTGGGTTAACTAATGGAGGTAATTGAATTGAGCCCCTAACTGGTTAAAAAAATCCTGGAAAAGCCATTCTAATGTAGTAGCTAGAATGGAGGTTTCTACTGTTTTTGTTTGTTTTTTTGTGTCCCACTTTTTTTTTATTTGCTACACATCCCAAAATAACATTGTCAGCATGGATAGCAAGCTGAAAAATTACTTTTTGCTTTTCTTTTCCCAGTCAAGAAGCCCTTCAACTATAACATAATCTAGGACATAGTCTGAAATAATTTTCTGCTAGCACTGATCAGAGATCATCTAGAGAAAATAATTAATGGAATGAAGGAAATGAAGTATGAAGAAAGTCTAGGCAAACTTGGTTTATTTCTCTATAGCAAGGATCTCGCTAATGATCAAATAACTAGGGGACACACATGATTAGAAGAAGGCAGGTTGCAACTTCAGTGGAGGAAGGGGTTCTTTACAGTAAGGTCTGTTAAATTGTGACATTTCTGCCCAGGGATGTGGTAATGACAGATACAATGGATAAGATAAATGTGTTGCTCAAGGAAACATACAGGGTTAGTCTGTGTGTTAATAGGTTAAATAGACTAACAACAATCTTGGAGTCAGGAAGGATTATTTATGTGTTATAGTGTAGCAAAGGTTGAACTTGATGGACTTGAGTCTTTTTTCAACCTAATTCACTATTTAACTAGATAAGTGTATTAAAATGTTGTGACGAGGGGAAGGAATGGGACATTCTGTGATAGTTTTGGGTTGTCTTGTGCCTTTTTTCACCATTGTAGTTGTCACTGGTGTTAGACAGGGGCACAGTGATAGCAGCACCTGATTTTTTTCTTCCTGGACAGTTGCACATGTTCCATATGCACCACAGGTTTGTTATGCTGCATGTGCTGTATTAGAGCAGATGTGCGAAGGTGTAACAAGCTCCTTCCCTATCTTCACAACTTTGTTGCAGAGCATTCACATTGCAGTTTGGGATGATTGATGATTATACAATCCCTTTCCCAATGAAATGTATTCCCACACCCATGAGTTTAAGAGGGACCACACCCATGAGTTTAAGAGGGAGAGAAGGAATGCATACCTTCTCCCTAGATGTACCTCAAGTGGCTCCTGTTGCTGCTGCCGCATTGTGATCAGCATTAGCAGTAAGAAATGGTACTTTCACCTGTCCCATATCACTGCCGGTACTTCCAATACCACCACTACCCACGCAGTGGGTGGCAGGGCTGATGACCACACTCCTATCAGCATCCAGCATGGCGGACACAAGCCTGATCCTACTGATGGTGGTGGAACTGGATATGAGACAGTTCAGCAGCAGGAAGATCAGAAAGTTCTATATCGCCATGCCACCATATAGTTCTCCCATTCCTGGTTTGTTTGAGCTTGGAAAGTTCTCAAGATCATGTCTGAATGATCACTAACAGCACCATCATCACCACAAGTCTTCTTCCTCTCTTGATTGTGCTGGTGGCCATAACTGTGAATGATACATAGGTGTAGATGGTAAACCTAGTTTCAGCTTCACTTAGTAGTATCAGGCTCAGAGTCAGGCAGCTACAGCTCTGTGCTACTACTGCTGCACACAGCCACATGGGAAAAACACATTTCTCCCTTTCATAAGTTCACTCCTTTGATCCATTCCAAAGTTCACTTCAGGGCTCTGGGATGTTGTGACAGTAAGGGTAGCACTATTTGAGGTTGGGACTGAATCACAAGGAATGTGGTGGGGGTGATGGTAGGTGCAGCAATATCTACTGATGATGATGGGCTCTGAGTCAAGGGGATTTGGTGGGGTTGGTTGTAACAGTAACCACTAGAATGACTGCTGTTGCTGCTGCATTCCTCCACACCAGTAGGAGAAGTTCACTTTATAATTTCCCCCCATGCACACACACACATACGCAAACACAGGCATACAGAAACAAACACATAAACACGAACACACAAATAAACATGGGCAATGCAATGCAGCAATCAACAGCAGCAACAGGTGAACTGTCTTTAACTCTGTGACTACACAACTACTCCAAGCATTTTTTGTCTCTGTAGTTATCTCTACGTCTATATCTTCTCTGTCTCAACTACACTCCAAAAGGAGGAAAGTGCTGGATAGGGATGGGCCAAAAGCCATAGAAATTTCACAAAGGATTTTTTGCAGAAAAAAAGATCTATTTCTTGATTGTTTTGCAAAACTTCCCGCCCATAGACAGTACAAAAATGTTCTCCTTTTCGCCAATGCCAATAAATTTCCACAAGACCTTTGCCATATTTTGCCTATGTTTTAATGGATGCAAGATTTCCTGCCATAATGTTACTTCTGAGGCCTGAAGTGGAGGAATAAATAGCTGAAACAAAAGGCTTTGAGTCTTACATCATATGGCTTGAAAAAACTGTTAGCAGGCTGAGTGCCTTTGTCCTTTAGGCACAACACTAACTTCCTGCTTAAGTTATATTGGCACAACCATCCTTAAAAATAACTTCAGCTTGGGATACTCCAGCAGGGTGCATATCACGGTGCCCGTGCTCTCTGTGCTGCTCTCTGTCAGTCTGTGTTGTGATGCGCTCCTATTGGTTGGGCTATGTTTGGCCCGCCCAGTATGGCCTTTATATACTGGGCTCTGACACCTATCCGGTGCCCTTTTGTGGTGTTCCAGTATCAGTGCCTACTTAAGTTGCTTGAATTCCTGTGTACTGACTTGGCCCATTTGACTACTCTGCTTCTTGTGTCCTGCTCCATGATTCGACCCGGCCTGGCTGACGTTTCTGCTCCGTGACCTGACCCGGCTTGTCTGACATTCCTGCTCCGTGATTTGACCCGGCCTGGCTGACGTTCCTGCTCCGTGACCTGATCCTGCTTGTTTGACGTTCCTGCTCCGTGATTCGACCCGGCTTTCCTGTTCCTGCATCGCTGTGTCGCTTGGGTGACATTCTGACTTCTGTGGTGCCTGAGGCCTGCCTGGCAGAGTATCAGTGTTGCCTCCGTTACTGCTACGGCAGGGTGCCATAGGCTGGGCCTTCTGTTAACTCTTGCAGAGCTTCATTGTTGCCTCTGTTACTGCCACGGCAGTGTGCCATTGGTTGGGCCTTCCATTAACACTTGCAGAGCTTCTGTGTTGCCTCCGTTACTGCTGCGGCAGTGTGCCATTGGTTGAGCCTTCCGTTACTCTCACAGTACTCTGTGTTGCCTCCGTTACTGCTACAGCAGAGTGCCATAGGCCAAACCATCTGTTAAGCTCCTGCAGAGTATCATTGTCACCTCCGTTACTGCTAAGGCAGTGTGCCATTGGCTGTACTCCTGTTCAGCTCCTGCAGAGTATCATTGTTGCCTCCTTTACTGCTAAGGCAATGTACTGCCTCTTGCAGAGTATCATTGATTCCTCTGTTACTACCATGGCAGTGGGTTTTAGTCTCAGCTCTGCTCTGGCAGATTACAAGTGCTCTAGTCTCCATTCTTGCACTGCAGTCTCCTACTCATTGCTATTCCATCATACTGGGCGTTACTAAGAGAACTCACCACAGACTTCTCTACACAGAGACTGATTACACCTATTGGGACTTTAACTCATGCTGCACTGCTGCTCTGGGTATTCACCCTTTCCTGCCTGACCTGTGTCAGTATAAGACCTCTCTTGCTTCCTATTATACTGGGCCTGTGTAGGCATATGCATCAAATACCTGTATTATCTCTGTATGTTTCTGCTGAGGTACAACAAGGCCTGTGAAGGGTACTTGATTATTTGTGTTTTCAATAAAACTGTGTTTTATCCTAAACCACTGTGTCTGAGTGTTGAACAAACCGTTACAGTGCAACACATGACATCAGTTCTTTAAAGCCTCTGTTTTCAACAAAAGAAAAGGGCAACCTCCAACATTTTGGCATTTACGATTCCATAGGTGTGCTTTTGCAGTATTTTTGTGCAGGTTTTGACTTCTTTCTAAGAACCAGTAATTAAAGGGATAGTAATGTTTCATAATAAAAGCAGCTCTAATTAATCATCATAGTATTTGGACTTTGGAGAGTGTTATTTAAATTTTGTCAGAGTTGTAGTTCCAGAATAATTCAATGACAAAGTGTCCACCTCCCACCACTTTTACTGATGTAAAACTTTTCAGCCAGAGCAGAAGGGAGGTGCTATCACGGTGCCCGTGATTGGCTGCAGTTACTTGTCTGTCACCAGTAGGGGGCTTCTATTGGCTGTCTGCAGATAGCCCGCCTCTTATTGACTATTTAAACCTGGATTGGGCACCCTTTGAGTGCCCTTTCGTGTTGTTTCTGACCTTCTTGCTATCACTATGCTAGTGATAGCTGGGCCTCTGTTCCAGTGTTCCTGAGTTCCTGATCTCATGTGTTCCTGAGTTCCTGATCTCTACTGTTCCAGTGTTTCCTGCATGCTGAAGTACTTCCAGTCCTGGTTCCGGCCTAGTCTCTGGTGTTGCAGTTCCTGCTGATCTTCTCTGCTGTTTTCTGACCTGACTGATCGTTGCTGGTTCCTGTCATCTCATCACCTGTCTTCAGTATCCTGGCGACCTTCTGCCTGGTCGCGTTGGTGACATTGCTACAATTCCGTGTTGGTCCCAGCGTGCGGACGCTGGTTTGCTCCCAAGCCTTGCGGCTATACAAACTCGCTTGTTACACCAGTGTGCGGTCACTGGTTTGCTCCAAAGCCTATCAGCTATACAAATCTGTGTTGGTCCCAGCGTGCGGACGCTGGTTTGCTCCTAAGCCTTGCGGCTATACAAACTCGCTTGTTACACCAGTGTGCGGTCACTGGTTTGCTCCAAAGCCTATCAGCTATACAAATCTGTGTTGGTCCCAGCGTGCGGACGCTGGTTTGCTCCTAGCCTTGCGGCTATACAAACTCACTTGTTACACCAGTGTGCGGTCACTGGTTTGCTCCAAAGCCTTTCAGCTATACAAATCTGTGTTGGTCCCAGCGTGCGGACGCTGGTTTGCTCCTAAGCCTTGCGGCTATACAAACTCGCTTGTTACACCAGTGTGCGGTCACTGGTTTGCTCCAAAGCCTATCAGCTATACAAATCTGTGTTGGTCCCAGCGTGCGGACGCTGGTTTGCTCCTAAGCCTTGCGGCTATACTCTCGCTTGTTACTCCAGTGTGCGGTCACTGGTTTGCTCGCTAAGCCTAACGGCTATACTATTCAGTGTTGTTTCCAGCGTGCGGACGCTGGTTTGCTCCAAAGCCTTGCTGCTTAACGATTCTGCTAATTTGCCAGTTCCATCTGACTGCTGCTATTATCTCTGGGCTGCCCTGCCCGGTATTGGTAAGGCCGGTAGAACCTTTTGCCACATTCCATCTGAGGTTGCCTTACCCGGTATTGGCAGGGCCGGTAGAGCCTACATTGTGTATCTATTGAGGCTGCCTTGCCCGGTAATTTGGTAAGGCCGGTAAACCGTTATGCTATTCCATCTGCAGGTTGCCTTACCCGGTATTGGCAAGGCCGGTAGAGCCTAAAGACTGTCCTGTCCGGTATTTTGACAGGACCGGTAGAGTCTGCCTTCTGTCTGTGCTATATTCTGTATATATATATTATGTATGTTATTGCCATCCTAAGTTATCATTTATTATTTCAATAAAATTGATTTTTTTTTACCTAAAACTTGTGTCTAGAGTCATAATAAACCGTGACAGTACGAAAGGGCCATGACCTCAGACAGCAAGGGTGAAGGTAACGCACAGAATATCCATTGGAGGATGGATGTGCTCGAGCAACGTTTGGATCAGTTGGCAGTTGCAATTCAAACGATCCTTGAACGCACGGTACCTGCTGCCCAATCTAGCTCTAGCCCGGTGGTCTCGCCAAGTCAGACACCGGAAAGTGATACCAGACCCCTAGGGGGTACTGTTAAAGGGTTAACGGCTTCTGCACCCTTGCCGCTAAGATATGATGGTGACCCTAGTCTCTGCAGAGGGTTCATCAATCAACTCGAAATCTTTATGGAATTGACGGCACACGCATTTCCCAATGATCGTAGTAAAGTGGGGTTCACGATATCACTGCTCACTGGCAGAGCATTGGCTTGGGCTAACCCCTTGTGGGAGAATGCTAAACCTTGTACTAAGAACTTTAGTGAATTTGTGCGTTCCTTTCGAAGAGTGTTTGAGCCTCCTGGTAGAACCACCTCTGCTGCCAAACGCCTTATGGAGATACAACAGGGCAGGCGTACAGTGGGCGACTATGCCATCGAATTCCGCACATTGGCAGCAGAGGTAGGTTGGAATAACGAGGCATTATTGGCAGCCTTCTCTCAAGGCCTGAATGACCACATTAAAGACGAAATCGCTGCTAAAGATCTACCTATTGATCTAGATGATTACATTGAGTATGTTATGATAATTGACTCCAGAATACGTGAGAGATCAATTGCCAGAGATCGTAAGTTACGGTCAAAAAATAATGAGCCTAGTAGCATGTTTTGCCCACCCATCCCTCCCTTGGCATTGAAGTCTAGTGAACCAGTACGGGAAACAAGTGAACCTATGGAAATAGGCTTCACTAGACTATCCAAGGCAGAGAGACTATATCGCAAACAACAAGGGTTATGTTTATACTGCGGTAAAAAAGGGCACTTGCTAAATTCCTGTCCGGTACGTCCGGGAAACGCACACACCTAGGGTATCTTGGGGGACAGGCCCTAGGTGGTGTACAATCGTCCCCAGTGTCGGGCATAATGAAACCCACCATACAGGTGGTATTGTCTTGGGCACAACGCTCTGTGGAGGTTTTGGCCTTGGTTGACTCCGGTGCAGCAGGGTATTTTATGGATGATACCTTTGCTGAATTGCACGGAGTTCCACGCATTGAAAGAGAAAACCCCTTGACTATTGAAGCGATTGATGGTAGACCCTTAGAACCGCCTCAGGTTATATTTGAAACTATGCCATTGTCTATGACTATTGGGGCACTTCACAGAGAAGAGCAGCAGTTTCAACTGATTAATTCCCCGCACCATGCGGTGATATTGGGATTTCCGTGGTTACAGTTACATAACCCACAATTCGATTGGAAAAAGTGTGAAATTGCTGCTTGGTCCCAGTTTTGTATGGACAAGTGCGTCATCCAGCCTATTAAGGTCATGTGCACCTCCTCTGCTATGCCGGATGTGTACCAACAGTTTGGCGATGTTTTTAGCAAAGGAGAGGCTAGTTTGCTACCCCAGCATAGACCTTATGATTGTTGCATTGAATTGCAGCCTGGTGCAGTACCTCCGAAAGGACGCACTTATCCATTATCTTGTGATGAAAATAAGGCTATGGAGGATTACATTTCTGATGCCCTTGCTAGAGGGATCATACGTAAATCTACCTCTCCAGCTGGGGCTGGGTTCTTTTTTGTAAAAAAGAAAAATGGCGAATTAAGACCATGCATTGACTACCGGGGCTTGAATAAACTAATGGCAAAAAACGCATACCCAATACCACTCATCACCGAGCTTTTTGACAGGCTTAAGGGCGCTTCGATATTTACCAAGTTGGACCTACGGGCCGCTTACAATCTGGTTCGCATTCGAGCAGGTGATGAGTGGAAAACTGCCTTTAATACTCGAGCTGGGCACTACGAGTATCTAGTAATGCCTTTTGGGCTGTGTAATGCACCCGCAGTTTTCCAGGAACTGATAAATGATGTTCTGAGAGATATGTTACAGACATGTGTTGTGGTGTACCTCGACGATATACTGATTTACTCCCAAAACATGGCACAGCACATCAAAGATGTATCCGCAGTATTGCTACGACTCCGTGAGAACAAATTATTTTGTAAAATGGAAAAATGTGAGTTTCATAGAACCAGTGTGCCATTCTTGGGGTTCATAATTGGCAATGATGGCATTGCCATGGACAAAGAAAAGTTGTCAGCTGTCCTACAATGGCCAAAACCCAAGGGTCTTAAAGCCATACAGCGTTTCCTGGGTTTCGCTAATTATTATAGGAGGTTTATTAAGAACTTTTCTTCCATTGTCAAACCTCTGTCCGATCTTACGCACAAGGGTGCTAATCCTTCTTGTTGGCCGGTATCTGCTGAGAAAGCCTTTGAGAATTTGAAGCTGGCATTTGCTGCGGCTCCTGTGTTATCCCACCCCAATCCTTTACTTCCATTTACGTTAGAGGTTGATGCCTCAGATATTGGGGTCGGGGCAGTACTTTCGCAGCGACACGAGAAAGGTGGAACTCTCAGACCTTGTGGGTTTTTCTCTAAAAAGTTGACTGTCACTCAAAGCCACTATGAGATAGGTGACAGAGAATTATTGGCCATTATCCTTGCTCTTAAGGAATGGCGTCATTTGCTTGAAGGTACTAAGAATCCTGTCTTAATCCTAACAGATCATAAGAATCTGACCTATCTCTCGGAGGCCAAGAGATTGTCCTCTCGTCAGGCCAGGTGGGCACTGTTCCTGTCTCGATTTAATTTCATTGTATCGTATTTACCAGGGTAAAAAAATATCAGGGCTGATGCACTGTCAAGACAATTTGAGGCCGACAGTGACAGAGTGGAAGCACCAGCTCCTATCATCCAACCTGATAGAATACTGGCTACTATACGCACGAGTATCACTTCTCCTCTAGGGGAGGAGATCCTGGCCTCTCAGGGGTCCGCTCCCCATGAAACCCCAGTGGGCAAATGTTTTGTCGCTGAATCATTTCGTACTAGGCTGCTCGAAACCTACCATTCCTCTAAGGCTGCGGGACATATTGGTAGAGACCAATTGTTATGGTCCCTTTCTCAGTTATTTTGGTGGCCTTCCATGAGAAACGATTGTGCCGAATTTACGAATGCCTGTGCCACCTGCGCCCGCGCTAAGACCCCGAGACATCTCCCTGTGGGCTTGCTTCAACCGGTGCCTAATGGCGAACGCCCCTGGTCTCATGTTTCCATTGATTTTATGGGAGAGTTGCCTATGTCGAAGGGGTACTCCTTTATATTCATGGTGGTGGACAGGTTTTCTAAAATGGCTCATTTCGTGCCCCTCCGTGGTCTTCCTTCAGCGAAGGAATTGGCAATGGTGTTCGCCAGAGAAGTATTCCGGTTGCATGGAGTGCCTAGGGTACTGGTGTCTGACAGGGGGAGCCAGTTTGTGTCTAGATTTTGGAGGGCATTTTGCCAACAGATGGGCATACAGCTGTCCTTCTCCTCTGCCTACCATCCCCAGACCAATGGAGCCGCTGAACGAGCTAATCAGGGCTTGGAACAATTTCTCCGTTGTTTCGTTACTGACCATCATGATAATTGGTCCGACTTGTTGCCTTGGGCAGAGTTCGCCAGGAACTGTGCGGTCAATTCTTCATCTGGGAGCTCTCCGTTTCTGATTAATTATGGGTTCCAGCCCTGTTTGCTTCCAGACTCATTTCAGACGCAACAGATTCCAGCTCTGGATGAGCATATCGAGCAACTCCGTTCCACATGGGCACAAGTTCAGAGGGCACTTGGTCAGTCATTTCAGCGTCATCAGCGCCATGCTAATCGCAGAAGGCTTCCAGCGGTTTCCTTTCAGGTTGGGGATAGAGTATGGCTTTCCTCCAGAAATCTCAAGCTGCAGGTTCCGTCTAATAAGTTGGCTCCTCGGTTTATTGGTCCATACAGAGTTATTCGCAAAATTAACCCTGTCTCCTATGCACTTGACCTACCTGCATCCATGCGTATCCATAATGTGTTCCATGTGTCCCTTCTTAAGCCTCTGGTTTGCAATCGCTATACTACCACACCTGTGGTGCCAGGACCTGTTGAGGTCGAGGGCCAGGAGGAGTACGAGGTTCAGAGCATTATTGATTCCCGTAGGCTTAGAGGAAGGGTACAGTACCTGGTACATTGGAAAGGGTATGGTCCTGAGGATCGATCATGGGTGGATAGTACGGACCTTCATGCACCTAGGTTAACTAGGGCCTTTCATGCCAATTACCCGCAGAAACCTAAACCCTATTCTAGGAGAGGGGGTCTTTGAAAGGGGGGTACTATCACGGTGCCCGTGATTGGCTGCAGTTACTTGTCTGTCACCAGTAGGGGGCTTCTATTGGCTGTCTGCAGATAGCCCGCCTCTTATTGACTATTTAAACCTGGATTGGGCACCCTTTGAGTGCCCTTTCGTGTTGTTTCTGACCTTCTTGCTATCACTATGCTAGTGATAGCTGGGCCTCTGTTCCAGTGTTCCTGAGTTCCTGATCTCATGTGTTCCTGAGTTCCTGATCTCTACTGTTCCAGTGTTTCCTGCATGCTGAAGTACTTCCAGTCCTGGTTCCGGCCTAGTCTCTGGTGTTGCAGTTCCTGCTGATCTTCTCTGCTGTTTTCTGACCTGACTGATCGTTGCTGGTTCCTGTCATCTCATCACCTGTCTTCAGTATCCTGGCGACCTTCTGCCTGGTCGCGTTGGTGACATTGCTACAATTCCGTGTTGGTCCCAGCGTGCGGACGCTGGTTTGCTCCCAAGCCTTGCGGCTATACAAACTCACTTGTTACACCAGTGTGCGGTCACTGGTTTGCTCCAAAGCCTTTCAGCTATACAAATCTGTGTTGGTCCCAGCGTGCGGACGCTGGTTTGCTCCTAGCCTTGCGGCTATACAAACTCACTTGTTACACCAGTGTGCGGTCACTGGTTTGCTCCAAAGCCTTTCAGCTATACAAATCTGTGTTGGTCCCAGCGTGCGGACGCTGGTTTGCTCCTAAGCCTTGCGGCTATACAAACTCGCTTGTTACACCAGTGTGCGGTCACTGGTTTGCTCCAAAGCCTATCAGCTATACAAATCTGTGTTGGTCCCAGCGTGCGGACGCTGGTTTGCTCCTAAGCCTTGCGGCTATACTCTCGCTTGTTACTCCAGTGTGCGGTCACTGGTTTGCTCGCTAAGCCTAACGGCTATACTATTCAGTGTTGTTTCCAGCGTGCGGACGCTGGTTTGCTCCAAAGCCTTGCTGCTTAACGATTCTGCTAATTTGCCAGTTCCATCTGACTGCTGCTATTATCTCTGGGCTGCCCTGCCCGGTATTGGTAAGGCCGGTAGAACCTTTTGCCACATTCCATCTGAGGTTGCCTTACCCGGTATTGGCAGGGCCGGTAGAGCCTACATTGTGTATCTATTGAGGCTGCCTTGCCCGGTAATTTGGTAAGGCCGGTAAACCGTTATGCTATTCCATCTGCAGGTTGCCTTACCCGGTATTGGCAAGGCCGGTAGAGCCTAAAGACTGTCCTGTCCGGTATTTTGACAGGACCGGTAGAGTCTGCCTTCTGTCTGTGCTATATTCTGTATATATATATTATGTATGTTATTGCCATCCTAAGTTATCATTTATTATTTCAATAAAATTGATTTTTTTTTACCTAAAACTTGTGTCTAGAGTCATAATAAACCGTGACAGGTGCCCAGGTAGACTGCAGAGAGGGACAATCTTCAATTAAGATAAGGGAAAAACCTGAAAAGCTTTTCAAGGGGGGCAGGGCTTTCATTGTTTTCATTGTAAGAAGATTGTCCCCTTCTGTTATCTGTCTGGTCTTACAACCAGATTCCCCATCTGAGAAGAGCTGGCTTACACTAGGAAAAAGGGGCAGGAGGGGAAACTTTGCTTGTGAGTATCTCTTAATCCATAAAGGTTTGAGAGATAAGACTTATATCATTCTTCATATTTTTTAATGCCTACAAAATAAAATAAAGTTAAAATGAAGTATTACTATCCCTTTAAGTGACTGTGGTTTGGCAGTACATAGTAGTAGGACTATGTAACTTTATTGCTTTAGTACCCTGACTAGTGGAGGTGGTGGCACTATGTGTAGATACTCTGTGACACTTGTCATCTCCAAAAACAAACTCAGAGTCATTCTCCTCTGCACCAGGAGTAGAAAATATTGACATACTCTCTGACACATCCCAGAGTCCTGGGAAAGATTCTGAGTACTTCTGATGTGGCACATCTGACCTGTTTATTGTGTGTTTCCCAGTCAGACCTGTGGTTGTGCTTCGGGTGGTAACTCCTTGAGGAGGTGCCTAGGTGTGATCCTGCTTTCCCCCTGCTCACATGCCTCTTACACAAACAACCAATAACAACATCATTAGCTTTTGGATCATGAATAATTTATATCATACCGTGGACTTCATAGACTGTGTGGTTCCTTTGCAGCTGCTGCTACTACTACTACTTGTCACGGTGACTAAGACAAATAAAGACTCTGACAGGTACAGTTAATATCAACACCACTTTATTAAAAGATATTTTATATATATATATATATATATATATATATATATATATATATATATAGCAAATAAGCACTTCCCCGACCCTTCCCGGGGTCAGGAGTGGGGACAGTGCTACAGTCCTTTATCCAGGAGCTGACACTGTGCCTAGCCTGAAATACTGGAACCAGGTACAAAATAGCGAGCCCGCTGTAATGACACACAAATGCAAACAGGAAGGCTATCAGACAGGATCGACCAGACATGCTGCTGCTGAACCACACGAGGGGATAAGGCAGGTAATGCCACGGGAGATAGATCACGGTCACCGTGATTCTGCTACTACTACTGGGACTAGATGTTGCTGAAACTGAGCTACTACTAGGTGTTAACACTATTAGTGTGTGTATGGCTGAGTGGTACTTCGACTTGGAAATGGTGATGATACTGATGATGACTGACAGGATGGCTGTGTATTTTTTATCATCTTTTATTGTCCAGGATCAGACTTTCCAATTGTTTTTTCAACCAGTATAGATAGGCATAGTGCTGCTTTTCAGTGGTGGAAGATTGTGCCTTTGACCTTTAGCTAACTTTCTGGCCCTGTCATCTCTCTCATTCTCAACTTCAACTTCATCTGAAGAAGAGAAGGATGCTGGAAGGAAATATTCTAGATCTACATCATCATCAGTCACTAGGTTATCTTCAGCATCAATCGTCACTTCTTCACCACTACTTTAATATCCCTTTTAGAGGTTAAATACCCCCATAGGAAAGAAATAACAGTCAGATCAGATCAGTGTCTTTCCAGTTTTCACACCATATTTTGGGGTATTTGCATACCTGGGAACTTTCAGTTGAGGGCTACCCGGAGGGTAGTCCTCTGTTCAGCAAGGGGTAACAAAATTGACGCTAATCGCGTCAAAAAGGGGCGGGGCTTAACTCGAGTGGTGGGGAGATTTAACCCTTTGAGTGCCAGAGTGGTACGGAATGCATTGCAAAGCAATGCATTCGGTACCACTCTGGCACTCAGAGGGTTAAATGTGTCGCACAGAAGGCTGGGGACGGAGGCACAACAGGAGAAAAAACAGATGTGGCAGAGTTTCAATAGAAACTCTCCACATCCGGAGGAATCAGCCTCTGCCCCGGAGACCCGGTAAAGCTCTGTCAGAACCGGAGTCTCCGGGGCAAATCCGGAGAGTTCCCAGGTATGGGTATTTGGGGTCAAACTTTTTTCTCCCTTCTTCACTCCTAGAGTACCCCAGACTCCCCTAATTCAGATGACAGATTTCCTGCCTACAAGACTCCCTAAACTAAACTTCAACTCTACTTTATTAACTTGTCTGCTCTAGTTCAAAAAAGTGCAGCTCTATTTTCCTCTCACAAACACAGAATGGCATGCTGTGAGAACCTGACACCCTTTTATATGCCTGTGGGAAAAGAAGAGAAACTTGCCATGTAGTAGGGAGAAATTCTGCCTTTCCATTGATTTCAATACAATAAGTAGCAGACAAAAATTAAAAAATGGCACTTTTAGCAAAATATTTCAAGCTTGCTGAAAAGTGTAATTTTTGTCCTGTTTCTCTTTTGAGGCAAAAACTTTTGCTTATCCCTAGGGCTGGATTTTTATAGTAGTAGGGAGGTAAATCTTAGGGCTATAAAAGGCAAAGTCCTCACTGGAAATTTATTGACAGCAGAGAAAAGATGGACGTTTACATATTTTCTGTGAGCTATAATTTTCAAGAGGCAAATTTGTTTTTTATGTGAAAATTCCTGCCAAAAAAAGGGGGATTTTCACCCATCACTAATCATTGAATTAACTTTTTTAATTCTCATTACATTTCTATGATTTGTCTTTTCCTATAGACAAAAACGTATCCATATCATTATTAGTCATCTGACAAACTATAAAAAAGCTCTGTGTTTGTAGAAATATAAGACAAAAATGTACCTTCTAGAATGCTGTACTCAGTAAATCTAGAAATAAATTGCATATTTACTACAGAGAAGGCTTGTGCATAAAACAGTATGTCAAGTTGTGCCTGTTGTTTGTTTGTTTTGTCTTGAATGTATTATGCATTACTTCTGTCTATATAGTATATGTCACTCAGTCTCATGCTCAGGCAACTCAAGTAGGAAGGATTATCTTCTTGTCTGACAGTCAATTAGTCAAAAAATGGTTTGGTGTTTGTTTATTTGTTTTATTTATTTACTTATTTAACTTTTCTTTCTTCTTCTTTCACACCCACACTCTGTGTACTCCAACAGTCCATAGAAGAATTGGCTGCCAACAATATTCTAATTAAATGACTCCAGTTCACGCTCTTTGCCTTTCTGCTTCTGCAACAGCTAGAATCAGAAACATTACTTCTAATCAATGACAAAGAGGAAAAAACTGGGAAAACTGCAATTTTCAGGGGAATTCTTGCAGAATGCAAGAAGGTCCAGTTTTCTGATGTCTAGACTGTTTGAGCATGCTGAGGCTGAGAAAAAATGAGATATTTGACTGCCAGGACATGAGAAGGTAGGATAGCAAAACTCCTTCACCAGCTGTGGCAAACCAGATCTGTCCAGGAGAACCACTAGAAGTAAGGTGATCCAATGATGCTGGAGAGGCACATACAAGCAGGTGACAGCTTTTGGAAGGAGGAACAGTGTTTGTCAGTGATGGAGTACAATATCTTGTCTGGTGATCAGTTGGAAAGAGGAGAAACAATCAGAAAACTAAAAGCAGGAGAAGTACCAAATATCTTGAGGTGGAGGCTAAGTCAGACTGGCAGGGATCATGGCTGGTGGAGTTCTTTCAACAATGAGGGTACAAGCCAGGTTGAATTTTCAGAAACAAAATTGTCAACAAGCCACAGCCTGAAGAATAGACAAGGAAGGAATGAGGAACTAACATTGCTCATGAGAATAATATAGAATATAACCTGGTATGAAAGCACTTGATGCATTTCAGCCCAGATAGCTATTGTTATTTATTTTATGTTTACTTTCTGGGACTAGTAAATGTGAAGCTGTTTGCTCAAGGTCATGTTTTACCTATCCATTTCAGGGTTTTTCACCTTGCTTCCACTCCTGTTTCTTCCTTCCTGTCCTGATTTTTTCTGGAAGTGCAACGGTATCTCTCTGAGCTCCTATAGCAAAACTTCCACAAAGTGACCTCATCTGCTGGCCTGTATCAGTTAACTCTGTGTTTGTAGCCAGCTGATTCCATATTGGCTTCCTCATGGTCTCTATGACAGCAGCTGATTCAGTTCTCTGGGCAGCTTTCCTCTCCAAGCTGACTTCCATTTCCTGCATTTCACCCACTGTTTTGGGGCAGTCCCAGGAGTCCCATCTCAGCTTATACTTCAGGTAAGTGGCAAATATTTTGTTATTTTTGTTGGGATGGTCTAGCTGCTAGGTTTCCCGATCTTGTCTTCACTAGTCAATAATCACCTTTTTTATCTCTCATTTCCATGCACAGTCTCCTCTCTCTTAGATCAACAGTGATTGCTCATTAATGCTGACTCATTCACTGCTGCTCTAAAATCAGTCGTTGATTCCTGGCCAGTAGGCAGCCACAGAAGCAGCTTTTCTTGATCTCCAGCAGGGGCACAAGTCTTTGTCTCAATATGTAATAGAATTTAGAATGCATATCTATGATACCAGCCAACGGGAAAAGTTACTAATGAAATACTTTAAGACAGGTCTGACACTTAGTATCAAAGATGAATTGACATCCAGGGATATCTCAAAAACCATGGTAGATCTGATATCCTTGTGCAGCTCCATGGAAAATGGATTATAGGAAAGACACAAATAATGTAAAAAGGATCTCTCATTGACCTGGTGTGTAGCCTTTTGTTTGTCTTTCCCCCTTATCCATCCCTACCAGAGGACCTTTGGGCGTAGTTAGTTCCAAACCTATGGAAGTAGGTTGGGTAACCCATTTATTTGCTAAGGAAAGTGCTGTACCCAGGGATTGTATCCTTTTGTAATGGTGCTGCCTATATGGTGAGCATCATTACAACATGTTCACAACATTGCAGGTGGCAAAATGGAGCCTGAAATATGTCATTGTTCACAATGTTGCCAGGTAAGTATACAATAGGTTAGCTTATGTTAGTATCTGTTAGCAGGGTATCACGGTGCCCGTGATTGCTTACTTGTGCTGTCAGTCAGGTGTGTGTACTCTCCATTGGCCACCTGTCTTTTGCCCGCCCAGGATTGCCTTTATAGATTGGGCTAAGGCACCCTTTGGTTGCCCTTTCGTGGTGTCTCTATGTCAGCAGTCACCTGCCTTGTTCCTGTTCCCTGTGCCTGTTTCGCTTGCTACCAGTACCAGCGTTGCTCCTGTAGCCAGTGCCACCGGTTGACGGTGCTGTCTTTCCTGTTTCTGTTCCTGATCCCGTGCTGCTGTGTTCCTGTTCCTTCCTGACCTGGTTGGTGGTGCTATAGTTCCTGTGGGGTCCTGGCTTGTCTGCTGTCGCTGCTGCTGGTTATCCGTTTGGCTGCTGAAGTCGCTATGGCAACATTCTGATTTCTGTACACTCCTATCTCACCGGTTGCTGATTTGCTTGTATAGAACCGGTTGGGCATTCGTTTATCCAGTATGCGGTACTGGTTTACTCCACTCTCACCGGTTGCTGACTTGCTTGTATAGAACCGGTTGGGCATTCGCTTATCCAGTACGTGGTACTGGTTTACTCCACTCTCACCGGTTGCTGATTTGCTTGTACAGAACCGGTTGGGCATTCGTTTATCCAGTATGCGGTACTGGTTTACTCCACTCTCACTGGTTGCTGACTTGCTTGTATAGAACTGGTTGGGCATTCGCTTATCCAGTATTCGGTACTGGTTTACTCCACTCTCACCGGTTGCTGATTTGCTTGTACAGAACCGGTTGGGCATTCGCTTATGCAGTACGTGGTACTGGTTTACTCCACTCTCACCGGTTGCTGATTTGCTTGTATAGAACCGGTTGGGCATTCGCTTATCCAGTACGAGGTACTGATTTATTCCACTCTCACTTGTTGCTGATTTGCTTGTATAGAACCGGTTGGGCATTCGCTTATCCAGTACGCGGTACTGGTTTACTTCCTTCTCACCGGTTGCTGATTTGCTTGTATAGAACCGGTTGGGCTATACGTTTATCCAGTACGCGGTACTGGTTTTGTCCATTTCACCGGTAGATACTTCCATTTGTTTAGTACCGGTTGGGCGTTTCGTTTATCCAGTACGCGGTACTGGTTTACTCCACCATGCACCGGCTGCTGATTCCGCTAGTTTAGAGCCGTGTGAGCGCTATTGTTGACCAACATCAGTGCAGGTTTACTCCACCATTCACCGGCTGCTGATTCCGCTGTATAGAGTCGGTTTAGCACTTGTTAGTCCAGTACGCTTTGCTGATTTACTCCACTTCCACCGGTTGCTAATCTAGTTGTGTAGAACCGGGTGGGCTATACTGTTCTTCTATACATGGCACTGGGTTACTGTACATCCACCGGTTGTTGCTGTCTCAGTTGCTAACTGGTTGGGTCTCCTTGGTTGGGAGACTGGTTTGCTCCACTGTTCCATATTATGCTGTTGCTCCATCTATGCAGCATTAGTGGAGCTGTTCCTCTGTCCACTTGGCTGCCTTGCCTGGTAATTTGGCAAGGCCGGTAGAGCCACATTTAGGTTGGCGTGTAACCTCCAGGCTGCCTTGCCCGGTATAGTGGCAAGGCTGGTAGAGCCACAACCAGCTTGTCGTGTAAACCTCCAGGCTGCCTTGCCCGGTATTTTGGCAAGGCCGGTAAAGCCACAAACTGTTCATCGTGTAAACCTCTAGGCTGCCTTGCCCGGAATATTGGCAAGGCCGGTAAAGCCACTATCAGTTCACTGTGTAAATCTCCAGACTTCCTTGCCCGGTATATTGGCAAGGCTGGTAGAGCCACATTCAGATTGTCGTGTAACCCTTTAGGCTGCCTTGCCCGGTATATTGGCAAGGCCGGTAAAGCCACTATCAGTTCATCGTGTAAATCTCCAGATTGCCTTGCCCGGTATATTGGCAAGGCCGGTAGAGCCACATTCAGATTGTCGTGTAACCCTTTAGGCTGCCTTGCCCGGTATATTGGCAAGGCCGGTAGAGCCTCCCTTGTGTATCTTGCAATAACTACTGTTGGTACCCATTGTGTATATGTGATTTATGTGTATGATTAGGACCCATGAGGGTTCCCATTAAACTTTTCAATAAAGTTTGATTTTTATCTTACTCTGTCTGTGTCTGAGAGTCAAAACAAACTGTGACACAGGGCCAGTTTTACATCAGAGGCACTCCTAGGTGAATCACCCATGGTACGCTTAGCTACCCCTATGGCCACAATCCCTATCCTAATACCACACCCCCTAGCTTGGCACAGAAAATACTCATCCTTTAAGCAGAAATAAAGTGTTTTACCCTTGGTTGATAGAGGGGTTGACAATGCATAGCTTCAAATGGGTGAAAATAATTGCCAGAAAAGGCATCTATAAACTGGTAAATAAACTGGTCTCCATAAACCAGGAGCACTGGGACTGTATTGGACACATACACAACATAAAATGTGATTGTGGCCAGCACAGCTAAGGCTCACCTCAGAATGTAGAGCTCTAGGCAGCTGCCTACTTTGCCTAATGGAAAACCCAGCCTTGTTTGTTTGGTTAAGGTCAGTCTTTATTATGTTGGGGGCTTTTACTGTCTGTTAGCTTAGGGTCAGTATATTGAATATTGTCAGGTTAGTATCTGCTAGGTTAAGTTATTATCTGTTAGATTAGGTCACTGTCTGATAGGTTTGGGGGTGGTTTAGGTTGGATGCTAGTTTAGGGTACTTAGGTTAGGTTGGGGGTAGACTTAGATTAGTTAGGGTACTTAGATTGCAACATTTTTAGGGCAACATTTTAAATGCGTCCTCCTCATGACAGTGATGGTTGGAAGTTGACATTTCAATTGTAGGTCCCCAAAGATTATGTCTATGTTGTTGCTTTTGCTCATTTTCCCCATGTTTTCCCAGTTAAACTGTGAAAAAACAGGACATAAAGAGTTTCGGGGAATTCGCTAAGGTATCCAATCATGCCCATTATAATAAGAATTGGTTGCTTATTCCAGTTTTTTTTATCTTGGTTCTATAGATTTATAGATTCTGGTGCTGCTGAGGAATCATATTCATGTTCAGGTGGGGTTAATTTCTCAGTCAGCCCTAACTGACTCCTCTAACCCAAAATCTATTCCTGAATCCTATTACTCCTTTCAAGATGTATTGTGTAAGAAATTCAGTTATATCTTACCTCTTCATATGGAGTATGACTGCTCCATTGACTTGCCTCTAGTTACTAAGCATCCTAACAGATGCATGTTTACTCATCTGTACCAGAGACATATTATTGTAGTGCTACATTGTAGCTTGGATTTGAAATTGTTGAGGATTGAGACTTGGTGAATTATGGATGGTAGGGAGTTCCATAGGTAGGGAGCAGCAAGGGAAAGCAATACAGGTTAAAGGAGCAAAAAGTCATCTACTATGTATGGTGCATAGATGACGTGCAGGTATATGGTGGGATATCAACAATGAAATATATGATGGGGATGAGTGTTAGACAGCTTTAAAGGTAATGAGGAGGATTTTTAATAACTTTGGAGACAAAGAAAATTCTGGTGGGCAAGTTAAGAATTGATTGGAGAGTAGAAATGTGGGTAGCAGCCACAACAATAAGTAAAGAGTTGCAGTAATCCAAACAGGAAAGGATAAGAGTCTGCATGAGAGTTTCTGTTGTAGAGCGAGAAAGAAATGGGCAGATTGTTTCTATAAATAAGAAGCAGAACATCTCCACATTTCTGGTTCAGATTTTTCTCCTGGAAACAATGTCTGGGTATCTACTAAAATATTTACCTCCGTCAAATTTCCGTAACTCTAGGTCTTTTCTATACAGGACCATTCAAAATTCTTTGACATATCAATCCTGTGCCTGCTAATATAGTTACCATCTATCTATGGCATTATCTGTTCCTTGGTCGTACTCTAGTTAAGGCAGGCTCCCATCATTTGTGTGCTCCTCCTATGTCGCCACATACTCATTTCTAATCCAGTCAGCCTGACTCCTCTCAGGCTCATTTGGTGAGGAGGCATCTGACCTTATGGTCAGCATCTTTATTACAGCTCAAGCCACAGCAAGACTGGGATAGAGATGCCTGTGCACTCCAACCACAAACCCTAGCGCACTCTCTAGCAATTGTGACTGGCATAAGTGGAAATCACTGGGTTGTCCTTCTTAGCTCTGCTTATTGGTACCTTTTGAAAGCAGCATTTTGTATTCCTGTTTCTTTAGATCCTAGTTGAAATCTTCTGTCAACACAGATTTACATATTGCACTGTGCGCCTCTTCCTTCTCTAGTACTTTATTAAAATGGATTTTTATGGCTGATTTACTTACATTTTGAACCCAGCTGTATTTGATAAATTAAACGAAACAGATCTTTTCTCTAACCACAGTCAAGGAGAACCATTCAAAATCTGTTAAGTGTTGTTTGTGTTGTTAAGTGTGATTTGCTGATAATCCAATAATAATAAACATATATCAGAATAAAAAGAGCATCAGTATTTTTTTAGAAGAGGTGGCACATCAAAGTTGCAATTTTGATGTATCTGGTGTAATTTTCAAGTTACCATGCAAACAAGGGAGGGATGGAAAAATATAATGTTGGATGCTGTCATGTTAGTTTATGCTATTATTCTCACATATAACAGAATTAACCTACAAATGTGCACAGCCATACTTACACGGATTTCTAGTATATTCTAGTCAGGGAAATATTTATGATCGTTTATA
Organism: Rhinophrynus dorsalis; assembly: GCA_037306005.1. Lineage (NCBI taxonomy): Eukaryota > Metazoa > Chordata > Amphibia > Anura > Rhinophrynidae > Rhinophrynus > Rhinophrynus dorsalis. Next base: position 73,428,692 of record CM074719.1, on the reverse strand, counting down.
AACATGTGCATGTGAATAGAAACATAGAACAGCACATCATTACTCACTCTGTTCTCTGATAAAACTTGCTCTAGAATTACACTTACCATTTTGTCACAACAAAACTTGAATTGTTTGCTGCCAAATGGACCAACAGAATGGTATTCATTTTCACATTTAGCGAGTTAAATAAAACAGGATATAATCTATAAAGAATTGCCACACAAAAATTAATAAAATCAATGCCAAGCCTAAATGTTTCTAAAATACAATAAAAAAAGGTTCCTACAGGCTACACCCTTTATAAGAAAAGAAAATTAACATATGACGGTGCCAGGAAGATAACAATAGAATGTAGCTTGTGTTAATTTGCTTGCTTTTAATGAGTCTTAGTCAAGTACATTTGACAATAGAATTCTAATTGTCATCTACTAAACAAGCAAGGTTCACCAGGCGTCTGTGAACTCAAGAACTATGATCTTGACTCTGTGAAATGATTATAATATAGGATAAAGAAAAAATAATGTTTAGCTAATGCAAGAATTTGGTTAGATTTCTGCATTATAACAGCAATTAAGCAATGCAGTATGTTCTTTTTGTCATGCATATGTTATTCCCTTCATGTTAAAGAATCATAATATGAAAACAATTGCCTGCTCATGTTATATATCTCAAGTTTTGCCATGTATGTTATTTTTTTGGGGGGGAATTTCATTGAAAAAAATGACTTCCACTTTTCAGTGACCTCTTAAAATAAATGGTTATTCAGTTATGTTCAAATATATATGTTTTTTTTTTTGGGGGGGGGGTTCAATCTGGAAAGCAGCTGGAAACTAATAAATTTTGGTCATCATTTCTATTTTATATGGTAGGCCTAAATAAGTAAATGGTGTGGTATTTCGATTGCTTAGCAAGCCATATATATATTAATTATGATTAATTAGAGCTGCTTTTATTATTAAACATTACTATCCCTTTAAGTAGGTGTTTTTCATACAGCAGTCAGATCGATCTATCTATCTATCTATCTATCTATCTATCTATCTATCTATCTATCTATCTATCTATCTATCTTTTTGCATTACATCTGCAGTTTCCTGAATATAGTGATCTCTGTTCAAGTTTATCTCTAAATAACATTTCCTCACAGCAAACAGTAACCCTACGTAGCCCTGAATGCACTGCATGGACACACAGATCACTAAAAACAGAGCTAAAAAAGCTTAATAATAAATTATATAGATGCACCTGACTGCTGTGAAAAGGGCACTTTCAAGGTCTTCTGTAAAACAAAATAAGAGTCCTTTATTACTAGGGTACATTTCCCCTTTAAGAATAAGCAGAGATAGCGTAATACAAAAAAAAAAAAAAAAAAAGGTAATGTGCAACTTCAAGTGCTAAATGATGTACCTCAGTAAGGTTTTTGTTCACAAAAAGTACAGCATTAATGGTTCAATAATATACTTTTTAAAGAGAATAATTATGTGAAATGGCAATTAGATATGCATAATATGAGATAAGAAAAAAATTAACAGTTTTGATGCTTCACTTATAACCAAAAGATTGCTGTTCACTTCAGAAGTAATTAATTTAAACATTAACCAAGTGGTACTTTCGTTAGTCACCTTACTGTTAAAATATACCACTAACGAAGTGCTATAATGTGCAATTCTAAAGGGTATGCAGTAAAACTGCTTTACTTTGAATTCATCATTGTTAACAAATTAAGTTGCATAGAATTTCATGCACAATTAATTACAATATAAAGTATGATTCTTAGGTGGTGCAACATTTTCATATTTTAAAATACCTTTCCAGACAATTGACCAATTAGATAAAATCATGTTAAAATGAACGATGTAAAGAAGTAATTTACATTTTTGTTCTCTCCCAGGAGAATCTGTTGAAGCATGCATGACATGAGAGTGTCAAAACAAAAGCTGGTTTCAAGATTCAAGATGCTAAAAATTCTACAAACCAATGAGTGTCTATTTATTGAAATCTGGAGCATACCTACAAATGACTACAGGAAATTAATAGTTCAATGTGGTATTTGAAGGTCACCTAAAATAACACTTCACAAAGTTATATAAATTGAAAACAACAGAAGCTTTAAATATTACAGTTAGAAGTGCAAAATATGAATATAGATTTAAAATAAAACAATATTAATAAAATTAACAAATAAAATAAACATGGGACTATGCTACTATAACATAGGTAGGTGAATCTGTAAAACGTACAACTGACAATCAAAGCAAAAAATAGAGCAGGTTCAACACATAAAAATTACTTCATAAACTATGTTAATGCTCTATTATAGGGATGGGAGACTTTCTTAGAATCAGAGATTCATTGAGCACCCCAACAGCAGAGAAGGATAGTTATCTATCCATTTTACTTATCAGTATTGATTAAGGCATTTCAGATATCTCAATTCTATAACGAAGTAATGGAAATATTCTATCTATCTATCTATCTATCTATCTATCTATCTATCTATCTATCTATCTATCTATCACACTCATTTTTTTACATTGTACCATGTTTTGAAAATCTATGCAAACTAAGTACTTGTTATAGAAGTGAATTGACTCTAAAGCTAGAATAGATTGCAGTTTATATGTATCATCACTAAATACAAAAGGGATACAAGGAGGATCACCTTATAGTGTAGTAAGCCCACAGTCAGTCATTCATCATGTATACAAAGTAAATGGATACTCAAAATATAGATGTGATACAGTTAACAGACTTGGGTAACCAAAAACACTTGTGGAGGACACTTTGTTGCTTGCACACAGGTAACCAATTTCAGTGTTGCTCTATCCTTTAATCAGAACTCCAAAAGAATAGCAGATCATATAAATGTAAATGTCAAGAAGCAAAAACAGGAGAGAACTCACAGCACCACAATGCGGTAATCAAAAAACGTTCTCAAATGTGGGAGCTGAAGCATTACCAAATGTAACTCTTTGAGTGTCAGATAGGTATCCAACACATTTCAAAGCAATGTGTTGCATATGCCAGTGCCACTCACAGGGTTAACACACAAGCAAAATCATGCCATGACTGCTAGTGTGTATAGATAGATAGATAGATAGATAGATAGATAGATAGATAGATAGATATAGAAATATATAATAATGTGTAAAAGTCTTAGGCAGATGTGAAAAAAATGTAAAGAAGCAATGCTTTCAAAAATAGACATGTTAACAGTTTATATTCATGAATTAACACATAGCAAAGTGAGTGAACAAAAGAAAAATCTAAATCAAATCAATTTTTGGTGTGACCATCCTTTGCCTTTAAAACAGCATCAATTCTTCTAGGTACAATTGCACAATTATACAATTTTTAAGGAACTTGGCAGGTAGTTGTTCCAAACATTTTTGGAGCCACAGTTCTTCTGTGGCTTTAGGCAGCCTCAGTTGCATCACTCTCTTCATTTAATCCCAGACAGACTCGATGATGCTAGGATCAGGGCTCTTGGGGGCCATTCCATCACTTCCATTTTATGCTGGAGATAGTTCTTAATGACTTTGCTGATGAAGAATAACTACCTTGTGTCTTGTTGCTGTGCTCAGTCTTGCCATGGTGTATGACTTTTTACATTAAACTGTCTTCAGCAACCTCACCATGTTAGCTGAGTTTGGCTGTTCCTCAACCAGTTTTATTCCTCCTACACAACTGTTTCTGTTTCAGTTAATGATTGTGTGATAACCTACATATTAAATTGATGATCCCTAGCATCTGCTTTGTATGTTTGTTTAATTATACACCTGACTACATGCCTACAAAATCCTTGACCTTTTGCAAGTGTACCTAGAAGAAATGATGCTGTTTTGAAGGCAAAGGGTGGTCACACCAAATATTGATTTGTTTTAGATTTTTCGTCTGTTCACGGCACAGTCTGTGCCATGAAAAAATATCAGCAAAAAAAGAGGCATTGTGTGATAAAGTTAAGAGTTGTTTTCATCCATAGAAAATGATGAAAACACCATAAATACCAATTCAAATGTCTGCGTTAGCATGAAAACCCTATAAGGGACTCAAGTTATCACAGGAAAGTTAACACCTACTATTTTTTTTAACTTGAGTCCCTTATCGGCTGTTTAAACAGCAGACGCAGAAACTTGAATTTAAAAAAAGCAGCTGCGGAGACACAGACTAGCCGCACCAATGCAGTCTCACTTCCATTTCCTTCACAGCCATTGGCCGGGATGTTCTTAAGCACATCCCAGCCAATCATTTTAAAGAACAGCCACTAGAATCTGATTGGCTGAGATGTGCATATTTTTAACTCCAACATTCGGATCAAGCCCTTAACCCCTTACCATCCGAGGATGTACATGTACGTTCCGAGCGGATGTCCCAGGTGGATAGAGGATGTACATGTACATCCCGGAAGTCATTCAAAACAATGAAAAAAAAATGTTCGACGGGCCTTAAGTGCCGGCGGCGTGCATATATACACAAATGTACAAATTATACATAGAGCAGCACACATACATAGACACATGCACAACACATATATACATACACAGACACACACTGGGGTTTAGAGCGGGTGGAGGAGGTCAGGGGGTTGATATAGTGTGGGTAGAGGGAGGATGCAGAAAGCAGTTTGACCCCTCACCTTGGCCAGTACTGAAAGGGACAAAGCACAGGACGTGCAATGCATTCAGCACTCCTCTGGTAGGGTTAATGGGAGTGATTAACAGAGGAGAAGAAAACATAAGTGGCATTCAGCACACTCTGCATAGTGATCCAGCAACATACAGTGTGCAGTCTAATGCTGTCCCAGCACCAGACACTGCAAACCAAGTCATATTTCTGCTCTGCATAGTATTCCAAAGCCATACACTGCATTAATAACCAAACCCCAAACAGCTATATATATATATATATATATATATATATATATATTAAAATCTAATGGATTTAGCCCTTTAAGTGCCATTAGATTTTAATATATAGAAGCGGAGATGTAGAAGGCTACCTCCCTATTTCAGATCTGAGCAGAGTGAGCCCAATGCCCCATCTGCCCCATCTGGCAGTGACAACTGTGCCCAGGCTGTAAGATGCTGAATGGGACTCTGTGCTATCCCTTACACCCACCTGCACCTAGCTCACCCTAAGGACCCCAGTATCACCACCGGGCAAGGAGTCTGTCCTTGGGACCCTCTTACCACCAAGCTAGGACCACTCAATTTCACTGCAATGCTTACTTCCTTCCTCCCTGCCCCATGCTGTGCTCAGCGCAAGAGGCTGAGGGGTGGACCAGAGAGGAGACTGGGATGTGGACAACAGGAGTAAGAGCGCAGCATGGAACAGGGAGAAAGGAGGTAAACAGCGAGACATCCCTTCCCCTGCCTCTCCACACAGCTCCACATCCCTCCAATCCATGTGGCCTACCCTTCCCCCAGGTGTTTTATGGGAAGTGGCAATGTGCAATATATTGTGAAGTATGAAGGACATTAAAGTCCTTCATGAGATGGTGAAAGTTTTGAAATGTTGAAATGTGAAGGACGTAATAGTGAGCCCCCAAAGGCATGTTTTCTTGATGAATAAAAACAAAGGAAGCAGCGCTGATGGCAATGCACGCATCGACCGCCATGCTTCCTCCATTGCTGTGCCTCCTCATTCTACTAAGCATAACTTTGTGCCCTCTCAACATCTTACATGACACTAGCATACTTTCAGTATGTTTCAGTGCTAGAGGTAAACAACGCACTGCAAAGCATTGCATACTTTCCTTGCACTGAAAGGGTTAAAGTATGTTAAAGTAAAGGTGTTGAGAGGGCACAAAGTTATGTTCAGTAGAAGGAGGAGGCACAGCAATGGAGGAACCATGGTGGATGCTGTGTGTTATGTGGTGTCCATTATGTGTTCCTGAAGTTAAGCAGCAAAGTTGTGTGGGATCCGGCTTATAACTCCTGTTAAAGCAGAACTTAAAGCAGAGAGACCGGAGGCCAGGCATCAGCGCAGACATCTTGTCTTAGAGACGCCTGCACTCCTGTGCTGTCAGTCCTGGTCTCCTCTAGAAGACATTGCACTGTGCCGAATTCACCTGAAGGGACTGATGATGCAGGCGCAAAGATGGCACTAAAGCAAGAAGTCTGGCCATAAGTCTTCAAAGATTAAGGAACACTTCAGATTTGGGTACTTCTGAGTGCTAATAGAACTGCTATAAAGCTAGTCGCCATATGTGAAAGTTCCGCTTTAACCATTTGAGTGCCAGAGGGGTACACAACTCATTTCAACGTGTTGTGTACCCCTCTGTCTCTCAAAGGTTTAAGTTTTAGACCTGCATGCAGTTAGAGAGCGTTCATGCTCAGGAGCAATAAGACAGACAATGGGCTCACTCAAAGCTGTGGTAGCAGCAGCAGCTGGTCGTGGGTGAGTGGTGGAGGCTCAATGCACACAAACACAGAATGGGCTGAACCGGACTTGTCCTACCGGCAGCAGCTGCTTCTGTTGTTGGTGACTGGTGGAGGCTCTCTTGGCTTCCTTTACCCTGGTGTGGGTTTGCATGCAGTTACAGTGTGGCTGTGTACACAGCCATAGGGGCATAGCTCAAGAAAGAGTGAAAATCACGCCCTATTGTATCTACCTGGTAAGGCAGTATGGAGGAATGTATCCTCCTTACTGCTGCCCCTGGGTGTGTTTGTCAGCCCAGGGGTGTGTGGCTGGAGATGGAGATTCTCCTTTTATTAATACAGATATATATATATTGAGGTTCCCAAGCAGAATGCCATCAACACTTATGCATGTCATTTTAGTATTGTATCATAATTTAACTACCATCAGTAAAGTGCTGTAATCAAACTGTTAACAATAGCTGATATATAGATAAATGAAACACAGCTTCATGTTTCTAAGAACATCTAAGAAGGTTTTCCATGTAATGAATTCAGTGTCTAATTCTGCTCTGAAGAATGAATGAAATAATTGCCTGATGCAGTGAAGACATATAAACATTTAAGTGTAATAACCGCTTAGTGTCTAGGATGGTATCCACATATGGTACTCATCAAATAAATACATGCATTTTTCTCTCTCTTTAAATGAAAAAAGTAGAATGAAAATATAAAATAAAAATAATGAGAAAGGTGAATATTATGTGAAAAGTGAATTATACAGGAAAAACTGAACAGTAAACAGTGGATTATTATGACGTTTTTCCTCACAGAGTTTAGACACACTAAGAACTTTAAAGCCCTTTTCAATATCCCCCCGATGTTGTCCAAACCATTTTCATTCTGAACTTTTCCCCTATATTTTGTGCACCACATTTGCAATTCAATAATTAGATTACAAAATAGGATGTATATTTGAGAAATGTATTGATATTAAATATTTCTTATTTTAGGTTTGGCATACAGTCTGTAAGAATTAGGTACAGAAAGTCCTGCTCTGCTGTTATTTGCAGATCTGGCTGTTTACCTGGACACACCCATTCCATTCATCCCAGCTCTGCCCTTGCCTGTCCTCAAGTCTGTTTCCAGGAAATGCCCACTGAGGACTACATCAAACAGCAGGACAAACACCTCCGGACACAAGCATAGTGTCTTACTGACTATGTTTTCCAGTGCTAAAGTTCTTGATTCCTCTGTATGATTTGGCTTTGTATTCTGGCCACGCTTGAATGCAGCATGTACTGACCTTTGCTTCACTCCAGACCTTATATTGTTTGCTGATTTGGATCCTGTGACATTGTTTGTGTTCTCCTAGTCCTGTATTCACCTCAGCTACTTCAGCTTCAACACTCCCTAGCTTCATATTCTAGCATCGCTCTCAAGCAGCTCTCAGCTGCAGTTGCAAACATGAGAGAAAGTTTAATCTGCCAACCAGTGGCCACCCATCCAGCTTTCATCTGCTTCTGAGCTGAACTTTATATTCCCTGTTTCAATGTACATAGTGACTGTTTCTGATCTGCCTCCTGTCCTGTAGCCGGAGTAACACAGTCAATACAAATGGAATACACATTTTAGTAAGAGGGCAGTAGCTATCCAGAATGGTTAGGTATTCCACGTCTGTTACAACTTCTAGCTTATTGGCAAACAATAAAAAGAAAAATACTGATGAAGAGTCATCACCTGGAAATTTCATAGTAGTCAATTTGTGAGGGGGTCATAAAGTGACCCCCTCAGTGACACTAAAGTTCTGCATGCTGATATTTTAGAGTTACAATTATCATTTTAGATGCATTTTAGATGCATACTTGGTAAATTCCTCCAAGAGAGGGTTAATTTACCAAATGCCACTATATATTATCTGAGGCACAAGATAAAAGTAAAAATATTATGTATGGTATTTTTGTTGTTAAAGTAGAGATAGCCTCCCTATGTAAAAAAAAATGATATTAATATGTATTATAGATGACATTCAAGGTGTGGATGGTTGATTTTAAAAGATTTCAATGTCTTCTGAATAGTCTTTTACCCTCTATATGACTATCAGTGCAAAATGTTCACAAGTAGAAGCAGAAAATGTTCCACTTGCTCAGGAGTAGGGGTGGGCAAAAAGTTAGAAATTTTTCCAACAGACTTTTTGCTAAAAAACACAGATTTTTCACTTTTTTTGCGAAAGTTGTCTCCTTTTCGCTACTCCTACTAGGTGTCAAAGGTGCAGCACTGGCAGCGGCAGCATAGATAAGGTTGTGGATGTTAATAACCTGTTAATAACCATTGTTGTTGTTGCTGCTGTTGGTTACTCAACACAAGTTATGTGGCTGATTGGGTCGTGGACTTGGAATCGGTGATGATGCTCATGGTGAACAACAGGATGACTGTGTATTTTTAGCCATCTTTGCTTGTACAGTAACAAAGTTTCCAAATGTTTTCCCAAACAATGCTCCTTTCAGTGGTGGAAGACTGAGCCTTTGCCTAACGTTCTGGCCCTGCCATCATCTTTCTCACTATCAATTTTATTTGTATCTGAAGAAGAGGAGGATGCTGGATGGATATATTCTAGCTCTGCATCATCATCCATCATCATTAGGTCATCATCAGCATTGGTCGCCGCTTCTTGTTCACTACTCTTATAGTCCTCTTATATTCCTCTAAGTACTTAGAGGTGTCAAACAATGTCTTTTTACTTTTAGTTTTACAAAGTTCCTAACTACTTTGAGGATGGGTGTTTTAGTGTTTGTTTGTCTCACTGTCAGATACAGCAGTTGGTTCAGCTGCTACACATTCCTCCATTATGCCACTGCCATCATCAACACTAGAATGCTACTCCTTGTCTTCTTCAGTGTTCTTATTTGTTTTTTTGTACTGGTGGCGATGGTGGAACTTTTGTTGGGGCCTTGTCAAACTGCATCATCCCCGGGAGGAGAAATATCATAATTTATTGCACACACTGCAGCAATCATTGCTGCAGTCAGTTTTTCAATTAGTACTTTACTCCCACATCCCTGCACTGCTCCTCCTTTCCCACTCTCCCTGCCCCTTGTGTGTTTGCCGGACATTACTCCACTACTGTGTGTGTTTTTGCTTGAAAGTACACTGTACAATTGATGGAATGTGATGTCTTGCATTGGGCCTCAACAAAATACTAAATCTCGTCTGCTGTCTATTAAGTCTGCCTATTTTAAACAGCTCACATCAGGGTCCCAGTCAGCTGTCTGTCACCTAATATTTTTTTTTTATTTTAAGATTGTGTCATCCACACTACCTTATCCCCAGCACAGAGATAAAAGCAAGATCAGCTGGACCACATCTGCCTGTAGCTTTCAGATCAGTCAGACAGATGTTTGGGTACTTGGGGGTCAACCTTCTTTGCTCCCTTCTCACACCACCCGACTCCCTCAGCACAGAGATAATAACAGCCAGATCAGGAAGGAGCTTGGATCACAGCTTCTTGTATCTTGGGGTATTTGGGGTCAACCTCCTTTCTCTCTTCTTCTCCCCCAAAATGCCCCCAGACCCTGAATACAGAGAATAAATGCCCTACCTAAAAGACTCCCTCTACTAAACTCCACGTTATTTGCCTGTCTGCCCCACTTGTAAAATGTGCTGCTTTCTCCTCTCACAAACATGGTATCCTATTGAAATGTCACCATCTATTGGGTGACCAACAAAATGGTGCATTAAAAACATTGCCTGGCTGCAAAGGGCAACATCAGAATGTCGCTTGCATAAAAAGGATGACATTCTGATGTCACAGGCTTAAGTGTTGACGCACCAGTCTGTTACAAATATCTCCTGCACTACTACAATGAAGATAAGCATCATTACATGCACCAAAATGGCAACAAGACCCCTTTAAGCATCAGATATTGGGTGTTAGGCCTCTGCTAATATCTAGCAATGCTCCTGTCCTAGATCCAAAATCATTAGCTCAAGCAGTGCAATTTGTGCCGTAGTGCCTGTTGTAGGGAGGGTACAAATGATGACCTATTCATATATGTGCCTGAAAAAGTTATTTGGACATATGTATAAAATCAAAAGTAGAACAATTCTGGGGAAAACCCAAATATGCCATAGGGACCAAATAAGAATGTCCCCAAACTGCAACTGATTAAAATGTGCTTTTAGCCACTGATGTTAGAAAGAAGTCTCCAACTCATTGCTTTGGACACCTCTCTAACATCCAAGAGGTTAAAAGTTATATCGGATTAGACATAATTTATATTTGTTTTGTATGGTGTTATTTGCTTTACCCAGAATTCCTTCACTTTTACTGTAAATGTTCCGTAATTTGTAATTAAAATGTATTTTGATGCTGCTTGATCTTAGTTTGCAAAGCAAACTGGGTTAACCCTTTCATTGCTGGTTTTTTTTGGGTTTTTTTTTCACATCCCTCTGGCACTGATACACCGAGCCAATTTACATGAAAAGGAGTAATATAGCACTTCTGCACATGAGACCTTCTATAGATCTTCTGCACGTGACTAATACAGGGTCATTAAGGGGAAAGGATGAAGGTTCACTATTAAAGTGTTAACATGAGTTACATTAGTGCAGGACATACTTGTACCAGACGTTTCAATAGTGAACTCGTAAGCACTAACTATAAGTGGAGTGAAGATAACTAGTTATGGTTAGGATCCAGATGTGATATGTCAGAAAAGTGTGTTTATACACATTTAAACATTTATTTGTACAGTGACCCTTTAGGAACCTGGGGGGGTGCATAATTCTCAGGCTTATAGTCAAGGCTGTAAAGATCCATGTTCTTTGGTCCCTGAGTGGATATGTACTGGCTGGGGGATTTGCATGTGTCTTGCAGGCAGACCTCTCTGTGATTAAGTCAGACTACACTTCTTCATCATCTTCAGAGATGGGTAAGCTTAAACTATCCAGCTGTTGTAAACAACCCCTTGCTTTTGGATTTCAACTGTGAACACCACCACCACTCCAAAGGCTACTCTAGCTTTTTAGATTATGATTTCCATCACTGACTGGTTAAGGGAAATGTGAACTGCAGTCCAATAGCTGTTTAGCCTGAAATACTCTTAGCGACCACTGTCGACTGGACGATCCAGCTATTGGGCTAGTCTATCACAGGCCTGACCCCAGTCCCACTCTCACCTCAAATATGAGTCCCAGCAGGAAGACCATGGCCAGGTAAGAGATGATGTTGGCATGGTTCTGGATGATGAACTCGTGGCTGAGCACTGGTAGAGTCTTACTGTTGTTCTTGCAGATGTCCATGGTAAGGGGATAAATGCAGGCAGGACCGCTTCTTTCTGTGTCTTACACACACACTCCGGGTACACGAGAGGCAGCTACTGGGCTCTCTCCCACCTCCTCCTCCGGCAAATATATATGTGCAAATATGAATGTGGTGATACATATCTGGCAAATAAAAAGGTAAATGCAGCAGGAAACAGTGGAGACAGACATGTGGTCACATTCTGATGGCTGTGGGTGACATTTTGATGTCATTCTTTTCAACCAGGTGACATGTTTAATACGCCCTTGTGTTGGTTGCCAAATAGAGGGCGACATTTAAATAGTGAACCCACAAACACAGAATGGCTTGCTGTGAGAGCCTGAATCCATTTTATATGCCTGCAGGAAAATAAGAGAAAATGACCATGTGGTGGGGAGAAATTCAATGCAATGAGCTAGGTGAAAAAAAAATGGGCAAATGGCACTTATAGCAGTAAATTTCCCTGTAGGCAGAAAGTGTAATTTTTCACCTATTTCTGCGTTGTGCAAAAACTTTCGCCCATCCCTACTCAGGAACTCTATAAAGCTTCACTTCTCCTTGTGTTCTAATCTTTACCAGTGTGGAACAGCCTACATCACTGAGAAATTGGCTCCTTTAATTGATTTGTGCATAAACAAAGAGTTTTCTTGATTTGAATACTATAGCCTACAAAGTCTCAGAAGATACCTTAGATAGGTTATTTTATCCATTTTATTCACCATTCTTCACAGTAAGTTTTAATATTTGTCCTATACGCTAATACTAATGTTCATACTCTTTCCTGTGAATAACGGCATAGTTGTCAGGGCTTCAGAACCATCAGAATGGAAACGTCTCTATTTATTTTTTTTCCCATTGTGCTATTGTGGAACACTATCTCAATCTATTTTCTTTATAACCAAGATAATCTTTAATCAAATGTATGGATTAGATGCATTTGTGATGATGCCCAGGAAAGTATCTTACCCCATTTTGATTACTGTTTACAAGCTCCTGATAGTTAGGACCAGCATCTGCTTTCGTGTTTAAAGGGGCAGTTTCTCTGAGAACTAAAATGAGATAAATTCAGAAGCATTTTGGGGGAGAAAATAAATCATAGAAACATATTTTGTCCTGAATCCTGATATCCCTTATTCATATGAAAATATTTTAAAAAGTTCAACTAGCTTCTTGTATTGTTATGTTAATAGGGAGAGTCTCTGCTCACAGATTATCATATTTGGGTTATGTTAGCTGCTCAAGTCCCACACAGCCCTCTCAGCTTATGAGATTGTCAGGTATAAGCTCCCCAATTCTAATTTTTTTATGATTTTTTTTTATTTTTTTTTTTTTAAAGACAGAAGCAAATGTTTTTAAAGATTATAGTAAAGGGGAAGTTTCTGTAGTATAAACTTTAAAAAAAAATGCTTCTGACTGTTTATCCACTAGTGATTTAGTCGAAGAATCTTTTCAGGCTTCAGTTTTACTGCTACTAAGCTGATATATCAACCATCCATGCATGGAACAAGAAACAAATTCCCTTTATTTAGCATAAGTATCAAATTGACAGCTATAGAATCAAAGGTGACACTCCACTTCCCACAGGAACTGTTCCATCTTCACAGTATCCAGAAGTCCTGAAGAAATTTGTTTGGCCAAGTACTTTTTGTATAACAAAAAGTTTTTGCAGGAGATATCTGCTGACTCTTCTTTTTCATTCCACATCAATTAATTAAAACAATGCTGAGTTAACCTTGATTGTCATATTTGTTTCAAGGAATATGTTTAAGCACCAATTCTTAGCATTCCAAATTACATAAGATTTCCTCACCATCTTAGTTAGCAAAGTGGGCAGAACATTCAAAACAGCATACTTGGTAAAAACAAATTGTTCTCCTTACCACATATGACCTATGCCTCTGAGGCCCTGACAGTTGGTAACTGAGTCTTTTTTCAAAATATAACTTACATTGGTGTGGCCCTTGGCTCAAGTCATTCCTGCATTTTTTAATAATGATTCCATAAAAGTGTTCAGAATTCCATACTTTAACAGTAACTTTGTTGACTTACCTAATACTAGCTTTTAAATACATCTTCCTGATTAATTTAGAGGATATTTGCAGTACTCTTGCCTTCTTAGGATACCTCTGGAAGTTTACAGAGGACTTCAACACTTCAGCATCAGTAAATATAAAGTGATTTTCTTAAACCTATTACAGTCCTAAGAAACATTTATAAAACTCAATTCCTTATGAGATTCAGCTATTGGTAAGATTTAGAATCTGAGGTCGGTCTTGATCAAGAGAGTCCAGGAAATCCAATAAGCACATTCCTCATTTTAAGTGGGTACTTGGATCAGGTACAATATCTTATCCTACAAACAATAAGTCATTTAAAGGCAAAATTTGCAATTTACAAGTACATAGAACAAGTTTACCAATAAGTGATTGTATTGTTAATTAAATTTATAAATATATTTACTAAATACATTGCAGTATGATATGAGAAAACAGAAGAACATTGTATTGGTTTTGGTGGTTGGATGATGCTATTATAAGAAAATCCCCACAGAAATTCTGATGACATCATACAAAGTGATATTACAGAAAATTCCTCAGGGCTTCCATAAGTAATAACAAAGCAGGCCACATGCGAATATACATGTATTAATGTATACATTAAATTCCTATATACAATAGTCCCTTTCAAAGAAAATGAATCATTATTTATGATTAGTATACATTCTGAAATTTTCACACATACATTAATATTACTTTTCCCTACCAGTAATATGCTTATAATTTTTGTAATATAATTGTGTACTAGCTGGTTCAAGTACTTGTACATATTGATATAGTTTTACTATAAACTTATATTTAAACTGATTTAGACACACTATTACATTTTTTCCACAAGAAATGTGTGTTTGTGGTGTGTGTTGCTTTTATCTCTTTACACTGAAACTTCATTGCCACATACTCAACTATATCAGCCACCCGAGCATGTATAAGATATACATTTTCAATGAAAATACAGTAAATACTTGTTTTATTGGATTAATAATTATTAATCATAACAATATTAGGCACAGACATTTTTAATATTCCAACTACCATGGTCACACACAAACACACACATGTTATTCGTACTGCACATAACACTATTAATTTTTGTACATAAAAACTGAGGGGCTTTAAGTACATTTTTCTCATTTGAAGTAAATGTTATCCCTTAATAAATATATGGTTTGTTAATTTCTTTTTCATGTATGTCTGTATGAAAGTATGCATTTAAAAAACAATACATTTTGCTCTTCCAAATAAAACTTAGTGTTATTTATAAAACCTTAATGATATCCAGTCTGTATTCCCAAGTTATCAGCAGTTATTTTTAAATTCAGTTTCCTCTAGTTTAATCCTGTCCATATGCATGCAGTTTCTTTGTAAGCAAATTAATTTGCCATAGGGAATAGATGTTTTAAAATCATTAGGATGAACACTTGTATAATGCAATTAGCTGATACAAGAATGACACTAAGAAATATATGATAGGAATAATAATGGGGAATAAATGTGAATTTAGAGTGTTACCAAG
Source organism: Rhinophrynus dorsalis (assembly GCA_037306005.1). Taxonomy (NCBI): domain Eukaryota; kingdom Metazoa; phylum Chordata; class Amphibia; order Anura; family Rhinophrynidae; genus Rhinophrynus; species Rhinophrynus dorsalis. Next base: position 73,413,476 of record CM074719.1, on the reverse strand, counting down.
TTTGTAATATTGAAAAAAAAGTCATGAATCCACCAGTTGAAACCTTTGCTTGATTCCATTGTTTGCTGTAAAATGGACTCCAGTCTAGGAAAGTCCCTCTGTTCTATAAAAAGTAAGAGTAATATATTATTATAGGTATAATTTCCATATTCCTGATTCCAATATTGTCGGCAAAGTTCCCTCTATTGTAACCTCCTTCATCTTCTCAATCATTTTCCAATTAATTAATATGCTACCGTATAGCGTCTTCTGTTAGAAATGTATCTTTAAAGAAATATATTTAATATATATGACTACCTAGGCTCACTTGTGGCCATGCCCTGCATCATACTGGACCTTATAATGGAATCAGATAATCCGTTCTTAATTATTTGATCATCCATTCCCTATATTATTGTTTTTTTCTCCTATCTGCAATTTTACCAATTATAGAATTTATTTTTCATGAGCAGGTGCACAGAATGATATTGCAAGTCCTAAGTGAGGTCATAACAGTGAATGTGAATTGTGATGTAACAAAATGACAATGTCCGCCACTGCATAAATATCCCTTGTTAAACATAATATTTAACAGGGTTCATCCTTATGAATGTAAAGACCTTCAAATTAAAACTCACAGTCAGTACTTTAGCCTTTCAGTCATTGTTTAATTTCAAATCCAATCAGCTGGAGTAAATATCAAAAACAACAAAACTTGTGTCCCTGTCCAAATATTTATAGACTGCATTGTGTAGGGAATATAAAGAAATGAAAAAAGCACACAAAGTGCAACATTTTAAAAGTAATTACAATTGTGATCCAAGTCATGTGACATTCATAACAATAGATTGTGTATAGAAAGATTATAGAGGCAGTGATCTGGTAAAAATATTTCACAGAAACAAAGTGGACATATAGGAACAAATGACTACAAACTTTTGGTTTGAATGTTGGGTTATAGATAAATTGTTGTATTATAAATTTATGATGTTATCATTGGAACCAATAGGGTTATAGGAGAAGGTATTTATACTAGTGGATACATTCTCTACACCAACCCCTGATGAAGTAATTAAATTACAAAATTTGTTGTTTGATGTTACAGAACCAGTAGTGATGTCAGATGCTACACTTGCCGAAGACTTCAGCGAACAAGGAAAAGTGCACACAATATTTGACTGTAGGTTGTGGCTATATTTCATATTTTTTACTGCTTATATGTGGATTTTATTCCCTTTTTTAGAATAAATTGATGTTTTATTGACTGTTTGACCCTATATATATTCTGAGAAATGATTTATAACTTTGGAATATCTCACCTATGTGAATCTCTTATACTCTTATGTAAATACATTTTGTAGTATAGGAGTGCACCACGAATAGAACATACTGCACTATTTTCCACTTTATATTTTTTTGTGAGGATCATTCATACTGGGAAGATCTCCAGTTTTCAATCTGATGTGACCCTGGATATGTGACTGAGAAAATATTGTATTCTCAAATAAATATGTGAGTAGGATCGTTGGTGTGATTTCACTTGTTAATGGGAAGTACTATCAGATGGTGACTCTCCTTTTTCTGTATTTTAGGTCTGATATCCACCACTTTTGGTTCCGTAAGCTGTTGAATGAAATAATGATTCTGATGTATGTGACTTTGACAAGATATAGCATTGCTGATCCAAATACACTATTGTGTGCTTTCTTTTGCATGGATCAACGAAATTTGTTTAGAGTGGTTGTATGATCAAGAAATGTGTTCATAAAGTCTGAAACATCTTCAAACAATATCTCTTTGAAGTGGAACTTCTCATCTTAGAAGCACTGCGTGACTCTTTGTTAACAAGTGAATGATTTAATAGGATAAGTGTCTAATTTGTATCTTCCCTATGATTGTATATATATTTATGGCAGTAGTTGGAAAGTAACAGAGGATGAGGGCAGAAGTTTTTTTATTATATTTTTTTCACATCCATGAAAAATGCTTGCTGCATTAAGGTTACCACCTCTTCCTTTTTAAACCATACGCATAAGAAAAATTCACTCTGCAGGGCTGCATTAATTATTACAGGTCTACAATGGCCTCCATGCCGCCCTGCAAAGTGTATTCTTCATATGTGTTCAGTTTTAAAGGGATGAGATGGCAACCTTATGCTGCACTGATGAATGGGACCCATTGTAACCTAATAAGGGATGATCTGGCAACCCCACTGTTACCGCACCCACACTCAGAAAGTAAGCTGGGGGAACATATAAGAAATAATCATATTTCAGGGCTCCACTGTAATCAAAACAGACCTGCAGTATGTATACTGCAATATGTATTTTTCATACGAAAAAAAATTACAGGTGGGTCGGGTCAGCCTACTCAGACGTTATATGGTATCTATCTCCCCTTTATAACTTTGTGTAAATAGTTTTCTTATAGAGCGAATATGCTTTAAAGTTTATTCATTTTTTTTTTTTAAACTGCTTGTTTGCAGAAATTAGAAGAATAAATACAGCTCAGCGTCTACTTCAGCATAGACTGCTCTTGCCAAAGTTTGTGGCACTGCCTCTGCTCCCTTACCACTACCCAGCCTCCTCCGATGACAGAGGCTGTCTGTCTGCAAGCTGGAGTGCTCTGATTGACAGAGATCGATTTTTGGCCAATGAGAGTGCTCCAGCCTACAGACAGACAGCCTCCGTCATCAGAGGAGCCTGGTTAGAGAGAGACAGAGTGGCACACTGCGACAAGGATCAGGTAACCACAGCCTGCTCGGAAGTAGGCACGGGGCTGTTTAACAAGCTGTTTAAAAAAAAATGAATAAACTTTAAAGCATATTCACTATATAAAACTATTTACACAAAGTTGTAAAGGGGTCCCCTTTAAATAGAATCTGAAGTTGTAAAGGGGTCCCCTTTAAATAGAATCTGAAGGTGGCAAATGTTCTTATGTGCAGTAGTGACTACATGTGTTATATTACTCTATTTCTTGAAGAAATTGCAAAATAAATCAAACAAAAACTTGCAACACTGTCTATATATATAAGAGAGAAAACCGGTGTCTATACACACACGCAGAGGTGGCAGTAAGGAGGAGTTACTCATAGCTCCTCCCTACTGCCATTCCTGGAGATTTGAGAGGGGCGCGATTTTGACAGAAGTGGGAAAGGGACTCTGCAAGGAGTTTCCACCCCCTCAACTTCCTCCTAAACATGAAAAAGAGGCTTGGACGTCAAGGAACTGAATGAGCATGCTCAGATCATGAAAAAAGAGGCTTGCAATACAAGGTATTTAGTACCCAGAATCCTCACAGCCTCTATCCCTCCACCTGTCCAAATTAGCAGGTTTAGCAGGTTGTAAAAAGAAAGTGGAGTTTAACTTGCTGTGAGCAATAAGTGTTGAGAAGAGCAGTGCAAGAAAGCAGGGCTTGAAAAGGTTGGTTAAACCTGTGCTATTTTTGTAGAGCCTTGATGTACAAGGGGAATGTTTTCATTTTGTTTTGTAAAATACTGCCTTCTGATTGCATTTGATGCAATGTCAAAATAAAACTGCAAATCTTTTTTAAGAACTGTTGACTGTGTGTGATACTCTAGAAGACTGTTCTTACTGACCACCCAGAGGCAGCCTGCTTATAGTTTATCACAGTGTGTTTTGCGCATTTGTGTTAAGGGTTCACCTTCTCTCACACAGTGCGCCTGCTTCCTCCTCTGCTGCCTGCATTACTTTTACAATTACTTTCACTAAGTGCTTACTGGGAAAGAATCCTTGCCCCTTGATTCTCTCTTTCTTAATCCTTTCATTGCCACAGTGTTACACAACACATTGCTTTGCAATGCGTTGCATACTCGTCTAGCACTCAAAGGGTTAAAGGGATAGTACGCTTCTTGCGTGTGTGTGTATATATATATATATTTATATATATATATATATATATATATATATATATATATATATATATATAAAAGAATAAGCCTCATTGCATAATTTATGGTACCCCACACAAAGAACATAATTTATGTCTCCTCAGAAAAGAAACTCGCATTGAACAGAATGTCTTATTACATAATTTATGTCTCATTAGGAGACACAACTCCCATTGGGTGATTCAATGGGGACTTTACTGCTCCCATTGGGTGATTCATTGGGGGCATGTTTATCATACAGGGAGTTGGCCCGCCCCCTCCAGCCCACCCACCACCAGGGCCGGCGCTGCCATTAAGGCAGAACAGGCAGCTGCCTTAGGGCGCCGCAATGGAGGGGCGCCGAACGGAGGGAAGTTGTGTTTTTTTTTTTTTTTTTCCTGCAGTGTGTCACATAGACGCCGCGAGGGAGCGCTTGGTAGTGTAAATCAGCGCTCCCTCATAGCGTCTATGTTACACACCGCAGAGAGACCCAGGCTCTGTAGTAATACAGAGTGCTGAGAGATGACATCATCTCCCAGCGCTCTGCATTACTGAGAGCAGCGCGCGGGAGCCTCAGCTCTGTGCCGAAGGAGGCACAGAGCTCTAAGCAGTGGCACGCCGCTAGACCACCAGGGACTCAAGGTGGGGAGATGAAGGGGAATTATGGAGATGAAGAGGCATTGTGGAAGGGGAATTATGGAGATGAAGAGGCATTGTGGATGGGGAATTATGGAGATGAGGGGGCATTGTGGAAGGGGAATTATGGAGATGAGGGGGCATTGTGGAAGGGGAATTATGGAGTTGAGGGGGCATTGTGGAAGGGGAATTATGGAGTTGAGGGTGCATTGTGGAAGGGGAATTATGGAGATGAAGAGGCATTGTGAAAGGGGAATTATGGAGATGAAGAGGCATTGTGGAAGGGGAATTATGGAGTTGAGGGGGCATTGTGGAAGGGGAATTATGGAGATGAGGGGGCATTGTGGAAGGGGAATTATGGAGTTGAGGGGGCATTGTGGAAGGGGAATTATGGAGTTGAGGGGGCATTGTGGAAGGGGCAATGTGGAGTTGAGGGGGCATTGTGGAAGGGGCAATGTGGAGTTGAGGGGGCATTGTGGAAGGGGCATTGTGGAGATGAGGGGAGCATTGTGGAAGGGGCATTGTGGAGATGAAGGGAGCATTGTGGAAGGGGCATTGTGGAGATGAAGAGGCATTGTGGAAGGGGAATTATGGAGTTGAGGGGGCATTGTGGAAGGGGAATTATGGAGATGAGGGCATTGTGGAAGGGGAATTATGGAGATGAGGGGAGCATTGTGGAAGGGGCATTGTGGAGATGAAGGGAGCATTGTGGAAGGAGCATTGTGGAGATGAAGGGGCAATGTGGAAGGGGCATTGTGGAGATGAAGGGGCAATGTGGAAGGGGCATTGTGGAGATGAAGGGAGCATTGTGGAGGTGGGGAGAGTGTGGAGGTAAATATGTGGGCGGGGGCAGGGGATTGTGGCAAGGTCGGGGGGGGGCATCAAAATGCACCTTCGCCTGTGGATACAAAAATCCTTGCACCGGCCCTGCCCACCACTATCCAACTGACAAAAAAAAATATAGCTGCCACTCGCTCCTGAAGTAGGGGATATCAATAACTTCTCCTGGTCCACACACACTCTCACTCAGGATCATGACCCCACAAACACACTGTTTCACCTCCCACAGATAACTGTAACCCTCCATACACTCTGTGTCACCTCCCACAGATAACTGTAACCCTCCATACACTCTGTTTCACCTCCCACAGATAACTGTAACCCTCCATACACTCTGTGTGTCACCTCCCACAATGCGTTGCGTACCCCTCTGGCACTCAAAGGGTTAACTCTTTTCATCTCTTCAGTCACTTCACTGTCTGTTTTCAACTGTCACTCCTCCACTTCCTGCTTCCTGATTCCCGCCCTTTCTCCTTAAAGGGAGAGAGATGCTTTGCTGTATGTTACAGAGGGCAAGCCTCAAACACCACTTTCTATTTGTTCCCTCAGCATATTGCTACGTTGCCTCAACTGAAGAGCCATTTTGTGTTATATTGCTATGTTACCTCAGCTTAAGTAAGGAGTTACTGTTCCCACTGGGTGATTCAATGGAGGAGTGATTTAAATCATTCAGGGAGTTGGCCTGCCCCCACTATCCAGCCCGCCCACCACTATCCAAGTGACTGAAAAAACAAAATGGATGCCATTCGCTCCTACACCACAGACTCACACACTAGCCACACACACACACAAAAAAGCCACACACACACACACAAGAGCCACACACACTCAGAGTCCCCAGGGGTCCCTCCACCAACCTGAGGCACACAATGAGCTGATCCAACAAAGAGAGGGCGGGATCGGCTCCAGTGTACCTTCATTTATGGTATCTGCAACACAACAATGCTTTCGGCTCCTGGTGCACAATGTGCTTTTGCTGCAGGAAGCCTAGCTGCTTCATGTAGCTCAGAGGCAGGCAGGCCCAATACCAAATCCTTCATGTTCCCCCTTCATGAAGCACAACACTCCACCCCGCAACAGCCCAGTCATGCGGCCCTTCAAGGAGCTCTCTACAAGCAGCAGCTGGATGCAGCTATTACCCGTGGCTGATTGGCTGGAGACAGACCATGCTGGGGCCACTCTGTAGTACACACTCTTACACACAAGCTTCTTCACTGCTGCTCTCTGCCCGCTGTCACACACCTGCACTGTGTAAGTACCCTGGCACAAAAAATATACATGCCACACTGTAGCTGCTAAATGAAATGTACAATACAAACAAACACAAAAAATTCTTACAAAATACCTTCAACATGCCACCTACAACATTTCAAACAAAAAATGCTACATAAAACATACCCTACTACAATGACAGGCAACGCCGTAACATATTTGCTAGTATATATATATATATATATATATATATATATATATATATATACACACATATATAAAAGAGAAAACCTGCATCCACTGCTGTAATCTAAATTATTCCTTTACTCACAAAAATGTTCTCACTGTGACCTTCAACAATTAACATAGTGCACTCACTTCAACTGTAAGCTTTACAAGTACAAAAGGATACAGGGCCTTATTCATCAAGCTGAAGAGCTGCAATTAAAACATTTTTTACAACTCTTATCAGCATATCTACATCCCACTACATCTGTCACACACTGTCTACATATGTGACATCATATGTCCATGTGTATGTGTGTGTCTCTCTCTATGTATGCGTTTCACAGTGTGTGACAAGCTCTGTCTCTTTAAGTGTGTGTCTGTAACAAGGCATATGTATGTTTCACACAATGTCTCTCTGTGTAAGTAATATGACGGGCAATGCCGTCCCACATTGCTAGTATTTTATATAGGGAAACTAAAATGCTTATCAATAGTGTATTATCAACTCCTGCCATGTGAAGGTATAATATACAAGAAAGACTAACATGAACTGCTGCTGACTCCTAGGAGAGAACAGTCAATGCAGTCATTGATTTAATACCACAAGCTGTCAAACAAGCTACAACAGCCATCTGCAGTAAAAGAACAATTATCTTTCAGTATGGGAGTAGTGAAAGAGTTAATAAAAGAAAGGATGGGTAACATCAATAAAAATGTTATAGATGGGATCTTGGTAATATTATAATGTTTGTCCTATTTATGTTTTTAAAGTACAAGTCACATCCATCGAGGGTTAAATCATCTGAGTGCTAGGTGTGTGCAAACCTCTGTGACACTCAGCATTTACGGCAAATGGTTAAATGCATGTTTAACCATTTGAGTGCCAGATAAGTGTGTAAGGAACGTTGCATGCCTGTTTGTTAAAGACAATTTGGTAATTAGTGGGAAGGAAAAAGTGGGAGAGAGTCACTAAAGCATAATAAATCCTATATAATAATTTGGTACAAAGTTTGTAACGATGCAGTCATGGGCAGTAGAGACTGCTGGGCGTGCTGCAGTCATGCGCAGTGGAGACTGCCCGTGACAAGGCTGATACAGAAGGAGCGTCCTGCTTTGTATCAGTCGCTGAGCGGGCAGTCTCTATTGAGCATGACTGCACCGCGACCGGCTGGCACTGTATCAGCCGCGGCGTGGGCAGTCTCTACTGTGCATGACTGCCCCTCGACCGTCTGGCAGTGGCACAGTGGCCCATGTAACAGGCACTTCAACTCTAGGTGATAAAGCGGAGATGACTTCTCCAGTGCTATCACTTCTCCAGCTCCTATGTTATTTTGTGGAGCCTATGCACTAGGATCTCTCCCACTTTGGAAATCATAGTGCTTACACTATAGAATAATATAGGAACTGGAGAAGTCATCTCCACTTTATGACCTCATTATCACTCCTTAGTGCATAACCCCCAGTTTCACTAACAAGGAGGGCGGGTATCTGAAAAGCACAATGGCAGCTTCCTTGCTCACATATAGCAAAAAACAATAAGCACTCACTAGTCTAATAAACCAATTGTATTTGCTTATGTAAGAGAAAAGCAATGCAGAAAAATGGAATAATAACTGTAACAAACTAAAAATAAACTAAAAACTGAAATATAATATGAACATGAACAGATAAATGAAATGCTAAAATATTATTAGTGTAAATTGGTCTCGAGTATATACTGATGGTAAAAAGGGTAACAATGAAGCTAGATATATATAAATAAACACATAAACTTTTAAATATGATATACTCATTTGCAATACTCCACAAATGACCTGTAAAAGTCAAATACTCAACTATAAATAACACCACTCAAAAATATAGTAATGTGTCTGGAAAACATATATATATCCTGATGATGTGAGAGACTGTGATGATAAAATGTATAAGAAACACAATATATTAATCACATGGCAATACCATTAAACCCCATCAACTATATACTGTAATGGACAAAACAGTCCAAATATGAATAATAAATAAATGAAATAAGTTATTAGCTTCAAATATGGAAGTGAAACCTTCCTGATCAGATGAGAAAGTGGATTCAATGATATAATAATTAAAAGGTAGGAATGAATGGAATGAATGATGATGGAAAGTCAATGTCACATGGAGCTTATCACCCAGACATGGATATATTTACCTGCATGCTGCTGTGTTAATTCCCAGAATCCTCACGGGAGGAATATGTTAGAAAAAAACAGAAAAAAACATTGGACTGGTGCTGAGGGATGTTCTAGGAAAAAAAGGGCAAAATTATCTAAGACCCTAATGTCAGGGATAAAGTGAACATTTCACAAGCAGTGGGGTGTGTGAGAAAGGTGCTAAAGCTGAGAAATATGGTGTCCGCAGTTACCCAGTGGCTACAATCCTCAGATCTGAGTGATATCCAGTGGTTTATAGGCTTCACAAATTTCTGTTCTCAGTCTATTCAAAACCGGTCTATGGTAGTGACTCCTCTTCCTGCTTCCACTACAAAAGGAGAAGATAACCATAATTAGTCCAAGGACATGGTTCAAGCCTTCACTATTCTAAAACAGGTCTTTGCACCCATCATGTGCTACTCTTACAAGTCCAGACCATTTTGGGTAGAATTTGGCACCTATGAAAATATTGCAGGTTCTCCCTTGTCCCAAAGGGCCACTGCCACCAGCTGACTTGATTCAGGTGGTCCACTCTTGACGTAGACATAGCTGACTTTGTTCAGTGCTTTAACCCTTGAGCTTGGAACAAACCCTCTAACTTCAAATAAAGTGGTCTTTTCAAACTATTACCCATTCACAGAGCTCCATATATAAACCTCACCATGGACTTCAATGTGGATCTGCCTCCATCCAAAAAGAACACGGTCATTCTAGTGGAGGTGGACCAATTTTTGCAGAAGTCTCATTTCATCACCTTGCCCAAGTAACAATTAGCAGATGTTTGCCTTCAGAAATATTCCAGATTCACAGTCTGCCCATAGAGATCATGTTGGATCGAGGAACAGGGTTCATCTCTCAATTCTGGAAGACTTTCTGTGCTCGTTTAGGAACTGAGTTGTATTTCTCCTCAGCCTACCACCCTCAATCTAATGGGCAAATTGAGAGGATGAATCAGTCCTTAGAGCAGTATTTTGTACAATCCAACAGGTCCGATCTATTGTTTGAATTCATTTTTAAGAGTTGAGTCATGAATCCTTGCAATGTTCACCTTTCTATGAAGGTCTAGATGATTATCCTCATTCATTAAAGTTTTCCACCCCCTCTGGGTCTAGGCTGTTTATTCCCATCTGGAAGACCTCCTGGACCTATGGGTCAGGGTGTGTTCTTGATTGGCTGCTTCAATAGCACAATATGAAATGGCAGCTGACCGGAGAAGGGTTGCTGCTCCATTTTACACAATGAGAGATTAGGTCTGGTTGTCCACGAGGGACTAGCATCTTGGGCAACCATCTGCTAAATTTGGTCAACGCTTTTCTTTTGCTTATTTCTTAAAGGTGTACTCACACTTTCTTTCTCTCTTCCTCTCTCCTTTTCTTTCTTACTCTCTCTATCCAGCTGAATGTTTCAGTTCTAATTGCAATAATTCACATCAACTACAGATGAGACAACAGTATATATCTTGAGTAAAAAAAGTAAATTTATTTTGCTAATATACCTAACAGATAAATAGACTGCATCATTAGCAATATAAATATGCAAGTAGCAATCCTCAACACCTCTTTTTATAAATAATGCTCATATTAACATTTTAAAATGCTAATCTGAAATATGGAGACAGGTTTCATAATAATATAAACAGTATGTTATTTTTGGAATGGCCAACTGTTCTTTATTTCCTGAATTAATTGTCTCCTCCTGCTATCTTCTTCCTGATTAATTTTAACAATTTTTTATTGATGTTAAATGAAATACAAAACAATTGTATGTCATGGTTTGTGATACAGAAAATGTAGTTATAAGATATGAGTAGAGCTGCAGGTGGGTTTAAAAACCAAACGTAAAACAGTACACCTACAGGACTGTTTAAATAACAGAAAAATGACAGAACCTTTATGAAACAATGATGCATATGGTTTAGTGTATAAGAAGTACACTCACTTCACTGCTCAAAACCTACATTGACACAAGAAACAGAAATACTAGAAATGAAAGGAAGGCTGTGATTGCTTGGAATGGAAAGTCACAGTGTAGAATTCCCCCAGGCTAACATGAAACCATTCCTAAACACAGACACCCCTAGTGGTCTGAGGCAGAGTAGTATTAAATATGTATGACACATCTACAGCACTGTGTGCAAAGGTCCTGGATAACATATTAAGGGAGATGTGCAAAGAAATATTTTTTAACACTCAGTGGGTCCTCATGCTACTGTTTGATCCAATGAGGTTGTTTATTTAGATGTTGCACTTTAGATAAATTGAGGTTGTTTATTTAGATGTTGCATTTTAGATAAATTGAGGTTGTTTATTTAGATGTTGCACTTTAGATACGTTGAGGTTGTTATTTAGATGTTGCACTTTAGATAAATAAATGTCTAAGGCATCAGCATAAAGGTTTAGCAAACTTATGTATATAGTTGCAGGTCATACACTATATCCTCATTCCATACAATATTTTAATATGCATATATCTCTCTCTCACTCTCTCTTTCTCTCTCTCTCTCTCTCTCTATATATATATATATATATATATATATATATTAAAAAAAAAAAAAAAAAATATATATATATATATATATATATATATATATTTAAAAAAAAAAAAAAAATATATATATATATATATATATATATATATATATATATATATACATGGCTCAAAACTTCAAGTCCTGAGCTACTAGCCAGGCCTGAAAAGTTACTCACCACCAGTTTCCACACCTAGCCCCACCCATATCCCCACCTTTAACCCCATCTCAAGTTCTCTTGACTGTTGCAGCCTTTTTTCCTACATGCTGAACAATTTCTATCCTTATTTGATTTCAGTTTTTCAGTTTATTTATTGGTCTCTCAGTTAAGATTGTCTGAACCCACAATTTATGGCAGTTATTTATCACAGGGAAAATACATTCACATTCAAAATCCAGGACTGTCCTACGCAACCCAGCACGTGGTCATCCTAGGGTAGACTGACAAAACCACCTTTAGCCAGGAACACAGATGAAAAATGAATACTGCAGGGCTTCCTTTATTTCAGTGCAGCCCTGAAAAATGAGTATTTCCTATGTTCCCCTGGTTAAAGGTGAGGTATGGTCAGCCTACTCTAGGGCCCCATGCAACACAGGGGCTCCTGAGCAAGCTAACAGAGGTAACCCCACACAAGCTGGCATAGAACTCAGTTGAGTTCCCTATGCAATTTGGTACAAATAACACAGGAATCATGGTATATTAACCCCTTAACGCCCGAGGACGTACATGTACATCCCGAGTGGATGTCCCTTAAGGACAGAGGACGTACATGGACATCCTCGGATTGTGGGTCCCCGCGTGGCTGCACACTGTTCTGGGACTCCAGAATCTTTTGAAAAATAAAATGTACCGTAGGCTTTAAGTGCCGGCCGCGCGCTAAGGGGTTAAACATACAATACAGGGGCCAGCATCAGCATGCAAAATGTTACACAAATACAATAGCCCCACATTAGTTGCCCCAGATAAGTGCAGTGGTCCCATGCAACCTAGCACAAAAGTCCACAAGGGAGCTTGCATGCTTGATAAATACAACCCCCAAGGAAGCTGAGAAGAATCTGCATGTACATAATGTTATCTAAATTATCCCTTTAATATGGGGCAGAATAAGAACCGACGCAGCCATAAAGCATGAAGACTGGCACAGTACTATAGTATGGGAGGTAAAATTAATGTTAAAATTTAATGCTATTTGTAATGGTTTGAATAAGGACAAAGAATTCTTGTCACATTATCACTTAATGGATTATCTTTCCAACAGACCCAAGAGCATCGTAAATACCTCTAAAGCTTCAGAGGAAGAGTGCAATTTACCACTGACTGATCAAAGTATCTGGATCTGGATTGCATTCTGTTATCTGATTTCCATTCTAAGCCAATAAAGTGTCACGGGCACCCAGGAATGCTCAGAACTCAGTACAGTAATATAATGCAAAATATTTATCTAGAATAAATCACAGCGATAAATAAGTGGTACAGCAAGCAAAGGGTTACTAGCTGGCGACACTACTACCAGAAATAGTAGGCCTCTCGCTAGACCACAATGTGAGAGACAGGGCCGAAGCCCCTGTTAGTCTCAGCAGGATACAGGAATGCCAACTCTTGATCCGTTGACTGGAACACTGGAACAGGCGACTACTGTGAACACTGGCTCAGCAATCTCGGCTGGAGGTTGTTGGGTGTTAGACAAAGGTTGTGGACACAGCTGCAATAGGTGTTCTCTCTCCTGCTGCCAGCATGTACCGCTAATCAGCACCTCCCTGGCGTTTAGATTGTGTATCTGCACTGTGCAGCAACAGGTGACTTTTCAGCTGTTTGTTGTGACTGAAGATGCCTGTATTTCAACACGTGGCCTCTGTGATGTGGGTGGCTTTGCTTCATTCCAGGCCATTTTCATACAGGGCTTCAATTACCACTTGCCCTCACTCAGTTTCTCCTTGCCAGATGCAAGAAGACTATCCAAAAGGTGAATAGAAACCTTGAACAAGAAGAAACAAAAATAAACAGGAAAAAAGAAAATGAGAAAAAACAGGGGTATTCTTAATAACACAGTTTGTATTGTTCTATTTTCATTCTGTTTTAAAGAGAAACATATGCTTTTTAAAGCTTGCTAGTCAATCACACTGAATTTTTGAGGACAACTTCCTTTCTCCCTTCTTCTCCCCTGGAGTATACCAAACTCCCCTAATACAGAGAATAAATGTCCTGCCTAAAAGACTCCCTAAACAAAGATTAAATTCCACTTTATTTGTCTATCTTCTCTAGCTCACAATTTAGCTGTTCTTTCTACCCTTCACAAACACAAATTAGCATGCTGTGGGAACTTGTAGCACCTTTTATTGGCTGCGTGTGGGAAAAGAAGGAAAACTTGCCATGTGGCGGGTAGAAATTCAGTCTTCCCATTGATTTCAATGCAATTATCTAGGCAAAAAACCTGGAAACAGTGAGATTTCCCCACAAGTCTGATTGTCAGCTTTGATTATCCCTCCTGCTGACCATTCCCACGTGTGAGCAAATTGCCATTATTTTGATATGCTTGTCTATTGGTACTATATCCCACTATTGGGTGCCCCCCTTTTTTGCCTTGTGAATTAGGATATCGATTGCCATTTGGAGAGGGTGTGCAGAGGAGGAGCAGCCCTATTCCTTATTAAGGAGATACACAGCATCCTGTTTTATGGGTCAGGAATATCACCCAGTTCTGCATTTTTCTCTGCCTTCCACAGATGTGATTGATAGCCTGTTTTCTTGTGAGTACCCACCAGTGGGGTGTCTATGAGGTGGTGGACTTTAATTATCTAATTTATTGCACTAGGCCGCTTCCTTGTGCTCGCCTTGTGTTTGCCTTGTAGTTTCATTTAGATGTTGCACTTCAGATACATTGTGCGCTGAAATGTCTGAGGCATCAGCACAGACAAAGGTTTAGCAAACAAAATGGAGACAGGTCATACATTCTTTTTATATAAACCAAAAGAGAATTAATAAACAATAACAATGAACAGGAAGAAACAAAAACAGATACTAAGAAAGAAAATGAGTAAAAACAGTGGTATAAATTAATAATGACACTGTATGTGTTGTTCTATTTTCATCCTGCTTTAAAGAAAAATATATGTTTTTTAGTGGTGGTGCTTTGTAAACTCTTAATACTCCCTAGAATAAAAGAAATATGTTTAATTTCTATCCTCCTACCGCCTTTGCTGGTGTCAGTCCCATCTTCAGTAAAGAGGTTAAAGGTTGGTTGACCGGTTTCCATGGCAACCCAACTCAGTGCTCACTCACAGATAACAGATGAGAGTTGGTACCGTGTTAGCCGTATAAATACAGGAGGCAAATATAGTTTTTGATACCTTTTATTGGCTAACTAAGCAGATTTAAATGCAAGCTTTCAAGACCTTAGGTCTCTTCCTCAGGCATGTTTCAATGCATCCTGACCACATACTAAGACTTAGTGTTCAGGATGCATTACAAATGCGCACACAGATGGCAAATATTTATGTGTAAGTCAGGTGGGTTGCCAAGGAAGCCACTTGATTGAGTGGGTCAGTTTTCTAATTTGTCAAAGGGGTAGATATCATTGTAAAGTATGGTAGCAGGATATTAACTATTTACATCTTTAGTATACATATTTAGAAGTTTTAAAGAATACAGCTGGGGCGAAGCTTGCTGCCAAACTCAATGGATGCGTGTTGAAGGAGCTCCAGGGAAAAGCGCATCTCTCTGCTATTTATATGTTAACTCACCTGAATCTCACTGTAGAAAACAGGGGACATACTTGTGACCTTCATGTCACATAAAAAGAAGGGGAATTCCGCAGGGAATAATAGGGTGATGACCGGACTGCTAGCCTCCTTCCTAGTTCCGCATTACTTCCAACTCCGAGAGACACCATCACAGCACCGGACAGTGAAGATGGTGTTGGAAATTCGCTCACAGGCGACAAGTCCAAGGAAGCTTCACCTAGCTCTGACGACCATCACCCACGCTAGTCCCCATGTTCACTCTAGCGGCTGTTGACCCTGGCAGCGGACATTAAAGATACTTTGCACACGGAACTCAAAGACCTCCAAATTTACTTTCAACAACTCTCACAGAAACTGGACTTTGTAGAGGAGACACGAACAGCGCTTTCTGATCACCTACATGGGATGGAGCAAATAGTCTCAGATCAGCAAGACACTGAACACCTCATATTAAGGATCAATGATATGGACAACAGAGGTAGACACAACAATCTCAGTTTGAGGAATGCCTGGAATCTACTGGCCTCCCCAGAGATATTATCTGCCGATGCCACTACTTTTGCCGGAGGGCAAATAAAGGTTTTCCAGGACCTGTCGCCGCACACTTTGTTCTTGCAAAAACAGTTTAAACCTCTGACTGATCACCTACGAAGCCTTTCAATCTGCTACAAGTGGGGCTTCCCATTTAAACTTCAAGCCTCCCATAATGGTCAGCACGCCTCCATATATAAACTGGAGGATATTCCTTCCTTTGGTACTGCTCTGAAGATATCATTACTCCCACCACCAAAGGACTCTGACCATCCTCCTGGTCTCCAATTGGAGAAAAAACAATGTTTAAGGTGGCATCTAGTAGCTGATAAACCCAGGAAGAAAAAAATGAATGCCAGAAACCGCAACTCCTGAGCATTGAGGTACTAGGACTCGTTCCCTGTCCTGTTAAGTTTAAAGCGGCCTGTCGGACTCTATACCCAAGTTTTGTGTATGCTACTGTTGTTTTCTTAATGTGATTCGTTTACGCATCCATAGGATTATATGTCCATGTTCACAGGATGAAAGTTTCCTAATTAGTGTACCTTAGGCTAGCCCCTCCGTGGGCTTAAGACTGTACTTACATGTACTATTGTGCTGCCCATAACTGTACACTTTATCATTTGTTTCATTTCAC
Organism: Rhinophrynus dorsalis; assembly: GCA_037306005.1. Classification (NCBI taxonomy): domain Eukaryota; kingdom Metazoa; phylum Chordata; class Amphibia; order Anura; family Rhinophrynidae; genus Rhinophrynus; species Rhinophrynus dorsalis. The sequence goes on along the minus strand of CM074719.1, from coordinate 73,397,070 downwards.
CCCATCAGTTTGTTACCTTTCCGGATTTAAGCAGGATGGCAATCTCCGAGCCCATCATTTGTCGGTTTCTCAGCACCCATGTTTCTTGATTGCTCCCTGCTGCAACTGTGGTCCCAATCCACCCTAGTGTCTCTAGTGTGGGTTAAATAGGGCACATTAGTGCTTCCCCCCTGTTATGCCTAGGGTCCACTGCTAGGGTCTATGCTCGTTTGGGCTTGCTCTTCAGCCCTCCTGGTCTTCCCCTTCCAGAAAAATCCCCTCCCCCCCGCTCACCTCACTGGGTCAAATCATGTAATCTACTCCCTCCCTGAAGGTACCTGGATCTCCAGTGCATGCCCCCAGGGCTATGTTTGAAACCATTGTTTCCTGCAGAGATGACTGTCACATTTTATAATCATCATTTGCATGCTCAGCCTCAATGGTCCCCCTCCCTTGCTCCCCCCATGTCTGGACCACCTCAGCCACTGAGAAGAAGTGTGGGGTGGCCATTCTATGTGTTAAACATGTTCCCTGGACCCTAACTGTGTATTGACCTGGAAGCTCGCTACTTATTTCTGAAAGGTTCACTTAACAGATCCATAGTTACTCTGGACAACATTTACTCTCCCACCTGCAGTTCTTCCAATCCACACTACGTCTCCTTGATAATTTTCAAGAAATCTTACTAGTGGTTGGTGGTGATTTCTTGACCTACATCCCTTGCTTGACCTCTCCCAACCCTGACTACATTATCCCCACACCACCGCTGGGAAGGTGTCGGCTTGAATGGGTAATAGTCTCCTACTTGATTTTTGGTGGACCCTGAATCCAAGCGTGAAGGATTTTACCTTTTTCTCCAACCTACATCAGAGCTACTCCTGGATCAACTATATTTTTCTTAGCCTGCTCCATCTTGATAAAGTTATGTAGGCTGAGATTTTGCCTATGACCTTGTCAGATCACGCCCTCGTATCTGTAATGCTGTCTCTTTACCCCTTGCCCAAACTGATTCCTCTTGGACACTAAATGATTCTCTCATTTATGATCCCGCAATTTTGACCAAAGCACAGGGTGAACTTTCTTCCTATTTTTCCTCCAATGTTGATACCAGTGTCATCTGGCCTTATGTTTGGGAAGCACGTAAGTGCTTCATATGAGGCCCTTTCATCTCGCAAAGCGCATGGAAACAGAAAACTTATCATGTCCATGTGTCTGCTAGACTCTCTTTGCTCTCTTGAATTGGAACACAAACAGATGGGTAACACAGATACATCCTTGCTCTTATTAACAATGCACCAGTTGGTCTCCAACACTTTAAAGAGACAGACTGTTAAATCCTTCATGTGGTACAAATACAGGCAATACCTCCAAGGTAATAAATGCAACAAAACCCTCACTGCACTGGTTCGCAGGTCCAGAACAATCTCTCACATTCATCATGTGAGAGACTTGTCGAGTTCTAAAGTTTTAACGAGTCAAGCGATTACTGAATCTATTAGTCAGTACTACTCCCATTTATATAACCTTTCATCAACAGATCCCATGCCTGACACATCCCCCTCTTCTGCCATCTCTAGCTTCTTAGATAAAGCGAATCTTCCTCATCTCTCTACAGATGACTCTTCCTCCCTAGATAGCTAATTCAGAGAATCAGAAATAGCACTTGCCATATGTCACTCCTCAAAAGGTAAATGTCCCAGACCCAATGGATTCCCTGTTTCCTATTACAAATGTTTCCAATTACAACCCCACATGACCTCCACTTTCCACGCCATCCTGTCTGGCCAAGCTTGGCCACTACAGGCCATTTCTGCACATATCACCCTCATCCCAAAGCAGGGAAAGACAAATCCCTTTGCAGCAGTTACAGGCTGATTTCTCTACTGAATATTGACCTGAAATTGTTTGCAAAGCTCCAAGTAGATCAGCTCAAAGTCTTTATTGTCTAGTTTGATTGGACCAGAGCTGGTTTCATCCCTGGTAGACAGACTCGAGATAATGTCATTAAGGCAATCTCCCTGATCCACTGTTCCATGAGTTCTTCCCACCCTTCTCTGCTTCTATCTTTAGATGCAGAGAAGGCTTTTGATAGGGTTAGTTGGCAGTTCATAGATGCAGTGATACAACGTATTGGACTAGGCAGCTTCATGATTTCCGCTATCTCCTCTCTGTATCCTAAACCATCTGCACAAGTCACAGCCAATGGCTCTCTATCCCAACCCTTCCCTATCACAAAGGGACCCAGCAAGGCTGTCCCCTCACTCTCCTCTTGTTTATCCTCTCCTTGGAACCACTTCTTTCCTCTATCCGTCTCATAGACTCTATCTCGTGTATACAAGTGGCGTCCAGGGAAATTAAACTCACCAGTCACGTGGACGATATACTCCTTTTTCTTACCTTCCCACAATGCTCCTTCCCTCCTCTCCTTGAAATCTTAGATGAATATGGCGCACTCTCCTCCTTCAAGCTTAATTATACTAAATCCGAAATACTGAATCTTACAGTCCAAGAGCTCTCCAAATCTCAAATTCAGGCTTCCTATCCCTTCCGTTGGAAAAATGATTCTATTAAACATCTAGGAGTTTAACCTACTTGATCTATCTCTTCCATAGTATCGTTAAATATTTCCTCGCTCAAATCCACAATAAAGTCTGATTTCAATTCTTGGTCTCATAGTTTCATGTCTTGGTTTGGTAGAACCAATTTAATTAAAATGGGTATACTACTAAAGGTCCTTTTCTTGAAATCCCTCCTGCTTCGAATCCCAATGCACCTACTTAAAACCAATCAGTCTTTAATTAATGGTTTCATCTGGAAAAATAAACCACCTAGATTGAAAGCCAATATTCTTTACCCTCCCATTCGGAACAGAGGCTTAGGCCTAACCAGAGCGGTAGCCTTATCAATGTTAAGGGAATGTTTTTTCAGCCGACCTCTCTTGACTGGCCAACTCTGATCAGACTATCTCTGGACAGTATCTTGCCATTACAATTATTATGGGCGAGCCTTAAGAACATCCCTGCACCCATACAGCGAAATGCTATACTCTCCCACTTGCTCACTACCTGAAGATCGTGTCACCTGCACTCTCCCTCCCTCCCCACTCTGCACCCTGGTAGGGATTGATTTTCAACAATGGTCTCTTCTGGGCCTGGAGGATTTGGATCATCTTCTTCCTTTAGGTAAACTTCTCCCTTTTCAGGATCTCTGTTCCATACATCACCTCCCCCCTTTGAATACTGGAGTTACTGCCAAGTTAGTCACTTCTTTTCCACCTTTCTGTCTGGCTCTTTCTGACCCCATACACTCACCCTATTTAAAAACCTCCTTATCCATCCTTCCTCTGTGAGACATGGTGTTTCTCACAAAGCTAAGCTCCTAGAGATCTCCTTGATGACCTTGCCTCTCTCCCAGAAAGCTTTATGGTAGTCAGACTTGCATGTATTCATCCTACTTGTGCAATTGGAAACCGCTTTTTGCATGCACACCAAACTCATGTCCTTATGACGGAACTTAACTTCAAAATTATTACTGCACACCAGATTAACTTGCGCGGATCTTTCCGGATATCTCCCTCCTCTTCTGGGGAAGTGGTTTGGAGGAAGATATGCTATTTCATCTTTGGTGGCCTTGCCCAGCTGTCATTCAGTTCTGGTCGGAGGTGGGAACACAACTTTCCAGGTTATCGGGCCTCCACCTTCCCAGCTCCCCCCAACTACTCCTCCTCTCACTTCTAACAACAGAATCATGCCCCCTCCCAAGTCCTCTCTGAAGTCATTGCTCCTATTAGTTACGGCTACCATAGCCTGTATCCCTGCAAAATGGAAATCTCCATACCCTCCCTCCATAGCAGACTGGAAGTCCCAAATACACACAATATTGGACATGGAGAAACTCTATTATGGATCTATTGGGTCATCATATCTATTTGCTACCAAATACGCAGGTTGGTTGGCTTTTGTCAATGCTTGAGGCTTGTGTTCACCTTGTTTGTCTAAACTGTTTACACACCATCAACAACCCCCTCCTCCTCCCCCCTCTCTTTCTCCCCACTCTCTAATACTGCATTCCTCTATCTAGTTTAAACAATGGCACTATTCCTTGTGGTGCATTTCAAATTGTCATTTGCATTTTGACTCTATATCATGCGCATTGTTGTACCGCATATGTAACTTTTCTACATATGTTAACATTATCATACTGTCATGTACACTCATTGTTTACCTTTACTTCATCATATTTCAAACAATAAAAAATAAATAAAAAAAAAGAATACATCTGAATTCTGCCAAACTTTGCAATACATTAGAAGTACAATGATAATGCATCTCTTTCACAATAAAAATATTCAGGTCAAAATTCTCAGTGTTTGTGTAATAAATCTGTGAGCTATGCAGTAACCTTTTAATATTCATAATAATGTTATTATAAACTAATGGAACTCTATTTTTGTTTTCCTTAATTATTTTCATCTACTATTGCACAAGGAAACTAGGTTTGTTGACTTTCACATTAATAATCTTGGAAAATGATTTTTTAACGTCTTGATATATTTTATCCTTTATTATATTATTTATTACTTTGTATGAGACTAAAGTGGATCTATCACTTTAAGAACACTTTTGCCTATTAAACATTAAACACTAAATAATCTCACTATATTTACTTTTTTATTAGTCACCATTTTCTTTATTTGTTTAATTTCAGAAGTTGAACTTTGTTGACTTTTTTATAGTCAGTCTGAAGCTGAGCATGCACATGAACACCACTAGGTGTCTCAATTAAAAAAACAAAACTTTTTTTTTTAATGTAGCTTCATTGATTAACCCTTTAAGTTGAAGAGTGTGGCATTGATCACCTCGCCAACATGCAAAGGGTTACTAACCAAACCCAGAGTCCTTGTTTTCAGTGATAATGTAAATTAAATTAAAGGGATAGTAATGTTTCACAAAAACATCAGCTCCAATTAATCTTCATAGTATTTGGGCCATGGAGACTGTTATTTAAATACTGTCAGAGTTGTAGATCAAGAATAATTCAATGATAAAGTATCCCACACCCTCCCCTTTTTCCTAGTGTAAGCCACCTCCCCTCAGATGTGGAATCTGGCCATCAGGAATGGCTGTTCTATATGAGGGTGCATATTTTGATACTGTCCAGAAGGTACATATTCAACCTCCAAGTGCCCTGTCCAGGGAAAGCCAAGGGGACAGCTAAGTCCAGCTCAACAGGCGAATGGTTCGACCAAATCACAGGGAGAATCTGAGAGCATATTGAGAAGTGTAGATGAGCTTGGGAACAAAAGAGATAATCAGTAAGTGACTGATTAGGATGGGAGTAGAAGGTGTTGCAGGAGGTTGAGGGTTCACATGTCCAGCAGGCCTAGATCCCTAAATTTCCAAGTAAGGCAAGGTATATGGTTGTCAGAAATAGTTGATTTCCTAGTAGAGCTACCCACAACAGGGAAGAGAGTCACATTAAGGTTGCACCCAAGAGTTACCAGTCTTTCTACAAAGTTGCATAAGACAGTGGGTGTAGTAAGAAGAAAGTCCCGTTGTCCAGCATTGAAATAATAAAGAGAAACTACAATCAGAGATAGGTCACCCCGGTTATCCTTAATAAAGAGGAACCTACCCTCAGAATCCCTATGAAGTTACCTGAATGAGCCGTAAAATTGGCTGGGTTAATCAGCAAAGATGATTCCATGCCTGTTAGAAAGTGTGTGTCATGTTCTGCCTCTTTTTCTTTTGTGATTCCTTTGCTGGTTTTCCTTCTTTTTTCCTTTTTTATCCAGATCCTGTTCCCTAGCCTTGTCTTGTGGTTGGTTTGAGTCTTTATAGAGCCTCTGTGCTTTTGGGCAGGGTGCGATAAAAGCACTCCAGGTTGTGACCCCGAGTTTCCTGTCCTGTTCTTGAGTGGTATCTTGTTTATTTACCTGGCTTCTCCTGCGACTTCCCTTCTGTTTTGTGATTTGACCATTCCTCCGTCTGCTGCCTTGTACTGCATTGCCTGCCTGTTCCTGATCTGGCTTGTCTGACTTCCAGCTTGCCTTGACCCTGGTGAGCTTCGTCCTTGTCAACTACCCTGTCGGACTTCGACTATCCTGTTCTCTGTCTTCTCAGTTGAGCTCCAGGCTCCTGTATTCCTGTACAACAACTACAACTATACTGATGGTAGGCTGTCATCCAGGGGGGTGTGGGCCAGCTCCTCTGGTCAGCGCTAATCTGGCCTTGCTGCCAGCATCTCTAACTGTTCAGGTCACAGAAAGACAACCCAGAGAGTAGCCACCGACAGCCAGCTTCATACTCTACTTTTCTCTTCCTAGCATCTGGCCCACTGGGGCTTGCCTTGCAGTTTACCTGTATTGTCTGTTGTGCTTTTATCATTGTATTTACATCAAATAGCAGTTTGTCACATATATTGTGGGAAATCTACTTCACAGAGGCAGCTACTTCACAAGGCAGCTTACATTGAGCACTTAGTCTGTCAGATCATTCAGTTTCGATTGTGCCATGACAACTGATCCAACACAGGTCTCTCGAGTTGTAGTAGAACAAGGGGCTATGCTTGAGCAGAACTCTGTTTAGATCAAACAACTGCATTGCAAGCTGGATTCTATTGCTTCTAGGTTGCTGAATATGTTGCAGCATTTGGAGACAACCGTACTCTCTTCAGCTGCTTCTGTTGGCGTTCCAGCTGCCATTCCTTCTGCTGCTTCTCCTTTGCCTTCCAGATTGCCATTACTTGATCGTTTTGATGGCTCTCCTGCATAGCTACTCGACTTCCTCAACCAGTTCCATCTACACTTCCATAGTCAGACTGAAGCATGTACTTCTCATCAATCCCATATTATGTTTATTATATCCTTGTAACGGGGACATGATTTGGTCTGGGTCTCTCCACTTCTGGACCTTCAGTCACCTCTTCTTGCTGATTTTGATTCCTTCATGTGTATCTTCCTCTCAGTCTCTGATACCTCTGGGTGTCAGGCAAAGGCTGAATCCGCTGTCCTGGACTGTCAACAGTGCTCTAGGTCTCTGCTCTAACGCCATAGAATTTCGGACATTGAATGAATGAATATGTTTATTTATATAGCGCCACAAGTGTACGCAGCACATTACAGTTTAAGGGTTTAGATAATACAGGTTTGCAAGTGCTTTGTAAAGTGAAACACTAGAAGTGAGGTCCCTGCCCGAAAGTTTACAATCTAAAGTGGTAATGGGAGACATACAGAGTACATAAGGGTTAAGTACTAAATACAGTGCAGAGATTTGGCTAGGACAGGGGACATAAATAAAGTAAATAATTTATAAAGAGCCTAAGTCAGCGCCTTCTAGTATGTTTAAGTTTTGTTATGGTAGTGTTGTTTCAATTGTGACTTGAAGAACATAAGAGAGATGCAGTGGCACAAGGTGGGAGGAAGACCATTCCACAGATAAGGAGCAATGAGAGAAAAAGGTTTGATATGTAAGAGGGCTGTAGACACAAAAGGAGCTGAGAGAAAATTGTTATTGGCTGATCATAAGTGGCAGGATGGGGTATAGCGGGGTATCAAAGTGGAAATGTAGGAAGGGGTAGAGGAGAGAAGAGTTTTGAATGAGAGAAGCAATTGGAGAGATTTGAAGAGGAGAGGGGCAAGGACAAAAGTAGCTGACAATAGGTTAATTCATGCTGCAGCATTCTGTATGGATTGAAGAGGATGGAGCTGGAAGGCAGGAAGGCCAGAGAGAAGAAGGTTACAGTAGTCCATGCAGGAAAGGATGAGTGCTTGTGTAAGAATTTTGGCTATGAAGGAAGTTACAGATTTTAGCTATGTTACACAAGAGAAAGTGGCAGGATTTAGCAATGGTGTTAATATGAGGAGAGAATGAGAGAGAAGTGTCAATTATCACCCTAAGGCACAGTGTTTCTGAAACTGGATTTATGGTAGTGCCATTCACAGTCATCTGGAAGGTCACTACTGGGCCAGACCTAGATGGGATTAATATTAGCTCAGTTTTAGACATATTGAGCTTGAGGTGCCTATGAGCCATTCAGTCTGAGATAGCCAAGAGGCAATCTGTGACATTAGTTTGAATATCAGTGGAGATGCAGATAAATAACACAGGGTCTCATCTGCATAAAGGTGATATTTGAGTTTGAATGAGTTAATAAGATCATCAAGTGTTATTGTGTAAAGAGAGAACAGAATGAGTCCTAGAACAGAACCTTGAGGAACACCAACAGAGAGATGGACAGGAGAGGATGAAGAGGGAGCAGAGGAGACACTGAAGGATTGGTTAGTTTGATAAGAGGATAGCCAGTCCAGTGATAAGTTATAGATTCCTAAAGAGTGAAGAATTTGGAGGAGCAGTGTCAAAAGCAGAAGAGATCAAGAAGGATAAGTATAAAATAGTGACCTTGTGATTTGGCAATGTATAGATCATTGATCACTCTTGTGAGAGCAGTTTCAATGGAGTGAGCAGTGCGAAAGCTAGATTGCAACGGGTCGAGTAGGTTGTGTGTGTTAAGGAAGTCAAGCAGGCAGGAGAAGAGTAGGCATTCCAAGAGCTTAGATGCAAAAGGCAGGAAAGAAAGAGGTCTATAGCTAGAGGGTATGGTACTGTCAGTGGGATTGTTCTTGAGGATAGGTGTTACTATGGCATATTTGAAACGTAGCAGTGGCAAAGGAGGAACTAGTATGTTCGCCGGGTCCTCTTGAATGACTGCTGCCATCATTTCTGTGGGAACCAGAGAGGTATTAGAGGCAGCTACGGGTGTTCCTTGTTCTGTCTGATATCTTGAACCTTGTTGTGCATGGAGAACAGTTGTCTGCGGTAACTGCGCAGTTACTATACTAGAAAGCGGTACGAGGACAGAGGTGGTAGGCCCTAGAGTAAGGAAGGGCCTAATAGGTTAAATTATGCCCTCCACTCTCTCCTTTTTACCTCTCATCCATCGATGGAGGAATATGCAGTGTAAGGAGTTGAAAGTGTAGGTCTGATGGTAAAATACTCCACAAATAGATATAAGAAAAACTTCGGTAAGCTCAGAGCTCACAGATCACGCATCCAGCTCCATTGCTAGTCAGGCTACAGCCCAGGAAGCAGGTTTTTAAAATGTTTATTCCAGAAGGGTCTGATGTATCATTTAAAAATGCATATAAAACAATTAGGCTAGTTAAATCGGGAATTTGGAAAGTAGAGCAAAAAGAGAGCAAGACATTCCTAATATGTATACATATTAACCCTTTGAGTGCCAGAGGGGTACGCAACGCATTGCTTTGCAATGCGTTGTGTACCCCTCTGGCACTCAAAGGGTTAAAAAGTATATACTTGGTAAAAAGATGAAGGATATTATAGGAGCCCCTTAAAACGGAGTCAGATGAATTAAAAAGTGAGGATGAGGCAATAGCTGACACCTTAAATCATTTTCTTACTTATATACAAGGGAAGCAGTGAAAGGCTTTGGGTGAACAGAGAGAAAAATTTCACTTAACCGTTTCAGTGGCAGGAGCTTGGATCATTTCCTGTACCCTGTAGGCCAGACACATTTCAGCATTTTTGCTATCAGTTTAGGTACGATTCAAATGTACTGAAAAGTACAAACATACGCCTACCTGTTCCTCTTTTGTACTAAAAATGGTCATAACCATTAGAGATAGGAAGGAATGGTAAGCAAGTTATACCATTTTGGAAAGTAGACATTCACCCACATCAAATGTCTTTCTAACCCAAGACTGGAGTGCACAACATTTCTATAAGGTGGCAACATGCGAAACACAATAACTGTTTTTCTACATTTCTACCACTTCAAATATACTGAAATCTTTGAAAAACCATATAATTTACTACTGTATTAAGTACCTGCTACCAGCCTGAGAAAAATTGTTCCCCCATATGTGTGTGGGTTAGAATACACTATGGAGTTGCCAGGCACACTAACCTACACCTGCCAATTTTGTTTCTGTAAGTAAATGCCTGCAATAATATGGACATAAGCATTACAGATACACAGTAAAGATTGGCAGAGTATACCATTTTGGAAAGTAGACATTCACTTGTATCAAATGAGGGGTCATTTGCCTTTTTACCCCAAGGTTAGCACTATTTCACATGTCTCTCTCTCTTCAAACACAAACTTAGCTTTGAAAAACATGGAATTTATTACTGTAATTCTTAACTACTACTCTTCCAAGAAAAACTCTACATTGTTAGTATGAGTTGATATACTGTATGGGGTTAGCAGTAGCACAAAACTACTTCAATTACAATAATTTTTCATAAATCTTTCAACTATGACTTGCCTGTACTAAAGTTGTTATTACAACAAAAGAAAGGAAGGAAATGTAGATAAAGCATACATTTTTTTAACATAAACAACTACCCATCTTTCTACCCCTAAGTTAGTGTGAACAGAATGTGGAGCTATAGGAAAACACATACTATTTTACATATCAAGATACTTAAACAGCTCAACAACCTGGGACTTCCTAATGTATTCAGAACCTATTCCCACCACATGAAAATGGTACCCATTTGTTTGACTTGACATACACTGGATGCCAGGAGCATGAATACCAGTGAAACAAGGATGGGGAAGCAAACAGTGTATGTGTGATGGCTACCAGATGAAACAAGATAAAGGGTTAATTTTTTTTTCTTCATTATTTTTTTTATACAGACCTCATTTATGGAGGGCATCAGGACCCTTCCTGATATCCCCCAAGGAGGTCTGCATAAAAAAGTAATCCTGTGTGTGCCACAAAGCCCCCCCATGGCATACATAGGGTTTTTTTTTTTCATTATTTATATTCAGTAGTGATGAGCGAGCATGCTCGGCCGAAACTCGGTTCGGCTCGAGCATCGCTCTGCTCGGCACATGGCGGTACTCGTACGAGTACCGCATGTGCTCACCCGCCATGTTCGGGTCTCCTCCCCGCACGTTTCGCGGCTGCTGCGCAGCCAATAAACGTGCGGGGAGGCTCTGACATCAGTGTAATGCCAGCAGCCATGTTGGCTGCTGGCATTACACTGATTGGCTGGCCAGAACCCGTGATCGGGTGCTGTATAGCACCTGACCAGCGAGTTCGGCTCAGTCTTAGCCAGGGAGATATGAGGATAGGAAGGGAAAGTCAGTGTAGGGAGAAGAAAAGTGTTGGAACAACATATAAAGACCCAAAAGTCCTTTTTAGGACTGTTGTGTGTGGGGGCAGCAGTTATATTTTGTTTGGGGGGGCACAAATTTAAAAAAAAAAACGTCACATATTCCGTTCACTGAGCCTAGCCGCAGATTAGCAGCACATTCTGTTTAGTGTGCAAAGCTGCAGATTAGCAGCACATTCTGTTTAGTGTGCAAAGTTCCAGATTAGCAGCACATTCTGTTTAGTGTGCAAAGTTGCAGATTAGCAGCACATTCTGTTTAGTGTGCAAAGTTGCAGATTAGCAGCACATTCTGTTTAGTGTAGAAAGTGTAAAAAATAAACGTCACATATTCCTTTCACTGTGCCTAGCCGCAGATTAGCAGCACATTCTGTTTAGTGTGCAAAGTTGCAGATTAGCAGCACATTCTGTTTAGTGTGCAAAGTGTAAAAAATAAACGTCACATATTAAGTTCACTGTGCCTAGCCGCAGATTAGCAGCACATTCTGTTTAGTGTGCAAAGTTGCAGATTAGCAGCACATTCTGTTTAGTGTGCAAAGTGTAAAAAATAAACGTCACATATTAAGTTCACTGTGCCTAGCCGCAGATTAGCAGCACATTCTGTTTAGTGTGCAAAGTTGCAGATTAGCAGCACATTCTGTTTAGTGTGCAAAGTGTAAAAAATAAACGTCACATATTCCTTTCACTGTGCCTAGCCGCAGATTAGCAGCACATTCTGTTTAGTGTGCAAAGTTGCAGATTAGCAGCACATTCTGTTTAGTGTGCAAAGTGTAAAAAATAAACGTCACATATTCCGTTCACTGTGCCTAGCCGCAGATTAGCAGCACATTCTGTTTAGTGTGCAAAGTTGCAGATTAGCAGCACATTCTGTTTAGTGTGCAAAGTGTAAAAAATAAACGTCACATATTCCGTTCACTGTGCCTAGCCGCAGATTAGCAGCACATTCTGTTTAGTGTGCAAACTTGCAGATTAGCAGCACATTCTGTTTAGTGTGCAAAGTGTAAAAAATAAACGTCACATATTCCGTTCACTGTGCCTAGCCGCAGATTAGCAGCACATTCTGTTTAGTGTGCAAAGTTGCAGATTAGCAGCACATTCTGTTTAGTGTGGAAAGTGTTAAAAATAAACGTCACATATTCCTTTCACTGTGCCTAGCCGCAGATTAGCAGCACATTCTGTTTAGTGTGCAAAGTTGCAGATTAGCAGCACATTCTGTTTAGTGTGCAAAGTGTAAAAAATAAACGTCACATATTCCTTTCACTGTGCCTAGCCGCAGATTAGCAGCACATTCTGTTTAGTGTGCAAAGTTGCAGATTAGCAGCACATTCTGTTTAGTGTGCAAAGTGTAAAAAATAAACGTCACATATTCCGTTCACTGTGCCTAGCCGCAGATTAGCAGCACATTCTGTTTAGTGTGCAAAGTTGCAGATTAGCAGCACATTCTGTTTAGTGTGCAAAGTGTAAAAAATAAACGTCACATATTCTGTTCACTGTGCCTAGCCGCAGATTAGCAGCACATTCTGTTTAGTGTGCAAAGTTGCAGATTAGCAGCACATTCTGTTTAGTGTGCAAAGTGTAAAAAATAAACGTCACATATTCCTTTCACTGTTCCTAGCCGCAGATTAGCAGCACATTCTGTTTAGTGTGCAAAGTTGCAGATTAGCAGCAAATTCTGTTTAGTGTGCAAAGTTGCAGATTAGCAGCACATTCTGTTTAGTGTGGAAAGTGTAAAAAATAAACGTCACATATTCCTTTCACTGTGCCTAGCCGCAGATTAGCAGCACATTCTGTTTAGTGTGCAAAGTTGCAGATTAGCAGCACATTCTGTTTAGTGTGCAAAGTGTAAAAAATAAACGTCACATATTCCTTTCACTGTGCCTAGCCGCAGATTAGCAGCACATTCTGTTTAGTGTGCAAAGTTTCAGATTAGCAGCACATTCTGTTTAGTGTGCAAAGTTGCAGATTAGCAGCACATTCTGTTTAGTGTGGAAAGTGTAAAAAATAAACGTCACATATTCCGTTCACTGTGCCTAGCCGCAGATTAGCAGCACATTCTGTTTAGTGTGCAAAGTTGCAGATTAGCAGCACATTCTGTTTAGTGTGGAAAGTGTAAAAAATAAACGTCACATATTCCTTTCACTGTGCCTAGCCACAGATTAGCAGCACATTCTGTTTAGTGTGCAAAGTTGCAGATTAGCAGCACATTCTGTTTAGTGTGCAAAGTGTAAAAAATAAACGTCACATATTCCGTTCACTGTGCCTAGCCGCAGATTAGCAGCACATTCTGTTTAGTGTGCAAAGTTGCAGATTAGCAGCACATTCTGTTTAGTGTGCAAAGTGTAAAAAATAAACGTCACATATTCCGTTCACTGTGTCTAGCCGCAGATTAGCAGCACATTCTGTTTAGTGTGCAAAGTTGCAGATTAGCAGCACATTCTGTTTAGTGTGGAAAGTGTAAAAAATAAACGTCACATATTCCGTTCACTGTGCCTAGCCGCAGATTAGCAGCACATTCTGTTTAGTGTGCAAAGTTGCAGATTAGCAGCACATTCTGTTTAGTGTGCAAAGTGTAAAAAAAAACGTCACATATTCCGTTCACTGTGCCTAGCCGCAGATTAGCAGCACATTCTGTTTAGTGTGCAAAGTTGCAGATTAGCAGCACATTCTGTTTAGTGTGCAAAGTGTAAAAAATAAACGTCACATATTCCGTTCACTGTGCCTAGCCGCAGATTAGCAGCACATTCTGTTTAGTGTGCAAAGTTGCAGATTAGCAGCACATTCTGTTTAGTGTGCAAAGTGTAAAAAATAAACGTCACATATTCCTTTCACTGTGCCTAGCCGCAGATTAGCAGCACATTCTGTTTAGTGTGCAAAGTTGCAGATTAGCAGCACATTCTGTTTAGTGTGCAAAGTTGCAGATTAGCAGCACATTCTGTTTAGTGTGGAAAGTGTAAAAAATAAACGTCACATATTCCTTTCACTGTGCCTAGCCGCAGATTAGCAGCACATTTTGTTTCGTGTGCAAAGTTGCAGATTAGCAGCACATTCTGTTTAGTGTGCAAAGTGTAAAAAATAAACGTCACATATTCCTTTCACTGTGCCTAGCCGCAGATTAGCAGCACATTCTGTTTAGTGTGCAAAGTTGCAGATTAGCAGCACATTCTGTTTAGTGTGCAAAGTTGCAGATTAGCAGCACATTCTGTTTAGTGTGCAAAGTTGCAGATTAGCAGCACATATTCCGTGTAATATGAAGAAGGCGGGTAAAAAGGGACGGGGAAGTGGACGTGATCCTGATAGTTCAGGGCGCGGGTCAGGACGCGTAGAAACTGTGCCTGGTGCCAGAGCACAAGAAAGAAAGACATCCACCATACCTAGCTTCATGTCTCAGTTTACAGGGTGTCGCAGGACATCACTCTCGAGGTCAGACCACTGCGAACAGGTGGTCGGTTGGATTTCAGGTGATACTGCTTCCAGTCGGTTAAGCACCACCCTGTCTTCCACCAAGTCCACTCTCAGTAGCCAAGAGTCTGGTCAACATAATCCTCACCCTGATCATCCTTCCTCCCACCATAGAGGGTCTGGCCAAAGAAGTGATCCCACACTGGGATATAGTGAGGAGCTCGTCTCATCACCAATCCTTCATTTGAACCTCTCTCCAAGCACGCTTGCAGAGGAACATGAGATCTTGTGCCCTGATTCACAACCTCTAGAGGGTACCCAATCACAAGAAGATGACAGAGGGGAACGGCATTTAAGGTCAAAGGAAGTGGATGATGATGATGATGAGACACAGTTGCCATCAAATCAACCACTATTACTGTCTCAAGACCTTGATGAGGAGGATGATACACAGTTGTCAATGACTGAGTATGTGGTGGGATCAAGAAATGAGGAGGATGATCAGAGTGAGGAAGTGGAGGAGGACTTGGTGGACGATGAGGTGACTGACCCCACCTGGGAAGGTGGAGAGCCGAGCGATGACAGCAGTCCTGAGGGTGAGCCATCTGCAGCACCGCAACAGGCTGGAAGAGGCAGTCGTGTGGCTAAAGAAAGAAGGCGGACCATGTTCCACGGAGCACCCCCTTGCGTAAATCTCCCTTGCCAAGGGCTAGGTGTTCCGCGGTATGGCGTTTTTTTAAGGAAAGTGCGGACGACAAAAAAATTGTAGTTTGCAACCTGTGCCACACCAGAATGAGCCGAGGCATGAACACTAGAAACCTCACCACCACCAGCATGAATCGACACATGGCATCCAAGCACCGTAATAAGTGGGAGGAACGCCCGGATTGCCAATCTGTGTCTGCAGGCCACACCACTGCCTCCTCTTTCCCTGTTTTCGGTGCCGGCCAATCGCCTGTCGAAGGCGCAGGCCCGCATACCTCCCGCCCTGCACCTGTATCATCTGAAGCACCATCAGCGACCACATCCACTTCCCTGTCCCAGCGCAGCGTCCAAATGTCGTTACCCCAGGCATTTGAGCGCAAGCGAAAATACCCAGCCACCCACCCACAGGCCATAGCACTAACCTCACACCTTTCCAAATTACTGGCCATTGAAATGCTGCCATTTAGGCTTGTGAAGACTGATTCCTTCCGCAGCCTGATGGCAGCAGCTGTCCCTCGGTATGCAGTCCCCAGCCGCCACTACTTTTCCCGGTGTGCCGTCCCCGCATTACACCACCATGTGTCCCGTAACATCACCCGTGCCCTGACCAACGCAGTTACTGGGAAGGTCCACTTAACGACTGACACATGGACAAGTGCTTGTTGCCAGGGACGCTACATTTCCCTGATGGCACACTGGGTGAATGTCGTGGAGGCTGGGAGCGACTCGGACCCTGGGATGGCACAGGTGCTACCCACGCCGAGGATTGCGGGCCTTACCTCCATCAGGGTTTCCGCCAGCACCTACGTTATTGGCTCCTCCTCCTCCTCCTCCGTTTCCACCTCCGAATTCTCTGCGCGCAGCGCCACTCACCCATCAGCCGGTAGCTGGAAGCAGTTTAGCACTGCAGTGGGGAAGCGTCAACAGGCCGTGCTGAAGCTGATCTGCCTTGGGGACAAACAGCACACGGCCTCAGAGCTGTTGCAGGGGATTAGTCACCAGACCGAGCAGTGGCTCTCGCAACTCAACCTGCAACCAGGCATGGTTGTGTGTGATAATGGGCGTAACTTGGTGGCGGCTTTGGAGCTCGGCAAGCTCACACACGTACCATGCCTAGCGCATGTATTTAATTTAGTGGTTCAGCGATTTCTAAAAACCTACCCCAATTTGCATGATCTCTTGACCAAGGTGCGCCGCGTGTGTGCACATTTCCGTAAGTCATCAACAGCTTCAGCCGGCCTGTTGAAGCTGCAGCAGCGCTTACAATTGCCAGCTCACCGGCTGCTGTGTGACGTGAGCACGTGCTGGAACTCCACCTTCCACATGTTGGCCCGGCTTTGTGAGCAGCAGAGGGCAGTAGTGGAGTACCAGCTGTTACACGGTCGTCGCCTCTCCGTTCAACTTCCTCTAATCAGAAGTGAGGAGTGGGAATGGATGTCAGACCTCTGTGAGGTTTTACGCAATTTTGAGGAATCGACACAGATGGTGAGCGGCGATAACGCTATTATCAGTGTAACCATCCCACTTCTGTGTCTACTGAAACGCTCGCTGCTCACAATTAAAACCGACGCTTTGCATGTGGAAGAGGTGGAAATGGGGGAGGAAGAGCTTACACAAGGTGATAGCCAGAGCACCCTCACTTCGTCTTCTCAGCGACAATTGGAGGAGGCGGAGGAGGAGGAGGAGGAGGAGGAAGACACGGTTGCCTCCGCTACAGAGGGTAGCCATGGAACTTTAGTTCCATCTCTTCAGCGTGGGTGGGCAGAAGAGGAGGAAGAGGATGAGGAGATTGAGAGTCATCCTCCTGGTGAGGACAGCGAAATCTTGCCTGTTGGTACTCTGGCACACATGGCTGACTTTATGTTAGGCTGCCTTTCCCGTGACCCACGCGTTATACGCATTTTAGACAACACGGATTACTGGGTGTTCACCCTTCTGGACCCCCGCTACAAAGAGAATTTCTCATCTCTCATTCCTTCGGTGGAGAGGACAAGCAAAATGGTGCAATACCAGAAGGTTCTTGTCGAAAAATTGCTCCAAAATTTTCCATCTGACAATGCTGGCGGCAGAGTACGTGCTACCTTGGCCAACCGAGAAGGGGAGAAAAGGGGAGCACACAGCAGTTCCGACAAAGGCAGGGCAACACTCTCCAAGGCGTGGGACACCTTCATGACACCCCGCCAGCACCCTCACCCTGATGCGCAGCCTAGTGTCACAAGGAGGGAAAAGTTTTGGAAGATGGTGAAGGAGTACGTAGCAGACCGTGTCAGCGTCCTCAATGATCCCTCTGTGCCTTACAACTACTGGGTGTCCAAGCTGGACACGTGGTATGAACTGGCACTCTACGCCTTGGAGGTGCTGGCCTGCCCTGCCGCCAGCGTTCTGTCTGAGCGGGTATTTAGTGCTGCTGGTGGCATCATAACAGATAAGCGTATCCGCCTTTCCACCGAAAATGCTGATAGGTTGACACTTATAAAAATGAACAAGGCCTGGATTTCCCCTGACTTCTCCACTCCACTGGAGGAAAGCCCCGGGTGAACATAAAGTGACTTTATATATGTTATTTACAATGATGGGAATACTCTGTATTCCCATTCACCCCTTCCACCCAAAAAACGGGTATATGGTTGACTCTCTTCCATATACCCTGTAATATAATTTTTATATAGGGCCAGCTCACCAGCGGGCCCTGTGATATAATTTTTATATAGGGCCAGCTCACCAGCGGGCCCTGTTTGACAACTTTTTGTATAGGTCAGCTCACCAGCGGGCCTTCTTATATAATGTTTTATTGGGTCAGCTCTCTAGCGGGCCCTCTCATATAATGTTTTATAGCGTCAGCTCACTAGCGGGCCTTCGCATATAATGTTTAGGATGGTCAGCTCCGCAGCAGACCCTCACCCATAATGTTTTAGATGGTCGGCTCAGCAGCAGACCCTCATTCCTAATGTTTTAGATGGTCAGCTTAGCGGCATGCCCTCGCCCCTAATGTTTTAGAGGGTCACCAGCAGGCCATTAATCCTAATTTTTCAAGGCTGTGTATGATGCCCTCCTTTATGTGTAATAAAGGGTGTATTGGAGTGACATTTCAGTCTAATTTTTGGCAGCCCTTTCACTTAGTGCATAGGCTTTATGAGTGTTGGACCACTACCTGAACTATTGTACCACAATGTGAATGAGGCCCTCCATTTTGTGATATACAGGTTGTATCGGAGTGCCTCAGGTCCTCCCATTGAATTAAATAGGGCTGGGGTGTTCGACAGAGCAGAAGGTAGTTCTTGGCTTCATCCACTAAGTCACTTCGTCACTTTTACTCAATGGATCAGACCCCACTGTTCCGACTATAAATTTTGGACTTAACAAGGGCAAACGGACATGTTGTAAAACCTGTGGTAGCTGCGGCCTCCGTTCCTGAATGCTGTACCTTACCTGGGCCATAACCACGTTGAACACCTGCTTTACTCTGCGCACGTTTCCCTCTTAATCATGGCCCCAGTTCAGAAAAATCGATGAAATTTTTTGCAGAATTTGCCTCTGCGCACGTTTCCCTCTTAATCATGGCCCCGTTCCGAAAAATCGATGAAATTTTTTGCAGAATTTGCCTCTGCGCACGTTTCCCTCTTAATCATGGCCCCAGTTCCGAAAAATCGATAAAATTTTTGGCAGAATTTGCCTCTGCGCACGTTTCCCTCTTAATCATGGCCCCAGTTCCAAAAAATCGATGAAATTTTTTGCAGAATTTGCAGTTGATATACAAGTAAATATACAGCAAATACTGTTTGGTAACAATTTTTCGCCTAAAGTCGTTTTACGGTCAGTCTGTAAAAATGGCGTACTACGGGCGAAACATCGTTCCCAGCAGCGACGTTGGAGTCCAAGATGCATCCAGACATCCTCCCTATGCTGTCCCTGAACCATTTCTGTGGTGTTTCCATCATTTTCTGCCCTTTTCCTATGAACCAGGCACCCTCCCCTCATCAGAGCAGGGGGTGCCTGGTGTAATGCTCGAGTCCTCCCATTGACTTCAATGGGGCTCGGGTGCTCGGCCGAGCACTCGAGCCTCCGGGGGTGCTCGGACAGAGCACCCGAACACCCGAGCATTGGGGTGCTCGATCATCACTAATATTCAGACCTCATTGGGGGGGCATCAGGAACTCTCCTGATTCCTCCAAATGAGGTCTGTCTTAAAAATAATTAAAAAAATTTCCTTTGGGTGCCACAGGGGGTTCAAGGCAATTTGTTGGATTCCCACTATGGCGCACACACAGGGTTCATTTTTTTTCATTATGTTTTATTCAGACCTTGTTGGGTGGACATCAGGATACAAGATTATTTATTTTTTATTCAGACTTCATTGGGGGGACATCAGGCACCATCCTTATACCCCCAAGAAGGACTGCATAAATTGTCAAGCAATATCATTTTATATATATATAGAAAGAGGGAGCAAGGAGAGAGCTAATGTAATCTACTAAAATGCATAAAAACTTATTATGACACGGACATACGTATATAAGACAGCAAGCAATATGATACAATTGATAACTAAAAATAAAGAGTCCACCTCTAAGATTGGCCAAAAAATAAAAATTAAAAGAATAAAAAAATCTCTCATATGTGCAGTCCTCCACAGCGATGTAACAATACAATGTCACTATTTCCTCAATGATGTAACAATGATGAAATATGTAACTCTGTTGCAAGCTACAAGCAGGGACCTATGTAATAGGCTGGATCATATAAATGTCGGCTGTGTCCTCTCCCGTCTATATGGATATGTCTTATACAATGTCCCAGGTAATGAGTGGCAACAACAGTATACGTTGAATAGTGGGCAGATGGTGCACTATATCCCGTCCTTGGTGTCAGCTGTGTGCTATGAATAACTGACCTCTCAATGTGCATAACTCCCGGATCCAATTCCAAATGGTCTACGGGCAGAAGAGTTGCCATTTTTTGTGTTATTATTTCAGCCTCTTAGTAAGCGTGACTACCGGGTCCAATTCCAAATGGTCTGCGGGCAGAGGCATTGCCAATTATCATGTTGTTCTTTCAGCCTTTAGTCCTGCTTGAAAAGCAAAAATTCCAAACTTATTGCAAATGGGATGATTCAGGCCAGAGGATACCAGTAGAGATAATATGGACAGTCTCCCGTCCTCCTCTCCAATGCGGGGAATCAAATGTCTGATATATATTAGGCTTGTGCGGAGGTAAACCAACATGTAGCTCGAGGTGTAATGACTCTAATGTATTCTTCCAACATGTTTCTTACCACTAAGGACACTTCATCAGGGATCAGGGATCAGGTTAATCCATCATGTACATAGCTTACTGATGACAAAAGTCCAAAAGAGACAGGTAAAAATTTAGTGAAAAAAGCATGTGTATCTGAGGGCACATGTTCAAAGGTACTTGATGAGCTTAGTACAGTTATAGCAACGCAAATATTTTTAATATATAATTATTCTCTCTCATCGTGTATAGTGCCCTGTGACTGAAGGATAGGGATAGGCAAATTTTTTCTCTAACAAGAGAAGCAGGCAAAAAAAGGCATTTCCCACCAAGCTGGAAATTTTTCGGGAAGAGTGCTGACTTTTTTCCAACTCTCTCATTACATTGAAATCAATGGTATGAGTGAGTGAATTCCCCCCCCCACACACACATAGCAAGTCTATCTTCTTTTACTGCATGAATAATAAAAAGAGGTTTCATGTTCCTGCAGTATGCCTTCTGTGTTAGAAAGAACCATTTTTGAGCTAGAGAAGACAGGCAAATAAAGCAAAATGGATTGTAGTTTTGAGAGCATTGTAGGAAGAACATTTTTTCCTCTGTGTACTGGGAGTCTGGGGACACATTGGATGGGGGAGTGTGAAAGGAGAAAGGAGGTTTACAGAAAATATGCCAAAATAATGGTTGACTGAGACAGGCAGCTATAATAAATGTTCCTTCCTGATCTGGCTGTTACCTCTCTGTTAGTGGAGTCTAGGGTATGTGAAAAGAGCAAAAGAGATTTACCCCAAATTCTGTGTGAAAAGACACAGGCAGCTGTGGTCCAAGTTCCATTCTGCTTTTTTTCCTGTGTTAAGGGAGCTTTTGTGGGTGTGAATTGACAAAGTGTTACTTCGTGTCTGCTCTTGACCCTTGAACCAGCCAGTGTCGGATTGGCCGCGGCAGCCTTTTTCAGCAGCTGCCTTCTGTTTCCAGTTGCCTGATTATTACCTTTTGTTGTTTTGTTTCCTGGGATTCCTGCGTATCGCTCGCTGTTCCTGACCTCTGCTTGACTGACTTTGATTTCGAATCTTCCTTGGTACCTTGCCAGTTGCCCTTCCGTTGCCGACCCAGACCGCCAAGGACTGCCTTGTTACTCCCTGTGTTTGCCTCCATCGGGTGTGTTGTCATCTGGAGCCCAGACGTCATTCTGTGTCGGCCGTATTTTTGGCTCTCGCCATTTTCGGCGCTATGCTCACGAGCCTCTGGGCGGGCCCCCAATCTTCTTCGAGCCGCTGCTGTTGGCCATCTTGGGCCTAGCGCTTGAGGCCCAGTCCCCTCTTGCGTGTTTCCTGGCTTCCTCTGGTGCTCGCGATCTCCGGGGCTCCTTAGAATTCATCTGCCCTACTTATTGCCTTTATTGGGCCTTGCAGTGTGAGG
Source organism: Rhinophrynus dorsalis (assembly GCA_037306005.1). Taxonomy (NCBI): domain Eukaryota; kingdom Metazoa; phylum Chordata; class Amphibia; order Anura; family Rhinophrynidae; genus Rhinophrynus; species Rhinophrynus dorsalis. The sequence continues at coordinate 73,375,198 of CM074719.1, read as the reverse complement.
CCATTTCCTTACGGCACTTTGATCCCTAGCTTTGGAGCCAGGTCCAGTGGTGCCAGGGTTTTTTTTTCCCCTGGTAGGCTTTTCTCTTCAGCTCCCTAGGCTGCCTCTCTCTCCCTTATCCTGCCCCGTAGGGTTTGGGCCTGGTTTCCCTAGTGTTCCTTCCTCAGCTGGTGAGGCTGCTGTTCACTCCCATTGCTACCCCGTTCAGCCATTGACATAGGCGAGGGTAGGTTTTCTTGGTTGTGACTCCTCTGGTCGCTCTTCTGGGCCACCTTTTCCTGGGGCTCACAGGAAAGATTCTTTCTTCTGACTCCCTATTTTTTCCATGGGTTCTTTGGATTGGGCCTGGTGAATTTCTTCGGACTTCAGTTCCAGTGTAGTTTTAGCTTCCTCCTCTTGTTTCTTTGGCCTGCATTTAGGGTCCTTCTGCCCTCTCCTTGGGAACTACAGTAGATTACAGTCTGAGGGGTGCCTATCCCAGTCCCGGCCACGGATCAACTTGTGTCAGACATCTGGCTTTGTGGCCAGCAACTTTAACTCAGCTACGGCTGCAGCAAGGGCACTCCTGTAGGGCTCCTCCGATCTCTAGCAGTGAACTCTATTCTTTGCACGCCAGCTTCATTGCTGTAGTTCCTAAGAATCCTTACTCCACTTCCAGTGCCGTTGTAATTACACAAAGGAGATTTACCTCAAATACCCCCAACATTTTGTGTGAATGATAAGACACAGGCAGCTGTGATCCATATTCCTTCAATCTGGATGTTCTCTTTGTGTTAGGGGAGTCAGGGGTGTGAGACGGGGCAAAGGGGATTTACCCCAAGTACCCAAAAATCTAGTGTCATTGACTGAGAAGAAATAGACAGCTGTCTGTTCTCTCTGTGTTTGGGGAGTCGGGTTGACAAAGCGATTGCACATGGAGAGTGTTTTTGTTGACAGTGATAGGGCCAGTTCATAAACAAAATAAAAAGATATTAAAACAAGTAAAAAAAAAATAAAAATAGTTTCACTGAAAAGTGACAAAGACAGAGACCCTGATGTGAGCTGAGACAGACAGAAAAAGTCCAAATTATAGATGCCCCCCAAATTCAACAAAGATATGCTAGCCTTAACCCTTTGAGTGCAGGAGGTGTATGATCTGCAATGCTTTGCATACCCCTCTGGCATTCCAAGGGTTAAATGTATGCTGGCATTTCAAGAGATAAAAGTATGATCGAATTCCAAGAGTGTACACTGCTACTGCAGTTGTTGCTGCTGTGGAAATCCACCCCCCCAAAGTTACCTCTCGGCCCCTTGCCCAAGCCATTCTGTGGAAAAATTGAACAGAGACTAGCTTTTATATGCCCAGTCTCTGTTCAAAATGCTTCCCATGCTACAATTGGATGGGATGTGTGCATACGTACATCCCAAGCAATCAGCATCTAGCAGGTTTAGACACCAACTAGAAGCTGATTGGCAGTGGCAGCATACATTTAACTCTTGTAATGCTTCATACTTCTATCTCTTGGAATGCCAGAATTCATTTAACTCTTTGAATGAGGGGTATGCAATGCATTTTATTTGGCACATGGCTGTAGAAGAGAAGACAGAAGATAAAAAGAATAAAGATGAGAAGAAAGAAGAAGACTGAAGATAGAAAGTTAAAGAAGAAACGTTACACTGGATGACCAGGGTGCTGAAGACCCTGATGAACATCAGGGCCTAGATGCACTAAAGGTCGAAGAGGGCTATGAATGTCGATGTTCTGTCTGAGCAGTGTCATAGGCACATCCACAGTATTCACCAAACTGTCTACAACATTATATCACCAGCACGCCGACAAAAATATGCCCACATCGACATCAATCCAACAGGTTTACAAATTTTCATTCATCACATCGACAATTGACTCTTTCCATAAGGTAATGAAGCATAATGTAACGGTTTGTTTGACACACAGACACAGTAGGTTTGGATAAAACACAGTTTTATTACGCAATCAGCAATACAATAACCCTCACAGGTCCTGTAGTATATCCTCAGTATAATACAAACACAAGACAGGTTACATTTACATATGCCTACACAGGTCCAGTATAAACATAGAGTCCATAGCACGATATACTGACACAGGTCAGGCAGAATTTGAAGGAATCCCAGTGTATCGGTACTGCATGGGTTAATAGCCTTCAGCAAGTGTAAACAGTCCCATGTGATATAAGGCCTGTTAAGAAGCTCACCTAGGATAGAGAGCTTAAATACGAGTAACGCCCAGTAATAGGTTAGCAGATAATGGAGAACTGCCTGAGCAGTAATGGAGGCTGAGCAACATAGAGCACTGCCGGAGCAGTAACGGAGACAAGACCACGTGATCACTGCCGTAGCAATAACGGAGACTGAGAGACTAGCCCACTTGCACTCTGCCGTAGCAGTAATGGAGACTAGGCCACTTGTACTCTGCTGTAGCAGTAACGGAGACTAGGCCACTTGTATTCTGCCGTAGCAGTAAACGGAGACTAGGCCACTTGCACTCTGCCATAGCAGTAACGGAGACTAGACCACTTGTATTCTGCGATAGCAGTAAACGGAGATTAGGCCACTTGCCCTCTGCCGTAGCAATAACGGAGACTAAGCGACTGGAGACTGCTGTGGCAGTAGTGGAGACTGTGCAACTGAGCCCTGCCATGACAGTAACGGAATGAGCAACTGAGCAACTCGCCCTGAGGTGACAACCAACCGGAAGTGATTTGAATGACAAGCAAATAGGAATGTCGCAGAGGCAACACAGAGGCAACCGGAGCTGGAACGTCAGCCAAGCCGGGTCGGTACATGGAGCAGGAACGTCAGCCAAGCTGGGTCAGGACACAGTGCAGGAACGTCAGCCAAGCCGGGTTGGTACACAGAGCAGGAACGTCAGCCAAGCCGAATCAATACACGGAGCAGGAACGTCAGCCAAGCCGGGTCGGTGCACAGGAGAGGAGAAGCAGAATGGTCAGGCAGTCCGGGTCAGTTCACAGGCAGGAGACAAGATGCAGAGTAGTCAGGCAGGCCGGGTCGATACACTGAGAACAACTGAGATCAGGAACAAGCGCTGGTACTGGAACACCATGAAAGGGCACCGGAGAGGTGCCAGAACCCGGTATATAAAGGCCATACTGGGCGGGACAAGCACAGTATAGCCAATAGGAGTAGAGCAGGAGTGTAGACTGACAGAATGTCGCAAAAAGAGCACGGGTACCGTGATACATAATGACTCATCACATAATGACTGAATAATGAGACACATTCATATGCAAGGAGGTGTGCTGATATGATAATGTGACACTTCAACTCATTCAGTAAACTTTGATAGTAGCCTCTGCTGTCAGAGTTCATAGTCTTCTCCTAACTCAGGCTGTCATAGTTGGGATCTCCCCTGTACTTTCCTATGGAGTAACAGCAGGAAGAGCTACCACAATTCTGTACAGCATTCTCTGTGCTTCCCTGCCTAGCCAGTAGGGGAATAAAGAGAAGGCTTTCAGCACCAAGGACAGCATTGCATGCCATAGGAATGTGCATTGCTCACCCCTGTGGCATTCAAATTGTTAAAATAAACAGAACTAGTATACCAAGCTCTCACTGAATCAGTCACCGGGGTCAGACCAGATAACTGATTCAGTGATGAGAGAGCAGCTCTGATTTCTAAGAAGAAACCGGTGACAGGGTTCATTCATTCAAGGCAGCACTGGATGCTACAGTGGCTTATACAGCCGCCGGCAGTATCAAGAAAGCAGAAAATGCCTTAGGGGTCGCCCCATGGATCACCTGTCCTTTTAGATAGATGATCCATGATAGGGGGGTTATCAGGAGGGGTATGTATACAATACTATTTCCACACTCAGTTTATTGCATATCCTTCTAGCACACAAAGGGTTAAAGGTAGGGAAGGAAAAAGGAAGTTTTTTTTTTTTTTTTTACAAAATGCAGCAAAGTAATGAATAGTAGTTCAATCTTATACAGATTTAAAGGAGTAGTAAACTTTAACCAAAGGGACCTTTAACCCTTTGTGTGCCAGAAAGATATACAACAAACTGAGTGTGGAAAGAGTATTGTATACATTAAGCAGAAGCTGCAATATGCCTATCCATTTTGTGAATCGTTCTAGTAGGGGATTCAATATAGTTACGTGACTGATCATCAAATTAACTCTCCGTACAAGTTGTTTGCAACACAAGGAGACTCTCCAGCTGCCTCCTTGTGCTTAATGCACCCATTGACAGAGCAACATGACAATCTTGCGATGTCATGCACTGCGCGATTGTCACTTTGAGTTTTGTACCCAGACGACCTGCTGAAACAGCTGAATGGTCGCACGCTCTTCTGCGTGCGACCATTCAAAAGTGAACTAGGATTCACAGAATGCCATGTACAGATTAGCATATGCTGGTGCCACTTTTGAACCCATTGAGGTACCAGAGATCTGCAGGTAGGATCCACATTTAAACCTAAAGTAGTTGCAGGTTAGGCATTTATCCAACAGGTCTCGCAGGAACTCAATGGGTGGCCGGTTAATAACTGGCAGTGAATTGGACAGTGCTTTCATGACAGCTTGAATCCTCTCAGAGATAAGAATGAAGGTGTATAGTGACTTGCCATCCTAGGAGTGGGCAATGTGTCCCTATCCAGGTCCTACAGCCGTTGAATATGTTATTATACATATGATGAGTTTGTTAGAATCATTATTCATTATTTTTCTTTATTCGTTGTACATAGTATGCCTAGTACCACTTCTTTCCATGTTTTTTTACCCATCAAGCTGGCACCTGAAGGGATGGTCCATGTATTTACACTGTATATTTGGTTTAGTCTCTAATGACACCATATCCACTATCAGGATTGCTTCCCTCTTTGTGGCCTGTACACCCTGTTACTTGTTGGGGTGATGTAATTTTTGCAGTCGTGCCTCCGAATGCACGGAACTGATGTCATCATGTACTTTGGTGCCCAGTGATGGGGCCCCATGGTATAAATAGGATTGTATGTATACCTGTAATTATCTTGATAAAGGTCCAAAATGTAGGCCATAATAAAACTTTTTTGCCACATTAACATGTCCCACTGGCGCTGCCCTTTCTCTCTGTATTATATTATAACTTTGTAGAGGACTGTGCACCTAGACATTTTTTGTTTTGATGGCTTGAGTGTTTCCACCCTTCTCCAGATGTGGAGTGCACCCTTTTATTTTCTTCATAATGTTCATTGTTAATGTCTGCTGCTGCTTTCCCATCTGCTGGGATACACTGCTAGAGGATAAGTAATGGAAGACCCCCTCACAGTGACCATCATTCAACAAACAAAGGTGCCACTAGCATTTACAGAAACTAAATCTAAGGACACACTATTCGGTGAAATTGCGATAGATCAACTACCTGGAAAAGTACCCCTGGATATTTATAATAATTTGCTTAAATTAAAACAAAGAGAGGTGGACTTACACGTCCATGGTATTTACCTGTCCAACCGCTATAGGGCCGAACATATCCCTAGAATATTCCAGATTAAAAATATATTGCTGCATTTTGAACAAATGTTCTTATGATTTGATGCTGCTCGTTATTGACGACATATCTAGAGATCTTTACCACTTAAGGACCGGTCAGATCTGGGGAGGAGGGGTTCACTTAACCCTTTGAGAACCAGAGGGGATGCAATGCATTGCAAAGCAATTTTGACCTTTTTGAGTATGTCTTTGTTCAACAGTATTTTCCCTCTAAGGCTTTTATTGCAGCCAAACAAATGATATACTGTTTTTTAAGCACAAGTAGGGATTTCTTTTGATGCCACATTTTTATGGATAACCCACCTTCTATTTTATAAAAAATAAAGAAAACGATTAAAACAAATAAAAAAAACCACAGTTTGTATGGGTTCTCTTGTGATAATTTGGGCCTCGTGGGTTCATTTTTTATGGAGACTGGATTAAAGGTATGAACAGTCATTCATACCTACCAGTTGTCCAGTTTTAGAGGGGCACTGTTCCTCTAGGGTGAAAATCCCCATGTCCCTCTTTCCCTCCCTGATTTTCCACTTTTTTGCACATGACTGTGTGGTGTGTATATGTGTATTACTTTGCTCCACAACAGTAAAACTCACATTAATAACTCATCAGCAGGAATTACAGCAGCAGCAAACTGCATAGTGCAGCTGCTGGTTGTGGTGGTGGTGATGCCCACCCCCATTTGCATCTCATTTTTCCATTCCTTATTGCTTGCTGCCAAAATGACTCTCATACTCTCCTCCACCCCAGCTGTTCCAACATCATCCTCACTCTCATCACCACTACCACCAGTCTCTTGCTGCTCTTTGGGACTGGTTTGGAATGACAAGTGTGACAGAGGGCTCCTTGCTGTCACACTTGTCATCTCCTCAGAAAAAGGCACATGGTAGCAAGTGTAGGCAGCTGACTTGTGATGTTTCTCATATTGCTACCTAGGTCCTCCTTCTTCAATATACTTGTCTAGAGGGAAAATGCCAGCAGAATGGGAATCATTGGGTCACGTGTACATGGGCTCCCTTTGCCACTGCTGCCTTCTTCCTTCACCTCAGCATCATGATTCATCAACCTTCTCCTGCTGCCAGTCATAGGGGTAGCCAGCACGCCAAATAACCTTTTTTTACTTTCTCTCTCTCTCTCTCTGCCTACTTCTACTCTCTTTGTCTCGTAAATACACCACTCTGCATTGTGGGAAATTCTGTGTTTTTATAATACGTAGGTGGGACATTTCCATTGGAAAAAATAGGTGGGAAATTGAACCTTTCACATGGGAAAGTCTGTGGTGTTAGCAAAATGGGAGAAAATCTATGGGTTTCCCTATTGGTGGAAGTTCCCATGGGTACAAAATGGGACTTTTCACCTATCCATACTGGAGGAAAGCAGAGGCAGTACCATTATACAAAAAGGTGGCAAGAACTAAATCTGGAAATTATAGACCTGACATTTGTATTTCATATTGGATACGATATTACAAAGATAACCCATATTATTAAGCACTGTGATAACCAACAACATTATTAGTAAGAGGCAGTGTTGCTTTATGAAGAATAGCTTATGACAAACTAATTTAATTGCATTCTTTGTAAGTGGTTACTTGGACAAGCATATTGCTGTTAGTAGAGTGTACTTGCATTTTGCAAAGTACTTTGAGACTGTGCCTAAAAACAGGTTACTGCATAAAATAAAAGGCTTTGCCTTGATAATTTAAATTATAGAATACAGAGAGTTGTAAATGGAACATTTTTAGACCTCAAAATAGTGTGCAGTGTCTCCCAGATGCTGCAAAAGCCAGTAGGGTACTATCATGCATAAAAAAGGTGCATACATTCACAGGATGGGAATATAATTATACTTATTTACAAAAAGTTGACAAGGCCTCTCATCTAGAACGTGTTTTGGGCACAATAGAACTGGTAAAAGTATAGAGACATGCAACAAATCCAATAAAGGGACTAGAACAAGCCAAGCTGATGTATATACATTAGAGAAGAGATCCAAGAGGGATATGGTTACTTTTTACTAATGTATTTGAGGCCAATACAAATACTTCTCTATTTAGTCAAAGAGCTCAAAAAAAACAAAGGTTAACCATTGAGATTAAAGGAGAGGCACTGTCAACTAAAACAAAGGTAGGAGCCTTCTTATAGTAAGATTATAGAATTCTTTGTCTCTGAAGGCTGTATAGCAGACTCAGTAGATGCTTTAACCCCTTCAGTGCCAGAGGCTTGGGCCATTTCCTGTACCCTGTAGGCCAGACGCATTTTCAGCATTTTTGCGATCCTTCTGTTTAGGCTTCATTTACTCTGGGAATTTCTAGTTGCATATGGAAAATTTATATTGTTTTTTTTTTTTTTCAGAACGAATTGAACTTTCTCATGGTACCTGACATGAAGAGAATTTTGCATCATGCAAAAAGCTATGATGTCATAATGACAAAAAAGTGAAAATTTACTCATTTTACTAAATCACATACTATGTATCAAAAACATTTACCTTGATTGAAAAAGTTTCAATTATTTGAAAAAGCCCTGAGTCCCCCGAATAAAAAAAATACCAAATTTGTATAGTTTTACCTACGCCCATGGCTAGCGTAGAGCCCTAGGGGTAGATTTAAAGGCAGCCGTTATGAAAACAAATTAACAAAGACAAGAAAAGAAGGCGCTCCTAGTGCAATAACGTATGTGATCAACCCACACCTTCCCTTTTGAAGTTATATTCACAATTGTACGAGGTCAACTCAACACATAAATGTTAGTTGACGTACACACTTGGGGGATATTTTCACACGCCGTCCCCTATGCAGCGAAAACGATTATCTTCACAAGGCCGCTCCTCAAAACATCCCAAAGGGAGTATGATACATGTAAACAAAACAGAAGAGGGCGCCTGATGGTGCCTATTATCCTTTTAAACCTCTAACAGAGTATATTTATGTGTTATACTCACAAAAGTGATGGCTGTGGAAAGATTTATATCCCACCACAGCTAATTAGGCATACAAAGAGATTCCCTGTCTCTGCTCAGGTGGCTGTAATCAGGATCGATGGAATTCACCACTTTGCTGCTTATTCATCTCCAAAATAATTTTTAATAAAATGAACACCAAATACAATGATTGGAACCGTTCAATAATAAAACAGTATTAAAACGAAATACTGGCAAGCTATAAAACGTTTTGTGGTACTGAGACCACTTCTTCAGACTTAGCTCTAGCTAAGTCTAACGGGTGCTTTGAGTTTCATGTAGCAATTTAAAGATCTGTCTAAAGAACAGCTAACGGCAGTTTGATAATCTTCACGGCTGATACACCTACGTGCATTGAGACGCATGGAACAAGATTCCCCAGAGCCATTTAAAGGCTTGCTGTACTGGTAACGGCTGAAAAAAGAGACACTTAACGGGAAAAATTTAAGACCCACTCTTCTTAGCCGTTAGACACTTAACGGGCAAAACAAAACACCCGTTACATAGGAAAATACACAAAATGCTTACCGCACAAGCATGTAAATGGGAAAATTAACCTGTGCAATGCCAAAGCAACACAAAAACATGGACAGACACCACAAATCACTCTCACACAGAACAACAAGCAACACCACAGGGACAAGGACCCCCAAAAAAACACCAACGCAACATGGCACGGAACAATGGGGGTTATCACATGACACGGACACCTGCAAATACAAGCTCGCCTGTGCAACATCAACACACGATGCACACACAACCTGCACCCCACAACTACACACCCACAAATGGCAGAGACATACCAAGTACAACACACCACATCTTATAACACACACACACACACCTGCAAACACTTACCTGGACAAAACAACTTTCCATTGGTCAGCACTCACCTCATCACCACACCTACACAACGCCCTATCAAGTACTTAAAGGGACAACTCACCACACTCACCTGTGGCTTGTCTTCCACTCAGGGAGGGAGAGATAGAGAGAGAGAGAGAGCAATCAGTATGTTGGGTTACATAATGTTGCGAAGACTGCGGAGAAGGTGTGCAAGGGAGAGAGCTAGGGAACACCAGCAACCCCCAGGCACACCGGATCAACAGCCTTCACCTGTTGCAAGTGAGGAGGCTCTGGCTCAGCAGCCACACAGGAGTCCATCCCCACCTGGAGGACAGCACCTGCCTGCAGATGCACAGCTGCAGCAACAGGATGCTCCACAGCAATAGGATGCTCCACAGCAGCAGAGGATGTATAGACGACCACCAAGGCCCAGGGTATACCGCCCAAGGGTCACCCTCTTTGGAATGACCGATGATGAGGTCATTGATTGCTACAGGTTGAGGCCTGACAGCATCATTGCCTTGTATGAGGTCATCAAGGATCAGGTGGATCCCATCTACATCCACAACCATGCCTTATCTGGCCTGCAAAAACTACTGTGTGCCATACACTTCATGGCAAGTGGGGCCTTCCAGTCCACTGAGGGTTACGCATCTGGCATGTCACAGGCCACATTCTCCAGGGTGCTGGCCCAGGTCTTGCCAGCCCTCAAAAGCAAGGTCAGTACTTATATACATTTCCCCACCACCGACATGGACTGGATACACCTCAAGCAGGCCTTTTACGCAAGGGGAGGCATACCCAGGATCATGGGTGCCATAGATTGCACCCATGTCCGTATTAAAACCCCAGCAGGTGACGCACAGCTATTCATCAACAGGAAGAACTTCCACTTCATGAACATGCAGATGGTGTGTGACAGCAATATGAGGATAATGAATGTCTGTGCAAAGTATTCTGGCAGCTCACATGATTCCTACATTCTCCAAAACTCCTCAGTCCACAGAGATTTCGTGAATGGATCTTATACAGAGGGATGGCTTTTAGGTGAGTTCACAATACAAAATCACACCACATCCACAGGTGTACACACAATGCTGCTCAGCATGCTCCTGACCCACAGCTAGTACGTCCAACGCACAAAACATCATTCACACAACATGTGCTCCCTGTCTCACCATGTCACTCACATTACACAGGTGATGCTGGCTATGGTTGCAAGTCCTGGCTACTGACCCCTGTGACCAATCCTCAAACACATGCCCAGGAAAGGTACAACCAGGCTCATGGCAGAACGAGGAATGCCATTGAGCGGACCTTTGGACTCCTCAAGTCACGATGTTGATGTCTGGACCACTCGGGGAGAGCACTGCAGTATGCACCTGGAAAGGTGTGCAACATAATTATGGCGTGTGCAATACTGCACAACATTGTAGTGGACACCAGGCTGCTGGATCACATCCAGGACCCCCCCATACCTGAAGTGCCCATGGACATTGGCCATGTTGAGGAGACCTTGAGAGGGGCGCAGATCAGAGACAGGCTCATCACGGAACACTTTACCTGTGAGTATAACACAGGCATGCAAACAATCCATGCAAGTCCCCCATCAGTCCTGTGAATTGGTGCCAACACACTAACCACACTGCACATGATGTTCTGTCTCACCCCACAGGAACATTGACACAGCACTGCACTGGCAGCAGCATGGCCCCAAACATCAACCATACCATGGACGTGGCATATTGTGTGTAGGGATTCCAAAACCATCCTCCATTCCCCTCTCCACGTTGACATACAGACCCCAAGGATATCACGCACACCCCCAGGAGAAACAAGGTACAACACATAACCCATGTTCATCACCTTACAGGGCTTGATTGACAGCAACTAACTTGATTTGCCATGATGCTAGCCTTGTAGTGAAAGAGTATTATCCAATGCTATGCATTGGATAATACTCTGTCGAATCAGGGGTTAAAGGGCCATTGGACTCAATATAGGACCTGTACTGTGCTAGAGCTGAGAAGAGCAGCAGAGGGGTGGATGTACAGTAGTATTGTTACACAACGTAGAGGTCATGAAACGTAGATCAGATTACCAGGGACTCCATGCTGACCCATGAGTGTACAGACATATGTCCCCTGACATGAATACACACATCAACAAATATGTCCCAATAGTTCCATGGAACAAATGACATTGGGCTGCCACTGTCACTTTCACAGTGGCAGCCCAAATTCATTACTTCCATGGAGCTCTCAGAACACTTGTTGATGTGTGTATTCATGTCAGGGGCACATATCCATAGGGCTGGTTCATATTTTCTTAGTTCTCCACATAATTGGTTACAGATGACTACACAACACATTACCAAGCAATGGTTTGTGTACTCACCTGTAAATACAAAAATTGAGGGGATTATAAAGTCGAAATTGTTGTTGCTTGATGATCAGTTCCGGTCTACTGCTCAAAATCCTGTCCTCTTGTCCCACAGGCATCCATAGCATGATCCATCCTTGAACTGAAGATCTTCCATGTGACTGGATTGATGTTTTGACAACACCTTTATGAAGCTCACCCCTTGCTGTTTCATGTGATTTTGTTGGTGATGCAATGTTTGACCTGAGGTTCACAGCAACCTCTACTGGAACATACTCATATAGACACAGAAAACACAAATTCACAAGTGTAATAACCTGTACAGTTAGGATGCTCATCTACAGAGCTGTCAAACCTTGTGAACAACACATGAGCAGGACAGCAGTGTTACTAAAGTAGTACGATTTAGTTTCAAAGTACAAGTGTTTAATGCATATAGGCAATACACACAGAAAACACATGTACATTCTAAAGAGACACAATAAAGAAGAACCATCACTATTCAATCTGTGTCTGTATGAAGATATATTGGATTACACATTTTTCAATGCGTAACCACACTCAAGGATAGAGTATCCCCCATACATGGAAAGGCATCACCCACATCACAGAAGTCCACCACTTGTTTGCCAGTGAGTGGACTCTGTGTTGTATTCATGCAAACAGATGATGGCAGTGATACACTAATGTATTATGGGAGTGATAAAGAGGTGATACAGGGGACATACCTCCACAGTGAATTCCTGTCCACAGTTTCTGTGTTGCTCAGTATAATCAATGTTCTGAGTTATTGCTTCACTTTGACATATCTCAGTACATGGGCTACATCAATGAACAACCAGACTAAGTGGACAAGTGTTATCACTGGTGAAGTCTGTTACACCCTTAGGAAAACAACAACCCAACTTACTGGAGACCACAATGCTCACCCCAGGATATCAATGTGTGTGCTACACATTGAAATTCTAGGTTAAAAACATTGGGTTCCCCAGTAAGTCAGTTGCACAATAAGAGTTTGAATCCAAGACAATATTGATGCATGTCCCATTTATCTGTCCTGCTTGTTATGTCACCGCTAAGTCACATAGCTGTTTGTTTGGTTATCCTCTTAACCCTCTGAGTGCCAGAGTGGTACCCAATGCATTTCTTTGCAATGCGTTGCCTACCACTCTGGCACTCAAAGGGTTAAACACAACATTTGATGTAGACGAATGTTCAATGTTGTACCATTTGTTGTTCTAAGGGGTATGTTTTGTTGTTCAAATTCAACATACAACATCGCCATATAACACAGTTGTGTAATATGGCTCCAGGGATGTATTTCCAGTTGAATTTGTACAATCCCACAAACATTTTACCTAGGCAAATACAAAGCAGATCAGACAGGATTCAAAAGCACAATGTTCCTTTATTCAGGGGAAATGGAACATGTTGGGCATTTTATTTTTATTTTTTTTTTTTGGGGGGGGGGGGCTTAGACTGTGAGCCAGAAGTGGATACCCTGGAAGATCTCCTGGTCACCCTTTGCCCCCTAGGTGTGGCTTCGGGGGTCACATTGGAGGGTTGGTGGAAGCAGTGGATCCCTCTGTGGAACGCAGGTTCTCCCTCTCTAACCGTAAATTCTCCCTGCGGTTCAGCTCTCTCAACTCCACCAGCACCTGTGCAAACATGTCCATCACCCCCGTGTGGAGCTGATGGAGCTGAGTGTTGATCCTCATGACCTCCGACTCCAGGGCATGGATCCTTGCCTCAATCCTGTTTGTGTTTCTCAGGGATTCCCTACGGCTCCTGGTGATGTTGTCATTGGTGCAGCGGAGTAGTCTCCTTTGCAGAGCCATACACATCCCCGTGGGCAGTTCACTGCTGGTGATGGCTGTGCCTGGTGAATCTGCTGCTGCTGTGTCCCCCTCAGCTGCTGCTGTGTCCTCCTCAGCTGGTGCTGTATGTGCTGCAGATGTGTATGTGCCCACCACATCAATGTACTCACTGCTGCCCACTGATGTCTGTGCTGGTGGAGGTGGTGGGGTGTAATGGATCTTATCCGTTACTTGGGCCCTTGTCTGGACCTCGAACGTTTTACCTAAAGACTATGGCCCCTTGGCCTCCTTTGACCTCAGATGGGGGGTTTACTATCTTTATGTTAAAAGATTTATGTTTTATGTATTGTCAAATATTATATGTGTTTAATTGTACTTGTCCCTAGGATGTGTATTGTAGCCACTCCAGCCATTTGACTCAAGACCTCCTGCTGGGTGTTAATCAAGTCATTGTATTGAGAACTGTCCTGAGACCCTCTGCTGTGTGTGTTAATCCATTCACACCCCTCAAGTCTTTGTTCAATCAAATCCTTTTGTATCTGAAATGTAATCATGTCTGTTATTGTGTTTGTTAGGCCATCTTCTGTTGCCCTTTTGTCTACTGTGATATGACTGGATTAAGCCCTTTTGTATCTGGTTTCACCCATAAGTTCAATGTAAAGACTTCTGTATAAATATCTGTGGTTTGTGACAATAAAGTGAGTTATGTTTTGGAGTGAACAAGGAGTCCTGGAATTTTGTATTGCTTACGGTCTAAAGTGTCCACTCTGATACCCATCTGCACCAAGTATCCTGAATCGTCGACCGCCTGCTGCCAGCTTCCTGCGTCCAAACTTCATATGCTGTCAGGTGGCGACGTGGACTCTTCCCTGCTTCCCTGCTTCCAGCGATCCTGCGGCTGTTTCCAGTGACTGTCCATACTTTAACTGGTGCATCTGACGGCGCTTATCTGCGTCAAGAAGGAGAGACCTGGGAACGATGGCGGAAGGCGATGCGGTCCCTTCTCAGCTTCCGTTACATGGGGTAAACATGTCCCTTGGCATAGGGTGTTGGGGCTCCCCAAGCAGGCCCAGGTGTTGGTAGTTGAGTGGCCACTGGTATGTGCTTGGCCCCCACCTGGGATCATACCTGGGGCCATGCTGGGGAGCCATCCAGGAGGGTAAGTCAATCAGGGATGAGTATGACCCGTATTGGGTGGTGGCCACATTACCGGGCAGCCATTGCCTCTCTGGTGGTGGTGGTGCTGCTGCTGCTGGAGGGTAATAGCTCCTGTAGGTGGTGGGATGCATCCAGTCACTGTAATATGGTGGAGCAGCCAGAGGTGTTGCAGCCAGAGGTGGGGCAGCCAGAGGTGGTGTAGCCAGAGGTGGTGCAGCCAGAGGTGGGGCAGCCAGAGGTGGTGCAGCCAGAGGTAGGGCAGCCAGAGGTGGTGCAGCCAGAGGTGGAGCGTCCAGTTGGGCAAGAGGTGTGGATGATGGGTACAGTGCCCACTGGCTGGTCCTCTCCTCCGTATACTCCTCACTGGGTGGTGAGGTGGCCTCCTCCATGGGCTCCTGGAGTGCTGGTGGCACATAAGCTGTGTGGAGAATTGAGATTGCGTGATCAGTAAACTTAGCCATGATGGTGTCAAATTGATATTAATACTTGAAATGTGGAAAGGGAAATATATGTTGTAGGGTTTATCCCCCTGTATGAAACAACGGTACTCCTACTGGTGAAGGGTGTTTTATTCTACATGTATCACAGCTCAGAGCTGAATTCCTTTGGTGCCACATCCCAGTGGCCTGAAATTGTACATTTGCGCTGTTGTCACATCATCCTTTGTGGATTTATGCTCCCTGGACCAAAGCTGGCCAGAGGGTGGTCTTGCAACACTGGCATAGTACAATTTCAGGCCACTGTGATATTGTCCATGAAATATTCAACTTTGAGCTGTTATACTCTTGGGATGAAACACCTTTCAGCAGTGGGAATACCCTAGCTTTACTCGGTGGATCAATCCTATAACATATATTTTTCCTTTCACATTTTAGGTATTACTATCCCTTTAACAGGATAGCAATATATTACTATATTTTTAATGGGATAGCAATGGTTAATTTCACCTTGATGTAACATTGTGGGCATTATAAGGAGATGGTTAGACAGTTATTGCTGTATGTGACAGCTGGAGATGTCAGTCATTTGACCACAAAGAGGCTCTTCAGCAGACCCAAAATTGAACCATTTGGAGATGGATCCGTCATTGAAATGGTCCACAGAGTGTGCTTGCAAACCAGGCACACTTTGTAGACAATGTCAAAGATGTAGTTATCTCCAAATGGGTCAATTTTGAGTCTGCTGAAGAGCCTCCGTGTGGTCAAATGACTGACATCTCCAGCTGTCACATACAGCAACATCTGTCTAAACATCTCTTTATGATGCCTACAATGTTACATCGAGGTGAAATTAACCATTGCCATGCCAAGGTACACAGAGAGGAATATGGTCTGATATGTGTGTATATGTACCTTTCATATAGGTACAAACATATCATTGATAGATATGAACCCAGAGATCTGTTCAGTACATGTGATTGTCTTACTGCCTATATATGTGCGGCCATCACAAACTAACATTCATTGATACCACTGATACCCATCTAAGTAAGGTGTAATATACTAGGTATGTGTACTCTGATGATGATATCAATATGAGTTAGTTTGTTAAGGGTGCACATATATGGGCAGTAGGACAATCACACATACTGAACTGAACTCTGGGTTCACATCTGCCCGTTGTTCTTTCTGTACATATCTATTTGTAATTGATCTACAGTGTGATTCAAGTGGTATTCATCCCTATGTTATCAGTTTATCCTGTACAGTGCTGGATTTTGTCAGATTTTACATGTCACTATTTGGTTGTCATGATGGTATCCTATGCATTGCATTGTGATGCATGGGATACCACCACGGCAATCAGGGATTGATGTACATTACAGGATCCTGTCCATGAGGTCTGTTCAAGCTGAATCCTGAGGGGCAACAATCAAGCCAGTACTGAAGGATATCTTTGATTGAGGCCTTTTTATTCCTGGATCAGCCTATCCATCCTTCTGTGTGAGGCAGCCAGACCCGATCATAGATATCCATAATTCATAGCCTGTTATTGACCAAACCTCAATGGTTTATATTTGGTTCCCATATGTATCCTGCAAATAGTGGCTGGTGTACCATCCATCCATGGCATCAGCACTCCTGAGGATACATATGTGAATCAAATGTGAGATATGTAAATTCAAGTTAGAGTAAATGATTGCATACACAACACCAAGGGCAACTTTTTCACCTTTAGTTACGTGTAATTGTTTTTGGCCTGTGTGTTGCACATACAACCAGTTATTCTCAGTGGCACGGCGATTTGTGACCTGATCCATCCTTTTAGTGATTCAGTATGAGGTTAAGTAGACCTGATGAACTGATTATGATGCTGACTTCTCCAGTGATCTCATTTTCCCATCTGCAATGTTTTCTATGGAGTCCATACAATGGGGCCTGTGCAGCTTGATTCATGTTATTGAATATTCTCCATAGACTAACATTGTAATTGGTAAAGTGAGGGTATGTAAGTGTAAAATTCTCTACATCAGCTCTTTTTCACTACTTAGTGAATGTCCCCTATGTGTCATGTAATTGTTAGCCTATCGACAGGTGTTTGTTGTCTGGTTAACCCTTTGAGTACCGGCGGGGTTGCCAAAGCATTGTTGATCGATGCATTGATAATCCCTCTAGCACTCATGGGGTTATGTGCAGGATTCCCTGTGGGAACATGGGTAACATTGTATGAAAACAATTGTGATGTTTGACATACAACACTTTTCGGAGCATGGTTTGTGTGTATTGTGTGTGATCAGCACAGCAACATGAGGGTTAACCAGGGAGTTGGACAGCCTTGTTGAACTTTGACATTTGTCCTTGTCTTGCGTCCTGTTTAAACCCTCAGGGTGCTGTGTTGGTGCAGTTGTGTGGATGAATGAGGGGCAAATGTTGGGATGTGACTGTGTTTGTTTGTGATGGGTGTTTGGTTTGAGGTGGTGTGTGGTTTTGGGGTGATGCACTTACCAGTAGTGTGGAGGCTCCTCTCATCCCCAGTGTCTGATCATCCAGGGACCCCCTCAATCAGCGTAGCTGACAGGGTCTACCGCAGCCTCTCCTCCCATGTGCTGAAGGTGATGGGGACAGGTGGACCACCTCCAGTGCCTTGGGCGTCCAGGGCGGCATCCCCCATCTTCTTCTTCACCTGCCTTTTGTAGTCACCCCATCTCTTTTTGATTGAGTCCACATCCCATCTGCAGGTAGCCACCGCATTAACCCGGCTTCAGATTTGGTTCCAGGCAGCTTTCCTCCTCGCAGCCAGGCCAAGGACCCTCTCCCCCAGAAAGAGGACACTCTCCCTCTCCAGCACAGCCTCCACGAGGTCCGTGTTCTCTTCCTCTGTATATCGGGGATCCCTGACCCTGTCCCCCTCAGCTCTGGCATGCGAGGAGTCAGAACCGGAGTGTCCTCCCTGCTCTGCCCCTGCCTGTGTGTGGTGGTCCCCAGGAACTACCCCTAGTCCCACTGCAGGTTCTGTCCCTGTCCTCCGTGTGCCTGTTCTTCTGGGCCTGGTCCCCCTCCGCCCTGCGGATCTCCCTCTCCCACCCCTGCTCTCAACAGGGATGTCCTGCTCTCCTTCCTCCTCCTCCACTACTCTCCCCATCCCTCTCTCCTGTCCTCCTCTCCTGGCCATCATTCACCCACTCACACCCAGGCACTCCCACAGGCCCTCACAGACACACTTGATCCCACTCACCCTCTGTCACACACTTTCACTCACAGATTCACACTGTAAAAATTAAGTTTAACATGTGTAATGTGTGATGAAAAAAAAAGACTATGTGTATGTATGTGTATTTGTTTGTGTTTGTATGGGTGTATGTGCTATGTGCAAAAGTGTGCTATGTGTCTATTTAAATGTAATTCTTTCCTCTCCAAAATCCTTCTAGCTTACTCCTCTGTATGCTTCTCTCTCTCTCTCTCCCTCTCTCTAAACACTATCCTCCACTCCTGGGTCCTGTGATCTAGCTTGCTAAAACTCGAAACACAGACATGGTGTGACTGTTATTTTGAGGTATATTTAGGTGTATTTGAACATTTTTGCAACTTTGGAGTCTTGGGATTGGCTGTAGGTTTGAATTTTGTTTGTGCATCTATCAGGGTTGCTAGACGACGGCAGCCGTAATGTTACATTTTGACTTAAGTTGTGTTTTAACGGGTGTTTGGGATGCACAGTGATGCGAAATCAGGTGCAATGCTGGTTTTTGTGTTACGTGTTTTTGTTGTGCCTACGCTCGATAGCTGTTCTTGTACTCTTACCTTTAAATCTGCCATAAATTATGTGTTCTTTGCGGCCGATGTGTCTTTTTTACTTAGCGGATGGTTTAATGGCTGCCTTTAAATCTACCCCCTAATCACCAGCCGCGCAAAATGACATTTTCAACTTTATGAGCTAATATGCACATTCTAGGGTTTTTGTGTTTACTCTACCCTAAAACAGTGGAATAACTATATAAAACTATATATTTATGGCAAGAAGACAACCTGCTGCATCTAATGAGGGGTGACTTGCCTTCTTACTAGTGATGAGCGAGCACCCCAATGCCTGGGTGTTCGGGTGCTCTGACCGAGCACCCCCTGAGGCTCGAGTGCTCGGCCGAGCACCCGAGCCCCATTGAAGTCAATGGGAGGACTCGAGCATTACACCAGGCACCCCCTGCTCTGATGAGGGGAGGGTGCCTGGTCCATAGGAAAAGGGCAGAAAAGGATGGAAACACCACAGAAATGGTTCAGGGACAGCATAGGGAGGATGTCTGGATGCATCTTGGACTCCAACATCGCTGCTGGGAACGATCTTTCGCCCGTAGTACGCCATTTTTACAGACTGACCGTAAAACACACAAAAAGGAAAATAAAAACGACTTTAGGCGAAAAATTGTTACCAAACAATATTTGCTGTATATTTACTTGTATATCATCTGCAAATTCTCCCAAAAATTTCCTTGATTTTCTGAAGTGAGGCCATGATTAAGAGGGAAACGTGCGCAGAGGCAAATTATCCCAAAAATTTCCTTGATTTTCTGAAGTGAGGCCATGATTAAGAGGGAAACGTGCGCAGAGGCAAATTCTCCCAAAAATGTCCTTGATTTTCTGAAGTGAGGCCATGATTAAGAGGGAAACGTGCGCAGAGGCAAATTATCCCAAAAATTTCCTTGATTTTCTGAACTGAGGCCATGATTAAGAGGGAAACGTGCGCAGAGGCAAATTCTCCCAAAAATTTCCTTGATTTTCTGAACTGAGGCCATGATTAAGAGGGAAACGTGCGCAGAGGCAAATTCTCCCAAAAATTTCCTTGATTTTATTGAACTGAGGCCATGATTAAGAGGGAAACGTGCGCTGAGCTGACCATCTAAAACATTATGGGTGAGGGTCTGCTGCAGAGCTGACCATCCTAAACATTATATGCGAAGGCCCGCTAGTGAGCTGACGCTATAAAACATTATATGCGAAGGCCCGCTAGTGAGCTGATGCTATAAAACATTATATGCGAAGGCCCGCTAGTGAGCTGACGCTATAAAACATTATATGAGAGGGCCCGCTAGAGAGCTGACCCAATAAAACATTATATGAGAAGGCCCGCTGGTGAGCTGACCTATATAAAAATTGTCAAACAGGGCCCGCTGGTGAGCTGGCCCTATATAAAAATTATATCACAGGGCCCGCTGGTGAGCTGGCCCTATATAAAAATTATAGCACAGGGCATATGGAAGAGGAGGAGGAGGATGAGAAGATTAAGAGTCAACCATATACCCGTTTTTTGGGTGGAAGGGGTGAATGGGAATACAGAGTATTCACATCATTGTAAATAACATATATAAAGTGAGTTTATGTTCCCCCGGGGCTTTCCTCCAGTGGAGTGGAGAAGTCAGGGGAAATCCAGGCCTTGTTCATTTTTATAAGTGTCAACCTATCAGCATTGTCGGTGGAAAGGTGGATACGCTTATCTGTTATGATGCCACCAGCAGCACTAAATACCCGCTCAGACAGAACGCTGGCGGCAGGGCAGGCCAGCACCTCCAAGGAGTAGAGTGCCAGTTCATACCACGTGTCCAGCTTGGACACCCAGTAGTTGTAAGGCACAGAGGGATCATTGAGGACGCTGACACGGTCTGCTACGTACTCCTTCACCATCTTCCAAAACTTTTCCCTCCTTGTGACACTAGGCTGCGCATCAGGGTGAGGGTGCTGGCGGGGTGTCATGAAGGTGTCCCACGCCTTGGAGAGTGTTGCCCTGCCTTTGTCGGAACTGCTGTGTGCTCCCCTTTTCTCCCCTTCTCGGTTGGCCAAGGTAGCACGTACTCTGCCGCCAGCGTTGTCAGATGGAAAATTTTGGAGCAATTTTTCAACAAGAACCTTCTGGTATTGCACCATTTTGCTTGTCCTCTCCACCGGAGGAATGAGAGATGAGAAATTCTCTTTGTAGCGGGGGTCCAGAAGGGTGAACACCCAGTAATCCGTGTTGTCTAAAATGCGTACAACGCATGGGTCACGGGAAAGGCAGCCTAACATAAAGTCAGCCATGTGTGCCAGAGTACCAACAGTCAAAATTTCGCTGTCCTCACCAGGAGGATGACTCTCAATATCCTCATCCTCTTCCTCCTCTTCTGCCCACCCACGCTGAAGAGATGGAACTAAAGTTCCATGGCTACCCTCTGTAGCGGAGGCAACCGTGTCTTCCTCCTCCTCCTCCTCCTCCTCCGCCTCCTCCAATTGTCGCTGAGAAGACGAAGTGAGGGTGCTCTGGCTATCACCTTGTGTAAGCTCTTCCTCCCCCATTTCCACCTCTTCCACATGCAAAGCGTCGGTTTTAATTGTGAGCAGCGAGCGTTTCAGTAGACACAGAAGTGGGATGGTTACACTGATAATAGCGTTATCGCCGCTCACCATCTGTGTCGATTCCTCAAAATTGCGTAAAACCTCGCAGAGGTCTGACATCCATTCCCACTCCTCACTTCTGATTACAGGAAGTTGAATGTAGAGGCGACGACCGTGTAACAGCTGGTACTCCACTACTGCCCTCTGCTGCTCACAAAGCCGGGCCAACATGTGGAAGGTGGAGTTCCAGCGCGTGCTAACGTCACACAGCAGCCGGTGAGCTGGTAATTGTAAGCACTGCTGCAGCTTCAACAGGCCGGCCGAAGCTGTAGATGACTTACGGAAATGTGCACACACGCGGCGCACCTTGGTCAAGAGATCATGCACATTGGGGTAAATTTTTAGAAATCGCTGAACCACTAAATTAAATACATGCGCTAGGCATGGTACGTGTGTGAGCTTGCCGAGCTCCAAAGCCGCCACCAAGTTACGCCCATTATCACACACAACCATGCCTGGTTGCAGGTTGAGTGGCGAGAGCCACTGCTCGGTCTGGTGACTAATCCCCTGCAACAGCTCTGAGGCCGTGTGCTGTTTGTCCCCAAGGCAGATCAGCTTCAGCACGGCCTGTTGACGCTTCCCCACTGCAGTGCTACACTGCTTCCAGCTACTGGCTGATGGGGGAGTGGCGCTGTGTGTAGAGAATTCGGAGGTGGAAACGGAGGAGGAGGAGCCAATAACGTAGGTGCTGGCGGAAACCCTGATGGAGGTAGTGCCCGCAATCCTCGGCGTGGGTAGCACCCGTGCCATCCCAGGGTCCGAGTCGCTCCCAGCCTCCACGACATTCACCCAGTGTGCCGTCAGGGAAATGTAGCGTCCCTGGCCACAAGCACTTGTCCATGTGTCAGTCGTTAAGTGGACCTTCCCAGTAACTGCGTTGGTCAGGGCACGGGTGATGTTACGGGACACATGGTGGTGTAATGCGGGGATGGCACACCGGGAAAAGTAGTGGCGGCTGGGGACCGCGTACCGAGGGACAGCTGCTGCCATCAGGCTGCGGAAGGACTCAGTGTCCACAAGCCTAAATGGCAGCATTTCGATGGCCAGTAATTTGGAAAGGTGTGAGGTTAGTGCTATGGCCTGTGGGTGGGTGGCTGGGTATTTTCTCTTGCGCTCAAATGCCTGGGGTAACGACATTTGGACGCTGTGCTGGGACAGGGAAGTGGATGTGGTCGCTGATGGTGCTTCAGATGCTACAGGTGCAGGGCGGGAGGTGTGCGGGCCTGCGCCTTCGACAGGCGATTGGCCGGCACCGAAAACAGGGGAAGAGGAGGCAGTGGTGTGGCCTGCAGACACAGATGGGCGATCCAGGCGTTCCTCCCACTTATTACGGTGCTTGGATGCCATGTGTCGGATCATGCTGGTGGTGGTGAGGTTTCTAGTGTTCATGCCTCGGCTCATTCTGGTGTGGCACAGGTTGCAAACTACAATTCTTTTGTCGTCCGCACTTTCCTTAAAAAAACGCCATACCGCGGAACACCTACCCTTTGGCAAGGTAGATTTACGCAAGGGGGTGCTCCGTGGAACATTTGCGGGCCGGTTTGGTGCGGTCCGCCTTCTTTCTGTAGCCACACCACTGCCTCTTCCAGCCTGTTGCGGTGCTGCAGATGGCTCACCCTCAGGACTGCTGTCATCGCTCGGCTCTACACCTTCCCAGGTGGGGTCAGTCACCTCATCGTCCACCAAGTCCTCCTCCACTTCCTCACTCTGATCATCCTCCTCATGTCTTGATCCCACCACATACTCAGTCATTGACAACTGTATAACATTCTCCTCAACAAGGTCTTGAGACGGAAATAGTGGTTGATTTAATGGCAACTGTGTCTCATCATCATCATCATCATCCACTACTTCCTTTGACCTTAAATGCCGTTCACATCTGTCATCTTCTTGTGATTGGGTACCCTCTAGAGGTTGTGAATCAGGGCACAAGATGTCATGTTCCTCTGCAAGCGTGTTTGGAGAGAGGGTCAAATGAAGGATTGGTGATGAGACGAGCTCCTCACTATATCCCAGTGTGGGATCACTTCTTTGACCAGACCGTGTATGGTGGGAGGAAGGATGATCAGAGTGAGGATTATGTTGACCAGACTCTTGGCTACTGAGAGTGGACTTGGTGGAAGACAGGGTGGTGCTTAACCGACTGGAAGCAGTATCAGCTGACATCCAACCGACCACCTGTTCGCAGTGGTCGGACCTCGAGAGTGATGTCCTGCGATGCCCTGTGAAATGAGACATGAAGCTAGGTATGGTGGATGTCTTTCTTTCTTGTGATCTGGCACCAGGCACAGTTTCTCCGCGTCCTGACCCGCGCCCTGAACTATCAGGATCACGTCCACTTCCCCATCCCTTTTTACCCGCCTTCTTCATCTTACACGGAATATGTGACTTTAATATTTGAGTTTGAAAACTTAACAGTATTTCTTCCTATTCTGCAACTGTGCAGAGTACACAGAATAGGCTGCTAAACGGCGGTGACACACACTGAATGGAATATGTGACTTTAATATTTGAGTTTGAAAACTTAACAGTATTTCTTCCTATTCTGCAACTGTGCAGAGTACACAGAATAGGCTGCTAAACGGCGGTGACACACACTGAATGGAATATGTGACTTTAATATTTGAGTTTGAAAACTTAACAGTATTTCTTCCTATTCTGCAACTGTGCAGAGTACACAGAATAGGCTGCTAAACTGCGGTGACGAACACAGAATGGAATATGTGACTTTAATATTTGAGTTTGAAAACTTAACAGTATTTCTTCCTATTCTGCAACTGTGCAGAGTACACAGAATAGGCTGCTAAACGGCGGTGACACACACTGAATGGAATATGTGACTTTAATATTTGAGTTTGAAAACTTAACAGTATTTCTTCCTATTCTGCAACTGTGCAGAGTACACAGAATAGGCTGCTAAACTGCGGTGACGAACACAGAATGGAATATGTGACTTTAATATTTGAGTTTGAAAACTTAACAGTATTTCTTCCTATTCTGCAACTGTGCAGAGTACACAGAATAGGCTGCTAAACGGCGGTGACACACACTGAATGGAATATGTGACTTTAATATTTGAGTTTGAAAACTTAACAGTATTTCTTCCTATTCTGCAACTGTGCAGAGTACACAGAATAGGCTGCTAAACGGCGGTGACACACACTGAATGGAATATGTGACTTTAATATTTGAGTTTGAAAACTTAACAGTATTTCTTCCTATTCTGCAACTGTGCAGAGTACACAGAATAGGCTGCTAAATGGCGGTGACACACACTGAATGGAATATGTGACTTTAATATTTGAGTTTGAAAACTTAACAGTATTTCTTCCTATTCTGCAACTCTGCACAGTACACAGAATGTGCTGCTAAACTGCGGCGAAGCACACTGAATGGAATATGTGACTTTGATATTTTAGTTTGAAGACTTAACAGTATTTCTTCCTATTCTGCAACTCTGCACAGTACACAGAATGTGCTGCTAAACTGCGGCGAAGCACACTGAATGGAATATGTGACTTTGATATTTTAGTTTGAAGACTTAACAGTATTTCTTCCTATTCTGCAACTCTGCACAGTACACAGAATGTGCTGCTAAACTGCGGCGAAGCAAACTGAATGGAATATGTGACTTTGATATTTTAGTTTGAAGACTTAACAGTATTTCTTCCTATTCTGCAACTCTGCACAGTACACAGAATGTGCTGCTAAACTGCGGCGAAGCAAACTGAATGGAATATGTGACTTTGATATTTTAGTTTGAAGACTTAACAGTATTTCTTCCTATTCTGCAACTCTGCACAGTACACAGAATGTGCTGCTAAACTGCGGCGACGCACACTGAATGGAATATGTGACTTTGATATTTTAGTTTGAAGACTTAACAGAATGTGCTCTAATCTGCAACTTTGCACACTAAACAGAATGTGCTCTAATCTGCAACTTTGCACACTAAACAGAATGTGCTCTAATCTGCAACTTTGCACACTAAACAGAATGTGCTCTAATCTGCAACTGTGCACACTAAACAGAATGTGCTCTAATCTGCAACTTTGCACACTAAACAGAATATATTTTTTTTTTTTTTTTTTTTCCCCCCACACAAAATAACCTGCTGCCCCCACACACAGTAGTCCTAAAAAGGACTTTTGGTTCTTTTTTTTCACAATTTTGGTTTTTTTCCTCCCTACACTGACTTTCCCTTCCTATCCTCAGCTCTCCCTGGCTAAGACTGAGCCGAACTCGCTGGTCAGGTGCTATACAGCACCCGACCACGGGTTCTTGCCAGCCAATCAGTGTAATGCCAGCAGCCAACATGGCTGCTGGCATTACACCGATGTCAGAGCCTCCCTGCACGTTTATTGGCTGCGCAGCAGCCGCAAAACGTGCGGGGAGGAGACCCGAACATGGCGGGCGAGCACATGCGGTACTCGTACGAGTACCGCCATGTGCCGAGCAGAGCGATGCTCGAGCCGATCCGAGCATCGGCCGAGCATGCTCGCTCAACACTACTTCTTACCCCAAGCCTGGTGTGCACAAATGCCTCCATAATGTGGTGCTAATGAAAACAATTGTACTGAAATCTGAGAAAACCATGGAATTTCCAACTGTATTCATTAGCTAGTGCACTTGGGAGAAAAATGGCACCCCATTTGTATGAGTTGACCTACCTCAGGGGGCACTAGAAGTGTAAAACGACACCTTCTATAACGTCTAATTTTTCTAACATTTTCTCAAACATTACTTGTCTATACAAAAATGGTTATAACAACTACAGAAGTGAAGAAAGGGTACACAAACCATACCATTTTGGAAAGAAGACCACCTGCCACATCTAATGAGGGGTGACTTGCCTTCTTACTCCAAGCCTGGTGTGCACAAATGCCTTCAGAAGGTGGTGCTAATGAAAAAAATGCATTTTCTTACATTTCTGCCACTTCAATTGTACTGAAATCTGAGAAAACCATGGAATTTCCAACTGTATTCATTAGCTAGTGCACTTAAGAGAAAAATAGCACCCCACTGGTATGAATTGACCTACCTCAGGGGGCACTAGAAGTGTAAAACGATACCTACTATAACCTTTAATTTTTCTAACATTTTCTCAAACATTACTTGTCTATACAAAAATGGTTACAACAACTACAGAAGTGAAGAAAGGGTACACAAACCATACCATTTTGGAAAGAAGACTACCTGCCACATCTAATGAGGGGTGACTTGCCTTCTTACCCCAAGCCTGGTGTGCACAAATGCCTCCAGAATGTTGGCCTACATTAGGGGATGCTAGAAGTAGAAAACTACACTTACTACAACCTCTGATTTTTCTAACATTTTCTCAAACCTGACTTGCCTGTACAAAATGTCTATAATATCTTCAGAAGTGAAGAAAAGGTAGATAAACCGTACCATTTTGCAAAGAAGATAACCTGCCGCATCTAATGAGGGGTCACTTGCCTTCTTACCCCAATCCTGATGTGCACAAATGTTTCCAGAGATCTGCTCTGAAGGAAAAAAATGGCATTTTCTTACATTTCTGCCCCTTCAAATGTATTTAAATCTGTGAAAACCATAGAATATTCAACTGTATTCATTAGCTAGTGCTCTTAGAAGTCAAATGACACCGCATTGGTATGAGTTGATCTACCTTAGGGGGCTGTAGAAGTAGAAAACTACATCCACCACAACCTCTGATTTTTCTAACATTTTCTCAAACCTGACTTGCCTGTACAAAAATGGCTATAGCACCTTCAGAAGTGAAGAAAGGGTAGACAACCCATACCATTTTGGAAAGAAGATAACCTTCCGCATTGAATGAGGGGTCACTTGCCTTTTTACCCCTAAGTTACTGTACACAACTATTTCCAGAATGTGGTGCTACAGGAAAAAATAAACATTTTTTTTACACATCAGTCACTTCAAAGACACTAAAATGGCTCAACAGCATGGGATTTCCGAAGAGGACCTCTTGCCAGCCTAATAAAAATGGTACCCCACTGCTGTGGGTTGACATACCAATTTGGGTGACAGGAGCATAGCTACCAGTGAAACAGGGATGGGAAAGCAAACAGTGTATGTGTGATTTTATGGCTAACAGATGAAAGACGTGTCCTTGTGAGTGCAAAGCAATGCATTGGACCCTTGTGGCGCTCAGAGGGTTAATTTTTTTTATCATTACTTTGTAATCAGAGCTTGTTGGGGGGGCATCAGGACCACTCCTGATGGGCCCCCCAACAATCTCTTATTACAAAGTAATGATAAAAGCCCTGTGTGTGCCACAGGAGGTGTCTGCATTGGACCCCCTCCCCCATGGCACACACAAGGTAAATTTTTTTTTTTTTTATAGACTTCACTGACGGGTATCAGGACCTGATACCTCCCAATGAGGTCTTAGAAAAAAATTGGCCCAAAATAAGTCTCCTTGTGAGTGCCACAGGCATCTTTAGAGCATTGCAAAGCAATGCATTGGACCCTTGTGGCACTCAGAGAGTTAAATTATTATTTTTTTTATAATTACTTTGTAATCAGAGCTTGTTGGGGGGCCATCACGACCACTCCTAATGGTCCCCCCATCAATCTCTGATTACAATGTAATGACAAAAGCCCTGTGTGTGCCACAGGAGGAGGGGCTGCATTGGACCCTGCCCCCTGTGCCAAAAACAGGGTTAATTTTTTTTATTATTATTATAGACCTCAATGAGGTCTTACGAAAAATAAAATACCACAAAAGAAGTGACCCTGTGAGTGCCGCAGGGGTCTCCAACACATTACAAACAATGCGCTGGGGACCTCTGCGGCACTCACAGCGTTGCTTTTATTTATTTATTTATTTATTTTTATTTCTCAGACCTCATGGGGGACATCAGGACCCCTCCTGGTGTCCCCCAGTTATTGATCTCCCAGCCGATTGTGCTGGGAGATCAATTTGGTGACCGCAGGAGAGCTTATGCAATGACCGCATTTTACCTGTACCACATACAAGTCTGGCACAGAAGGTACAGCTGTCCATTCTCATTCATGGTAAGTGCTTGGAACTCTAGGGGTTAAAAAATTATTGGATGCCTTTCTAGCTAAGAATATTATTGTGAATTATGACAGCTGGTTTCAGTGCAGATAGGAACTTGCTCCAGGCAGATATCTGACTTGCTTTTGGAGCTAGGAATTATTTTTTATACTCAATTGGGCTTAATCAGAAACGGTTTCAACATGGTTTCTTTGTCTTTCTCTGGATCAACAAAGATGATATATTAAAGGATGAACATGAAGGAAGTATGTATTTTTCAGCCTCATCAACTATGTTACTATATTCTTATTTTCATAATAAAACTGCATTTTTTGCATGGTCATTTAATACAACACTCTGCAAAGCACTGTACACTCTCTGGCATGTGATGAATAAAAAACACCACTGCACAAAATACTTTAAAGGGGATGATGGAGGCTTTCTGCCTGTAAGCTGGAGCCTCTCATTGGCTAGATATTGATCTCTGCCAATGAGACCGCTAGACCAACTAGAGCTTTAAAAAAAAAAGAATAATCTTTTACACATATTCGCTATATAATGTAACTATTCAGGCGAACTTGTATAGGGGTGATACAGTACATCCCCTTTAAATTATTAACAAAGCCATGGGAAGACACAATAGGCCATATGTATAATGAGACATGGAGAAATTCTGAGTCAAAACTGTCTTGTGTACATAAAATCAATCTTTTGGGTGCTAGAGAGGTATCCAACATATTGGGGGGTTATTCACTAAGGTGTGATAAAAAGATGATATGACCTCTCCAGTGATATCACTTCTCCAATTCCTGTGTTAGTCTATGGAGCCAATTCACTAACATTTCTTAAGTTTTGGAGATCTTAGTGCATAGACTCCATAGGCTAACATAGGAACTGGAGAAGTGATATCAGTGGAGAAGTCTTCCCCACTTTATCACCTCTTTATCACCGCTTTATCACGCCTTAGTGAATAACCTCCACTGTGAAGCAATGCACTGGAGATCTCTCTAGAAAGAATTAAAAGTTTTTTTTTTTGAGTACCAAAGGTATCTAGTGCAATGCATTGGACACCCTCTGATTCTCAAAGAGTTAAACCAATCGGCATATTTTGTTTCACTTTTCATTATGCATATTGCCCTGTGAAGCAACACTAGCTTGTTTTTTCTTTATAGAAAAGAGCATTCCAGTGGCGTAACAATAGGGGTCGCATCTGCGACCGGGCCCGTCACTCTCAGGTGCCTGGCCGCCCCCTGCGACCCCTTCACCACCCTCCCGCAGCACAGCTGATGTTCCGGCGGCCAGCGCTCGAGTAATGCAGAGTGCTGGGAGATGACATAATCTCCCAGCGATCTGCATTACTAAGGACCGCGCGGGAGCATGTCACGCACACCGCTAGACCACCAGGAGGTAGGAGGACGGGGGTCAGTAGGGGCAATGTGGCGATGGGGGCATTGTGGAGATTGGGGGGAAATGTGGAGAATGAGGGGCATTGTGGAGATTGGGGGGAAATGTGGAGAATGAGGGGTAATGTGGAGCATGAGGGGCATTGTGATGGGGGCATTGTGAAGATTGGAGGAAATGTGGAGCATGAGGGGCATTGTGATGGGGGCATTGTGGAGATTGGGGGGAAATGTGGAGAACAGGGGCATTGTGGAAGGGGCAATGTGGAGGTGGCCAATGTGGTTGAGGGGGGCCAATGTGGTCGGAGGGGGGCCCGTGGCAATTCTTGCACCAGGGCCCCGTGGCTTCTAGTTACGCCTCTGGAGCATTCTATGGTGAAACAGATATTGTTGCAATGTTATCTAAAGGAGCATAGTGAAATGCACAAATAGTATATTAGCACCTGAGCTGGGAAAGAAAAATAATACAATGTGCACATTTTAAAGCATGCAGGCAATGATTACAATGTTTCAACCACTACTTTCATATCCTTGGTGATGGGAATACTCTGAAAGTATTGTCTCAGCTGCTTCAAGTAATTTTTGTAACCCATAACAACGTGTGCAAATATTGATGGCATCCTTTAAGTTCACAGAACCCATCAATTCCTCACAAGCTTTCATGCTTTCATAAGTTAAAATGAATTTAAAACTTGAAGAAGATGCATGGCTTGCAGCTAGTTAAATAACACAGTAAAACAAAATTTCGAGAACACTGGCTAATGAAGGAAAGAATGTGTGTCTAACAAGCAAGTTGTCATAAAGAGAATGTCATAAAAGCCTCAGGAACAATATCTGCTACCAAGATAGAACTCATTCTGGTGAACATCTGATGTAACAGAGCTGATGGGAAGAATAAGAAATACATAAACTTTTGTTTTTTTGTAGGCAGGGATAAAGAGAGTCCAATAGCCAAGTCAGATCAGCGAGTAGTTTATGTTGATTACCGTATATCAGCCTAGTTTCCTGATGTGAATAGAAGACAGGAACAGTTTCGGAAACAACCATTTGCACCACAGAAGACAAATAATAACACCCCACTAATTGCAACCTAAATTCCCAATCATTTAAAGGAGCAGTAAACTTTTTTATCAAAAAATGTATATTGTAAGACATTTCCTGTTGAGTATAAAAAGGGTACTCCAACTGCTGCAAGTTGCATATATCCAGAGCTATAACAGTTTAAACCTGTGGTGTTTTTACATTAGCAGTGCCCTCTAGTGGTCAAATTCCAATTAGTTTTTCAGTTACATTTCAATGGAGAAGAAAGTCGTGACTTTCATGCTCACCCTAGAATTATCCATCTTTAACTCAAATGGAGCAATTCTGGGACAAACCAACGGCACCAAAAGGAAGAAATTAAACTTCCCACAGGAACAATCCTTTGGGACTCCTCTAGCATTCAAGGGGTTAAATGACACAGTGCCAGAGAGATATCCAGTGCATTACAAAGCGAGGTGGCTTATGCACTAAAGTGTGATAAAGAGGTGATAAAGAGGACATGACTTCTCTAGTTATATGACTTCTCCAAACTATGGACCCAATGCAATAAGATATCCAAAGTTGGAATGCATAGGATCCATAGAATAACATAGGACTTGAAGAAGTGATATCACTGGAGAAGTTATCTCAGCTTTATCACCTCTTTATCACACCTTAATGCATAACCCCCAATCGTTGGACACCTCCCTGGCATTCTAAGGGTTAATTCAGTTGGGAATTTTATTTTGTCCCTATGGTGCAATTCTGGAGTAAACCAGCTGCACTATAGGGGGCAAAAATATGTCAGTTCAATTAACCCTTTGAGTGCCAGGGGCTAGGGGCATTTCTTAGACCCTGTAGGCCTGACACATTTTCAGCATTCTTCCTATCCATCTGTTTAGGTCTGACTCCTGTAGTGGAAAACTATATATATTATTTTTTTCAGAACAAATTGAACTTTTGCATGGTACCTCACAAGTAAATTTTGCATTCTGAGACAAGCTATAATCATAATTACAAAAAGTAAATATTTACTTATTTTGATAAAAATCACACACTATATATCAAAAACATTTATGTTCAACTAGCAATGTGGGACGGCGTTGCCCTTCAGGATATATAGGGAATTAATGCACACACACATGGACGCAAGACAAACACACACAGAGAAGCACACACAAATGCACATGCATGCACTGAGATGCATAAAGAGCGACACAGTCATACACACATACAATGCACAACAAGCAGACACATAGAGTGTGATACAGACATGCAACACACACAGTGAGGAACACACAGGCACACACAGAGACACACACACAGACGTGAGTCATAAGGGGGTGACTTATGTGTCATTGTAATGAGTGTGTGTTTGTACTTATGCCTACACTGTGGCATTCATTCATATAGTTGAAATGCATGTGGTAATTGCACATACTATGGTGGAAGGTGGATTGTGCTGGCTCCCGGGGTGTGAGTGAGTGTGTGTGAGTGAGTGGCATTCATTCATGTAGCTGAAATGCATGTGGTAATTATACTATGGTAGAAGGTGGATCGTGCTGTCTCCCGGGGTGTGAGTGAATGTGACTGAGACTAGGGTGGAAGGTGGATCGTGCTGGCTCCCGGGGTGTAAGTGAGTGCGTGTGAGTGTGAGAGTGACTGATTGCATGTGAGTGATTGCGTGTGAGTGATTGTGAGAGAGAGAGTGTGTGTGATTGAGTGTGAGTATGTGTGTGTGTGATTGACTGTGAGTGAATGTGTGAGTGAAAGCATGTGAGTGTGAGAGTGTCAGTGTGTGAATTATTGTGAGTGTGTGTGATTGAGTGTGTGATTGAGTGTGTGTGAGAGTGTGAGTGTGTGCATGTTTTTTTGTCTGATGTGTTTGTGTCTGTGGTGTAGGAGCGAGTGGCAGCCATTTTGTTTTTTCAGTTACTTGGATAGTGGTGGGCGGGCTGGATAGTGGGGGCAGGCCAACTCCCTGCATGATTTAAATCACTCCCCCACTGAATCACCCAATGGAAGCAGTAACTCCTCCTTACTTAACCCTTTGAGTGCAGAGGGGTACGCAACGCATTGCTTTGCAATGCGTTGCGTACCCCTCTGGTACTCAAAGGGTTAAGTTGAGGTAACATAGCAATATAACACACGGTGGCTCTTCAGTTGAGGCAGTGTAGCAATATGCTGAGGTAACAAATAGAAAGTGGTGTTTGAGGCTTGCCCTCTGTAACATACATCAAAGCATCTCTCTCCCTTTAAGGAGAAAGGGAGGGAATCAGGAAGCAGGAAGTGGAGGAGTGACAGTTGAAAACAAACAGTGAGGTGACTGAAGAGATGAAAATAGTTAAATAAATGAGCTGCTATTAAGTTTATCCCAGAGTTTGTATTTTATGGAAACATTACACCCTCGTACTGGAGCGAGTGGCAGCTATACATCTATATATATATATATATATATATATATATATATATATATATATATATATATATATAAAAAAGAATAAGCCTCATTGCATAATTTATGGTACCTCACACACAGAACATAATTTATGTCTCCTCAGAAAACAAACACACATTGAACAGAATGCCTCATTACATAATTTATGTCTCATTAGGAGACACAACTCCTATTGGGTGATTCAATGGGGACTTTACTGCTCCCACTGGGTGATTCATGTTTATCATACAGGGAGTTGGCACGCCCACTCCAGCCCGCCCACCACTATCCAACTGCCAAAAAATATAATATAGCTGCCACTCGCTCCTGAAGTAGGGGATATCAATAACTTCTCCTGGTCCACACACACTCTCACTCAGGATCGTGACCCCATAAACACACTGTGTCACCTCCCACAGATAATTGTAACCCTCCATACACTCAGTTTCAGTACGAGGGTGTAATGTTTCCATAAAATACAAACTCAGGGATAAACTTAATAGCAACTCTTTTATTTAACTATTTTCATCTCTTCAGCCCAGTATCCCCCCAGTACAATACAAATATGTGTAGATTTGACAACATGCATGGGCTGCTCAGACCTCCTAATAATCAGTACTGCAAAATGGTATTTTCAATTTATAAATTAAACCTTTGAGTGCCAGGGGTTACGCCACGTATTACAAAGCATTGTGTGGTGTACCCCTCTGGCACTCAAAGGGTTAAATGTACATTGCAGTTATCACATGGTAAAACAACCCTAAAACATCCAAATGCCCATCTAAAATTATATATTTCCAGAAAGTAGGCATCTCGCTGCGTGAAATGAGGGGTCACTGGCCTTTCTTTCCCTAGCCTGGGGTGCACAAATGTTTTTAGAAGATGGTGCTGAAGTAAAAATTGTCATTTCTTCTTACATTTCTGCTACTTCAAATGTACTAAAATATTTGAAAACAATTGAATGTTCTACTGTATTCATTAGATACTGCACTCATGTTGTAGCCCTTAAAAATCTGAATTAAAACGAGACTAGTGGCATCTCTCAAACCTTTATGGTTTGAGAGATATCTGCATTCAAAGTTCCCTCTCCTTCTCTCTCACCTGACGTCAGCGTTATAGCTGACAGCAGGGGAATCCGGTCCCCGGACCGAAGGCTCTGCAGCAGTGCTGAGATTGCGTTACAGAAACAGAAATCCTTCACTGAAATGGTCTTCTACGTGTGCTTTCAAACCAAGCACAAACCAAGCACACGTAAAAGACCATTTTAGTGAAGGATTTCTGTTTCTATAACGAGATCTCAGCACTGCTGCAGAACCGCCGCTTGCTTACGGACCGTATTCCCCTGCTGTCAGTTATACCGCTGACATCAAGGGAGAAAGAAGGAGAGGGAACTTTGAATGTGGGTATCTTTCAAACCATAATGGTTTGAGAGATGCTGCTGGTCTCGTTTAATTTCAATTTTTAAGCGCTACAACATGAGGGATAGTAATAATGAAGTATTACTATCCCTTTAAGAGAAACATGACACCCCAATGGTATGAGATGACATATTGCAGAGGTACCAGAAATACATCAATTACAAACTCTGACTTTTCTTAATTTTTTTCAAACATAGGATACATTTATATACACACCACACAATCTGATTTCCTAAAAAGAGGGATATCCAGTATGAGTGGCAGTGGAAATGGATCCCGAATGGAAAGGGCAACCAAGTCGGGGAACCATGCCCTCCTGGTCCAATAAGGGGCAATCATGATAACCACTGGACCATCCATCCAAATCTTCCGAAGCACCCTGGGGATGAGAGGAATTGAAGGGAAGATGTAAGCCAGATGAAAGTGCCATGGAATCACTAAAGCAACCACAATGAAGGCCAGAGGATCTCCCCAAGGGAAACAAAACATTTGTACATTTGACTGTCTGAGGATGAACCCACCGATGCACCAACAGGTCAAAAACATTTGGATGGAGCTCACAGTCTCCGGGTCCACCCTTTAGAGGCTGAGGAAGTCCACCAGGACGTTGTCTACCCCTGGAATGTGTAAGGAGGAAATGGTTGTAACACGGTCTTCTGCCCAGGCCAAAATAGACTTGACCTCTGACCAAATGTGAGTGATTCTTGTGCCTCTTTGCTTGTTGATGCATGCCATGGCTGTGGCATTGTGTGACTGGACAACCCCTCAACTGAAGGGACCAGTACGCAAGAGCGTACCAAATCATCCTGGGTTCCAGAACATTGAAAGACTGAAGGGACTCCTCCAAGGTCCACCTGCCCTGGATCCCAAGGACCTCACTCAAGCCCCACAGGCTGGCATCCGTCGTAACAATGATGCATCACAAACAGTTTCCCCTGCTCCAGATCGGTTCTGTCTAACCACCAGAGCAAATCCCGTCTGACCTCTGGAGGAAGGGGGACCCTGAGAACCAAGAGATCCGGGTTCCCATGCCAAGAGAGGATGGCGAATCTCTGGAGCTCCCTGGTGTGGGCCATGGAGTACAGACCCGCCTTCATGGTGGATACCATGTGGCTCACAAAAGTTATGAACTTGTGAACCAGAGCTGAAGACCACTCCAGAGCTTGGGACACCAGATGTATGATTTGCTAAATGGAGTCCTCTGTCGGAAAAACCTTTCCTTGACAGGTATCAAAACTGAGTCAGAGAAAAATCAAGTCCTGACAGGGAACCGGAGCCGACTTCTCCATGTTGATAATCCATCCATGGTAGAGGAGAATTTGAGCACAGTCCTGGACATGCTGGTCCAGGATTTCCCTTGACTGAGCCTTCAGCAGAAGGTCGTCCATATAGGGAGTCACATGAATCCCCCGGGTGTGAAGGAAGGCAATCAACACATCCAGAACCCTGGCAAACACCCGAGGAGTGGAGGTAAACCCAAAGGGCAGAGCAGTGAACTAGAAGTTCCCCCGATTTTCAAGTGAAGTGGAGATACTTCTGACTGTCCAGACGAATCGGGACATGCAAGTATGCATCCTGCAGATCCAGAGATGCCAGGAATTCTCCCGGGACATAGCTGCGATGAAAGAGTGCAAGAACTCCATCTTGAAGCGTGGAGTCTACACAAAATAAATGAGGTCCTTGTGGTCCAATATAGGGCAGCTCCCACTGTCCCTCTTGGCCACTAAGAACAGGTTTGAATAGAAACAGGTTTGAACCTCTCTCTTGAGGAGGAACTGGAATCAGACATGTTGGCCAAGTGGGCTAAAAGATCCTCCTTAGGGGTGCCATTATTGACAGCCTCAGTAAGTTGCTTGCCTCAGATAGTGAAAGCTCTGGTAACTCAGGCAGATGCCAGAATAGGCTGCAAAGCAGCTCCAATGGCAGCAAAGTTAGACTTGAGGATATAG
The DNA here is from genome assembly GCA_037306005.1 of Rhinophrynus dorsalis. Classification (NCBI taxonomy): domain Eukaryota; kingdom Metazoa; phylum Chordata; class Amphibia; order Anura; family Rhinophrynidae; genus Rhinophrynus; species Rhinophrynus dorsalis. The sequence goes on along the minus strand of CM074719.1, from coordinate 73,338,441 downwards.
CCGTATGCTTCCTGTCAGTCATATCTTTGAGAGCTGTAGCTTCTGCCAAGGGCAGAGCTGTAGACTTAGAAAGCCTGGAAATAGGGGATCAACTATGGGAGGAGAAGCCCACTGTGCCAAAGCTGCCTCTGAAAAGGGGTACAGCTTAGAAATCTCTTAAAGAGAGAAAGCTGCCTGTCAGGTATCTTCCACTCATCCAAGATAACTTGGTCCAGGGTGGCATTGAGTGGAAACATAGTGGAAAACTTCTTACACCTTTGAAGGGTTGTTAAAACCTCCTTGATAAGATCCTCGGCAGTGGGAGTGGGGTCAGCCTTAAAGGGATCAGCCAATCAGAAGGAAGCACAGGAAAAGGGCATTCTGGGAGTTGTAGTCTTCCCCAAGTGCTGTTTCCTAGCAATGCCTGAACTTGCACTAGCGGGGCCCCAAGAAGAATGAGCCCTCTCTCAACTTTGTATGACAAACTGTTGCAGAGATATGTCCCAAAGCAGTTTGTCCCATAGAATTCAATGGAGCAAGTGCAGCCGTACAGGAAACGAGCCTTAAAGCACAGTACACTAAATATTCACATTTTAGAAAAGTGACCAAAGTTGCCCAAGGGGACATGTAAGGAGTAATAAAACTGGATGATTCTGAGAAGAAAGCCCAGAAATAGACCCCAAACCCAGTTAAACTAGCAGGGAGGGGATTTACTACAAAAAATGCAGCCATCCAAGCTCCAAAAACCCAGGGATTAAACTGAATAAAGTACCCAACATGAGTGCAGGAGTTCTACACTCCAATATGCCCTACTGTAAGGAGGGGAGCAAATGGTACCAGTGGACTCACCATTCTTCATCTTCTGTCTTCAGGTTACCACTGTGAGAAACCAGAGCCTCAAAGAGTCCCAGTTAGCAGAGATAAACTTGGACTCTCCACAGAAATGCAAAGGTCCACAACAGCTCCTGCATGCTGGACAATCCTCCAGTGGAAGCCAGGAATGGTAACCCACCTAATGGGGGAATTGTGACACCCCATATCTAGTATATAAAACAAAAAACTAAGCAGAAAAGTTCCTAGCCTTCACTCTGGTGAAACAAGGGAAACTGAAAGGTGGGGCTAAGGGTAGCCTGATAAAGAGAATGGAAGGCTCCAACTCCAAGACCTTGACTTTGAAATATTCCAGCCTACTTAGGAAGGGAGTCTCCTCCCAGTGGTACCTGTATGTCATATTGGATGACAGAGAAATATAGAACTGCATTCATTAGCTACTGATTTTAACAGAAAAATAACACCCCACTGGTATGAGCTGACATACTGTAAGGGGGTGCCAGAAGCACAAAACCACGCCAACTACAATCTCTCAATTTTTTTATAATTTTCCAACATGACATGCTTGTACTAAAATGAAATGAAGAATACGTAATCAGAGAATACCATTTTGGAAAGAAGATAACCCCCCTTATCAAGTGAGGGGTTATTTGTCTTCTTACCCCTAGCCTGATGTGCACAAATGTTTCTAGAAGGTGGTGCTAAAAGGACCTTGTGAGTGCCACCTCTCTACTTCAGAAATGTATGTACCATTTTTGATATCTACACAGATCCATTTACCACATCTACAGAGAGTGCTTTTCACTCCCCATGAATCAATCTCTCTCTCTCTCTCTCTCTCTCTCTCTCTATATATATATATATATATATATATAGATATATATATATATGAAGAATAAAGAAAGCACTCACAGGACTTTTAGCAGGGATGAACAAGTCTGAAGTTTATTCCATGGAATAAACTTCAGACTTGTTCATCCCCGCTAAAAGTCCTGTGAGTGCTTTCTTTATTCTTCATATTTGGATACAAATTCTTTTATAAGATTGGCACCCAGGCACAGCATTATTAAGAGGAGAGTGCACATCAAGGATTTACATATATATATATATATATATATATATATATATATAGTTTGTAGCTCAAGAACCACACTCAAAGGACCTCCAAAGGATGTCTACGTGGAGGCAGCAGTCCTGAGTGCATCGTGGTTTGTTTTGATTAAGCGGGCTATCATTATCATATTGTAGAGGATCACCCACTGGATGTACAGCCAGATGGAGGGCTGAGTGATGATGTGTGACCCGGCAATGGTCTCTGCTGATAGCGGAAGGCACCTGCTCAGTCGCACACACTCACAGTCCCTCCACTGTCTTTAAGTTAAGTGGTGAGGGCAAGTGTCTTTCATCTATATTTCAAGTATCGTACCACACTTTACTTATATACACAACTGTTGTTTTTCAGCTTTCTACTTACATATTAGCCATGTTTTACTCTAAGTGCCATACATGTTAGAATAGGTTTGTTAACCTATGAGATCATCAACTCCTGCTATATAAACGGAAGCAGGGTAGTCGACAGAGTCTAGAGTTTAAAACACGTGGCAATTGTTATATATATATATATATATACAACAAATGCAGGTGTTTATTTTATTGACGTTTCGGGTGCACTACTGTAACCTTCGTCAGAATCATATATACACATGCATACGTTGAAAAAGGCATCTGCCATGAGGACCCAATCTCCCCAAAGCTATTTGCTGCTTATTTAAAATAAGTTTTCTGAAAACAGCTGAAGATGATATATATATATATATATATATATATATATATATATATATATATATATATAAAATATTCATCATAATCTTCAGCCATTGTTGATCAATTGCAAGAAGAAGGCCTCCTCAGCAAGTTTCCAACAACTTCTGTCTTGTGCTTCTTATTGCCACTGTGTACCAACATATTTGATAATTTGTAAGATCTTGCTATGAGGCTTGCCCATTTCCATTTTAGAAAAAATACAAAAAGGAAGAAGCGCACACAATCTAAGTGTAGATTATTCTTTTTCCTTTTTCTAATTCTTCAACTCCTCCACCATGTGTGGGTCTATTTTCATTCACCTCCTTCACCGTGTCAGTCACCAGATATGTGAGTATCCCACTCACCTTTTTCAGAGGCAGTTCAGCCTCAAGGTATACTCGCATTCACTGGATAACCCCCAGTGACGGTATCTGTACCAGCTTCTGCTCCTCTGTTCATCTCTATGGTCCCAATTAACGTCTCCTCCTGTATCTCCGTTGGTATAGTCAAAACATATACCCGTCCTCTATCTAGGACTTTTATTTGAGCTTACAGGGTTATGTAACTAGGGAACACTGTAGATATACTCAGGAGTCTGGTAATCAATCTTGATATTAAATTTAATTAGTCTCAAAAATAAAATTTACAAATAAAACTCTGTAAAGATTAATCTAAAATAATCTCTAATCATACAATGCTTTCAATCAAACAATCCAATATAGGATTACCCAACGCGTTTCGCCACTTAATATAGCTTCTACTGGGGTATTTTTATTCTATATATAGCATATAGACCCACACACACACACGGTGGAGGAGTTGAAGAATTAGAAAAAGGAAAAAGAATACTCTACACTTAGATTGTGTGCGCTTCTTTTTTGTGTTTTTTCTATATATGTGGGGACTTTGACTGGAGGTCTACAGGAAGTAGGCTGCACCGCTTCGTGTGTGTGTTGCCATTTCCATTTTAGATTCTTTACTTTTTCAATTATGTCAAAGATCTTTGTTTGCCGACCTATAAAGAAAAACACATTTTCATTTCATTGAACAGGCAAATTAAAGAGAGGTTTTGACAGAAAAAAACTAAAAATTAATTAAGTGAAATATATGTTTGTACATAGGCAGCATTTGCTTTAGTAAAGATAATTACAAAATTCACACCAAAACATATTATAAAAAAAAAATAAAAGTTGCTTCAAAAAAGCCAATTCCCACTTGTCACTAGATTTCACTCTCAAATGAGATTTTTAGAATGGACTAAGAAAAGCACCTCCGGAAATGCTGGCTTTTGCTACAGGGAATGTAAAAGTATATGAACCAATATCATTTCCAAAGTTTCTTTTAAAATTACAAAATTGTCACATATTTATTTATTTATTATGTAATGTAGGTATAGTCATCATTTGGCTCTCCAACATTTGCACTACAAATCTCATTAAAGTCAAGCGATCACTTTGCAACAAACTGGTGATTTTGAAAGAGCTTTCAAAATCACCTGTATTTATTTAGCCATTTTGTAAATTTCAAACAAAATGTTTAGCTTCATTTATTTACAGGTTTAAGTAAATGAGCTACTGCTTGGCAGCAGGGACTGGGCTGGGAAGTGGTGTGGAGAGGTAGTATCTGGCTGGTATGTCTGCCAGTACTGTCTAAAGTGCAGAAACTGAAAAATAAAAAAGTTAAATACCTTATAAAACACTATTTTAACATAAAAATAACAACCATCAGTATATGTGGTAATTCACCTCCAAGGACAAACTGAGACGGGGGCATCTGATTCCTAAGCCCCTACAATCTTTTGCCCCCATGAGATCAGAGATAAAATCTGTAGCACCCCAATAATGAGAAATATTAACTGGTGGTGTGCATTTGGCTATGCCAAGGGTTAGCAACATGTGGCCTTCCAGTTTTTTGTTTTTTGTACTCCACTTATTCTCAGTAGATCAACAGCTGACTGAGGATGTTGGTAACTGTTACCTTATTGTAGCCATCCAGCTGGTATTTTATTGGAAGGCCAATATTTTTCCACCCCCAAAAAAGTAAGAACACCACTCACCTACGCACTGGCAGGTGCAATATTCTTTGCGTGCAAAATGACACATAGCAATCTCTAGATGTTGTTATTACATACTTACATAGTTACATAGTAAATTAGGTTGAAAAAAGACACAAATCTAACAAGTTCTACCTTTGTCTCATTATAATCCAGAAAAATTAGAATTATATAAGCCTTCCTGACTCCAAAATGGGTATTAGTCTATTTACCAGAACTTCCTGTTTTACACCTACTAATACACAAAATAACCCTGTATGTTCCCTTCTCCAAAAAAATATGATTTTAGTGTTTTAGTATCTCTTAAATCCTTTTCTCTTAACTCCATATGGAACACAGGAACCATGTGGTTGAGTCCCTCCTCCAGGAGGGCAGGGCACATCACAAAAGACAGCGTCTCTGGTTTGGAGACTCCCACCTCCTCCTCCAATGCAACTCCCCGCCTCCTTCCAGATTCATATCACAATAGCCACAGCAAAAGAACTAAGCAAGTAAGAAGAAAAGAAAGCGTCAAGGACTAAGACCTGAAGAGGACTCCTCTGCCCATGTTTTTCTCTAAGTTGGAGTCCTGTGTTCCATACGGACTAAAAAGAATAGGATTTAACAGGTAAGAACCCAAAAATCGTATTTTCCATTACGTCCAATATGGAACATAGGAACCATGGGGATATACCAAAACATCCCAAGAATTCCAGAGAGGGAAAACAGAAAAGCTCACACTTCCTCCATGATACCAGTGTTCCCTAGGACCAAAATGGATCTGTAAGTGTCAACGGTCACCGAACTAGCACTGCACACCAAACTACAGCCAACAGGGCTCAAACTTCTGGAAGAACAAACTGGCAGTGGAGAAAAGAAAAATAATGGTCCTGTCTGAACTGCCTGAAGGACCTTCTGGCCAGAACCGGCCTCAGCCGAGACCAAGACATTGACAAGGCAGTGTTTGGGGAATATGTACAAGGAGGGCCAAGTCTCAGCCTTGCATAGCTGTTCAGCAGACGCTTGGTCCTGAAGCCCCCGGAAGCACAGAGGCAATGGTAACATTATATGCAGCCTGACCTGCCCCAGGACCCTCAGTGATGATAAAAAGAGAGTCAACCTTGTGGAAATGCTGAATGCATGCGAGTATGAAGTGTCAGGACAAAAGGAAGGCACAAAAATATCTTGATTCATGTGAAAATCAGAAAAAAGCCTTCGGCAGAAACTCCTGAGAGGTACAAAGTACTGTCTCATCCTGATGAAACACCAGGAATGTTGGTCTACAAGACAGAGCTTGGAACTCAGCTACCCTCTGAACAGACAACTGCGAGGAGAAAAGCCATCTTCAGAGTCAGTTGATGCAGGGAGATAAGGGACAAGGGCTCAAAGGGAGGCCTCTGAAGTATGCCTAAGACCAAACTGAGATCACATTGAGGTGCAGGATCCTGAAAGGAGGGAAAGGCATGAGCCACTCCTTGTAAAAAACTCTTCATATCTGGGATAGTGGCAGTATGTCTCTGAAAAAGAACTGAGGTAACTGAGATTTGCATCTTCAGGGAATTCAAGCTGAGACCCTTGTTGACTTCATTCAGAAGAAAAGATAACACTATAGGAAGATAAAAGACATGTGTAAACATATTCGAGTCAGCACACCACCGGTGATAAATGGACCAGACTCTAAGATACACCTTAGAGGAGATGGTTTTCTGAGCCTGGATCATGGTGAAGTTGATATAATTGGAAAATCCTTTCCATTTCAGAATGGTGGCCTTAAAAGCCATCATGTCAAGGTCAGTCTCTCCAAGTCCTCATATCACAGTTCGGTAAGGTTAAAAGCTTTATTGAAAATAAAGTACAATAACCCCACTCAGGTCCAGATAAGGCCTGTACCGAGTACTTTCCAGATCTGAGGCAGGTCAGGGCAAAACTCCACACACAGTAGTAGTCAGCAAACAAAAATAATGATCTTGGACTTGTAGGCAGATTCTCAGCAAGATTCAGGAACAATAATATCCTCGACAGCCCCACACCGCAATAGGTGACACAGGCGTTGGGTGACTGAAGGGCAATCCCTAGTGGACTAGGGTTAACGAAGGCGGCATAGATAGTGTACAGGTGGACACTAGGCCCTAGACTTCTAGGGTTAACGGAGGCAACACTGGCAAAACACTGGCAAAGGACTGACCCTAGGAGAGTAGGGTAGACAGAGGCAACATGGGCAGGACTCCGGCAGTAACTGGACCCTATAACGCTAGGGTTAATTGAGGCAACACAGGCAGTACTCTGGCAATGGTTGAACCCTAGAATACTAGGGTTAACGGTGGCAAGACAGAATGGACTCAGGCAGCGACTAGGCCCTAGCATGCTAGGGTTAACGGAGGCAACACGGCTGAGGCACTTATAGTCACTGAACCCTAGAACGCTAGGGTAAGCGGAGGCAACACGGACTGGACACAGGCAGTGACGGGACCCTAGCACACTAGGGTTAACTGAGGCAACAGACACCAGATGCTGGTGATATAACAGCCCTAGGTCACTAGGGTAAACTGAGGCAACACGGGCAACAGTGTGGTATTGGCTTGACCCAGGTATTATAGGGTTACCAGAGGCAACACAGACACTGGTGAGTGCAGGGACTCCCACAGGCTCCAGGAGACAGAAGGAGCGGCATGTGAGCGGCACATAAAGTAACCAGTCCTGGACCAGTGTCTCCCTGTCTGGTATAGGAGGTAATAGACTAGTCCCATAAGCGACAGAACTAGCAGCACAACCAGGTCGGCACACACGGACTTCACAGCCAGTCAGGATGACCACCAACACTAGCCCAGCCAGATCGGATAGTCAGCCAGTCCTAGTCAGTAACGGAATCAGATACTCAGCCATGCCGGTTCGGTACACAAGGAGTTAGTCAGCCAATCCTAGTCAATAACGGAATCAGATACTCAGCCAAGCCAGTTCGGTACACAAGGAGTTAGTCAGCCAGTCCTAGTCGGTAACGGAATCAGATACTCGGACAAGCCAGTTCGGCACACAAGGAGTTAGTCAGCCAGTCAAAGGTCAGCAACGGAATCGGATAACAAGAGCGTCAGGCACAAAGCGTAGTCAGGCGAGCCGGGTCATACACGGAAACAGGAAACAAGAACAACTAGTCAATAGATACGGCTACACCACGAAAGGGAACCGGTATAGTGACAGGAGGGCGTATTTAAAGGCAATAACCCAAAGCCAATAAGAACGCAGCCAGTGTAAACCCGGAAGTAACAATGTCGCTCAGGGATCACGGGCACTGTGATAGTACCCCCCTCTCCACGACCTCCCCCCCGTCTTGAGGGAGGTTTGGGCTTAGCTGGGAACTTAGCATGGAATCTGCGCAACAATAGGGCACCGGTATAGTGACAGGAGGGCGTATTTAAAGGCAAGCCCTGGGAGGAGCAATAACCCAGAGCCAATAAGAAAGCAGCCAGTGTAAACCCGGAAGTAACAATGTCGCTCAGGGATCACGGGCACCGTGATAACAGTTTCCTGAATCCATGCCTTGTAGGTCTGCGAGCCATTTTCCAGTCCTGAAATGTGCACGTCTGAGATGTCTGGTAAGTGGGCCTCCGCCCAAACGAGGAAGTCATTCACCTCTCTCCACGCTATCTCACTATGGGTTTCCCCTTCACAGTTGATGTACGCCACTGCCATTGAGTTTTCTGACCTTCACCGGAGTCCATGCGAGTACCTAGGACCAGTACCATAGAGACAGGAGAAACATTCTGAGTTCCAGGATATTCATATTCACCAGTAGACTCTCCTCCCCTGTCAACCTAACCTGTTCCTGTTTCACACGACAGCCCCTGAGGCTGGTGTCTGTCGTCACCAGAGTCCATTCTGGAATCATGAAGGATCTTCCTGGAGTCAGGTGTGGGTGATGAAGCCACCATTGAAGATCCTCCATGGCCTGTTAGATAGGGTCATCTGATGGGTGGGATGCTCTGGGCTCCTGGACATTTTCCTGAGGATGTCCTTCTGAATCTCCTTTATGTGGAACTGGGGGTAGAGGACCACCTCCACAACAGAAACCAACTGACCTAGGATAAACATGTAATCTCTGATCGTAGCAAATGGCCACTTCAGTGCCTATGAAACATCCAGAAACAGGAGCTGAATTTTCTCCTCCATGAGAAACACGTTCCTCTGGAGGGTGTCAAATATCATGCCCAGAAACACCAGAACCTGGGACAGAATAGGAGAAGATTTCTTGAGGTTGAGAATCCAGCCATAATGCACCAGGATGTGGGCACATTCTTAGATATGGAGAGCCAAGAGGTCTTCTGTGCCTTAATCAAGAGATTGTCTTGTTGTAACTACTTCATTTGATCTGTCAGTGAATGCAGCTGATCTGCATCTCCAGGCACAGTATACAGTGGGGGAAAACAACTTACTATTCATCAACTCCAGACATAGGATCACCAATTCTCACTGTTATTTAACCCTTCCATTCCATTTCATCTGTGTAATCCTCACCACTTTAATCAAAACTGGCTGCAACTGAACTAGTGATCACTTAGAATGGTTTGAAAACAAAGCTGTATTACACTTCATCTAGACAGCTGAAGCAGTCTGCCTTTAAAGCGGAACAACAACCCGACAAAATCTTTAGTTTAACCAAGTCCCCATCTGGCGACTAGCTGCTTAGAAGTGCTAGTCACCAGAATAATTACCTTATTTAATAGATTTCTGCTCTCTTCTATGGCTGACAGTAGCATGGAGTGTGGACACCTTGCCATTGTGACGTCCGCACGTCTGCACTGTCAGTCCCAGCCGGGTCTAGGAGGCGTTGCTAGGAGCCATTTGGCTACGGCTGGGACTGACAACGCATGCGCGCGGATGTCACAGTGGCAAAATGTCTGTGCTCCGTGCTACTGTCAGCAATAGACAAGAGCAGAAATCTATTAAATAAGGTAATTATTCTGGCGACTAGCCCTACTAAGCAGCTAGTCGCCAGATGGGGACTTGGTTAAGCTAAAGATTTTGTTGGGTGGTAGTTCCACTTTAAGTCACTGGTCACTCACACTGGCACTCTGCCACTCAGTTGGACTTATAGTGTTATGACATAATGCATTTTATAATTTACTTATTATTGTTTTTGCCACCAGACTTGTACAAAATATCAATGTCCGTTGGTTCTCCCACCTGCTCATCAATTTTTATCTCTCCATCCCTTCTACGTTATCCAGTGATTTGTTCAAATGAGCTATTTTGTTTCCTGTACTATTTATGTCATCCACTAAGAAACAACCCACACCTCTTCACACACAAATCCTCCTCTCACCTGCTTTTTCTGGCTGCAACTCTCCTTCTAGCTTCAGGAGATATCTCTCCCAACCATGGTCCCACCTGCATTCCCATCTGTGTCCACCCTAGCCTGCTGCCTACCCACTCTTCTCGTGGGACAGACCCCTTCTATCTACTGACCATTCCCTCCCTCCCTTCATCCCTTCCACCCTTCTACTGTGCATTATGGAATGCCTGGTCTCTAGTTAGCAAACTCCACACAGCTCACAACCTCTTCCTCTCCAACCCTCTTAATCTATTTGCTATCACAGAAATTTGCCTCTCTCATTCTGTTGAAGATGCTGTCTCCTATAGTGGCCTATCTTTCTCTCACACACCTCGTCCTGATGGCGGGTGTGTGGGACTTCACTCTTAGCTCTGCTGCTCCAGGCCTCTGTCCATTCCTCCATCAGTCTTCTCACCTCCTTTGAAGCTCACGTTCAAGCTTTTTCCAGTTCCTCTCCATGTAACCGTGATCAGTATCAGTAGACTATGATCAACCAGAACTGTCACCAAAACATGTCGCTTCTTCATGAAAACTATTGCCAAAATATGACCTTTCCTCTGTATGTCAACTGCAAAAATTCTCACTCAGGCCCTCATTCTCTCTAGACTTAAATATTGTGACATTCTACTCTGTGGTCTTCCTGCCTCTCATTTTTTTGTCCTCTTCATTCCATTCTGAGTTCAGCTGCCAGAATAATTACCTTTGCTCCCAGATACACTATATGAATAAAAGTATGTTTAAACCTAGCCATCACACTTATATGAGCTTGTTGGACATCCAATTCCAAAACCATGGGCATTGCCACCCCCACCAACACCACACACACAGGTTTCAGCTATAACAGCCTGCACTCTTCTGGGAAGGCTTTCCACAATATTTTGGAGTATGTATGAGGGAATTTGTGCCTGTTCTGCCAAAAGAGCATTTTTGAAGTCAGGCACTGATGAACAAGAAGGCCTAGTTCACAACTGGCATTCCAATTGATCCCAGAGGTGTTCAGAGGGGTTAAGGCCAGGGCTCCGTGAAGGCCATTCGAGTTCCTCAACGCCAAGCTCATCAAATCATGTCTTTATAGAACTTGCTTTGTGCACAGGGGCACAGTCATGCTGGAACAGGAAAAGGCCTTCCCCAAACTGTTGCCACAAAGTTGGAAGCATACAATTGTCTAAAATGTCTTTGTATGCTGTAGAATTAACATTATCCTTCATTTAGCCCCAACCCTGAAAAACAGCCCCAGACCATTATCCCTTTTCCACTAAACTTTAGAGTAGGCACTATGCATTCCGGTAGATTGAGTTCTCTTGGCATCCACCCAACCCAGATTCATCCATTAGACTGCCAGATAGTGAAGAATGATTAATCACTCCAGAGAACACGTTTCCACTGCTCCATAATCCAGTGGCAGTGTGCTTTACACCACTCCAGCCGATGCTTGGCATTGCACATAGTAATCTTAGGCTTGTGTGCAGCTGCTAGGCCATGACAACCCATTTCATGAAGCTCCCAATGCACAGCGCTTGTGCTGATGTTGTTTTCAGAGGCTGTTTGGAACTCTGGAGTGAGGGATGCTATGGAGGACAGGGGATTTTTACGCTCTTCTCGGGTTGCCCACTCTGTGCGTGGTTTACTGCTTTGTGGCTGAGCTGTTGTTACTCCTAGACACTTTCACTTACAGTGGACCAGAGCGGATCTAGCAGGGCAGAAATTTTGCAAACTGAGTTGTGGCTCTTTAGTATGACCCATTATACTGCCAATGTTTGTCTATGAAGATGGCATGCCTATGTGCTTGATTTTATATACCTGTTAGCAATGGGTGTGGCTGAAACCGAAACTCAATAATTAAGAGGGTTGTCCACATACTTTTGGTCATATAGTGTACTTTCCTTCCCATCTGCTCCTGTAATCCCTCTCTTGACTACCTATAAGGTCAAGTATTTCTTACAAAATTCTTCTCCTCAATTTTAAGCCACTTTCTTCTTCAGCGCCCTCTTAGATTTCTGCTGTTATCTTTCTATACCCATTCCCATCACCTGTGTTCTCCTCAAGGGTTCTTTCTGTCCTCTTCTTATACAATTTGAGCCATCTCTCTCTGCTGCAGTCTTTTTCACTGGCTACCCCTTGACTAATCATTCCTATTGGAGAATCCTGTTAAGAACTGTCTTCATCGGAAACCCAGAGCGGAGAAGATCACTATACTGGGGTGTAATCCAGTGCAAGTGCTGAAACCAGGAGGCAGGTTATGCGCCTCTGAAAAATGTGAGTAATATTCTGATGATTTGCTCCACGGTGTTTGGGTGAAGGACCAATCTTTTCTGACAAATATACTACGCTTTGGAGACTTTTTTGCGCCGCTCTTCTTTCTCTTCTTTTGTTTTTGGTAATGTAAGCATTAACTTTCACAATGCTCGCCACCAAAAGCAACATGTCCTCACTAGGGACATCAGAACACATAGCTTCAGATAACTGTTCTCCCCACACAGCACTGCCCCAGTGGCCCCAAAGTTTACCTAAAGTAAGGAGTCAAGCAAAATATGTGGCATCTGCCAGGGGAAGGGCAGTGTTCTTCGCCAGTCATGAGATGGGTGGGGCCAAAACCAGGAGGAGAAGCCCACTGTGCCAGTGTGCCAGGAGGAGAAACCCACTTGCCAGCACATCAGCATATAGCTTAGAGAAGCATTTATTAAGAAAAAGTATCTTATTTGGAGTTTTCCATTCATCAATAAAGATCTGATGAAGAGTGTTATTGGGAGGAGAGACAGGGGACTCTTTCTTGTGCTTCTGTAAAACATCCGGGAGATAGGCTCAACCGGTTTAAAGGTGGGCAAAGGTTTCTAGGAATTTAGAACTCCCTGAACTGAAGGGATAGTTGTCACTGTGGATAGCAGTGTTTTAATCCAAACAGGCTCTTGTTCAATGCTGGAGGGCCCCGGAGGAGTGGTGGGCCACAGTACAAAAAGGGCATAGAGACCCAAAGTATTCCCTTAGAAGCCCAGTATGACATGAGGAACAGTGGGTAAGGGAAGTAAGGGAATCCTTAGCTTTTGATTTCCGATATGCTCCATACAGTCAGGCATATCCAGGAGAAAGTGTTTAAAAACTATCTGAACTAGTTTAAAATATCCCCAGTTTAATGCAGAGCCTCCAGAAAGACCTGAAAGAGTTCTTATCTGGTATGCAAAGTGTTAAAATGAAGAAGAGAGCAGCAGAGTCATCCTATGCATAGGATAAGCAAGGTAGAAGTAAGATGGCCAATAGTAAGTGAAAAGAAAGCCTGGGAACCAGGGGATTATGGTGGGGACTGTAGTCTTCTCCCTTGCTTGTTGCTTAGCATGTGTGACTCTCGAGCCACATACCACGATATGCTTGTGGAAACTCAAAATGTGGATCATGCAATAGAGAATGTGGCGTCAAGATGAAAGAGCCCTCTCTGACACTTAGAAGTCAATGAAGCAAAGATGGCTGCAGAGGGGCTCCAATTCTTAAAAGGTGATGACACGTTAAAATCAATCTAAGAATAAAAATAAAGGAAAGAACCTAAAACTCACCTTGGAAGCGTGGGGGGGGGGGTGATAAAACACATGCCAAAGTAGTCAGGGAGCCGAAATAAGCCCCTCCAAAGCACCCTAACCCAATATAGAACCACAATGAACCAGTATTGCAGAAACAGCAAGTAAATTGTTAAACTATCATTACATTCTGCAGCCATATGTACTCCCAGACTCAATGAAGAGAAGAAAGAACTATAAATGAGTGCACAGCTGAACAAGGATACACAGAGAATGTAAGATAGCTCAGCAAGGGACATACAGTGGACCAAGGCATTCAAAGGGTTAATCACAATATTTTGTCTTCAGGCTCCATCATAGAAAGATGGCAGAATCTCTAGGAAATTTTAAATGATAGAAAGAGCTCTTACCTCTGGAAATAGGCAGGTATATATTAAAACAATGTCCATGTTTCAGTGTCAGCTCGTATACTTCAACGGACCGATAACAAGTGTTGTGTTGTCCGGAGCGATACGGGAAATTCTCCACTAGATCCCCAAAAGACTCGACTTGTATCCAAAATAAATCGCTAACACAGACAGTCAGCACTCTCGAATAAAAGCAATATATCCTTTATTGAAATAACAAATAAAAAGATACCTTGACAACATCGCGGAGAAATGGAACAATATCAGAGAGACTCTCGTGGAGGATCACAATATTACCCACGTAGCAAACATAGACTTCAGTCTCCCACCGATCAACGCGTTTCGCGCGACTTGCGCTTACTCATGACCTAGGATTCTAACCGTCTACGTAGGAGCTTTTGAATCAGTCCAGACCTATCAGCAATGATCTATTTGTTCAAACAACCAATCCCTCTGCACCTCGGCATCAAAATGGACAAAACCCCCAAGGCATACAAAACAAAAAGTTAAATTAACCCATAAAAGGGCTCAATATGTATCCAAGGTTAGCCTCATCAGTTTGAGATAACAAACCGAAAGTTATAAGGTTTACTTAATTATCTATTGTCCGATGTGCAATGGTATCCAGCACAATAATGATCCGAGATCGCAGTGGGATCGACTAAGAACCTCATACAAATATCTAGTCTATGTCTGGACCAATTCATAACCCCAATAGACCGTAGATTCCAATTGTTAAAGGTAAACAAATACACAATATTAAAATAAAAATACAAATATAATCAAGACTGAAGAGAATCATGTAAAACATGAATCATTCTAAGAACAAGCTCCCCAAAAGGATATTTCTAAAATATAAATATAGATGTGAGAACATCACACTCAAATAGTTAACCAAACCATATATGATCATGTATAACAACTCACATCATATTCTTTATTCAGACCACCTGGATGTCTAGTTCCTAATTCAAAAATCCAGAAAACTTCTCTTCTGGATAATTTATCATCCAGAGAGCCCCTACGTGGTCCCAATGTAACTCGTTCTATACCTTGTACAAAAAAGGTCGAGTTACTACAGCCACCGGTTTTAAAATGAGAGGAGACCCCAGAGCGAAACTCTGTACTTCTAATGTCACTAAGATGCTCATTCATCCTTTCTCTGATAGATCTGGTGGTTTTACCAACATATTGAATTCTGCATTTAACACAAGTCATAAGGTAAATAACCCCTCTTGTTATACAATTAATATATCCTCTCATTTTATACACCCTATTGGTGACTGTAGAACTAAAAGTATTGGTTACATTCATTAATCTACAACACCCACACCTAGTCCTGCCACATCTATATGTACCAACCACTTCTATCCAACTGGATGTCTTCTTTGTGTTACTTTCTGACATAAACAAGCTAGGTGATATTTGAGTAGATATAGTCGGGGCTCTCCGTGATACAAACTTAAAACCATCCTCCAGAGCTCTGTGTAATCCCATATCTGCGTACAGTATTGGAATATGTTTTTTCACTAGTTTTACTATATCTTTAAATTCCACACTGTAAGCAGTTGAGAAAACAACCTTGTCCAACTGTGGGTTCTTCCCCTTGTTCGTTGGTACCTCAACCAAAGCCCTGGAGGATGATTTATAGTGTAAAAGTTCTTTTCTGTTCTTCTGTCTAGCTTTGTCCCAGGCCTCATTTAAAGCCCATCTTGGATATCCCCTTTGTAAAAATCTGTGGAACAGCTCATTCGCCCGTTCTTCAAAAAGGGCATCTGTTGAACAGATGCGACGTAGGCGAAGGAACTGTCCCACAGGTATACCTCTTATAGTGTGGCCAGGATGGCAACTGTCTGCCCTAAGTAGGCTGTTGCCTGCAGTCGATTTACGATATATATCTACTGATACAACTCCTGTATTCCCATCTCCACACAAGTTCAAATCCAAAAAGGGAATTAAATTAGAAGAATTTTCAGAGGTGAAAGTTAAATTTAAATCGTTGTCATTGAGATATATCACGAACTTATGTATGTCCAAAAATGATCCTCGCCACACAAACAGGAGATCATCAATGAATCTACCAAACCACACTATATGATCTCTATATGGGTTTAAATCTCCAAAGACGCGGGACTCCTCCCACCAACCCATAAAAAGGTTGCCATATGTGGGGGCAAACTTGGCCCCCATTGAAGTCCCGCGTCTTTGGAGATAAAAACATCCATCAAACATAAAAAAATTGTGAGTAAGAAGGTATTCAATACATAACAAAATAAATTCAATCAACACCTCAGAGTAGTGACTATATTTAGTTAGATGATATTCAACAGCTCTTAAACCTAAACTATGTGGTATGCTAGAATACAATGATTTGACATCACAGCTTATCCAAGTATATTGTCGTAGCCATTGTAATTGACCCATTTGCTGTATTACTGCTGTACTGTCCCTAAGATAACTATGTAACCTCAGGACTAGTGGCTGCAATAAATGGTCAACCCATTCCCCAAGGGTCTCATTTAAAGACCCTATACCGGAGACTATTGGTCTGCCCTCTGTTCCAATTCATTAATGTCACTCATTATACAGTATAAAACAGACATTTTGAAGGATACTCAGATGTTAATTAAAGAGAAACAAGAGAAAATGGGTTTGTTGAAAGAAGAATTAGATTTCAAGAAATTGGATATTCAACTTGCCTCTTATTTGGATAAACTAGAAAAATCGATTATTGAAACTAAGCAAACCAAATTCCAGCGAGATAAACTGGACTATGAGACAGATAACATTTATATTTGGAGAGGACAAGGAGATTTTACATATAGGAATGGAAGGTCAAGGTCGAGATCAAGATCTATACTGAAAATACAGAGGAGACAGAAGAGAGTGAGTTTCTCTAGTGTAGAAATGGATACCTCTGGACATCAAGAAACGGATACGATGGATATAACAACTGTTTCTACTCCTTCGGCATCTTCTTTTTTGTCCCCCACGAGAATGGACAAAGCCAACAAAATCTTTACCAGCGAATTGGAGGGAGGAAATACAAATATGAAACCGCCGAAAAGATCATCCTCGAGGATAAGACCCAGAAAGAACAACAACAAAAAAGAAAAAACACAAGAGGAGGAAGGAGGGGACAAAAAGGAAAATTGAAAAGAAAAATAAATACAGAAGAAGACTCTATCATTGTCAATCTGTCTGATTACAAATTGTCCTCCATAGAGGAGTCGGTATTGAGGAGAGGTCTCAATTTTTCACCGACTGCTCACTTCAATCTCTTCAACACCATGGTTGATTTGAACAGGTTTGTTCGCAAGCTTGTTTTGAGGAAACATTTTGGTGTTGGGGAGGTTGAAGTAGAGCAGGAGCAGAAAATAAATGCTAGAGATTCTCAGACCTTTCCTTTGAATGATGACTCAACTCTCCAATATGTAA
Organism: Rhinophrynus dorsalis; assembly: GCA_037306005.1. Taxonomy (NCBI): domain Eukaryota; kingdom Metazoa; phylum Chordata; class Amphibia; order Anura; family Rhinophrynidae; genus Rhinophrynus; species Rhinophrynus dorsalis. Next base: position 73,321,119 of record CM074719.1, on the reverse strand, counting down.
GTTTCCAAAATGTCTGTACTATATTGGATTTAGAATCTTTGCGTGATGAAAGCAATGTGTCAGATATGTTATCTAGTGTAGTTCATGTCCCAGTTGAATTGGATAAGAAAAAGTCATCTTTTTATCCGGTAGCTGTCAGAGGTGGGACATTGGATTTTTTTCAGAATCGAGTTGAACACGATCTTATTGCTTTAAGTAATGATGTTAAACTTAATAAGAAACAGCTTAAGTCAAATTTGAGTAAGTTAGAGTTGGATGCATTACGATCCCTTTCCCAAAATAAGGCAATAGTAATAAAGGCAGCAGACAAGGGGGGATCTATTGTGATTTTAAATGCGACTTACTATAAACAAGAAGCCGTCAGACAGTTGGAGGACAAAGAAGCTTATAGTAGGTTGCCTAGGGACCCTACCGGGGAGTATTCTCGCCTTCTGGGTTCTCTAATTGATCGTGGTGTGAAGTCGGGTGTATTGACTCATAAGGAAGCTGAGTTGTTATTCAATTTGGAGCCCATTACCCCAATCTTCCATCACTTACCGAAAATACATAAGTCTTTGGAGAATCCAGAGGGCAGACCAATAGTCTCCGGTATAGGGTCTTTAAATGAGACCCTTGGGGAATGGGTTGACCATTTATTGCAGCCACTAGTCCTGAGGTTACATAGTTATCTTAGGGACAGTACAGCAGTAATACAGCAAATGGGTCAATTACAATGGCTACGACAATATACTTGGATAAGCTGTGATGTCAAATCATTGTATTCTAGCATACCACATAGTTTAGGTTTAAGAGCTGTTGAATATCATCTAACTAAATATAGTCACTACTCTGAGGTGTTGATTGAATTTATTTTGTTATGTATTGAATACCTTCTTACTCACAATTTTTTTATGTTTGATGGATGTTTTTATCTCCAAAGACGCGGGACTTCAATGGGGGCCAAGTTTGCCCCCACATATGGCAACCTTTTTATGGGTTGGTGGGAGGAGTCCCGCGTCTTTGGAGATTTAAACCCATATAGAGATCATATAGTGTGGTTTGGTAGATTCATTGATGATCTCCTGTTTGTGTGGCGAGGATCATTTTTGGACATACATAAGTTCGTGATATATCTCAATGACAACGATTTAAATTTAACTTTCACCTCTGAAAATTCTTCTAATTTAATTCCCTTTTTGGATTTGAACTTGTGTGGAGATGGGAATACAGGAGTTGTATCAGTAGATATATATCGTAAATCGACTGCAGGCAACAGCCTACTTAGGGCAGACAGTTGCCATCCTGGCCACACTATAAGAGGTATACCTGTGGGACAGTTCCTTCGCCTACGTCGCATCTGTTCAACAGATGCCCTTTTTGAAGAACGGGCGAATGAGCTGTTCCACAGATTTTTACAAAGGGGATATCCAAGATGGGCTTTAAATGAGGCCTGGGACAAAGCTAGACAGAAGAACAGAAAAGAACTTTTACACTATAAATCATCATCCAGGGCTTTGGTTGAGGTACCAACGAACAAGGGGAAGAACCCACAGTTGGACAAGGTTGTTTTCTCAACTGCTTACAGTGTGGAATTTAAAGATATAGTAAAACTAGTGAAAAAACATATTCCAATACTGTACGCAGATATGGGATTACACAGAGCTCTGGAGGATGGTTTTAAGTTTGTATCACGGAGAGCCCCGACTATATCTACTCAAATATCACCTAGCTTGTTTATGTCAGAAAGTAACACAAAGAAGACATCCAGTTGGATAGAAGTGATTGGTACATATAGATGTGGCAGGACTAGGTGTGGGTGTTGTAGATTAATGAATGTAACCAATACTTTTAGTTCTACAGTCACCAATAGGGTGTATAAAATGAGAGGATATATTAATTGTATAACAAGAGGGGTTATTTACCTTATGACTTGTGTTAAATGCAGAATTCAATATGTTGGTAAAACCACCAGATCTATCAGAGAAAGGATGAATGAGCATCTTAGTGACATTAGAAGTACAGAGTTTCGCTCTGGGGTCTCCTCTCATTTTAAAACCGGTGGCTGTAGTAACTCGACCTTTTTTGTACAAGGTATAGAACGAGTTACATTGGGACCACGTAGGGGCTCTCTGGATGATAAATTATCCAGAAGAGAAGTTTTCTGGATTTTTGAATTAGGAACTAGACATCCAGGTGGTCTGAATAAAGAATATGATGTGAGTTGTTATACATGATCATATATGGTTTGGTTAACTATTTGAGTGTGATGTTCTCACATCTATATTTATATTTTAGAAATATCCTTTTGGGGAGCTTGTTCTTAGAATGATTCATGTTTTACATGATTCTCTTCAGTCTTGATTATATTTGTATTTTTATTTTAATATTGTGTATTTGTTTACCTTTAACAATTGGAATCTACGGTCTATTGGGGTTATGAATTGGTCCAGACATAGACTAGATATTTGTATGAGGTTCTTAGTCGATCCCACTGCGATCTCGGATCATTATTGTGCTGGATACCATTGCACATCGGACAATAGATAATTAAGTAAACCTTATAACTTTCGGTTTGTTATCTCAAACTGATGAGGCTAACCTTGGATACATATTGAGCCCTTTTATGGGTTAATTTAACTTTTTGTTTTGTATGCCTTGGGGGTTTTGTCCATTTTGATGCCGAGGTGCAGAGGGATTGGTTGTTTGAACAAATAGATCATTGCTGATAGGTCTGGACTGATTCAAAAGCTCCTACGTAGACGGTTAGAATCCTAGGTCATGAGTAAGCGCAAGTCGCGCGAAACGCGTTGATCGGTGGGAGACTGAAGTCTATGTTTGCTACGTGGGTAATATTGTGATCCTCCACGAGAGTCTCTCTGATATTGTTCCATTTCTCCGCGATGTTGTCAAGGTATCTTTTTATTTGTTATTTCAATAAAGGATATATTGCTTTTATTCGAGAGTGCTGACTGTCTGTGTTAGCGATTTATTTTGGATACAAGTAGAATCTCTAGGAAACTCAGTCATTAGGAACAGACTTGTTATAAAGTCGATCTCCACAGAGCAAAAAGTCCACAAGGCACCTGTGAATTGGGCAATCCAGCTGCAGGGAAACTAGTAATGGGAGACCACCTAATGGGGAATATACAGCCCAATACCTAAAAATAAAACAATAAAAACCTAAAGAAAAACTAAGAGGATGGACTCTGCATGCCTTCTGCTTTGCGGGACACGTGAATCTTGAAGTAGGCAGGGGGCTGAGCTGAAGGAGGAGGGAGTCTCTACCCCAAAGACCCTGTCTTTTGTGATGTGCCCTGCATTCTTGGAGGAGGGACTCAACCCCATGGTTCATTTGTTCTATATTTGATGAGAAATTATGCTATCCACTCTTACCTACCAGTACTTTTTTACATTTTACAGAACAGTTTCCATTTCTACCCACATTGTCTCCAGTTTCTTCAGAAATATATCCCCTTAAACTTGGATTTAGCTCTGGTTTAGGCACACTCCTCCACCTCTTCAGCTAATTATGTCCCTCCTAAACAAAGAATAACCCTCAATATTTACTGCCCATTCCCATGTTTTGGTTATAACAATTATGTTCAAATGCTCATTAACTGCCAGTAATTCCAGCTCTCCCATTTCCATTTTGCCTACCTTACTTCTTACATTTGCCCACAACTAGTTTAGCCATCATTATGTATTTTACCCACTACTTGTCTTTTTTTCTACATCTGAATTTAATAGGAGTTCCTCCATTGGCTACATTTATCCCCACCCCCTTCTCCACCACCATGATCCTTTACTTATACCCATGTCCTAGCTAAACTCTCTACCTCGTTTTACTAGCTATACCACCCCCCATTCCCACTTTAAAAGCTCCTCCAACCCGCTAAGCATACTATCCCCTAGCAATGTAGCACTCTTTCCATTTAGGTGCAATCCATCACTACCATACAGATTGCAACCAAGAGCAAAGTCAGTTCTAGGCTCTAAAACCCCCAAACCACCATTACTACACCAATACGTAAGCCATACATTAATCTTACTGAGCTCCCTCTGCCTACCTGCTCTGCTGAATGACATTGGTAGTGTTTCAGAAAAAACTACCATGGAGGTCCTTATCTTGATCTTGCATCCTAAATCCCTGAAATAATTTTTAGGGAACTCCATTTTCCTCTAACTTTGTCATTGATACTAATATGTACAAGACAGGTGGATCCTTTCCAGCCCCTCCCAATAATCTGTCTGCCCTGTCTGCAACATGCTAGAGCTAGGAGACCAAATACTGTTCAGCATTCAAGTTACTGGCGACAGATTACCCTATCTACCCTCCTATAAGAATCTCCTATTACCACCACCTGCCTTGGTTTCTGCCTACTGTGCATCCCAACAAAACTGGAAGAAGGACTATTCATCTTGATACTAGAGGAATCAATCCTCTGCAGTAATGCCAGTTCTGAGCTACCCCAATCAATGTCTTCACCCAATCTTGCAAATCTGTTTGTTTGAGTATGCTCAGAACAGGCTTTCTTCTTCCCAGTTACTCATCTCATTACTAATACCCACCTGCGTACCTGCCATTACTCATCTACAACTCCACCCTCTTCACCTCTAACCCCACATACTGCTTGTTCAGTGGGTTGAAAGCTCCTTAACCCCTTAACAACCGTCCGAAGAGGTGTGCGGATGGACGTTAAGGACCATGGGTCTTTATTTTTGCAGCCACACGGCGACCCCCAAATTCCATGACGTGCCATGACTGTCACCAGTCCTTAAGTGCCAGAACCAGCATGACAGTCCTGGCATGTCTAGGGTTGTTAAGGGGTTAAAGGATTCCAATAACACATCTTAGATTCCAAATAAATATGTTCACACTTGCTACAGTGGTATGTCCCTTGGAAAGACGGCACCAAGTGTTCAAGCAAATGAAAAGATATGAACTGCATGAGCCTGTCGAACCTGCTACAACGAATGCTTATAAGTCTACAAATCAACTGGTGTTAGTGTCCACTAACACTCTTAACTAAAATTTAAATATGTGTTAAGGAAAATTAGCTTTCCTGAACCACTTAAAGCATGATCTGAAATAAAATTCCCATCTGCAATTACCAAACCAATTCACTTAATATTACCTGCAACACCAGATCTATAGATTTCAAATACCTGCTTCTGTTCTAACTCATGATTCTTTCAAACACCACTTCTCCATAAGCCCAAAGACCATGAGCCAAATGAGCCAGGCAATTGCTACACACAGGTGGAACCCTTTTTTTAATCACCTTCTCGCACCCACACACACAAACACGGGAGGGAAGCTGAAAAATTAATTAAAATAAACTGTCCTTTTTAACCATTTATATACTCAAGCACAACTCACAAGTACTTTTTATATACTAATTACCTGATACGTCCAAATTCCGCTTGTCTGTAAGCCACTGCTGTGTAAGCCCAAGGAGCAGGCTTCAAATGAGCCAGACACTTGATTATAAAGCAGAGCTACACACAGGTGAATCCCCTTTTTCAAACAACCCCTCAAACCCACACACCCACTGGCATCTTCTTCTGAAGGCTGTCGTCCTTAAAAACACTTATGTTAGTGATACACTCTCCCTTTAAAAAGGCAACTTTTGCAAAGATAGTGCCCTATCGGCAGGTCTGCTCCTCTGTGAGCAAATGTGCAATGAAGTCTGGGATATATTGTGAACCACAATGGACCAAAGTGGGAGCAGAACAGGGATCTGAAAAAGATCCTGGGCCTCCTTTGTTTGGTCACGTGAGAAGAAACTGAACTGCAAGACTTAAATTTTGCAGTTCAGTCTCATTGGGCTGTGCGTAATCCTCAGAGACCTCTGGCCATTGTCTTGACAGCCCATCACAGAGGGTCAATGAAGCATGTACACATTGCGTGCCACAAAATTCCTGGCTGTATTCAAGGCGATGCAGTCAGTTTTCTGCCCAGCACAAATGGCTGACAGGAGATGTTTTTGTGTTTCACAGTGCAGCCCTGGGCTTTTTACTAAACCTGTTGCCATAGAAGCCGACTAAGAAAAACATTGATAATTGTCCTTTAAATGGATACTGCCTCTGTGGACTAAATGAAGATAAGTAGCATTTTCGGTAAGAAAATAAAACATACATGTTTTTATTTTTGCTCTTGGGTCTCTTATTTATGTACAGATATTAAAAAAATGATTTACCAAACTGCTTGCATTGCCATGATGATATGAGAGAGAGTCCTCCACTTCATTGTTTCTTCCTCTTGTCATAGGACTATCGGGTATTACAAGAATTACCAATGTACGAGGCCCACCCAAGCAGGGGGGCCAGCCTTCCCATTCAGGCACAAGTACTCCCACAATGTGGGTGGGTGGCCCTGTGTCAAAAGGAACCACAAGAAAAACAGTCTGGTAGAATAAAACACAGTTTATTTGAAAAAAAATAAAGAGAAAAGATCGCCCTCTACAGGCAACACAAAATAATAGCGAAATAATGACAGTTATGCCTTCACAGGCCCAATATACAGAAGCATAAGTATCACATATACTGTCTCAGGACAGGCACACAGTAGGGAGGATACTCAATGGTTAAACACTATAATCAGTCAGTCTCTGTTGTAATGTTTGGCACGCCCAGGGTGGTGATAAGGCAGCTATTGGTGTAGATGCTGCAACACCTAAAGTTCTTAAGGCTAGAGAGCTGCAGGCAGTACTGGAATAGTGGTAGAGTCTGCAGAGAAGTTGCAGTGAATAGCCCCCACGGGCGTAGCAACGGAGACCACTTAATCTGCAAGTGCTTGAGTCGATAGCCCCTACGGGCATAACAACGGAGATAGCTACAGTACAAGAGCTTGCCAATAGCGGAGACCAACTGCACAGGATTAGCTTGAGCCAATAGCCCCCACGGGCGTATACTGGAGACAACCTGCAAGAGCTTGAGCCAGTAGCCCCATGGGCGTAGTAATGGAGACCACCCTGCTCTGCAATTGTTTGAGCCAATAGCCCCCACGGGCGTATACTGGAGACCACCTTGCTGCAAGTGCTTGAGCCAATAGCCCCCACGGACGGATACCGAAGAGATCACAGCTAAAGCAAGAGCCAATAGCACCTACCACGGGCGCGGTAACGTAAACCGACTACTCTGTGGTGACAATATGAGCCGCCATCTAGATCAGGCTTAAAACGCGGCCGCCTCTGCAGATGTAGCGAATCAACAGCTTAGGCTCTGCAAGTGTAAGTGAAGGCTCAGCTAAGGAGTTAGCAGCATTGCACGGGTTAATAGCAGCTCAAGGATCGGAGGCTCAGCAATATTGGGTATCTGCAAGAGACAACGGAGACTCAGCACTGGAGACTCGGCTCTGCAAGTGTTAAGAGGCAACACGACCAGCCCGGTAACCGAGCCCAGTGGAAGTCAGAATGTCGCCACGGCGACACCAGTAGCAGGAAGCAGGAACAAAGCAGGTCACTGTAACAAGCTGTCACGATTTGTTAAGACTCTCAGACGCAAAGTTAGGTAAAAACACAACTTTATTGAAAAGTTTAAAACAACCCCATAGGGTAACATACAGGTTCATACATATATATTGCAATGACAGGGAAAGCAATAATAATGGCGATACAGGCTCTACCGGCCCTGCCAATATACCGGACAAGGCAGCCAGAAAGCTGGTACAAGGAATAGATAGGCTCTACCGGCCTTGACAATATACCGGGCAAGGCAGCCTGGAGACTAGTATACAGAGAATTAGTAGGCTCTACCGGCCCTGCCAATACACCGGGAAGGGTAGCCAGGACTGGTACTCGAAGGATAGTTGGCTCTACCGGCCCTGCCAATATATCGGGCAAGGCAGCCAGGACTGGTACTCGAAGGACAGTTGGCTCTACCGGCCCTGCCAATATACCGGGCAAGGCAGCCTATAGGCAGACAGCAAGTATAAAGGCTCTACCGGCCTTGCCAATACCGGGTAAGGCAACCCAAGATGGTACAAAGAGGAATAGGTTCTACCGGCCTTACCAATATACCGGGCAAGGCAGCCTAATAGGGAGTGGGTGGCAACCACTAAAGCCTCAGTGACTGTCTAGGTGGCAACAACAGTCACAAGGATGACATGCAGAGGCTAAATGAGTGGCAAGCCAAGGAATTGCAGGAGACGACCAGTACCCGCGTACTGGAGAACCAAGGGAGCTGCCTAGGACTTGACAGCTATAACCAGCATAGAGAGAACCAGTACCCGCGTACTGGGGACACAGTAACTCTAAATCGGTACAACAGACTCGGATGTGGTGGAGCGAAGCAGTACCTCGTACTGGGGAGACCAATCTCTCTTCCAGTGCAACAGCAGCCGGTGAATAGGAGCGAGCTAGTACCCACGTACTGTAATCATAAACTGTACCGGTGCAACGGCGGTCGGTAGTTGGTGGAGAAAACCAGTACACGCGTACTGGGGAAACCGTCACTCTTCCGGTGCACAGCAACCGGTAACAAATGTAAGCAAACCAGTACCCGTGTACTGGAAGCACAAGTCTCAAAAGGTGCAACAGCAGCCGGGTGGCTAAGGAGCGAACCAGTACCCGCGTACTGGGGACACAAAACACATATGTTGCAATAGCAGCCGGGTGGCTGTGGAGCGAACCAGTACCCGCGTACTGGGAACACTAATCACTATCATGCAAAAGCAGCCAGGTGGCTAAGGAGCGAACCAGTGCCCGTGTACTGGGGACACAAAACACATGAGTTGCAATAGCAGCCGGGTGACTGTAGAGCAAACCAGTACCCGCGTACTGGGAACACAAATCACTATCGATGCAACAGCAGCCGGGTGGCTGTGGAGCGAACCAGTATCCGTGTACTGGGAATACAAATCACTATAGAGGCAACGGCAGCCGGGTGGCTGTGGAGCGAACCAGTACCCGCGTACTGGATAAACCAGCAAGGAGTAGAAATGTCGCCAAGGTGACCAGGAAGCAATAGCTGACTATAGGCGAACTGGATAAGGAGCACAGCAGGTGAAAACAGGAACCAGCACTCCAGATGGTCAACCGGATCAGGAACGGCAGCGGGACTGGCAGCAGGAAGCAGCAACACAACGGCAACTCCAACTGGATCAGGAATGGAAACAGGAACCACTGAACTGGTAAATCAGGAACTTGACGATCTCAGGTTAGCAGGAACATAGCGAGGGGCCCAGGAAGCTCAGGAACATAATGGAGATGCAAGCAGCATAGAGACAACACGAAAGGGCAACCAAAGGGTGCCCAGGCTAAGTCTAAATAGGCAACGCAGGGCGGGCTGAAGGCAGACAGCCAATGGAGAGATCCCTACAGGTAACTGACACAAAAAGGCAGCAATCACGGGCACCGTGATACAAGCCGGTTCAGGTCACGGAGCAGGAAGTCAGCCGGGCCGGGTCGGGTCACGGAGGTGGTTATCAGACAAGCAAAATCAGTAACGAGCAGGAACGTCAGCCAAGCCGGGTCAGATCACGAAGTAGGAACACAGGAGCGTAGTCAACAACGGCCAAATCGGTACACAGGAATCAGGAACACAGCAACAGCAACACTGGCTCTGGAACACCACGAAAGGGCACCTGAAGGAGTCAAAGGCCAGGCATAAAAAGGTCACCAGGGGCGGGCCAACAGACTCAGCCAATCAGAGCGCACAACAAGCGAGAGTGACAGAGGGATCACGGGCACCGTGATAGTACTGCCCTCTCAAAGGCCCCCTCTCCCTGCAGGAGGTCTTTGTTTCTGGGGATATTTAAAGTGGAAGTTGAGCAATATTCTAGGTGCATGGAGGTCCTTCTGATCCACCCAGGAACGTACCTCAGGGCCATAGCCCTTCCAATGGACCAAATATTGCAACTTCCCTCTAAATCTCCTAGAATCAATGATACTCTGGACCTCGTACTCCTCCTGTCCCTGAACGTCCACCGGCCCAGGAATCACTGGAGTGAAAGTGTAGCGGTTGCGAACCAAGGGTTTCAAGAGAGATACATGGAACACATTATGTACACGCATAGAGGCAGGGAGTTCCAATGCGTATGAGACAGGATTGACCTTGCGGATAACTTTGAAAGGACCAATAAACCGGGGAGCCAACTTATTGGAAGGTACCTGCAAATTGAGGTTTCTGGAGGAGAGCCATACCCTGTCCCCAACCTGGAATGAGACCGCTGGCAGCCGTCTACGATTGGCATGCCGCTGATGTCGCTGAAATGACTGACTGAGGGTCCTCTGAACCTGTGCCCAAGTGGAGCGAAGTTGCTCCATATGCTCATCCATGGCAGGAATCTGTTGTGACTGAAATGAGTCCGGGAGCAGGTACAGCTGGAACCCGTAGTTAATGAGAAACGGGGAGGTCTCAGACGATGAATTGACTGCACAATTCCTGGCAAACTCTGCCCATGGCAACAGGTCGGCCCAATTGTCATGATGATCGGTTACAAAGCAACGCAGGAACTGCTCCAGTCCCTGATTGGCCCTCTCAGCGGCCCCATTGGTATGGGGATGGTAGGCAGAGGAAAAGGACAATTGGATGCCCATCTGGCCACAAAATGCCCTCAAAAATCTGGTCACGAACTGGCTCCCCCGATCAGAGACCACCACTCTGGGTACCCCGTGCAAGCGAAACACTTCTTTGGCAAACACTACAGCCAATTCCTGAGCTGACGGAAAGGCCAGAGAGCGGCATGAAATGAGCCATCTTAGAGAACCTATCGACCACCATGAGGATAAACATGTACCCCCTAGATGCTGGCAGCTCTCCCAGAAAGTCGATAGATATGTGGGACCATGGAGGGAGGGCCACCAGAATAACTGTGATAGAGACCATATCAGCTGATCCCTCCCGATGTGCCCAGCTGCTTTAGATGCATGTTATGTCTCCAAAAGATGGGTACGGAATGGCTCATCCACAAAACACTTGCCAACTGGGGTTTCTGGGGGAGCCCTTGCTTGGGAGGCCAAAATTTCTTCCCCCAGTGGCGAAGTGATGCTAGTACGTATAGTAACCAGGATACGGTCTGGTTGAATAATAGGTACTGGTTCTTCCTCCCTCTCAAGGTCCGACGCAAATTGTCTGGACAGAGCGTCTGACCTAACATTCTTAGAGCCCGGAAGGTAGGATACTACAAAACTTAACCGGGACAAAAAGAGTCCCCACCTAGCTTGTCGTGAGGACAGTCTCTTTGCTTCAGAGAGATATGTCAAATTCTTGTGATCAGTAAGGATTAATACTGGGGTCCTGGTATCTTCCAACAGGTGATGCCATTCTTTAAGTGCCAGAATAATAGCCAGGAGCTCCCTGTCACCAATCTCATAGTGGCTTTGTGCACTGGAGAGTTTCTTAGAAAAGAACCCACAAGGTCTCAAGGCGTCACCTCCCACAGGACGTTGGGAGAGCACTGCCCCAACCCCAACCTCCGAGGTGTCAACTTCCATGGTAAATGGCAGGGAGGGATTGGGGTGGGACAGCACTGGAGCAGAAGCAAGGGCAGATTTCAGGGTCTCAAACGCATTTTCAGCTGCCTCGGACCATTGAGAGGGATTAGCGCCCTTATGTGTCAAGTCAGACAGAGGTTTCACAATAGTAGAAAGGTTCTGGATAAACTTCCTATAATAGTTGGCAAGGCCCAAAAAGCGCTGAATAGCTTTTAACCCCTTGCGGTGAGGCCACTGTAGGACTGCTGCCAACTTCCCTTGGTCCATAGCAATGCCATCTCTAGAAATTACGAACCCCAGGAATGGTACTTGGGAACTATGAAATTTGCACTTTTCTAGTTTACAGAACAGTTTATTTTTATGTAATCGAAGCAAAACCTCAGAGACATCCTTAATATGCTGGGTGAGGTTGGCAGAGTGAATCAATATATCATCTAGAAGTACCACCACACAGCACTGAAGCATGTCACGCAGGATGTCATTAATAAATTCCTGGAACACCGCAGGTGCATTGCATAGGCCAAATGGCATCACCAGATATTCATAGTGCCCTGTTCTGGTATTAAATGCCGTCTTCCACTCATCTCCAGCCTTAATTCTAATCAGGTTATATGCAGCCCGCAAATCAAGTTTAGTAAAGATGGAAGAGCCGTTTAACCTGTCAGATAGCTCAGTAATGAGTGGAATAGGGTAGGCATTCTTAGGCATCAGCGTATTTAACCCCTGGTAATCAATACATGGTCTAAGCTCGCCATTTTTCTTCTTTACAAAGAAGAACCCGGCACCAGCCGGAGAGATAGACTTGCGAATAATCCCTCTCTTGAGGGCGTCCTCAATGTAGTCCTCCATAGCCCTGTTCTCATCACACGACAGTGGATAAGTGCGACCCCTAGGAGGCACCACACCCGAGGGCAGATCAATAGCGCAATCATAGGGTCTGTGCTGAGGCAATGCGCTAGTCTCTCCCTCGCTGAATACGTCACTGAATTCTCGATATTCAGCTGGTACGGAGTGAGAGGTACACAAAATCTTGACAGGGTGCGATAGACAGTTTCAGACCATGATTTAACCTCACATCTCTGCCAATCAAACTGAGGATTAGAGGATTATGTAATAGTAGCCATGGAAACCCCAGAATGACTGCATGATGAGGAGATCGAATAATTTGGAAACGTACTTCCTCCTTGTGGAGAGCCCCAACCGACATAGTAATATCTCCAATTGATTAATAAAGCCCCTGCATTGTGTAGGTTCGCCATGATATCTCTCTGGTATGTGTAGTAGGGACTACAGACTGATTATCCGGTGTTGAGACTGGGGAGACCACCGGATTCTGGTTAGGTTTGTCAAGGTGTACCGTACGCTCAAGTAAGGTTTGTAAGGCCAGTGCCAACTGGTCTAAGCGCTGCTCGTGAACATCCATCCTCCAGTGGATGTTTTGTGTGTTACTTTCACCCTTACTGTCTGAGGTCATGGTCCTTTCGTACTGTAACATTTTTTTAAGACACTCAGACCAGCTGGTAGAATAAAACACAGTTTATTTGAAAAAAAATAAAGAGAAAAGATCGCCCTCTACAGGCAACACAAAATAATAGCGAAATAATGACTGTTATGCCTTCACAGGCCCAATATACAGAAGCATAAGTATCACATATACTGTCTCAGGACAGGTACACAGTAGGGAGGATACTCAATGGTTAAACACTATAATCAGTCAGTCTCTGTTGTGGTGTTTGGCACGCTCAAGGTGGTGATCAGGCAGCTATTGGTGTAGATGCTGCAACACCTAAAGTTCTTAAGGCTAGAGAGCTGCAGGCAGTACTGGAATAGTGGTAGAGTCTGCAGAGAAGTTGCAGTGAATAGCCCCCACGGGCGTAGCAACGGAGACCACTTAATCTGCAAGTGCTTGAGTCGATAGCCCCTACGGGCGTAACAACGGAGATAGCTACAGTGCACTGCACGGGTTAATAGCAGCTCAAGGATCGGAGGCTCAGCAATATTGGGTATCGCTCTGCAAGTGTCAAGAAAGGCTCAGCAACAGAAGCACAGCTCTGCAAGAGACAACAGAGACTCAGCACTGGAGACTCGGCTCTGCAAGTGTTAAGAGGCAACACGACCAGCCCGGTAACCGAGCCCAGCGGAAGTCAGGATGTGCCATGGCAACACCAGTAGCAGGAAGCAGGAACAAAGCAGGTCACTGTAACAAGCCGGTTCAGGTCACAGAGCAGGAAGTCAGCCAGGCCGGGTTACGGAGGTGGTTCTCAGACAAGCCAAATCAGTCGCGAGCAGGAATGTCAGCCAAGCCGGGTCAGATCACGAAGTAGGAACACAGGAGTGTAGTCAACAACAGGCCAAATCGGTACACAGGAATCAGGAACGCAGGAACACAGCAACAGCAACACTGGCTCTGGAACACCACGAAAGGGCACCTGAAGGTGTCAAAGGCCAGGCATAAAAAGGTCACCAGGGGCGGGCCAAACAGACTCAGCCAATCAGAGCACACCACAAGCGAGAGTGACAGAGGGATCATGGGCACCGTGATAGGGTGTTCTGAAAGATTTCCTGGTATGTCCCCTTTTTAAGTAGATACTGTAGGTAGCTGAGAACTGGAGTGCACCTGTGCCTCTCCATCCTGCATGTCATATCCATACCTGGGAACTCTCTGGATCAGCCCTGGAGACTCAGGTTTTAAGACTGAATTACCAGGTCTCTGGGGACAAAGGCTGATTCTCTGGCAGTGGTGAGTTTCTTCTCCTTCCCACCCTGTTCATCCCACTTCTCCTCCTTCCCATCCTGTTCTGCCCACTTTATGACACAAAGCCAATTAAGCCCCATCCCTTTATGATAGGAATTGCGTCATTGACATCCCCTCTGGCTAGCAGCACGAGCCCTCTCTGGGGGCTCAAGATCAGGAAGTTTCCAGATATGGTAGTATCATACCACATAGTGGAGACATTCTGCAGGCGCCATCTTTACATATACATCTAGTTTGCAATGCAAATGCAAGGAGTGGTGAGGGGACGTGGCTTTTTGTTTGTACCAGGGCCCAAGATTTCTTCTGGCAGTCCTGTATGCCATATCAGCTGTCCAACCAAACCCCTTCAGCTCATGCTGCTCCTTAAACCCTTTGCACCAGAGTGATATCTAATGCACACACTCATTCAGAGGTTTAAATACAAGCAAGTTGACCATACAAAAAAGAAAAAATGAAAGAAAAGGGTAGTAGGAGATACCAAACTAAATATATATGGACAGGGACGACACTGGCCTAGGGCATCCTATTTTCATGGGCATCTGGCATTTGCTCTGTAATGCCCACAAGCCAGCCCACCCACTTTAGATACCCATAAATTTAAATACATGTGCACGGCATGTGGTGTGCCTGTGAGAGTGCTTGTTTTCAATTTAAATTAGCTGATGGGGGCAATGTGAGGGTACCATGGAGTAGGGAAGAAATGCTGTGCAGGAGAAGAGGCATGATGTGCAGGAGGGAAAGGTTAGAAGAGAAGAGATTGTGTGCGGGTTGGGAGATTTGTGCAGCCAGGGGGCAGATGGATGCGGACAGAGAGACGTATAAGAAGGAGGCAGAACAGCAGAGGAAGCGTCCACCAGTTAAAGTGTCAGTAGAGGAGGGGTGGTGGTGATACGAGGCAAACGATACAGTAGGAGCAGGTGGGGACAGTGTACAGTGTGCAGGTGGCTATAATGAGGGAAAAGGGACACACACGGGGTTTGAAAAACAAAGTTGCTGTGGTGAGCAGAGGAGGATACAGGGTGAACAAGAGAATGGAAGACAGAGCAGACAGTGACAGGCAGTGGAACAGGAGGTTAGGGTGTGGAGACAAGAATTTGGTGATGGGTGAATAAGGTGAAACTCCTTTCAGAGATTTTGAAAGGCCCTGTGCACTCCTGTCAAAATCATGCCCCTTGCATATTGGAACCAGGCAGTCAGGAGGAAATCAGCATATCTCCTCCTTGCTGCTGCCCTGGGGTGTGTCAGGCACAGACAGAGAATTTGTGATCATGTGACTATGTTCTCTTTTATAGTATAGATTATGTTGTAATCCTTTCGATACAATGTGTTTTAAATTTCAAACTAAACCCCAAAGTGAACTTTGTGCCTGAAAATAGACACACACATTGGGCATACACAGGTCCAGTACAGTCACACTAACAGAGACTCAAAAACAACCCACACAGACTCATAAGTCATCACACTAACAGGTATACACATAACTGTGTTCAACCTGACAAACATACATACAGGCAGTCACAAACACAGACAAAGAATTAGCAAAAGTACACACTAATAAAACTGACACTATGTGTATGCCATGGTAGTTGGTGCTGTGTGATAATCCTATATAATAATTCGCTAAGTTGTGTGTAACGCCCGACATGCGCAGTAGACACTGCTGCGCGTGCGGCAGTCATGCGCAGTAGAGGCTGCCCGTGCCGCGGCTGATACAGAGCTGGGCGCTCCTTCAGAGCGCCCAGCTCTGTATCAGCCGAGGCGCGGGCAGCCTCCACTGCGTGTGACTGCCCAGCGACCGGCTGCCAGAGGCACTGTGGCCCGTGTAACGGGCTGTTCAACTAGTACTTGATAAAGAATGACAGTGTTTTAACTATAAGAGATTCCAGAAATCATGCATCACTCATACAAACTGTAGCTGTAAGTGATCTGCACTGTACAATTTAGTGCTCACTGCTTAATTTTGCAGTGTCCATTGCTCTTTGGTACCTGTACCTTCCAATTACTTAGCTCTTTGGCAAATGGCAGGTTGCCTATCTAGTAAAGGTCGCTTATGCTGTCTGTATATATACTATATATACCCCTCCCTATTTATAACGTTTTCATCTACCTCTGGAAAACTGCCAAAGACCAAATCTAAAAATGGGATTGGCCACAAAATAGGTTATGGCCAAGTGAGGGTTGTGGTTATGAGGGGGAAAAATTGGGGCTAGGGGTACCTGAGGGTGTTCTACCTAGGGTCAACTGAGATATAAATCTGGCCCCGTATATGCAATCTGTATGAATTCAGAGCAAAGTAAAAAATATCAGACTGGACAGAATAGAATCTCCAAACTTTTATTTCTTAGTAAAAGTACAGGTTTTATCCTGTAGGAGGCACTGTCCCTATAATACATATTATTCCATACATGACCATCAGCTGAAAACATTGACTGCCAAATCATACTCTCCGCCGGCACTACTGAGTTGTGGTAATGCACACAATTTTGTATTCTAGCATTAATACTTGACCATTAATATTCCTTTAAGGACACCGACCTATCTCAGCTGGCAGACAAGCAGATCACTAGAGATGTACTGTTATATAAACAGCCACGTGTCCCCGCCTGGGTCCCAGCTAAAGCCCTTGTCACAGACACACACATACACACGTGGGGACGCGTCCCGTTCATAGTTACTGCACGCACTAACCACGCCTTCTCCCGTCTCCTTAGTCACGCCTTCAATTCCAGACTTCTCTTTCTATTGGCAGCCGGACCTGGCAGGCGGACACCAATATAATAATTATAAAAATCCTGTCAGACAACCATCCCCGAGTAATGGAAGTTGATAATAGCAATTAGGTGTATAGGAATTTAGTAGGCCTGTGACCACTTACACAAAGAAAACACTAGTAAATGTGGTAAAACAAATACAGATAATGTAAGGTATCAATGGTAATTCTTTGAGCGTCAAATGGGTTTGCAACGCATCGCCAAGCAATGTTCTACACACCACCGGCGTTCAATGAGTTAACACGCACTGTACAAGTTCACCGAGCCTCCTCTAAGTATTATGAATAGCGGTTTCCCCTATCCAGTGACAGCGGGCATGATGTTTAATGTATGAGATAGAATAACCTCCGGACAGCTCAGCGATCCCTCTCAATGACTCCCACCCGCTTATCCTAGCTTTTATCGTTACTATTGGTTAGCCAGCCTCTGGTACGGAGCGCTGATTGGCTCCTGCAATTGTCACTCTGAACGCCAGAGGGAGGGGAGCTCTGTGTGGCTTGCTTTCAGTTGGGTTGCCCTTGTGTCTCGGATCCTGTGCTAGGAGGAGCGACGCGCCGGCTTCAGTCAGCTAGAGCATCCCTGGAGCAGGCTTCATCCACACCTGGACCACACGGGCCGCCCTGTATCCACAGCATCACTTCTCAGAGAGAAGAGGAAGAAGCTCATTCATTTACAGCCTGCTCTTATCTCAGTGTCTGAACATCAACTGGGGAACATACACTGACCTAACCGGAGGGAAGAATAAAAACTTAACCTTCATTCTGACAGACTGGGATATTGCTGAATCCCCTATCCCTTCCCTCCCCACCCTATCCCTCCGTCTCACCTGCCAGGAGCAGCTCTCCTCCTCCTGCACCTGCTTTTTTAACCCTTTCTTAACAATGATCTTACAGCCAAGTGCACTTCTCTGCTTCACCAGTTTATGGGGTGTCCTCCTACAAGGTAAACGAAATCAAAATCATCAAAGCTTAACTTTTACAAAATGTTTAACCCATTGATGGCCGAGGGTGTGTGTGTGCAACGCATTGTTTCGCAGTGCGTTGCACACGCATCCCTCAGGCGCTGAACGGGTTAAACGTGTCTATTCCTATGAGTATGATCTTTGACCTGGTATCTGGGCTGCACGCCTCTTTCGAATTGATTTCTCTACAGATATTACTGATAATGATGCTAATTGATGGCTTTGACGCCTTGCATGCGTCTGATCATTGCCTGAGAGCCGAGTTCTGTATCACCTCCACTGGCTCATTGCAGTAGATATAGTGGATGGATCTAATTTGTGCTTGTTGGCACTGGGTCTGATCTTTACTCTTTATGCTCTCACTCTTGGCTGCATTATAACATTTATTAGCAATGAATGTGCTGGTCTGGTATGATCGTTACTAGGTAGCTCTGTCTTTTCCTCTTTTATATTAGATGATAGGATGGATGGATGGATATGATGTGTGCTGCTTTGCATTGACACTGATATTTCCTAGGTAGCTCCATCGTCTCACTGCTTATAACAAATATAATTTTCGTTGCATTTTGTCTGCTCTTTAACACATAGCTCTATAGTATTTCACACCATAACATATGCTAGAAATGGATGTAATATATATATATATATATATATATATATATATATATATATATATGTGCTGCTTGCATTGGCTCCTATCTCTACTAGGTTGCTCTGTCTTCTCTTATTTCCCCTGATTCACTTATAACATATGCTGGGGGTTGGTGTAATATATGCTGCTTTGCCTTGGGTCTGATCTTTGCCAGACAGCTGTATCCCCTGCTATTACAGGTGATACAGGTGATGTGATGCTATGGATTGATTCAATGTATGTTGCATTGCTTTAGGTCTGGTCTTTTTCCAGGTCTCTAAGCTCCATCTCCTCTCCACCCAGTTAATTGACAGATACTACATTGCATATTATGCTAGTAATGGATCAAACATGTGCTTTTCTTTGGATCTGCTCTTTGCCAGGTCTCTGAGCTATCTTTTCTTGCCCCTGACTCCCCTACATTTATAACAGTGTATGCAATGCTGGGAATGAATCCAGTGTGTGATAATTGTTATTATGTTTTATCTTTGCCTGAACTCGGCATTCTCTCCTCTCTCCTTATTAACTGCACTTCATATTAATGATGGCTCTAATGTGCCCTGTTTTGCAGTGAGTCTGGGCTTTACCAGGTATCTGAAATTCTTTTCTCTTCTTCTCTTCCATTAAATGCTAGAGATAAATCCAATGTGTACTGCTGCTGCTCACCTCCAGGAGAGCACTGATTAACTCCTTTGCTGCCAGTGGGGCCTGCAGTGCTTTTTGCAGGCTCCTTTGGCAGCAAATGGGTCAGCTACGCCACTGGCTTGCTTCCTTCACTGAGCTAAAGTCTAACCTTTCTTGTCTGTACAGGTCTAGCAATTCTTGCATAGAGTGTGACATGTTCTGCCCTCTGGTATAATTCTTCTACCAAAAGTGCCAGGTGCTTCTCTGTGCTTTACCAGGGAGAGTATATTGTCTTTCTGCCGGATACCCCAAAGGCAATCAGAGATCCAAGACTCACAAAAGCTGCTATTTACACTAATGCAGTTAATTAGAAGGGTTTTTTTTAGTTTTTACTTCTGGTTCCCAGACTTCGCTCAATTCCACTCCTAAGGCATCTAGAATAAATCAGACCTTCTTCCCATTGTGTAGCATCTATCTAGGCAAGGAGATGATAATATTATCCTCGCCTTCCATCATGCACATGTCTGGGGATGCCCAGAGGCTGGTACCTGCCTGGGAAGGAATTGATTTCATGCAGATCCCACTGAGTATCCTGCATTGTGTATTAAGGGTGTACGTGCAATGAGGGAAATTCAATGATGTATTATTATCTATTATGGCCTTACTTGCTGTTTAACCTCTTGAATGCTAGAGAGCGCTCCAACACATTGAGGGGCATTATCTTGGAGACCATTCTATCATCCAAGGGGTTAACACATGCAGTGTCAGTGTGCGCTCTTGTTCACCCCTTCTGCAGTCAAAGACATGACACTGCGTGCTCTTCCTGTGTCCAGACAGCAAATTGCATGCATAAATGTCACCAGGGACTTAATTACAGTCCTACGTTTGACACTTGGTATCACGAACAACAAGGAAATACACTGTCTCTCACTTGTGTTTATCATGGACCATGCATCTTCTTCCTTCCCATTCACCCTTCTGGCCTCACTGACCTCATTGTGTTAACCCCCCTCATGCCAGATGGATCAATAAAACAATGATTAGTCTCAGAGAATAGATTAAACATGAGGATTATCTTGCTGCCCCAATACTTTAATTGGATGAACTTCTGGTGTATCAGCTGGTTCACAGCTTAACCCTTTGAGTGCCAGAGGGATGTCCAGCGCATTGTTGGACACCCCTCTGGCACTCAAATGGTTAAAGGGACTGCAATACACTTTTGTTGAAGCCCTACTGGGAGAAAAATAGTTAAACAGCATTTTGTGCTAGGTTTAGAAGACTGCATTTATTCAGTGGCATACACGTGTACAGCATACATTTAGTTGGCCAAGGAAATGGATTGTGAAATCTAGGTGACCTTGTGGTACTGACAGCGACCTGATTTACCCATCCATCTCTGCTCTTCCTCTGAGCTTAGCACCAGCATCTTAACACTTGAGACATCACATGATTTTATTGGATGTGCCTTTACAGGAGAGGCAAGGAGTGCTGAATTGTAGAAGAGACATTATTTATTGCTTATGTGCCATCTGTGTGGGTATTAAGTAAAACACAACAAAAGAGAAACCTACTACACTGCAGCATATTTCTACACCCATCACAATGAGGCACTGCAGGACCTTTTAAATGCATTTTATCAATGACTTGTACAAAAACGTATACATGGATATATACAATAAGTGACCGTGCATAATTCATAAATACACATATCCAGTAAGATGTTTCTTCTCCAGGGGGTAGTCCTAACCTGTGGGGTAAAGAATGACCACAATACAGTCAGGGACACATACAGCTGGCAGCTGGGCTCATGTTCAAGATGCTAAAGAGGAACAGTTCTGGATAAACCAACAATACCATTGGGGACAAATACAAATTAATAAAATGCCTATTGATTTAGAGCTGCCTTTTAACCCACTGAATGCAAAACAATGCATTGAGAACATCGCTAGCATCCAAGGGGTTAACACTCAATTTCAAACCATGGCAAATGTGATTTCACCTTTACAGTGCAGTTGGTTTGTGCCTATATTGCTCATCAGCCTTTATTCTCTCTTAGGGTTGTAGGTAGTTGAGGATTTAATGAAAGCCCATCTCATTTATTTTAGATTTGTTCTCCCCTCAAAAACTGCAGGTGCTACTGCTGAACTTGAAATTAGAGCCTGGCTGTTATTCATTTGCACAAGGTCCGTGGTTAAGCTGCCTCCCTCCTGGCATGAGTTTCAGCTGCTGTGATGTTAGGACGTTTACATCAGGCTGTTCCTGGGGGTCGCCTTCCCACATTAAGTACATTTCCGTGTCAATTTCCAGTTCAGATCAGCTCTGGGAAAACCTCCTGTAAGAGGCAGGGTGCAGAAGCGTCACTACATAGCAGGATGCAATGCAGAATCAAGGCAGACAGCCAGTCACATCTGCTGACTCCTCTCTATACAGTGTTGTTTTATTTATACTGTTTTTTTTTAAAAAAACAAAACAACCCAAACAAAAATTAATGCAAAGACTGAAGGAAAATACAGTGCATCTGTTGTCCACTGTATCAGCAATTATGTTAACATTGTGACAATCTTATTAAAGTCCCTTTCTAACCGAAAACTAGTTAAACCTGCAGTATTATCTGCCATGCCACTGTAAATACCAAAAAGTGTTTTTGTATAAAGGCAAGGAACAAGTCATTATTTGTAAACTGGTGTTCTCTTTAACCTTTTAAAGGGATAGTAATGTTTCATAATAAAAGCAGCTCTAATTAATCATCATAGTATTTGGACTTTGGAGAGTGTTATTTAAATTCTGTCAGTTGTAGTTCAAGAGTAATTCAATGACAAAGTATCCCCCTCCCGCCCCTTTTACTGATGTAACACTGTTCAGCCAGAGCAGAAGGGAGGTGCCCAGGTAGATTTCAGAGAGGGACAATCTTCAATTAAGATAAGGGAAAAACCTGAAAAACGTTTCAAGGGGGGCAGGGCTTTCATTGTTCTCATAGGAAGAAGATTGTCCCCTGCTGTTATCTGTCGGTCTTACAACCAGATTCACATCTGAGAAGAGATTGCTTACACTAGGTAAAAGGGGCGCGAGGGGAAACTTTGCTTGTGAATATCTCTCAAACCATAAAGGTTTGAGAGATAAGACTTATATCGTTCTTAATGTTTTTTAATGCCTACAAAATAAAATAAAGATAATATGAAGTATTACTATCCCTTTAAAGACCAGAGGGGTGCAGAACGCAACAGCCCTCTGCTCCTTAAAGCGGAACTATCACCCTAAAAAAGTCCCTCTTCAATAATTAGGCACATAGCGATAACTTTAGGATTGGTTTCTATTATCGAGCATAAGTAACACAGTATTATTATTAATAATTCCATCTTCTTCTGAGACTGCTGGCCAAGTTTCTTGCTTTAGAGGCATCTGTGCACACACAACGGCAGATGTCGCTAAGCCAAGATGTTTGTGCGCATTCCTGGCCGCCAGTCTCAGAAGAAGAAGGATTTCTTAATAGCGCAGTACTTATGCTCAATAGTAGCCCTATTTCTAAGGTTATTGCTGTATGCCTAATTATTGGGGGAGGGACTTTATTTAGGGTGATAGTTCTGCTTTAAAAGGTTAAGGTGAGCAGCTCAGCACTGAGACCATTATTAGGGTAATTGTTAGAAGTCAATATATATGACATACTGATACAAGCTTACAGTTTCCTAATATCATAATGATCATATATCCTACATATATTTTACCATATAGATAAACATACAACTTAGTATAAAGCCTTTTGTATATACAGGTTTCTTATAATACAACAGCTAACGGCAGAGGGAACACCCAAATGTCTCGGCAGGTCTCCTGCAGCATTTCTAATGCTTTGAAACAGTAGGCCTGTCATTTTCTACCCGGGTGCTGGTTGTACTTAAGTCTGCTATAGGCATCATCTTAGTGATCATTGTGTTTCAAATGTATAATTATTACCATTTTAGTTTGTTTGTTTGTTTATTCTGCTTGTGTTACCTACGAATAAACAAATACATTTCTTTACTCCCTTAACCCTTTGAGTGACAAAAAGGTATCCAGTGATTATGTCGCAATGTGCTGGACACCACTCTGGAACTCAACGGTTTAAAGGAGATGCAACACCTATAAAGAATGACTCTCCCACACACACACTCACATAGACATATTTTACTGTGGCCAGAAATGTTCTAATGGCTTCTATGACTTTTGCCCTTGTGCGTTTGTTGAAGAGATAACATCTTCGATGTTTTGCTGATGGAGGTGAACATGACAGAAGCTGGCAGGAAGACAAAAGACAAATTCATCCCACTGCACTTTGTAATCATAAATCTTTAAGTACAATTGCTTCATGATGGATTACATAACCTTCTGGTCCTGAAGGGGTTAAGCAGACTCATTCACGCTGCCTGCTTCAGTTGGAAAGAATTGCCAGCAACTGTCATGTTCACGTCCAAATACATGACATCCAGGACTGCTCGGAGAGGGTATCTCTTGCACAAAGGCATAAGGGAAAATGCATAGGATCCATTAGCATTTCCTCGCCATAATAAGTATGTCGATGGGGGGGGGGGGGTATTATTCAGAGGTGTTGCTTCTCCATTTACCCTTTGAGTGCAAGAGGGGTGCTCTGAATTTTCTAGACTGTGTGTTGGGGTACCTGAAAGCAGAACTATCACCAAAAATAAAAATTGTCCAAAGGTTTTTAACCTGTACTTGGTGTTTCTTTACCCCGTAAGCCTCTATTTGCACATGATATGTGTCACCAATCAGAAGATTCTATAACCTCGTTTGTTAATTTCCGTGAGTTGCTTGTTAGATAGTAGGTTGTTTTTCTCCTGAATGTAATGCCGATAAGTCATATTATTTAATCTCGGTATAGCCTACAGCAGTGTTTCTCCATCTTTCTTTGCTTAAAGCAGAACTATCACCAAAAATAAAAATTGTCCCATGGGGTTTAACCTTTAAAACAACAATAATGCTGTATGTCTTTTTTTTTATGAATCCCTTAGTAGCGGAGATATTTACCCGTCAACATCGGGCACTTCCGCGTTCTACGGGACACTATACTGTCTGAGGACTTCCCAGCTGCCCCAGGGAGCATGTTCACGCTCCCCTTTGTAGCTGTTTTTTGTGGGCTAATGTTACAGTAAACTCCTTTTACAATGCTATTTAGGTTGCAACCTCAGTAGCACTGTAAACAGAGTTAGCTGTAAGGTTAGCCCACAAAAAACAGCTACGAAGGGGAGTGTGAACGTGATCCCTAGGGCAGATAGGAAGTCCTTAGACGTCATGCGGGACATACAGGGTCCTGTAGAACGCTCAAGTGCCCGATGTTGACGGGTAAATATCTCCGCTACTAGGGGATTTGTAAAAAAAAAGACACACAGCGTTAATATTGTTTTAAAGGTTAAAACCCATGGGACAATTTATATATATATACCGAGATTAAATAATATGACTTATTGGCATTACATTCCGGAGAAAACCTACTACCTAACAAGCAGCTCACGAAAATTAGCAGACGAGGTTATAGAATCTTCTGATCGGTGACACATATCATGTGCAAATAGAGGCTTATGGGTAAAGAAACACCAATATAGGTCATTTTTCAGCTGTGTAATACTGCTACATTTCTGGGCTCTCCATGTGTCAGGAGGAAACAGTGAGGCTGATGTACTAAGAAAGTTGTGCAAGTCTTGTGCAGATGGAGTTCACCAGAGGGGACAGATAAGCAGTCCAAATATTCCCATTGATTTAAATGGGGCTTTTAACCCCTTCTATGCTAGAAGGGCCTCCAATGCATTTCAAAGCCATACGTTGGAGACTTCTCTAGCACTGAAGGAGTTAAAAGCCGCATTTAAACCAAAGTCAATATTTATTTGTGCCATATGGCACAGCTGGTATTCACCTGAAGTGCACCCTTTTTTGCTTAGTACATCAGCATCAGTGTTGTGTTTTAATCCACTATGGGCCTAATTGAGCAAGCTAAAGTGGTTCAGTTATGGAGCACCCCACCTGTACCACAGGGGTCAAATGAACATCCCCCAATATTATAATTGATTTAAATTGGGTTTTTAACCCCTTGAATGCTAGAGAGGTTCACAATGCGTTGTAGACCTCTCTAGCATTCAAGGGGTTGAAAGTCCCATCTCAATCAAGTAAGGCTTTTCATTTGTCCCCTATGGTGCAGTTGGTTTGACGCAGAATTGCAGCACTTTAGTTTGCTGAATTACTTCCTATTAGCCTTAACCCTTTGAGTGCCAGAGGGGTACGCAACGTGGCGTTGCACACCCTTTTGGCACCCAAAGGGTTAAATAAAGATCTGTTGAATTGTATTTTGTGGAAATTTTTATTTCAGGGAAAAATAATATCTAACAATAATTCAAAGAAAACTGGATGGCTCCCCTGTGTGCCTGTTATTTCAATACAGCCATGCAATATGCATTTTTCATAAACAGTCCTCTTTAACTCTTTCACTGCTATGTTACTTACTTTAGAAGGAACACTGTTTGCCACTTAGTGTATATTATGTACATATCTAGTTATCTTCACTTCCTGTATATGTATTTAACCCTGCTGGCGCCAGGCTATGGGCTACATATTGTGTTGCCCAACCCATGGTGCGCACAGGGTTAATTTCCTCATACACAGTGCTTCAACTAGGACCATGCTTGCATATGTCTATATTTGTGTTTATAACAATGACTGCCTATTGCCAAAGAGTTATAATAATGCAGTCATCTGAAAATGAACCTTACTGATGCAAATCTAATTAGTGTTCCATCCAAATGTCAGTGCTTAATACACACATTTCTGCTTGGAGATTTCATGTCATATTATGGCATATATATACCCCACACAGCTCAATCAATAAAGTTTATTTGAAGAGCATGAAAATTATAGAGGTCTTTGCTTGGTGAGTCTGGTGCACTATAACATCTTGGGGAAGAGGGGAGTTATGTACTATGGTGTGATAAGGAGGGTTATGCACTATGGTGTGATAAAGGGGGATGAATTCCGATGTACTAACATGTCTCCAACATGAGAGATCTTAGGCTCCATAGAATAATATGGGAATTGTAGAGTTAACCACACCGAATATATTATCTCCTCTTTACCAACCCTTTATCGCACCTTAGTGTATATTATGTCTGGAACAATTCTGGAATAAAGCAGCTGCACTGTAGGGGGCAAGTAAACATTCCCCAAATTCCATTGGCTTAAATGTGGTCTTTAACCCCTCAATTGCTTGAGAGGTCTCAAATACTTTGGGAAACAATGCATTGGAGACCTCTCTAGCCTAACTGAATTAAAGCCAAAAATTAATCTGACTTAAAAGCTTGGTCATGCGTACTTGACTACAACTGACGTGTTCCAGTAGATCAGGGGTTAATACTCATCTAACCACTCACATTATCCTGATTGTTTCAGGGTAGAATGAAGTCACTTACACTTCCATTCTGATTGGCAACTCTTCTATGGGACTGAAATGGTCAAACTCCTAATGATCTGAAACTCCATAGAACTAGTGCAATTGAGCAGAACCGGAATCCCTGTTTGGAGCACTTTCACTAGTGTTGTGGGGTTGATTAGTTCAGAGGTTTCTCCTTCTCAGCCCCAATAGCAACATTGCTGATTGGAGAGGAAATGGAGCAGACTTCACCCTACCCTCCAAAAACCAGTTTGGGATTGGGTAATCGGCTAGGTGAATATTAACCCCTGAGTTACCAGAGCACTTTATGGTAGTCTGCAAAAAAGACAAAAGACAGTCCTGTGTTGCTCCATACTGGTAAACCAAATATGAACCCTGTGTAAAGCATATATCATACAATGTGTTAATTAACTTATTTGCAAAACAATTAGCTTTTTGTTGCATAGTTTGGCCAAAATATGTCTACGCTTGCTTACCTTGCCAAGGTATCTCATTTTAATTGAGTGCTAATCAATATATATTAACATTTTCTATGGCCTACAGAAATAAAAACACATTTAAAAGTTCCTTCTGATGAAATTGCTTTTAAAGAGAGGTGTTGAATGCCACGTTAAAGACACCTAAAACATTACTCATAAAGAAATAAAATCTCCAGCATGCCCCTGGTTAGATTGACCTGCTTTCAAACAGGAATCATTTGCAGTGAATGAGTGTGTAGGGACCCAAAAGGACTTGGAACACCACCAGTCCCCTTTGTAGGTCCATCCCACCCCAAACTATAAACAACATCTAGTCTTTTGAACAAACCATAATTAAAGGCAATACCAAGGCCAGGTAATCCAATCAAATATAAGGATATATACTATGTCTTTTACCCTTTCAGTACCAGATAGGTATCCATTTTATCAAACATTTTCCTATTGAAGTCTGTGGGGAAAACTGGAGATAAATGCAGGTCTTTAAAGTAATAGTAACCTTGAAACAAAAGTACATGATAATTTATGGGTACAATTAAAACATACTTACTGCCCTCATTCCCACCTTCCAAACTGTTATGGTTTGAGAGATGTAATAAAATAAAGGTCTCCGCTCCCTCCCACTTCTCATGTGTCTGCTGTATAGCGGACGTCATGAGTTTCAGCTTCCGGGACCAGAAGGCGGCTCTTCAGGAGCGATGTCATTGAGATGTATAACTATAATTATTTCATCGGTATGATTTACAACGTGTGCCTGGCTTGCAAGCACACATTGTAGACCATTCTGATGAAGTAATTATAGTTAGATATCCCGATGACAGCACTCCTGAAGAGCCGCCTAAAGTCGGTCGACCGGATTCTGCCTCTGACAGCTTTACAGCTCGTCAGGCAGAAAGGGGAGGGAGCGGAAACCTTTATTTTATTATATCTCTCAAACCATAGCGGTTTGAGAGATGGGAGTGAGGACAGTAAGTATGTTTTAATTGTACCTATAAATTCGCGTGTACTTTTGTTTCGAGGTTACTATCCCTTTAAGTGCCGGCCTCGAGAGTGTGTGGCTGGTCCTTAAGGGGGTTCAGCAAGTGCCCAAACTAGGAAGAAACCTAGACCAAAAGCAAAAATTCAAAAGACAGTCCTTCGCTGCTCCATAAAGGAATCAAATATGAACCATGTGTAAAGTCTATAAAATACCAATGTGTTCATTTACTTAATTTGAAAATAATGAGGATTTTGTAACATACTTTGGCCATACTTTAGTGGTAGTCAGGGACACAAGGTCAAGCTTTTAAACTAGACTCATTTTTGGCTTTATTGTTCCTTGCATCAATGGAACGTTTATTTTTCTACTGTGATGCATTGGTTTACTTAACCCTTTGAGTGCCAGAGTGGTACAGAATGCATTGCTTTGCAATGCATTCCGTACCACTCTGGCACTCAAAGCGTTAAGAATTGTTGCAGCTCTTCTTGGTACATAAGCCTCAATATTTTATTGGACCTTGTCCATATTGCAGTGCAGGTTTTTGAACTGTTTATTTGAATTAGTTGATCTCTTCTCTGGCACTAAGAGGCAGATTCTTAGCAACATGGGACATCCTTTATAGGTATTTATTGTGGACTAAGGGTATTGCAGTGTGACATTAACTAATTATCCTGATGTTATTTATTCTATACTCATTTTCCTCTGACACATTTTTATTTAACTCTTTTTATATGTTATGTCATGTAATAGGTCTCTGTTGCATACTCTCAGTGAGGAAATAAAAACATTCTGTTGTGGGATTCTTTGGTTAACTATTATAATGAAATAATAGTCTGTTTTTTGCTTAAAGGAAATGTACACATTTTTATGACACATATGTCATATAAAATTCCCAGCTGGGAAAATCAGAATATACTCAGTGCTGGGGTATTTTTCATTTACAAGTTATTACAGCTAAAAATAGATCTTTTTTTTTTTTTCTTTTTTTTTAACATTAAACTGCAATTTTCTTTTGTGGTCACCAGGTGGTGCTGTTCCTATCACCTGCTATGGAGAGCCATAGTCAGTGACTCAAACTTTTCTAGTGCTTGTGGACACTGGGGTGGGGGGAGGGGGTGCACTGAGGTGTGATAAAGAGGCGATAACTTCTCCAGTGAGATCAATTATCCAATGTCTATGTTTTTCTATGCCTTATGATTTCTCAAGTGCAAGCGATCTTAGTTCATATGTTCTACAGAATAACACAGGAAAGGGAGAAGTAATATCACTGGAGAAATTATCTCCACTTTATCACCTCATTATCCCTCCTTAATGCATCTCCCCCAGTTTTTGCTAAGTTTGAGTTAAAAAACAAAAACCTTTTAATGTCACATTTGAATGAAAAAACTCCAATCAGTCGGAGTACCCTTGAGGTAGTCAACAATCAATAATATTATAACATGTTTTTTTCTATTTATTAAAGTGTACTGCCTCTGTAGAATTCTATGCAAGACTGTAAAGTATTCAGGCTTTAGACCTCCACTGCTTTAGACTACAACTCTTACAGTGCCTGGTTTAGGATGATGGTAGTGGTAGATTCCAATATCTGGAGGTCCAAAGACCATCAACATCTGCAGTATAGATCCCTGCAACTGCAACAAGTATATTTTATTACCTGATTTATTACCTGTTTTGACAGACACACAGTTTATTTTCTCTTAAGATATTAATGCTATTAATTATTAAGCCACCCAATCCATTAGAGTTTTATTCAGTTTAACTCATTTAGTACCTGAGGTTTGACCTCTCTAGCACTCAAATAATACACATTTTGTGTTTTACATTTTATTTAAACTTTGTAAAACAGTTTTCACTTTTAATAAGAATTACATAATATTTGGGTATGAGGGAACAAATAAAAAATCCCCAAATTCATGTTGATTGAAGTGGGGATGTTAAAGGGATAGTAATACTTAAAATGTACAAAAAAATATATTGTAGGGTTTATCCCCCTGAGTAAAACAAGAGTACTCCCACTGCCGAAAGGTGTTTCATTCAAAAGTTATTAATTTTCAAATTTAAATTTTTTAGGTGCAATATCACAGTGGCCTGAAATTGTACAGTGGCGCTGTTGCTACACGATCCTATGGACAGCTCTGGTCCCGGGACCATAAATCTCCATAGGATGGTGTAGCAACAGCGCCACTGTACAATTTCAGGCCACTGTGATATTGCACCTAAAAAATTCAACTTTGAAAATTAATAACTTGAATGAAAGACCTCTCAGCAGTGGGAGTACTCTTGTTTTACTCAGGGGGATAAACCCTACAACATATTTTTTTTTTACATTTTAAGTATTGCTATCCCTTTAAACCCTTGAATGCTAGAGGGGCCCCAATGCATTGCGAAGCATTCAAGGGTTTCATATGTCTCACATCAATCAATGGGAATTTTTATATGTCCCTCTCTAATGTGTCTGGCGTGTCCCTGTTTTGTGTTATGTTTTAGTGGACTCCAATCAAATTAACCCCTTAAGGACCGGAGGTTATGGGACATTTCCGTACCATAACGACCGCATAGGGGCACGTTGACGCGCCGGTACACGTGACCTGTCACGTGTATCGGCGCGTCACTATGGGGCTTGAAAGAGATCGCTCCGATCTTGGAGCAGTCTATTTCATGCCCTATTTTTACTTACAGTGCTCCCGGTAGAGCGCTGTAAGTAAAAAGTACGTGACGTACCATGACTGTCATCGGTCCTTGAGTAGTTCAAGGACCGTGACGGTCCTGGTACGTCAAGGGTCCCTAAGGGGTTAAAGAGTTAGTAACACTTAATATGCAAAATGTATTTATTGTAGAGTTTATCCTCTTGAATAAAACAACGGCACTCCCAGTGCTGAGAGCTGTTTTAATGAAAAGATATTGCAGCTCAAACATGATTTTTTTAGGTGCAATATCTCAATGGCCTGAAACTTTACAGTGACACTGTTGCTACACTATCCTATGGAGATTTATGGTCAACTCGCCCGAGCTGTCCATAGCATGGTGTAGCCATATTGTGTCACTAGGAAATTTCAGGCCATTGAGATTTTGTACCTAAAAAATTCAAGTTTGGGCTGCAATAACTTTTGAATAAAACAGCCCTCAGTAGTGGGATTACCCTTGTTTTACTCAGGAGGATAAACCTTACAATAAATATATATGTATTTGCATATTAAATGTTACCTCCTTTTAAAAACAATTTAATAACAATACTGAGTAAATCATAAAATGTTTCAGTCTTGTAAGTTGCTTTCATTGTTGTATGTCAGGTAAATGTTATTGGTGATGAAGTTAACCCTTTGAGTGCCAGAGAGGTACGGAACGCATTGCTTCGCAATATGTTCCGTACCTCTCAGACACTCAAAGGGTTAAATATTTCTTATAGAGAAGAAAGATGGAACTGTTGTATTGCAAAACTCACTACTAGAACATTCCACAATTCCCCGTCTTACCCTTTAAAGGAGCAGTAAACTTTTTTTTATGAAAAAATATATATTGTAGGGATTTTCCTATTGAGTAAAATAATGGTACTCCCACTGCAGAGAGATTTATATTTCCAAGGTTATTACAGTTTAAACCCATGTTTTTTTACATTAGCAATGCCCTCTAGTGGTCAAATTCTAATTAGATTTCCTGTTAGATTCTAATGGAGAGGAAAGTCATAAAAGTCAGAGACATAAAGTTCTCCATAGAATGTGATAGAAACTGCCAGTCACTTCCTGTCAGTTAGATCTATCAGGAAGTAAACACAGTAAATTCACTTCCTGATTATTTAAACTGCTATAATTTTTGAATAAAACATCTCACATCAGTGGGAGTGACCTTGTTTTATTCAGCAGGAAATGCTCTATAAAATATGTGTTTTCATAAAAAAGTTTACTGCTCCTTTAATGATCGATTCTTAGGCAGACATAAGAGTGAAATAAGGTCAAAAAGGTTGAGTAAATAATATGATGAGTCTGAAAATAGCTTGTTATCAGTTCAAAGAATTGGAAATTCTGCCACTTCTCTGATTTGCTCCGGTGCTTTGACTAAATAGCGAACAACTGATATTTTTGCATTTACAAAATAGCTGCTTGTTGATGTTTCCAAATATCTCACCTTTTTATATTTGATAGCATTACACTCTTATTTTGGTTTCATTAATGTTGTTTTAAATTATTGCTGTTGTTGCTAGTAATTTGAGAGAAAATATATTGGACTTCAATATTTTGCATCTGCTAATTATATTCCTTCTTTTAACTGTAGTTTAACAGTTTTTAAAGTTCATACAAGTGCTAAAATCCCAATTATTTTTATCATTAAGGAAAACTAATTGATTTTCACAGCATAAATTCATATATACTAGTAGTCTTTCAACAATATATGGTTATTGTTCAGCTATTTCCTCTATCAGTATTTAAAGGGATAGTAATGTTTCACAAAAACAGCAGCTCCAATTAATCTTCATAGTATTTGAGCCATACAGAGTGTTATTTCATTACTGTCAGAGTTGTAGTTCAAGAGTAATTCAATGATAAAGTTTCCCCCTCCCGTCCCTTTTACCTAGTGTAAGCCATTTCCCTTAGATGTGGAATCTGGTCCATAGACCAGACAGCTCACAGCAAGGAACAATCTTCTTACTTTGAGAACAATGAAAACCCTGCCCCCCTTGACAGATTTTTCAGCTTTTTCCCTTATCTTAATTGAAAATTGTCCCTCTCTGCAATCTACCTGGACACTCCCTGCTGCTCTGAGCTGAGCAGTGTTACATCAGTAAAAGGGGTGGGAGGGGGATACTTTATCATTGAATTACTCTTGAACTACAACTCTGACAGAATTGAAATAACACTTTACAAGGTCCAAATACTATGATGATTAACTAGAGCTGCTTTTATTATGAAGCATTACTATCCCTTTCAGCTGATACATTTTTTTTTAAATTTTTAGAATTTTAGAGTATCCACCTAACTGATTTTATCAATTGAAACAAATGTTTAAAATAAATAATTGTAACATTTTCCAGTGAGATACACAAGATTTGGCTCCAACCTGCATTTTGCAGAACAGTCCCAAATTTTAAAAACGTGTACCACTTCCTGGGTTTTTATCCTTTTGCAGTGATGAGTAGTAAGAGGCGAGATTCGAAACTTAGCATTTCAAATGTTGCAGATGTCAAAATGGTACATTTAAAATATCACCTTTGCAAAAAGTATTCCCTTACAGTTCAGTATCATTTTGCAGACGAGCAGTAATTGGTTTAGGTTAGGATGGTTATGTTGGTGAGGTTAGGGTGCTTAGGTTAGGGAAATTAGGGGAGTTTATGTTAGGTTAGGGTAGTTTGGGGGTTATTTGACTTAATTTTTTTAGGGTACTTAGGTTAAAGGGATAGTAATACTTCGTTTTAACTTTATTTTATTTTGTAGGCATTAAAAAAACATGAAGAATGATATCAAACCTTTATGGTTTATGAGATATTCACAAGCAAAGTTCCCCTCCCCGCCCCTTTTTCCTAGTGTAAGCCATCTCTTCTCAGATGTGGATCAGGTTGTAAGACCAGACAGATAACAGAAGGGGACAATTTTCTTTGTATGAAAACAATGAAAGCCCTTCCCCCCTTGACAAGTTTTTCAGCTTTTTCCATTATCTTAATTGAAGATTGTCCCTCTCTGCAGTCTACCTGGGCATCTCCCTTCTGATCTGGTTGAACAGGGGGGGGGTACTTTGTGAATATCTCTTAAACCATAAAGGTTTGAGAGATAAGACTTATATCATTCTTCATGTTTTTTTAATGCCTACAAAATAAAATAAAGTTAAAATGAAGTATTACTATCCCTTTAAGGTACTTAGGTTAGTGTAGGGTTATTTAAGGGTAGTTAGGTGCACCATTCGGATACCTGCATCATTTTAAGTGTGCTGTTGTGCCCCATGCTAAAAATTCAGCAACATTATGATACTGAACCATCCTGGCAGCGTCCTGCCAGGACAGTGCAAAGTCCCAGAATGAAGACCCTGGAGCACCATATATTTGTAAACACTCAGGGGAGAATAGACACTTGGCTGCTGGACTACAAGAAAATGATCTCAACACAGAGTTCTAAGCAATAAGGCAGAAATGAACCCTACCTCTCTTCATTTCAGACATTAAGTACAGCACCTTTTTTTGCAGCATAAGCAAGGGAGTTACAAGCTTTCCAGAAGATCTGGGCCATGGGCCAACCTAATGCATAATTAGTGCACCATGTAGCCTCATTTCACCATTACTAGCAGGAAGACTAGTACCTTCATATGTTGCACGATGGCAGCAAGATCCAGGAAATTAAGCTTGAGACCTTGTACTTTATTTCAGCAGTACTTAGCAACATCCCTTAGAGCAAGGCATTGTTAAGGTTTTGGGCTTGGCAGCTAGTTTCTTGTAACCCTGCACAGGTGTCACTTTTTATTATAGCAGTCAATTGGAAGCTCTCCTTTTAGTGTTTAGAACTCTGTGGTGTTCTATAGAAAACACAGACTGGGCACTGATGTCCAGTCACCCTGCCTTTTCAGCTGTAGTTGAGTCAAGAAATGCTCTGCCACTATTATCTCTATAGTGTTTCCAAATGACAATAGGGGTATTTGAACATCCTTTCCACCTCAGCTCTAGCTGTTATTGGATCACAGTTCCCGTCATGCTCAACCAAATAAGGACCTTCAGAGTGATGGAATTTGACCTTTGAAAACAGCTGGAGAGCCAAAGGCTGTCGTCCATCCCCAATTCTGCTTGTGCTACACTCGAACGCCATCCTAGCATGATAATATAACTAGGTGGTAGATAGTATGCATAGCCTATGTATGACCACCACTAGTTAGATGTGACACACTTGTTCCTCATCTGCTCAAAGTAAAATTACAATATAGAGTTAGTTTAACCCCTTGAATGCTTAAAACATT
The DNA here is from genome assembly GCA_037306005.1 of Rhinophrynus dorsalis. Lineage (NCBI taxonomy): Eukaryota > Metazoa > Chordata > Amphibia > Anura > Rhinophrynidae > Rhinophrynus > Rhinophrynus dorsalis. Next base: position 73,286,149 of record CM074719.1, on the reverse strand, counting down.
TATAATGCTTCACAGTGTATTGTAGACAGCCATTGCATTTAGATGGCTAAATATCCTATATAATAATTCGCTAGGATGTTTGTCAGAAGCCGTCATGCGCAGTAGAGACTGCGTGTGCTCGGGTAGTCTCTACTGCGCAGGATTGCATCGCGTGAGTGAGGTGACACAAGACTGCATTGCGTGGAGCAGTGAGTGCCAGAGGGGTACGCAACACATTGCAAAGCAATGCGTTGCTTACCCCTATTTCACTCAGAGGGTTAACATTACCCGGACCTTGACCCGTGTACACTGGCTTTTACACTAGTTAAATATAAAACTACTAGTTGAACAGCCCGTTAAACGGGCCACAGTGCCACTGCCACCCGGTCGCGGGGCAGTCACGCGCAGTAGAGACTGCCCGTGCCGCGGCTGATACAGAGCTGGATGCTCCTTCGGAGTGCCCAGCTCTGTATCAGCCGCGGCGCGGGCAGTCTCTACTGTGCATGACTGCAGCACGAGCAGCAGTGTCTACTGCGCATGTCGCGGCATTACACGCGAATTAGGATATTCTGGAATCCAATGCGAGCTATATAATGCATATCACTGGTTTAATCCCCAAATTTCCTAATGTAATTCAATAGGAATATGTGAGATAAATGGCATGAAGTAATAACCATTCTCATTTGCAGTGTCATCCAGCCCTGTGTCCATTACCTTCACGGTGGTGCATTATTTTTCCTTATCCTTAGTAAAGAAAATATAGATGCTGTCAAGATCTCCTTTAACCCTATGAGAGCCAGAGAGGTATCCATCACATTGTACTGGATACGTCTCTGGTACTCAAACAGTTACAGTGTCTGGAATTTGAATATATTCAAATCTTCTTATACACTCAGTCAGGGGTGTAACTACAGGGTGTATAAAGGGGGAAGTTGTGACTGCCATGTCATCTAAGGGAGGCCCATCGGCTCTTCACTGTCCTACAGCCCTTTAGATTTAGACCACTATCTTAGCAGCTGCTGACATCACCACACACAGACATTGACAGCTAGTAAGAATAGTGTTGGTGAACCTCATCACTTTCCTTCATTAGCCCTTTAAGCACTAGAGAGGTATCTGATTAATTTCAAACGTCTCTACTGGCATGTGTTATTCAAACTTGCTCCAGACCATTTAGTGGAGGGCGCAGCCACAGATTTCATACTAGCACCCGGTAGGTTCTAGGTATATCTCTGCTTTCAATAAACTGCAAGTGAAATGGATGGCAGGTAAATGGAAGTATTTCAAACCCTCTCACTGAATGTCACAGGACAGCAACCAAGCGCTGTTGGATTATAAATCCCATCATCCTCATCTGGCCAATGGAAGCTGAAGATCTGCAACATCTGGAAAGCCACATATTTTCCATCTTGTGCACCCCCCCAGGGAGTTATGTTTCCCTACTGGCGATAGTGAAGTCTTCATGCTCCATCCCACAAGTGTTTCAGTAACATTAAAATACAGCCATATATTTCAAAACAGACAGTACATAAACAATAAAGCAGTCTTAAAAGGCATAATCTTGATCACAACGTTAAAAGCAAAAACATTTATGAATAATGTTCTATCATTAGATTTACTGAAATGAAAAAGAATTGTGGCTTGCTATGTAATAAAACATTCTTTCCTTTTTTTGAAGAGCTGATTAAGTTTGAAGTATTTTTGTCAAGTACTGACAGTTCAAGTGTGAAGTCTAGAAATATTGGTGCCTCTGTCTAACCCTTTGAGTGCCAGAAGGGTATTTGGCTTTAAGGACAGCCACTTGACCATATATGTATGTTGTGTGCCACAGGCTACCAGTCCATTTACATGGCATTATTTGAGATTTGAAGGTGTCGGTTTGACTTTCTAGACCAGCAAATCCTGTATGTCACCTTACCCTTTATCAGAGTTCACTACAGGGAGACATTCTTGGTTTTTCCTGAATTTTTCTGCATCTATTGAAACTTGTGAAATGTTTTTGCCTTTTGTCCTTCATTAGTCCTGTCAAAATATCTTACATTTCTGTGCTTTCCCGTGGAATTTTCTAACAAAGCACCATTTGATTTGCAGGTTTTTTACTGTTAATTTTTATATATCATCTGTGGCACCACTGAGTTGAAGAGAAGCATTATTTAAAATTGAACATGCTTCATCAACATCAGGTGATCTTTCACTTAAAGTACTTTGGCTGGATCTTTTTGGAAGAGGGATGTAGACACCCCCCACCCCAAGAACTACTGGGGGCAAATAAGAACCATCTTCATTATCGGAAATCTACATATGTAGGTGAAGGCTGTTCATTTGGAGTCAATAGAATTCTCCCCAATGTGCCTGATGAAGCCCCTTCATTTCTATTTGTGTCGTGGTCATAAACAAATTCAATATGATGGTGTGAAAATGTCACTTTTCTAGGAGACTGTGTACTGTAACATCAGGACAAAACTTTACTAAGCCAGGTGGAATGATGCTGAGAAGGCAGCTGGGGATTTTCAGATGATGTGTTAGGTTGTTCAGTTCCTAATAGATTTTGGTCTTCCTCCTAGTGCATTTGAATCAACTCTGTACCGGACAAATGAGGGGTTAACATCACCACATCCATCTAAATGGCTCTGAACAGATGACTGTTCTTTTGTCTTGACTAAGATCTGACTCACTCATTAAATGAGATTCAGTGGAACTGAGCATCACTGATAAAGTCACAAGAAACCTTCCATCCCTGCTTGAAGAAAATAACGGCCAATGTGCAGCCGCTAGTTTGAGACTAATGAGGAGCTGTGCAGGTGGATTTGTATATTCCCCCTCACTGAGACTGCTGTGCTAAGGAAAGTAGCGCAATTATGGAGCAACCCAGCTGCACTTTAGGGGACAAATAAGCATATTCACTGATTTTAACTCTTTGCGTGCCAAAAGGAGTATTCATTGCATTGCTTAACAATGCATTGGATACCCCTTTAGCATTCAAAGGGTTAAGTGGGATTTCTAACATTTAGCTTGGCATTTAAGAGGTTAAAAGTACAATTTAAAGGAACTCTAACAGCTACAAATGAAATTAGTTAATATAAATATCCACTAATACACACTTACAGCTAGTGTATGTAAAATGATTCTTATATTACCTTCCTAAAATACAGTCCTAAAGTTGCTTTTTTTTTTTTTTCAGTTTTAGAATAGCTTTATTGATGAACATCAAGGTAAAAATGAATTCATACAGATAGTGATGCAATGCAGGTACATTAAGCATCAGTGAAAATAGTGAGAACATACCTCATAGAAAGTTATTACAACAGATTGAGATGGACAAAATGGGGGATCGTATTGTAAGTAAGTGAGTTGGAGATCGTCCTCGAGAATCTTTAAGGGGGAGAGATAAGCTTCTGCTATTGTTAGTGTGTGTATACGGGGAGGGAGGGAACCAGGAGCAGATAGAAAAAAAAAAAAAAAGTTGTTTTTTAACATTTGTAAAATGTTATATTCAGAGAGAATGTAATCAGTTTTTTGTACTATGTATATTCAGAGGAAAAAGACAAAGTCAGTTAATTCATTGTGATTAGAGCCCGCTAGTCTTGTATACAGCATACTGTCAGCCCATTTTTCAGATGCTAGCATGAAGTACATGGTATTTGTCTTTACAAAGGCACACAATTTTAGGTGTTAGTGTTCCTTTAACTCAGTGTACATGTGTAGCATTTTATGTATCATCCATTGTGCAGCTGGTTTACCTCAGAACTTCTTCAGTTCTTCTTAGTATATCAGTCTCACCATACCTCCCAACATTTCAAATGGCGAAAGAGGGACACTTCTGTTTTAGGTGGCGTTTCTGGGGGTGTGGCTGGTAGGCGGTGCATTTCCAAGAATTTTTAGGTTATTTCTTGACCCATCTGCACCTCTTTGTGTAGCTGATAAATGATTAAGAGCAAGACCAAAGTATTTTAATTACCCATATTAATGTATAAACACATATACTGACAATTAACAACACATTTATGTATGTCTTATTGCTGTGGAGCAATGTAATACACACCACTCATTCTGATGTCCTAAAAGAGGGACAAAAGGGTAGAAAAGAGGAACATAGGAATTTGGGTCTCAAAGAGGGACTGTCCCTCCTAAACAGGGACACTTGGGAGGCCATGTCTCACATAATTCACTGAATGTAATAGGTGTTATATTCTGTACTTTACTAATCTGAAGTCTGAGAGATACAACTGTAGAGAGATTATTGTACTGCTGAGCAGTATATATTTTACATGTGTATACCCTAAATATGAGTAGCAAAAGCATTTTGCAAGCTGTGTTTAGAGAAAACATTAAATATGCCTCTTATGTATGTTAAGAGGTAAAATTGGACTACACAAGACTTTGGAGTGGCTGGAGCCTTCTGCTGTATTATAATGTAAATGGTCTTTGAATTACTTAATATGCTCTGTAGAAACCTTAGCATTGTGCTGTATGTCATAATGATTTGAAATAATAAGCCCTTGAAACTGTATTTTGAGCCTAAACCTTAGAAACAAAGAAGAACACTGAGCCATTATTACCAAAATGAACAAGCAACAGTCAGGTAAATTAATCCAGCAGTCCAAGATAAGAGCTTTGTTAGACTCCTTTTTAAAGTACCTGTCTTACCTAAAATGAAAGTGCTCCCTTTACTGGCAGGCATGTCAGTTTTTAACTATTTTGGAATTATTGCATGTTTTTGCATGTAAATGAGGCTGGCAAGTAGTAAAATAAGCCCACGCCAATACCCATTGTGGGATTTTCACAACGTACAGCCAATTCAGATAAAGTGAATCTGTAACCTACCAGCTTTTAGCCTCAATAATAGCATGTATTTAACCCTTTTGGTCCTAGCGAGGTGTGCAAAACATTGTAATGCATTGGTTACCTCTTTGAAACTGAAAGAGTTAAAGTGTTAAATTGCTTTTGCCTAATGGCAACTATTTATCAGCTCTGTGTGTTTTGCTTTTTAAAGGGGAACTTTCACCCCGCAATAACTTAATGTTCACTTACTGCTCACCTGGCGACTAGCTGCTTAGTAGCGCTAGTCGCCAGAAATCTTACCCGGTTCTTCAGATATCGGCGTTTTACAGGAGCAGGAAGTGAAGAGACGTCCGTGCGCCTGCGCTGTCAGTCCCTTAATTAATTCGTACTAGATCATTTCCACGGAGACAGGCATGATTCTTTGTTGCAGAATGTAAGGACCCCAAACTCCTCCCACTGAAATATTCTTAGGAAGAAAGCATTCAAGTGGAGTGGAATCCTTAAGTCCTGCAACAGACATGATATCCAGTATTAAGTAAAGATGGTAAGTTGACCTATCACCTTGATTTTTTTACATATTTCAAAACTTCCTTCAAAACTGCCCATGTGTCATGTTAAACAGAATACCATAAGATGTATCGTTTAGGAAATATTCACACTTTCATATCTGGGAAAAGTGAAAGTCTCATGGTGCAGCACAACACATTATTAGCACATGGAAGGTCGCTGAAAACCTTCATTAGAATATCATTCAAATGTAAAATGTCATAGAAAAGGCTTCATTAGCATATGATATGTCACTGAAAAGCATAATTAGCATATGTAACTTTACTAGTACTACACTGGTACCACGTTTAGCATACATTAGCGTAAGGTAACAAGAATGAATATCTCCTTAACTGTACATTTCCTGGTCTTTTGGTTACATGACACATAGGTAGTTTTCAATGAAGTTTTCAAATATGCATACGTGAACCAAGGTGATAGGTCCACTTTTAATAAATATAAAATTGATTCATAGTAGCCATTGGATTGTCTTCATGGGAAAAGGTAAGTTGGCATCGATTATAAGAAATTGTTAGTGATCCTTTAATATATGTAGCTTTTTTGAAATCAATAGTGGTATGCAACGCATTGAGGAACAATGGGTCGTACACCCTCTTGAATTCGAATGGTTTGTAATTTACTCTTCTTTCTATGAAATCAAACAAAACACTGCTGTTTTAATGGAAAATGAAAACAGTCCGTAGTATGGTTCCACATCATTTTGTTTAGCAAAATCAAATTAAGGCATCTGATGCATAGTAAGTGTTTCTATTAAACAACTGAACATATAAAATGCCAAAAAGCATGCATTGTTTAATCCTCTGTTTATAATTCCTTACAGCAGGAGGCTAATGTGACTCATGCACACAGCAATACTACACTTCATTTGGGCAATTGCTGTGTAGAGATCTGACCAAGGGATGGACTTTTTATATTATTTTACAGATTTAATTTCCTTCTCAGAGTACAGATTTGAGATAAAAAGAAAATGCAGACAGCCTTTTTAGAGTGACGTTTTGTGCAGCTGTAGGCTAAGTGGCCAGTGAGTCTATCATAGACTGCTTAATTAGAATTATATTCAGTGTTCCTTGCTTGGGGGTGGGTTTTATCATGCTTTTACATAAATCAAATGAAAGAAGCTGCCCAGAAATGGTGTTTTTACACCTCCCATTGGAACTTACTGCATTGTGATTCTGCAGACCCCCATATTAGTTAAAGGGGTAGATACTAATATAATATGAACTGCAGGATGTGTATTCTGTGTTCTGACTTTTATTTGTAGTGACAGTACTGTCCCACTGTCTAGTGCCTCAAGGAGACAAGTGGTTTAACCCTTTGAGTGTCAGAGGGTTATACAACGCATTGCTCTGCAATGCATTGCGTACCCCTCTGGCACTCAAAGGGTTAAATTATTTATTTATATATATATATATATATATATATATATATATAATAGGAATATGATAGCTATACTGAAACATTGCTTCTGTGGAATTGGCTATTTGTGTTCGGGAAATGAGTCAAGTGGCTATAGTATACTTGGTTTAACCCTTTAAGGACCAGAGGGGTATGCATTGCTTTGGAATGCATTGCACACAGGACAAATACACTTTTATTTTTATAAAAAACTAGCAGGTGTGTGTGGCATGGCGAACATTGTTTTTTTTAAACCCTTTGATTGCCAGTATCCAGCACGTTGCAGTGCGCTGGATACCTTTGTGGCACTCAAAGGTTTAATTGTATTAAAAGTCACACCTCATGGTGTGTTATCAGGACTCATTCTGATGCCCCCCAGCTACTGATCTTCCAACCAATTTGGCTGGGAGATCAATAGAGGTGACAGAGGGGAGGAAGAAAGCTTCCCTGCTTCTCTTCTACCTGGAGCCAGGTAGGATTGGGCGGGATCGAGAAACCCTCCCACATTAATGATGGAGGCTTTGCCTCATTGATGTGAGAGGGTTTCCTGGTCCTGCCCACTCCTATCCGGATGCTCCAGGTAAATGGAAGCAGAGGAGCTGTCTTCCTCCCCTTTGTCTCCTCTATTGATTTCCCAGCTGACTCGGTTGGAAGATCAGTAGCTGGGGTGAATCAGGAGGGCTTCTGATACCCCACCATGAGGTCTGACTTTTTCTGAGAGGTTTACTCCTCCTAAGCCACAGAGTAGTGTGTTTATTTTTGGCACCAGTGGTTTGATGAGGAGGCGGGCTACACCCCCTGCCTCCTCCACAACCAATCAGAGCTTTCTAGCCATGCCTGTTGACAACGAACCAGATTCACTTAGATTTAGATATATCTATATATATAAGAAATCTATGACGTTAAAGAGTTAATTCCAAATGGCCATGCTATCACATGCCATATAAAATAAGCATTTGTGAATTGGAGCAGAAGGAGGCTCCCCCCACTCCTAACAACTTAGGGGCTCTCTTTTTGAAAAGGGAAGAGACTTCCCTTTCAAACAGGGTATAACTTGATGGGTTAATACCAGGTGTCATGTGATCATCTGGTAGATTTGTATACATAAATGTGTAGTTCATTTTATATACGTACTTTCGCCAACAAGAGTAGACATGAAGGGGTTAATACCAGATGATCATGTGATCGCCAGGTATAAGCATATATACCTAATGTCTGTTAGTATCTAGGGTCCCCCCGACTCTTATCATGCAAGGCGAATCCTTGTTGGAAAGAGAAGAGCCTCTTTTTTCCAGCAATGGTAGGCATGAAGGGTTAATACCAGACAATCAGTTTATATGATTTAAAGTGGTATTTAGGTATCTGTAATGTTTATTTTGCTTCACAGTGTAGTTTTAATTCAGTTGTACAAGACTTTGCACTACGCGGTATGAATCATTAGTGACTGTGCTATATATGGCTGGGTTTAGGGTAAGTCATATATAAAAATACAGTGATAGTTTCGATGTAAGCCTCTTTTCTTGATCCCTCTTGAAAACACCCCACTTCCCGCCATTTAGCTTGAAGTTACCCTGCCAAGCTGGGTTTAACCCATTTTACTTTTCTTTTTTACTCAATGACCTCCTTCACTGTTTTATCTTATTTTATATGTAACCACTTTCCCGTCTCTGTTCTGCGTCTATGATTAAGCACTAATTGTAGTGAGAAACGCGTAAGAGTCTTGTCCAGTCAGTGACTGTTTATTTGTCTTAGCTTTTCAAATAAATGTATGATTGTACGGAGCATTGGATCTGAATGCTGCTATGGACTTAGTTTTGGTTTAACCCATTTTTATATTCATTTTTGGCCGAGTTCAGGAAGTTAGTGAGGAGCAGTTACGGTCAATTCAACTGCACCATAGTTGACAAATAAATATTCCTTGAAATTCCCATTGATTTAAATAGGCCTTTTAAAGTGGATGTGTCACCTATGAACATTGCTTAAATAGTTATGCTATATATCAAATAATATGAAAACGGTATTCATTTTATTATTCAAAGTTTTGATTCTGTCTAAATTTAACTTACAAAGTTTGGGCTGTAGCTACTTCCGCATAGACTGCAGCGCATCGCTCGTCCTCTGCTCTCCTCCCTCCTCCAATGACAGAGGCTTCTGTTTGGAAAGTTGGAGCAATGTCATTGGCTACATATCGATCTCTGCCAATGAGACCGCTCCATCTTACAGACAGAAGCCTTGGTCATCGGAGGAGGAAGGAGAGCAGAGGCAGAGCGATGGGCTGCAGTCTTTGCGGAAGTACCTGCAGCCCAAACTTTGTAAGTTAAATTTAGGCAGAATCAAAACTTTGAATAAAAAAATTAGTACCATTTTCATATTATTTGATATATAGCATAACTATTTAAGCGATGTCCATAGGTGACACATCCACTTTAACCCTTTGAGTGCAAGAGGGGTATGCAATGCATTGCGTACCCCACTGGCACTCAAATGGTTAATGTCCTGAATGCTGGTGAGGTTTACAACGTGTTACTTCGCAATGCGTTAGAGACCTCTCAAACACTGAAGGAATAGGAATTTCCATTTCTAAACCGTAATTGCTCTTTTTTTCCTGAATATTGCTCTTTCTGTTTGTTTAGTATCCATTCTACCTCAGTTGACACAGTCCACTTAAGAAAGAAACCTGTAATATTTTGAAAGCTCAGCATGTTCTAATTCCATTTACTATGAATGTAAGGTTGGTTAAAAGACCAACTTCACAGGTTTCAAATTGAATTTGACATTCTAAATTGAATCTTACAATTAATCTACTATTCATAATGGGATTGTACTATGAATCGGTCCCTCTCTTGTATCAATATGGCTGCTAAACTGATGGACTACATTAACAGAGATAACAAGCTGTTATTTAATAAAACTATTCTATAGTACATGTAATACATCCCATTTCATTTTAGATTTGCTTCCCTCCTGTGTACTACCTGTCAGATCTCCTTATCCCAGTTGAAGGCTAAATCACAACATCTGTTTTCAGTTCATTCGAAGAAACATTCTTTTTTATTTATTCAGGTTCACTGTACGAGCCTAAGTATAGTTTATGATTGTAACCTGTGTAAGCAATCATTACAGTGCAGCAATTAATTGAAAGAAACTCTATGTGCATGTGTGATCCACAGACGTGGTCTATCATTTAAGCAATTTATCTTCTTAGTTCCTTGCTGACCTCAGATAAATCATTAGTGTTTGAAAGCAGCAGAGCAATAAGTGGTTTCCCTGAGGTTCAGTGGGGATGAGTAAAGATTACATTATCTAATAATATATTTCCCTTTCTTACGTTTGTGCAGTATGACTTTTCCTTGGTTGAGTTGCATTTTGATTTTAATGTGGTATTTCTAAACAGCGTACCGAATAAAATGTTCTGTTCTGTATTGTATTCTTTTGCCTTTATCAGTGGAAACTCATAAAGGAGGATGTATGGCTGACAGCACAGCTCATTTTCTGCACTTAAGAGTAATAATCCCGCAGCTGTACTTTGTGGGTAAGTACGAACGGGCCCAGGGCAGTTTTAAGAACACCTGAGGCCCATGGAGAAAATGTGAATGGAGGGCCCCAAATATAGAGAAAAGTCTCTGAAGTGTAGGAATAACTGTATAACTTCCCCTTCCTATTTGTGGGAAATGCAGCGATATTTATGTGTTGTGCTCTCAGAACAGCCTCACTCCTCCCTGACCATCTGACAATAGAAAAAAGTTGTTCCTTCAAGTAGAATGGGCCTATTGAGGAACCAAGTTATGGCCCCCTGAAACAGCAGGCCCCTGACAAAAGCCATGCACACCTATGCATTAAAATGACTATGGTCTTGCTCTCTTAAGTGTATACCGGAGCACACATTCCACAATCATTAAAGAGGAACTGTCACCAAATATGAACTCCCCGAATCAATTGCCTATATGGTAGATAAAATAAATAGTTTAGTATTGCACTGTAGGCGAAACTGTTAACCCAAATTTGAGATGAGGGAGACAACGGCCATCTTTCCTCCACCTAATGACATGCTGTGCTCTCCATGTCATTTGCCTTCCCCTTTTCCTCTAGTGACTTGAAGGAGCCAGCCTGGCAATGAATACACTGTAAAAAGCAACATTCTGCGCTTATCAGTGCAGGATGTTGCTGTTTACAGTGTATTCATTGCCAAGCTTGCTCCTTCACATTGGTGCTGCCTGCAGACAGCTATTTAGACAAACTACTAGAGGAATTGGGGAAGGTGGTGGGCGGACATACATGCACAAAAGTGGTGCCGCAGTTCCAAAGCCATGCTGCAAGCAGGATGCATTCAGTAAATTTTTACACCACATAAGGTTAAAAAAAAAAAAAAAAAGACGTTACTTTTTATCATTGTCTTTTCTCCCAGTTTCATATAGGAGCAACATGTGTAAAGGTAATAGTTCCCCTTTAAGAATTTACTGTGAACAAGGTCTGAATGCCACTACTATAGCATGTTCAGGGTACTGGATCAATGTACCACCAATTGCCTCTGTTCCTTGTTTGTACATAGTGAGAAAGCAAAGCAATGGATAGCCATTAGAAGGACACTAATGTCCAATAAAATAGTTTTCTTGTTTTGTAGAGTTAAAAAAAGAGGATCCGTGTCGGCCGACAAGAGGTGGCTCTTCAGCAGAGCCGCAGTAGTGATATTGGAAAAGAATTACTTCATTGGAACTGTCTATAAAATGAGCTTGCAAACCAGGCACACTTTGTAGACCATTCCAATGAAGTAATTATTTTCCAGTATCGATATTTCGGCTCTGCTGCAGAGCCACCGGCTGGTCCCCAGACCAGGATCTCCTGCTGTCAGTAGAACGCTGACGTCAAGAGAAGGGGAGAGAGGGGGGAACTTTAGATGCGATTATCTCTGAAACCATAAAGGTCTGAGAGATGGGATTTGCGCCACGTAATTTATTTTGTTTAAAGCTACAAAACAAGAAACCTTTTTTATTGGACATTAGTGTCCCTTTAAGGTGGACCTATCGCCTTGAGTGTTCTTTACTATTTCAGAATTTAATTCAAAACTGCCTATGTGTCATGTTAACCAGAATACCATCAGATTTATGGTTTATTCACATTTTATTTCTGGGAAAAGTGAAAGTGCACCTTTTCTGGTGCAGCACAGAGCTTCATTAGCATATGTTAAAAGGATAGTAATGTCTCGCTGACAGTGCAGCGCCAAGTCTTCCTTATAGTTTTTTATAACACATAGCGCTATGTTTAATTAGTTACATATTTGTAGTTCAAGTGCTATTGAAGCTGAAATGATCCCCTTCCCACCCCTTTCCCTGCATCACTGATCCTCACATGCAGGTCCAGATGGAGCACGGCAAGGTATAATCTTCAGTAAGCAAAAGGAAAATCCTGCCCTCCTTCATCAAGAGGGGCAGGGTTCTCCTGATATTTACTGAATGAAGATTGCCCCTCGCTGCACACATCCAGTCCCACAACCGGATTGTAGATCTATGGGGAGAAGGCCAGAAGGGGTGGGAGGTTGATCTTTTCAACTTGAATGGTGTTTAAACTACAAATACATAAGTAATTAAACATAGAGCTGCGTATAACAAAAACATAAGGAAGACTCAGAGCTGCACTTTAAGAGAGATATTGCTATCCCTTTAAATATGTTAGATTTTTTTTTTATTGTGATTGGAGACTTAACTCTTTGAGTGCCAGAGGGTTAATGTGTTGCATACCCCTCTGGAACTCAAAGGGTTAAGAATAACTAAATATGTATTTTTTCCCTTTTATTGTATCCTGAAACTTACATAATGTGTGTTTGGGATGCATTAAGCAAAAAAAAAAATGATTATGGACAACTGGTTTAAAGGGATAGTAAAGTCGTATATTAAGTAATAGCTATATTTTAGATATAAAAAAAGAGATTACTAGAGGTTAGTCCTATCTCTCAAAACTTTATGGTTTGAGAGATATACGAAGATAAATTTCTCCCCTCTCTCCCCTTTCTCTTAAAGGGATAGTAATACCTAAAATGTAAAAAAAAATATGTTGTAGGGTTTATCCCCCTGAGTAAAACAAGAGTACGCCCACTGCTGAAAGATGTTTCATTCAAAAGTTATTAATTTTCAAAGTTGAATTTTTTAGGTGCAATATCACAGTGGCCTGAAATTTTACAGTGGCGCTGTTGCTACACCATCCTATGGAGATTTATGGTCCTGAGACCAGAGGTGTCCATAGGATCGTGTAGCAACAGCGCCACTGTACAATTTCAGGCCACTGTGATATTGCACCTAAAAAATTCAACTTTGAAAATTAATAACTTTTGAATGAAACATCTTTCAGCAGTGGGAGTACTCTTGTTTTACTCAGGGGGATAAACCCTACAACATATTTTTTTTTACATTTTAGGTATTACTATCCCTTTAAGTCGGTTGTATAGCTTTCAGCATGAGATCCTGGTCCTGGGACCGGCCAGTGGCTTTTCAGCAGAGCAGAAATAGCGATATCTAAAAATAAATACTTAATTGGAATGGTCTACAAAGTGTGCTTACAAACCAGGCAACCTTTGTAGACCATTCCATTGAAGTACTCATTTTTAGATATTGCTATTTAGGCTCTGCTGAAGAGCCACCGTCTGGTCTCGCAACCAGAATCTCCTTCTAGCAGCTTTACAGCTCATGTCAAGGAAAGGGGAGGGAGGGGAGAACTTTATCTTCGTATATCTCTCAAACCATAAAGGTTTGAGAGATAGAACTAACCTCTAGTAACCTCTTTTTATATATCTACAATATAGTTATTACACAACTTTACTATCCCTTTAAGAGATGTCATCAACATGTGCAGATATTTGACCCAAGAGAACTCACCCTCATCAAACCCCCATTGACACCTAGCAAAGCAATGCGCTGCACACCCCTCTGATACTCAAGGGTTAAAGCAGAACGTTCACCTAAATTTTTATCATGGGCTTTAGTACATAAAACTAGATTAGCGCTAGATTTTTTTTATTTTTACTCATCTGGTAGTGGAGATATTTAGACTTCAAATTGGGCACTTCTGCGTTCTATGGGACCCTGTACCTTCTCAGGACTTCCCAGCTGCCCCAGGGAGCGCATTCACGCTTCCCTCCATAGCTTTATTTCTGTGGGCTAACGTTACAGCATGTTCCGTTTACAATGAGGTTGCAGCCTCAGTAGCATTGTAAACGGTGCCTGCTGTAACGTTAGCCCACAGTAATACAGTTACAAAGAGAAGCGTGAACGCAGACGTGCCCAGTTTGAAGTCTAAATATCTCCACTACCAGATGAGTACAAAAAAAACCCAGCGCTAATCTAGTTTTATATATTAACCCTTTGAATGCCAGAGGGGTACACAATGCATTGATTTGCAATGCGTTGCGTACCCCTTTGGCACTCAAAGGGTTAAAACCCATGCTCAAACATATTTTGTTTAGGTGAATGCTCTTCTTTAAGACTGTAAAACATAAGCTTTTGCACTGAAAAAAAAAAAAGCACTTATCCTTAACCCTTTGAGTGCCAGAGGGGAATGCAATGCATTGCTCTGAAATACCCCTCTGGCACTCAAAGGGTTAAGAATAATAAAGGCCGTATGTTCAAAACAAAAGAGAATGGGTTCTGAGGTAAACCATTTAGACTACTTTGGGGAGAAATAAACATTTTTCCATTGATATAAATAGGGATTTTAACCCCTTGAATGCTAGAGAAGTCTCTGCATCTGACACCTCTCTATAATTCAGTAGGATAAAATCCACATTTAAATCAATGGGAACTTTTTTGAATTTTTAGTTGTCCCCTATAGTCCATATGGTTTGCTCCAGAACTCTTCCGCCTCTTTTCTTTTGAATATACGGGTCTATACATGGATCTCATTTTACCGAAAAGGCAAATTATTTGTCCCTTTTCATTCACCTGGTTTGCCCCATCGTTGTACCACTTCATCTTAGAACATCAGCCACAGCGTGAGGAGGTAATTAGTCTGATTGCTCTCAGGTGACAGGAGATCTGAGGTCTGAAAATCCCTGCTCCATCTGTGTGTTCTGAATCTAATGAATCACTGGGATTTCTTTGGCTTCATGTGTCACACTAGAGTTCTAGGCAGGCACTGGTTTCAGGACACACAGATGGAACACAGAGACAGAGATTAAAGGATTAAAGAAAAAGACATGCTTAAAAACAAGTTGCTTTCATATGAACATCTCACACATACACAAAGCATACACAGACACACACAGTATATATGTATGTGCAGTGCTCTTGCTCAGCGTGTGTGTGAGATCATTTTATAGGCTTCCCTTTCTTCCTGCTTTGTCGTTATCACAAACATAATCAATGAATGTTTCATGGTGTACATGTTGGAAATATGGTTTCTGACTATGGCAAGTTCCACCTATTCCACTGACAGAACAGGAACAAAGGAAGAATGTTTGCCACAAAAATGTGCTGCCATCTCAAGTAGCATTTTGTAACATTTACTCTATAAGCACTATGTACAAAAGGGCTGTGTCCACATAGTACTGCTGTAGGTATCTTTTGGCTTTCAAGCTCTTGTAGACCACATCTCCCATCATCCCCAACACCTGAGACTATCTTGGACTTCATGCACCTAATTAATTTCTTCTTTGCAATTGCTATATCCTGACCTGAGGCATTCTTCTTTGAAGTATTATAGGTTATAGAGTCTGGAGTCTTACAACCAGCATTGTGTCCTGTAAGCTCCCTTACACTACTGACTCCACAGCTTTATTTTTCTGTTTATTAATTTTTTTTTTCTCCCCATGGAGCAGTTTTTCCAAGAATTTATCCACTTACGGTATTCATCGAGTTAAAGGGATGCAATTCTGGATCACACCAACAGCATTAAAGGGATTTAAATCCCAATTTAAACCATGGAAATTTGTAATTTGCTCCTATGTTGTAGATGATTTGATCCAGACTTGCACCTCTTTAGCTTGATGAATAAGGCCATTGTTTTAAAGTTTGTATGCCCCTTTTATGTATGTAACCTGTGGCGCTGGCAAATTTTTATTTATTAAACTTGCCCATAGTTCTACTCTCACTGCCGACACGTCTTCCAATATAGACTTCTTAAGGCGCATGACTAGGGACAAATGTAGACTGTTCGTATTGCTTAACTGAACGTTCAAGAAAACTACATGGATTCCTACATAAGGTCACAGTGAAATGCTAAAATAAAATAAACAATTGACATGCAACTTGGATAATGCTATGCAACATGTTCTTGATGTTTTGTTCAATGTGGTTTCTTTATGGAATGCAAGTGACATTTCTAGTTTATTTTCTTCTCAGCACTGGTTGATGATCACTATCATGTATACACTGGTGGATGATGTCATGTATAGACTGGTTGATGATCACTATCATGTATACACTGGTGGATGATATGTATAGACTGGCTGATGATCACTATCATGTATACACTGGTGGATGATGTCATGTATAGACTGGTTGATGATCACTATCATGTATACACTGGTGGATGATATGTATAGACTGGCTGATGATCACTATCATGTATACACTGGTGGATGATATCATGTATAGACTGGTTGATGATCACTATCATGTTTACACTGGTGGATGATATCATGCATAGACTGGTTGAGGATCACTATCATGTACATACTCTTTGATGATATCATGTATAGACTGGTTGAGGATCTCTATCATGTATACACTGGTGGATGATATCATGTATAGACTGGTTGATGATCACTATCATGTACACACTGGTTTGCTTTGGTAATGATCTCTTGAGCAAATAATATAGTTTATGCTAAATGTGTAGATAAGGGCAAGATGATGAGAGGGATCACAAAACGAAGTGAGTTTTGATCTGTAACTTACAAAAAATGCACAATGAGAGTTCATTTTTTTTCTGTAAATAACATCGTTTGTCTGTCACATTTCTTTTCTTGGTTTCTGTGTTTGATAATATAAACTGTACTAAGATGGATCTGTTTGCTTCTTTGATCCAGTTACTTGCGAATGCTTCTGTGTTATTTACTTTGCACTGTTCTGCCCTATGGCTCAGAAAGCTTTGATTGACAGCTTTAAAAAAACACGAAGGCCAAATTATCCCATTGCTACATTTCTTGTTTAGACACTTATCCTAAGTACTGTAACACAGAAAATAGCAGAGTGACCTAGTTTTCACTGAACTACCAGTGTAGTGTTTTTATTATACATAATAGGGACTCTGATGTAAAAGATAAACATAAATATCTATTTAAGTTGAAAGTACTAATAGAAGAGAGCTAAAATAGGTCAGGGGAGGTGAGCAAAACATGATGTTTTGATAACAGTTGACTAGGGATGATAGGCGTTGTAGTCTAACAAGAGCTGGAGTGCCACAGGTTGCAATATGCAATATGTTGCATTATTTTAAAGCATGAGTCGAAATAAATTGTGTATCTATATATATATATATATATATATATATATATATATATATATATATATTGTACTGTGCAAAAATATATACACACACACACACACACTAACCCCTTGAGAACCAGGGGTGTGAAATGCATTGCTCCATAATGTGTTGCTCACCTCTCTGGTTCTCAAAGGGTTAAGGCTGATATATTAAGAGGAACTGGAGTAATTCTGGAACAAACCAGCTACACCAAAGGGAGAGATTGAATTCACAGAGAGTTTGGACATTTCTATAGTGTTTTCAACATTGCTCTGAAGACCTCTCCAGCATTTAAAGGGGAACTACCACCCCGCAATAACTTAAAGGGATAGTAATACTTAAAATGTAAAAAAAAATATGTTGTAGGGTTTATCCCCCTGAGTAAAACAAGAGTACTCCCACTGCTGAAAGGTGTTTCATTCAAAAGTTATTAATTTTCAAAGTTGAATTTTTTAGGTGCAATATCACAGTGGCCTGAAATTGTACAGTGGCGCTGTTGCTACACCATCCTATGGAGATTTATGGTCAACTGACCAGAGTTGTCCATAGGATCGTGTAGCAACAGTGCCACTGTACTATTTCAGGCCACTGTGATATTGCACCTAAAAAATTCAACTTTGAAAATTAATAACTTTTGAACGAAAGACCTCTCAGCAGTGGGAGTACTCTTGTTTTACTCAGAGGGATAAACCCTACAACATATTTTTTTTTACATTTTAAGTATTACTATCCCTTTAAGCTTTTCTGATTGCTCATCTGGCGACTAGCTGCTTAGTAGCGCTAGTCGCCAGAAATATTACCCGGTTCTGCGGATATCGGCGTTTTACCGATGGTGACAGGAGCAGGAAGCACGGACGTCTCTTCACAGTGACGTCCGTGTGCCTGCGCTGTCAGTCCCTTTTGAACCGCGCGGTTCAAAAGGGACTGACAGCGCAGGCGCACGGACGTCACTGTGAAGAGACGTCCGTGCTTCCTGCTCCTGTCACCATCGGTAAAAAGCCGATATCTGCAGAACCGGGTAATATTTCTGGTGACTAGCGTTACTAAGCAGCTAGTCGCCAGAAGAGCAATCAGAAAAGCTTAAGTTATTGCGGGGTGGTAGTTCCCCTTTAAGAGGTTACATTTTTCTTTTAGATCACTTGGAGTTTTATAGTTTATAGTTCAGTTGGTTTACCCAGAATTACTCCAGTTCCTCTTAATGCATCATCCTCAGTAAAAAATAGTTTACATATATATGTGTGTGTGTGTGTGGGCATAGCATTACCCATGTGTCACAAAAAAATAAATAAAAAAATCACACACACACACACACACACACACACTTGGCCCTGCAGCTGTTGTACACTTCATATGCCATCATCCTTAAGCAGGCAAATGCCCCAACAGCGGGTCTAAGCTTGACAATGTGTTTGAACTGTTGTGGATGTATGTGCCTGTTCCCTTTTAAAATATCAATGGTGCACTGCAGGGATTTTGCCAGGAGTGGACAGGGGAAGAAACCCACCCCTGCCCACTCCTGCAAAATTCCTGCTTTACCCGCTGTCCCAGAGTGTGTCTGCCAGGGACACAGAATTTAGGTCACATGATGCTCATTCTCTTTTATATCATCATCTTCTTCAGCTGTTAATCCACTGCAGGATTCAGGCCTCATCAGTCTTTGGTCTTGCGCCTTGTGTTACCTCTGTGTACAAACAAATTGGTAATTTCATCTACCCTTGTCTATGGTCTTCTTCTTGGGTGTTTAGTATTGAGTGGAATCCATTCCAAAATTCCATCTGCTTGCAGGTCTTCTTGCTATATGGCCTGCCCATTTACTCTTTCAATGATGTCATAGACCTTTATATGCTTACTAATCCATGCATACATTTTCCAGTCTCTTAAAGTGATAGAAATGTTTCACAAAAACAGCAGCTCCAATTAATCTTCATAGCATTTGAGCCATAGAGAGTGTTATTTCATTACTATGATCATTGTAGTTCAAGAGTAATTGAATGATTACGTTTCCCCCTCCCACCCCTTTTACCTAGTGTAATCCCCCACTCCTCAGATGTGGAATCCAGTCCATAGACCAGACAGCTCACATCAAGGGTCAATCTTCTTACTGTGAGGACAATGAAATCCCTGCCCCCCTTGACAAGTTTTTCAGATTTTCCCTTATCTTAATTGAAGATTGTCCCTCTCTGCAGTCTACCTGGACACCTCCCTTCTGCTCTAAGCTGAGCAGTGTTACATCAGTAGATGGGGCTGGAGGGGGATACTTTATCATTCAAATACTCTTGAACTACAACTCTGACAGAATTGAAATACACCCTCCATGGCCCAAATACTATGAAGATTAATTAGAGCTGCTTTTATTGTGAAACATTACTATCCCTTTAAGTTTGTGACTGGCTTTGTCATTCAGTGTACATGTTTCACAGCCATAAATAGGGACTGGGAGGACTCAAAAATCTTTCGCTTTATATATATATATATATATATATATATATATATATGTGTGTGTGTGTGTATTATTGAACATTACTGTTTCTTTAAATTGGTCTACAGTGACTGGAATACTGTACAAAATAGGTTTTGTTGTACACTCCAGACTTTATAATAGCTGACATTCTCAGCATTAGATGCAGTAATCTGATTTTGGCACCATTTTGGTCTTTTACCTTACCGTTGCATTAGTTTTATTTCTGTTGTTATAAATTTCTATTAGAGATTGTGACTCAATACAAAAACAGAAAAAAATGAATCTGTACCTGTGGTGACATTTGAAGCAAATGATAAATTAGCTTCTGAAGAGTGATAGAACAGATTTTATGTTATCACACTTCTGAAATATTACAATATTTTGTTACCATTTCTAGCTGCAGTTTCTTAACCTTTCAATTCATTTTTGTTTTTGCTGTGTTAACCCCTAGGGGACCAGAGGGGTGCTCAACACATTGCTTCCCAGTGAGTTATGCACCCTTCGAGTACCCAAGGGATTTAATGAAACATCTTTACTCCTTAACGATGGCCAATATGGGAGTGGGTGGCCGTTAAGGACCACAGCATTTTTTTTTCTCAATGAATTCTGGGATTGCAGAGCGTCTTGCAGTCTCTCTGCCATCCCAGAATTCCATGACGTGCCAGGACTGCCACCGGTTCTTAACGTCCAGAACAGCAAGACGGTCCTGACAAGTCATGTGTCTTTAATGGGTTAAGGCTAATGTTGAAAGAACTGGAATAATACTTAAGTAAACTAAGTGCAATAATTTTTAAACCTTGGAGTGCCAAAGAGGTAAGCAATGCATTGCTTTTCAATTTGTTGCAAGCCTCTCTGGCACTCAGATGGTTAATATATCCATTGATTTAACCCTCTGAATGCTAGAGTCTTCTCCAGTGCATGGCAATAGTATGCCTTGGATATCTCCCTAACATTCAAAGAGGTAAAAAATAATTTACACCAATGGGAATTTTAGATTTATCCCAAGGCACAATGTGTTTCTATCAGCCTCCCTGTCTCTTACATTTTCTGTTACCGTTTAACAGATTGGGAGAGATGCACTAAGGTTCAAAAAGGGTCCTGTCTGGGGATATTTTATTGAATTACAATCCATCTTATCCACCATCTTATCCCTGTTATTACACCTTAAATACAAATATATCACCATGCCTTTTAATTACCTTCACCATGTCCACCCCATCAATGTGCTTATGTCTTATTTGTATATTCAACCTGACGAGGCATCTTCATATTCTTGCGGGCATATATTTATGTACATATTTGGCAATGTGTCATCTCACAAAAACATCTAACTGAGACTGGCAAAATGTGACGTTTGCTATAGCTTTCTATGCAGTCCTCAGACTAAACCTTTTAAAACCACCTTACATGTAACTTTTGCATATTACATGAATCCATGAATTTCACAGTTCTCTCTATATATATGTGCATGTCAAAGTTCTCAAATGAAGAGGGTTTCAAAGTTGTCCATTGCAGAGTATGTCAAGGTTATCCATATTTCAGAGTTGCAATATTTACTTCAAAAGTCCCTATAGCTGTATAATATTAAAACTCATATAAAACTAAAATGGTGACATTTAACATTAGACTTCTATGAAGAAGTTTGAAATATACTACTATTAAGTAGTTTTACATTAGCCTGGTTAACCTGACTGAAGACATACCATTAAAACACATTGCATGATTTACACCAACAGCATATGCTTTTGACTCTTACCCTCCCTTATTGTAAATGAAGACATGTGTCTTATTCACCAAGGAGAAGTGTTCTCATCACATGGTACAGACAATTTGCCATTATATCAAACCTTATTGTATTTCCCCCATTGAGTCTGATGTACTAAGAAAACATGGGAGGTGAGGTTTAAGCACTAAGGTGTGATAAATGTGCTATAAACTTTCCAGTGTGATTAATTCTCTAATCTCTGTTTTATTATTGTTGGACTTAGTGGTCTCAAACAAGTCTGAAATGGTGAACAATATACGGGTAAGGAAACATTTAGGTAACAGTGACAGGTATTCTTTGAAATTGGTTATGAGAAACACATTAACAAGGGTTTAACCAAAACATTCACTTTAAAAAAGTTAAATTCACAACACTAAAAGCAGAATTAAGGACATTCAATGGGGTGTAATCTTCAAAGATAAAAATGCATAAGAAAGATGGAATTTGTTTAAAATGCTCTTAGATAAGTATACACTCCAGTATATACCATTGGGGAATATATAAAAAGAGAAACAAATTAAGACCAGTGTACCTTAATGAAGAGGTTTGCAAGAAAATGAGAAATAAGAAGCATTTTTTTAAACTGTTTATGTCAGACTATTCAGATGCATCATATAACAATATAAAGAATGTAACATAATTAGGCAAACTAAAATAGAAAATGAGAAAAGTATTGCAATAAAAATGCTACAAGTATACAAATAGCAAAACAATTAAGTTTGATTTTGGTCCTCTTAAATATGAGACAGGTGAATTGAGCACGAGGCTATGGCTGACATCTTAAACACGCCATTTTCTATATGCAAAGGAAGCAACAATGGCATACTACAGGCAAACAGAGAGAATGTTGATCTAGGTAAATATCCGACTTCCATTTGGAGTCAGAAAGGAATATTTTTACCCAATTAGGGCTTACATGGAAATGGCTTAAATGTTTTTTTGTTGCCTTCCTCTGGATCAAAAGCAGTGACATGGCATGGGCTGAACTTTATGGATACATGTCTTTTTTAAGCCTGATAAGCTGCTATGGTCTATGGATCCTATGCACTAATATATTTATAACTTGAGAAATCTTTGTGCAAAGTCTCCATAGGATGACAAAGGTATTTGAGAGTTTAAGGCTGATGAAGGGGCTGGGGAGATATTCTCTAAGGTGTGATAAAGGTGAGATAAACCCTGAAGTTTGATAATGGTTAGCAGAAAGGAGACTTCAACTTCAGCAGAGGAAAGGGTTTTTTTACAGTAAGGTCTGCTAAATTATGGAAATGCTTGCTCAAGGATGTGGTTATGGCAGATACAATGGATACTTTTAAGAGAAGATTAGATACATTTCTTGTGAAAGGGAACATACAAGGTTATAATATGTGTTAGTAGGCAAAACAGGAAGGTCTGAAAATGACTAACTTATTTGGCAGCAGGAAATCTATATAATCCTCATGTCTCTGGGTTATGAGACAGAGGTTGAACTTCATGGACCTGTGTGTTTTTTTGACCTAATTTACTATTTTACTATGTAATTTCTATATGATTCTATAGATGCTATGCACTAATATGTCACTAACATGAGAGATCTTTGTGTATAGGCCCCATAGAATGGCATAGAGTTTGAGGCTGATGTACTAAGAATAAATGGAATGAGATGAAGTAAGGTGGGATAAGGAGCTGGTAAGTTCTCCAACGTGATGAACTCTTCAATTCCCATGTTATTCAATGGAACATATATGCTAAAATTTTCTACAGTTGGAGATATCTTAGTCAAAGACTCCATAAAATTCCATAGAAAGTTGTGAAGTCATCTCCTCTGTATCACTTCTTCACTATCATACCTTAAGGCATTGCCACTCACCCAGGAGTAATTCTGGTGAAAACCACCTACATCAGAGGGGATAGATAAAATGTTTCAAAATTCAATTAACCATTTAAAGGGATAGTAATGTTTCATAATAAAAGCAGCTGTACTTAATCATCATAGTATTTGGACTTTGGAGAGTGTTATTTCAATTCTGTCAGAGCTGTAGAACAAGAGTAATTCAATGATAAAGTATCCCCCTCCCACCCCTTTTACTGATGTAACACTGCTCAGCCAGAGCAGAAGGGAGGTGCCCAGGTAGACTGCAGAGAGGGACAATCTTTAATTAAGATAAGGGAAAAACCTGAAAAACTTGTCAAGGGGGGCAGGGCCTTCATTGTTCTAATAGGAAGAAGATTGTCCCCTGCTGTTATCTGTCTAGTCTTACAAACAGATTCCACATCTGAGAAGAGATGTCTTACACTAGGTAAAAGGGGCGGGAGGGGAATCTTTGCTTGTGAATATCTCTCAAACCATAAAGGTTTGAGAGATAAGACTTATATCATTCTTCATGTTTTTTAATGCCTACAAAATAAAATAAAGATAAAATGAAGTATTACTATTGCTTTAAGTACTCTTTGAGTGCCAGAGAGGTGTCCGATGTATTACAAATACATTGCACTCAAAAGATTAATGCTAGAGAGTTATTGTCTGGGTCCATACACTTTGCACCTGCTACACCCTTGGGATCATAACAGGAAGAAAACCCTGTTTAGATATATTGCGGACCTGCTGTAGGTTAAGAAAGTATTAAATAAATAAGACTGAGAATGTGAATCAGAATAAAATACTTTGTGAAAATAAACATCATAATCCAGTAAAAGAAAATACATTATCTATAATGTGAGGTATAGTTTATTTCTGTGACCTTGCAGTGTGTGTGACATTACATATAATGAATACGTTTCGTATATTGTGTGCTCTTGCAATCTTTTGCTGTTTCTACAACGTATTATTGATTTAATGTTTGCTTTTGTTTTGTTTTATTTCTCTTTGCATCAGAGCAATAGAAGGCCATATATATGTGTAATGAGAAAAGGCAGCTTTGTGTTATATTACAGTCAAAAGGCCTTGTTTGTCCAATTGCATTTTGTTTTTCCTTTTGTGTTGCAGAATTGCTTACTGACATCACTTCTATAGCTGCTGAATGATGTATGCTCTACTCTCTTTACAACTGCTTATTGGGCCTTATATGTAAATGCAATAATCCTAACGGACTAACTGCTCTATAGGGGATTAATATAAAATTCCCATTGACTTGCATGCTAGCAAAGTCTCCAATGTATTGCATGACATGTTTTCTATGATAAACACACTTAGTACTAGACAAGGGTCTCCCTTTCAGAGCCTTGAAGATTATATAAAATTCTAGTCCAAGTTTTGATAAACACACCCAAAGAAACAAACACATTTAAAATTCCTGAGTGGAGATGCACTAAGATGTGATAAAGTGATGATAAAGTGACTTCTGCAGTAATATCCCCAAGTACTGATGCCAAATATGTATAATTGTACCTACAAGCACAAACTCCAAAATAACTGAAGAGGAAAAGGGTGTTTTCAAATTTATCAACAAAAAAAAGTGCACATTCCATTGGTTACATGGTAAAAATGCTCTAAAACAGCCAATCCTATATAATAATTCGCTAGGATATTTGTCAGAAGCCATCATGTGCAGTAGACTCTGCGCTTTGCAGTCATTCACAGTAGAGACTGCCCGTGCTGCTGCCATGCACAGTACAGACTGCCTGAACGCACCGTGGCTGATATGGAGTGGGGCACTCCGAATTCGACCGGAGTCGCGCAGAGAGGACTCCAGTCCAAATTCGGGGCTCCCTACTCCATATCAGCTGCAACGTGTTCGGGCAGTCTGTACTTCACATGACTGGAGTGCGGGCAGAGAGGCGCTCCGGGCACCATCCGAGGCTGCTGGGTGGCACTGTGGCCTGTGTACACGGGCTTTTACACTAGTAACTATATAAAGCATACATTTCCTTAAAGTAGATAACTTAAAGGATTAGAAAATGGTTGAAGTATCTTCCTACACAAAATTATTATTACTATTTTTTAAATACTGGTTTTCACTAATGTTTAAAAAATGTATACCAGTAAAAATTTACTGAAACAAGCTTAGAAAAACAAACAAAAGGGTATGAAATATGAATGTCACATATCTCTAATGGTTAACAGTATTGAATGAATATTTAAAGTAATTTATAAAAAAACTAAGTTTTTTTTACATTAATATATTGCAAAATATGTTATATATTTTATATATTTGCTATGAATTATAAACAGGCAATGTGGAAATCAATCTAGGATGGACTACCTTCTTAACCCCTCAAGGACCAGTGATTTTGTGCACCGGAAGACCAGCGCAATTTTATTTGCAGAGCCGGCACATGTGTTCGATCACATTTACTGGCTTGTCAAGAGGGAGGATGAAATTGACTGCTCCGGTCTTGGAGCAGTCAGTTTCAGCCTCCCAGCATAATCACAGTGCTCCCTCAGGCATGCTGTGATCATTAATCTCATGACGTGCTAGGACAGTCACTTGTCCTTAATGGACTGAAAGTTGTGCTGGTACTGGCATGTCCACAGTCCTTAAGGGGCTAAAATGGTGTCTGGTTTACAGGAAAATAAATATCAGGATAGACTAAAGGATTTGAACATGTATAGCTTGGAGGAGAGAAGAGAGAGGGGATATGACTGAAAAATTCAAATACATGAAGGGATTCAACAAACTACAGGGTGGAAATATATTTCAAAGGAGTAAAACTGTTAGTACAAGAGACCATAGTCTAAAACTAGAGGGACACAGGTTTAGATGTAATGTAAGAAAGTTTTACTTCACTGAGAGGGTAGTAGATAAGTGGAATAGCCTACCAGCAGAAGTGGTAGAATTTAATACAGTGACAGAATATAAGCATGCATGGGATAGGCATAAGGCTGTCCTTAACATAAGAAAAGACCAAGGACCAAAAAAGGTTTGAGGTTTTTACAGTAGGAAAATGGGCAGAGTAGATGGGCCGAATGGTTCTTATCTGCCGTCAAATTCTGTGTTTCTATGTAACTTCTTCGATGCAAGACTCAAATTCATAGCAATATGTTACAATCCTTGGGTTAACTGACCATCAGGTCGGTGAGTAGGGTGACCACATTTCCAGTCTGCCATTCCGGGACATGTGGTCACCCTATTCATAACATTTGCTAACGTTGCAACA
Organism: Rhinophrynus dorsalis; assembly: GCA_037306005.1. Taxonomy (NCBI): domain Eukaryota; kingdom Metazoa; phylum Chordata; class Amphibia; order Anura; family Rhinophrynidae; genus Rhinophrynus; species Rhinophrynus dorsalis. Next base: position 73,259,672 of record CM074719.1, on the reverse strand, counting down.
TGAGCAAGTTTTTTATTCCAACCCTGCAGTATATGTATAGCTTTAAGTAAATATAACTGTGGGGAGAATATAATAACTAATCCAAGTTAAGGAGAGCTAGATTGGAGTATATAGACATACCTGAGATGTATCATCATCTTTATAAATTATGTATCAAGTGTATTATTTATCTGATGACTAACACCTTGAATAATATCCAGCTCAGATAGTTTGTCTCAAATACGTATGCCGGCGCATCAGTGGTTAATTGTTCCATGTGTCTAGCTTATTGCTTGCTCACAGAAACCAGATCCCCAATATTTGCACCGATATTATTTCAGAGTGTTGCATCTCAACAGGTATTCTGGTGTATTGTGGCCTCTTATGCTTAGATCTGTATTATTGGAGCTAGGTGAGTGGGAACTCGTACTCTGTGTCAGCCTCAGGACTCAGAAAGGAACTCAGTCTCACTGTGCAGGTCTGCAGTGTGCTGTTCATTTCTGTTCCGCAGCCTCTTGTCACTTCTCCCAGAGACACTCACTCATGTCTCACTCAACATTAATGACATGCGCCGGGCGGCATACGTACCACCACACATGCACACACCAGCCAGCTAATAATAATACTCTCCCTTTCATTGACTGGTGGTGGTTCTTGCAGCGTCCATGTTGCATGCAACTAGACTGTGATTGAGCTGGCACCACTAGCAGGCAGGATAGGGCTGACTAGGTTTTCTTTATGCCTTGATTCCGGTACTCTTTATTGTCCCGGTAGGGGATGATTCGGGATGCGGGACACAGCAGGCAATTAAGGGACAGTCCCAGGCATTCCGGGATGCGTGGTCACACTATCTGAGAGGTGGGGTGAAAGATTTTTTTCTCTTCTGCTACCAAATAACCTTCAATTTTTTTGCAGTCATTTTACATCAGTCTTTAAACCAATTATGGGCTATGTGAGGCCCATTCGAGGCCAGACCACATCTATGAACTAGGGGATTTATGGTCTGGCAGTGGTTGGAGTTCCTCACGTTGCTCATCCTTGTTTTAATCCCTGATATACTGGATTTATCAATGTGTAACATCCAAGTGGTTAAACCAAAATAATGTGACAGTCTATCAGCAGCACTGTTGCTAAAACATAGAAAGCAGAATATAATTTCTTTTTCTGATCAGTCAGTTAAGCAACCCAGCAGAGAGAGTGCCTCCTCCTCTCCATGCCTTGTGAGAATAGCTATTACAAGGCCTCAGAGTCAGACCCCAAAAGTAAAAAACAGCAATCCATCATACAGCTTTCAGAGAGCCAGACATCTTTTATTCCCAATAACTGTGTTGCTCAGAAAAAAACACAACTGAAATTAATGAAATGACAGCCAAAGATGTACAGTCCTTTTTTCTGAGGTTGATGATACAGTTTGGGCTTGAAAAAAAAATGACTTCAATGCTTTGAGTCGCATTATAAGCCGCTAACACGAACAACAATAAATATTAGTAGTGTTCAGCCATCAGTTCAACATCTGTCAAAGATTTATAAGCTACAGTATAGTGCATTAAGTGGTGAAAAGTATCATATTCCATTCACCTACCTTAGCAAAAATAATATTGGAACTGTCACTGCACCAGGTAGTATATTGGCATGATTGCACTCTATGTAATAACAGGGGGTTCTAGGTTAGAAAACAATAACCCTTTTGTGGCTGATGTACAGACCACAAATTACTGGGTAAACCAACAGCTCAATTCGAGACAAATACAAATGCCATTGTTTGAAATTGGGCTTTTAACCCTTTGAATGCCAAAACAGTACACAATGTATTGCAAATCAATGTGTTGCATACCCCTCTGACATTAAAAGGGTTAATACTATTTTAAAGCAATGCATTGGAGATCTCTCTAGCATTCAAGGAATTAACATCTGTATCTGTAACATCTCAATGGGAGATTTAGGAATTTTTATTTGTCCCCTATTGTGCAATTGATTTGATTTAGAGTTGCATCAGTTTTCTTAGTACATCGACTTCCTGTCAGCTGTCCCTGATCTGGCTTCCTGTTCCTGTATCTTGTAGTTCCTGTTTTTTTCTTCTGATTTTAAAATTCACTGTCCACCCCATAATCGATGCACTTGTTATTAAAAAAATTTTATAGGTTATAAGCTACCTCATGTTGTGTTATTGCATATTTATATAATTATTTTTTAGGTACTGGCAATGTTGATTTTGCTGTACAAGTGCAGTTTTTAAGGGTGGTGTGCAGAGTTTTCCAGGGCTGGATTTACATGCTAGGCTCCCCTAGGCAAGGCACTCTAGGTTTCTGTCCCCAGTCCCATTAATTGTGTGTTGGTACAGAAAATATTGTGATCTTTCTACCACCAAAGGGGTTAACTAATAGCTTGTAATGGGGTATAAACCTGGTGCAGCGACATTGACACTGTTTTGGTCACACCCACAATGTGGCACATAGATGTAGCCAGAACAGCTGAGGCACCACTTAAAATTTGGAGCTCTTGGCAGTTGTCTACAGTACCCTATTCTGCTTATTGGGAAATCCGGCCCTGTCTTTTCCTGTTGACATTCTGATACGTGGTAACCATACCAAGGGAGTAACTACAGGTAGTCAAAGAGTGCAGCATCCAAGGGGACCCCACTTGCAACAGGGTTCAATAGGTTCTAGTTATGCCTCTATAAAATATTTCTTTGTTAGGTGGCCCAAAATACATTTGCAACAGAACCCTCCAAAGTCTAGCTATGCCACTGCGTGGTACTGTGGACCATCACTAGGGTTGCCACCCAACCGGTATTTTACTGGCAGGCCAGTAAAAAATTGGCTTCTGTCCAGTGTTAAGTCTGTGGAGGGAATGCCATGGCCGGTATTTTTTTGACAGGTGACTGCTAAGCGGAAAGTGTCCCTAGACAATTATTCACTCTTTGTGTGTGACTCTGGCAAGGAAACAGTTAAATGCTGATAAGTATGGAACACAAAGGATTAAAAGATGAAAAAAATGACATGCCTGTAAATAGCACTCTGTAGTCTTGCCCATGTCAAAAATATAATTTATTGTATTGAGGTAAAAAATTACCTCAGTGTTTAGATTTATGTCCTGCCAGGCTTTCAGATACAAACATACAGAATAATATTTTACCTGTGGCGAGTTCCCATGATGCTGTTAATAATAGAATAGAAAGATATACCAGATGTTATTGAACTTTACATCTATATTCTGTATTCTTCATGTCATGAGGAAGAATAAAGGAAATAGTATTAACCTTTCTTGCTTAGTACACAACCACTTCTCTGGAAAACTACCAGACTACCTGAGCAGTATGCTCACTCCTGCTCTCCATACTAACTATAACCTTCGCTCCACTACTAACAACTTGCTACGTATACCACAATAGAAGAAAGAAGCAGGACGATCTGCCTTCTCCTTCAGAGCCCCAAAAATCTGGAACAATCTGCCTGAAATAATCACATCTGCTCCCAGTCTAAAATCCTTAAAAGCAAATGCTTCTTTATATCTAAAAACAACGTGTGACTATATATAATTTCAGTATTTAATAAGTGTGTATATTAATGCTTATGTATGTTTATATAATGTTTCACAATTTGTGTAAATATGTAACCCTTTACTGAAAACTATCCAGGACATACTTGAAAATGAGAGAAATCTCAATGTATTCTTCCTGGTAAAACATTTTCTAAATAAATAAATTAACGTGCACCTACATATGCACACACTGAGTTCTAAGGAAAAGTGGAATTGTTCTGGAGAAACTAACTGCATCATAGTGAACAAACAGAAATTCCCAGTGAGTGAAATTGGGGCTTTTTACATACCTCCCAACATTTCAAATGACCAAAGTGGGACACTTGTTTTAGGAGGTATTGATGGAGGAATGACTGGTTGGTAGGACAGTACAGATAATTTTTAGGTTATTTCATGACCTATTAACACCTCTTTGTGTGACTGAATAAATTATTTATAGCAAGACTAAAGTGTTTTATTTACACAAACTAATTTATAAACATATATACTGACATTTCAATAAACAGTAATGTAAGTTTTATTACTGTGGAGTAATGTGATACACATATACATACACACCACATAGTCTTCTCTCCTAAAAAGAGGGACACTAGTGTGGGAAATCTAAACATAGGGATTTGGGTCTCAAAGAGGGACATCCCTCCTAAAGTAAATGAGAAATCAATACAAGGATCTCTCCGGTGAGCTATTCATTCCAAAGCCTGATCAAATAACCAAGGCCATCCCCTTGAGATTAGAGGAAAGGTGGTTTCAACTTCAGCAAAGGAAGGTTTTTTTACAGTGAGGTCTGTTAAATTGTGTAATTCCTTGTCCAAGGATGTGATACTGGCAGATACAATGGATGCATTTATTTCAAGATGGAACATACAAGGTTATACTGTGTATTAGTGCGCAAAATGGAAGACTAACATATTTGGTAGCAGGAAAGCTATATAATTCTCATGTCTCTAGATTATGAGGTAAAGGTTGAACTTTATGGGCTTGTGTCTTTTTTCAACCAAATTTACTATGTTGCTATGTTTAAACAGGGACACTTGGGAAGTATGCTTTTAACCCCTTGAATGCTATGAGGTCTGCAGTGCATTGCTTGACATTGCGTTGGTAACATCTCTAACATTCAAGGGGTTAAAAGCCCCATTACAATCAGCTGAAAATGTATGAATTTTTGTATGCCCATTAAAACCCTTTCAGTGCTAGAAGGCCTAGTAACACATTGCAAAGCAATGCATTGTTGATCCCTCCGGCACTCAGTGGGTTAAGGTGCAATTGGATTGCTCAAGAATTACACTACTGTTGTATAGTACATTTGGTGCCCAATGTATTCTGTGTTCCTATTATGCTCCCATTTAACACTTTTGAGTGCCAGAAGGGTATTGCAATGCCTTCCGTACCCCTCTGACACTCAAAGGGTTAAGGTCTTATTCACAAAAGATGAGCAAAACCAACTGTACCATAGGAAATATGGTGGTTTTAAGCGCTCGAATGCTAAAGAGGTGCGCAATTGATTGCAAAGCAATGTGTGGGGACCTCTTTAGTTTGTTACAACCCACAAAACAAATGTGTAGCTTCAGCACTTAGAACACTAACATACTCTAGTTTAATCACTGACAGTATAAACCAACAATATGGTCGCAATATATGATTTTAAATAAAACAACAACAACAAAATACAAATAGCTATACTAAAAGAGTTTATAAAGACTGTCTGTGCAGCGTGCATCCACGTACACAGATAATTGCCATGAAAGATCACCAACTTCAATTTCTCATTACCAACTTAAATCTCTACATCAGACATAACAATCACATATCCTACAATCTCAAATGATGGGAAAACAGATCATTATGATATTAGATCTACCAATTAGGAAAAAATGTTCAAATGAGTTCCCAATCAATAATCCTATATAATAATTTGCTAGGATGTTTGTCAGAAGCCGTCATGCGCATGATTGCATCGCGTGAGTGAGGTGGCGCAAGACTGCATCGCGTGGAGCAGTGAGGTAGCGGCCTTCTAAAATTACCTAGACCTTGGCCCCGTGTACACAGGCTTTTACACTAGTATATAAGTAATTGCTTGGGAACACAAGTGCCTCTTGTTTTAACCCTTTGAGTGTGAGAGAGGTATCCAGATATGGATCGTTTCAACCCATTCAATGCTAGAGAGGTATCCAACGCATTGCATTGCATTCATGAGTATGCAATGTAAAGTTATGTCCCCTATGGTGTAGTTGGTTTGCTCCAGAATCGTTCCACCTTGGATTTATACATAAGGCCCTTAGAACAGAATGCAAGAAAGTGGGGCATTAAAGGGGGTCTATCGCCCCTATATAAGTTGCTCTTAAATGTTAGTTTATATAGCAGTTACATTGAGTATTTAATTAATTTTGTATTTTAAAATGTTACTTGGGAATAGAGGGAATATATATTGCATTGACCCTACTTCCAGATAGACTGTGGGTACAGCTCTATTCCAGCAGTCTGTCACTCTGTCTATGCTCCCCTCCCTCTATCCAGCCTCCTCTGATGACGGAGGCTTCAGTCTGTAACCTGGAGTGATCTCATTGGCTAGATATCGATCTCTGCCAATAAGAGCGCTCCAGCTTACAGACAGAAAGAAGGATTTTCTAACAAATATGTTCAATCATTGCTTCTCCCCCATATTTCTGTACTGTTTAACCCCTTAACGACCGCCTGATCCGTTTAAATCTCAACGAATTCTGGGTTGGCAGGGTGGCATGCAGCTACATTGTCATCCCAGAATTCCATGATGTGCCAGGACCATCATGGTCCTTAATGTCCTGAACAGCATGACGGTCTGGGCATGTCATACGTCATTAAGGGGTTAACACCTTTCGAGTTGAGAAACTCTGTCCTGCTTCCATGCTGCAAATTACCATTGTCCTCATGCATTCCATGCTGCAAGTTACCATTGTCCTCATACATAAAACATACTAACTGTAGCTCATATTTAATTATTTGCTAAAGTTCTTGCTATTATACTTCTCCCGTTATTTCAGCTGTGATCCATCTGGGCCAGGTTGGTCTTGTCATGGGCCGCCAGGCCTCAGATAGTGTTATACACAACATTAACCTGAATCACCAAGCAAACACACTGCTCATTTTCTCTATAGATGCACAAAAGGCTTTTGACAGACTTAAATGGAAGTTCATGATGGCTACTGAACATTCCCTTGGTGCAGGAGACATCTTCTGACCCCTCTGATGTGTTTCAGGAGCCTGTTAGGCCCCATGCTGGATTTCCACCTGTCAGAGTAGTGGAAATTTCTATACAAGAAACCATCTGTGTCTAGGAAGTTTGCTAAACTTTACCCATTTTCTGAAACGGCCCTCACTCAGTGGGTTCATCCCCCCAAAGCGGATGCCCCAGTTTCCAGGCTTTTTAAGTCCACTGCCTTGCCAGTGGCTGATGCCTCTGCTCTCAAAGACTGGACTGATAATAAGATTGAGACTTCTCTCAAGGCTATTTTTGCGATTGCAGGCTCTACCCTTCGCCCTACCTTTGCTGCCGCATGGGTAAATAGGGCTGTGGCTGTTTGGACTGACCAGCTCAATTCTGCTGTCCGGCAGGGGGCCCCTACTTCTGACACGTTGCAACTTCTCGCTAACATTGCTGAGGCTCAGCATTATGTCTCTGGTGCCCTGTTTGACGCTGTGCGTATGGTAGCCAGGGCATCTACCATGTTTGTGGTAGCCAGAAGTGCTCTTTGGCTCAAGATCTGGTCTGCTGACACAGCCTCCAAGAAGGCTTTCCTGTCTTTGCCTTTTCGGGGATCCTCCCTGTTTGGCCCTGAGCTCAAAGATCTCATCAACTAGGCCACTGGTGGGAAGAGTACTCACCTGCCAGTGGTCCTAAGGAAGAAGGCATCTGTCAAAAGGAATCATCTTTTTTGTCCCTTTCAAGCAGACGTGCGCCAAGCGACCCAGACAGTCCCTCAGGCTCCGCACTCCTCATCCAAGCCTAAGCAGCAATGGAGACCCAAGTCCTCCAAGAAGCCCAAGGCTTCTAAACCTTCTTCTGCATGACTCACAGAACCTGGGTCCCCACCCGCAGGTAGGTGGCTGCCTACGACACTACCTTTCAGCTTGGCAGGCCTCTGTGGAGGACCCATGCATCCAGAGGTGTTCAACCTCATTATCCAGCAGTCGGGTCTTCCTTGCATCGACCTGATGGCAACCAGGCACAACAGGAAGGTGCAGTGGATGCCTTGTCGATCCCATGGACGTTTCCTCTGGCATACATCTTTCATCCTGTTCCCCTGTTGAACAGAGTACTTCGAAAGCTGAGACTGGAGCGCTGCCCAGTCATTCTGATTGCTCCGTACTGGCCCCCGACAGGTTTGGTTTCCAGAGCTTATGGACCTCTCAGTGGCGGAACCTCTTTGACTTCCCCCTGTCCGGACCTTCTTATACAGGGTTACCTCTGGAAGGAAGACGTGTATTGTCTGGCTTTGATGGCATGGAGATTGAATCCTCAATTTTGAGGAAGAAAGGATTTTCTTCTGGCGTGGTGGCTACTATGCTTAGTGCCCTTTAGCCTGTTTCCTCTAAGACCTACCATCGAGTTTGGTCTACTTTTCTGTCTTGGTGTGCTAAAAAAGACCTGTCTCAGGATTTTGACCTTCCTACAGTTCTTTCCTTCCTCCAGGATGGTGTGGATAAGGGTCTCAATCGGAGTTCTCTTAAGGTTCAGGCTTCTGCGCTCTCTGTCTTCTTTCAGAGGCGTCTTGCTATCATTCCTGATGTCAAGGTTTTTTTCCAGGGTGTTGCTCATGCCCGTCCAGTGTTTAAGTCCCCTGCTCCTCAGTGGAATCTTAACCTTGTCTTGGCATCCTCCTTTTGAGTCCTTGGCTACCATTCCTCTACGTATGCTGACTTGGAAGATGGCCTTTCTCCTGGCGGTTTGTTTCTGTTCGCTGAGTTGTGGAGCTGCATGCCCTGTCTTGTAGACCACCCTTTTTGGTCTTTCACAAGGACAAGGCGGTGCTTCGCACCTCACAAGAATTTCTCCCAAAGGTGGTGTCTGAGTTCCACATTAATCAGGAGATTGTGGTCACTTCCTTCTGTTCAACCCTACTTCTGACAAAGAGAGGGATCTTCATCTGTTGGATGTTGTGCATTGTCTCAAGTTTTATGTGTATCACACTGAGTCCTTGAGGCAGTCTGATGCATTCCTGAGGGTCCTAGGGCAGGGAAGCCTGCTTCCAAGGTTACCATTGCTTCTTGAATCAAGTCCATGATTAGTAAGTCTTACGAACTTTGGAAGAAGCCTGTTCCCCTCTGGGTCATGGCTCATTTTGTGAGGTCTATTGGGGCTTCTTGGGCCTACAAGAACCAGGCCTCAGTTAATCAGTTGTGTAAGGCGGCCACTTGGTCATCTGTGCACACTTTTTCTAAACACTGTTGTGTGGATATGCTGGCATCGGCTGATGCCAGCTTTGGGAGGAAGATCCTGGAGGCAGCCTTGCCTGTCTAAGATCTCTTTAGTCTCTCAGTACTGTTTCACTTTTGAGCCCTGTTGGCTCTAATTCAGTGTGCTGTGCAACAGTTCATGGGGTTTGTTTCACCCTTGTTCAGTGTCCGTTGACACTTTGCAGTTACTGTTGAACTGTTTATGATCTGTAGGTTCATTATTGCTCTGGTGACTTTGGGGGACCTGCGCCTAGTCCTTGCCTTTCTTCCCGCCCTGGGGAACTTAATGGTTGGACATCCCAAAGTTACCAGTAACCTGTATTGGACGACAGAGAAAACAGGATTTTAGTCTTACCTGTTAAATCCTTTTCTCTTAGGCCATACCCTGTCTCCCACCCTGTCAAGGGACCCTGTGGCAGAACATGAGGGTCCTTTTGGGTTCCTGCTCACAGGAGTCTTCCTTTACCTTCTTACTACCTTGTCAATAGTTAGTATGCAAATCTTACTGGTTGGGATTGGCTAGCTGCAAGCTAAGTAGAGAAGGTAGGCTCCACCCAGCAGTCACTTCTCAGAATTGTTCCTGCTATTAAAGGGGCTGATCGCCTACCCAAAGTTACCAGTAACCTGTATGGACTAAGAGAAAAGGATGTAACAGACTAAAATCATATTATGTCTGACAGAACCCTTACATTTCTAGTATCTGATACCATTCAGCTGAGTATAAGCACTATCTTTTGCAGATTATATTTTGCTGATCTAATCTAAACCTAGGACCTTTCTTACCAGTCTTCTTGTGGAGCAGCTACAATACCAGAGTTTTACTGGTATCAGAATAAAAACTGAAAATTCTCAGGTCCTTGCTCTCAATCTCCCCTCAATTTCAATTTTAAATGCCCCCTCCCCATCAGTTTATCTATTTCGGCATTCAGTTGACTTACTCTTTCCACACCCTGTATTTAGCAAACTATCCTCCTGTACTTTATTCACTGCTGTATAGCTCTAGCAAAATGTAATTATTTCAATTTCTCTTAGACTGGCTGTATCACTTTAGTCAAGATGAACTCATTACCCAGACTCCTATATTAGCTAAGAGATCTTCCATTTCCTTTTTCTGTGGCTAACAAACTTCACTCAAAAATTACTAAATTTAGTTGGGAAGGAGGTAGACCCAGAATTTTGACAAGTATGCTTTCTTTGCTAAAGTCTTAGGAATGCTCGGCCCTCCTACATCTTTACTCATATTACTTTTCAGCCCAACTAGCATAAATGTTACTGTGGTAACATGACAAGCCTCTTCCTTCAGTAGAGAAGAGAGCTACTCCTTACTGGTCCCTATTACAATCCACTTGTGGATCCCCGGACAGCTTAGACCTCCATCTACCCTTCTCTCACGATGCATAATTTAAAAAAAAAACACTTTGGAACTCAATCAGAATTTAAAAGAAATCCAAAATGACCCCTGTTCTTGATATTCCATCCTTTTCCCTGGTTTGCAACAAAAGGAGTATAGACATTGGTCTTCCGTGTATCCTTTCAGATTGAAAGACTGCTTAGAGCAATACAAGATAAATCCTTTTTGCATCATGGCTGAGACACAACCTTCCATTGAGTGAAATGTATTCAATATATAAAGATCTCACATTACATCAAGTTACTTCTACTATTTCACCTCTGCAGGACCTGTCTTGATTTGAGTGCATGATGCTGTAAACATCTCAGCTGGTCTTCTGTCCCAAATTTATAACGAGCTCCATAATACTCCATTTGACTCTAAATCAAAACATATGCTTGCTTGGAAATGGGACTTAGGGGAGGAGAAGCTGGTTGAAATACGGACCCAGATTTGGGCAAACGTGGTCCGTAGCCTTATATGCACCACATATAAGGAATGAGCATATACAAATCTGACTAAACATTAAATACATGTTCCCTACTTATTTTTCCCAATGTTTCATTGGGTGCCAGAACAAGGACATATGCTGCACGTGTGGTGGGGTGCCTGGTGGTACAGAAATTTTCATTTCCTTGGTCACTGGGTTCCAGATAACATTGGATTCATGGGTATTGGGGTTCCAGGCAGGGGACATGCCCAGGCATTTCAAATTGTTGATTTCCCAAGTGTTGTGTGCTGCTAGAAATCTGATAGCTTGTCAAAAAAATGAGAGTCTTCTTATCCAGAAAATTACTCCCAGGTGTGGAAAGAGGTTTAAAGCAGAACTACCACCTCTGTTCAAGTTTGGCCCAAATAAATACTCATCTGTCGAGTAGCTGCTCACTAGTGCTAGTCGCCAGAATTATTAACCTGGTTATTGAGAATTAAACACTGTTCCCGAACTGACAGGCAAGAAACAGCGCAGACAACTTTTCATAGTGATGTCTTCACACCGGCGCTGTCAGTCCCAGCCTGCTCGAGAAGGTGTTGCTAGGAGCCGTTCAGCTCCAAAAGGGACTGACAATGCAGGCACACAGACTTCACTATGGAAAGATGTCGGCGCTGTTTCCTGCCTGTCAGTCCGGGAACAGTGTTTAATTCTCAGTAACCAGGTAATAATTCTGGCGACTAGCACTAGTGAGCAGCTAGTCGCCAGATGGGTATTTATTTGGGGCAAATTTTAATAGGGGTGGTAGTTCCGCTTTAAATGCACAAAAAAAAGGGGTGGGGGAAGCTCAAAGGTGGAACCTCTAAGTGTAGTGGTTTTATAACATGAAAACAGAGGTTTAAATGCAATTTGGAGTCTGTAGGTGGCTTTCACTTGCTCTGGTTGTGCTAACCTGGGCGCTTAAATATCCAGATATTTTGGTCATTTTGTCTTCACACTTTTTAAAATGTATTATCCCTTCTCTCTTTCCTTTACTCTTCCCTCCCCCTTTTTTTCTGAACGTTTCATAGGTTCATGATCTGAGGTTCCTTTACCTTGAGCTAAAACACTACAGTTAACTATGTGTCTGTAATTGTATCTGACGTTTGGATAGATGATAATGGTGAACTTGCCTAGAAGGAGGAAGTAAAGATAATTTTTTTCCTTCATACACAGGCAATACGATCATTGGGTTTGAGAGCTCTAATTCAATGCTTTGTTTTGACCTGTCATTGCCATAATCTTTGGTGATAGCAGGCCTAGTTCCTGGAAGCTGTATTAACTGTAGCTTTGTCATAATTCTAATTTCCATTCATTTCTTTTCTGTACCTATTTTCCCAATAAACATTGGGTAAACAATCAATCCTCAAATTCCCGTTGATTTAAAAAAAATGTTTTAACCTCTTGAATGCTAGAAACATGGACATCTCCCTAGCATGCAAGGCGGCTATAACCCCATTTAGATCAATGGGAATTTTTGTTTGGCCGTTGAGCTGCAGTTGGTTTGCCCCAGAATTGCTGAAGTTCTCTGTTATATTTGAGACCCACAGACTTAATGGTGCTTTTTTATTGCTTGAATGCTAGCGATGTTGCTACTGCATTTCAATGCAATCCAATGGAGACCTCTCTAGTATTAATAGGGGGAGATTCAATACGGTGTGATAAACAGGTGATAAAGTGGAGGTGACTTCTCCAGTGATATCACTTCTCCTATTCCTATGTTATTGTATAGAGTCAATGCACTAACATTTCTGCAACTTTGGAAACCTTAGTGCATAGGCTCCATGTCATAACATAGGAATTGGAGAAGCGATATCACTGGAGAAGCCATCTCCACTTTATCACCTGTTTATCACACCTTAGTACATAACCCTCAAGGTGTTAAAAGTTCCATTTAAATTAGTAGTGATTTGGGGAATTTTAGTTTCTTCCATTAAGGGCTGTATGTTCAAAAGAAAATTGGAGGAGTTCTGGGGCAAATCATTTGCACTACAGGGGAGACTAAAAATTCTAAAATGCCCATTAATTCAAATAGAGGTTTTAAACCCCCTGAATGCTAAAAAGGTATTCAATTAATTTTTAGTTTTCCCCTATAGTGCAAATGGTTTTCCCCTGAATTCCTCCACTATTTGACCATTTGTCTTATAACCATTTCCATGCAGGCACATGATGTGCTTCACTTTATGAATGCATTTGCAGAGTGCTCTTTGCTCATTTTGAAACTGGACCTATGCAGTCCAATATCATAACTTGGATTTGTAAGAAAGATACAGAACACCTGGGGGGTTATGCACTAAAGCATGATAAATAGGTGACCGAGTGCAGGTGACTTCTCTAGTGATATCACTTCTCCAGTTCCTATGTTATTCTGTGGAGCCTATTCACTAAGATCTCTGAAACTTAAGAAATGTTAGTGAATTGGCTCCATAGAATAACACAGGACTTGGAGAAGTGATATCACTGAAGAAGTTATCGCCGCTTTATCACCTTGTTATCACACCTTAGTGAATACCCCCTTTATATCTGTAGTTTGTCAAATAAGGGTGAACATGCACATGTACTTATCTGAAATCTTGGCTAAATCAAATCTGAGGTAATTTTTTACCTCTGTATGATAAATGATATATTATACTTTAAAGTGTTAGTAATGTCCCATAAAATTTTTTTATTGATTTGTAGAGGGTAAAAAAGAATCTCATTGCCACAAACCCTATCTCTCAAACCACTATGGTTTGAGAAATATTGGCAATCAAAGTTTCCCCTTCACTCCACTTCACTTGATGTCAGCTGTATAGCTGACAGAAGGAGATCCATATCGGCCGACACGAGGAAGCTCTTCAGCAGAGCAGAAATCCCATTATTAGACAAGAACTACTTCATGGGAAAGGTCTACAGAGTGTGCTTGCAAACTAGGCACACTTTGTAGACCTTTCCAGTGAAGTAATTATTTTCTAATAACAGGATTTCGGCTCTGCTGCAGAGCCGCCGGCTGGTCCCCGGACTGGGACCTCCTGCTGTCAGCTAGACGCTGATGTCAGGAGAAGGGGAGCGAGAGGGGAACTTTGATTGTGAATATCTCTCAAACCATAGCAGTTTGAGAGTTGGGGTTTGTGGCAATGAGATTATTTTTTACCATCTACAAATCTATAAATAAATGTTATGGGACATTACTAACACTTTAATGTAGGAGAAGCTATTTGATGCTGTTCAATTTTATTCATTTTGCCCATTTCAATATGGTTTTCCTTTATTTACACCAACTTCACAGATGCATTTATACCTAATACAGTCTCCCAATATTAAATTACATTAATTTCTATCTAAAGATAAAAGGTGTAGAGGGAACTTACATTCTGGCTCAGCCCCTCATTTGTTGGAAAGAGCAATAAATATATTAACATGAAGAGGCGCATTGTGGAATTAATTACTGTCAACTAAACCTAATAATTTGTTGTAGTTGATTGATGTAATATATGTGCATGGTTTGACAATTTCGACTGGATATGAAGTCTGTGCAATAAAATCATTTCTGTTTTCATAAAAGCCTTTGTTGTAGATAGTTATTATTCTATTTGAAAACGTTAAGATTTTGATTTGGTCTCCTGCACAAACTGGATTGTTTTTCTCTATGTTAATTTAAATATTGACTAGTGTAAAAGCCCGTGTACATGGACCAAGGTCCGGGTGATGTTAACTCTTTGAGTGCCAGAGGAGTACGCAAAGCATTGCTTTCCGATGTTTTGCGTACGCCTCTGACACCCAAAGGGTTAAGAGGCCGGTCCTGCTCTTCGTCCTGCCACAGACGCAGTCATGCACTGTAGAGACTGCCGGAAAGCACAGAATGCTCCCAGCATTCCATGTTCCCAGCATTCTGTGGCCCCAGCATTCCGTACTCCGAGCATTCCGTACTCCGAGCATTCTGTGCTCCCAGCATTCTGTGCATTCGGGCAGTCTCTACTGCGCATGATGGCTTCTGACAAACATCCTAGCGAATTCTGTAAATAGGCATCTTTGGAATGTTTTTTTGGTTGTTTTAGCATTTTGATATCATCATTATTTGATATACAAGATCCAGCGATGTGTATATACAGGTCAATGTCCTAAAATGAATTAGAGGTCATTTTTTTTTTAGCAAAACAGCTATGGGAAACATATTGATGTAAATTGGGATTTTAACTGTTTGAATGCTAGAGAGGTCTCCAAGGCACTGAAAACAAACTCCTTAATTAACAGAGGTACATGCAACACATTTCTTAGCAATGTGAGAGGGACTTCATAGAAGTAATAGCGCCAAAGAAAATAAATGCAGATTCCCAATATTCTAATGTGGACTCTTAAAGGGATAGTAATACTTCATTTTAACTTTATTTTATTTTGTAGGCATTAAAAAAACATGAAGAATGATATAAGTCTTATCTCTGAAACCTTTATGGTTTAAGAGATATTCACAAACAAAGTATCCCCCCCGTGTTCAACCAGATCAGAAGGGAGATGCCCAGGTAGACTGCAGAGAGGGACAATCTTCAATTAAGATAATGGAAAAAGCTGAAAAACTTGTCAAGGGGGGAAGGGCTTTCATTGTTTTCATACAAAGAAAATTGTCCCCTTCTGTTATCTGTACTGTCATACAACCAGACTCACATCTGAGGAGAGATGGCTTACACTAGGTAAAAGGGGCGGGGAGGGGAACTTTGCTTGTGAATATCTCATAAACCATAAAGGTTTGAGAGATAAGACTTATATCATTCTTCATGTTTTTTTAATGCCTACAAAATAAAATAAAGTTAAAATGAAGTATTACTATCCCTTTAAGCCCTTGAATACAAGAGATGGGTCCCTAGAATTCAGGGGGTTAATATCCCCATTTTCACTTGTCCCTTGTGGTGCATGCCATTGAGTTGCTCTGGAATTGTTCATGTTTGGCACCCTTAATACAGTCCATAGTCTCTATTTAACTGTTTGAGTACACCAGAGAGGTAACTCTCCAGATCTACACTGGAGACTACGGGTTTTAGTGTAAAGCGATAAAAGTGTCTGCAATAAAGCAGATCAGAGGGTCTTCTGTATTATAAATGTAACACATTGTGCTATGTTTAACAATGTACTTTGATGTAGTTCAAAAGATATTAAATGTAAGAAAGATCTTCCTCCCGCCTCTTTTGGCCTCATTTCTGATCATCTCATGCAGGTCCGGATGGAGAGCGGCAAGGGACAAACTTCAGTAAGCAAAGAAAAATCCTGCCCACCTTTGTCAAGAAGGGTTTTCCTTATACTTTCTCACTGAAGATTGTCCCTCACTGCATCCATCCGGTCCCGGGATGGGAGACGGCCAGACATGGTGGGAGGGGGATCATTATACATTTAATATCTATTGAAGTACGTTAAAGTTAGTTTTAAACATAGCGCAATGTGTTTGATTTACAGCAGAGAAGACTCGCAAATCTACTTTATTTACCGGTTCTCTGGGGCCTCCACAGGAGTTATCCATTGCATTGCATGTGTTGAATTCTTCTCTGGTACTCAGATGGTTAAACTTTGCTTTTAAGTCTTTAGAAACAGTTCATTGTTTAGTTTTAATGCAGTCTATAGTTTCAGTTGGATTTAACCCTTTCAGTGCCAGAGGGGTATGCAACGCATTGCTTTGCTATGCAATGGGTACCTCTCTAGCGCTAAAAGGGTTAAATTAAATTATTTCTAAATTTGTTTTGAAATAAAATCTTGGAAAAACTCCTGTTGGACTAAAAAGTGCCGAGAACATAAAGCCAAGCTGACAGAAATGAATTTGTAATATAATCAGTCCTAACTAGCGTAATAATCTTTTCAGCTACCTGAAGCACTTTATATTTACCATAAAGGACATGGAAACAGTCCTAACCTGGTCTACTGAAACAGGCCATTGATCAGCAATAAATCCATTGCTCATAATGGAAACATTTTAATTTTTAGAAAGTGTTTCATCTTGAAGAATGCGCTGAGATTTCTTTTATTTTCAAGGGTGTCCTGAATACACTGTTATGTATTTATACACTAAGAGAAACAAGAAAA
Organism: Rhinophrynus dorsalis; assembly: GCA_037306005.1. Taxonomy (NCBI): domain Eukaryota; kingdom Metazoa; phylum Chordata; class Amphibia; order Anura; family Rhinophrynidae; genus Rhinophrynus; species Rhinophrynus dorsalis. The sequence goes on along the minus strand of CM074719.1, from coordinate 73,242,816 downwards.
ATAAACATAACTATTTAACTTTTAAATACAGTTACGTGTTGCCTTTTAAATGCAAAGAAGCAGCCCAGTGCATCAAACTACCTCATACTGGGCAATTAAATACCTTAACGCTTTGAATGCCAGAGGGGTACACAACACATTGCTCTGGCACCAAAAGGTTAAATCTGAAGTGAACATGTATGTAGCTGACTTATCAAAAGTGTTCAAATAATTACATATATGTTGCACTTTATTCTGTTACAGAAATGCCTACGAAATTACATTTTGTCACAAAGCTAAATATAAAAAAATTATTGCCTTACAAAAATTGTGGTATACTTGAAATACTCATCAGTGCATCACATTCTAAAATGGTGAGGCTGTCGTATTTCAAGCATGAAGACCACCACTGTGCCCATTCTGTACTCTGAATCTACTCAAACAGGTAAATGTTCATTCTACAGCCAGTTTTTGTGACAATCCCAGATGAGTTTTGTTTGCCAAAACACTGGTCATGACACTTGGCAGGTTAATCGATGAAAATTCAAAACATATTTTTCATAATCACGTAGCTATATTTTATGATGTTCCTTGGCTTTATTCCAAGCAATATTTTCGGTTACATTTCATAATATTATGGGTTTATATATGCTCTTTTTCATTGGCTTTTCTTTTACTTGTTATCATATCAACTCATTTAATTTTCCCACAACTGATGGTCCCTCAGCTTGTATTTTCTTCAGCAGTCTACTTAGTTGTAACCTATTAGAGACTCATTGTTTTAGTAAGAACCTTCAAAACCCTACAAGACTGATGGACTAAGATGAACTTGACTATATCTGGAGCTGTACCATGGGGGGACAAGTAACATTTCCCACTGATATAAATGAAACTCTTCACCACTTAAATGCTAGAAAGGTCTCCAGTGCATTGCATCACAAGCGTTAGTATCTTCTTCAAATGGTTTTGAAAGCTCTGTACTTGATGAAGAACTATAAAGTTGGTCCATTAAAATTAACGGAAACTAAAACTACAACAGATGTTTTTCTGTTCAAGTCCAATGCGGCACTCAGCCATTTGTTCTTGAAAGAAGAAAACTTCACCCCTTAATGACTGAAGACCTGCCAGGGCAGTCATGACGGTCTTGGCACGTCATGGATATCCAGGTTCACCATGCAGCTGCACGCCAGCCAGCAACCCCAGAACCCATTCCTGAAAGAAAAAATCTACGATGGTCCTGGCACGTCATGGGTCCGTATCACACGTCCACCCCATGACGTGCCAGGACTGTCATGGGTCCTTAAGGGATTAATAAACTTCTGGGATTTTTAAAAGCTTTGTATTTTATGAAGAAGTATTAATAATATTCATGACAGAAGGGTGTTTTACACATTGTGAAGCAGTACACTGAAGATCCCTGTGGGACTCAAAGGCCCATATCTATCAAAATTGGAGTTTTTATGGACTAAACCAACTTTACCACAGGGGACAAATAAGCATTCATTTTAAATTAAATTGGGCTTGTAATCCCTGGAATGCTAGGGAGCTCACCAGTGCATAGTATCTGCAGCTGCTTGTGTTTAGTGACCCATATTAAGTGTTTAGTCAGCCTCCTGTGCAATAACCAATAGGCTCCTGGAGTCTGAAAGACAATCAGATGGGAGAAAACATGTACCCACATTCTGCAAAATGTACACATTAGATAGTGCATAACACCACTGTGCAGCTGTACCTTATAATAGAGTACTGAAGCAATATCAGGGGTGGCCAAGTTTGCATCACGTATAATCTGGATAAGGCGATACCACCCTAGATTTAATATTGATTTAGGACCTGTACCTCTGGTATAATATGCAAGTTATCTTTGACTTGTTTGTATGTATGTTTGTATGTATTCAATTGCAAGAAAACTCACAAAAGCTGTGACATACAGGTTAAGTTCTTCCATCTTAACGAATGACCTCATGTGCTTTGCTGATGGCATCAGGCATGACCCCACTGATTACATCACAAATTACCTCATCAATGGCCTCACTATTGACATCACAAATATTGATAATATCACAGATGGTCCCAGTGACACTTATTGCTGGACAGGGCTGGATTTCCCATTAGGCAGTGTAGGCAATTGCCCAGTAAAAGATGAGAGTTGGTGCCGTGTTAGTCGTAGAAGTATGCCTCCAAATTTTGGAGCGGAGGCTTATCTATGCTGACAGCACCCACATTCTGAATGGTGGGTGTGGCCAGAGCAAAGTCATTGTCCTTTATATACCCCATTAGAGGCTATAGTATAACACCTGAATGCTAGTTCTCAAGAGGGGATAAAGCTTTTATTTTGTCCTTGTTTTTATAGGCAAGGGTATTTTCTGTGCCAGGATATGGTGGATGGGACTGGGTGTGGAGCCATTGGTGGAGTGGAGTGTAGACATGGGAGGGGCTAAGGGGACCTAGATTGCTTTGCCTAGAGGTGCCTGGGATGTTAATCCAACCCTAACGCTGGGAGATTTGCAGTGCTCTTAGTAAGTTAACATTTGTAGGCATTATGAGCTGCTATTTTAGTGTAGTTTTGCTTTTGGGTGGCAAGCTGTAGTTTTACTTGATAAGCATTTTAAGTGTGTGTTTGATTCTTGACAGTGTTTATTAAATGGGAAATTGTTTAGTTGTTCTGTACTATTTGTTTAGCATTACTTGGAGTGCTTGTAGGGTTGTAGAAGTACACTTTGGTGTAGTTTGTTAGTTTTGATGTAGTCCCAAATGTTAACTGTTACAATGTTGCAGTGTCAGTCTTTCTGTGTCTGTTATCAGGGATGAGGTCAGTGTCTACCAGTGAGCAATGAAACAAGGCTTGCATGGCAGCTGTGTACATAAGAGTACATAGAAAATGTATATTTATATATTTAAAAAATATATCTACGCACCCACTGTGATACTTTAACTAACTCTTAGACAAATTCCATAAACCAGCAGTAGATGGCAGCCTACCATGACCTAAGTAACCCTACCTATAACATACTCTGTTCTGAGCATTTGCTACAATTACATTATGAACATAAATTATATTTTTTATTTAACTGCTAATGTCTCTTGTTCTACAGATCTGATTTACTAGTTGTAAAATAAATGTGGTGAGAATCCATAGGCTAGGTTAGGCTGTAGGTCTAATTAAAGTTTCAATTAGCGCTAAATGAGAAAAATATATTGTTTAAACAGTCTAGTATTCAGAATCTACACAGGCACATTTCTGAGTCTTGTAAGGTGTGAAGGACCTGCTGCTCAACCTTGGAATACAACATATCACCCAGGTTTGTTGCTGCAATCAGAAGTTATGGCCAAAATAAAAATATCAAATAAAATAGAACTGTCATTCTGACTTAAAGGGATAGTAATACTTGCAAAGTACTAATCCCCATATTGTAGCTTTGTTAAAAAGAAACTTATTGCCCCCAGTGTTATCTCTCAAACCATAATGGTTTGAGAGATGATAGCGCTCAAAGTTCCCCCCTCCCTCCCCCTTCGCTGACTGAACGCTGACTGCAGGGATATCCGGTATTACTTGCATCAGGCGGCTCTGCAGCATTGCCAAGATCACATTTATAAAAAAGAATTCTTTCACTGAAACGGTCTTCTACGTGTGCTTGGTTTGCAACCATATGTAGAAGACCGTTTTAGTGAAAGATTTATTTTTTATAAAAGCGATCTAGGCAATGCTGCAGAGCCTCCTGATGCGAGGAATACCGGATATCCCTGCAGTCAGCGTTCAGTCAGGGAAGGGGGAGGGAGGGGGAACTTTGAGCGCTATCATCTCTCAAACCATAAGGGTTTGAGAGATAACACTGAGGGCAATAAATTTCTTTTTAACAAAGCTACAATATGGGGATTAGTAATTTGCAAGTATAACTATCCCTTTAAAGCTGAACTTTCACATAGTAGTCACCCTCCAATAATTAAACATATGGTGACTAGCTTCATAATATGTCTATTACCTATCAGAAGTGACAGGTTCTAAAGAAATCCTGGATCTTCAGAAACTGACGGTCAGGTTAGTGCAAGCGCTCAAACAAGATGTCTGAGCTGATGACTGGCTTCTGGTCTCCGAATATTAAAGATTACTTTAGAATCTGGCCACTTCTGAGAGGTAATAGACGTATTATGAAGCTACTCGCCATATGTTTAATTATTGGAGAGCGACTGTATTCTATGTGAAAGTTCCGCTTTAATACAGAAGCCGTATCAGGCTTCTATAATAATCTTGTCTATATGGTGCCACACAGGGTACACTACTCCTTACAAAAAGGAGTAAAGTGAATTGACCAAATGTTAATTAATATAATAATTGGGGTTATGTTACTTGTCACAGTCATAGAAACAATAGGAAAGATATCCCTCCCCCAAGGAGCTTACAGTATACTTGGATAATAGGAAAGAGGAATGAGGGGGTCAAGTTCTAGGCTAAGCGCTCCTCAACTTCCACTTTTATATATCGGTACCATTCTTATGTCATCCCTTTTAAACTGAACGTATTCATTATACCTGTCTAGAAGACAACCACTGCTGTCTAATAGTAATTACTGCAGTGCAGGACCATGAATTTTCCATAAGTATCCAGTGTTAAGGGGTGATCTGGCAACTATACATACTGGTGATAAAGGGGTGAATTTTATTCATGTCTTCTCATTTTAACCCTACTGAGTGCCAGAGATGTGAGCAACACATTGCATGGCAATACGTTGATTCCTCTCTGGCACTCAAAGGGTTAAACAGTTTATCAGTCATTGACACGGTGCACATATGATTTTTCCAGCTTTGCTGAACACAGGACCTTTCTTCAGGATGGAGGAGGCTAATGGCAGGAAGGAGCCAAACATGTTAGCATCTTCAAAGAGCATTTAACCCCTTGGATGATGGAGAGTTATCAAAGGAGTTAGAGCAGCTGACATATTAAGAAGAACTGGATTAAACCAACTGCACTGTAGGGACAGATACCATTTTTTCGTATTAATATAAATGGGGCTAAGGTGGAGCTATTTTTTGCATTAACCCTTTGACTGCCAGATTGGTAATACAGATTTCGCCATAGATTTAATGGAACTCTGTTAGATAAAGCCATTAATATCACTTCTCCAGTTCCTATGTTAGTCTATAAAGGCTATGCACTAACATATCCAAAGCTGGAGAACTCTTAGTGCATTGGGTCCATAGAATAACAGGAACTGGAGAAGTGATATCACTGGAGAAGTTATATCTGCTTCATCACCCCTTTATCATGCCTTAGTGCATATCCCCCATTGTTTTTCAATATATTGCACTCACGTCTGGTCCTTACACGGTTTAGGAGGCTCACAAACGCTGCCTGTTTGAGAGTGAAAAACTGTCATCATCTGTGATGTCCCTCGACATGGATTTGACATTTAGGACTGATAGAAGATGTTATCTATGGAATATAGGTACAAGGACAAAATTAATTTGAACGATTAGGATTTTCTGGCCATAGTAATGTAAGTGGGGGGTTACTATGAGGAGAAGTTACTTCTCCTTTAATCACCTGCACCCTAGTGTATGGATAGTTCATCTCTGGACGTCCAGTTTTTGGGACTACAACTTTGATCGTTCTCAAACATTGGCTGGTTCATGATAATGAGAGGTTTAAACTACAGTACATGGAGGTCCAAAGGTTGGCTACTCCTGTCAAGTGTTATTTTATAGCAGAATAGTTCCATACTACTTGATAAAGCCTAGTGTAATGTTTTTTCCTTCCTTGTGTCTATGCCATTCAGACCTGACTTATGTTCTTTTCTGTACTTTTGATGAGTACAGATTAAAGAAAAACTATACACTTTTTCCAGCTCTCACCTTAAGCTTATCACACATTACGTATAGGCTGGATCAGCATGGGCTCTTCAGGTCCTCCACTGTATGCGTCTGGACTTATGGTTGGTGTCCATCAAGGAGCCCTTCATATTCCATTCCTGTTCAGACAAACGATGGCTGTTGGTATGCACAAGTTCATGAAAGAGCAGCAGTACTGCTTCACACTTCATGGCCTGGCTACAGCAGGTGAAGAGACACTTCAGAAATGGAGCAGTTGGGGCTGAACTGGTGTCACAATAAATCTGTTGTCTGAATACCGGACCCCTAGCATGGCTGATTTCTGCCATGCCATGTTAATGAAAGTCAGAAGAAGACATATTATTTCCTTGTATTATATAAGTAATTGGTTTAAAATATTTATAAAGAAACACTGACAGTTCCTAATAATAAACCCTAACTTACCTTAGTCTGTACATAGAGTACTAATACCCACCATATTAGGGGGTCTTAGTGTTCCTTTAAACCTTTGAAGGACAGAGGGTGTATACAACGTTTTGCAGAGCAACTCAAAGTGTTAAGAACATTTCGCAGAGGTAGCAATGTGTTTTGATAATTTATATGACAGGCGTGAAAACATGTATTTATTGTATTGCTATTATTATTATTATTATTATTATTATGCTTAAACCTTTGAATTACAGAGGAGTGTCTAGCGAATTGCAGTGGGTCAGGGGAGGGCTGGCAACTTGTGGCCTGGGGGGCAAATACAATCTACTGGCCCATTTCTTCAGTCGCTCCAGCCCAGTGTCCCAGCCCATCCCCTTTAGTTACTTTTAATATTGGTATTAATGCTGTTAAGTAAGGTAAACGAGACCACATAACTTACAGTTGAAATGCGGCTTCACTAGTGATACCATAGAGCTTACAACTTAAGTACAGCAACATGACTGATACCATAGAGCTTACAAGGGAAATGGGATATGCTTTTAGTGTAGCTCTGTTTGGATTGTAGCTCTGTGGTATCATTTATGTAACTCCATTTCAACTGTAAGCTCTGTGGTATCACTAGTGTAGCTCCATTTACAGCAGCAATTGGGAGACTGAGTGAGGCAGTGGCCCACTGGCCCAGACATGTGACCAGCCCAGGGGGCAATTGCCCCTCTGCCCCCCAGGCCAGCCCTCCCCTGCAGTGGGTTCATATTAAGAAATGTTGCGGTTATTAATATTACCCTTTATTGTTTCAAGTAGAATCAGAGGGCTTTTCAACACCTATCCCTAAATTTTACCACCTCTACAAAACTATAGAAACTTAAGTTGACTAGATGCTTATTTGATCATAATTTCCAGATGCATCAACTGCTAAATGTGAAGGCATTTATCTCCATCCTGCCCTGAGTTAGAATGTTTGTGATAAAGAGGTGACAAAATAAGCTGTTAGATTTTTAGAACACTGTCACCACTGCTTCCAATTTAATACGCAACAGAGCATGATGTGCAAATTCTTAAAGACAGGCCTTGAATGGCCTGGGAAACTTGTATCTAAAGACCTTAGCTCATAATCATAATCCCCCGTGCCCAGAAACTTGTGGATTTTCCTTCGACAATCCGTTTAACATCTACTGAAAGATGTATGACAGAAAAATATGTGGTAAGTAAATAAAATAAAAATGTATCAGAGAGATATAGTGAGTCATTAAAATTAGCAGGACAATCTGTAGGTTAGGGGGCTTAGTGGAAATGGCTAAGCAGTAAGGAGAAAATCTCTGTGAATGGATCTTAACCACATTTGCTTTATCAGTAGTCAATTTATAAAGTAAGTGATGAGAGTGCAACATTGCTTCATAGATACTTAATAATGTATGAGTAGACATGGATTCCTGTAATGATATCTATTAAAGAAAATGACACATAAGCTCACAGTAGTAGATGTTACTTAACTCTTTGGACTCATCTCCATAGCATTGCTACACATATTGAAAACCTCTTTAGAAACCAATTTTTTAAGATGTAATATAAGCTATTTTGACGTGATTTACAAGCCTTTTTATCTGGGGCAGTGTTGGGCAACAGGTTGCCCTGGGGCTGTATTTTTCCCTCCGATGCTATTTCAGTAGCCTGGAAAGAATACATTTTACCACAGAAGGCACACCATATTTTCCCTCCAAAACCAAATTCATGGTGGAAGATTATGTGGCAAACCGATAGCACCATAGCTGGCAATTGAAAGTCCTGATTGATTTAAATGGGGATTTTAACCCCCTGCATGCTAGACGGGTCTTAATCAAGGTATGCTTCGAAGCAAAAGAATGAAATGAATCTGATCACGTCAGAAGAACTGGGCCAAGATGTGCTAAATCTCTATACAGACTCAGGATGGCAAAGTTGTGTTGGATCTGTGTCAAAGGCACATCACCAAATGCATTAACATGTCATAGACATCATATCCCCTTAAATCTGCCACCAATCCTCCCTCATCACCATCAATCCGCCATGCTTTGGACAAGTTTACAGTTTTGCACTTAACACATTGAAAATGACTCATTTTCATATGCAAATGCAGGTCAATGAGCAATCTTTGTATTCATGTGTGGTTATATTTTAATGTGGGTGTCTGAAGTCTGAGAACATCCTGCCTGCTTCCTCACTTGTTCAGTGGGGGAGCAGAGAGGATCCTCTCAGACTTCAGCACCTGAGACATAATGAGACATAAAATAAATTCCTTGGTGTCTGGCACGAAACACTGGTTGCATTTGAAATGCAACAGAGAGGCCTTTAGTTATCAGCCCTGCAATACCCCAAATGTTTCTTCTGCTAGCTACACAAGAATACACCTTGGGGCAAAATTGTAAATGCAAAAATGGAGCAATTCTGATTAAAGCTAGTTACACCATAGGGAACAAATAACTGCCATTGTTTTAAATGGGGTTTTAACCCCGTTAATTCTGGAGAGTTCTCCAACAAGTTACAAAGCAATGCATTATAGACCTTTCTAGTATTCAAAGGGTTGCAAACCCCATTAAATAAATGCCAATTTTAACTCTGTTTAATTTTCGCTACTTTTATCGTTTGCCACTCTGTTAGCCCTCCCCCATCCCATTCACCACTCTGCTCTGCCACCCTTCCTGTATCCCATTCACCCTTCTGCCACCCTTCCTCCATCCCATTCACCATTCTGTCACCCTTCCTCCAACCCATTCACCACTCTGCCACCCTTCCTCCAACCCATTCACCATTCTGTCACCCTTCCTCCATCCCATTCACCACTCCGCCACCCCTCCTCCTTCCCATTCACCACTCCGCCACCCTTCCTCCATCCCATTCACCACTCCACCACCCTTCCTGTATCCCATTCACCATTCTGTCACCCCTCCTCCGTCCCATTCACCACTTCGCCACCCCTCCTCCGTCCCATTCACCACTCCACCACCCTTCCTCCATCCCATTCACCATTCTGTCACCCTTCCTCCATCCCATTCATCACTCTGCCACCTTTCTTGCACCCCATTCACCACTCTGTCACCCTTCCTCCATCCCATTCACCACTCCGCCACCCTTCCTGTATCCCATTCACCATTCTGTCACCCTTCCTCCATCCCATTCGCCACTCTGCCACCTTTCTTGCACCCCATTCACCACTCTGTCACCCTTCCTCCATCCCATTCACCACTCCGCCACCCTTCCTCCATCCCATTCACCATTCTGTCACCCTTCCTCCATCCCATTCACCACTCCGCCACCCTTTCTGTATCCCATTCACCACTCTGTCACCCTTCCTCCATCCCATTCACCACTCCGCAACCCCTCCTCCATCCCATTCACCACTCCGCCACCCTTCCTGTATCCCATTCACCATTCTGTCACCCTTCCTCCATCCCATTCACCATTCTGTCACCCTTCCTCCATCCCATTCACCACTCCGCCACCCTTCCTGTATCCCATTCACCATTCTGTCACCCTTCCTCCATCCCATTCGCCACTCTGCCACCTTTCTTGCACCCCATTCACCATTCTGTCACCCTTCCTCCATCCCATTCACCACTCCGCCACCCTTCCTGTATCCCATTCACCATTCTGTCACCCTTCCTCCATCCCATTCGCCACTCTGCCACCTTTCTTGCACCCCATTCACCACTCTGTCACCCTTCCTGTATCCCATTCACCCTTCTGCTACCCTTGCTCCAACCCATGCACCACTCTGCCACCGTTCCTCCAACCCATGCAGCACTCTGCCACCCTTCCTCCATCCCATTAGCCACTCCGTCACCTTTCCTCCATCCCATTCATCACTCTGCCAACTTTATTCCATCCCATTCACCACTCTGCCACCCTTCGTCCAACCCATTCACCACTCCGCCACCCTTCCTCCATCCCATTCATCACTCTGCCAACTTTATTCCATCCCATTCACCACTCTGCCACCCTTCCTCCATCCCATTCACCCTTTTGCCACCCTTCCTCCAAACCATTCACCACTCCGCCACCCTTCCACTATAGAAATTTTAACCATAGTATGCAGCCCTTTGGTAGACTTGAGGGCCACACGTTAGGCACTTGACGTGAATCTGGTTGCCTGTACCTGATGCAGGGTGATTAAATATAGCAGGGAAGCAAAGCTACTGTTTTAATCTTTGAGACATTTTTCTTGAGTTTATTTCACACTTTTCAGTTTGCTGTATCATTTTATCTATATTAGAATTTACTGTAAAACAACTGTTACTCATGCTGCACCCCTACAGTGGTAAACTGAAAAGATTTTTGCGTCTCTCTTCAAAATTGTTCTTTAGTTTTATAGTAACATTCTACAAATAATTTGATGGCTTTTCAAAATGACACGGATGTGTATTTTTTTTATTTTATTTATTAAAACAAATATACCTGCAACTCTCATGCTGGAAATATTTATGTTGCCCAAAATGGAAGTGTGTTCCGTTTAATGTAAACACTTCTGATATTTATCATACTGAGAAATAGATTGAACAGGTAAAGAGTCATAAGCGGCTTTACATAAAATGCATTGTCTAATTTGATATATATAATATATACAAACTAGTGTAAAAGTCCGTGTACACAGGCCAAGGTCCAGCTGATGTTAAACCTTTGAGTGCCAGAGTGCTACGCAATGCATTGCAAAGCAAGACGTTGTGTACCCCTCTGGCACTCAAAGGGTTAAGAGGATGGTCCTGCTCTGCGTCCTGCCGCTGACGCAGTCATGTACAGTAGAGACTGCCTGAAAGCACAGAATGCTCCCAGCACAGAACTCCCAGCATTCTGTGCGTTCAGGCAGTCTCTACTACACATGACGGCTGTTGCACATGACGGATGTTTAACTACTTGAGGAACAGGCAGGTGCACAACGATTCGCAAAGCACACTCCTCTGCCACCTTCAAGGAGTTAATATACAATAGGGTGAATTTACACATGAAAATCTAGATTTCATTTACAACATTAATTTTTTTTTTGAGTTATGTACTGTATGTGTCTATAACCAATAAATCACTTTAACCCTTTGAGTGCCAGCTCTCAAAGGGATATATGCTGACGCTATAAGAGATAAACACCATTTTCACTGAAATGAATTCAGCATTAAATCGATATATAGCAATATTTTCAATCTGCTGCTCATGGTGACAGTAAGAGAAGTACGTACATGCAATATTTATTTCCTGGCGTGCTTTTTACATTTCACATTTACATTTCATAAATGCTAAACTATTGATGGTGTATTAATAAATAAGTAAATCAAGCAGCTCCTGGAGATTGGACTATGAGTTGGACAGCAAATGCTACTCTACCTTCTACATGTCGACATTCTGATATGTCTACACTTAACCCTGCACTATTCTTTTTCACCCGTTTGAACCCAGCGACATGTTTAGTGTGCCATTTGGTTGATCACCCAGTAGTGAGCAACATTTCCATAGTGAACCGCAAATTAAAGCGGATGTATCACCTTATAAAAAGGTGATACCATCCGCTTTGTTGATAAAAGTGTCACAGCTTACCTAGATCCAGCGCCGCCGCTTCAGCTGGCGCTGGAGTTGTGTGGCCCAAAATGACGCCTCAGCGTCATCCCATGCGTCATGATGGGGACTAGGTCTGGGCGCACTAGGCGTCAGAAGCGGCTGCCCGTGTCCTCTGCATAGGCGGTGCTCAGGCTCCAAAAGACGCAATGGTGGTTCAGGTGTTTGACGCATCTCGACAAGATGCGTCAGTTACGTGTGCGAGATCTCTATATGATGCAGGCTCCTACTTTTTACGGAGTATCCTGTCAGTCTCCTCCTGTCTACTTCCTGGTTCTGGGTATTTAAAGGGAACTGGATTCCCATCCAGTTACCCTTACGTTTTTATCCTGTGCTGTTGTGCTTTTGGTTCCTGAGTATTGTGTATGACCTTGGCTTGTCTGACTATCCATCCTGTGCTGACCTGGGGCTCTATCCAGCTAAGTCCTCCATGTTGCCTTCTGACAGTGGACATCTTTTCTGGTGCAGACCTGTGGCTTTGGCTGACTACCCGCTCTGTGTATGACCCTGGGCTGTCTGACTGTCTATCCTGGTGCTGACCTTGGGTCTGTTCAGCTAAGTACTCCGTGTTTCCATCTGACAGTGGACATCCTATCTGGTGCAGACCTGTGGCTCTGGCTGGCTACCCGCTCTGTGTATGACCCTGGCCTGTCTGGCTATCCATCCTGGTGCTGACCTGGGGCTCTGTCCAGCTAAGTCCTCAGTGTTGCCATCTGACAGTGGACATCCTATCTGGTGCAGTCCTGTCGATCTGGCTGACTATCCTCTCCATGTATGACTCTGGCCTGTCCGACTATCCATCCTGGTGCTGACCTGGGGCTCTGTCCAGCTAAGTCCTCAGTGTTGCCTCCGGACAGTTGACATTCTATCTGGTCAGGCCTGTGGCTCTGGTGGAGTCTGGCCTTACTGACTGCAGGCATGAGTCAGCAAGCTGCGATTAGCATTATACTGAAGTTGCAACCTCAGTATAATGCTTACCGGAGCTTGCTGTATTCTTAGGAGCCGATCACAGCACACCAAAGGAAAGCGTGAATGCGCCCCCTGGGGAAGTTATGAGGGAGGTGGGAGGAGAAATACGACGTGCAGAAGAGCTTTGCTGGTCAGCATAATGGGATACGCTATGCTGAGCGACAAAGCTGTTCTGCACTTCAAATGAAATATCTTTAAAAGTATTTCGATTTTTTTTAAAAAAAAATCAGCTTTCATGTAGTAACTTTTATTAACAAAGAGGATGGTAACACCTTTTTTTATAAGGTAACACATCCCCTTTAAGATCCTTCTACGTATAGTATTTTACATCTTTCAAACAATTCAAACCTTGAAATTATCACAAACAAATACTAGAAAAATTTATTTTTGTGATTCTACAATTTTTTGATAGTATTGGGAACATTTTATCTTAAGTGCTAACCTCTTCTTATTTTTAACCCACTGGAGTTAATATATTAGAGATGTCTTAAGCATTCATGGAGTTAAGAAGAGGTTAATGAAATGTATGTTTTGGAAGGGCAAAAAGAGTTTTAACCAGTCATTTATTATGAATGCATGTGTCTTGTAACTCCTTAATGCCCCTATATGAAAATTTTCATTAAAGCGGAACGATCATCAAAATTAAATTGCCCCCCAGATCCTTATTAACATAGTAATATGCATATACATACTTGTATTATGCTGAATAATTCCTGCATTAGTGCGAAATACAACTTGTTCGTCAGGCATCAGCAGCAGGGATCTTGCTGTAGGCGCTCTCTGCACCGTCAGTCCCTTCTGTGCCTTAAGGTACCAAGGAACTCCACTCATGGGATGGACATCTTGCAGAAAATACATCTCTGACTCTGTGCTGTTGCCTGCTGATGCCTGCCGAAAGAGTTGTATTCCTCTCTAATGCCGGAATTATACCGCATAATTAAAGTATGTATATGTATATCGCTATGTTAATAAGGATTTGGAGGGCAATAAAATTTTGATGATAGTTCTGCTTTAACTCCTTGAGGACTAGAAGGGTGTGGATCACAATGCTTCTCAATGCGTTGTGCTCACCATAGGGTTAAGAAGGCTCATGCATTCTGCCTGATTCAGTATTCAAAATGCCAGCAGGTCCACCTCCATTTATCTGTGATATTATTTTTTTTTTACTGACAGCACTTCACCCTCAGTTCCTGTGATATAAAAGAGCTGTAAAAGTGGAAATGAATGTCTGTAATATCAATTTAAATACTCAGACAGCTTTGCGTTTCACTAATTTGCCGTAAAGAACAGAACAAAATGGTTCAAAATACATTAATATATGCAAAATGTTTTATCTTACATCTCAACTTTTTTTTTACGCACGCCTCCAATTTTGCTGACTTTAAAGCGGAACTTTCAGTTCATACTTAGTCGTCATGCATTCATTAATGGGGAACTACCACCCCACACATTGATTACCTTTACTATGTCCCCATCTGGCGACTAGCTGCTTAGTAGCACTAGTCATCCAGAATAATTACCTTATCTAATAGATTTCTGCTCTCTTCCATGGGCGACAGGCAGGACAGAGCGCGGACATCTTCCCATTGTGACGTCCGTGAGCCTGCGCTGTCAGTCCCAGCTGGAGCCAAATGGCTCCTAGCAATGCCTCCTAGACCCAGCTGAGACTGACAGCGCAGGCACGCGGACGTCACAATGGCAAGATGTCCGCACTTCGTCCTGCCTGTCGCCCATGGAAGAGAGGAGAAATCTATTAAATAAGGTAATTATTCTGGCGACTAGCGCTACTAAGCAGCTAGTCGCCAGATGGGGACTTAGTAAAGGTAAACATTGTGTGGGGTGGTAGTTCCCCTTTAAACGCATGGCGACTAGCTTGGAAATAATGTCTTACCTTTAAAAAATAGCAGAGTGTAAAGAAATCCTTGCCGTTTGGAGATAGGAACCCAGGCTACAGTGTAGACATCTTGTCTGCGCGCCTGCACTGTCAGTCCCAGTCTCCACTGAGTATCACTGCAGTGCACCATATGGTTACCACGCGGACCGCACTAACCTGCCCGTCAGTCCCCAAACGGAAGGATTCCATTACACTGGGCTATTTTTTAAAGGTAAAACATCTATTTCAAAGCTAGTCGCCATGCACTTAATGAATGCATGGCGACTAAGTATGAACTGAAAGTTCCGCTTTAAGTACCTTTACTGATGGTCAGCAACTAAAACTCTTTTAACCCTTTGAGTGCCAGAGCTCCGCAATGCGTTGCATACTCCTCTGACACTCAAAGGGTTAATCCTTTAAATGCCAGAGGGATACAAAATGTATTGCAAATCAATGTGCTGTGCTCCCCTCAGGCAGTCAAAGGGTTAATAAAAATACAGTTAGTACTTTGAATAAAATTTGAATATACAAAAACTCTTACAGGTTTACAAAACAATAGTTCCATTTATCTTATAATTATATTATAATCGCCATCTTCAAATATGTGATTAAAATTGATATTACTGATATTCTTCCTCAGTAATGCTTCCATGTTATGTATTTCTCTTGGTGGGATTTTTCTTACATCTTGATACATTATGAACCATCCTGACATGCAGAAATCTACTCTGTGCACTTATTTATCCTCCAAGAGTGTTCTCACTGCATTTCCTCTGTAATCCAGGAGTATGGTGTCACTTGGAGTGATGTTCCAGTAAAGATATGTCATGCATGTCCTTTAGATAGGCGCTATGGAGAAGGCTTACATTAAGTACTATATTCATGATGACTCCAAGAGGCACTAAGACATGATAATTGTGCACACACCTGTATATTTTGCATAGAAAAATGTCATTTTCCCCAGTTGATCCTTTTTTATTGACTCAACATGGGACTTGAAATTTCGAGTTTTCTGCATTCCAGGTGGCAATGACTTATAAAACCGGACATTTTTCTTTAAAGAATAAGTAACAACTCCTAATAATAATAAACCTCTGATTAACCTGCAATGGCCAGGAGATCCTAAGAATTTTGCCTTTATGCTTTTGTTCAAGGGATAATGTCTTCAATGAGTCCTGGATGTCATGTCCATGGAGGTGGACATGACAGTTGCTGGTATTTTTTTTAACCTTTGAGTGTCAGAGGGGTATCCAGCTGAAGCATGCAACATGTATGAAGAATGCATTTTATGAACCACACTCCACTGGTCCTTAACAGCTAGTGACTTGTCAGGACCGTTACATATTTTGTGCTTAAGCCCTAGTGGGGTCTTAAACTGACCTCTCCAAGATTGGAGTGGCTTCTCTCAGACCCCAGTTCGGGGTGCCAGTACACTTCATCAGCCACATGTGCTGATGCGCAGACAAAGTTCAAATCGGTCCTTAAGGGAAGGTTGCTTCCACGGACCGCTTGTCATTAAAAGGATAAAGAATTATAGTGTGCACTGGACAGAGTTTGTGTCCTGTGATCCTGCTAGTAGATGCCATGTCTAAATTCATGGACATGACATCCATGGGGGCCTTTAGCGTTTTTATGGCCATAGGAAGGTAAGTGGGCAGGATTATTAGGAAGTGTCACAATCTAACATTGATATGGCATGTTCCTTCCAAGTCTGTCTGTCCCAGACACATATATCTCCATACATGGCATATGAAGAACAAGAAGTGCACTCAACCACTTAAAGATTGGTATAACACCATGTTCCCCTTTACATTTTGGTTTAACATTATAAGTCTGATGCACTAAAAACTGGAGTAATTCTAAAATACACCAAATGCACCACAGGGGGCAAACACATTTCCCGTTGCACCAGTGATTTCATTGGTTCCTTTGTATCCTTGAATTCGAGAGGCATTTCAAACACTGGAGGGCACTGTAGCATTTTTGGGTTAAAATGGAAGTCAGCCTCCTTTTGGACTTCTTATGTTCTGTAAGTGTTATATAGTACTATTGCCTGTAATTATTATTATTATTATTATTTAAACCTATTTTTTACATTTTTATGTAACTAACAGGGAGATCACTGAATTAAAGCAGACCTGTCACCTTGATTCATGTTTGCATATCTGGAAAATTCATTAAAACTACCAGTGTCATGTTGGCCAAAACACCAGCAAATTTATAGTTAAGGAGATATTCATGCTTGGTACTGTATGCTAATGACAGTATCCATGTAGCTAATGAGACTTTCAATGCAGTTACATACATTAATTAAGCTTTTCAGTGATGTTTTATATGCTAAGACGTGCTGTGGGGCACCAGGTGACTTTCACTTATTCCAGAAATAAAAGTGAATATTTCCTAGACTACATATCTAACTGACTTTTGTTTAACACGTCAAAGGAAGTTTTGAATGATGTTTTAAAATATGTAAAAAATTCAAGGTGACAAATCCACTTTAATTTCCAGAGAGCTTTCTGTGTGAGACTGTGAAAACACTGAGTAAGCAACAATGTAAAAAAGGCACAATGTAAAAGGATAGTGAAACAGAGTAGAAAAGCCTATCTCTATAGCGTACAGAGAACTCAATGCTGCAGAGAGCTCTGCTTTCACAGTCCCCAACTGAAATATATTTTTAAAAGCAGAGGGCCAGGAAGCTCAATATCAAACATAAAATAATTGCAAAAAAGTAAAGATTAAAAAAAATAATAAAAAAAATATGCAATTTGACAATACATAGCATGTGATTGCACAATATGTCATGTCAAAAAAGAAGTTGACATTCTTTTTAAAATACCCATTTAATTAAAATGGAATATTTTGTGCATTTGTAATATATTTGGTGCAGTTGGCTAGCCCGGAATTACTCCCGCTCTTCCCAGTACATAAGCCTCCATATGTTTATTATTATGCTTTTGTTGTACAAACAGGGAATATAGCAGAATCATTGGTGTTCCAGATAAACCAGTGCTTACCCCTTTCCTCAGTGGAGTACCTAATGGATTGGGAAATACCATTTCTTTAAGACTACCGAGCAATATTATAATTGCATAGCTCATCTTGTTCTATGTAATGCATATAGAACTGCTAAATCCATCTACAGCGAAAAGCCTCTCTAGCTCAGTGTGATTTTATGGTCAATAGCATATTGATATACACACTAAACATTGATTTTGGTTGCTAAAATCAATATGGAAATGTATAGCAATATCAGTATTTGGTTTTTAATTGTTTAATCAATTTTGGCACATATTTTCATGATGATGAACAGCTTAATATTGACATAAAAGCTTGCACTACACTAATTCAAAATAATGTTCTCAGGATGTTTACACTAAGCTTTTATTTATTAAATGGTTGTTTTCAATGTGATAACAACTGTCAGTGGAGGATATCTTATTGGCCATTCTTAATGGATGGGCTGACCGTGACCTTGTCTCGACCACATACAAACAATCCCTTATTCAATTTCTATAGAGATCTATGAAGAGCCATATTTTTGCAAGTCTTTCCGTGGTAATAGAGAAGGTGGTCTAAGGCCTATGCTGTATTTTATCAGTGTTTCTGGCATTACATACAGTTTGGAAAAACACTGCCATCTTTGTCTTGGTCAGGTTTGTATAAAATATTTTCTCTTTATTTAAAGGGATAGTAATACCTGAAAATAAGTTTATTTTATACTGTAACCCTTAAAAAAACATGAAGGATGATATAAGTCTTATCTCCCAAACCTTTATGGTTTGGGAGATATTCATATGTAAAATATAGTATAGTTCACTTTTCCTTGCTGTTTCAGCCAAGTCTGCCATCTAGTGGACAGATTTGTAATTCGGTCCACATAGCAACCGGCAGCTCTTTAGCAGCGCCAAGATCACGATCTTTGAAAAGAACTACTTCATTGGAACTGTGTACAAAGTGTGCCTGACTTGAAAGCACACTTTGTATACCATTCCAATAAAGAATTTTTTTTTAAAGATCATGATCTCAGCACTTCTGGAGAGGCACTGCTGGTCAGGCGACCGGATTCCAAATCTGAAGGGTGGAGCAATGACATAACTCCAGGGGACACTTTACTTCTGAATATCTCCCAAACCATAAAGGTTTGAGAGATAAGACTTATATCATTTTTCATGGTTTTTAAGGGCTACAATATAAACTAAACTTATTTTCAGGTATTACTATCCCTTTAAGATCAAAGTTTGGTTTTTTTTCAGTGCACAGTTCAGTGGAGCCCAAACATACATTTTCAAAATGAATGAAAGAATGTATTTTCTGTTATTGCTTGATGTGAGGTATACATTAAAATGCACGGTATAGAGCAGCGATTCTCAACATATGCCTCTGGTCTGCATAACAGGCCAGGACCTGGGAATGTCCCAGCTAGAACATTAGTGTGTTGATCTAAGGTTCAGTCCTGCTTTGTAACAAGGAAATCCTCAAATCCTGGCTTGCTTGTGGGCCCTGAATGAGTGGGTTGAGAACCACTGGTATAGAACACTCAGACTTTCATACCTCTCTATGAAAGATCAGATACTTTCAAGTATTGGTCATTTTTCAATAAGAGCTTAAAACATCTGTTCTCCAGAAGACACTGGCTCTAGTAATGTTCTATTCTAGGCCAGGCATGCCAGACTTGGCCGCATCCCTGTTAAACCATGCACCTGCAGTGTATCCTTTTATATTGCATGTAGACTTTCTATGCTTGAGTTGGAGCAGATTACCCAGTTACAGCACTAAAAATTAGCTAGAATTGGTAAACAAGGTTTCTGTGATCTATTTCAGGGCTCAAAATTTCCACTCGCCACTAGCCAATGGTGAGTGAAAATTTAGCCCTGGTGAGTAGAAATTCAGCCTTGGTGGGTATATTATGGCTTGCAGTGGCAAGTAACTTTTCAGGTCTGGCTAGTAGCAAAGGACTTCAAATTTTAAGCCCTGATCTATTTCATTTACCTTCCTGATGAAATGTATTTCACTCGGTCTATATCTGAATAAACCGTATGCATTGCTAAGGCAACAGGCTTGTATTGTCAAGAAATGACATCAAATTGCAGTTTTAGTTATTTTATCCTCTTTATTGGACATGTCACAATGTGTCACATGAAAATTAACATTGTAAACCTCTTTCACTGTTGTCCAATACAGGTCACTGGTACCATGGGATGTGTAGTCCCCTTTAATAGGCAGGAACAATTATGCAAATAATTTGCAAGGGGCGGAGCCTCCCCTCTTACTTAAGCCACCTTCTGGCCAGAGCCACCCATATTGATTTGTTCCTGGTGTGCTTGCACACCAGGCAGAGAACAGCTATGCTTCTTAGAGTTTTATTATTTTTTATTCAAATATGGAATACCACCATTAGGAGGGTGACCATGGCTGTGAATTGCCCTCTTCAAAGTGGCTGGTGCAGCTTCCAGGGATTTCTGTGGACCTATACCTGAAGAGGGGACAGCTTGTGTTAAGCAGCTCCCCTGTTGGGGAAATTACCTCTGGTTCTTTCCCTCCCTATCATGGTCACCTGAAGACAGAAGTCTGCGAGAAAGGTGAGTCACCCATTGAGTGCTGAAGGTCCACTTGTCCCCACAGTGTCCCTTTGATGGGCTTGTATTTGGGAGTTTTAATACACTCCAGCACTCATAGGGTGTTTTTATTGCATTATCACTATTTATGCAATTTCTGTGTTATTCTCTGAGTTTTGGAGCATTGGGTATTCATTTATTTATGTTTCTCATGTATTTCATGCTTGTTTGGACACTTTTGAATGTTTTACTAAACTTTATTAAAAATGGTGTTCCGCGCCTTTAAGCGCGGCTTTTTCCCGCTCAGCAGCAGAGCTCCTTTACTCTCTATGGGAATTCACAGTTTGGGACATATCTCTGAAACCGCTTGTCACAGCAACTTCAGAGTAGGCTCATTTTAATGCTAGGCTCCTGCTCTATCATCCGGTTGGTGTTTTATTACTGTAGGGGGCTCAGGGGGGCTTCGGGCACTGTTTGGGGTACTTGCATAGGGAAAACTACATTTCCCATGAGCGCTTAGCTCGCGCTTGTTTCTGATTGGCTGTCATGACGGCCGCCATTTTGTGGTACTTTTCCAAGGCGAGTACACTACGCAGGGACCGAGCCTTCTCTCTCCTCACCAGATTAACCCTTCGCTGGCCAGATAAGTCCGTTTTTAGACCTTTTCTGGGGTGAAACTTTAATCTTTAACACTTTTCTGGGTGATAGTGTTTTTTGTGGGGTATATTGACGCTGTGAGCATGTCTACTTCACTGGAGCTAGGGGCTAGACCCAAGACTAAGGAGGCTGGGGGGTCTTCTACCCCCATGGCGTTTTGCTCCTCTTGCCACATTGGGCTGGATTGCGATAATGTGGGGGATCTATGCCCTAATTGTACTGATAAAGATAGCAACCCTGGGCTTCCCAGCCACGCTATTGAGCCATCTTGGGTGAGGGAGTTTAAAGCTGCCACTAGGGATCTCAGATCCACGCTTCAACTCTTTCCCTCTCAGGTACAGGGGGCTCTCCAGGTCTGGCAGACCCCCTCTACTATCAGGACCTCCCTGCCTAAGCCACAGGGAGCTCCTGATATCACTGATTCTTCTGAAGAAGAACTTTTACAGGATTCTGATGCTGAGGAACGTACTGTTATTGAATCTAACAGGTCCATTGGGGACCCCTATGAGTGTGACCCTGAAGTTTCGGCTGAGGGTCTGATCAGAGCGGTTCTGAATACGCTCAACCTTCCTCTGACTCAGGAATCCACTTATGATCCTACTGATGTTTTTCAGAAAAAGCCATCTAAACCAGTTGTTTGTTTTCCAACTAACCCTACTCTTGCCCGTCTGGTCTCTGAGGCATGGAAGAATCCTGATAGATCTTCCTCTGTCTCCAAAAAGTTTGCTAAACTTTACCCTTTTCCTGAGGCGGAGCTGGCAAAATGGGTTCATCCTCCCAAAGTGGATGCTCCTGTGTCTAGACTATCCAAATCTACTGCTTTGGCTGTCTCAGATGCCTCTGCCTTGCAGGACTGGACGGATAAGAAATTAGAGCTCTCTCTTAAATCTATTTTTGCCTCTATTGGCACTGCCATGCGCCCCACCTTTGCTGTGGCATGGGTTAATAGGGCTATTGCAGCCTGGACTGAACGACTGACTGAAGCGGTTCGCCAGGATGCGCCTGTATCTGAACAGTTGCAGCTTCTTGCTAATATCACTGAAGCTCAGAACTATGTTGCTGATGCTGCTTTTGATGCTGTGCGCATGATGGCGAGGGCCTCCACTTCTTCTGTGGTGGCTAGACGCGCTCTTTGGCTGAAAATTTGGTCTGCTGATACAGCCTCTAAGAAAGCCTTGCTTTCCTTGCCCTTTCAGGGGAATTTGCTCTTTGGCTCTGAGCTCAAAGAAATGATTAGTGAGGCTACTGGCGGTAAAAGTACTCTTCTACCCTCAGTCTTTAAGAAAAAGTTTCCAGCCAAACGCAATCGGTCCTTTCGTTCCTTTCAGACTGAGACACGCTCCTCGGCCCAAACGGGTCCTCCCACTACGCGCTCCTCCTCCAAGCCCAAACAGTCCTGGAGGCCCAAAGTTGCCTCCAAGGCCAAGACCTCCAAGACTGCTTCGGCATGACTCGCCGAACCCGGGTCCGCATCCGGCTGTAGGCGGTCGTCTCCGCATCTTTCGCCGGACTTGGGAGGAGTCAGTGGCGGACCCATGGGTTCTTCAGGTGGTGTCAGAGGGATACAGGATCCCTTTCTCTTCCCTTCCTCCTTTTCGGTTCCATTTTACTCGTCCTTCTCAGGAACCCTCAAAAAGGCGTCTGTTCGACGACGCTATTCAGGATCTCTTGGACAAAGAGGTCCTGGAGGCGGTTCCGCAGGGGGACACAGGTTCAGGATTTTATTCCAACCTGTTTGTGGTAGCCAAAAAGGACGGAGGAGCCCGTCCCATCTTGGATCTCAAAGATCTCAATGCCTATGTGGTGACTTCCCACTTCCGCCAGGAGTCCCTGCGCTCTGTGATTGCAGCAATGTCTCCAGGGGAGTTTCTTGCCTCCCTGGACCTTCAGGATGCTTATCTTCACATCCCTATTCATCCAGAGAGCAGGAAGTATCTCAGGATTGCCTGCCACAGGGGACACTTTCAATTTACAGCGCTCCCCTTTGGACTGACTACAGCTCCTCAAGTCTTCCAGCGGGTGCTGGGCTCCTTGATAGCGGTGCTCCATCAGGATGGGATCAGAGTGACACCCTACATGGACGATCTCCTACTGAAGGCCTCCTCAGCGGAGCTTCTCCACCAGCAGTTGCAGAGGTGCATGCACACCCTGAACCGTCACGGATGGATCCTGAATCTGGACAAGTCGGACTTGATTCCTTCTCAGAGGCTTCTGTTCCTGGGTCTCCTGTTCGACACTCGCCAATGCATGGTGTTTCTTCCAGAGGACGTGGCTCACCAGATAGCCGTCAGAGTGGCTGGGATTCTGGACATGGACGAAATTCCAGTTCCGAAGTTGTCGTCCTTAGTGGGGAAGTTCATTTCCACGATCGAAGCAGTACCATTTGCCATGGCCCACTCCAGGGATCTTCAGAGATTTGTGATCCAGACGTGCAGGAATCATCCAGATCATCAACATCTGTCTGTTTCTCTTCCTCCTCATGTCGAGTCGAGTCTGCACTGGTGGTTAGATCTCTCTCATCTCTTGAAAGGGAAATCCTTTCTAGTTCCTCATTGGACCACAGTCACAACGGATGCCAGCCTTCGGGGCTGGGGTGCAGTCTGGGGTCGCTTCAGTGCTCAGGGGAAATGGGGTCTGGAGGAATCCATGCTCTCCATCAATGTTCTGGAACTTCGAGCTGTCCGGCTGGCCCTGAGGCACTGGGAGTCTCACTTGACCGGTCTTCCAGTCAGAGTAGGGTCCGACAACGCCACGGCGGTGGCTTACATCAACAGACAAGGCGGCACAAGAAGCGGTTCCGCCTGGTGGGAAGTCAAGGATATTTTGTCTTGGGCAGAAGATCACGTGCCTGTCATCTCTGCAGTTCACATTCCAGGCGTGGACAACGTCATGGCAGACTTCCTCAGTCGTCACACCGTCGACAGCGGAGAATGGGCTCTTCACCCAGAGGTGTTTCACTTGCTCACTCAACGGTGGGGGATGCCAGTGGTGGATCTGATGGCTACCAGACACAACAGGAAGGTTCCGGTGTTTTGCTCCCGTCTGAGGGACTCCCTTGCTCTAGCGGTGGATGCCTTGTCGATCCCTTGGGACTTCTCCCTGGCTTACATCTTCCCCCCTCTTCCTCTATTGATCAGAGTTATTCAGAAGTTGAAGAGAGAACGTTGTCCTGTCATCCTGATTGCTCCGAACTGGCCTCGCCAGTCCTGGTTTCCGGAATTGATGGCCATGTCAGTGAAGGATCCAATCCCACTTCCAGCCCGTCCGGACCTGCTTCTTCAGGGGTATCTGTGGAAAGAGGATGTTCACACTCTCCGTTTGATGGCATGGCGGTTGAATCCTCGATTCTAGCTCAGAAAGGCTTTTCTCCTTCTGTGGTGTCGACGATGCTCAGTGCTCGTAAGCCTGTGTCTTCCAAGATCTATCATCGCATTTGGTCAACTTTCGTGACATGGTGCTCTGTCAAGCAGTTGTCTCTTGACTTCCATCTTCCCACTGTCCTGGCCTTCTTGCAGGACGGTGTGGACAAGGGGCTCAGTCTGAGTTCCCTCAAAGTTCAGACCTCTGCCTTGTCTGTGTTTTTCCAGGAACGGATTGCCATCCTTCCCGATGTGAAAGTCTTCTTTCAAGGTGTGACTCATGTTCGACCTGCCTTCAAGAGTCCTGCTCCCCAGTGGGATCTCAATTTGGTGCTGGGTGTTCTTCAGCGACCACCGTTTGAATCCTTGGCTTCCATTCCATTACGTCTTGTGACTTGGAAGATGGCCTTCCTTTTGGCTATTGTGTCAGTACGCCGGGTGGCAGAGTTACAGGCATTGTCTTGTAAACCTCCTTACCTGGTGTTCCACAAGGATAAGGCTGTGCTTCGCACTACCAAGGAATTCTTACCCAAGGTTGTGTCCGAGTTTCACATCAATCAGGAGATTGTGGTTCCCTCTTTCTGCCCTAATCCTTCATCTGACAAGGAAAGAGATCTCCATCTGTTGGATGTGGTGCGTTGCCTCAAGTTTTATGTTCATCGCACCGAGTCTATCAGGAAGTCTGACGCTCTATTCGTCATTCCTGAGGGGCCTAGGGCAGGAAGACCGGCTTCCAAAGTTACCATTGCCTCTTGGATTAAGGCTACCATCCGTGAAGCCTATAAGTTGAGGAATAAGCATGTTCCCTTCAGGGTGACTGCCCATTCCACCAGATCTATTGGGGCCTCCTGGGCCTACAAGAATCAAGCTTCTGCTGATCAACTGTGCAGAGCGGCCACTTGGTCCTCTGTGCACACTTTTTCTAAGCACTACCGAGTTGATGTACTGGCATCGGCTGATGCCAGCTTTGGAAGGAAGGTCCTGGAGGCAGTCTTGCCTGTGTAGGTCTTCCGCTCTGTGATCCTTAGTGCTTCCTTACTGTTGAGCCTGGTTGGCTCGTGTTCCGTGTGCTGTGTTAAGTTCAGGGATTGTTCCCTTGGTTGGTGTCCGTTGACACTTACAGTTTGGGCTATGTTATCAACTGGTTAACAGTTCTAGTGCCTTGGGCCTTGCGCCTGGTCCTTGCCTTACTTCCCGCCTCTGGATCAGCTCAATGTTTGTACATCCCATGGTACCAGTGACCTGTATTGGACGACAGTGAAAATAGGATTTTAGTCTTACCTGTTAAATCCTTTTCACTTAGTCCATACAGGTCACTGGTCTCCCACCCTGTCAAGGGACCAGTCTTGGCTCTCCTGTGGCATTCAGTGGGAGACCGTTCGGGCATGCTCACAGGAGTCTTTCTTTTTGCTTACCTGGGGTCAGTTTAGGGTCTCAAATCAATATGGGTGGCTCTGGCCAGAAGGTGGCTTAAGTAAGAGGGGAGGCTCCGCCCCTTGCAAATTATTTGCATAATTGTTCCTGCCTATTAAAGGGGACTACACATCCCATGGTACCAGTGACCTGTATGGACTAAGTGAAAAGGATTTAACAGGTAAGACTAAAATCCTATTTTTCCATATTTTCTAAAAATACTCTCATGTTGGTGTCTTTTGGCATTTACACAATACACTGAAGTTACTTGTGAATAAATTTCTTTCACCAGAACAAAATAATTTTACAAATTCTGTAGACGATTTGTCGATAACTACTTTAGGTTGTTGTTTTTTTTTAATTGATGAATATACTGAAATACTGAACAATGAAACTAGAGAATATATGAATCTGTTAATTGGCTTCAGTGAATACATGACATTGTTAAATGCATTATACTTATTTATATATCAGAATATCTGTCAAAACCTTGGGATGAAAAGTCTCCACTTTTAGTGCAAGTTGCTATATTTGTATCAACTCCCTCGATTTGAGTTTGTTGATTACTGTTACAAGATGAGTGAACACTGGGCCATGTTCAAGAAGCTGAAGAGGTGCGGTCTGAAGCAAACCTCACATTTTCACCAATTTTCCCCTAACTTTAATTTATTTAAATAAGTTTAAGCTCTTAAATTCTAGAAAGTCTCAAACACAATGCTTCTCAATAATTTATAGGCATCTTGTTATAATATGTTAGAGGAGGAGGAGGGAGTGTGAAAGGGTGTCAGTATTTATTATTATTTTTATTATATACACATAACTTAGTATAGTATAGTATAATCAACCTATTCAGCTCATCTCTTCATCTTTTCTCTGTCCCACATTGCTCATCCCCATCTTTATGTATATGCACATGCCAGTCTCACTGTATATAGAAGGGCATATTGATATATCCAGATAGAGAAGCACATGCTCTAAATATGAAAAAGTGGATATAACGGCAGCACATACCCCCCTCTATTAATGAATGTAAGTATTTATGAATAATGACTACTTGTGATTTTGTAAAATAATTAACTATATGCTAATTAACAATAAAATTCAGTGTGCTATATATTATGATTTGAACATTTCAAGCATAATTGATACAGCCCTCCTTAGAGAATAATGTTGGGGGTTTGACCTTCAACTATATTTGACTTTGAAATGTGTGTGTAAACTTTGAAATGTATGTAATATATAGCTCACTGATTACAGATAAGAGATACTTATGAGATTTATTTCTAAGATCCATTCCACAGATATTAAAACTCAATCTACATCAGTCTACAGGCAAAAGAGAGAGTGATACCACCAGCAGTCCTACATGTTCTCTAAATAATTATCAGTAACCCCTTCCTGCAGTTCGTCTAGATGAATAGTGATCCAAACAGAGACCTACTGAGGGTATGCCATCCTGATCATTTTGTTCCAAGTGGTAACTTTTGCTGCAATCTGCTTGTTTAAAAACAGCAAAGGAAAAGAGTATAGAATACCTGATTTGCTTATGAACAAAACTTCTTTTTCTAGATGTTCTTCAAATGCATGTTTTCGATGCAATGAATGTATTTGCTGCCTGATCCATAGAGGATTTCCTAGATTTAATTAATTAATTTATTCATTCATTCTTTTATATATTGTTTCCAATATAAGATTCCCTTTAATATAAGGCAGAAAATTAGATTTTTAGAATTATAGTAAGATGAAAGTAATGCTTTGTATGTATGTATCTTTATTTATATAGTGCCATATATGTACACAGCACTTAAAGTTTTAGTAATGTCTAAAAATAATTGTAAATAAATAGAGGGAAAAAAATAATCGGATTGCCACAAACCCCATCTCTCAAACCGCTATGGTTTGAGAAATATTGGCAAAGTTCCCCCTTCTCTTGATGTCAGCTGTAAAGCTGAGAGAAGGAGATTTGTGTCGGCCAACATGATGAGGCTCTTCAGCAGAGCCAAAATCCCGTTATCGCAAACAAATTACTTAATTGGAAAGGTCTACAAAGTGTGTTTGCAATCCAGGCACACTTTGTAGACCTTTACAATGAAGTAATTTGTTTGCAATAAAGGGATTTCAGCTCTGCTACAGAGCCGCCGGCTGATCCCTGGACTGGGATCTCCTGCTGTCAGCTAGACGTTGACATCAGGAGAAGGGGAGGAAAGGGAGAACTTTGATTCCGAATATCTCTCTGACCGTAAAGGTTTGAGAAGTGGGGTTTGTGGCAATCCAGTTTATTGAACAAATTTATTAAAAATTATTTTTAGACATTACTAACACGTTAACAGAAGCTGAAATACTACAATTCAAAATACATAACTCGGTGAAGAGCATTAAGCTAAAGTGCAATCTTTGCATTATTTGTGGGGGAAAGTGCAGCAAGGGAATCATACACTGAGAAAAGGACCCTGACCCAAGGAGCTTACAGTCTAATGCTTTGTAAACTTCAACACAGCTAACACATTATCTTGTTGAAATCATTTTAAGGATTGATATATGATTATTATAAAAGATATTATCTATTAGTTGACAACAGTTCATTCTTTTCTTTCTGCACACACATATATATATATTTGGTTGTATGTTTCCCCATATTTCATGTCCTGTACTTGGGTGAGAGGCCTGCTCCTAGGTCACCTTCCTATGGCTCATCACTTGGTGCCTGTTGGTGCTGCTTACTGGCAATGCTGTCCCTGCAGTGCAGTGCCTACCTTGTGTTCAAACTGAGAAACCTGGCATGCCACAAGAACAAAAAGCCTGAGGAAAAAACAGTGCTAGAGGTAAGAAAAAGGTGGCATATTTTAAACCCCAACCCCCTACCACAATTTTCCAACTGATGAGAGGGCGATCTTTTAAAAATAAAAGTACGTATGAAGGCAGCACATACCCCATCTCTGTTAATAACAGCACGTCTCTCAGAATATTGAATGATAACTGTGACAGCAATTCTGGGTTAAACCAACGACAACATAAGGGGGAAATAAATATGAATGATAGAGGGGTTTCTAACACACTGCTGCATTTGGAGACCTCTTTAATTTTTAAATAGTAAAGCATTGCATGCACCTGTGGGGCTATAGGAATAAATATTTTCATTCAAATCCTCAACTGAAACAGTGAGAATTTAGGGAAGTTTAATTCCTACCCACCTCCTAAGGAAAACTGGTACGCTCCAGAATTTCTCATATTTCGTTTTCTGCATAAAGGCTCTTGGTATTTTCCTGCACATTATTTATCTTTTGGTTTCAGAATTCATGAATTAATCAAAAACATTTAGTTTCACTTATTTTTATTAAAACTAAGCTGAGATTTACATTCTTCAAAGCTATACATAGTTAACGAAAGAGCAAAAATTTTGTAATTAATTTCACACAGGACCTTTTCTATGAAGCATGGAATTCACAGTAAACAGATGGAGGGAAAAAAAGATCTTTACCTTAGAGAGTATACTTCAACAGACGTCAGCTTTAGTGGCTCAGTATTTCTCCACTAATTGATCCCTCTTGAATTTTATAGGTTATAACTGTATTTATGTCAGAATCACTAGTTATGCATAATAAAAATCTTTGTTGGAATATATTAAAACAATCTAAAAATGTATTCCAATTTCCTAATCAATTTAGATTATTCTAGTGATACCTAAAAAACTAGTAAATTATTGTTTACCTTTCCACTTTGACTGTGTTTCACCTAAACTGTGTGATCTATCTATCTATCTATCTATCTATCTATCTATCTATCTATCTATCTATATATCTAATCTAATTCTAAACATTAGATCCTATCTTAATTGGTTGTTTATTAGAGTGGAATTGGCACTTTGTAACAATTGATTGTGAAGGAGCTTTCAAAATCACATGCAGTTATGCTAGACTTTTATTTCATTAAAACAAAACTGTATTAAATATTTTGCATTATTTATTTATCAATCAATGCAAATGAGACAATACTGGCTGGCATGACAGTCAGATGCTAACAATCCACATTACTCTTTCTCCCACCTGCCACTACCTGCCTGACAGATGCTAACATTCCACATTGCTCACTCTCTGACCTGCATCTCCCTGCTGGCCAGTACAAGTTTATACACACACACATTCATGCACACATAAAGTAGCACCAACACTGCTTATTACCTATGTCCATTTTGTGCAATAGCATGAAAAGGCTGTGCTTTAAAACTAAAGATCATGGACTCTATGTTTAAAAGTAAAGTGGAGCAATTCAGGGGCAAACCATTTGCACCATATAGGTACAGCTAGAAAGTGACATTGAGTTAAATGGGGTCCTAGTAGTCACTTGATTTGGTAATAGTGTAGTATGAATGAAAATATATGGAGATGTTATGATTACAATATTACCAAATCAAGTGACTATCTATTCACTATCTATTTGTATTCTGTTTACCTACTTCAAATGTAAAAGCTACTAGGTAGTCTGTACAACACTAGACATATATATACTGTAGATATATATTTGTGATATGTTTAGGACTATGAAAAAGTTGCTATGTGTCCCTTATCTCCCTGTTTCTCCTAAAAGTCTAGAATCTACTCTGCCATGGGTGTCATCCAGATGTACCCAGTCTTATCTTCCAAATATAGAGGGGCACTGCTAACATGTGTTAAGTGTTTATAGAAACAGAAGCCATGTACTATTCCCATACCCAGTCTCCCTGTATGACATGATCTAGCTACTAGGCAGGCTGAGGATGATGGGATGTGTGGTCTAACATCAGCGAGAGGGTGACAGGTGTCAACCCCTCGTCTATAGTAGCTGCAACACTTTATGAGTGCTCCATGACAGAAAACAAAATATTTGTATTGTTATTATATACTTTTTTGTGAAGTCTATCTCTTGTAAATCCATAGATTTGATAAAGGATCCAATAAAGAGCTGAAACACTGGCCGATTTCCACAGCTGATAAACACTTTTTAACATTGTGTTGATGCCTGTGAGTGCTCTAACTCTTTGAAATATACAGAGATCACTGTAGCTACACCCAGGGACAAGAATTCCTTTTGTTTATACAGATTGATTTTTAGGTTTTTGCTGCTTTAATTGTTGCAAACCATAGCTATTTCATTCAATGAGCTTTATCTATAAAGGTCTAATTGAACACTTCTGGGGGCAAACAAACTCCAACATGAGTGAAATAAAAAGTTACAATGCTTTTAATGGGGCTTTTAAAGTGGAACTTTCACCTTAATTCAGGTTTGCATATTTGAAAACTCCATTAAAAACTGCCTATATGTCATGTTAATCAAAAGTCCAGCAGATGTATAGTTTAGGAGAAATACACACTTTTATTTCTGGGCAAAGTGAAAGTAAACACTTCCTGATACTGTACAGAGCTGCATTATCATATAAATAGTCATTGAAACCTTCATTAGCATGTGACAAATCACTGAAAATGTTTAATTAGCATATGAAACATCATGTATTAGCTTAATTATCATATGAAAACCTTGTTGATGGCGCACTTGGCTGCAATTAGCATACATTAGCATATGAAAGAAGTGTGAATATCTCCTGAACTGTACATATGCTGGCCTTTTGATTAACATGACATATAGGCAGTTTTTAATGTAGTTTTCAAATATGCAAACTTGAATTAATGTGATAGTTCCACTTTAACAGTTGAATGCTGGAGAGGTCTTCAATTCAAGGTTGTGTTGATTCCATTGGGCATATACAGAAAGACAAATGTGGAACAAGCCACTGGCAATAAAGGAAACCTAACATTTCACATTAAGTTAAATGGGAATTTTAACCTCTTTAGTGACTTAGAGGTCTATGAAGACATATGTCCTTGTTCTGCCGAATCAAAACCCAATCAATGACTGTTAAAATAACTAATGACTTTACAAACTGCTTGCAAATGAAAATAAATCAACTGGTTGCTAAGCTGTCCATAGACTGTCTAGTCTGTCCAGTACTGATTCCCGGTATAGGGCTCAAATTCAATTTGTCTATAAAAAGTTATAAAAAGGTTGCCAGATGTAACTATCTCTGTCAGATTTGTCTAATGCAGCAGTCAGTCAGCTATTGTACAGTTTACATACTGATTACTCACAGATTAACCAGATGAATTATTTGTATAACTAAACTTTGGTGAGTTATTTAGCTCATCACTGTTTATAGAGATCATGGGGACATCCATAATTATTATTATTTTTTTTTTTTTAAGATTATTTAATTGGACCATGTTAAAATTCCACTTCTATCCAAAGATATGAGTATTTGGTGATACCTTTTTATTTCGGAGTAACAGCTATATATTTTAAGACAAACTTTCGAGAGACCATCTCTCTTCCTCAGGTCAAATAATGCTGAATAACAGTCTGTTCAATCACACAGTTTGTTCAGAACATTGCGGTTCCCAAGTTAGATAACAATCTTATTGCTTGACCTGAGGAAGAGAGTTGATCTATCAAAAGTTTGTCTCAAAATTTTTAACTTTTAGTCCAGATAAAAAAAAGTATCACCAAATACCGAAGTACTTATATATTTGTATTACTAAAACTGGACTAATATAGCTACTACAAATTACTTCTATCCAAATCCATTTGGAGTGAATCTGAGAGTGAAAGACAGGTGAGATATAGAGTGGGGGGGAGAAAAGGAGAATTGGAGGGAGGAAAAAGGGGATAGGGACAGGACTAGTGCAAGGATTTCTGCCACCATAGGAAAAACTTCATTTTGCCTCCCCTTGTGCCCCACCTGTATATTCCCTATATGTGTATAAGTGTCAGTGTGTGTGTGTGTGTGTGTTCCCTATATGTGTTTGTGTCAGTGTGTGCGTTCCCAATATGTGTATAAGTGTCAATGTGTGTGTTCCTTATATGTGTATAAGTGTGTCAGTGTGTAACCTCTATATGTGTATAAGTGTGTCAGTGTGTAACCTCTATATGTGTATAAGTGTGTCAGTTTGTATGCTTGTATGTATGTGTATCAGTGTCGGCAGAGTTGAATAATACGGAGCTCTAATTTTGCATTCTATAAGAGATTATTATTTTATTTCAGTATGGATATGCATGCACTTCTAAAATAGATTAAAAAAAATCAGTCCATTAAAGGGCAGGAGGTACCCAGCGTACCCTCTGGCACTCAGAGGGTTAAACTGGGATCTGAGTATTGGTACAGTATTGAGTGATGATACAGCAGGGCTATCTGTATTCTTTCTTTATTTAAAAAAAAATAATAATAAATAAAATACATTCATAAGTGCCAAAGAGGTATCCAACACATTGCAAGACAATGTGTTGGATACCTCTCTGGTACTTAAAGGGTTAAATGGTGTTTTTAACCCCTAGAGAGCTAGAAAGGTTTCCAACGGATTGTGAAACCTCTGTAGCATCCAAGGGGCTAAAACTCCATTGCAATCATTTGGGATTTGTATTTGACCCATTTGGGGCAGTTGGTTTAACCCCTTGAGTGCCAAAGGGCTAGGCAATACAGTGTTCTGGCACTCAAGGGGTTAATCCAGCTGTACATTAGCCTTTGTCTTTGTCCATTGGGGCCATTGTGCTGTGCATGTATCTGTACACCAGGGAGCCTGAGCAGACCAGGAGATCACACCCACAGGGATCCTCTCACCTGAGCCCAGTGTTCCCTGGACAGCCTGCTCCTCCCTGGGACTCGGGCTGTTCCAGCTCCACTCCCTCCCTGCAGTCTCCGAACAATCAACCACTCATCAGACCCACACCACTCACGCGCTGACTCCAGACTAGTGCCCATGCATGTAATACTTATACAATGCGTGTCGTTGCTGTGTGATCGGAAATGCCCAGTAGCTGAGGTGCGTGTGGCTCTGCGCCGCTCCCCCAGTAGAAGTGCTCCCTAGGCCGGCGCCTAACTCCCCTATAGTTGGTGCCGGCCCTGGATACGGATAAAGGAAGTCAGAGTGAGAAGGGGAGAGGAAAATGTTGAGCTGACAAGAGGGAAACAGAGAGAGAGAAAGGTAGAGCAGAAGAGGAGGCGAGAGAGAGAGACATGGTGAGAAAGGCAGAGCAGAAGAGGAGGCGAGAGAGAGAGACATGGTGAGAAAGGCAGAGCAGAAGAGGAGGCGAGAGAGAGAGACATGGTGAGAAAGGTAGAGCAGTAGAAGAGGCGAGAGAGAGAGACATGGTGAGAAAGGCAGAGTAGACAAGAGTCCGTCCTTGTGATAAGTATGATACAAAAGCCTATTTTTTTTGCTCTTAGATCACATAATCCTTTTTCTAATAACTAATTGGTTGAAACAGCAAGAGAAACATGTTTCACAAGACTCTTTTTGGGTCTTTCAAAGCAGTGTTTTTGTAAAAATACTAACTTTATGGGATCATTTTGCCCATTGCTCCTTACAGTGATATAGAAGTTTTCCCCACACTCTTAACCCTTTAAGGACCTAAGGGGTTTGTAATTCATTATAGAGCAATGTGTTGCATACCTCTCTAGTCCTTAAGAGGTTAAAATACAGAGTAAAGCATATTTGGCCAGAACACTGCTTACTAATAAATGGTTCTGACACTTTCTCAGTTAGACTCAGTCGAAGACACGAAAATATGCAGGTCTATTAGTCATTTCCTCCAAGGCAGTAGTTCTCAATGTCACTGCACACCAACCTCTACTTAATCACTGATGAGTAATCATGGTTCGGTCATTGTACTTGATTCACCTGTTTTTAATTACGTTATCCTAAAAACATTACCTGTTGTGTTCTCTGAGATCAGAAGTTGAGAAACACTGATGTACAGTGTAGCTGGTGGATTTAATGCTTCTATCAATTATATTTGGTATTTAAGAAATAATGTGTACAAAACTGTCTTTATGAATTGCTAATACAACAGGTAAAAACAGCAAATCCTACCATTCCAATATGGGACAGAAGGATAACCTAATACAAAGAGACTTCTTTAAGTCTTTCTCTATGTGATTGCTGCCGTTTCTGTATGACATTCTGGTAAAACGTTCCTCAGGTACATGTAAAAAAGACGAAAAGAAGAGGTGCATATGCTCTGACTGCAGACTTTTAAATATATTCACCACTACTGTGCTGTAACACCTTCTTATATGCAGTACAGCAATACACACATTTTGTTGAGGCAAAAACCAGCCTCTTGATTTTTAGACATCCACCAGATAACCTTCAGTCCAGGTACCACCAGAATGTTCCTCCTCCACTCTTCCATATTGTGGTCTTCTTTATAGAAATATGGTCCCACCTGGTGTTTTGTATCGCCCTATATTAGGTTGTTTTGTAGCTTCACACTACTTCATCAGGGATTTATGTACCTCCTGAGAGATCTGTCCCACATGTAATAAGCAATACCCATGCTCTACCCCCATCATTGATACTTCCACTAACTACTTCTACGTCATTAGAACAAAAAGAAGTATGCTGATATCATGTGGAACCGTTTAGTACGTACTGTGGTTCCACTGTTAACCCTTTGATTGTCGGTGGGATACGCAACACAATGCTTTGAAATGCATTGCATACCCGTCTGGCACTCAAAGAATTAAAATCCCTATTTAAATCAAGGAGAATTTTTACAGTTTTACCATCTTGAAGTCTTTTTCCTTAATCTCTTCTATGAAATTATTTATTAATTTGCATGATTAAACTGAATCTTTGCTATATTATTGTCCTATATATTTCTATTAAATGTAACCATTTTATTAATTGTCCGACTATATTCTACTACCCTTTGTTATAATATGTAATATGTATACCCATTAACACATTGTGCAAGCATGATATTGTTAGAACTCTCTAGAACTGGCCAACGAACAGAATATTTAGGTTTTAAACACAATCAAAGAGTATTATGGGCCCTTATTCAGATAAGAGAATAGGAGCAATATTTCAGCAAACCAAGCGCACCATAGGGGATCAGTCAAACATCACATTAATTTAAATGGTATTTTACGCCCTTGCATGCTAGAAAGGTCTCCAACTCATTGCGTCTGCCCATAGTAATGTAAATGAGGAATTAATTTAACTCTTTGAGTGCCAGAGGGGTACACAATGCATTGCAAAGCAATGCGTTGTGTACCCCTCTGGCACTCAAAGGGTTAACAACGGAAATTACCCATGAAACATACAAAAACACACGTGTGCAGCTAGACAGTATTGAGAATGTAAATACCATAAAATAGTATCCATCATAAAACAGCATTAATCTTTCATAAAACCAGCGGTGGCGCTACAATATATTCAGAATTATTAGGGCCCCTACTCAGTCAGAGGGCCCCACAAAGGTTATTCAGTACCGCAGCCACATGCAAACACATTCAGACGGCAATGTCTTCTTATTAGATATACCGATGTAGGAATTAAAGGAGGCCCCCATGGGAATATTTTGCTTAAGGCCCCCAAAAATCTAGAGCCGCCCCACATAAAATCAGCAAGCTTTATTTTATTCCATACTTATTATTATTATTATTATTTTACGATAAAGCATTTTGTTTTTAAAGGAATAGTAATGTTTCAAAATAAATGCAGCTCAGATAATTCTTTATAGTTTTTGGGCCATGAAAAGCATGATTATCATTCTCTATGCTGTATAAGCCACTTCCCCTCAGATGTGGACAGCTCACAGCCAGGCACAATCTTCTGACTGTGAGCATAATGAAAACCCTGCACCTTTTGACGAAGGAAGCAAGATGCTGTGCAGCATTATGTAGGTAAATGGGGCACTTTATAATTCAATTACTCTCGACCTACACATTGTAGAGAATGATAATAATGCTCTACATAGTCTAAAAATTATAAAGAATAGTCAGAGATGCATTTATTTTGAAACATTGCTATAGCTTTAAGTATTGTCTCAGAGTCTTTGAAAAAGTGCATTTTTATTAAATTCAAATTATTCTACAAGCATTTTGTGAAAAATTACTCGTGAGACTGATTAATACACCTGTTTGGAAATAGGAGCTAATATACATAGTAGCCAATGACTGTATATACCATGGTCTGCCAAGAATATTCTATGAAATTCTGTTCAAGCCTAAACATATATCAACCAGATAAGAAATGAAAGCAAACAAGTGAAGAAAAAATCAATCATAAATAAAATGCATCAATGTGTCACTAAAGGGCAAGGATCAAAGAGCAAATTCAATTTATAAATATCAAATGTATATGCCGGAAAAAAAACAGGGTGAGGGAATGTGTTAAAACACCTATAACAATAAAATCAAAACAAAATTACTCCCCTCCTAAGATGTAGCTCAATATGCATTCTTGAGACATTGCAGCAGTAACAAATGGAAAAATAGTATATGTGTCATGCATACAGGGAATGGATTATATGAACATAAAAGAAGTAAGGGAATATTTACACTCACAAGAGATCTATTGGTCTAGTAGCACTGAACATCAGTATTCTCAATGGAATACAATCATCCTCACTTCCTACAACTTGGAAAAGACATGAAAAAGAACTAAGTTCAGCAGCTTATTACCAAATAACCAGAGGATTTCCCTTTATGACTTTCACCCACTTTGATAAATTCAGCTGAAAGGTTAAGCAATATACAAAGAACTAGAAATATGAATACTGCAGATTTCATTAAAGGAGCAGTAAACTTTTTTTATGAAAAAATATACACTGCTCAAAAAAAGGGAACACTAAGATTACACATCCCACTGCTCCAAAAAATAAAGGGAACACTAAGATTACACATCCTAGATCTGAATGAATGAACTGACAACAAAATCACACAAAAATTCTCAATGGAAATCAAATTTATCAACCCATGGAGGTCTGGATATGGAGTCACACTCAAAATCAAAATGGAAAACCCACACTACAGGCTGATCCAACTTTGATGTAATGTCCTTAAAACAAGTCAAAATGAGGCTCAGTAGTGTGTGTGGCCTCCACATGCCCGTATGACCTCCCTACAAGCCTGGGCATGCTCCTGATGAGGTTGCGGATGATCTCCTGAGGGATGTCCTCCCAGACCTGGACTAAAGCATCCGCCAACTCCTGGACAGTCTGTGATTCAACGTGGCGTTGGTGGATGGAGCGAGACATGATGTCCCAGATGTGCTCAATCGGATTCAGGACCGGGGAATGGGCGGGCCAGTCCATAGAATCAATGCCTTCCTCTTGCAGGAACTGCTGACACACTCCAGACACATGAGGTCTAGCATTGTCTTGCATTAGGAGAAACCCAGGGCCAACCGCACCAGCATATGTTCTCACAAGGGGTCTGAGGATCTCATCTCAGTACCTAATGGCAGTCAGGCTACCTCTGGCAAGCACATGGAGGGCTGTGCGGCCCCCCAAAGAAATGCCACCCCACACCATTACTGACCCACCGCCAAACCGGTCATGCTGGAGGATGTTTCAGGCAGCAGAACGTTCTCCACGGCGTCTCCAGACTCTGTCACGTCTGTCACATGTGCTCAGTGTGAACCTGATTTCATCTGTGAAGAGCACAGGGCGCCAGTGGTGTATTTGCCAATCTTGGTGTTCTCTGGCAAATGCCAAACGTCCTGCACGGTGTTGGGCTGTAAGCACAACCCCCACCTGTGGACGACGGGCCCTCATACCACCACACCATTACTGACCCACCGCCAAACCGGTCATGCTGGAGGATGTTTCAGGCAGCAGAACGTTCTCCACGGCGTCTCCAGACTCTGTCACATCTGTCACATGTGCTCAGTGTGAACCTGCTTTCATCTGTG
Source organism: Rhinophrynus dorsalis (assembly GCA_037306005.1). NCBI lineage: Eukaryota > Metazoa > Chordata > Amphibia > Anura > Rhinophrynidae > Rhinophrynus > Rhinophrynus dorsalis. The sequence goes on along the minus strand of CM074719.1, from coordinate 73,204,457 downwards.
AAGAGCACAGGGTGCCAGTGGTGTATTTGCCAATCTTGGTGTTCTCTGGCAAATGCCAAACGTCCTGCATGGTGTTGGGCTGTAAGCACAACCCCCACCTGTGGACGTCGGGCCCTCATACCACCCTCATGGAGTCTGTTTCTGACCATTTGAGTGGACACATGCACATTTGTGGCCTGCTGGAGGTAATTTTGCAGGGCTCTGGCAGTGCTCCTCCTGCTCCTCCTTGCACAAAGGCGGAGATAGCGGTCCTGCTGCTGGGTTGTTGCCCTTCTATGGCCTCCTCCACGTCTGCTGATGTACTGGCCTGTCTCAGGGTAGCGCCTACATGCTCTGGACACTACGCTGACAGACACAGCAAACCTTCTTGCCACAGCTTGCATTCATTTGCCATCCTGGATGAGCTGCACTACTTGAGCCACTTGTGTAGGTTGTAGACTCCGTCTCATGCTACCACTAGAGTGAAAGCACCGACAGCATTCAAAAGTGACCAAAACATCAGCCAGGAAGCATAGGAACTGAGAAGTGGTCTGTGGTCACCACCTGCAGAACCACTCCTTTACTGGGGGTGTCTTGCTAATTGCCTATAATTTCCATCTGTTGTCTGTTCCATTTGCACAACAGCATGTGAAAGTGATTGTCAGTCAGTGTTGCTTCCTGAGTGGACAGTGTGATTTCACAGAAGTGTGATTGACTTCGAGTTACATTGTGTTGTTTAAGTGTTCCCTTTATTTTTTTGAGCAGTTTATATTGTAGGGATTTTCCTATTGAGTAAAATAAGGGTACTCCCACTACGGAGAGATTTATATTTCCAGAGTTATTACAGTTAAAATCATGTTTTTTTACATTATCAGTGCCCTCTAGTGGTCAAATTCTAATTAGATTTCCTGTTAGATTCTAATGGAAAGGAAAGATAGGAAAGTCAAAGACATACAGTTCTCCACAGAATGTGATAGAAACTGCCTGTCGCTTCCTGTCAGTTAGAACTATCAGGAAATAAACACAGTAAATTCACTTCCTGATTATTTGAACTGCTATACGTTTTGAATAAAACATCTGACAGCGGTGGGAGTGACCTTGTTTTATTCAGCAGGAAAAGCTGTATAAAATATGTGTTTTCATAAAAAAAAGTTTTCTGTTCCTTTAACCCCTTAATGACAGATGACTTACCAGGTAGTCCTGCAGAAACTGTCACTTAGTGACAGAGGACGTACCTGGTAAGTCGCGGAAGTCCGCGTGTCCGTGCGGCTGCACGCCGCTCGGAGACTCAGGACTTCTTTGAGAAAAAAAAAAAAAATGTTAGGCGGGCGTTAACGTGACAGCCACGTACGAACGCGGCTGTCACTAAGGGGTTAAGGGGCACTAATATTCCAATCAAGTTGATCTTATGCTAAATAGCAACATTTTACAATAGCAGTTTGTGGAAAATGTCCCTAACATTTTAATCCTTTGAATGCCAGAGGGGTACACAACACATTGCTTTGCTTTTGGTTCAACTAATTTGCCCCAGGATTCGATCACTTTTCTTAGTACATCAGGTTCAATGTTTTTGAACATAAAAGGGATGGTTTAACCCATTAAGTGCCTACCAGAATGGTATCTGGTGCATTTCATATGTGTTGGATATCTCCTTGGCACTGAATGGGTTAAGAAGCAGCCATTATCCAGTTTCTTCATCTGTCATAGTGGTCCCATTTAGCTGTGTGAATTCTAAGAGTTGCTAACTACTCCCAGACCATCACCATGGTACCTCAGACTGGGGAAGTACCATGACTTTATAGCTAAGTGCTGTTAACCCTTTGAGTACCAGAGGGGTGTGCAACACATTGCAATGCAATCCTTTGTATACTCTTCTGGTACTCAAGGGGTTACAGAAGAACTAACACCTCTTAATAATAATATCTTATCTACCTTTCTATGACCAATACAATTGTAATAGTATCCACAACGACAAGGGGTGCTCTTATATACTAGGTGAATGGAATATAGATTGGTTACTCAGATTTGTTGGAAATACGGTTGAAGACAATACAATGGTATTGCATCAAGGGAAAATCTGCCCCTTATCAGAAATTTCCACAATAACTGGAAATATCAGGCGGTAGTAAATGACAATCAGTCAGAATAAAGTTAAATGTGTATTTATTTAAATATTAAAAGTGATAACAATGCCCAGTCGATGCATTTCATGATAGCTCCTTTTTAAAATTCTATTTACAGTTAACATTAAGTTATTAGGAGTATGTAAATATTAATATCCGTTATTTTGGATGATGTAAAGATTATAATTTGCTACATTGTGGTATAACTGGTATGGTGAATGGACGTTACTGTTATATCTAGTACCGAGGCCATCTTTGAGCTCTCCGATCCTTAACCCCTTAAAGGGATACTATTGCTTGAAAATAATTTTATTTTATATTGTAGCCCTTAAAGAAACATTAAAAATGATATAAGTCGTATCTCCCAAACCTTTATGATTTGGGAGATATTAGCAAGTAAAGTTTCCTCTGAAGTAACATCACTGCTCAACCTTCAGATTTGGAATCCGGTCCACAGACTGGCCGCGGCTCTTAAGCAGTGCCGAGATCACGATCTTTAAAAATAATTTCTTCACTGGAATCGTCTACAAAGTGTGCTTGCAAGCCAGGCACACTTTGTAGACAGTTCCAATGAAGTAGTTCGTTTTAAAGATTGTGATCTTGGCACTGCTAAAGAGCTGCCTGCTGATCTGTGGACCGGATTCCAAATCTGTCCACTAGATGGCAGACTTGGCTAAAACAGCCAGGAAAAGGGAACTTTACTTTTATTATCTTTACTTGCTAATATCTCCCAAACCATAAAGGTTTGGGAGGTAAGAAATATCATTTTTAATGTTTTTTTAAGGGCTACAATATAAAATAAAATTATTTTCAAGCAATACTATCCCTTTAAGGACCCATGACGGTCCTGGACCATCATGGAGTTCCGGGCTCCCTGCATGGCTACACGCCACTCGTGGAGTCTGGAATCTGGTTGTGCAAAAAAAAACAAAAAAACCTCTGCGTTCCTTAAGTGACCACAAAGTGCGTGTGCGGCCGGTCCTTAAGGGGTTAAACACACCCTTTTTTACTGGCTCTATTTACTGTTTTCGGTGTATAATGTATGTGTTATTTTAGCAGCAGCTTCAGTATAAAAAGCCTAGATGTCTTGAGTAAAGGAGTTATCATGAAATTCATCACCTGGGCTTTGTTATCACTTTTAATATTTAAATAAATACACTTTTTGCTTTATTCCGGGCTGGTCGTCATTTATTACCAACTGATATTTCCACTTATCGTGCAGATTCCTGATTGGGGGCAGGTTTTCCACTGATGCGATAACGGTTATATTGTCTTCAACCGTCTTTCACACAAATAACCAATCTATATTCTATTACTCCAAGTTTATATATTTGTATGTATGCCCCTTGCCTTTGTTGATGTTACCTGTTGTTTTCTTCTCTTTGAGGAGTCTTATTTTGGGGTGCAGCCTTGAAAAATCTGGGTGGTGGGCAGGATAAGATGTCCCACATGTGCATTTAGCCTCATTTTATTACGGCTATTACTAAATGTGAGTAATTTTTTTGTCTTCCAAGTTGGAATACATCTCTTGAGAATGTATTCACGGTATGAGCACCTCCTTGTGTGGTTTATTTTATAAAATAGCCCTTATGAATTTTCCCCTTCCTCCTTGTTTCAAGAGATAACATCTTACACAGTCCTGGATGTCATGTCCATGGAGGCAGACATGATAGTTGGTAGTGGCACCACAGGACCTCAAACTCTGCTCACTGCACATGGTAATTTTAACCCCTTAAGGACTGTCTCCCACTCTCGTGGGCGGCAGATAAGGACCATGGAGCATTTTTTTTTTTTTTTAATATCCAATTTAGGGCTCCCCAAATGGCATGCAGCCGCTCAGGGAGCCCTGAAATCCATGACATACATGTACGGCAAGGGTCCTTTAGGCGCTTTTACCCATGACATACATGTACGTCCTTGGACCTTAAGGCGTTAAGTAGGCTTATCTCGCTTTCTGCCTGCCAACAACTGGCCTATCCACCTCTGTGCTAGACATCCAGGACTGAATTAATATGTTATCTCTTGGGCAAAGGCATACCTCCCAAGTGTCCCTCTTTAGGAGGGACAGTCCCTCTTTTAGACCCAAATCCCTCTGTCCCTCTTTCCCAGCCTGATGTCCCTCTTTTTAGGAGATCAGACTGGTGAGGTATATATAAGTGTATCATACTGCTCTACAGCAATAAAACTCACATTATTGTTTGTTTAAACATCAGTATATGTGTTTATAAATTAGTATGTGTAAATAAAATACTTTGGTCTTGTTATAAGTAATTTATTAGGTCACACAAGAAGGTGTCAATAGGTCATGAAATAGCCTAAAAATTTGCGGTAGTGCCCCGCCTACCAGCCACGCCCCGACAACACCCCTTAAAACACAAGTGTCCCCCTTTGGCAATTTGAAATGTTGGGAGGTATGGCCAAGGCAATATTCATAGGGGCCATTAGGGAATGGCCATACTAAGGTAAGCAGTGGCTTATCATTAGAAGGTGATATTTTCTTTAGTAGCATTTTCTTCTATTGGTACAGCAGCCAGAGCTGCCTTTCTTTTCTTCATTCTGTTCAGTGTTACCACATTCTGTTTCATTCCATTATGTGAAATGGATGGAAAAATAAACTAATTACATTGGTGTTGTTTTAAGGACTTGTTGATTTGTTATCCCAAGTGAGCATTTAAATATTGTGCTTCTCTAACAAACAGCAGTGTGATGCACTGCACTGGAGAAGATCTAAACTTATGCATCCTATTAAAGGGAGAGCAATATAAATGACATCTGTGTGATAGATAATGAGAACAGGGCTACCCATGCTCAGAATGTGTTAGTGCTAGGTTAGAAATGGGTGATAGGGTTGCTTCAGGCTAAAAGTACACTGCCAGATTCTCTAAAGACTACCAGTATTTCCATCTGTTTCTTGCTACAATTGTTTATTCTTGCTATTAATCTTTAATGGAGCCGACTGGCTAGCCCATCCTCTTTCCAGGGAGCTCTGATACATCACAATAAGCGTGGCATGCTTTTGTGTGTGTGCGTGTGTGTTTTATGAACTATCAGACCATGAACTACACTTTCTTTGTTAGATATGTGACTGTAGAGACTGTGCTTTGTATACTATGAACTATAGTTTTTCACTTACTCCTTGAATGCAGAAGAGGTATCTAAAAACTGCCAAGCAAGTGTTAACCCTTTGAGCTCCCAATAGTGTGTTCCACACAAAGGGTTAAAGTCCTCTCTATGTATGTGTCTTACAGTGAACGATCAAGCATTATAAAACACTTTACTTTGTCGCTCTATTGCTTTCGACATTAAGGCGTTTCTTTAAAGGGATAGTAATGTTTCACAATGAAAACCTCTCTAATTAATCTTCATAGTATTTGGGCCATGGAGAGTGTTATTTCAATACTGTCAGCGTTGTATTTCAAGAGTAATTGAATGATAAAGTATCCCCCTCCCTCCCCTCCCCTTTTACTGATGTAACACTGCTCAGCTCAGAGCAGCAAGCTGGTTTCCAGGTGGATCGCAAAGAGGGACAATCTTCAGTTAGCATAAGGGAAAAACCTGGAAAACCTGTCAAGGGAGGCAGGGTTTTCCTTATTCTCACAGAAAGAAGATTGTCCCTTGCTGTGACCTGTCTGGCCTGTGGACCAGATTTCACATCTGGGGGGGGCGGCTTACACTAGGTAAAAGGGGTGGTAGGGGGATACTTTATCATTCAATTACTTTTGAACTACAACTCTGACAGTATAAAAATAACACTCTCCCTGGCCAAAATACTATGAAGATTAATTGGAGCTGTTGTTTCTGTGAAACAGTACTATCCCTTTAAGCTAGAAAAAATTAACGTCTTGGATGATAATGGCATCTCCAAATCAATTAAATGCATTAGAGACGGCTTAACCCTTTGAGTGCCAGGGTGGTGTCCAGTGCATTGCAAAGCAATGCATTGGATACCTCGCTGGCACTCTAAGGGTTAAGTATGTAAGGGGGTTTAAAATGTAGCTTGCAGATATACAAGCCTAATATATTCTTACTATTGTAAAAGCCCTTATACACGGGCCAAGGTCCAGGTGATGTTAAACCTTTGAGTGCCAGAGGGGTACGCAATGCATTGCTTTGCAATGCGTTGCGTATGCCTCTGACACTCAAAGGGTTAAGAGGCCAGTCCTGCTCTGCACCCTGCTGTCGATGCAGTCATGCACTGTAGAGACTGCCTGAAAGCAAAGAATGCTCCCAGCACAGAACTCACAGCATTCTGTGCTTCCAGTATTCCGTGCTCCCAGAATTCTGTGCGTTCGGGTAGTCTCTACTGCGCATGAAAGCTTCTGACAAACATTCTAGCGAATTATTATATAGGATGTGCAGTGAGAATGGCAGAGGAGAAAATTAGAATTTAATGCTTTGAATGCCAGAAGGATACACAATGCGTTACATACTCTTCTGGCACTCAAAGGGCTAAACACACCATGCAGCAAAATAAACTGTACTGTTGTTTTTTTATGTGTTACGCACAGAAAACAACCTTCCACTAGTGACACTTTGGTGGAAGCTGAGATTGTGGGAACCTTGCTCTTAAATTTCACACGTATATTTTACAGTGTTTAAAGTGTCACCTTACATTAATTAGGGGATTCTGAAACAAGTTTTCTCAGAGCAGCAGTGGTAGGGAGCAACTAGTAAATGAATTTCGGAACTCTTGAGATGAATTCCTAAGTGTATGTTGATTCTAAATACTAACTAAAGAAATATACACAAAAACTTGGTGAACTCTATCTAGCTTATACATAGTATTCAAATACTTACATTTGTGTGTGGTTAACCCTTTGAGTTGCTTTCCAATGAGTTTTATACCTCCCTGGCATTCAAAGAGTTAAAAGAGTAACATAAAGTATATCTTGTCTACATATTCAGAAAGTAAACAAAAAAATCTGTGCATCAAATCCTAAACTAGTTTTGTTTACATTAGAGAAGAGACATGATATGATTACCATTTGTAAATATTTTCAAGGTCAATACAAAGAACTCTACAATGAACTATTTACTCAAAGAGCTGAGTTAAGGACAAGAGGTAATCCATTAAGACTAGAGGAAAGGCGCTTTCAACTAAAACAAAGGCAGGGATTCTTTACAGTAAAGCTATGCTGTGCTTGCAGATACTGTAACTGCTTTCAAAAAACTAATGGATACCTATCCAACACAGAACAACATTGAGAATGTGGCTTCAAAGCAGATAGGTTGTTGGCCCAGGGAAATATCTTAATTGGAAATGAATTAAATGTTTTTTTTTTATTTGCCTTCTTCTGGTTCAACAGGGATGATTTGGCATGGGATGGACTTCATGGACGCATGTCTTGTTTCAGCCTCATCAACTATGTTACTGTGTAAACTTTTCCAAAAAATAACCTGTGACTTACAAGTGATAAATAATGAAGTTTATTTGCATGTTTTTGAATGAATCCATGTGAGGCTTGTCTGCCCCATGCAGGCACCCCAGACTGTGCAAGTCCCTATCTGCTTCAAGTTTGAAGTGAACTTGTATTTAGTATAATGCAATTAAACTGCAGTGCTGCTGTCTTACCTCTGCTGTGCCTTGTGAGAGAAGTAAGGGACGTGAGGGACATATTTATACCTTCCCTGATTGCAGCTAGCTTCCCTATCTGCCTCAAATCTGAAGTGAACATGCATTTAGTGTAATAGTTAGAAGACAGTGATACATCTTACCTTTGCTGTGAGTATTTATACCTTACCTGATTGCATCTAGCACCTGTGTATTGGGAGATACCAACCAAAAGGAGGGAGGATACAAAACATTCCAAAATATATACGTACAAATATACACATAAACTTTGTGAGCCCTAGTTATCTTATCAATAGAAATCATGTGAAGCTTGCCCATCCCAAAACAGCACCTCAAATTGCGCAAACACCTATCTGCTGAAATGTATTTTGTATATATATATATATATATATATATATATATATATATATATGCAGAGCGCGCTGGGAGATGACATCAGATGACTGTGTTACGCTGTTGGGCGGGGGAGTCCTGCTAGCGTGAATAGTGTTCCTGCTCTGGAAAATGTACAGGAATGCTGTTCCCACACGTTCCTGCAGGACTCGAGCCCTGTATTACCTTTGTAGAAAGTCCCGATTTTCTAGTTTTTAATTTTTAAATGAAATGGAGAGAAGGTTGTCACACCTCCCCATTATCATAGGGGCTTCATTTATTCCACATACAGAGAGGGATTTTGTCACATATTTTCTCAATATCAATCATTTAACACATCTTGACACTAGAGAGTGAGAGTGAGGGATCCTCATCTCTCATTCCTGTCTATTCCAGCTTTAGTTATTTAAGTGGTATTGTCAGAGGTCATGGATCCTCAGCTCTCCATCCAGTAAATCTATTTGAGCTGATGCATTTTGAACGCTATGGATATTGCGTTCCTCATACTTTGTTAATAGGAAAGTATCTTACAGTGCCTAATGTAATGCTCAGATATACTTCCTGAATTCAGAGAAAAGGATCCACTATCCCTGTTTCTTCCAGTGAAGCAGATGAAGCTGCCTGTGGAGAAAATTAGAAAGTTAGACATCCACCATTGTTCTGTCGTTCTAGTAAATGTTAGGGCTCTTTCATATGGGAGAAAGAACTGTTGCAACATTTCTATAACCTGTGTTTAACTTACCTTCTTTTGCATTCCACTACTGATATGGATGAAGGAGATGATTGTCTGAAGCCAGCCCATGTTGGCACAAGCCAGTATTAAAAGCTGGTGCCCACGTGGGTCAGCAATTCATTGGAGGTTGCAGTGAGCATCTGAACGTCCATTAATGCTCTTGTGAAAGGACTGCCAGTGGTTCCAAAGGCCACTATGCAGACCTCCGTTGCTGCAACTTCACTACATTAGTGGGTAAATACAGTAAAGAACACATCCTGCTAGACTTTGTTGAATTCACACAAGGTCATGATCATGTAAAAGATGCCATAGGCCTTTTGGAATGTACGACAATACTAATGTAGCATAGCTACACTGGAGTTGCCCATGTAAAAGGAACCTTAAAGGGGAACTACCACCCCGCAATAACTTAACCTTAATTGAGTCTTCATCTGGCGACTAGCTGCTTAGTAGCGCTAGTCGCCAGAAATATTACCGGCCGGCTCAAAAGGGACTGACAGCGCAGGCGCACGGACGTCACTGTGATGAGATGTCCGTACTTCCTGCTCCTGCGAGCATCCCTAAAATGCCGAAATCTTCAGAACCGGGTAATATTTCTGGCGACTAGCGCTACTAAGCAGCTAGTCGCCAGATGAAGAGTCAATCAAGGTTAAGTTATTGCGGGGTGGTAGTTCCCCTTTAAAATAAGGTAATGGAGGTAGTGATTGTGCTCTCTATCTGAAGCAGCTGGTATCTTTTAGATAATGGAAAATAGGTTAATACTCTCCATTCTATTCATAAATAACATTTTTATAGACTGTAGAATGGAGGTCTTGTAGATCTGCTCTGAACAGTTACTAATTCAGGATCATCTAGTTATTATTAGGTAATACTTTCACTTTAAGAAATATCTAAGTAAGAGTGCTGATTTTGAGCATGTTACAGTATATGCCTAAGCACTTCTTTTCCTGCTTGGTCTGTAACAAGTGAATGTTGCAGATTAAAGGAAGATTGATTGCCTTTGCTATAAAAGCAAATGGTAAATGTTTATTTCTTTTCTTTGTTGTTAGTGACGAAACAACATTTACCATTAGATTAAAAGCTGCACAGGGAGACGTATGCACAGGGAGATGCACTAAGGTGTGATTAAGGTTTGATGAACTCTCCAGTGTGATAAACTCTGCAGTTCTTGTGTTATTGAATGAACCGTACACACTGAGATCTCCCAATCTGAAGAGATCATAGTGCATAGGTTCGATAGACTAACACAGGAAATGGAGAGTTTATCACACTGGACAATTTATCTCACTTTTATCACACCTTAGTGCATCTCCCCATTCATCAGCCTTCGTAGCTTTTAACCCTATGAGTGCCAGAGAGGTACGGAACACATTGCAAAGCAATGTGGTCCGTACCTCTCTGGCAGTCAGTGGGTTCATGCATAATTCTAGATTAAACCAATGGCACCTTAGAGGACAAATGCAATGACCAAAAAATTTAACTTATTTAATGCTTTGCAATGCATTGCATACCGCTCTGGCACTGAAAGGGTTAAATGGGACTTTTGCCTACATGAATGCTGGAGAGGTTTCATTTAAATTAATCGTTATGTTTTATTTGTGCAGTTGATTTCTCTGGAATGACTCCAGAGTTTAGTACATCAGCCTCGTTTTTAATGCACCTTTTCTAGTGCCAGCCCTCAGTCTGCAGGAAGACTACACCAGCAGTTTTAGATATGTAAACGTTTACTTCAGCATCTTTGAATTTTATAATACGTCAATTTATTTTAATCAGTGCTACTTGTTTAAGGCAGCAGTCCTTACCAAAAAGACTAATCTTACTTGCAACATTAATTATAAGCTTTCAAATGCTAAACGCTGTGTATATGTACATTTAAGGGATTATCTTCTTTACAGTTATCTGTTTCTTGGCAAGTAGAAAACTTTCTGTACAGTATGTGGGAGTAAAAGAGAGGGTTTGGTGTGTGGTTCTGCCATCCAACCCCTCCTCTTCTCTGATCATGTTAATAAGCACTAACAGGACTGAAGAACTAGGGATGTTACTCATCAATATGCATATTCGTTTCATTGATGGAAGCCAAAATGCAGTTACTATCTCTTTAAAGAGATGGTTTATAAAAGCCAAAGCAACCTGCAGAATGCATCTTTCGTAAAACTGAAGATTTGGTAATATTATGGGTCATATTCAGGAACTTAAAAGAGGTGCAATGCTGTGAAAAAAAATCACAAAATAAAAAATACAAAATTACCCAAATCACCATAGCAGTTATTGTATTAGAGACCTTTCTAGCATTCGGGAAGTGAAAAGCCATATCTAAAATAATGGCAATTTTCATTTGTCTCCTATGGTGCAGTTGATGTATACTCTTCATAGACGACAATAGTAACAGCTCCACATTTAGACCTGACCAAACAAGAAAAAATGATGTATCTGTCACCTACCAGCTTTTAGTATCTATTACTGTAATTGTTTTAGAGATCTTTGGTATAGCAGTTAGGGAATATTTAATCTTGGCAGATGTGACCTGTGTGGCACAGCCTGAAAAATTATCATCAGTGCTGAAATCAGCTCCCTCCTCTTCACTTCTGCTCCTGAGAATGCCAGGACAGATCAGCTTTCACCAAAGAGGTTGAATAAATGAATGAGGAGGAATAATCATGCAGATCTTTTCAAGATGGAATCTCTCTCTGACCAGTGGCTTAAACAGTCATTAGAGGGCCCTGGTGCAAACATTTTTGGGCACATAACACGAAAATATTCTCCAAGAGACATAACTTGTTGGTCATGGTACCAGTCTGCCCCTTTAGGTGCTGGGCCCCGTCACAACTGCAAGCGTTGCATTCCCTGTAGTTTGCACTATAATCATGTTGAATTATGCATCTCCCTTCAATGGTTTCACCCTTCACCCTAGTGTTCAAAAGTTTGGGGTAGTTTTTCCATGTTTTCCATCAAATGAGTTACAAAATGAATAGGAAGTAGTCAAGACATTAACAAGGTTAGAAATAATGCTTTTTAATATAAATAATAATTGTATCCTTCAAACTTTGCTTTTGTCAAAGAATCCTCCATTTGCAGGAGTTACATAATATTATGTAAAATTGTGTGTGTATATATATATATATATATATATAGAGAGAGAGAGAGAGAGAGAGAGATACAAAAAAGGGAGAGGCAGCACCAGTGGGTCTTCTTAATGAAATATTTATTAGCAAAAGAATAATAAACGTGGTCGACGTTTCGGTCCAAAAGGAGGACCTTTATCAAGACAGATCTTGATAAAGGTCCTCCTTTTGGACTGAAACGTCGACCACGTTTATTGTTCTTTTGCTAATAAATATTTCATTAAGAAGACCCACTGGTGCTGCCTCTCCCTTTTTTGTATCTCTACGTGTATTGTTGAGGATTGTGCACCTGGGCACATGACTTTGTAAGAGTGAGTGCTTCCATCCCAAAGCTTTATATATATATATATATATATATATATATATATATATAAATATATATATACACACACACATAGACACCTGCACACATAGAGACTGAGTACTTTAGATAAAGAGATGTCAGGGTGCTTATTCATAGAATGTAGGCATATAACTGTGGAGGAGAGACACTCACTAGAATTCACTTTATGTTGAGAAGAACAAAATAATGTATTGCATTGGTCAGCATTTCAGCAATCACTGTCATGAAGAAGTTAACAGTGATTACTGGAATACTGGTCTTATACAATAAATCATTTTGATCTTTTCACCCTATAGCATTTCTTTTCCAATAATGGATTACTGGCCCTTTAAATAGATTCACATACATTACGTAAATTGTTTTTACAGCAAGGCATGCAGTATGTAGCAAAGTAATCATGCCTCCTTAATACAACAAAATACAAATTCTAATAGATGCTAATATTTAAAGTACTCTGTTACCATGAAGCAGATTCACTAAAGTGCATTATGAAGAACTCCGATGCACAGAACATGGAAATAAGAATTGACAATAATAACCAATCCATCATCTGTTCTTTTTCATCGTACTGCTCTTTGACAGTTTAATGTTTTTCACTTTATTTTCTTGTGGTAAAAATGTTTCATATTTTCAAATGTAGTGTTATTACTAGGTCCATAAACATTTTATGTTGGTGGAACCTGCAAAATAATATAAGCGGTTCAGGCATATACAGCACTAATACGCCTACCAGAAATGCAAATAAGTTATGATCTTTGCACATTAAACCTTTGAGTGCCAGAGGGGTATGCAATGCATTGCATACCCCTCTGACACCCAAAGGGTTAACCCCTTTGGACCAGAGAGAGGCTTTGCAATGCATTGCACACATCCCTGGTTCTCAAGAGGTTAAATTGACATGTAGACTGGACCAATGTCACTTGCTTTACTTATTAGGTTCCATGGGATGCTCACTGCAGCAGTTTAAAAAAGGAATTGTCTTGAAGGGTCAGTAATGTCCCATTAAAATTTTTATAGTTTTGTAGAGGTTAAAAAAATTAAACTATATGCTACAAATACTATCTCTCAAACCATTATGGTTGGAGAGATAGTTGCATTCAATGTTCCCCTCTCCCTCCCCTTCTCGTGACGTCAGCGCTGTTCTGACAGCAAGAGATCCCGGTCCGGGGACCAGCCAGCGGCTCTGCAGCAGAGCCAAAGTTGCTTTATAGGAAAATAATTACTTAATTGGAAAGGTCTACAAAGTGTGCCTGGTCTGCAAGCACACTTTGTAGACCATTCCATTGAAGTAATTCTTTATAAATAATGCGATTTTGGATCTGCTGAAGAGCCTTCTCCTGATGTCAGCCGTAAAGCTGACAGCAGGAGATTCAAGTCGGCCGACTCGAGGAGGCTCTTCAGCAGATCCGAAATCGCATTATTTATAAATAATTGCTTCAATGGAACGGTCTACAAAGTGTGCTTGCAAACCAAGAGATAGAATTTGTGGCATACAGTTTAGTGTTTTAACCTCTACAAAACTATGACCATTTTTTATAGGACATTACTGACCTTTTAACCCTTTGAGTGTCAGAGGGATACGCAACGCATTGCTGTCTATAGCCTTTGCACTAAGATCTCTAAAGTTGGAGAAATCTTAGTGCATTGGCTCCATAGAATAACATAGGAACTGGAGAAGTGATATCGCTGGAGAAGTCATCTCCACTTTATCACCTTTGTATCACCGCTTTGTGAATTTCCCCCATTGAACAGTAGAGAGAAATCCACTCTATTTCTGGGAAAATAATATACCATCCATTATATTTGTAGAATATTTATATAGAAATCTTCACTGTATACAGTGTCCATTAATAAACATGAAGCTTCCTGGTATATCCGTGTTTTAACATGACTTGCACCCTGTAAGCATACCTGGGAAACTTTTAAAATTAGCTGACCCTGAGATTTCATAAACATTAACCCTTAAAGTTCCCATAATATAGATCCTCTGACATGTCTCTGCTGTAATCTCCAGTCAGTCCTCTAGGAACCATTAATATACAACAGCTTAAATATATCACTTCAAGAGCACACACACAAGACCAGTAGAACTTCTCCCTCTGACTCCAATTTAGAGACTAAAGAAGCAATTAACTGGATAATAATATGTAACAGGTAACATTGCAGTCTCTCACCCTGGGAATTTGGCCCTTCTCTTTAAGACTCTGAGATTTGGGTCAAAATCCTGAGTCTCAAGGTCAAACCCTGAGAGATCCCTGGTATGCCTGTAAGTGTCAGCTTACCATTCCTCTGACACCTCTGATTATTAAATGATGAATCTGTAGCTCTCAGTAAGAACATTTGCTATTTAACCCTGTGAGTGCCAGTCTGCCAGAGAAGCGTCTCGTTGGATTTCTCTCTGGCACTCAAAGGGTTAAAGCAGAAAATAGCAATCTGAACCTGCTCCCTTATCCCTCCAGTAACATAGTAAGATAGTTGATGAGGCTGAAACAATACATGTCCATCAAGTCCAGCCCATGCCAAAAACACCCCTGTTGATCCAGAGTAAGGCAAAAAAAAAGGCCTCTGGAACAATTTCTATTTTAGCCCCAAGTGGGTAAAAAAATTCCTTCCTGACTCCAAATGGTAGTCAGATAGTTCCCTTGATCAACATCCTATCTGCATTGAAGTCATCTGTCATAATTCTCAATATTGTTCTGTGCTAGATAGGCATCCATTGCTTTTTTGAAAGCAGTTGCATTATCTGCAAGTATAACATGCCGAGGCAAAGAATTCAATAGCTTTACCACCCTTACTGTAAAGTATCCCTGCCTTTCGGGTTCATACATGAAGCACACAGATGGGACTTATGGCCAAAAGAAAAGCTGGTTTATTCTGGGACGGACCTACCGCACCATAGGGGATATGTAAACATCCCAGTCAATATACATGTAGCTTTTATCAACGTGAAAGCTATAGAAGTTTTGAAAGTAATGTATAGGTGATATCACTAGCATCCAATGAGTTAAAGAAGAAATGACACCCCCTAATAATAACAACCTACCACTTACCTTACTATAGACAGAAAATCCTAATGGCCTGTTTGAATTTTGCCCTCATTCCTGTGTTCAAGAGATAGAATCTTCAATCAGTCATGAACTTCATGTCCATGGAGGCAGACATGACAGTTATTGGCAGTTTTTTTTCAAACTGTGGCAGTGCATAATCCTACTTAACCCTTTAGGAAACAGAGAGGTGTGCAACTCAAGAAGCAGTGTGTCGCATACCCCTCTCTCCCTGTAGTGAGCAGAGTTTGAGGTCCTGGGGTCCTGCTAGCAAATGTCATGTCCGCCTCCACGGACACAGTATCCAGGATTTATTGAAGATGTTCTGTCTTGAAAAAAAAACAAGAAAGAACAAAATCATAGCGGTCATTAGGATTTTCTGGCTTTAGTAAGTTAAGTGGAGGAAGTATTATTACACGGTATTAGTTAATCTTTTAACCATTTGAGTGCCAGTGGGGCATGCAACACATTGCTCTGCAATGCGTTGCATACCACACTGGCACTCAAAGGGTTAAATCCCTTGAAATTGTTTTGGCATTTTTATTTTTCCACCTTGTTGAATGACTCCAATTTTCTTTTTTTTGTGCATGAGGTCTAATATGTATTTCGAGGTGAAGCACACTGAATAATAATAAGCAGACTGTCATGTCCAAGTCATTGCAGGGATATTTACAGTATCTGTTTGTATATGCTTATTGATGCTGTGGGCTACAGCAAGTTGTTTTCAGCAGGAAGAGCACATTGTGTAAAAACTGAACATAACTGCTTTTTTCCTGAGCTAGATAACAGAGCTAGAGAAACCCACTAGACCTTGAGGATAGTGTAAGATAGATAGTATATGACAAGCATGCACACAGTGATATATATTCTGTCTTTGTTGCTATATGCCTGGATCTTTTTTTCTACTTCTGTTCGACTTAGGTCAGCTGCATGCATAAACTCAGACATAGTCACTTAACCCATTGTTGGATACCTTTCTGGCATCAAAGGGTTAATGTAGAGGACAGATTCCTAGCGATGATTAAACTACAGGAGTCAAATACAATATTTGGTATTGTATACTACTGTTTTTGTTTGGGCCAGATTCACATATTGTCATCCAAGCTGGCTTCATCTGCATTTCCTATTCCTTGGCATGAGTTGCGTTTCATTAGTGCCAATGCTTTCCTCTCATGTGAGATAGCTGGTCATTATATATTGATTCGATTCATTTGATTTTGTTTGCTAATTAAAAATAATAGAAATGTGCATATCATAACCCTTTTAATGCCACACCGTCGTGTTTTACAATGCATTGCACACACACACACACGCACACACACACTGCTGGCACTTCAATGGTTACTTTACATTGTAATAGGAAAGGCATACAAAGGTTCAATTTCAGTTAGATCTTAACACTGCCTTGTGTAGTCTTTCTTATAAGCTACTGCTCTGAACTGAAAATCGTATGACTGACCAGATGGCATAGTAACAGCAAGCAATGAAGATAAGTGAAAGGCTTTGTAACAGATGTGAGGTTGCAAACCATTGGCCAATAGAGGCTGAAAGGTTAAAGAAAAAAAAAGGACAAAGCTGATTGTTTGAATTGCATGTGTGTCCCCCTTGCTCAATGATCCTGAAAACAGCATTGTGGTTGTGATTTCCTGTGAAGACACAGCTTTCTAGCAAGTATCATCTATCAGATAAGGCTCTGTTGCTCTTTGATACTCAGGAAACAGCTTCAAGGAACAGTGTCACATAAGAATGAATTAAAGGGATAGTAATGTTTCACAAAAACAGCAGCTCCAATTAAAAGGTTAGTAATGCCAAAATAAAGTTTATTCTTTATGGTAGATTTTACAAAAATAAAGGTTATGGAGAATGTCCCATCTCTCAAACCTTTATGGTTTGAGAGCTATCTGCCGCTAAAGTTCCCTTTCTCCTGATGTCAGCTGTAAAGCTGACAGAAGAAGATCCGTGTCGGCCGATATGATGAGGCTCTTCAGCAGAGCCGCAATAGCGATACTGAAAAATAATTACTTCATTGGAACGGTCTACAAGTGTGCTTGCAAGCCAGGCACACTTTTTAGACCATTCCAATTAAGTAATTATTTTCCAATATCGCTATTGCGGCTTTGCTGAAGAGCCACTGGCTGGTCCCAGGACCGGGATCTCCTGCTTTCAGCAGAGCGCTGACATCAGGAGAAGGGGAGGGAGGGGGAACTTTAATAGAGACTATCTCTCAAACCATAAAGGTTTGAGAGATAGGACTTTCTCCAAATACTTTATTTTTGTAAAATCTACCATATAGAATAAACTTTGTTTCGGGCATTACTAACCCTTTAATCTTCATAGTTTTTGAGTTGTAGTTCAAGAGTAATTGAATGATAAAGTTTCCCCCTACTGCCCCTTTTACTAGTGTAACACTGCTCACCTCAGATGTGGAATCTTCTTACTGTGAGTATAAGGAAAATCCTGCCCCCCTTGACAAGTTTTTCAGGTTTTTCTTTATGCTCACTGAAGATTGTCCCTCTCTGTGATCCATCCAGACAGTCATCCTGCTCTGAGGTGAGCCGTGTTACATCAGTAAAAGGGGTGGGAAGGGGATATTTTATCATTCAATTACTCTTGAACTTCAACTCTGACAGTACTGAAATAGCACTTTCCATGGCCCAAATACTATGAAGATTAATTGGAGCTATTTTTATTGTGAAACATTACTATCCCTTTAAGATCATGTACCCTAACCCCCTGGGTGCCACATTGGACACCCCTCTGGCACTCAGGGGGTTAAAGAACAATTATTGCATTAGCATTACTAAGTCTGCTTCTATGGTACCAGACTTAGTAAAACATCTGGGAGGGCACTGAGCATCCCCAAAACTACTTCTATAGGCCTTTTCAGGGGAGGTAAGAAAAAACTGCCCCTCTCAGTTGGAACGCAATCCAGAAGTCTGTAGCCACAAACTCCTCCTGGGTTGAACGTGAGTCCCCACAGTCCTGCTGCTTTGGGCTTGTAGGCTTGGTACAGAGGGTCTATGAGGACCTTTGACACTCAGGACAGGAAACTGAGCTGTGAGTGTGACGCTTCTACCTCTCATCTTCTCCTGGGAGTATCATGGGTCTACCAGGGAAATAGACCTGCTGATAGAGCACTAATCCGTGGTATTTAAAAGTATATATGTTGTAGGCACAAGTACAATGGTATTCCCACTGCTTACTGTTTTATTCAAAAGTTATTGCAGTTCAAAGTTGCTTTTTTGGGTGCAGTACCTGCATGACCTGAAACTTTAAGGGGGTGCTGTTGCTACCATAGTCTACGGGGGCACAACAATGAAAATATGTAAGTGTCGTGATTGAGTATATTCTATCATTTGTGAGTCTGTAAACAAAACTACCCTATGAGGTACACTTTTGTTTATTTTTTATATACAGCTATTTTGACCAAAAACCTCCACAGGGTGCTGTAGCAACAGCACCACTGTAAAATTTCAGGCAATATTGGTATTGCACCCAAAAAATGCAAGTTTGGGCTGCAATAACCTTTGAATAAAATGTCCATCAGCAGTTTTTAGCGCTCTTGTTTTACTTAGCAGGATAAACCATACAGTATATTTTTTTCAATAATAAGCATCACCCCCATTTAAAATTTCATGCATTTCTACCCAGCAGGTTGCATAGACTGTGATGAACTTGATTTTCCTGTGTCTGTATAGACACGTGACCATTTGACTGCCTTTTGCTTAAGCAACCATCTAATAACTGATACATGACGTTAAGTTGTATGGAGATTGAGTTATACTATTTAATAGCAGGGAAAAGGGAGGGTTCTGATCTCTGAGCAATTTAGCTCTGGGTTTTATTCATTATTAGTTTTTTAAGAAGCTTAAGATCAAATCTGCCATGAAGGAGCTCATGGCTGCCCTCATATTCTTGGGAAGAGCGTATTTATAACAGAGCAAAGCTCCTAAGCCGAAATAAATATTGACTCTGAATACATGAGATTTTGATTGACATGAATCACTTTTATTTTCGGTTTGGTGTGTGTATATAAGAAGGCACCAGTCCTGCTTCATGGTGTTAGCATCTAAAGCCAGTGGCTGGACACATGGAACGCACAACAGCATATAAGAACCTCCTAGCACGCACAGGAAAACTGACAGAGGTGTACTCCAGCCCTTTAACATGCCAGGGAAACTGTTGTGAATAGCATAGTAAATTGCCATTAGGCAGGAATATGAACTTAACAGCAATTCCAGCACCCGACGTAGCACAGACTCATGATTGCACATTTGCCCCACTGCCCCTTTAAAATGACATTAAAGGGTCAAAAAAATATATATACATTTACATAAACAGGTAGATATTCTTATCTGCTTTTTTCTGTTTATGCAGGTCTGGTTTATGCTAATGTTCCCTTCTCTATAGTGTATTTGATGTATCTAATTTGTCAGGCACAAGCAGGCAGGACAGACTTCCTTACTGCTTGAAGCCATTTGCAGTAGTGCAAAATGTGTATACGAATCCGGCAATATACATGGTGATTAATATCCTGTATAGTGTATCTGATCACATGAGGCCTCTCTAGTTTAGAGACTTAGGACATGGTTCAGGAGAATGCAGAAGATGCAGATACATCAGTACATACAGTTTGATACAAGTTAAAGGGGAACTACCACCCCGCAATAACTTAACCTTCATTGATTCTTCATCTGGTGACTAGCTGCTTAGTAGCGCTAGTCGCCAGAAATATTACCCGGTTCCGAAGATTTCGGCATTTTACCTATGCTCACAGTAGCAGGAAGCACGGACATCTCATCACAGCGAAGTCCGTGTGCCTGCGCTGTCAGTCCCTTTTGAGCCGACCGAAATCTTCGGAACCGGGCAATATTTCTGGCGACTAACGCTACTAAGCAGCTAGTCGCCAGATGAAGAATCAATGAAGGTTAAGTTATTGTGGGGCGGTAGTTCCCCTTTAAGGAGCTAAGTTTGTGTTTGGAAGAAGTTTGTCACTGCTCAGACTCTGTAACACACTTAAAGGTACACTTAGTGGGTAAAAAATATAAACATCGTAGGGATTATACTCCTGAGCAAAACAAGGGTACTCTCACTGCTGAGAGCTGTTTCAGTCAAAAGTTATTGCAGCTGAAACTTTAATTTTTATGTGCAGTATCGCAATGGCCTGAAATGTTACAGTGGTGCTGTTGCTACACCATCTTCTGGAGGTTTATGGTCAACTGAATAGAGCTGTCCATTGGATGGTGAAGCAACAGCGCCACTATACAGTTTCTGGCCATTGCGATATTACATCTAAAAGATTAAAGTTTGAGCTGCAATAAAACACCTCTCAGCAGTGGGATACCCTTCTTTTACTCCGGAGGATAAACCCTACTATATATATATATATATATATATATATATATATATATATATATATATAAAATAAGTGTTAGCATCCCTTTAAGCCAGAAGAAAGAATCATGTATCCTGTTTGGTGATACTCAAGGATACTCATTGCTGCCATCTTTTATAAAAACAAATAAATAAATAAATCATAGAGGGCTGCCACCTTTATAAATCTCTTCATTTGCATGTTCTTGAGGAATTAGGTGAGATGAACTACATCCCTCTTGTGGTGTTTTGTGCACTATTGTGTGTATGCAAGGTACATTTTCCTGTTACACAGACATCCTAGTTAAATGGTTCCCAACAGACATTCCAAGACAAATCTAAAAGAAAATGTGTTGTGTGCATATTTAGTTTGACTACATCAGTTGATTAAGGAGGAAGGTTGTCCCTGCCTCACACCATGTCTCCCAAGTGTCCCTCTTTAGGAGGGACAGTCCCTCTTTTAGACCTAAATATCTCTGTCCCTCTTTCCCACCCTGATGTCCCTCTTATTAGGAGATCAGCTTGTGTGGTGTGTATAAAAGTGTATCACATTGCTCCATAGCAATAAAATTCACATTAATGTTTGTTTAAATGTCAGTATATGTGTTTATAAATTATTCTGTGTAAATAAAATAGTTTGATCTTGTTCTAAATCATTTATTAGGTTACACAAGGAGGTGACAATAGGTCATGAAATAGCTTAAAAATTCCTGGTAATGCCTCGCCCACCAGCCACGCCCCCAGAAACACCCCCTAAATCACAAGTGTCCCTCTTTGGCAATTTGAAATGTTGGGAGGTATGCTCACACCCTGAAGAACTGGAGACACTCAGCAGAAAGAAGAAAAAGATGCAGGTGGCTTCAACCAGCCCATCTAGAACACACAACTGAATAGGTGAATAACAAGTTATAATTTTTGCTAATTAATTTATAAATTGATTTTATCAGGCCAATATGCACTGTATTAGTTTTATTTTGATACTTTACAGTACCTTTTATACAAACATGTGCTTGTCTAATTTTGACTGTCCCTTTAAACCCTTGGACAGGGCTGCCATCAGTTGGTTATCTTTTTATGGGACCCAGCCAAGCAGTGGAGGCCACCTTCCCAATCAGACATGGAGGTCTCAGCAGCCTCCTTGATGAGTGGGCCCCCAGTTGACTAGACTGGCCCACTGGGATTCCGGAGGATCTCCTGATGGGCCCCATTTTTAAGTATAATCTGTAGGTAGTGTAGCAGAGAACTGGAGAGCACCTCAGCCTCTCTATCCCCCTTCTCCTATCATACCACATAATGGAGCAATTCCACGGGCTTCCTCTTTACATATACTTCTAGATTACAGTGCAAATGCGTGGAGTGCAGGGGCCCTGGCTTTGTGTTTGTACTGATACCAGCCCTGCCCTTGGATACTGGAGAAGTCTCTGTTGTATAGCATAGCAATGTATAGGAGACCTCTAGCTTCCAAAGGAGTTAATGTGCACTCTGATTAATAAGCTTTAAAAAATATAATTTAATTACTAGATACGTTAAATGGATAGTAATGTCAGAAAAAAGTATTAACTATATGGTAGATATAATTAAAAGAGAGTACTTACACTTATTCGTATCTCTCAAACCATAAAGGTTTGAGAGATATAGGAAAATAAAGTTCTCCGCTCACTCCCCTTTCTGCTTGATGAGCTGTAAAGCTGTCAGAAGCAGATTCTGGTTCCTGGATCAGACGGCGGCTCTTCAGCAGCACCAACATATCGATACCTAAAAATAAATACTTCATCTGAACGGTCTTCAATGTGTGCTTGGTTTGCAAGCACATGTTGTAGACCATTCCGATGAAGTATTTATCTTTAGATATCGTTATATTGGCGCTGCTGGAGAGCCACATCTGGTCAAGTGACCAGAATCTGCTTTTGACAGCTTTACAGCTCGTCAAGAAAATAGGGGAGGGAGCAGAGAACTTTATTTTCCTATATCTCTCAAACTATAAAGGTTTGAGAGATACGAATAAGTGTAAGTACTCTCTTTTAATTGTATCTACATATAGTTAATACTTTTTTTCTGACATTACTATCCCTTTAATGTCATAGCGTTATGTTTCTCTAAAAAACATGCTTATAATCCCTTAACCCTTAGGGTGTCAGTGAGGTACCCAACCATCGGGTACACCTCTGGCACTCAAAGGGTAAACCACGTTTCTGTTGATTTAAGAATGTGCCTTTCTTCTGTACACTGCATTTTTTCAGGGATTAGCAAAAAAGAAAAACACCTGCTTAAAGTGTTCACTGCACAGCACTTGAGAATATCAGTAATATTCTGCTGTGACCTTGTGTTTTTGACATTCAGCCAGATCTAAATGAATACTAGCTGTGATATATTTCCTACAAGATTCTCTATGACACTTTCTTTAGTAGAGTTAAGAATCGCATAATCTGTGTTCTCCAGACAGATTAAGTGGAATAGGAGGCATTTAGATACATTTTCCTGCTATTTTCCTGCTATTTTCTGGTAACCCAGTTTCTTAAATCTATCC
Source organism: Rhinophrynus dorsalis (assembly GCA_037306005.1). Taxonomy (NCBI): domain Eukaryota; kingdom Metazoa; phylum Chordata; class Amphibia; order Anura; family Rhinophrynidae; genus Rhinophrynus; species Rhinophrynus dorsalis. The sequence goes on along the minus strand of CM074719.1, from coordinate 73,181,269 downwards.
CATTTTAATACTGTAAGTGCTTTTGAGGTGGTATGTATATAACAAATGGGCTCTTTCAAACCATGAATATTTTCTGCTGCTTAATAATTAACGATGATCCTTATCAAATACACAATTTTAGTTTGCAGAGCAGAAGAGCCGTATATACTGTGGAATTAGAGTGTTGAGCCTGACTGCTTGGGATAAACACTTTTAAAGGTTTATTTAAAGATCAAAATTCAGTCACAGAAGTAAGGAGCTTATACACCACAAACTGCAATTAGCTGACCACTCGGCATGCAAGTAGAAAGCATATCATTTTTTTCTGTTGCCACTGGCACCAATATATATTTCTTTATATTGAATTGCCTTGAAAGCAACAATTATCTGTCTAGTGGCGTCTGATGCATTTAGTGCTATATATGAATGATTTTTAAAGAGGAACAATGTTTATAAGAATATGTCCCTTTAACTGAAAATAAGGACTTTTTTGGGTAAAAGTGTTTTGTAAGTCAATTCAGTACAGCTATATATTTCTTGCATTGCAGTTGCCTGTACACCATGCTCTTTATTTTAATGTGCCATAAATTCACACCTCCTCCCAACAGACAATAGACTTTAACAATCGGAATATCTCTATACATTCAATTGCCTGATTCACATTTTAAACTGAAAGTAACTTGCAAGTGAAAACAACAGAGTAAACAAAAACAGTACCGATATAATGGACTGATTTATGAAGGGCATCCACCAGGGGCATACATATAGTGGGTGCAGAAGGTTTAGGTATGTCAGGTCCCAGCATCCAAGGGGGCACTGTCTTGCCCATGGTCCAATAGATTATAGTTTTCCTCTTTAAAAATATTTTTGTGTTAGAGGCCAGAATAAGTTTGCACCAAAGCCTTCCGATGACTAGTTGTACCATTGACACCTTTGCGACATTGACTTTGACACTAAGAACTTGGTGACCAGAAGTAGGAGATGGAACTGGGATGGGATTGGTGAACAAGAGATGAAAGCATTTCAAAGCAGTGGAATGAATTCTTTGATGCTATTAAGGTCTATCACTTTGAGAAGTAATAAGTTCAAGATCTCACTAGGACATAAGAGGATGAAACCTGTCTTTTTATTGCTAATCCTCACTGATATACATTCAGTAATTGTAGGGTGGAGTTTATGATTCAGATCACCATTACGTTTTGTTTTGTGCTGTGTACAGAGTATTTATTTCTGAATTATCATTGCTGGCTGTGATTTATTGTTTCTAGTTGTGAGACGGTCTTAGACCTTTACACTGCAGTGGGTGGGATTTCTCCTATGTTCGTACCTATGGCTGAGGGTGATTTCACAACAGTTTATCAGTCTATGGCAGGACCATTTATTATTTGTCTTTCCTGACAAACATGGACCGAAATATTAATCTACATCACCCATCATGATAAAAATTCAGTAAAGAGTTTTCAACAATCATTTTAGATTTAAACACAGACTCAGAAAGTGTACTTTTAATCTTATTCCTATTCTCTCTATGTAAACCTATAAATAGGGTTCAGGATTTTTTTATCACTAATAGGGCCCTATGTTCAACACACAACAGGAGGGAGATTCAGTAAGCGATAATTAAGTAGCGATGAGTTCTCAAGTTTATCACTTCTCCAGTTCCTATGTTATTCTATAGAGCCTATGCACTAAGATCTTCAAAGGTGAATAAATCTTAGTGCATAGACTCCATAGAATAACATAGGAACTGGAGAAGTCATCTCTACTTTATCACCACTTAGTGAATCTCCCCCAAGGAGTCTTTAAGGGTCAAACCACCCACACTGTAAAGGACAAATTAAAATCCTCATTGACTTAAATGGGGTTTTTAAACCTTTGTATTCTAGAGTGGTCCCCAACACATTGCTTCACAATACTTTGGAGACCTTGCTAGCATTCATGGGGAAAAGCCCAGTGAAATAATGGTCATATATGGTAGTCACAGACCCATGCATCCTCTGTCTGCCAACCCAAAGTGCGCATGCACACTCACACACAACAGAAAAGAGCGCCAAGTTGGAAGTTAGGCCTTTACCGTATATAAGAAATAATCATATAATTTTTGTACACTATGATTAAGACTAATTAAAATTGTCTGTCTTTAATAATTAAAATTATTGAACATATTTATTTATCTGTAGATATCCAATATTTATTTTGTGTTCCATAAGACAAGGAATTTATTGTTTGTTATTTGTTACCTAAATTTGTTTAATTGAATTAAGCTGAAGGCTTCATTTGGAACTTGGGGCTCTTTTTTGTTGTATATAAAGCAGCAGGTGAGAGTTTAATGTTTTCAAATGACGAAGGGGAATATCCCCCGGAAACGTTGTGCTTGTACAATGATAATAAAAAATGCTCTTTAGAGCTTAAACTTCAGTGTGCGGACATTGTCTTTCTTAGTTTGTCCTATGCGTTTGGTCAGTTGTGGCACTGACCTTTGATCTGCTGCACTGGCTTAAACTTGGTTTGCTAGGGTTAACTCTTCCAGTGAACTTATCACCTGTCGGTGAGAAGATTAGAAAAGAGGGAAGATGAAAATGTCACAAAAAGCACACACTGATTATACTTGGATTCAGAGCTGGAACTGGAGGACCCCACCGGATCCACAGCTGTAGTATTGTTTACAGCACAGAAGGAGGGAGAAGGTTTTGGTACATGTATGAAGCGGGGGTGAGTGTGTGAAAAAATGAATGTGCTAGTGAAGGGAATACTCTGCCTAAAGCAGGCAAAATATCCCCTGCATCTATGAAGATTGTAGAGTATCTCCATGCAGGAATACTTGGCCTAAAGCATGCGGAGCTTCACCTCACCTGTTCCAGGCCAAGCATTCCTTGCTGGTGGTGTATTTCCTAGGGTCTGACTGGCATGGATCCAGAAACCCATAACTTGACTTTCATCTGAGGGTGTGACTGGCACAAATCCAGAAACCAATCAGTTGACATTCATATATATATATATATATATATATATATATATATATATATATATATATATAAAATTATTATTATTTATATAGCTCCAACGGGTGCACTTAACACTTTACAGTTTACACTTTGTATAAAAGGGGTACAATAAGTGCAGTAATTATGTGGTTATATAGACAATCATAAGTGGAACACCAGATGAGCATACATTATGATGGAAGTCCCTGCCACGTAGAGAGTGCACAGATATCTGCCCGCTATCAATCCACCAGAGACGGGAGAGGTATATATAAGTGAACACAATACAATATATATTGCAGTAAGTGAGGAGATATACTGGCAAATACTCACTTAATCCTTTTTGGGAACCTGCCCAATATATTTTTGGGACTCATAACAAAAGGAACTGATAAATAAAGACGGGGAGACTTGTGGTGCACTTTGTACTGTATTTTTGAATTCTTATTATATTGAGCATTTAATATATTGTTACTGTTTATATATATTTTTTTTTCTTAGTTTGTAACTTTTTTGGTCACTATTCACACTGCGACCAATAGATAGAAGCAGCCTCTGATGGGTATGTAAGAACTATTCAAATGTTGTAGTCTTGATGGTGAGCATTGCAGCTTGAGCATTATAATTGTAATTCTTTTTTTTCTTATTTATATTTTTTTTTTGTTTTGTTTTTAGGATTCTTTATACTATTTTTTTATTTATTTCTTATTTTGTTTCAATATCTATCTTCTATATATCTGATATATATATATTTACACGGGCCACAGTGCCATGCAACAACGGCCGCGGTGCAGGCATACGCAGTACAGACTGCCCGCTCTGCATCTGCTAACGGAGCGGGGTGCTTAGAATTCAGTCCGTAGTCCTCTCTGCGCAGTCTGAATTCGGTGTGCCCCGCTCCGTTATCAGCCACAGCGAGGGCAGTCTGTACTGAGCATGCCTGCAGCGCGTGCAGCAGTCTCTACTGCGCATGACTGCTTCTGACAAACATTCATTAGCAAATTATTATATAGGATATATGCTCCTGTTTGTAATCCAGCTAGACCAGGTACACTGCAGCTACACTACAATCCTCTTGAATTGATGAAGTTCTCTACTAAAAACAAGTGCTTACCATGTGCTTACCATAGCTATAATCTAATAGCAATTTTTTGCCAGTTGTGTTTTCATTTTACCTGTCATTTTAAAAATGGTATTATTACAGTTGTTAACAGAAGATGTTGCAGCACCTACTATGGCAGTGATAACACCCCTAGAAATCTTTTATCACAAATACTATTATAAGCAATAACTGATAAAAATTCATGTCTGTAGTGGTTTGAAACATTGATTTTATTTTCTATGAATGTTTCACAGAGTTGCACATTTTTATTTCTATTAATCTGTTTTGAAAGATTCATACATCTGTTCTGTCAACGTTAAAATCACCTGAAACAATAACAAATAGGCCCCTTTGTTCTACACTAAATGACTGTGATGTACCATTAAATCGCAAGTTATCAGTAGATATATAACATACTCAGAAACAATTTATAATGCATATGCGGAGATTTAAGGGAACATTCCTAATTTGAAGCCCTAGGATGTCTTCACTGCCACTATGATTTAGTTCTTCATGGGTTGTTTCCCCAATATCATGTCCGCTCAGTTGAATTTAATTGTCCTTTACTGCTCTTGTTATCTGTCAGTGCTCATGATTAAATTCAGGTGCAAAAATATGCATCTCATGTCTTTCTCCCAATTTGATGTATCTATTTGATACTGAGGCTATCTGGCAAAGGCACTGTGACACACTGCACTAGTAATTCATTCGCATTCTAGAATCAACCATCTTATAATATAAAAGGCCAGATGTATGTTTGTTCGATGCAGTCATGTGCAGTAGAGTCATGCGCAGTAGAGACTGCCCAGACGCAGGCGTCCAGTGCAGTCATGTTTAGCAGAGACTGCTGATGCAGTCATGCTCAGTAGAGACTCCCCAAATGCAGGTGTCCGATGCAGTTATGCACAGTAGAGATGGCCCAAATGCATAGAATGCTGGCCTGTGTACATGGGCTTTTACACTAGTACTTCTTAATCAGACAAGAGACAACTTCTCCATTTACCTTCTCCTTATCTAATACCCACTTCCACTTCACCCTTCACACCTGTCTTTCCTGAATAAAAATATGGACAAAAAAGAGAAGCCTCAATATACAAACGTCACCCAATACAAAGATAACACAAAGACTTTATTATATTAGACGAATGTTATTAATCAATAACTATGTTTCATTTATTGCACAATGTAGTTAGGAGCATATTTGGAACAAATCAACTGCAGCATAGAGGTCAAATATGACTGCCTGTTCCACCAAAGAATGCTTAACAATCAAGCGTTTAACCCCTTGAATACTATAGAGATTTCAAACATATTTTAGTAAGTCTGTTCAGTAGTTCAACCACAAACCCTGGATTCTCATGCACAGTCCTCATGGACACTCTGTTTTGGGATTTCAAGCCTGATACTGAGGGTCTATGTTGTCCTTCATTTCATAGGCCTAAGCCCTCATTGTGCTCCTATGCTGATCTGCCAGCACTCACAATGTAGCCTTGGCTTCAGGGCTTCTCCCAGGAGATCAGATCTACTGATGGGGCATTATGTTTGTGATACCTGTCCTCTAAATCAATGAGAATGCGTATTTGTTTCCTAAGATGCACTTGGTTTGCCCCAGAATCACTGCCACCCACCCTGGTTCCACCATCCTCTATTACTTTAATTATTGTGCCACAACTTATTATTCTTCAGGAAGCTATAGAGTCCCAGAATGCAGGCCTATGCGAATCCATACATCTTTCATTGGTGAATACGTTTTGATGCATCTACTCTTTAGTGTTTAACTCATGCAACCAATAACATGTCATAACTAGACCTTTTTCCCATTATGCATATATATCAGATGTTTAGTAAATTTCTAATGTAAATTGCTTAACTAATGTGAGATTTGTTTTTCTCTAGAATACCACCTTCAATTTACTTGAATATGATTTGAATATGTTAGTTGTCATGTTCATTTTTGTTCTCCTGACCTCAATATCATGTTCAGCTAAATCAAGAGGCTATTTAGCCATGTATACTGTTGGTCTTACTTTCTCATCAAATGAACATGCTTTTGGCAGCCTTCCAAACATCTTGCTGATAGCACTGCTGTTTGAAGCTGCCACTAGCTCAGTGTTTTAAAACCTGCTCTCCGGGGCGTCCATCCTTTATTGACTGACTTGTATAATTTTTATAAACCAATTTCAGAAATGCTTAGCCTGTGTCTGTAAATACTGTAATGTTCCTAAAAGATAAAAAAAAAAAAAAAAAAATATTCAAAATAGGCTCTTTGGTAGAGTGTTCTGATTATGACATTGTAGCGTTTGCATTATGCACAAAGAAGACATCCTTCAGAATGCAATGACACTTACTTAAATCATTCACCAAAGCTGTAACCTGATTTCTTCCTGTTTCCGGAAAGAACAACTGATTAATCTTTCATAAACAAATTTATAGTGGTTTTTCTTTTTGTATTTCTGATTTATTGAATTTGAATCAGGGCTGGATTTCCTTTGATTAGGCAAAACAGGCAACTGCTTAGAGCACCATGTTCTGAGGAGAGCCTTTGTTGTGCTGGCCGCACCCTCATTCTGAGTTGTGGGCGTGGCTCCTGGTTTGTGGAGGCCAGTCTGATTACCATTTACAGAACCCATTTCTAGCCATTATTTAACCGCTTGGATGCTAACATGTGAATCAATGCATTGGAGTCATATCAGGGGGTTAATAGAGCTTTCTTTCTGCTTGTATAATATAGGATAAGAATATTTTCTGTATCAGGCAACAGTGATTTGGAGTGGAGGATGGGCTCTTGTGATAGGGGTGTGGGTGGAGCTAAAGGTGCCTTTGAAGACCACAGTGCTGACTTAATAAGAAGAACTGGAGGAATTCTGGGGCAAATTCCCTGCACCACAGGAAACAAAAAAATCCCCATTAGTTTAAATGGGAATTTTAACCCTTTGATTGCCAGAGGGGTATTCAACGTATTACTTTGCAATGCCTTGGATAGAAGATTAACCCCACTAAAGGGGTCTCTAATAAATTTTGAAATTTGGGGGATTTTCATTTGTCGTCTCAGATACTATTGGTTTGTCCCATTTCATCTATTTTTTACTAAAAAATATATACATTTTAATTATCTTCATGCTAAGTAAGCTTGAGTACTTCCACAACTGGAAGGGTTTTCATTCTAAAGTTGTTACAGCTAAAATCTTTTTTACAAACTGAAAATTTCTATTGTGGTCACCAGGTGGTGCTGTTACGTTTACTTACTGTGGAAAGCTGTAGTCTATGAGTCAGGCTTTACATGGTAATATAGTGTTGATAGTACCCTATAGGCAGATTTCGTCCCCTGGAAGAAGACCTGCTGATGTCTGATCAGAGAGAAGAATGAGGGGTCTGCAAGAGACTCATGGGACATGCTACTTGCCAGTGTTGCAGTCTCATTGGCTGCTTGTAAAGTCCCAATAGAGTCAATGACCCACTGGCTTGAAAGCCAAGCACAGTGGGTCATGGAGGCTGCAAACATACTTCCGGCTTGATCCATACTGCTGCCAGCCCGAAGGAGGTGGGGAGGTCAGTTTTCTGACGCTGGGATTTTTGCTATGTTTAATCTCATAGGAACAGACTTAATAACATGATAATTGTCCAGCCTATATGCCTTGTATTTAACATGAAGACAACTTATAAACCTAGTAAACTGTAATAAATAAGAGACTGACATATGTAAACTCTTCACTTTAACCATTTGAATGCTGAGCAATGCATTGCACACTCAAATTGTTACTATTTTGGGAAATCTGTATAGGTATTTGTTCATAAACCATTTATGACTAAAATAGCTTGAGAATTAATGATTTATACCTTCCACACACAGATTACTTAAACAGAAAGGGGCCTTTGGTATAATGAATGCGTCACCCTGGGAGATCAAACTCCAGGGCCAAGTTTGAAAAGGAGGAAAAGAAAGAAGAATTGTACTGGGAAAGTATTGTTTTATTCTTTGAACAGTTGTCAACACGTAACCCAGTTTATATTACAGTCCTGTGATTGTTCACTATACTCCCTGTTTCCCTAAACACTTGTAAATTATTTAGCATTAGCAGTCAAGTGGTATGAAGAAAGAACCTGAAAGAGAATGATATGTGTAATTGCTCTGCTCTTCACTTGACTTCATGGACAAGGAAATGCACATTTGAATGTGACATCAATGGACCAGGTGTAACCCTTTGAGTGGCAGAGGGGTAGGCAACACATTGCAAAGCAATGCGTTCCCTACCCCTCTGGCACTCAAAGGGTTGAAGGGCAAATTCCAGAAACGACATTCTTATTTGGGAATATATACTGAGGCTGGTATAAGAACTAATGGAAAACCCTGCAAAAAGTCCACAAATCCCCACTGATTTCAGTGGGGCTTTTAACTCATTAAAGTGTTAGTAATGTCTGGATTTTTCAAAGTGTTGTATTGTAGATATTAGAACAATAAGTTCAGTGATGTTACTCTTGTCTGTCAAACTTTTACTGTTTGAAAGATATACAATTATAAACTTCCCCCCTCCCCTTCCACAGACTTCAGCATGTAGCTGACATCATGAGATCCTGGTCCCGGGACAGGCAGGTGGCTCTTCAGCAGAGCCAAAATAGAGCAGTGTGAAAAGAAATGCTTAATTGGAATGGTCTACAAAGTGTGCTTGCAAACCAGGCACACTTTGTAGACCGTTCCAATAAAGTATTTCTTTTTACATTGTGCTATTTCGGCTCTGCTGAAGAGCAGCCTCGAGTCAGACAACTTGAAGTCTCATGCTGAGAGGTTGACAGTTGACGTCTGGGAAAGGGGAGGGGGAGTTTATAATCGTATATCTCTCAAACTATATAAGTTTGAGAGACAAGAGTAACATCACTGAACTTACTGTTTTAATATCTACAATATAACACAGATTACAGACATTATTATCACCTTAAAGGAATTTTAGAGCACCAAGAGCCATAGCCAAACCAGCTGCAACACAGGGCAGAATTGAATATCAACCAATTATTTAAATGAGGGCATTTAAAGGGGAACAATCACCCCGCAATAACTTAATGTTCACTTACTGCTCACCTGGCCACTAGCTGCTTAGTAGCGCTAGTCGCCAGAAATCTTACCCGGTTCTTCAGATATCGGCGTTTTACAGGAGCAGGAAGCACGGACGTCTCTTCACAGTGACGTCCGTGCGCCTGCGCTGTCAGTCCCTTGTGCAGTGTGCGGTGCAAAAGGGACTGACAGCGCAGGCGCACGGACGTCACTGTGAAGAGACGTCCGTGCTTCCTGCTCCTGTAAAATGCCGATATCTGAAGAACCGGGTAAGATTTCTGGCGACTAGCGCTACTAAGCAGCTAGTCGCCAGGTGAGCAGTAAGTGAACATTAAGTTATTGCGGGGTGAAAGTTCCCCTTTAATTCCCTGGAGTTCAGGGAGGTCTCTCCAGTGCATGACTTCACAATGAATTCTAGACATCTCTATCATTCAGTGGGTTAAAAGCCCTAATGAAATCAATGGAAATTTGTGGAATGGACCCCTTTGGTGCAGTTGGTGTGCTCCAAAGCTGTAGTTTAATACCTTATTCAAGATGGCTTCACATGGCATATGTCGAAAGTAAAAGTGTTTCTGGAGCAAACCAACTTCATCAAAGAGGACAACTAAAACATCTTTAAATCCCTTCTCTCTTACATACCCCATTAAGTCCTTGATTCCCCCCAGTGCCAAAAAAAACCCTTCTGCCATTTTTTCAAGCATGATAACTGTGACGGGATGCAGGGGTTACTGCTTGGTAGACAGAGGGTTAAGCGATCCAGCTAGACAAAAATATAATAAATTGCATTTATTAGAGAGGTCACTGCACAAAAACATAGGATGACAATTTCAGGCAAACAAACAGGGGGAAAGCATAAAAACTACAAACTTCTACTGTTCTCCTCTGGGTATGCCAGCAAAATTGCACAGATTGCCAGGGGTTCCACATAATACTCACAGTCCATTTTAGCTTTATGCTGGAGCTTACACATAGTCCCACTAGAGGTAAGAGTGGGCACCTCACCCACTACACGTGCTGCTGTATTACATGAAGTTTCCTTGTATCTTTTAGTCCTGACAGAGGAGTTGGGGAAGGCATCCTAAAAGATTATCCCCAGCCACTTTCTTTAGTTTTGGGCCATAGCCACCGAAGTTTAACTTCCTGGCTAGAATCCTTGTGGTGGGAACATCAGGGCACTTTCTGTGGCAGAAGCCACCTTGACTTTCAGCCCACAACTGAAAGGGCATCTGGCCACTGCAGTGCCCACTCAGTCTAATTCTTCCTGTGAGGGCACTCACCAGTCCCAGTTTCCCCAGTATTCCTTTAGAAAACACATGGACCTGTCCAACTCCAGACTGGTCCCTAGGCCTCCTCCCATTCTGGAGAGGGGCTTTCTCCTGCTCCTACATTTCCATCTCTCTCTCTCTCTGTCTTCTCTTAGCTTTTTTCTACCCACCCCATACAGGATCTGATGTCACAGGTACCATTTACCAGGTCTGTTCTGCTTGGCCTGATGTAAGGGGGAAGGGACACACATTCCACTTACAGATTTGCTCTACCTCCCCTCTGTCTGACCAAACTGGCTATGTCATAACACAGTCTCTGTGGTCAGCTAGACTGGATGGCACCATCCCTCTGTACATCATGCACTAACCAAGCCATTCAATGCTGGTAAATGGCCAACACTCTCTAATGTATGCACACACAGGGGACATAAATTGGTTAACATTCAAATCTAGACGTGACCTTCACCTTTCTTGCTTAGTACAAAACCATTCTCTGGAAAACTACCACACTACCTGAGCAGTTTGCTCACTCCTGCTCTCTATACTAAGTATAACCTCCGCTCCACTGCAAACAACTCGCTATGCATACCACAATACAAGAAAGAAGCAGGAAGATCTGCCTTCTCCTTCAGAGCGCCAAAGGCCTGGAACAATCTGCCTGAAATAATCAAATATGCTCCCAGTCTAAAATCCGTAAAAGTAAATGCTTCTCTATATCTAAAAACAGAGTGTAACTGTCTATAATTTTAAAATTTCCATATGTATGTATATTCGTATGTATATTTAATAACATGTAATATATAATGTTTCTCAATTTGTGTAAATATGCAACCCTCTACTGAAAACTGTCCAGGACATACTTGAAAATGAGAGAAATCTCAATGTATTCTTCCTGGTAAAACATTTTCTAAATAAATAAATTAATGTTTTCAAGAATGGGAACACATGTTACAGCAATGGAGTTCACTGAAAACAGACATGTTTCATTCTCTGGGTGACAACCATTCCATCACAATGAGCAATAATACAATTACCTGCACTATGACAAAATACTGGCAAACCCCCCCCCCCCACCACCACCACCTCAGTCAATAAATTTATTACCCAATTGACCCTATAGAAATACATTACAAAACGTCGGAATTTGCAATTTAATTGAATGCTTTAGCAGTAAGATGCGTTAAGGGACCCACTTTAACAGGTGAAAACCTGCACAGAGTTTTTTTGGGCACAGAGTCCCTTAATGCACCTTCAAACAGCCGACACAGGAATTGAATTTGCAAAAAAGCCCAAAACACCCTAAGTCACCTGTGGATATATTGATATAGGGCCATAAGCCCCATACCAAACATCCAAAGCAATCCTCAAATATGTGAAATGTCAGTAGAATTAATCCAACGTTTAAAAAAATCCCCTGAAAAAACACGGGTCTTCAGCACCCTGGTCAGCTAATGTCTGTCTTCTTCTTCAATCTTCTTTCTCTCCATCTTCTGTCTACTTCTCTTCCATCATCTTCTTTTCTGTCTTCTTCTCTTCCTTGTTTCACTCATTTTCCTGTAAAAAGAAAAAAAAAGTATTACATTTGTGCCACAAACATACCTTGGACATCTGTGCATAGTTTAATGTGGTGCAGTGCATTGGATACCTCTCTTGCACTCAAAGGGTTAAAGTGCTTTGGATTTATTTTTGATCCAAGTTGATGCAATCGGTTTTCTCCAAAGCTGCTCAGGATGTAGTAGTAGAATTATGTAACACTGTGACTTGTCCCTGATTCATCCTATAGTCAGGTTATATTTTGTAGCAGTGATTCCCTTAGAATCCCATTAAGTCTAATGTATCGAGAAGATTCAGAGTAAATCTGGAGTACAGTAAGAATACCATAGGGGGGAATAAAATGTCCTAAATTTCCATTAGTTTAAATGGGTCTTTTAACCACTTGAATGCCAGGGAGATCTCTAGTAAATTTCTTTGCAGTATGTTAAGATCTCTCTAGCCCTCAAGGTGGTAAATGGCCCATTTAAATCAACGGTTATTTTTATTTGTCCCCTATGTTGCAGATGGTTTACTCCAGAATGACCTCAGTTCTCTTTAGTACCTCAGATGCATAGGCCTATATTTATAACAGCAACCTGGAGTTATTCTGGGGTAAAACAACTGTACCATAGGGGGCAAATACAAATTCCTGTTCCGTTCAAATGAGCTTTTAACCCCTTGAATGATAGAGAGGTCTCCACTGCATTGCAATGCATCTGCTAACTCTCTATCATTCAAGGAGATATGTGCTGTATTCTGCTGCATGGGAATTGAGGAATGTTTATTTCTCCCCTGTGGTGTAGTTAGTTTACTCCAGAATAACGCCAGTTTGCTTTTATACATATGGGCCATTGTTACTGTCACTGGGGATGAATAAAGGCCTGTGTGCACAGACAAAAGCAGAGCAATTCTGAGTCAACTAAGAGCTCCTTTGGGGTCAATTAACCCTTTTCAGTGCCAGAGGAGTACGCAACACATTGCAAAGCATTAATCAATCTCCCATCATGTCCAATATAATGCTTATACAGCGATTCTCAGTGTTAGTCCTTGGGACACACTACCCGTCCATGATTCAAGCTATCTCTGCTTGATCACCGGTGGTTAACTGGTAGTTCAGTGATTATGATTAGTCTACCTACGTTTCTCTAGGGAAATTCTGAAAACCTGAATTGTTTGTGTGCCACTAGACCTGGGGCTGAGAATCAGTGTCTTACACTATAGTGTGAAAGCTACTAAAGCAGTTAGTGACTCCAGCATTAAAGGTTCCCTTGTGATCTGATGTCACAGAAGATAAGAGGTAACCAGTTTCAACATGGACATTTGAAAATAAAATGTTGGTTTACCATACCTCCCAACATTTCAAATTACCAAAGAGGGACACTTGTGTTTTAGGGGGTTGGTGGGGGCGTGGCTGGTGGGCGGGGCATTACTGAGAATTCTTGGGCTATTTAATGAACTATTGATATGTCCTTGTGTAACCTAATAAATGACTTATAACAAGACAAAGTATTTTATTTACACAAAATTATAAACAGACATACTGAAGTTTAAACAAACATTAATGTGAGTTTTATTGCTGTAGAGCAATATGATACAATTATATGCACACCAAACAATCTGATCTCTTAAAAAGAGGGACATCAGGATGGGGAAGAGGGACGGAGGGATTTGGGTCTAAAAGATGGACTGTCCCTCCTAAAGAGGGATACTTGAGAGGTATGGTTTACTTTGAGGAACCATTTTAAAGTTGTCATAGTTATTTTGATGTATGGTCTCCTTGTTGTCATACAGTAGTAGTCAAAGTAAAGCTGAATTTCTCGACTCAGGGAAGAGTAGAAATACAAGGAATGAATGACGGATACATTAAGACACATTTATGATCTTCTGTGGGCAAATGAGTCATAATGAAAGTTTAGAAGATTGAGATTTGCCTGCTGTATGATAATGTCAGTCTGAAGTAAGTTGTAGCACAGCCAGTTACTGGAAGTACAGTAGCACTGAGCGGCCATGATGTTAAGCAATTGGCTGTTAGCGTGATCTCCATCACATTGATTTGCAGTGCGTTGTAGACCATTTTCTCATTGATTTGCACATTGGAGACCTCTCTAACATCTAAGGGCTTAACGGTGGCGCCACTACTGTTACATTTCTTTTGAAGTGTTCTATGAAGTGCCTATTGCCTAGCTCATTAACATTCTTCCTCTACTCTTGTGAGGGCTGTACAGCCTGGAAGAGATGCTTATGTAATATTCATGCCATAAATGTATACTTTGATGGAACTAAAAAAATAAAAATTTTAAATTAAAATGAAAAAGTGCTTATATGTTTCATATTTGTTTCATATTACTTATTCATGTCATTATGCCCTCACATTAAGCGTATGCAAACGTAAATGATAAATAATTTAAAATATTGTTGATCTAGCACTTTGTATGTAGCGCAAGCCTTTTCTATGTTATGTACACTGGGGAAATGTAATGAAGGGTATCTCAATACGTTTGGTTCTAGAAATAAAATACATCTCAAAATATAGCTAATTATTTTATTTTAGATATCTGAAGGAATTATATAATACCAGATATGTACTTGTCACACAATTGTTCCTGGTTGGAAATCTGCAAGCAGTAAAGATTATTTATAAGACATTTAATCTATGCTGAATATTTTGTGGTCAACAGGGTACCAGAAGAACAGAGAAAATAGGATTTTTTGCAAGGTCAGCAGCACAAAATGTACCTCTATGTACAGGCCAATAGAAGCATGTATTCAGCTGTGGTTGAGACAAGGGAGGGAACTGCTTATTTAACAGACAGGTTTTATTGGCTGGTGTCTTAAACTATCCCAGTTGATTGGAAATTGAGTGTTAAATTACAACTAAACTGCCAGTATGACTACAATCTGCAGCACTATAGGCTATAGTGCAAATGTATCTTCCCCACGACATGTGACACTGGTAGTTTATATAGCTTAACCAGAGGGCTGCTATCAGGGGGTACAGGCAATACTCATATATGAGGTCAGGCCGAGCGGGGGTCCCACAGTGACTCGGTCTCCCCAACAGGGGTGGGCTGGCCCTGGGGGCATTTGCCCCCTGACTGGGCCTGGTTGTATTTTTGAGGTATGTGCATAATGCAAGCATACTGTGTGTGGTCCAAAATGTGTATGAGGAACACAGTCCTATTCACTGCACAGCATTCCACAATTCAGTAACATAATCTTTTATTGGCTGGTCTGGTGCTGGCTCCTCCTCATAATAAAATGAGTGAGAAGCATGACTGCCAACCAGAGCCATGGAGATGGAGTCCTGCAGGCTGACCCCTCCCAATGAGTAGGAAGACTGTGGTTATGCTTACTGGAGTCTGACCAATCCTACCCGTCTCACATCATGTTGACTTGGAGCAATGTGTACCAATGAGATGGATGAGACATAACAGGAGCACAGAGGGAGAAGAGAAGCATTATTGTGCATCACAGTGGCTTGAAATGGTAGGAACAGAAGAACTTATATTTGGTGTGTAGAACCGTAGTTCAGTTAGTTGGCATAGGACCTCTGTAGTGTTGCAGAGCAGTGGAATGCATGGGGAGGTGGAGCAGGGGGCTTGGCAGGTGGTTGAATTGGGACAGAGCAGGGACCTAAGGCAGAGCAGGAGCATGGTCCCTGGCTAAGGTTTCTACTGGTCCCCAAAATTTCTGATGGCAGCTCTGCTTACACCATACGGGTCAATGATATCTACAGTACCTGGAGCAGTATTGTTGTTTAGGTAAGTCAACTTTTACGGAGCTATTAGTTCATAGCTATTGCAGTAATATACAAATGGAAGTTTTGTTGTACAGGGGCATAGGCAAGGACATTAGCACGTAGTTATGAAGGCAGAAGTTTACTAAATTAGAGTAAAACAATAGCACCTCATGAATCAAAAGTACCACTGATATAAATTGCATCTTTTCTTTGGTGCGTAAGTCCACTTGTTCTTCTCCAGATTAATTACACATTTGCATTGATACAAATATATCAAATGCAAAGGTAGCTAAACTTGTATCAAATGCAAATGTAACTAACAACACTAGGCATTATGCATAATTCTGGAGCAAACCAACTGTATCATGGGGGACAAATAAACATTAGACCAAAAAATCCATTGATTTAAATATGACTTTTATCCCCTTGAATGGTAGAAGGTCTCCAACTCTTTGCTTCGCAATATATTTGAGACCTTCTCTAGAATCCAAGGTTTTAAAAGTTCCATTTAAATCAAATCAATTTATTTAACCCCTACTATGCAATTAGCTTGCCCCAGAACTTCTCCTATTTTGTTTTGTGCATAAAGCCCAATGTTTCTTTAAAAAATCATAACAGTTCCTAACATTTTATTTGTCCTTTTTTTTTTCCTTTAAATTAACCAATTTATACATTAGTGCAATTTTGGTCCTGTAATTCCTAAATTACCTCAGACCAAGGTTAGGAAATAACCACCCTACATCGATTCTTTCACTCGCTTCTGACAATACTCAGGATGTTCTCAAGTTGTCTGAGATTAGTTCCATCTTTGAATGTATTCTTAAGAGCTACAGAATGAGAATACTTTGATATGTTCATATCTTCTCCTTGGCAATATCTTAATATGTGTACTATTGTTCTTGAATCCTGAATCTATATTGTTGCTTAATGCTAATTACTCTTATCAGTGTGTGTTTTCTGATGCTTTGACATATTGTTCTTTCATTTGATGTCATTACTCTGTAATGTACCCTTATCTAAAAAAATTAAAACAAAAAAAAATTATAACAGTTTCTAGAAATGTGTACTAGGTGTATGTAAGATAAAAGCCTGATTTAAATGCATAGACATTTTAATCCTTTGAGTGCGAGAGGGGTACGCATTATGTCCCCCATGGTACTTTTGGTTTTCTCCAGAATTTTCCATTTTGAGTTTCTGGAATATGGCCCCATGGACTGGATTGCATTGCAAGTGAAAATCATTATCACTGGTTTTAACTCACAGATTTCAGTTCATATTTACTAGTAAGTTGGGGATAAGATAATTGATAAAGTTAGTACCTGCGGTGGAATCCAACAATTTGCATTGAGGAATGAAAGGACAGTTCACACACTACAATGGTTCAGGTTCCTCGGCATTGTGTCTGAACACACTAGAACAGACATATTGAGTTCTGCTCCATCAGAATTGATATTCAAACAAAGATTTTGCTTTTAAATGAGTGAGCTAATGGGTTTTGAACAGAAAGAGAAGCACAGACCAGGTTATAATTATATGAATGTGTCATAGATTTATCACTCAGGCTAATTGAGGATAGTGAGGCAGAACCAAGTATTTATTGTTTCTGCATGGCCAATTCATTATGGAACTTTTCTCTGGCCTTTGTAAGGGCTTCTGTATATGATTAATCTGCATGTTCAATGTCAACTTAAAGGAGAAGTAACAATTCCTATAAAAAGGCCCTATGCATTTTTCCCTTTTGGATTTGTTCAAAAGGTAACATGTTCAATTAGTCCAAAATGTCACATCCATGGAAGCAGACATGACAGCTTTTTACAGTTGTTTTCAAACTGAAGCAGGCAGAGGTCAAGAGCCTAAGCATCCCTTTAAGGACCATGACGGTCCTGGCATGTCATGGGTTGGACATGCCATAAGGACCCATGACGTGTCAGGACTATCATGGATTCCAGGGCTCCCAGCCTGGCAGCACACTGTTCATGGAGCCCTGAGTTGGATAGGGAAAAAAAAAATGGCCCATGTCCTTAAGTGCCAGCCACTAGCATGTGTGGCCGGTCCTTAAGGGGTTAAGGACCAGAGGGATGTTCAGAACATTGCCTTGCAGTGTGCAGCGCACTGGTCCTTAACTCCTTGAGTGCCAGAGGGTTCTTAACCCTTTGAGTACCAGAGGGGTATCCAACACCTTTCGAAGCAAGGTGTTAGATATCCCTTTGGCACTCAAAGAGCTAAAAAGGTTTGGT
This sequence comes from Rhinophrynus dorsalis, assembly GCA_037306005.1. Lineage (NCBI taxonomy): Eukaryota > Metazoa > Chordata > Amphibia > Anura > Rhinophrynidae > Rhinophrynus > Rhinophrynus dorsalis. The sequence goes on along the minus strand of CM074719.1, from coordinate 73,163,383 downwards.
GTAACCATATGCAGTGGGTATAGTTGGTGTCCTGTAATCCTGCTAGCAATTTCCATGTTTTCCTCCAATGATATGACATCTGGGACTGGCTGAAGACACTATCTGTTTAAATACAGGGAGAAGAAAAAGGGCAATAACTTGAAATCCTGCTCTCATTTTAGATATTCCACTGGTAGAATATCCACAGCTGTGAACACACATGTGGAGGATATTTTACTGCCTCCACACAGATAATTTTTAATACCCAGCTGCTCCCCTCTATCCTTTATTATAATTCGCTAGGATGTTTGTCAGAAGCCGTCATGCTCCGTAGAGACAGCTGAGCACGCTGCAGGTAGCTCAGGTAGCCCGGTAGCTTTATAGAGAAGTGAAGGCAAGAGAGGTGAAGGGCATGTCTAGCCAGTTTAGTTCTTCACACATACCACAATGATGGGTTGTGTAATTACATTGTAGGATAAAGCCATATAGAGAGTTATACAGATTGTCAAGTTTAGCAAGATGGATTTGTGGCGTGGGAGCATATACTACATCCCCATTGTCTAAGACTGGCATTAACATCCATTTTACATTATGTTTTCTTACCAGGGGAATAAAATAGGATTTCTTTATAAACAGACTACCTATTTTGGGATAAAGTTTGGATGTTAATTTATCAGAATGAAGACCAAAACTGAGGTTGGGGTCAAGCAACTTTCAAAGATATTTGCAATCCACTTGGACCAAGTTACGATTAGACTCTGTTACAATGGATAGGTGGGTATTGCAGAGTATACGCAGCTTGTGCTTTGCACCAAATAATATTGTGACTGTTTTGATGGTGTTAAAGAACAGTTTGTTCTTTGTACCTCTGTGTTAGAACAAGCAGGGACATATTGAATAGAATGCATGTTATTGAGATATTTAAGGTTTCATATCTCAAAGGTCTCAGGGTTAGTTCGTTGCAGACGTTCCCAACTATACTAATAAGGGCTCTGGATACCAGCACTTGCCAAGGCTTTTGTTACTGACTGATTCAATATTCTTTAACTCTTTGAGTACCAGAGAGGTACCCAGCATATTGCATTGCACCAAAATGGTTAAAATGATAGTAATGTTTCACAAAAACAGCAGCTCCAATTAATCTTCATAGCAACTGAGCCATAGAGAGTGTTATTTCATTACTGTGAATGTTGTAGTTCAAAAGTAATTGAATGATAAAGTTTCCCCCTCCCGCCCCTTTTACCTAGTGTAAGCCTCCACTCCTCAGATGTGGAATCCAATCCATAGACCAGACAGCTCACCGCAAGGGTCAATAATCTACTGTGAGAACAATGAAAACCCTGCCCCTCTTGACATGTTTTTCAGCTTTTTCCCTTATCTTAATTGAAAATTGTCCCTCTGTGCAATCTACCTGGATACTCTGCTCTGAGGTGAGCAGTGTTACATCAGTAAAAGGGGTGGGAAAGGATACTTTATCATTCAATTACTCTTGAACTACAACTCTGACAGAATTGAAATAACACTCTCCAAGGCCCAAATACTATGATGATTAATTAGAGCTGCTTTTATTACGAAACATTACTATCCCTTTAAGCAAAGGTCAATCAGATCAGATTAGGTCACCTTGCTACAGATTTTGTATTGTGGCCATTTCAAAATAAAAACCATTCAGCATCAAAATGTTGCTGTTTTTAACATGGAAATGCTGATACAGATCAGTACTGATGCACTTTTCACCTGTTGGCTTGATCACAGAAACACCCCCATGAGTGAATTTTTATTTTGGGATGGGCACAATGTGAAATCTGTAATAGCAGCAGGTCATAATCTGACTACTCTTTTCTTAACCCTTTGAATGCCTGAGGGGTACGGAACGCATTGCAAAGCAATGCATTCCGTATCCCACTGGCACTCAAAGGATTAACTCTTTGAGTACCAGGGTGGTTCTATACCCCTTCTGGCATTCAGAGGATTATTTATTTGTTTGTTTTCTTTTTGAGTCTTTCTTTTATAAAAGCCCTTGCAATGACTGGCAAATCAAGTCCATGTTAGGATATTTTTTAACTAAACAACACTTGATTATCCATCTATGTGGACTCTTATTGTGATAGATCCTCATCATCATTAACAACTACTCTGTTGTTTTTTTTCTGTGTGTGTATGTGTTTATGAGATAATGTATTTTTTTGCCTGTAACTATATATATATGGTAAGCATCTTGACAAAGGCCCGGAGTAGGGCCGAAACGTTGATGGAATAAACTTCAACAGAAATTTATACTAATAAGAAGTCCTGTGAGTGCATTCTTTCTTGGATATAAGAGGATACATATTTATTTTCATGAATTGTCACCCAGGCATATTGTCATTTCAATAAGGAGAGTGCACTGCGTGGAAATTTTGGTGTATATATATATATATATATATATATATATATATATATATATCAATTGAAAAAAGGAGGGCAGCACCAGTGGGTCTTATATTAAAGAGTTTATTGAGCAAAAAAGCAATGGGTCAAGACTTGACAAAGGTTCATTCAGACCAAAACATCTACCAAACTCATTGCTTTTTTGCTCAATAAATTATTTAATATAAGACCCACTGGTGCTGCCTTCCTTTTTTTCGATTGATGTTTATTCCTTCTAGGGATTTGCACCTGGACAACCAGAATTTTTGAGTGAGTGCACTCACCATCCACTACGAATATTTATACATTTATTTAAAAAAATCTTAAAGAATCTGGTTCGCTGTCAGAGGGCATGGCTGGAACATGCTGATTGGATGAAGAGGAGTCTTCAACCAATCACCTCTGCCACTGTTTAAAAAACAAGGTAGCTACTTATCACAGTGCCTGTGATTCTTGTCACTCTTACTTGTGGTTTGCTCTGATTTGCTGAGCCAGTTTGGCCCGCCCCTGGTGACCTTCTTATGCCTGGCCCAGACATCTGTCAGATGCCCTTTCGTGGTGTTTCTGATCCATTAGTGCTGTTGCTGTGTTCCAGTGTTCCGGATTCCTGTGTACCAACTTGGCTTGTCCTGACTACTCTCGAGTGTTCCTGTTTGTGTATGACCCGGCTTGACGGCGAACCACCTCTGTATCCTGACCCAGCTTGGCTGACGTTCCTGTTCGTGTATGACCCGGCTTGTATGACTACCTCCTGCGTGCTCCGACCCGGCCCGGCTGACTTCCTGCTCCGAAGATCGACTTCCAGCCTGTTCCAGTGACCTCCGTTCCCGTTGTCGCCGCGACATTCTCAACCGCTGCTGCCAGCCACCGTGTGACCACCTTGCCTGGTGTTGCCAGTTATAAGTGCAGTGTACCACTATACTTGCAGAGCTGTGCGTGCCTCAGTGTGCCTCACTATACTTGCAGAGCCTCGTTGTTTGCAGAGCTTCGTGTAAACGTGCATATTAACCCTAGCAGTGCTGCCTTGCTCTTGCTATCTCAATTCCCAGAATAGAGCCTCCTCCTTGGTGCTACATCTGCTGAGTTGGCCACTTACCGACGGCGACTCTATCCATTCCGTTGCAGAGTAGTCACTTATTGTGGGCCGGTTGGGCGCCATAGGCTCTCCCTTCTTGTTGTTATTGGGCTATATCTTTTAAGCAGAGTGGCGTTAAAGGGAAAGCTTCAGCTCTGGCAGATTCCGTTACATACGCCCGTGGGGGCTATTGGCTCTAGCACTACCGCTACTGGTATCCGGTTAAGTCTGAAGAGGCTTAGTCAAGCTCTTGCATTGCAGGCCGGTTTCCGTTACGCCCATGGGGGCTACTTACACTTGCACTCGCAGAAGCAGTTTTCCAGTCGGTACGCCCGCGGGGGCTATTTGGATCTCTGTTCTGTTTACTACTCGGTCACTTTGGCTAGGCATCTACGATTTCAGTACATTGTGGACTGTCTCTATCAGCACCTCTTTGTAACACCCAGGGCATGCCAAACCACCACATCTGAGACTGACTGTGTTTAGTTCTTAACCCTTTGTGGTAGAGATCACCATTATCTGCATAGTAATTGTGCATGTCAACTATGTAGTGCATTACTCTTGTAACATATCAGCCTTCACTGTGTGTCTGTTCAACCGCCACTAGAGGGCGATCGTTTGCATTATTCTTCTAATACAATTGTGTTTTATTTCACATACTGGTCTGAGTGTCCTAAAAAACCGTTACAGTACTGCCTCCTCAACCAACACCTTACAAAAAAAGAATGAGACCTCAAGGTGGGATATTGGCTGGGATATCAACAGTGGTTATGCAGGGGAGCAGGAGAGCTCCCCTGCTTCCATTTTACCCTGAGAACCAGAGCAAGAGTGGGTGGGGTATCCAAAATCTCCAAACCCTTGCGCGTCATTGAGTGAAAGCCTCAATGCAATTCATAATTTTTACCAAGCTTAGTTTTATAATAAAACATTTAATATAAAAAAACTTTTAATACAGGTTTTGTTTTAATTCACCAGTTTATCCATACCTCTATGGCAGCTGGTGTTTAGCTTTTAACCTTTTGAATATTTTGCAGTACACTGCATATCCTTCTGGCACTCAAGGGGTTAAAGTGTGCTATTTCCGCAGGGTTATCTGTGTGTTCTCCCTTTAATGCATAGCTAACCTATCCTATAAGCACCTTCTGTCACATGTTAATATTTCCTGCGTAGTAGGTACATTTAAGGTTGCAGTGTGTACTAGATTTCATTCTATTTTGGGACCCAAGGTGTTAAACAGTTCAGTTAAATCACTGGAAATTGTTATTTGTTCCCTATAGTGTGGCTGCTTTCTCTGGAATTGCTCCATTGTTGCCATTATACAAATGCCCATAAATGCCAAAATTTAATTTTCAAGCCTGCCATATGCTTTGTATTAGTAAACAGTGTGGAGTCTGTCAGATACGCAAGAAGAAAGTAAACTAATTAAAGCAATTAAGATGATTTCTAAGATATAGATATAAATTAATTGGCCACATTGTAATATCTCCATAACGTTCACTTGTGAATAAGTGAAACTAAATGCTGATTTATCTCAACTGGAATTTACAAATATATTTATTCCCTCAGCTGGAAGCCAACATTTCAACCAAATTTCCCTGGAAGAAAATTTAAATAGCTCCCTGCTAGTGACATAAAAGTGTAAAAAGAGGTGAAGATGGAAAAAATAAAATAAAAAGTACAGGCAATATGATTTTCCATCTGACGCACAGAATAAGAAAAGTAAAAAATTAGGTTCACTATCACTTTAACAGAAACGTAACACTTGGGCCTAACTAATTGCCCATCCCTGCCTTAAAGGGACAATACAACTTTAGTTACTGCCTTATACGCAAAAAGAAAAGAGAAGCAATTTTGGGTCAAACAAACTGCATAGAGGAGAAATAAACATTCCTATTGATCAAATGGGGCTTTTAGCCAGTTGAATTCTAGAGTTGTGTGGGGAGGATGTACTTATATGGAGATGTAAAGCAAAATGTATACCCATCACTCCCACTTAAGGCAAATCTTCAGACTTACACTACTTTGGCTTCATCAGTGAAAAAGTGGTAAAATAAAAGGGCAAATGTGCTAAGTGATCAGCGCTTTATGCATAAATTCTATAGGCTGTATAGTTAGTAGGAAAATGGAGGAATTATGGGGCAAACCAACAATACTATAGAGGAGAACTAAAAATTCCCATTGCTTTGAATGGGGAGTTGAACACCTTGAATGCTACAGAGATCTCCAATGCATTGCCAAGTAGTTCAATGTAGACATGTCTACCATTCAGTGGCTTAAAATATCCATTTAAATGAAAAGGACAGTTTTTTATTTTATTTTACATGTTATATCCAATTGATTTGCCCCAGAATTCCTCCACTTTTCTTATGAACATAAGGCCCATATATGTGGTATATGGAAAAAGACTAACTGGATTTAATAAAATTCTTCCCTGCCTCCTTGAAGGCCAGGGATAGAAACATAGAAACATAGAAGATTGACGGCAGAAAAAGACCACCTGGTCCATCTAGTCTGCCCTTTAGTATTCCTTTATTGTTATCTTAGGATAGATACATGTTTATCCCAGGCATGTTTAAACTGTGTTACTGTGGATTTATCAACCACCTCTGCTGGAAGTTTGTTCCAAGTTTCTACTACTCTTTCAGTGAAATAATATTTTCTAATGTTTTTCTTGATTTTTCCTCCAACTAGCCTCAGATTGTGCCCCCTTGTTCTTGTATTCAGATTCTTATTAATCACACTTCCCTCCTGAACCTTGTTCAGTCCTTTAACATATTTAAAGGTTTCAATCATGTCCCCCCTTTCTCTTCTTTCCTCCAGACTATACATATTTAGATCTCTGAGTCGTTCTTGATAAGTTCTATGCTTTAGACCTTCCACCATTTTTGTAGCTCTTCTTTGAACCCGCTCAATTTTAGTTATATCCTTTTGCAGATGAGGCCTCCAGAACTGTACACAGTATTCCAGATGTGGTCTCACTAGAGCTCTATACAGAGGGATCACAATCTCCCTCTTCCTGCTTGTTATACCTCTAGCTATGCAGCCAAGCATACGATTTGCTTTCCCCACCGCCTGGTTGCATTGGTTACTCATCTTGAGGCTGTCAGAGATGACCACCCCCAAATCCTTCTCTTCTGAAGTCTTTGCTACCACAGAACTGCCAATACGATAGTCAGATTGAGGGTTTCTTTTCCCCAAGTGCATTATTTTACATTTGGAAACATTGAACTGAAGTTTCCATTGTTTTGACCACTTATCTAATAGTGCCAAATCATTCTCCATATTACAGACACCTCCTGGAACATCAACCCTATTACACACTTTTGTGTCATCAGCAAACAAGCAAACCTTCCCTGCCAAGCCTTCCCTTATGTCACTTACAAACATGTTGAACAGAACAGGGCCCAGAACAGATCCTTGTGGCACTCCACTTGTAACCAGTCTCTGCTCAGAATACACTCCATTAACAACAACCCTCTGGTTTCTGTCCTTCAGTCAACTGCAGATCCACTGAACTATCCAGGGGTTAAGTCCAATTCTTGATAATTTATCTATCAGCTCTTTATGGGGAACTGTATCGAAAGCTTTACTGAAATCCAGGTAGGCGATATCCACAGCACCACCTTCATCCAGCACTTTAGTTACATAGTCAAAGAAATCAATGAGATTAGTCTGACAGGATCGGCCCTCAGTGAAGCCATGCTGGTTTGGGTCCATCAGGTTGTTTTTTGTTAGATGGTCAATTATCTTCTTCTTTAGAAGAGTCTCCATCATTTTTACCACTACAGATGTCAGGCTGACTGGCCTGTAGTTACTAGCTTCTTCTTTACTACCCTTCTTGTGAATGGGTACAACATTGGCCATTCTCCAATCATCAGGAACTTCTCCCGTAAGAAGGGACTGGTTATACAGATTAGTCAGGGGGCCAACTATGACAGATCGGAGTTCTTTAAGAACTCTAGGGTGGATTCCATCCGGACCCATCGCTTTATTTGACTTTAGCCGGACAAGTTCCTCTAGAACATCGGCCTCTGAAAACACTGGGGCTAAAATTATACAACTAGAGGCAATGCTGTGTTCAGCCATTTTCTGATTATGAGGGCCGCCGTCTGAAAAAACTGAGCAGAAGTAGTTATTCAGATGGTCAGCGACCGCCTTTTCCTCTTCTATATACTGATTTTTTCCGTTGTTAATTTTTGTAATCCCGCAGTTTTTCTTCTTCCTGTCACTGATATATCTGAAGAAGGTTTTATTCCCCTTCTTAACAGATTTGGCCATTTCTTCCTCTTTTGAGGCTTTAGCAGCATTTATCATCTGTTATGTGGATGTGATATGAGTGGTAAGAAGTCTTTACTGTGCCAGTCCGATGCCTTTTACTGTGTCATATAGAGGTAACATTTGGCAAAGACAGGCAGGGAATTGGTAGAGTAAAAATGATATCTTTAGTTGCTCTATATACAAGCATTCAACAACTTGAAAGGTCTTTTCAGGCCTAATAAAAATGAAGCTTATTAATAAGAATGAAGCTCATTCTTATTATGCCTGAATAAGAGACCAAGTTGTCTCGAAAGCTTGCATCATAGAGCCGCTCAGTTAGCTAATAAAGGTATCATTTCTACTCTCTTTTTCTATGGCTAACATGGCATCACGGTTTAACCATATAGGCAGGGAATTAGCAGAGCTTAGAGGGATAGTAGGTATGTCTTGGTGGGAAGAACATGATGGGAAGTGAGCAGTGCATGGAAGGTACAGATAAAGAACTTATGACGCGATGCACAAAAAAAAAAAAATATCCGCAGCCGTTCACTAAACTTGATTTTTTTCATGCGCAATTCAACAAAATCATGCACAAACCTATTACCTAGTGGTTTTCACACGGGAAATAGCGATTGCGCACGTTTCATGCATCGCACCATTAGTAACAAAGGAATGTAAGAATGTAGGGCCATATGTATAAAAGCCGAGGGGTGCAATTCTGGGGGAACCAACTGCAACATAGGGGACAAATAAACATTCTTATAACCCTTTGAGTGTCAGGGAGGTATCCAACACATTGCAACACCGTGTCATCTAGGATGAAATTGATATAATGGTAGCATGTTAAGCGGAGAAAATAAATCAGACCTGTGTAATTATTGTGTCCTCACATCACATCCTTATGCAAATAAATATATATAAAAAATTTAAGTTCTTATTTTGCTCTGATATGACAACATGAAAAATCTTTGCTCTCAATCTGTTCGAGTCAGATGATGTCAGTTGCTGAAATCCCACTCAGCCCTCCTGGCACATGCTGTTCCTGCAAATTTCCTTCAGTGGGACTGGCTTTTTTTCATCAGTGGGAGGTTTAAAGGAAAAAAAAGGCAGATGGAAGGGGAAACAGGTTTCATTTATAGGTCTGGAGAAATTAGAACAGTATGGAAATATCAAAAACTATCTGTACATTTTTAAAACTTGTGATGCCACTTAGCAGTTTCAGGAGAAAACTCTTCAATGCTGTATGTATTAATGATGACTTGAAAGGACTTCCACAATCACCTATATTTATGTTATTAATTCTTTATTTAATACTATAATTTAAGAGATATTTCATTTTCATATCTGTCAGTATATACAAATTAGAACCTACCATCCAGATGCTAACATTCCACTCTTTTTCCCAACTTCCACTTCCTGCCAGGCAGTACTAGCTAATGTGCATATTCTGACAAATAAAAAGCTAAATATCTCATAACCTGTAAATAGTAAATAAAGAATGGCTAACATAAATATAGTTGATCTTGAAAGTACTTCCAAAATGACTAGTTATGAAGTGTTAGTTCCTCTTTAAGAAAATAAATTTTATTCATCATCTACGAAACACTACCCCTTTGAATGGAGATTTTTTTTAACTAGAGAGGTCTCTAATACATTTTGAAGCAATGCATTATAGTATTCAGGGGGTTAAAATATTCCATTTTACCCAATGAGTGCTAGAGGATTGCCCAATGCATTGCTGGGTATTCAAGGACATTTTGTTTCCCCTATGCTGCTGTTAGTTTACCCCAGATTTCTATCCCTTTCCTTTCCTATATACAGCCCACAATTCTGCCTGGATCACCAATTATATTTGACTCAAGGACAAACATAAAACTTAGTTGAGTCATAAACTACATAAGGTCAGATCTACAAAAAAGTGTTGAAATGTGCTTGTTAATTAGGCGCGCTGTCTCCTAACAGAGAAAGGAAGGCTCTTGTTTATTTGTAATTCCTTTTATTTTTTTGTGGATCTATCCCAAATGTTGATCCACTTCTTTGATACTGGTATTATGATCTTTGTCATTAACTTTTTAAACTCATTTAAAGCGGAACTGCCACCCGACACAATCTTTAGATTCACTAAGTCCCCATCTGGCAACTAGCTGCTTAGTAGCGCTAGTCACCAGAATAATTACCTTATTTAATAGATTTCTGCTCTGTTCCCCGACTGACAGGCAGGACGGGGCGCGGACATCTTGCCATTGTGATGTCCATGCGTCTGCGCTGTCAGTCCCAGCCGGGCCTAGGAGGCTTTGCTAAGAGCCATTTGGCTCCGGCTGGGACTGACAGTGCAGGCGCGCGGACATCACAATGGCAAGATGCCCGCGCTCCGTCCTGCCTGTCACCCATGGAAGAGAGCAGAAATCTATTAAATAAGGTAATTATTCTGCCGACTAGCGCTACTAAGCAGCTAGTCGCCAGATGGGGCTAAGGATTGTGTCGGGTGGTAGTTCCACTTTAATGAATCTTCACAATACATATATGCATTCTTTAACCTTTTGAATTCAATACAGGTCTCCAACACATTTCAAAATAATTAATTGGGGATCTCTGTACATCTCTCCAACCATGGATTTTAGTCTCAGCTTCCTCATTTTGAGAGAAATGTGTAAAGTTTAACGATCAACTCTCTTCTTCACCTTTGGCATCTTTATAATTTGATTTAAGATTGAAATAGCAGTGATGTGTTCCATAATTATGTTTCTATTCCATTCCTACTACCATTGATATAGTAGCATCCTATTCAGGTGTAAATCTGGCAGGAGATGAAATTATTATTCTGTTGGAAAACAAATGTTAAAAGCGTCACTGTGTCACAATATATACTTTTCTCTTTTATTGTTTATTGAACATGCAATAAGCATCTCTTTTGTGTTCCTGCACTTATTTGTGTCCTTGCACTTTAGCTTTGAAAAAATCTGAAACAATACGTCTTTGTTATTATTTTTATCCAGTTGACTATTATCTTTTAATACTCTGTACAACAGTTCTGTATTTTCATACTATTATATGGTGTATATTTTTTATAGGAATAAACTGTGTAAAATTAAAAGTGGATATTTAGTGAGAGTGGAAGAAAAAGATAAGCATAATAATAATAATAATAATAATAATAATATTATTATAAACATAAAAGAAACTTATTTAATTGGACAGTATTTTTTTTAAGAATCTTTATATGTTTCGGAGCTTTTCTGGCTTAGTAGAAAAAAAAGGGTACTCCCTTGTTTTATTCAGTTGTTTTGGTCAAACTTCATAACTGTTTAAACTCTTAAATGAATGACGTCTTTACTTCCTGAAAGTTCAAACTGTCAGGAAGTGACTCGGCAGTTTTTAATCACATTCTGTGGAGAGCTGTTTGTCAGTGTCTCACCTCTCCCAAGGAATGCAACAAAATGACAAACTGAAATGTGACCTCTTGAGGGCACTGTTAACCTGTATTGCAGTTTAAATTGTAATAACTCTAGAATGATCCAACCTACAGCAGTGCGAATAGCCTTCTTTTACTCATCCACAGACACAGTACAGTATATTTTTGTTTCATAAAAAAAGATTACTATTTATTTAAATAGTAGCATATAAATCATGTTGTCTTGTCCTTCATCTCCAAAATGTTTCTGTCATTTGAATGTGAATGTACTAATACTTTGGACACCCTTTGGCACTAAAAAGGTTAAAGAAGCAGGAAATGTTTTGTGAAAAAAAGTGTGCCCTGCTTTGTAATCCCAAAATACTCCCAATTCTGAGAGATTTTTCATACAAAGGTTATTACAGGTCAGATATTTTTTTAATTAAACTGTGACAACAGCAGAAATTGGTTTCCAAAAGTAATTTTGCTGTATAATGCACTTTGTTACAGACTAAGTCTCTTGATAGTAAGTGACAGGAACAACGCCACCTGGTAACCACAACAGAACATTGCATTTTGAAAAGAAAACAAGGTTGTGCTGTAATGAATGTATGACATGTCTCCCAGCAGTGGCAGTACCCGTTGCATCACACAGCAGCAAAATAATAACTAGATATATGTTTTCATAAATAACTTTACTTCTCCTTTATACAGTTTAATAATACTTACCTTTCCACTGCCAAATTTTCCTTTCTCTTCCAAAGACAGGATACAATAAAAATTAAAATTTCAATCAAGGGCTGAACTTCATGGACTTGTGTCTTTTTTCATCCTAATTTACTAATTTACTATACACTCCCGTTCAAAAGTTTAGGGTCACTTAGAAATTTCCTTGTTTCTGTTGTGGGAGCAGGTTGACCGCATGGTACGTAAGAAGTTCCCATCAAGCCAATCCAAACTGTGGGAGTGGCTTCAGGAAGCATGGGGTGAAAATCCATACTGTGGGAGTGGCTTCAGGAAGCATGGGGTGAATTCTCTTCACATTATCTCAACAAATTGACAACTAGAATGCCAAAGGCCTGCAAGACTGTAACTCCTGCACATGGAGGATTTTTTGACAAAAGCAAAGTTTGAAGGACACAATTATTATTTAAATTAAAAATCATTATTTCTAAACTTGTCAACATCTTGACTGTATTTCCTATTCATTTTGCAACTTATTTGATGGAAAACAAGGACATTTCTAAGTGACCCAAAACTTTTGATTGGTAGTTTATATTTACTATGTTACTATACAGTCTGAATCTGGGTAAAAAACCCATTCACTTCTCTCTCCCAGCTGTCACTTCCTACCAGAAACTACTTACTCATTTGCATAAAGTGACAAATAAATTATGCCAAATAGCTTATAAACTATAGTTTTAACCTTCAGACTGCCAGAGTGGCATACACCGCATTGTGTTACAGTATTTTGGATACCACTCTGCCATCTAAATGGTTAAATAAAGAATGGATAACATAAAGAGAGGTGATTTTGCCATTTTTTTCAAAATCACCCATGTCATTATAAAGCGTTAGTTCCTCTTTAAAGGGTTAAGGTGGCTGATAGTTTATTTTTGTGGAGAGTTAATGTTCGTTTACAATCTAGTCTGGCAAAGGATCTCCAGATTAAGGGCCGTATGCAGAAAGTAAAATGTGAGTAATTCTAGTGCAAACTAGTGGTGGTGGGATTTTAACCTTTTTAGTGCCAGGGGGTATACACTGGACATAGCAGGGAACTATCCGAGTTTGCCCCTGAGACTCCGGTTTTGACTCTGCATTACCGGTTCTCCTGGGCAGAGTCTGATTCTCCGGGGTGTGGGCCACTCCCCGTCCTCTTCTTCTTCCCTACCCTATTCCCCTATATTTTTACACTTTTATGAAGCCCCGCCCCAGTCACAGTTAAGCCCCACCCCCTTTTGACACAAATTGTGTCATTTGTCTCCCTCAACAGCACCAAAGGCCTCCCCATCCGGGAAGGCCAGAAGAAAAAGTTCCGAGGTATGGCGCTGGATACCCCTCTGGCACGCAAAGGACTAAAAATTCCCATTGCTTAAAATGTATTTATTTATTTTTATTTAGAAAATGATTTACCAGGAAGACTACATTAAGATTTCAAGTATGTGCTGGACTTTTTAACCCAGTGAATGCTAGATAGCTTTTCAGTATTAAAAGAGTTGAAAGTCACATTTAATATTTGTGGAATCTGGGGAATTAAGATGTTAAGGTAATATTGAGTTATGTAAAGAGGAGCAAATCAGCCTCACCATAGGGGACAAATATAAACCAGCTATGCTTAAATGGAACTTTCGTCTCCAAGAACGATGGGTAGGCCTTTGACAAATACTGCAAAGCAACATTTTAGAGAACCTGTCTGTCATTCGAGAGTTTAAAGCGGAACTACCACCTCCACTAAAGTCACCTGCAATACTTATGCAGGTGGTGACTAGCTTACTAATCATTATTTTACCTCTCAAAAGGGCCCACAAATAAAGTTATCCTTAAGCTTACGAGACTGGAAGCCAGGCATCACCACGGACAACTTTAATGCACGCCTGCGCACAGGCTGCAGTAACCTGGCTGTCAGTCACAGAAGCTTAAAGATAACTTTATTTGTGGGAACTGTTGAGAGGTAAATTAATGATTAGTAAACTAGTCACCACCTGCACTGCAGGGCGACTTTAGTGGAGGTGGTAGTTCCGCTTTAATCCTTTGAGTGCCAGAGGGGTACGCAACACATTGCAAAGCAATGTGTTGCGTACCCCTCTGGAACTCAAAGGGTTAAAAGCCCCAGTGTAAATCAGTAGGAATGTAGTTTGGAAAACCATGGGCCTTAGGCAGAAAGTTATTTTGGATCATATCAGATGTACCACAGGGGATACATAGAAATTCCCCAAATTCACATTTATTTAAATGGTTCATTTAACTTAAAGAGGTCCCCAACACATTGCAAAGCAATGCACTCAAGGGGTTAAAGTCCAGATTTTAATCAACGTCAATTTCTTTTTCACCCATGTCAAAAGTTGATTTGCTTTAAAATTGCTCCTATTGTTCTTTCTGCATATTGCCCTATATGTAATGTAGTAATGTTAAAAGTATTAACACCTTGGTGCTGCAGAGGTGGGAAAACTGAGGGCCTCCAGCTGGACTACAACTCCCATCATCCCAAGCCAGCCAAAGACTGGCAGCAGATAACAGGAATTGAACTGTAGTTTGCTGGATTTACATCCCAGGCACCCCTGGGCAAGGCATTCTAGGAACCCTTAGCTCCACCTATGACCACACCCCCATTCTTTACATGGCTCCACCCCCAGACATCCACTATATCCTGGCACACAACAAGCAAAGCCAAAAAAAAGGCTGTAACTCCTTGATTGCTAGAGAGGTCTTCAACGCATTGCAAAGCTTCCGGGGGTTAAATAATAGCTTGTAAACAGGTATAAAACTGGTGCAGGGACATTGAGATTTCTCTGGCCACGCCCATAATTCAGAATGTGGGTGTGGCCAACACAGGTGAGGCACCCCTTAAAATGTAAAACTCAAAGCAGTTGCCTACTCTGCCTATCTGGCCCTGAACATCTGGAAGGCTTCAGGTTGCCTAATTCTTTTATAGGGACTTGGGAGACCCACATTGCATTATTTTGCAATTGTTGGAGATTCTGTAGTACATAAAGAGTTAATACAGCAGGTCATAAGAAATAGGACTGTGATGAATTAAGAAAGCAGAAGGCTCCGTTATGGTTCAAAGGAGAAGTTAATTATGGTTCATTCCTTTGTAGCATTTTCTTAGAACTCCTCTCCTGGTTCCATTTGATTTCATCACAAATAATGTTATTAAACTCCTCATTTATTGAAAAAAAACTGACTGTAAAAGAAGGTGTTATTGTATTATGTTACCTTTAGAAATGAGTCACTGAACCATAATTGCTAATTCCCTATTTCTGTAGCATTACATATAGTTTAGAAAGAAAAAACATTTTCCACATTCTTTTTAATTACTTAGAACATTAAAAATAAATGTGTTAGCTGCACACCACAATGCCTTTTATATACAAAGCTTAGTAATTACATTTTATTGACATGAAAAATGAATTAGTACTGTACTACAAGTCATGATAAATCTTTCTGTTCCGTATCGAACAACACAAGCAAGAGAATGTGGATTTATATTTTTAGTGTAAAGTTTCTTGAAGATATTGAGACTAAGAATAAATGGAGTGGACTGATTCATAGGAGACAAATTATAATTCCCTAAATTCCTATTGATTTAAATGGGGCTTTTAACCCCCCTGAATGCTAGAAAGGTCTCCAATGCACTGCTTTAAAGGAGCAGTAAACTTTTTTTTTAAAAAAATATATATATATTGTAAGGATTTTCCTATTGAGTAAAATAAGGATACTCTCAATGCTGAGAGATTTATATTTCCAGAGTTATTACAGTTTAAACCCATGTTTTTTTACATTAGCAGTGCCCTCTAGTGGTCATATTCTAATTAGTTTTTCTGTTAGATTCTAATGGAGAGGAAAGTCAAAGACATACAGTTCTCCACAGAATGTGATAGAAACTGCCTGCCACTTCCTGTCAGTTAGAACTATCAGGAAGTAAACACAGTAAATTCACTTCCTGATTATTTGAACTGCTATACATTCCTTTATAATAATTCACTTAATGTGTGTTTGTCAGAAGCCATCATGCACAGAAGAGACGGCTGTGTGCGCTGCAGTCATGCTCACTACAGACTGCACTGGAGCAATGCATTGGACCCCCCATGCAATCAAAGGGTTAATCAGGGAACAAAGTATCTATTTAGAAAGAAAATCCACACATTCTGCTAGATCCCCTTACATCTGATAAAGATATCACTGGGTTTTATCTTCACATTTTCCCATAGGCTTCAATGAGAATCGGTGAGATAAAATCAGTAATAACATTTATAACCTGCAATGGAATCCAGTCCATTACTAAGCTGCACAATCACCCAGAAGGACATTTTCTTGGCACTTCTAGCTGTAGTTAGTGAGATAAAGAGGTGCCATTCTGAATCAAACCAACTGCACCAATCATGGGACTTTTAACACCTTGAATTCTAGAGATGTTGCTAACACACTGATTATTTTAGGACATTTAGAAGGTGATAAAGGGTGTTTGATAGGCATTCAGTAAAACAATAAGATTAATATACGATTCATTGGCAGTTACTATTTTTTAAGTTTAATGTGCATATGCTTGCAGCCAGAGATTAGTTGTCTAATTCCCAGTGGAGCCTATGTAGGGCATACCTCCCAATACTGCAGTATTGTGACATACTTCAAAACAAGAGACAATCTCAATATATCCTTCCCTGGCCTAGTCGCTAGCAAGTAATTAGGCATCCGGAATCCTAGTTATTTTATATACCTTAGAAAGGTGAAAGGCTTAGGGTGGCCTTGCCGGGACAAGAACCAGAGACCCTCAGGTTTGAACAGATTCTACAGTTGGTGCATTAACTATAAGAAGAACTTGAGCAATTTTGGCATAAACCAGCTGCACTGTTGGGGCAAATAATATTCCCAGATTTCTACAGAGGTCTCTAATACACTGAGAGCATTCAAGATGTTAAAAGCCCCATTTAATGCAATGAAAGTTTGGGTAGATTCTTGTTCCCATGGTGCAGTTGGTTTGCTCCAGAATTTAACCCTTTGAGTGCCAGAGGGGTACGCAGCACATTGCAGCGCAATTCGTTGCATACCCCTCTGGCACTCAAAGGGTTAACACATTTTAACTTTTATTCAGTCTTATTTTCTGAAATTTAAAGGATAAGTACACTTTTGTATGAAAGCAATATATTGCTTTCAGTTTAAGCTCTTTCTTTTATACATTAACTGTGCTCTCTAGTGATCACACTCCATTTAGTTGTGTTGCATTCTCTAGGAGAGGTGTGTCACTGACAAACAGTTCTCCACAGAATATGAACACAACTGCTGAGTCATCCTGTCAGGAAGTAATCACACTGTAATTCACTGATAATTTGACCTGTTATAACATTTGAATAAAACAGCTGATTGCAGCGGGAGCTCTATTTTGTTATTCAACAGGAAAAGTTCTATAAAACATGGATTTTGTAAAAAAAAAAAAAAAAAGTTATTGTTCCTTTAATAATTATTAGCTAGAAAGCGACTAGCAGTACCAAAGAACAAGGTTTTAAGTATAATCCAAGGTTCCCAGATTTTTTTTAACTCTTTGAGTGCCAGAGAGGTAGCAAACGCAATGCATTAGATACCTTTTATTAGTTTTAATGAGCGTCAGAAGTGAGTTTTTATCATTCTGGATCAGTCCCAGTGGTTCCCTGATTCAAACATTTGCTCAGGTCCCCATCACAGAGACAGAACTTGGACCTATTGGAACCTGGGCAGATAGGGCCTCTTGGTTGGTGGGCTCTGGCACATTTGCACCCCTTTATTTATAACCCTGATTAATCCAACCCACATCTTTTGTCTCATACTCCCATTTTTAGAAGTTGAAGATTTCTTCTTCTTTTTTGAAATTGCTCAATGGGACCCTATTTAATTAATGCAGGGCTGTCCAAGTTCAGTCCTCAGGGGCCACCAACAGACCATGATGTAAGGATTTCCCTGATGCAGCACAGGAGAGTCAGTCACAATGAAAAAGCCACTGATTACTCACCTGTACTTAGGAATTGTGTTATGTGCTTTAGGCACATATATAAACTTTAGCAAAAGCGCCACGGGGAACAAATGCAAATTCTCATTAATTTAACTGCTTGAGTGCCAGCTGGGTATCCAATGCATTTGCATTCAAAGGGTTAAAGCGACTGAGAGAAAAAGTCCCATTAATCTAAACAGGGTTTTTAATCCCTTGATGCTGGGCTGCAGGACACTTGAAAAAGAGGGCCTCACACTAGTAGCCAGAGGGCTGCATTCAGCCTGAGTTCAGCAGGACACACATTTCTGGCCCACAGGCCTCATTTTTGCCCGCTCTAATGCATACCCTAATTCCAGGGACAGGATTAAAGACATGGTCCTAGCTCAGAAAATGAGTTATACTGGTGAATTCTTGATGTTTTCCATTACATAATCCTATTAGCAGTGTGTGGAAATCATCCTGAGTAAGCATTACAGTATGGTCTAAGAATAGTAAAATCGCAGACTGGCCTTCTTCAAGCTCACTGCAGATTAGTTTGCGGAGCTAGTTGGACTTTGTATTGATCATCAAAAATCTAATAATTCATCTTGGCCTATCAATAAATATTATTTCAGCATTCGTTATCTCCTACTTTAGTGTATACATGAAATCCAATAAATGTTTGATGGATGTTTCTTTGGCAGACAAGGTTAATAGGATTCAAACTTCAGATTAAATATTTCACAGAAGCACAGTAATTCATAAATGCCAATTACTTATATTATACAGTGTGTTTTACAATTCATCCCCTAGAACACCCTGTTGCTCTGTGCAGTTTCTGAGTCATCTCTTACTGATATAATAGCACCAGAAACATATTTTCTACAATATAATATCCAATGGACCTGGGCAAAGAAATCTATTTTCACATTAAAATGGTTGTTTCAAGGACTGGTCGTCTCCCTGTAGTAGGTCTCTTTGATATCTATTCTTTTATAGATTTAAATCAGTGGGAATTTGGATAAATTTTATTTGTCTGCTATGGCAGTTGGTTTGACCCCATATTCTGGGGTATCTCACCCACAACTAATTTGTTTTGCTTTGCAAACTATCAGTGATTTTAGACAATTTGCAACCTTGTATCTTGCTGATCACAGATTAACAGCAGAGTATAGAGGAAAACGCACCAATCAGAAGTAAAGATGAGTGAAACAATGTGGATATTGTGTAGCAAGAAATGCTTTAGCTTATGTAATTCCACTGGGACTGATGTACTAAGAAAAGGGGTGCAATTCTGGGGAAATTAGGTGCACCATAGGCAAGAATTTAAAATTTCCATTGCTTCAAATGGGGCTTTTAACCCCTCAAATGTTAGATGTGTCATATGCATTGCTTTGCAAATCACTGGAGACCTCTCTGGCATTCAAATGCTTAAAGGAATAGTAATACTTTGTTTTATCTTTATTTTGTATTGTAGGCATTAATAAAACATGAAGAACAATATAAGTCTTATCTCTCAAACCTTTATGGTTTGAGAGATATTCACAAGCAAAGTTTCCCCTCCCGCCCCTTTTTTCCTAGTGTAAGCCATCTCTTCTCAGATGTAGAATCCAGTGCATAGACCAGACAGATAACAGAAGGGGACAATCTTCTTCCTATGAGGACAATGAAATCCCTGCCCCCTTGACAAGTTTTTCAGGTTTTTCCCTTGTCTTAATTGAAGATTGTCCCTCTCTGCAATCTACCTGGGCACCTCGCTTCTGATCTGGCTGAGCAGTGTTACATCAGTAAAAGGGGTGGGAGGGGGATACTTTGTCATTGAATTACTCTTGAACTACAACTCTGACAGAATTGAAATAACACTCTCCAAAGTCCAAATACTATGATGATTAATTAGAGCTGCTTTTATTATGAAACATTACTATACCTTTAAAAGCTCCATATAATATAAATGAATTGGGGATTTGGGGAATTTGCATTTATTCCCTACAGTTCACTTGGTTTCCAACAGGATTGCATCCAGTTTCCTTAGTACATAAGCCCAATTGGCATTACAGAAGTTAACAATAAATACAGCTCCACCAAACCCACATCCAGGGACTAAAGGCCAATATTTACAAAAGCAAACTGAAGTTATCCTGGTGTAAACCAACTGCACCATAGGGAACATCTAAAAATACTGGTTAAAGGGATAGTAAACCCCAAGAAAAACTGTAAGCCAAATGATAGCAATAATAAACACATACTTAACGTCCTCATTCCTATCTCTCAAACCGTTATGGTTTGAGAGATATAGAAAAATAAAGTCTCCGCTCCCTCCCCTTTCTGCCTGACAAGCTGTAAAGCTGTCAGAGGCAGAATCCGGTTGCCCGACTGTAGGCGGCTCTTCAGGAGTGCTGACATCGGGATATCTAACTATAATTACTTCATCGGTATGGTCTACAATGTGTGCCTGGCTTGCAAGCACACATTGTAGACCATTCCGATTAAGTAATTATTGTTAGATATCTCGATAACAGCGCTCCTGAAGAACCGCCATCTGGTCCCGGAAGCAGGATCTCATGACGTCCGCTATACAGCAGATGCATGAGAAGGGGGAGGGAGTGGAGGTCTTTATTTTCTTACATCTCTCAAACCATAATGGTTTGAGACATGGGAATGAGGGCGTTAAGTATGTTTTTATTATTCCTGTCATTTGGCTTATGGTTTTTCTTGGGGTTTACTATCCCTTTAAGTTAAATTGCGGTTTTAACCCCTTGACTGCATAAAAATGGATAAAAAGCTCTGTTCAAGTACATGGGAAATTGGGAATTTTTAATTCTCCCCTATTGTGCATTTGGTTTACTCCAGAATAAATACTTGAGACTAAAAAGCCCAAAAGGATCTACTATGACCTACACACACATACACCTTTGCACCTTCCTTCCTGCTCTGTCCAGCCCGCAGCTCTCTCTTACTTTGCTCCTCCCTGCACAGCATAGTCACATGACTGATTGTTAATATCACTAAAGGTCTTTCAGCCTATTACAATTCATCCTGTACCATAGTACTTTGCCTGCACCATGCTAGCAGCCTGCAAGTGATTCTGTCTGTGTTTCGGGACCAGTGAAAACAATATAGTAGCCCAAAAAATTGGATAAGTGGTAACCCTAGGCTGAGCTAAGGAGCACAAGGGGAAGATGCTGGGCTGTAGGGCACTTAAAAAGTTTCCTTATATGGAAGGTGACAAAATATCAGGCAGGGGGCAACATGCGGACATATCCACTGTGTAGCCTCCTTAACAAGTCTTAACCTTTCATAAACTAAACAGTGGGACTTACATCATCTCTTGGAAGAGGCAGATTCGAATCTGTTCTTTTAGTGTAACTAAATATACTATGGACTTGTCCTTAGATGAAAGAATTCAAGGAAAGGTGTATGCTTTGGTGGGCTCTGTAACTGGAAATAACAATAACTCGGGAAGCTCTACCTCATAGGAAAATCCATGATATTCTTAATATCAGATGTAAATTAATATAATTTATTGTATGTACTTACTTAAAAGATTGCTTAACCCTACCTGTACCTGATCTGTTTCCACAGCAATATTCTCAGACTTTCTCCTCTTTTTTTTAGAGCAGATATCGTAATTCTTTTCAGTTTTTCTGCTGATTCTCAGGTGTACTATACAGTTGTCAACTTTCTTTCTTTCTTTTTTCACATACTTTGGTAATATTGATGCAGCTCATGCAAATATACTAAGGAGCATATATCTGCCCTTGTTTGCTTCCTGGGA
This sequence comes from Rhinophrynus dorsalis, assembly GCA_037306005.1. NCBI lineage: Eukaryota > Metazoa > Chordata > Amphibia > Anura > Rhinophrynidae > Rhinophrynus > Rhinophrynus dorsalis. The sequence continues at coordinate 73,141,836 of CM074719.1, read as the reverse complement.
TTGGAGAGGGCTCAAAGTGAATTGGGTGAACTCCTCCATTGCATGGTCGTCCTGGAGATGTTGTTCAGAGTGCTGGAGAGTGCTGGTTTTAAATGTCTGGGAAGGCACACATTACCAGTAGTTCCTCTTTAGGAACATCTGCTTGGATAGCCCCAGAAAGATGCTCACCCCAGATAGCCATAGCTCTGTTGTCACAATCTGTATCAAAAATGGTCAGCAAGGCAGTCCCTTTGGCCACAAAATTCAACTTCAGTAAGGAATCTAAGAATTTATCTTCCTGATTCTTAAGTGGTGGGGAAGCCCACTGCAACAAGGTCTCAGCTGAAAAAGGATAGAAACTGGAGGTGCGTTTTTTAAGTCATCTGTCAGGTATCTTCCACTCTTCCAGGAGAACCTGGGCCAAAGACCAATGGAGGGGAAGAGTGGGTATCTTCTTTATGTGTCTGTGGAAGATGTCTGGAGAAGAGTAACATAGTAACATAGTTGAGGAGGCCAAAAAAAAAGACATGCATCCATTAAGTTCAGCTCATGCCAAAACACCAGTGTTTATCCAGAAGAAGGCAAAAAATAAAAAATGAAGCCATTTCCAATTATGCCCCAAGTGGATAAAAAATTCCTTCCTGGCAATCAGTTCTCTGGATCAACAACCTATCTGCTTTGAAGCCATCTGTCATAATTCTCAATATTGTTCTGTGCTAGATAGATATCCATTGCTTTTTTGAAAGCAGTTACAGTGTCTGCAAGCACAACATCCATAGGCAAAGAATCAGAGGTCTTAGAGACCTGCAGTGTTTATGGGACTGCTCTGATGAGTTCCAGCCATCACGAATATCACCCCTGTCAGTCTCTCCCTCCACCACAGAGGAATCTTCATCCACTTGTGAAGGGGATTAAGGGGTCCCCAGGATCATTTGTGTTGGATTTCTCTGAGTATCCCTTGGGATCTGATATGTTCACGAAAAAAAATAAATAAAGGAAAGTCAAAAGTAGTCCAAATAGCAGACAAGGAATAAGAAAGTATATAGAAATACACTTAGCTATCCGCAAGGTTCTTGCACCTTCTCGATCTGTCCATCGAGGGACCATTCACATTCCCCTAAGACTGGATTTTATGACCCGAGGCCCACTTTGTCATCCTCAGATAGAGGGACCGGATAGAAGGTTTTTTGGACACTGTCATTACTACCATGCTCCAAACTAGGAAGCTGATCTGTTTCAAGGCCTACCTGAATGCAATGCTTTTCCATGTGCTTTCAGCCTTCTAGTGGTTCTGGCTTTTCTTCAAGATGGTGCCAACAAAGGTCTCAGCATTATCAAGGTCCAGATTTAATCTTTGTCTTTCTCTGCTCTTTTCCAGCAGTGCATTGCTTTTCTCCCTGATGTGAAGACCTTTGTTCAGGGGGTGGTTCATGCCTGCCCTATTTTTAGAGAGTCCACTCCTCTGTGGGATTTGAATTTGGTATTAGGAGTTCTTCGAAAGACTCCATTTAAAACTTTTTTCGCTACTTCCTTGTTTCAGCTGAAGCTCAAGATGGCCTTCCTTCTGGCAATAATATCTGTTCACAAAGTAGCCAAACTCCAGACTTTGTTCTGTAAATCCCCCTTTCTGTTTTTTACCAAGAAAGTGTGGTTTTTGCATACTCCCAGGGATTTCTCGCCAAAGTTCATCTCAGACTTTCACATAAATCAGGAAATAGTTTTTCCTTCCTTCTCTCCAACTCCTTCCAAGAAACAGGAGGAGGACCTTCATCTGCTAGACATAGTATGTTGTTTGAAGTTCAACTTTCATCCCACACATCCATTTTAGAAATTGGATTCACTTTTTGTCATCCCAGAGGGCCCACATATGGGCCAGGTTGTGTCCAAGGTTACCATTGGATCCTCCTGGATCAAAGTGATCATCAAGCATGAGTAGGTCCTCAGGAAGAAACCTGTGCCTTTTTTGAGTCACATATCATTCTACCAGATCAGAGGACACCCTTGGGCCTATAAGAATAAGGCCACTTCTAAGCAGCTGTGCAAGGCAGTGACATGGTAGTCTTTGAATACTTACCTCAAACACTATGGGCTGAATGTCATGGCATCGGCTGAGACCAGTTTTAGACACAAGGTCCTTCAGGCAGTGGTACCTTTTTAGGGACTATTTTCATCCTCTTTCTCTCATACCTTTGAGCCCTGTTTTTGTCCTTGTTCATTTATTTGGTGTGCTCATTTGCTGTCCTTTGACACTTGAGGTTCATGTTGTGCCAATTAATCCTGTGGAATACTGGTCTACATGGAGGGTTGTTTTCTCTTTTTTCCCTCCCAGGAATCTTGGTGGATGATTTAGTATATCTCTGTAGTTCCTGTGTTCCACATTGTACAAAAGAGAAAAGAGGATTTTATTGAACTTACCATTAAATCCTTTTCTCTTTGTCGATGTGGAACACAGGACTCCCAACTGGTGAAAAAAACATGTTGTTTAAGTCTCCAGACAGAAGGGTCTCAGTTCAGGAGATTTCCTTCTTATCTACTGCTTTGTCTTTTTCTTCACTTTGCTATCCTTTGAGACTAAGTCAGCAGGGGGTAAAATTTGAGGGAAGAGGGGAGTCTCAGCTGCAGATGCACCCCCTTTTTTGAAGTTTTACTCCATGGTTCCTGTGTTCCACATATACAAAGATAAAAGGATTTAAAGGGATAGTAATACTTTGTTTTATCTTTATTTTATTTTGTAGGCATTAAAAATACATGAAGAACAATATAAGTCTTATCTCTCAAACCTTTATGGTTTTAGAGATATTCACAAGCAAAGTTTCCCCTCCCGCCCCTTTTATGTAGTGTAAGCCATCTCTTCTCAGATGGGGAATGCAGTCCGTAGACCAGACAGATAACAGCAGGGGATAATATTCTTCCTATGAGAACAATGAAAGCCCTGCCCCCCTTGACAAGCTTTTCAGGTTTTTCCCTTATCTTAATTGAAGATTGTCCCTCTCTGCAGTCTACCTGGGCACCTCCCTTCTGATCTGAGCAATGTTACATCAGTAAAATGGGCGGGAGGGGGATACTTTGTCATTGAATTACTCTTGAACAACAACTCTGACAGAATTGAAATAACACTCTCCAAAGTCCAACTACTATGATGATTAATTAGAGCTGCTTTTATTATGAAACATTACTATCCCTTTAATGGTAAGATCAGTAAAATCCTCTTTTCTTCTTGCTTGACTTTCTTTTCATGTTATAACAAAATAATGAATGCAAGAAGCAACTTCACATTTTTGGATAGAAAATCCAGTGCTATCATTCACTGATGGGAAGATCATTATTCCCTTTCTTTTTATTTATTGAACTCATAAGCAAAACCTGAATTGGAATGTGAAATTATCTCCAAGTCATTAGTTAGATCAATGCTTTTTAGATTGGGGTTGATATAAATACATGATTCATTCAGGTCAGAATTACTTAATCCATAGCAGTTAAAAAAATCATTTTTCTCCTCTAAATTGGAAATGAAATTTCACCTTAGAGAGAGATTCTAAAGTGATACAAACAGAAGGCAAGCTTTCTGCGAATTAATATCTGAAACAAATGTTATAAGGAGAAGACTCTATACAAATATAAATCTGCTGTCTTCTTTATTTCTGCATGATTAATAAGCTGTTACATCCACAGTCAAAAGGACCTTATTTTATTTGAATTATTATTTTTATTTGAATTCTTAACTTTGTGGGTAATTATTATCTACATATTTGGTGCTATTTTTTACAAATGGAGGTGCCACTGGTCTCTCTTATAAGAAGCTTGAGTCATCAAGCACCATAAGAGCAATGTATCAGGCAATCTGCTTTTTGCCTTGATAAATTATGAATATCGTCTGGTATTACCTGCACATGAGAGGAAGGGAAGTATGATGAAGAGATGGTGAAACATCACAATGCTGGCATTAAACAAACATACACCTACCATGGATGTGTTTGAAGGTGTCCACCACTGTAGAATTCTATGGGATTTACCAGTGTGGATATGGTGGACAGAATTAGTGTCTGTCTTCACTCTGCACATTGAAGAGCGAGCAAGGGGCAGAATACGTTGCAGTCACTGAATAATCCGCGAATAGATAATGCATAGGAACATCCTCTGCTTGCAAACAATGTGTTCTTATAGGAAGGGCATATTACCTGAAAGCATATCTTTTAGTGCTCTAGATTTTTTAATTTATAGTCTGATTTTCCCAGCAAACTTAGAAATGTCATATCTCCCTGAAATATTAGGCAGTGGCAGGAGCTAGAGCAGATTGTTTTACAAATGGTGGATTCCCCAGTGACTCAGTTCTTCTCTGCAACTGATTTATGTACAAGGTGAGAGTGAGATATCAGTACTAACTGTAAAGTGCCATTAGAAAATCATGACTTCTCTGAAAGTGAGCAAAGTTTGTACATATGTTAGTTCTTATGTTTTATTTAAGATACAATTTGCTTTTGTTGTTGCCAATTTCTACACAAAGAGAATCTGAACTTTTTTTGCTTTGACATTATTGATTTCTACCTCTGATACCATAATACTAATCAGTATTAAGCTTATCTAATATTAGTTTTACCTTCTTTTACATATTAATTAATCAGCTCTCAAACAATGTGTCATATCACCATAGCACTGACTTTTAGTGCATCTCAGCCCATGTCTTTGAACATTAATATTAAAAGCATTCCCTTCAAAGGGATAGTAATGTTTCATAATAAAGCAGCTCCAATTAATCAGCATAGTATTTGGACTTTGGAAAGTGTTATTTCAGTTCTGTCAGAGTTGTAGTTCAAGAGTAATTCAATGACAAAGTATCCCCCTCCCGCCCCTTTTACTGATGTAACACTGCTCAGCCAGAGCAGAAGGGAGGTGCCCAGGTAGATTGCAGAGAGGGACAGTCTTCAATTAAGATAAGGGAAAAACCTGAAAAGCTTGTCAAGGGGGGCAGGGCTTTCATTGTACTCATAGGAAGAAGATTGTCCCCTGCTGTTATCTGTCTGCTCTTACAACCAGATTCTACATCTGAGAAGAGATGGCTTACACTAGGTAAAAGGGGCGGGAAGGGAAATTTTGCTTGTGAATATCTCTCAAACCATAAAGGTTTGAGAGATAAGACTTATATCGTTCTTCATGTTTTTTTAATGCCTACAAAATAAAATAAAGATAAAACAAAGTATTACTGTTCCTTTAACCCCTTAGTGACCGGCCACGCGCGCAGGCGGCCGGCATTTAATGATGAGTTTTTTTTTTAAGCCATTCTAGCGAATGATTTTCGGGACTTACCAGGTACGTCCTCTGTCACTAAGTGACACTTTTGCGTGACGTACCTGGTAAGTCCATTGTCGCGATGGGGTTAAGCTCAGACTTGAAGAAACCTAATTCAAATGTATCAACCTTTACTAAAAGTTAGAATTGCAGTATCTGAATACTTAGCACTTTCCTCACTCAGAATTCTTTGTGTGTGTCTGTGCGTGTGTAGTGTGTGTGTCTGTGCTTGTGTAGTGTGTGTGTCTGTCCTTGTGTAGTGTGTGTGTAGTGTGTGTGGGGCTGGGTATAGCTTCAGTGCTTGTCTACTTATAAAAATGGGCAAACCAGTCCCTTGAAGGATCCAACAGAGGACTGAGTGCCTCTGGTTTTAGCAGTCTAAAAGGTAGGGATTTTCAGGACATGTGAGTCATTAAATATACATCTTTTATCTGACCAAGTCTGAGATCAAAGCGCTTCTAAGATTAGATTCTCCATCTACTAAAGCAAACGTTTATAAAATGAGTAATCTGTTTGCAAAACAAAATGCACAAGTGATTGGCAGTTTAAAAAGAGGCATGTGATGATAATATAAGCTGTGTAGGTAGCAGGTCTACTTTAATGACATTTAACCACTTGATTGCTATACAGGTCTCTAACTCATTTCTTTCTTATACACTATAGACTTCGTAACATTCACAGGATTAAAATAACCATTTAACTCTTTGAGTGACAGAGGGTTATGCAACACATTTTGAAGCAATGCATTGCATACCCATAACTGGGAAGTTTTAATTGTTGTCTCCCCGGAGGGGAGATCTTCTGGTGCCGTAGGGGGTGTGAAAAATGATGCGAATTGTGTCAAAAAGGGGCACGGCTTGACACAAGTTGGGGGGCAGGGCTTAACGGTATGACTGAGATGTAAAATAAAGCTGGGGGAAGGAGGCACACAGGGGTAAAGAGCGGAAGTGGACAGTTTCAATAGAAACTCCCCACATCTAGAGGAATTAGCCTCTGCCCCGAAAACTCAGCCTCTTCCGCGGAGACCCAGTAAAGCACTGTCAAAATTGGAGTCTCCGGGGCAAATCCGGAAAGAGTTCCCAAGTATGTGCATATCCATCTGGTAATCAAAGGGATTTAAAACAATAGAACACTGTTTAGAACGCTATACTTGTTTACTTAAAGGGATAGTAATATTTAAGATGTAAAAAAATATATGTTATATGGTTTATGTCCCCGAATAACACAAAGGTACCCCCACTGCTGAGAGATATTTTATTAAAAAATTATAACAGGTCAAACTTGAATTTTTTAGGTGCAATATCACAGTGGCCTGAAAATTCACAGTGGTGCTGTTGCTACACCATCCTATGGAGATCTATGGTCTACAGACCACAGCAGTCCATAGGATGGTGTAGCAAAAGTGTCACTGTAAATTTTCAGGCCACTGTGATATTGCACCCAAAAAATTCAAGTTTGAGTTGTTATAATTTTTTAATAAAATATCTTTCAGCAGTGGGAGTACCCTTGTTTTACTCAGGGGATAAACCCTACAACGTATATTTTTTTACATTTTAAGTATTACTATCCCTTTAAAGTAGAACTATAATACAAATATAAATGTCCCCCAATTCATTGTTAGTATAGTGGTAATCATGGAAATAGTGTCATAACATCTGTGCCAACATTATTAGCAATCAGAACTTCGTATGGGACTTACACTAAGATGACAGCGCAGACATCCTGGCAAAGTTAGATCTGTGCACTGTCCATCCCTGTCTCGTCACTGATAGGTAATTTACCAGAGTTGCATTGTACTCTATGGTACAGTCAGGGACAGACAGTGCAGGCTCACAGATCCCTCTTCTCCTAGATGTCTACGCTGTTGTCTTGATGTAAATCCCATACGAAGTTCTGATTGCTAATAATGCTGGCACTCAACAAACCTTATGACACTATTTCCATGATTACCAGTATACTAACAATTAATTGGGGATCAATTTACATGTACATGATAGTTATACTTTAATATTACACAAGGATTTCAGCCACACATATCATTAGCATATCCCTTTAAATACTTTGTTTATGTATTATATTCCATGTAAAGAGTTCTGCAAGGAGCGAAATGTGTCATTGAAAAGAATCCACCTTATCTTCATCTTGTTCTGCTACATAAATAATTTTTTTAATATCCTAAGAGGGAACAGCCAATGCATTTTACAATAGTGCATCCTGTTTTTATGTTCATATGCGGATTACAATTGTTGTCAGTTAAAATTGAGGGCAAGACACAGTGGATAACTAATTTCATGTAAAATCTTCCCAGCAAGCTAAATTGCTATAAACATCTCACTATGCAAAAGAGCAATGTTTTTCCCATTTAAACATCCTTACAATGTTCTACGCATCCCCATTTTATAGATTTTGCTTTTACCAAGCTTCAGACAGACAGTTTATCACACTTGGAACTTTTCAGCATAAAGCCGTTTGTTAGATTATATTTTATATTTTTTTCTGTTGAAAGCACTTACGTTATGATGCATTATGCAATGTTGTTCTTCTGTCTCAGACATAATGATCTCATTTTGTCATGTAATGAAATAATGTTACTTTAAAATTACCTTATACTGAAGTTGTTCCTTTTAAAACTCTGAAAATTTGGTCATTGAATGAATTACTAAGAGGATTAGTTTGCAATTTGTGTCTCTTAAATAAAATTCATTGTTTTGTTTTGAATCTTATAAATACATATTGTAAGGAAATTTATTTTTTTCCCTGCAAAGAAAAAATGGGGTGCATATTATACTGCCATCATAGCTCATTTTCTGAACATTAACATTAATCTCATAAAAATGGACGCCTGCAGAAAAATCTCCAGGGGTGGAGGGGCAAAGCCATAATCAGGGTAGCTTTTAAAGACTATGTCTTCAGTTATATGCTGGCCTTGGACAACTACAAGGTGGACAAGTCCCCCCTCTTGCCCCTGCAGGGGCCCATGAAAGTGTCTACCTTTTGGGACATGCATTAGAGCATAGGATCCCTTTTCCGTCTACCTCTTGTTAAGTCTTTAACCTGGGCAAGCCTGGAGTATGACCTCCTATAGCATTCACAGATAATGGAGTATATTTACACTGATTTCCTCTTTGTTAGTTCATGGAGATACTTAAAGGGATAGTAATGTTTCTCAAAAACAGCAGCTCCAATTAATCTTCATAGTATTTGAGCCATACAGAGTGTTATTTCAATACTGTCAGAGTTGTAGTTCAAGAGTAATTGAATGATAATATATACCCTCCAGCCCCTTTTACCTAGTGTAACACTGCTTACCTTAGATGTGGAATCTGGTTGCTTGACCAGACAGATCGCAGCAAGGGACAGTCTTCTTACTGTGAGATCAATGAAAATCCTGCCCCCCTTGACAGGTTTTTCTGCTTTTTCGCTTATCTTAATTGAAAATTGTCCTCTCTGCAATCTACCTGGGCACCTCCCTTCTGATCTGAGCTGAGCAGTTACATCAGCAAAAGGGGTGGGAGGGGGATACTTTATCATTCAATTACTCTTGAACTACAACTCTGACAGAATTGAAATAACACTCTCCATGGTCCAAATAATATGATGATTAATTAGAGCTGCTTTTATTATGAAAAAATACTATCCCTTTAAGGCAAGGATATAGTGATTGGAGGGCCCCAGTGCCAACATCTTTTAGGGCCCTACCTAACTCAAATATTTTTTCTGAGGTATATTTAGAACCTATTAGCCTTGGCAGCAATGGATGCTGGGCCCAGTCACAACTGCCTCCCTCTGTGCCCTTGTAGTTACACCCCTGAGTCAAGGCATAGAGGAACGGAACTCCATGAAATCATCATACTCTTCCCTTCTGCCCTTCACTTGAGAACTGTGAGCACAACCAGACTGATATATAGGCTATAGTCAGACACAGCAGACAGACATCTATTCTAGAGCCTGTTTTATTGTGAAATCATATCAGAACATGTTCCCTTTATGAGGCTGGTGTACTAAACAGAACTGGAGCAATTCTGGGGCAAGTAACTGCGACATAGGGGTCAAATAAAAATTTCTATTGACTTGAAAAGCCATTTTAACCTGATGCATATTAGAGAGGTTGTGTAATGCATTAGAGACCTATGTAGCATTTACGGTTTTAAAGCACCATTTAAATCAATGGGAATTGTCCTTAGTATCATTAGCCTCTTTGTTCTGTCCAATTTAAGTGCAAGTTCTGGTTATGCATTTGCAAAGTGTTCAGGTAGCTTTATCATAGAGAACTGTCATGTTATTTGTGGTGACTGACAGTGACTGACAAGATGAGAAGGAAGCCTGTTCCGGGCAGTTTGACCTTCAAGTAAAGGCTGTGACAGCTGACCTTCTAAGCATAAAATGAAGGAAACACAAAGGCTATGTCATCAAATATTAATATCTCACTGGATTTCCATTGTGTGAATGTAGAAATGCAACTCCATACTCAATTCTATTTAATGTAATTCATGCTGACCTAAGCTTCTTTTTTCTCTTGGTTAAAATACATGCATATCAATTTCTCTAGTTCAGTATGAGACCGGTTTGGGATTGGACATTTGGAGGCTTTGAAATATAGCTGCAATGTGACCTTTTCCTTTGTTTTAACCTTATGCATGCTAGAAGCATCTGTAATACATTACAAACTAATGCACTCAAGACATCTTTAGAATGGGGTTAATTTTCTCATTTTTTTTGAAAATTATTATATCAGGATTAAATAAAAAATAATAATTTTTAAAAGAATAGTACTTGACGTGATCATCAAGCAGATATCACACAATAATCTTCTTGGACTTTCAGGAAAACTTATTAACTTAACATTTTGTCCCTATTGGACTGCAGAAGTGATTGTACATGTATGTCTGCTCTCCATTTCCACATCTGGCACTCATTCTGGCACAGAGGGCATAACAATGTGTTTGTATATATATATATATATATATATATATATATATATATATATATATATATATATGTATATAGTCACAGTGTTTTATGGAGTGTGGAAGTATCAGTGTTCTGTTGGTTTCATACCTTGATTTTTTTTTTCAAGTATTTTACCAGAAAGAATAAACTGATATTGTATCTTGTTTTCAAGTATATCCTGGACTCATTTTATCTACCTCCGAAGGGTGAAAGGCTGAGCTGATCTTGCTGGCACTATAACCTGCAACCTTGCGGCTTGAACAGATTCTACAGCTGGTACATCAACCAACTGAGCTATCTCACCAGATTCAGTGCTCTGTTGATCTCACTTAATGGTGCAATGCTTTGTTGCTTTCATATAGTGGTTCAAACCTCTCTTTCTCTCTGTGATGTTAATGGTGCATTTGGGCTCTGTGCATTGCTAAGATTCAGTCCTGGCTAAACCACTGCTCTCTCCATTTAAAAAAAATGGGCATAGAAATGTTAATATTTTTTATTTTCTGTAGCGTTGTCTTACTCCATACTACACCCCATCCATGCCTCAAGTTTTGAACTATGTTCTATAAGGCAGGAAGATGCAGTGCCTTAAAAGATGACAAATCCAGATTTCTGTAGCGTAACCTCATCAGTGTCTTTGTTCAAAACGTTTTCAACCTTGAGTGAAGCATGCCATGTCCTGCTTTAGCATCCATCTGAAATTAATGATAATAATGTCAGGTTTAGGTATGTCAATGTAATTTGCAGGTCAAGAAAACTATACCATTGGTTTGAAATATACATGATGTATTAAGATTTCTGCTGAGGAGGTTCCCAGGGTGATAACATTTATGTGTGATCATTATAATCATAATGAGTATAGTCTATGTCGGCATTTTAAACTGAGGGAAAAATTAGACATCAGGGATCAGAATTAGTACTATGGGCTGTTATTTTGCATGGGTGAACAATAGCCCAGTTCATCAATGAATTATTTTTATTTAACCAAGAGTAATTTGAACATTCCTTTGTGTGTAATTTTAGAGTTAGACTCAGTCACCATCTCACGAAGTGATGTGCTTCTGTAATAATTTTGTTAATGGTTGGGAACTTTACTGCATCTGCTGTTTTACAGTCATACATAAGGGAGGTTTTATATAAAGGTTGTGATAAAGGTTGGTTGATTCTTTTACCTCTTTACTTGGTGAGAGGTTATATCATTATAAACTCACTTTCCTTCACAAATCTTTCAATCATTTTCTAGTCTGAATTTCTGTTATTTGTATGTTTTCTGTTATGCAGGATATATATTTATTTCAAATATCTAAAACCATAAAAACTACAGTCAACTATCTGTTTTATATCTGAGGGTTTAGCAGTAATAGTCATCTTAAAAGTTACACAATCATAAATTTTGAAGTGAATATCGAAAAGAGCATAATAAAATGTAGTTTTTAGTGACACACCTCAAAAAAAGTGCCTCAAATTTCTAGTAGATATTTAAAGGGAAAGTAATAGCTGAATAAAAATGTAGCTCTGTTTGATTATCATATAACGAGGGTCATGTAGAGGTGTATTTCAATTGTTTACATTTTGTAGTTTAAAATTAAATCAATTCTAAAGGATTCCCCTCCCTCCCCTTTTACCTACCCTTAGCCGCCTCCCCCCAGATGTGTAATTCGGTCGTGGGACCAGACAGCTTGCATCAAGGGACTATCATCATGCACTGAGTATAAGGAAAATCCTGACCCCATGACAAAGGAGGGCAGGGTTTCCCTTATGCTCAATGAAGATTGTCCTTCACAGTGATCCATCCGGCCAACTCAGAGAGACAGCATGACACAATCCTTTAGAATTGAATTACTCCTGAACTACAACACATAAACGATTGAAATACAGAGCTACATAGCCCTTGTTATCACAAGTATCAATTGGAGCTGCATTTTTAGTCAGTTATTACTATCCCCTTAAAAGTGTGCTTTTAAGCACTAGTAAAATCCAGCTTATAAAACCATCAACAAGGTTATGGGGGAGCAAAAATGACAACAATCCCTCACCATAACCTGTTTGATGTTATTACATACTCTCTTTCACAAGAATTGTGCACTGCGTTGATGAAATCAGAAGGTTGGAGCTGTCTGTAGGTAGGTAGATTAGCTCATGCATTTCCATTGATGTATAACAGGAGTCGCTAACCTTTTCTTTAAAAGGATCTGTCTTTAATCAGAGAAATATACTGATCTACTCTAAAACATATACCTAAAATATATGAATGAACAACTGTACGTATTAAACTATCTGCAAAGCTGCTCTCGCCAACTCTTTATTCCTTTCCACAGCTTCCAATAACAGTGCTGCACACAAAACAAGCGACCTTCTTAACTGTTCAAGGTGATTCTGTTTTAAGATGTGCCATTTTTAGCAGAAGAAACCCATGTTCACTATAGAAGACAAAACACATGGCTCTTGTGAGCCAAAGATTTTCTGGTTGATAGTACCTTCCTATGTTTAACAATGCTACCCAATATTAGTGTGCATGTTTAAAGGGATAGTAACACTTAACATTTAGTAACATTTATATTGTAGAGTTTATCCTACTGAGAAAAACCAAGGGTACTCCTACTGCGGAGAGGTGTTTTATTCAAAAGTTATTGTAGCTCAAACATGAATATTTTAGATGCAATATCTCAGTGGCCCAAAATTGTACAGTGGCGCTGTTCCTACACCACCCTATGAAGGTTTATGGTCAAATGACCAGAGCTGCCCATAGGATGGTGTAGCAACAGTGTTACTGTAAAAGTTCATTGAGATACTGCACCTACAAATTCAAGTTTGAGCTACAATAATTTTTCAATAAAACACCTCTCAGCAGTGGGAGTGCCCTTGGTTTAATCAGGAGGATACACCCTGCAATATAAAGTTTACTATATATGTTAAATGTTTATATCCCTTTAAAACTATTAGAATGGTTTAGTAAACATTTAATGAACATAATAGTTGGCAACTTTTGTTACAATGGGTGAGTGAATGTGGAGTCACACTGTGAATTTTTTTCCACTTTGAAGCCACATATTTCCCACAACTGACTATATAAGTCATCTTTACAAATAATGCAGAAAAATCTGTAAGTAGGGATTATGGCAGTGGGGCAGGAAAAGCATGAACATGCTGTGAGGCCTCTATCTGAATTACTATCAGCTCTCTGACTGACAACTGCTCAGTAACACAAATGAAAGCTGTGCCCAGATTGACTGCAGCCAATTGGAGAGCAGATTTCAATAACTGGATTTGACCCTATAAGGATAGATAGCTTGATTCCTGATTGGTCTGGAGAGAGCTACTCATAGGTATCTGAAGAGCTACCAGTAGCTCACAAGCTACAAATATCTCTCTCTCTATATATATTTACAGTATTGTGCAAAAGTTTTAGACAGGTGTAAAAAAATGCTGTAAAGTAAGAATACTTTAAAAATAGACATATTAATAGTTTATTTTTGTCAATTATCAAAATGCAAAGTGAGTGAAGAGAAGAAAAATGCAAATCAAATCAATAATTGGTGTGACCATGCTTTGCCTTCAAAACAGCATCAATTCTCCTAGGTACACTTCCACAAAATCAAGGATTTTGTAGGCATATAGTCAGGTGTATGATTAAACAGTTATACCAGACAGGTGCTAGTGATCATCAATTTAGTATGTAGGTTGAAACACAATCATTCACTGAACCAGAAACAGCTGTGTAGGAGGAATAAAACTGGGTGAGGAACAGCCAAACTCAGCTAACAAGGTGAGGTTGCTGAAGACAGTTTAATGTCAAAAGTCATACCCCATGGCAAGACTGAGCATATCAATAATACACAAGGTAATTATACTGCATCAGCGAGGTCTCTCCCAAGCAGAAATTTCAAGTCTGGTCAGAAATGGTTTTCATGGAAGACTTGCAGCCAAAAGGCCATACATCTGACCTGGAAACAAGGCCAAGCGACTCAATTATGCACGAAAACACAGGAACTGGGGTGCAGAAAAATGGCCGCAGGTGCTTTGGACTGATGAGTCAAATTTGAAATATTTGGCTGTAGCAGAAGGCAGCTTGCTTATGAAGGCCTGGAGAGTGGTACAAGAATGAGTGTCTGCAGGCAAAAGTGAAGCCTGGGGGAGGTACCTTGCAAGTTTGAGGCTGCATTTCTGCAAATGGAGTTGGGGATTTGGTCAGAATTAAATGTCTGCTCAGTGCTGAGAAGTACAGGCAAATACATCATGCAATACCATCTACTATCTTCAGCGTAAAGAAGAACAAGGAGCCCTGGAAGTGATGGCATGGCCCCCACAGAGCCCTGATCTCAACATCATCAAGTCTGTCTTGGATTACATGAAGAGAGAGAGAAGCAACTGAGGCTGCCTAAATGCACAGAAGAACTGTGGTTAGTTGTCCAAGATGTTTGGAACAACCTACCTGCTGAGTTCCTTAAAAATCTGTGTGCAAGTTACCTAGAAGAATTCATGCTGTTTTAAAGGTAAAGTGTGGTCACACTTGATTTAGATTTTACTTCTGTTTACTCACTATGCATTTTAATATATAACAATAAACTATTAACATTTATTTTTGAAGCATCCTTACTTTACAGCATTTTTTCACACCTGCCTAAAACATTTGCTCTGTACTCTATCTATCTATCTATCTATCTATCTATCTATATAGAGAGAGAGAGGGAGAGAGAGAGAGAGTGAGACAGAGAGATTTGGAATCTAAAATGTGACTGAGCTGTGTGAATTCGTTTGCATGTTGCTGAATGGAATTTCGGAAAACTGTATTTGTCCTCGATTGCAGGCGGTTTGATAAAGATGTGATAAATAGAAATAGGAAAAGTCTCCCGTCCATATGCACTAATGTATCTCCAAATTGAGAGCTCTTAGTCCATATAATAACATAGCAATTACAGAGTGTATCACCCTGGAGAACTGATCTCCTCTTTTTCAACTCTTTATCACACCTTGGTGCATAACCCTCAGTTCTTCTTCCTACATTAGCCTTCTTGTATTTGTAAAAAAAAAACACATGTATGAAGTATACAAAACATGTTATCGCTCATCAATTATAACCCAAAATATTAAAGACCACATGCCTTAGGAAACAATTCACTAGAGGCATTTCTATCATCCAAGGGGATCCAAAGTACACTTCTGTTTTTTCTTTTAATATTTCAGTAAAATAAATTAAAATAAACCGTGTACAAATCAGGATTTAGAGCAGTGTGTGGCAGATGGGAAAAACAGCAGTCAATATTATGCAGTTCAAAAAATAGGAAGGGAATGTTTTCAATTCTACTTAGCAAACTGTGATAAGGTAACTTCATAAAAACAATCTGTGTTTTTATTTCACAATCATTTTGTTGTGTTAAAACAAACAAAAAAAATCCTTATAAATGAGCCATATTGGTGGTTTTATGTCCCAATTTAGCTAGGCATTTTTATCAAGCACTATTTTCCATTTGATTTCTATCTATCTATCTATCTATCTATCTATCTATCTATCTATCTATCTATCTATCTATCTATCTATCTATCTATCTTTGCCGTTGTCTGCCTGTTTATCTCTCTATCTGTACCTAGGAACCATAGGGCTTTGACCCTGAGAATCAGGGTTTTACCCAAATCTCTGGGTCTTAGGGTAAAAGACAAATTCCCTGGATGAGAAAGTTTACTGTTACCTATTTATGATCTCAGGGCTGGCATGGCCATATAGGCCACATAGGTACCTGCCTAGAGCAATGCGGTATAAATAAGCCTCAGCGTGTTTTCAAACTAGACATAGGGATTTATGCACCAAGGTGTGATAAAGAGGTGCTAAAGCGGAGATGACACTTGATCTCCAATCCTATGTTATTCTAAGGAGTCAATGAACAGAGAATTCTCCAACTTTGGAGAAATCTTAGTGCATGGGCTGTTTAGAATAACATAGGAACTGGAAAAGCAATATCAGTGGAGAAGTTATGTCCACTTTATCACCTCTTTATCACACCTTAGTTAATCTCCCCCCCCCGGCGTAAGTTGTCGTCAATATGGGAGTTATGCACTAAGGTATTATAAAGAGGTGGTAAACTAGAGAGGACTTCTCCAGTGATATCGCTTATCTAGTTCCTATGGTATTCTATAGAGCCTATGCAAAGTTGGAGAAATCTCAGTGCATTGGTTCAATAGAATAAAATAGGACTTGGAGAAGTGATATCACTGGATAAGTCATGTCCGCTCACCTCTTTCACACACTTTGGTGCATCTCCATCCTGTTCTCTGAATTTGGAAGACTGAACATCTGAGAGCATTGTTTTAAGGCAGAGTGAATTATTATGGAATTGACATTGATCTGGTCAGCTCAGCAAGCTGCCTTGGGGCCATATTTGTTTCCTCCCTTTCCTTTTCCCCTCACATTAACTCTGTGGCTAGAACATCTCACTTCTTTCTTCTCAACATTGCTAAAATCCACCCATTCCTCTCCCAACAAACTACTAAAATTCTTATGCATGCCCACATTCTATCCCATTTAGACTACTGCAATGTCTTACAAACTTCCCTCCCTGCTACTCATCTTTCACCTATGCAGTATGTTTTAAACTCGGCTGCACAAATTGCCACACTCGCAACAAAAACTGCACCTGCTCACATAATTCTTAGACATCTGTCATGTCTCCCTATTCAGCAACACATCACTTATAAAGTCCTTCTACTCACCTTTAATGTTCTCCACAGTACTACTCCTCCTTACATCTCTTCCCTCATCTCCACTTATGTTCTCAGCACTTGACAACCTCATACCCTGTTATCTGTCTCCTATTACCCATTTGGACTGTAAGCTCCTTGGGGCAGGGACCTCTCTCCTATTGTTTCTATGAATGTGACACTTATTTTATCCCTTCTTATTTATTGTAACATACATCTGTTGTAAGGCGTTGCGTACACTGTGATGCACCATATAATTAAAGATATACATACATCATACATACATAATGTTACAAACCAATTCACCATAGGTGACAAATAAACATTCACCAAATTAAAGTTTTAAAGGAAGTTTGTTACACACCCATACCAATCTCTTAACATCATACATACTTCCATTAAGAACAGGTTTTTGCTGGCATTTACATTTAACCACTAAACATTCGTTTATCTTTGTCAAAATCATATATTACTACACAACTCTTCCTTGGACCACATCCACTTCTAATCCACCTTTCAAAAATGTCAACTGACTGATGTTAATACTTAAAAAAGATGTTTCTAAACATTTATATATGTAATCCTTTACACTGGTACAACAGAAGTACAAGCACTTTCTTTATGGCGCTAGTTTTATAAAACACACACACACACACACACACACACACTGTATGTATAGTACTATGAGCATTTGTGCAGTGAGTAATGTCTGCATTCTTACCATGCAGTAGCTATCTGCTTCCCCAGGTTTATTCGTCTGGTAGCTATAGAATAACATATAGTGACTCTCTGCTTCCCCTGTCTTGTCCCTCTAGTAGCCATAGAACCACACATATACTTTCTAACATCCTGGCCCTATTCCACTGTCCATTCATTGCTTTAGAACCACACATACTCTGTCATCTTCCATAGCCGTGATCCTCTGGTAACCACAAAACAACACATAAACTAGTTTTGTTCTGTTGCCTACTGGTAGCTACATCACATACACTGTCTGGGTTTTCTAGTCTTGTTCCACTGGTAGCCACAGATCCTCACATACACAGTCTGCTTCCCCAGCTTTGTTTCACTATCCAAAAAGTATACATAAATACTGCAGAAAAACTAAAGATCAGTAAAATAAATAGATCATATATACTGCAAAATCCCAAGAATTCATATAAAGTTAAAATGAAAAAAAAACAGAGACTCTAATGAATAATCAATACTAAATAAATAAATACAAAAATGAATAAATAAGCATATGTCATTGATGGATAAACACTGAGTTCAGTGGTAGAGAAGTAATAAAGAAGAAAGTCCATAATCAATGATGAAAAGTATAGAGTATATCTATAAATAAAAATTCAAGTTCATTAGTTCAGCTCCTGCTAGAGGAATGGTCTGATAGCAAAGCATTTTGTTTCCTTAGGGGAAATATATCAGCATATCTGGTAGTCCCATAATTAAATTAGTTGATGAAATAATGATGAGGTAGTTAGTGAAGATAGAGATCATACAGTCAAATCAATACTCTTTATGATAAAAAAATGAAGATGAAGAGGTCCTACTCAACATGCAACATAATATATTAAGTGACCTTGTCCACTGGGAAGGACTGTGACAAAAGATATGAAGTACAAGAGACAGACATGACAGAGCACGTATAAGTGTAGCAATTTATTGACAGTAAAGGACCCCACATTTTGCTGCACTCGCATGCGTCTCATGGGTCCCTACTCCCTATAGCCAGTGTACAGTGCCCACCATAAATATGCTCCATATATAGGTTCCGAGTACCTCTATGCTTTTAGACAGTTGTCCTGGTGTAGAATGGAAGTATTGGCATCTTTCTGTTCCTCAAAGCAGTATGAGCAGTAAAACTTAGAGGACTGACCACACAGACAAAGGGCGGGTTCATACAGGGGCATGGGAAGGACTGGTTCCAACAATGAAAGTTACCGGGTAAACTGATCTAACATTTCATTCCACTTCCTCAGGGATACGTAAATTAATAGAATCTTATTTATTGTCTCTAAATGAACGTAATTGTATTAAGAAGGGAAAATAACAAAAAATAATATATATGCAGTTGGTTTGTTCCATAAATGCATCTCTTTAGCTCTATGAATTGCAGTTTAGTAAGCTGAAGATTTGCAGTGCTGCAACAAACCATCCTATATAATTATTTGCTAAAATGTTTGTAACGATGCAGTCATGCTCAGTAGAGACTGCCCGTGATGCGGCTGATAGGGAGCGGGGCGCTACGTTAGCTACGCTACGTATCATCTCTACTGTGCATGACTGCCCCGCGGCCAGCTGGCACCGTAACCCATATACAAGGGCTCTTCAACTAGTATAAAATAAAGGGGACATTCCACTTGAGTTAAGTTGGGCTTTTAACCCCTTGAGTGCTCAAGCTATAGCTTCTAGAGCATTCAAGGGATTAAAAGTCACATTTAATTAATTGGTAATTTTATGATTACTTATATGGTGCAAATGGTTTACTCCATAACGGTGCCTCTTTACCTTACAGAATTGCACCTTATGCTGTATGTTCTAATCATAACTGGTAACTCTCCGGATCTGCCCCAGAAACTCCAATTTTGACAATTAATTACCAGCTCTCTGGGAACAGAGGCTGATTCGCTGACGGTGGGGAGTTTCTTCTGAAACTGCTTACTTCTCCTCCTTCCCACCCTGTTACGCCCACTTCTCCTACTTGCTACCCTGTTCTGCCCACTTCCCACCCACATTATGACACAATGATGGTAATCCCTATCCTGATTAAGCCCCGCCCCCTTTGTGATAAGAATCTTGTTTACATCCCCCCTGGTCAGCAGCATATGAGCCCTCTATGGTGGCTCAAGGAGAGGAAGTTCCCAGTACTGGTGTAAATGGACAGTCCAACAGCATGTGTTGCCTAGTTACAATAAGTCAGGAATATGTAATTGACTTAGATTTTATTTTTCTTATTTCAGGGACTGGTATAAAAAGTTTGAAGCCAGAAGTGACATACCACACTCTAAACTGCCCAACAAGCAGCATCCTGGCTAGAGGACCAGTACACAGCATGGACTGGCATGAGAGTTGAATAGAACTAGCTCAAGGGGATCTATCACCCCTGTACAAGTGTGTCTTAAATGATAGCTTATAGAGCAAATATGACCATTTCTTTATTATTTCCCATTTTAAATACTCTATTTGGGTGAAAATTAACGTTTAAAGAGTGCCTTGCATCCTACTTCCGAATAGACTGCGGGTACAGCTCTCTACCCACAGTCTATCACTCTGCCTATGCTCCTGTCCTTCTATCCAGCCTCCTCTGATGACGGAGGCTTCGGTCTGTAAGCTGGAGCGCTCTCATTGGCTAGATATCGATCTCTGCCAATAAGAGTGCTCCAGCTTACAGAGCGAAAGCCTCTGTCATCAGAGGAGGCTGGATAGAGGGAGGGGAGCAGAGACATAGTGATAGACTGTGGGTAGAGAGCTGTACCCGCAGTCTATCCAGAAGTAGGATGCAAGGAACTCTTTAAACGTTAATTTTCGCCCCAAATAGAGTATTTAAAATGGGAAATAATAAAGAAATGGTCATTTTTGCTAAATAAGCTATCATTTAAGCCACACTTGTACAGGGGTGATAGATCCCCTTTAAAGCAGCATGTTCATCAGTGGGAATTTAGGGAGTTTATGGGCTAGATTCTATTATAGGTGCTAATTGTATCACTGCTTTTATTTCCAGTTTTCTCCATAGACTTCAATAGGAAAACGTTTGATAAAATGGGTGTTAACATTTAGCACCTGCAATAGAATCTAGCCCTTTATTTACCCAATTTTTCTTAGTACATCAGTATCTCCAGCTTCATCTTCCTGTTCCCCATTACAAAAAATGTGTTCTGTGGAACTGCACAGGCTTTTTCAGGGGACCTTGGAGTTTCATGGAAAACATGCTGTGAATCTGTAGGCTATAGAGTGTGATAAGTCCACCTCACTATGATAGTCTGAACTATAACTTTAATTCTAATCAGCAGAAGTAAATCATGATGCTTGATAGAAAAGTCTATCATGAATTTATTTGCAATGTGTTCTGTATAATCAAATGGTTTAAAATACTGTGAACAAATAACTGTCCTTTTGGGGCTTGTACTGCTTGTTTTCCTGTCTATTTGATAGGCCGAGGATCTTGTTGTATGACAGAATAGCAGATCATTTGTAGCTTTTCTTGTCTTGTGGTATCTTCATATATCCGTGGTATTCACTTACAACTAACTGATCAATATTGTACTTCCTGAGTATCTGTTATAACAGACAGAGCAATGACCAACCATTTACGCAGTTATTTGATACAAAGAGCCAGATCTTAATCAAAATGTTTATTATCATATATTTATTGGAGGATTTTACATTCTTTTATGACAACTGATAACATTAACTCTTTGAGTGTCAACATACAAATAAGAGGTATTTAAGATGGTTAACCTTTTGAGTTCCCGAAGGTGCCCAATGCATTGTAAAGCTACAGCGGTGCAATTCTGGAACAAACCAACTGCACCATTGGGAATATATCAGTCATCCCTATAACTGTCTTTGATTCAAAGGGATAGTAAAACTTAATATAGACTTTTATCCTGCATAGGAAAACAAGATATTCCCACTGCTGAGGACAGGGTCAGATTTACATCCTAGGGGCCTCTAGGAAAGGCACTCTAGGTGCTGTTAACTCCACCCATTGCCACTCCCCCACTACTCACATGACTCCGCCTCCAGTCCTATCCATTGTTTATTTTAACCCCTTGGAACAAGTGATTTCTGCATGAATTGCTCTTTTTTAGTTTCCTGACTAAGGCCCTAACATTTATATATGTGTTAATGACTAACGGGCAATGTAATAAAATTATTCTACACTATAAAATGAGTCGTAAATGATTTCTTAGCCATACACCTGCCTAACACCAATTTACTAAGCTGCAGATGCAGAAAATTCCCCTCTTAACCCTGCTTGTGTCATGGTGAGACAGTATGGCCGTTTCTCGGACTACATTTCCTTTTGTTCCTATATGTTATATGGCAGTTGGAATAAAGGTACTTCCAATGCTGTCACTTGTTTTATTTAAATGATATAGCAGTTCAGGACATAATTGAAAAATTACAATATATTATTCCTGCTAAAACAATTTCTAAATAAATAAATTGTCAGGAAGTGACAGTGTAATTATTTCCTAAAAATTCAAACTAACAATTCAAGCTCAACAGTTTCTATAACAGTCTATAGACAATTGTTTGTTTGTGACTTACCTCAACCATTCAATGCAACAGAATTATTAAATCAACTCTGACCACTAGAGGGCACTGTTAATATAAAAAAAAATGTTTAAATTAATAACTTGACATTTAAATTAATAACTCTGGAAACTTGCATAGGGCCTTACAATATATGCTGCAGTCATGCACAGTAGACACTGCCTGCGCTGCGGCTGATACGGAAGGTGCGCAGCGAGGACTAATGTCTGAATTCAGAGACAGCTGCGGCATGTTCGGGCAGTCAGTACTGCGCATGACTGCAGCGCCGCCTTTGTTGGCCCGTGTACACGGGCTTTAAAACTAGTATATTTATATTTATCATAGGGTGTGTTTTTTTTGTTTTCCATATATGCCCCTAGTGGTGGACTGGCCATACTAGGTCCCACCCTTTGTGTGCCAAAGGGAAGTGCTACCCATTCAGTTGTTCATTTATAATTTAACTCATCTAGTTTATGAAAAATCTCAAAAATAGTGATACATTTGAAAAATGTGTTATCTATGGTTTAAAATAGCAGCTGGGTAGTGCTTGATTGACAGACTTCAGACTGTCATGATGAGGAAAGATTTTTATTTGTTCCATATGGTATAATTTGTTTACTTCAGAATTTGCCTCTTTGCATATGGCACAATGGTGAACAGCCCTCAGGTTTACTGTAGGCACATCCTGTACGAGGACACTAGCTGAGGGGTCACCTATGTGGCATCGGTCTGTCAGTGTACTGTATAGTGACAATAGCACAGTGAAAAATGCTTCTTCCACAGTGATGAAAAACAATGTCGTATGTCTCAAATTTAATTAATCCATTGAGTGTGATAGAGGTAACAACAACAATTCATTGGATGCCTCTCTGGAACTCAGAGGGTTAAACTATGGAACATTTTGCATGCAAGTTATTATTACTATCCCCCATATTGTAGATATTTGTAAAATAATTCAATAGCCCCCAGCTTCAATTCTCAAATCTTTATGGTTTGAGAGATAACTGAAGACAAAGTTCCCCCCTCCCTCCCCCTTCCCTGAAGTCAGTGTTGTGCTGACTGCAGGGATATCAGGTCTGACTTTCATCATGCAGCTCTGCAGCAGAGCCGAGATTGCATTATTTAACTGAAACGGTCTTCTACATGTGCTTGGTTTGCAAGCACATGTAGAAGACCGTTTCAGTGAAATAATTATTTTTCACTAACGCAAACTCGGCTCCGCTGCAGAGCCGCATAATGAAAGTTAGACCGGATATCCCTGCAGTCAGCACAAAGTATTACTATCCCTTTAAACAGCTTGAGGTGAGTACCGAAGGGTTGTGCAACACCTTGCTTCACTATATGTTTTGCACTCCTCTAGTGCTCTAGTAATGTCCCAGAAAAAATCTGTATAGTTTTTAGTGCTTAAAATATTCAACTATATGCTACAAATCCTATCTCTCAAACCGCTATGGTTTGGGAGATATTCGGCAATAAAGTTCCCTCCCCTTTCCCTGACATCAGAGCTGTGCTGGCTGAAGGGGAATCCTGTCCAGGGACCAACTGGCGGCTCTGCAGCAGAGCCGAAATTGCGTTATTGGAAAATAATTATTTCATTGGAAAGGCCTACAAAGTGTACCTGGATTGCAAGCACACTTTATAGACCATTCCAATTAAGTAATTCATTTTAAATAACGCGATTTCGGCTCTGCTGAAGAGCCTCCTCGTGTCGGCCGATACGGATTTCCTTTTATCAGTTTTACAGCTGACATCAGGAGAAGGGGAGGGAGGGGGAACTTTGAAAGCGAATATCTCTAGGATTATATCTAGGATTTGTTGCATATAGTTGAACTTTTTAAACACGACAAAACTATAAAGATTTTTTCTGGGACATTACTGTCCCTTTAATAGAAAAGCAAAATATACATTAGGATTATTATTCCTTTAAAAACCAAACACTGAAAATATCAAGAAATACTATCAAAATATAGATCAAATAATTCTATGTTCATACTGAGAACTGGAAGCAGCGAAAGATTCACTCATTCTAAATTCTATGTAGTCCAAAGAGTCAGCTGCAAACCTGGCTGCACATCTATCAGGTTCAGATAAAATAAGATAGAAATACCAAGTTGAAAACATGACATATTTCCCGATAACGAATGAATTTAAGGTCATATTATACATTGGGATTTCCAGAATCAAAACGGCTTCTCTTTTCAAATACAGCACTTTCTAAAACTGCACACACACACTGAGCTGACAATATCAGTCATGTCTTGAAATTAATTAACCCTTTGAGTGCCAGAGGGGTAGGCAACGCATTGCGTTGCAATGCGTTGCCTACCCCTCTGGCACTCAAAGGGTTAAAAAGGAGATGTCAAATGCCCAAAAATATATTTATCTCTAATTTGTGAATATTTCCAATGACAGATTATGGATGAATTTATTATTATAATAATTATAACAATAATATAATGTATAGTTATTTTAATAAATGAAAGAGTATTCTTTAAAGGGATAGTGATACTTTGTTTTATCTTTATTTCATTTTGTAGGCATTTATGGTTTGAGAGATATTCACAAGCAAAGTTTCCCCTCCCTCCCCTTTTACCTAGTGTAAGTAATCTCTTCTCAGATGTGGAATGCAGTCCATAGAACAGACAGATAACAGAAGGGGACAATCTTCTTCCTATGAGAACAATGAAAGCCCTGCCGCCCTTGACAAGTTTTTCAGGTTTTTCCCTTATCTTAATTGAAGATTGTCCCTCTCTGCAATCTACCTGGGCACCTCCCTTCTGCTCTGGCTGAGCAGTGTTACATCAGTAAAAGGGGCGGGAGGGGGTGACTTTGTCATTGAATTACTCTTGAACTACAACTCTGACAGAATTGAAATAACACTCTCCAAAGTCCAAATACTATGATGATTAATTAGAGCTGCTTTTATTATGAAACATTACTATCCCTTTAATAATGACAAAGGTATGTGACTAAAACTTCTTTATACTACTCTGAATTTCTTACCTTGTAGTTTGACTAGTAATTGTATACTTCTCAGTGATTGGAGTATTTGCCAGTTTAACCTTTGCACTCCCTTACCACCTTCTTCTCCTTCACTGTCTTAGAGGATTGGTGCAGATATTGACCACAGTATCTGCTTTTTATGCTTTTGAGGTCTATGATATGAGCTGCCGCTAAAGATGAGTGAAACAATAATGTTAGTTTAGTAGGTTTTTGTGAACCAACTATTTTCTTCCATGTTTTAACCAGAAACACAATCATTTGATGTCTATAAAAACAAAAAGTGCAGGTACACATACCCCCCTGTCTAGGGTTGCCTCTTCTTCTTGAAGCAGGGGTAAGGACCATTTGTACTTAAAGGTGTAGTAATGTTTCTGTTAAAGTTTAGCTCCAAGTCTTCTTTATGCTTTTTATAACGGTTAGTGCTGTGTTTAATGACCTACAGTTCTGTAGTTCAAAAGCTATTCAAGCTAAAAGTATCCTTCTTCCTCCCCTTTCCCTGTGTCACGCTGCCTCTAAGCATGGTCCAGATGGAGAGGGATGAGGGACAATCTTCAGTAAGCAACAGGAAAATCCTTCCCTCCTTCGTCATGGGGGCAGGTTTTTCCATATACTTACTGTGTGAAGATTGTCCCTCGCTGCATCCATCTGATCCCACGACTGAATTGCAGCTTATACTTTGAATAGCTTTTGAACTACAGAACAGTAAGTCATTAAACATAGCTCTAGGTGTTATAAAAAGTATAAAGAAGAGCTAAACTTTAATAGAGACATTACTGTCCCTTTAACGCCTACACTGATATATCACTGGCTCTTCCCATTGTGAAAACTTTCTTTATCCTTTTTTCTCCTCTAACAACTCTCAGTATGCTTGCTTGCCTTATGATTCTGAACTGGCAGTATTAGCATTCAAGCTTTTGTTTGCACAAGATTAGATTACTGCATTTCTTTGTTTACAATCTCCCTCAGTCTAGCTATAACAGACTATAGCTCCGGGTTTTAACCCTAATTCACTTAAGCCTTTTACTGGATATGTTTGCTTTCTGTATGAATTCAGTTTTCAATGACAAAACATCACTGTCATTCTTCAGTGTGCCCATTTTATAGAATTACCAATTTGTATTTAAATTTTTTTATTTTTGTTATTTCAACTGATGTGTCTGTCTAGATGATATGGGTTGTATTCAGAAAGCTAAACATGAACAATTCTGAAACAAACCAAGTGCACGATGGGGTTCAAAGGAAAATGACCATTGATTTAAAGGGCAGTTATGTTTTATTCTATTCTATTCTTATGTAAGTAGACTTAGTAAAGGTCTGGGGGTGCACTGTGCAGCAATGTACCCTTCAGGGGTCATAATCCGATCCCCTCAGCTGGAATGCAAACCAGAAGTATGTGGCCCTTAAAGGGATAGTAGTGTTTCAAAATAAAGGCAGCTCCAATTAATCTTCATAGTATTTGGGCCATGAAGAGTTTTATTTCAAAAGAGTTGTAGTTATTTCAGAGTTGTAGTTCAAGAGTAATTGAATGATAAAGTATCTCCTCCTGTCCCTTTTACCTAGTGTAAGCCGCTTCCCCTCAGATGTGGAATCTGGTGTTGAGACCAGACAGCAGACAGCAAGGGACAATCTTCTTGCTGTGAGCATAAGGAAAACCCTGCCCCCCTTGACAGTTTTTCCCTTATGCTCACTGAAGATTGTCCCTCTCTGCGATCCACCTGGGCACCACCTTGCTGCTCTGAGCTGAGCAGTGTTACATCAGTAAAAGGGGTGGGAGAGGAATACTTTATCATTCAATTACTCTTGATCTACATCTCTGACAGTATTGAAATAACACTCTCCTTGGCCCAAATACAATGAAGATTAATTGGAGTTGCTTTTAATTTGAAACATTACTATTCATTTAACTAAAAATGTTTCTGGTTGTCTGTGTAGCCTTGGAAGACTCTCTATGTTGGGCTTTTTCAAAACAAATGAAGTATCTCGAATGTCCTACATGCAGAAGACTGAGCCATTGAAGGAATACTTGTCTGCATTTGAGATATTTCATTAACATTTTACATTGATTTGAGGAATGCTAAACAGTAGAGGAACAAAAGGGAAAAAGGGAGGCTGGGAAAAGACACAAAGTAATTGGAAGTTTACAAAGCAAATAGCTAGTACAGTCAAAGTGAAACAATCTGATTGAAACTTTTGATAATGTTCTATCATGTTACATGATACATGTTACATAGAGAATGTCCTTTTTGTAAACCTCCCAAATCCTCTTAACTAGTGATGAGCGAGCGTGCTCGGCCGATGCTCGGATCGGCTCGAGCATCGCTCTGCTCGGCACATGGCGGTACTCGTCGAGTACCGCCATGTGCTCGCCCGACATGTTCGGGTGGCGGGGATCTGTGCCGGAAGAGGCACAGATCCGAAGAAGCTCCGCTGGACCACCAGGGACTGGAGGTACGGGGGCATTGCGGAGATGAAGGGGGCATTGCGGAGATGAAGGGGGACATTGTGGAAGAGGGGCATAGACTCTATGCCCCTCTTCCACAATGTCCCCCTTCATCTCCGCTATGCCCATCTTCCACAATGTGCCCCTTCATCTCCGCTATGCCCCTCTTCCACAATGTGCCCCTTCATCTCCGCTATGCCCCTCTTCCACAATGTCCCCCTTCATCTCCTCTATGGCATAGAGGAGATGAAGGGGGACATTGTGGAAGAGGGGCATAGCGGAGATGAAGGGGCACATTGTGGAAGAGGGGCATAGCGGAGATGAAGGGGCACATTGTGGAAGAGGGGCATAGCGGAGCTGAAGGGGGACATTGTGGAGCTGAAGGGGGCATTCGGAGATGAAGGGGGCATAGCGGAGATGAAGGGGGCATTGACCAGGCACCCTCCCCTCATCAGAGCAGGGGGTGCCTGGTGTCGCCCCATTCATTCCAATGGGGCTCGGGTGCTCGGCCGAGCACTCGAGCCTCAGGGGGTGCTCGGTCAGAGCACCCGAGCACCCGAGCATCGTGGTGCTCGCTCAACACTACTCTTAACCTCTGCAATAAAAAATGGAATGTTTTGTCCATATCTCAACAAGTACTCATCTAGTTGAGCAAAGCAAAATCAGCAACTGATATATCTGGAATTGGCGTAAGGTAGGTTTGGAAGAAGGAAGCATTCAGGGTCTGTATCTATAGGAGTTCCCAAGAAATTTAAAACAAGGTTCCTAGTAGACTCGCACAGAAGGAGGACAGGACCACCAGCATCTGGCTACATTGTTTTCCAATATAGATCTGTTATGCTTTTGTTCATTACACACAATTTGCATGGTTTTTAATACAGAAGTATAGGGCTTTATACCCCTGTTACATATATGGAACAAATATAGACAGTTTGGACGTAGCTTTCCAAATGTTCTTCCATATATCAAAGGATTTTGGGTGGCCCAGTTCGCTCCCCTCTGCTTTTTATTCTGCAAAAAGAAATTGCCTAATTTTGAAGGGATTTGAACTCATGTCATGGGACCTGGATGGAGAGAGTTGAGACAACTAAAGCAGTTGAGGTAATAGGTTCATTTTAATAGTATTGATACATCTCACCCATGAAATTGAATATTTACCCCAGGTCTCAAGATCACACTTGATATCCTTGATAATTGGGGTTAAGTCAAAGGGGATATAAACACCAGGGCATTTACAGTGCAACTGGACACCACCTTGTATGCTGACCTTACGGTATGGGGAGATGTAATAGTTAAAATTTTCAAAAAAATAGTAGTTGGTTTCCTGAACAAAGTGATGGGTATAAGGATGGATCTGTGATGTGGGGGAGACATCTTCATGATTGGATCAGATGATGTTACAGATAATAGTGTGTGCTATATATTTGAGTAAGTAGGGGATCAATTCAAAATTGGTCAACGCATAAGTAGGAACATGGTAGCAAAAGGAAAAATCCCTACATGTCAGATTCAGTGCTATATGTCAATATGTCTGTATGCCACTAAAGTATATTTATATCACCCACCCCATAAACAACTTCTTTAATTTTTATTATAAAGATAGCAGGCTAGAGAGCTCTGTGAATTAGGCCAACTTTTCCCAGAGAACAGTAAAGGGAAGCATTAAATTAATCCTCAATAAGAAGAGGAATGATGTATGATGTATAAGTGAGCCTGGAAAAAGCATCCCAGTACAGTGGAACGAGTCACAAGTGGTGTAGGCACTAAGTAAAATATACTTCCACTTGTCCATTGGTAATCAATGAACCACACTGTCTGCAATACCAGAATTGTTCTCCTGTCAAAAAGTTATTCCATGGAACTGCTTTATTTCTTTAGGGTACCCTGGGTTCCACAGAATACCATTTGAGAACTAGTGCATTACAGATGACACAAGCATCCAAAGAGTTAATGAAACTCAAGATTCTTTTATTTTCTCCCACTTTCTGTAGCACTTTTCAAACAGATGTCAAACTTTTGTCAGATACAATATTTTAAAAATTAAATGTAAACTAAGAAAATCACCTGCACAATGTTGGTAATGTTATTCAGATATTGTTTACTGGAACAGATTTTATCCATTTTTTAAAGCTACATAACTGCATTGCTGCACACATGAGGATTGTAATGAAGACTTATTAAAACGAGAATTATCATTTTCTTATTTATAATGCATTAACTCTGCATCTATTTAAATATTTTAAAAACTCTTTATCATAAATCTAAAAAGAAAGATTTCAAAGTAGATTTTTGCATTCATTTGCTGAAAATTAATTCATTGAGGTCACGGCTCGATCTGAACCACTGTTTTATCGGTCATGTTATTGCAACAAATAGCACTGAACACTGAGGAGAACCCATAACTATAACCGACTGTCTGCACAGCCCATTGTTCCCCTGTTCTAGCACTCAAGTGGTTAAACATTAAATGGATATGTAGGAATGGCGATTTCGTTGG
This sequence comes from Rhinophrynus dorsalis, assembly GCA_037306005.1. Taxonomy (NCBI): domain Eukaryota; kingdom Metazoa; phylum Chordata; class Amphibia; order Anura; family Rhinophrynidae; genus Rhinophrynus; species Rhinophrynus dorsalis. The sequence goes on along the minus strand of CM074719.1, from coordinate 73,111,732 downwards.
GATATATGTAGAAAGCTTAAAGCGGAACTTTCAGATATTACTAAGTCGCCATGCATTCGCTAAGCGCATGGTGACTAGCTTGGAAATCCATCTCTTACCTTCAAAAAATAGCACATTCTAAAGAAATCTTTGCCGTTTGGAGACAGGTTAGTGCAGTCTGTGCGCCTGCGCCATCAGTTCCTTCCGGTTACCATGTGGTACACTGCAATGCTACTCAATGGAGACTGGGGCTGACGGCGCAGGCAGTCAGACAAGATGTCTGCGCTGTAGCCTGCCCTCCGGTCTCCAGACGGCAAGGATTTCTTTACAATCTGCTATTGTAGGTAAGACATGGATTTCCAAGCTAGTCATCATGCGCTTAATGAAAGCATGACGACTTAGTAATAGCTTCCGCTTTAAGAGTAGCAATCTGGGAATAAGGTAATTGCACCATAGGGAACAAATACAAGTTTCAGTTAATTTAAATGTGACTTGGAACCTTATGAATGCTAAAAGGATCTCTGATGTATTGCTCCCCATTTAAATCAATGGTAATTTGTTATATTTTATTTGTCCCCCTTTTTTTTGTGCAGTTGGCTTGTTTTAGAATTGCAGCTCTTTAGCTTCTTGAATATAGCTCTTAACTGTTTTAACCCCTTAAGGACCAGATGATGTGCTATTACCGTCACGGTCCTTATACCCTTAAGGACGGGTCACGGTCATAGCACGTCACATACTTTTTATTTACAGCAATCTACCGGGAGAGCTGCAAGTAAAAACGGGGCATAAAATTGACCGCTCCAAGACTGGAGCGATCTCCCTCTTAGGCCCCAAAGTGACACGCCGGTACGCATAACAGTACTGGTGTATCAGCAAGGATCAAAACGGTCCTTAAGGGAAGGTAACTTCCCTGGACCGCTGGTCCTTAAGGGGTTAAATCAGAAACACTACGTTCAGCAGTAAAGTATCTGTATGTTCCTCTCTGGTCAGTACCTAGATCGGAGACCTCTTTGGAATACTAGGTGCTGTAAGCTATAGCTGCCAACCTGCAATGGACCAGTGTGGCAGATGATGGTCCATTCCCCTAGCTTGGCTTTATATAGAGGCGTTCAATATGCAATGGATCGATAATGATTTAACACACACACACACACACACACACATATATAAATAAAACATATACCAAATTATGTTTATAATTTATGTGCTGATGTCATCAGAGGGAGAGAGGTAAGTGACCAATCATATCATTACATATACATTAATCATTCTTTCAATATGTACATCAAAATATTTTCATAAAGTATAGAGGAAGATATAAAGAGAGAAACAAAATAAAGGAGTCTGAAAAGATTAGAAAATAAATGTAGCAAATGAAAGAAGAGATTATTACTAATGTGCCTATATATGACAGAAAAGAATGTGTATAAAAGACAAGATGCTGAATAAATGTATATTTTTCACCAAGGACCAGTTTCTGTACGATGGACCATATCCAGATTGTGCAACAAGTTATAGAGTGGCATAATGAATACAACCTTCCATTATGCATAGCTTCATTGACTACAAAAAGGCCTTTGAAAAAGCAAGCAATAATTGATGCCCTCATCAACCAAGGAATAGATAGAGCTTACATCAATATCCTCCAATCAATCTCTGAAATTCAACTGCATCAGTATAGGTCAACAATGATAAAGTTCAGATCAACATAAAAAAAGGCATCTGACAAGCAGACACAATCTCCCTAAAATTATTTTCTGCTATTGTGGAAGAAATTTTCCACAAACTAAACTGAGACTAATTATATAATTTATATTTGACATACAATATCATATTCTTTGAGAGTAGTCCTGAAGAAGTGCATTGAAGAGCTGCAATAGGAAAGCAAAAAGTTTGGTCTGAAGCAAGTCATGTTTAACACATTTACCATACCAAAGAAACTCATAACAGATGACAAGAGCTAGAAGAAGTGTTTACCTTGGAAAGGAAATGTCATCAGATGGAAACACCATGATGGAAACTGAGGTTTACGATCCCAAATAAAACAAGGGTACTCCCACTGCTGAGAGATATTTTATTAAAAAATTAGAACAGCTCAAACTTGAATTTTTTAGGTACAATATCACAGTGGCCTGTTGCTACACCATCCTATGGAGATTTATGGTCTACGGACCAAAGCAGTCCATAGGATGGTGTAGCAACAGCGCCACTGTAAATTTTCAGGCCACTGTGATATTGCACCTAAAAAAATTAAAGTTTGAGCTGATATAATTTTTTAACAAAATATCTCTCAGCAGTGGGAGTACCCTTGTTTTACTCGGGGGGATAAACCCTACAACATATATTTTTTTACATTTTAAGTATTACTATCCCTTTAAGATTACGTGTAGAAATATGGAGCTGCGAATTCTAAACATAACAAAAAGAGACTGAGAAACGTGTGCATGGATTTGTCAACAAACAAAAGTCTATGGTATAACTGAAAGAGTAAAACACCTAAAATCGAAATGAGCAGGCCACATAACAAGAAGACCTGGCTGTAGATGGACCAAACAAAATTTGGAATGGATTTCACTGAATGCTAAATGTTCAAGAAGATGACCAGAGACAAGATAGGTAGATAAAATTACCAAATGTGTTGGTACAAAGTGTAAACAAATTGAACAGTACTGAAGTTGTTGGAGGTTTGCTGAGGTGGCCTTCATCCTGCAGTGGATAAGCAACAGCTGCTGCTGATGATTATATATATATATTATATTCTATATAATAATTCACTAAAACGTGTGTAACAACACAGTCATGCGCAGTAGAGACTGCCTGCGCCACGACTGATACAGAGCTGGACGTTCTCTGTATCAGCCGCAGAGCGGGCAGTATCTGCTGTGCATGACTGCCCAGCGACCGGCTGGCACTGTATCGGCCTCAGCACGTGCAGTGTCTACTGTGCATGACTGCCCCATGACCAGCTGGCACTGTATCAGCCGCAGCGTGGGCAGTGTCTACTGTGCATGACTGCCCTGCAACCAGCTGGCAGTGGCACTGTGGCCTGTGTAATTGGCTCTTCAACTAGTATAATATAATGTGCTCCAGAGAACAGTCAATAATGTTGAAAGTAGCTACACACTCACAGTGATTCATATACAACAATATTACCACATGTCAAAAGATAAGCAGTGTGTGTGTGTGTGTGTGTGTGTGTGTGTAGCAATGTTTTGGAGACTTCTGTAGTGTTCAAGGGTTTAAAAGCCCAATTTAAATCAATGTGGATATCTAATAGTACTCTAAAGTGCAGTTGGCTTACCTCAGAATTACGCCATTTTTTAAATGCATCTGCCAACCTAATTGTCCGTCTTGTCTTATTGAATGAACAAGTTTCCTATTCTGTTACCCTTTGAATGCTTGGAAAAGCCATTAGCATTAACACATTTAAGTATATCAGACATGAGCAAATGAAACATAAAAAAGAATATTGAATGCGGCATTGTTCTGATAACATGAAGAATACAACCACTATGTGAACTTATAACCCAAATTACAATGTAGTATCACTGACTGCAGATTTTAAAAAAGTTGAGAAATACAGATAAATAATAGTACCATGTTAAGCAGAAGAATAAAGACAAAACACTAATTGCTATTAATACTAATAAGTAGTTTTGCAATGTATTGGATACCTCACTGGCACTCAAAGGGTAGAATTTGAGTTTGAGAGTCAGGGTTCTTACCTTAGTCTAAGGATGTTGGATTTAAAGGTAAATATAATGTGTATCAAAACCTTCTCCTGTGGGATCAGACTTTAAAAAACATGGGGCTGGGCAGGGCAGATCCAAAATGGAGGTCAAAAATCTTGCCTAATCATCTGACAGCAGGTTGGATATCAGTGGCTCACAGTATCAAATTTCACAGTTTGAGCTTTCAGCCCCAAATAGACTACTAGTGTTGGGCTTACAAGTCCTTCGCTAGCCTCTATGGGAGCTAAGTGTGCAGCCCTGCTACACTGAACTGCAAGACTTGAAATCTTAAAGTGAAAGGGACTTTCAATGCAGCACCAGTGATCTTGTTCAGACCTTCAGCTTCTTTGGCACCTGCTGATAGGGCACAGTTCATATTATAGTTGTCTTTTACATTCCAGGTTCTCAGGGTCATGATGGCTGATGCTCCTCCCAACATTTCAACTGGCCAAAGAGCAACACTTTTAGTTTAGATAATATTTCTGGGGGTGTGGCTGGTGGGAGGAGCATTACCAGTATTTTTTTTTGTTATTTCTTGACCTATATATTTTATTTACTTAGAGTATTTTATAAACACATATACTGAAGTTTAAACAAACATGAGTTTTATTCTCATGGAGCAATTTGATATTCTTTTATATATATAACAGTCTGATCACCTAAAAAGAGGGAAATTGGGGCGGTAAAGAGGGACAGAGGTATTTGAGTCTTAAAGTGGGACTGTCCCTCCTAAAGAGAGACATGTGGAAGGTGTGCCTTATTGTAAATTCAGTTTGCTTCAGGCTTACACAAGTTCTTAGAACATCAGCCTCACTAACATTTGGAAGAAGGCTGAGTAGTATTAATCTAATTCATGGCCAGTTTTTCTTAACTCCTGGATGCCAAAGATATCTACATCCCTTTGCAGTGCCCTGAAGAAATCTCAAATATCCAAAGCATTACAAGGGAAGCAGCATACCTGGGAACTTTGACTTCTGGAGGGGAGTCCTCTGGTGCTCTGGGGGAAGAAAAATTATGCAATTTGAATCCAAAAGGGGCAGGGCTTACTCGTGAGTAGGGGCAGGGATTAACATACGTCTCCAGAGTAGGAGGAATAGGCTAGGGAAGGAGTAGAAGTGGGTGGGGAGTGGGAGGAACAGACTGGGAAGACCCAGAAGTGAGAAGAGTTTGGTTACAAATGCCCCACATCTAGAGACTCATCCTCTGCCCTGGACACCCGATAATCAACAGCAAAATCCAGAGTCTCCGGGGCAAATCCAGAGAGTTCCCAGCTATGGGAAGCAGTCATGAATAAAAAGATTGTTTTCATGCTTTTAAACTCTTTGAGTGCTAGGGAATTATCCAACTCACATTCCTCTCTGACAATCCAAGGGTTAAGAGTACTCTGTTAAAAAACAAACTGAATCATTTTGGCTCAAGACCAATTGTACCATAGGAAACAGAAACATCTTCATTGATTTAAATGGGACTTTTAACCACCTGAATAATAGATAGATCTCTAATGCAATGCTTCACAATGTGTTAGAGACCTCTCTTGCATGTATGGGGTTAGAAAAGAAGTTATGGAGAACAAATTAAGTGGCTCTAGGAATCCCTGGTTAAAAAGTCACATTTAGGGGTGCTGATTATCTGGATATGGCTGTAAAGATCAGCATAGGAAACAAACGTTTTTCCCAAATCTACAATATATCCAGATATTCGCTGATCACTGCACCATACGATCAGACAAAATCTGGTACAGAAAATCAACAACGCGTTTCGCATAAACTTCACGTAATCATGATGGCCATAATTAAGCAAAGTTTACATGAAACACATTATTGAAAAGGTAGTCTGTACCCAGTCATCTGTGGTTGTGAGTCAGTTGGATACAATATGCTTTTATACTTTGTTCAAATAAATGTTTGATGATTTTATTTAACAGACTTTGTCTGATTGTATGGTGCAGTGATCAGTGCATATCTGGTTAGAAAAGAAGCCACATTTTAAATCATTGGCAGTTTGTAAGGAATTGTATTCCTACCCTGTGTTGCTTTTGGTTTGCCCAAGAATCAGTCTAGCTTTCTTTTGAGCATAGGGCCCCAAATCATGTGTTGCACTGAGTAATAGAGTAGTTTAAAACACATTTTGCTTTCTACCTAATCTTTTTAATGTTTATGTTTTAATTCCTCTGAGGAAGTCTTATTGTGGTAATCACGTGACTTCTATCTACTGCCTAATGTCAAAAAAACAAGTCTGCTTTTGTTTTATAGCAGAGATTTCCCCATAGAGCCACAATGTTCATTATGGAGCTCAATGTGCACCAGATATTCTTGTCTTAGCATCACTGTTAATATCAATGTAGTAAGCAAAATTCTGTATCGATTTACTTATCAGAGTGAAGAATCAATATAGTAAGATATATCCTTTAGAGATTTTTTTTTAGCAGTGTGGAAGAGGAAATAATGATGAACAAAATCAAATGAAGAAATAAAGAAGCAGTATAAAACATAACACTTTGTGCATACTAGTACAGTTGTGAAGCAGTCAGGTAAACTGTATTATAAGGAATGTAATAGTAGCAGCTTCTGTTTAAACCTTTGAGTGCCAGAGTACTTCTCTGACACTCAAAGGGTTAATATAGAAGTAAGGCTCATAATCATACATTTTATTTTATATTTAACTTTTTACAGACTAGAGGGATGCCACACATTAGCATGTGACATATGACTTAAATATTTGGTATTTTAATGATAATTTTTTATGGCAACACAATTTATAAACACCTTTTAAAAAATGTCATTAAAATGGGTTTACAACCAAATAGCTTATCACAAATGTTAAAAAAACACATCGTAATAATAAACCCCCCACTTAATTTAATATAGGTAGAAAATTTTAATGGCAACTATTGTTCCTTCACAGCCAAAATTCTTACACAAGCACTCATCCTTTCCCGCATGGAGTACTGTAACCTTCTTTTCTCTGGACTTCCTGCCTCCCAACTCCATCCTCTTCAATCCATAAAGAATGCTGCAGCACCAATTACCCTATTGTCACCTAGGTTTTTCCCTGCGACCCTCCTCCTCATATCTCTCCAATGACTGCCTATAAAATTCTGGACCGCTTATAAAATTCTGCTTCTCTCATTTAAAACTCTTCTCTCCTCTACCCCTTCTTACATTTCCACTTTGATCTCCCGCTATACCCCATCCCGCCACTTACGATCAGTCAGGGCCGGACTGGGAATAAAAAGCAGCCCTGGAAAAAATTGCTTACCAGCCCCATTGCATTGCGTCATTATACCAGCCCCATAGCACTGCGTCATTATACCAGCCCCATAACATTGTGTCATTATACCAGTCCCTCTTAGCCCCCCAACCCCCTGTGTCACTCTTACCCCCCAGCTCCATGTCCCTCTTAGCCCCCCAACCCCCTGTGCCACTCACTCTTAGCCCTCCCATGTCACTTTGTACCCCCCAAACCCTCTGTGCCACTCATAACACTTAGCCCCCCCAGCTCTGTGTCACTTTAGCCCGCCCCAGCCCCTGCTGTGTCACTCACTTTAGTCTCGCCTCCCAAGTGTTTCCCATCCCAACCCTGCCCTGTGTCACTCTTTTTGTTATGTGAATGTATGTGTTCACCAAGCACTGCACAGAACAGAATCTATTCTTTCCTTCCTACCACAAGTTCCACAATGGTATATCGTCCAGCCAGGGGCCAGGAAGCCACCTCAGTCCTCCTCTGTCCTGCTGCGCAGTCTGCTCCTGCTCAGACTCTCTCTCTCTGGCTGTAGCCTGCTAACCTCGCCATCTAGGTGCGGCCAACCCGGTGCGCAGACCTCACACAGTGCTCACGCTCCTTACTGTGTGTGTCTGCAGAGGCGTAACTAGAAGCCACTGGGCCCTGGTGCAAGAATTGCAATGCCCCCCCCCAACCACACTGGCCCCTTCCACAATGCCCCTCAATCTCCACATTGCACCTTCCACAATGCCCCCATCTCCAGAATGCCCCTCAATCTCCACATTGCACCTTCCACAATACCCCCATCTCCAGAATGCCCCTCAATCTCCACACTGCCCCTTCCACAATGCCCCTCAATCTCCAGAATGCCCCTCAATCTCCACACTGCCCCTTCCACAATGCCCCTCAATCTCCAGAATGCCCCTCAATCTCCACACTGCCCCTTCCACAATGCCCCTCAATCTCCAGAATGCCCCTCAATCTCCACACTGCCCCTTCCACAATGCCCCCATATCTCCTCATTGCACCTTCCACAATGCCCCCATCTTCAGAATGCCCCTCAATTTCCACATTGCCCCTTCCATAATGCCCCTTCATTTCCACAATGCCTCTTCATTTCCACAGTGCCATTTCCACAATGTTCCCATCTCCTACCTCGAGTCCCTGGTAGTCTAGCGGCGTGCATGACAGATCTGTGCCTCCTTCGGCACAGACCTGTAGAGATGAAGCTCCCGCGCGGTCCTTAGTAATGCAGAGCGCTGGGAGATGATGTCATCTCCCAGCGCTCTGTAGTGCTAGGCAGGGGCAGACTGACAGCACCCAGGGCCCCCGGGGAAACGGGGCTCATGGGCCCCCAACCCCTAGTTATTACTCCAGCCCACTGTTCCAGCCCACGCCCTTTTGCTAATTTTATTATGGATGTTAATGTTGTGAAGTAAAGTTAATGATACCACAAAGCTTACAGTTCAAATGCATCTACACTAGTGATACCACAAAGCTTACAATTGAAATGGAGCTACACTGGTGATGTCACAGAGCTTACAATTGAAATGGAGCTACAATTCCAGTGCAGCTCCATTCCAACTGTAAACTCAGTGGTATCACTTGTGTAGTTCAATTTCAATTGAAATGCCATATATCTTAAAATTTAAATATAGTGACACTAGGGATACCACAAAACTTACAATCGAAATGTACTTACTACTGACACCATAGATCTTACATATGAAATTGGGCTATGCTAGTAATCTCAAAGAGAAATGGAGTACACAGGTGACACCACAGAGAGCTTACAACTGAAATGGAGCACACAGGTGACACCACAGAGCTTACAACTGAAATGGAGCACACAGGTGACACCACAGAGCTTACAACTGAAATGGAGTTACAGAACTAGTGTAGTTCCATTGCAGATGTCAGCTCTGTGGTATAACTTGTAAAGATCAATTTCAAGTGTAAGCTCTGTGGTTTCACAGTACATTTTGGGAGCAGCTATATCTCCCACATACTTCCACAGAAAGGAGCTCCACATATGCAGAGCAATGTGCTGCACACAGTTCTGGAGCACACAGGTTTATTCTGTGAACACTGGCTTAAATAGCCATCAGGTTTCAGCACCCACTTCAACAATAAGTAGAACCATCAAGCTTCTGTGCAATGACCAGACCTCTCCCAGTCAGACTTATAAGGCAGCTGGCTTAGTTATCATGAGGAAATGTTAAGTTGCCTTACTTACCAAGTCTAAGCCAGGTGAGACCTGCATGCTTCCCCTCCATTCTGCACCATCAAGTCTTCACTGCCCTGGTTCGTCATGACATTTAAGCAGTAATTGGAGCAGACAATGTGTGTGAAATGCATGGAGATACTTGCTGTGGATTCAACTGTGTTAGCCTGGCATTGCTACTTCTCATTTGATTACTCCCACAATTTATTGTGTTGAATACAATAGTGAAGCATGTTTAAATGGAAAGCACCAATACTAGGGGGTAAGAGACCGCAGTTAAAGCCCCAGTTAGCATCCCCATGGGTCTCAAACACACTTTATGCTCTGATTATTGCTTAAATGTCACCGAGTGGAAAAGTGATCTGAGGGTGGATAGATGTACGGGAGGAGAGGGGAACTTCATATAATTGCTATAAAAGCTACCTCAGCCAAAACATTTTATATATCCTTTTTATGATTATTATATTAATCAGTTATCAGCTGACCTCTCTTTACAAGTCAATGGATAGAGCCTACTAAAGGGTGTATAGCTCCTTTATGGACACAGCTGATTTCTCACTCATTTTAAAATGTCCCAGTTATCACTGGCATTCCACACATTGGCCTAATGTCCATAATAAAATTTGTAGAGTCCTAGGGCACAACAACTGCACCATAGGGGAGAAACAAAGATTCCACAATTCACCATTAATTTACGTGGGGGTTTAACCCCTTGGATGCTATATAGAGGTGTCCAATGCATTGCAAAGCAATACATTGGAGACCTCTCTAGCATACAAAGGGTTAAAGACCCAGTAAATCAATGGAAATTCTGGTAATTTATTTAAATTACCTATAGTGCTATTAGACTGCCCCATAATTCCTCCTCTTTTTTTCTGTGCACATTAGAGCAATACTGGGACAAAGCAACTGTCCCATTGTGAACAAAAACAAAATACCACAACTGGTAGTTCTAGGTAGCAGCAGTAACTGAAAGTGGACCTGTCACTTTAACAGCTCTGGTTCTCAAAGGGTTAAGATAAACTTTTACTTCCAAATGAACCCATAAGCAGAGTTTTATCACACAAAAAAATAGGATCACTTACATAAAAACACAAATCCCACCAGCAAGGAGAGCCTCCTGCAGAATGGAAGAGCAGGCTTTCAGCAAAGCACAAAAATCTCTGCTCCAGCTCTTAAATATCAGCCTCTCTGGCATCTCTCCTGCAGACTAGTCCCGCTCAATACTGAACCGGCAGCGCTATCACGTGACGTCATGCCGTTATTGACATGCATCACGCAGGGCATGTTACAATGCAAAGGCAGAGAGAGTGAGAGGCTCCCTCTCTGCCGATTTTGTGAATTACAACATTTATTTCCATTACAATATAAGCGAGGCAGTGGGGTAGCTGCTTATTCCGCTTATATTGTAGCGCTGCAACTGAATGCATAGTATGCTTCAATGCTGCGCTTGCGCGGCCGCGGTCCTTGCTTATGGCATTTTTTTTTTATTATTAAAGCAGCGCAAGCAGCCGCAGGGGAAGTCCAGAGCAGGCAGCCTACCGGGAATTTTCCCGGTATCCCGGTAGGCCAGTCCGGCCCTGCGATCAGTCAATAACAATCTTCTCTAAGTTCCTTTCATGTCTGCAGCCCTCTCTTGTATCAAACCTTTTTCTCTGATTGCTCCTTATGTATGGAATGCTTTCTCCCACCCTGCGCCACTGCACCTCTCTTATGGTCTTCAAAACGTAAACATGCTAGAAGGTACTGACGTTGTACAATGAACGCTCTTTGTAAATTATTTACTTTATTTATGTCCCCTATCCTAACCAGAGCTCTGGCACTGTATTCAGCACTTGACTCTTATGTACTCTGTATGTCTCCCATTACAACTTTAGATTCTAAGCTTTCGACAGGGACCTCACTTCCAGCATTCACTTTGCAAAGCACTTGTAACCCTGTATTGTCTAAACCCTTAAATTGCAAATCGCTGCGTACACTTATGTTGCTATATAAATAAACATATTCATTCATTCATTCATTCATTCAATAATTTCTGGGTAGATTGGTCTTTAATTAATTCTGAATTCTTTGTTGCCATTGCTTTTGCATAAGAACTCTGTTGTAGTCTATTGCTGGACTGTGACATCTCACTTTCTGAAAACGAGTGGGGATTTTCACTATAAGATTGTTCATTTAGACTTGAAGTTTATTGTATTCCAAGAGGAGATGTGAACCAAAGCAGACTTCAGCAGAGATGAATAAATAAAGATAAGTGCAGATATTATGTAAAACAAAACAAAAAATAAAAATATACTGGAATTCTCAAATACGTTCTATTTTTTAACAAAGTAAGAGCCAAGTATTCATATAGGTATAATTTACATTTAAAATAAGGATTGAAAATGTACATATTATATTTTTTTTATTTAAATATAACCAATAAAATGTTAAATAATCTCAGTATTATCTTAGACAATAAATGAGAACTAATTCCAGAGAGAGTAGTAGAAAAATAATACAGTTTTATTCTGAAGCTGAAGGTTGACAGGTCAGAGGAGGTAATTACCAAAAAGGGATCAATGAAAAAGCCTTCCAGCAAAGATTCCAGAGATGAGTTCACTTATTGACTCCAAAGCTACTCAAGAGAAACTCTGGGGTATTCTAAATACTGAAAAATTCCATGAAGCTATTAGATTCTATGGTGTGCAGAAAGTAAAAAAAAAAAAACCCAACATCACAGAGACATTTTTTTTTGTGACTCTGGGAGTGAATATGGTAATTTCAAGCAACCTCACTTTGTGTTCTATTCATATGTTTAGGTAAAAGGTGGTACAGTGTTAGCCATGGATAAAGCAGGAGATTAGTAGAGTAAGAGTGATACCTGTATTGACCAAGTGAATGGCTTTAGAGTGCAAACTTTAAAGACCACTTAGGTCTCGTTTTCAGAGCTGAATACCTCAGTTATTTAGTTAGCCAATAAAGGTATCACTTTTACTCTGCTTGTCTCCTGCATTCATTAGTTTGGCAGTTTGGGAAGTGTCCATTGTGTTGATTAACTGGGTTAATTCCACCATTTATCACATCTGCCCAAGTTGGATCTCTTTACATCATCATTTAAAGAGGAATATAATTCCATAGATCCCTCTTGGGTAAGTTTGCTTCTGTATATGTATGTATCTTTATTTATATGCACCATACATGTACACAGTGCTTTACAGAAATACTAGGAAAATACACATACCTGGGAACTCTCCGGATTTGCCCCGGAGACTCCGGTTCTGACAGAACTTGACAGCAGAGGCTGATTCCTCCGGATGTGGAGAGTTTCTATTGAAACTCTGCCACATCCGCTTTTTCTCCTGCTGATACTCAGTCCCTAGCCCTCTGAGTGCCAGAGTAGTAAGGAATGCATTGCTTTGCAATGCATTCCGTACCACTCTGGCACTCAAAGGGTTAAGCCCCCCCCCACTCGCGGCAAGCCCCGCCCCTTTTTGACGCGATTAGCGTCATTTTTGTCACCCCCTGGTGAACAGAGGACTACCATCCGGGTAGCCCTCGACTGGAAGTTCCCAGGTATGAAAATACAACAGTACCAAACAGGTTAATAGCATCAGTGTATTCATTGCATTATTGGTGGTGGTGGTGGGGGAAGTACATCAAAGGGTGCTCATACACTGGGAAAGGGAACCTGCCCTCAAGGATCTTAGTAATCATGACGACATACAGAGACAGTAGGAGGAGGATCATAAGTGCACGTAAAAGGCTTCATTAAAGGATTTGCAGAATGATTCTAATGTGACTGTCAGTGTGCACAAGGAGAATATTGTTACAGAGATGCCTCCTTGAGCAGGCTAGTGTTTAGGAGATGCTTGAAAGTAATGAGTGTGAATGATTAGTGAATAGTGATAGAGAGAGCATCCCAAAGTTGAGGGGTAGCCAGTGAAAATGATTATGGCTGAGAGATGGTGAGAGTTGCTTAAGGAGAGAACAGAAAGAACCTGTGAGAAGAATGCAGGTGATGGGAAGGGGTGTAGTGGGATAAGAGCAGAAATGTAAGAGGGTGCTGAAGAAGAAAGCATCTTAAAGGAGAAGAATTTTGTAAAAAATACTAGCCCTTATAGGTAGCCAAGAGAGGGATTTCAGAAGCAGCTGAGAGGTAAAGTATCTGGATGCAAGGGTAGAGGAGAGAAGCATCTTGAATGAGAGAGGCAAAATTTTGTAAGAGATCCAGCGTTTCATGGGCAGCCATGCAGTTAATTTTCGCCAGAAATAAAAATCCCTATCTCTTTAGTTAGAGCTTTCTAGAGAGTGTTGGTGGTGGTGATGTATTTTCATCATTCTGACTGTAGTCCAGCTTCTTTGCTCTGTTGTCCCAGAATGGAGGTTTAAGTTTCATTGCTGCTGGAGCATTCTCTAGAGCAGAGGTTCTCAACCTGTGCCCTCAATGGCCACTAACAAGCCAGGATTTAGGAATTTCCCTGCTAGAACACAAGTGTGTTGATCAGAGGCTCAGTCATATTGATTAACTCCCCTGTGCTCTTACAAAAAAAATTCTCAAATCCTGGCCTGTTAGTAGCCACTGAGGGCACGGGCTGAGAATCACTGCTGTAGAGACCAAGAGGTTATTAGATCGCTGATAATAAAATAGTGATAATTGACCCTTGTGGACGTTTCTGTGCATATTTATGAAGCACCACTTGGCATTTGTGTCAGTCTGATGGCCTACAGTTCTCTGCTGACTAACAAGCCATCTGCAACTGGATGTCTAATCTCAAATGGATGCACCTCATCAGACCCCATAGACCTAGGGTGGAAGACAAGAAAATGGAGAATTCACTCTTTTTTGAAAGCCATACATTTATGTGTTGTTTGTGGTTACTCACGCTTTGATGCAAAAAAAATATACTAATGCCTTCATGTTGAATAACACACGCTCCTAAATCAACAGCAAAGTTAACCAGACATATGAAAATGCGTGCTAATCCTCTCACAAAATGGAGGACATTGTCACCACGCCCATTATGTGAAACACATTGTCTAAAAGCAGAAACATTCACAAATTCAAATTGTACAATACACTAACATTTTGGTGGTAATCATTTTGCCAACAACAGTGCACTGTAAATAGTGACTGTGCATGTTTCTTGCATTCTGCCCATGGAATGGTAAAAGTACTGTTACCTCTGAAATGGTGTTATAGCTTTCTGTACCATATATTGCTGCCAGCAACTACTAAGCAGCTGCTGTGTCATTTGTAGATAGCTACATTGAGAAAATACTCTTGAATTATCTTTGGATCAACATTTTAACCCTTTGAGTACTAGAGAGATATCCAACACATTACATTGCAATGCCTTGGATACCTCTCTGGCACTTAAAGGGTTAAATGGTTAAGTACCACATTTATATAAATGTGTACACAGAATACATTAACAGCTGTATGATGGTGTTAAAATCTGTCTTTTAAATATACCTATAGGCAGGGTTCCAAATTTCCACTCGACACTAGCCAATGGCGAGTGAAAATTCAGCCCTACAAGTAGAAATTCAGCCCTGGTAGGTAAGTTATGGCTTGCAGTGGCGAGTAACTTTTCAGGTCTGGCTAGTAGCAAAGGACTTCAACTTTTAAGCCCTACCTATAGTTATAAGTGGCCTTAATTTGTTTAACAGAAAGATGTATCTATACTGTATTTAACAGTGTGATATAGCTAATGCTATGGCAAATCACTTTCATGGTACAATATGCTTATGGGTGGAATTTTCCTCTGCTGTGGTCTATAACTGGGCAGTGTCAATTCAATATCTGAAAATAAATATGCTAAGTATGGTCTGTTGACCTAAAGACAAAATGAAAATCATTATATACTGAATCTATTTCATGTAGCTATACATACAATAAAATAGAGCTGTGTTAAAAAAAATCTGTTGAACAAATTAATCCTTTCAGAATATGAAGGGTGCACAACGCATTGTGCTTATTCCACCCTTATGGCCATTAACCCCTTAACGACCCATGAGGTGCCAGGACCATCATGGGTATACTTCCGATAAGGACCCATGACGGTCCTGACACGTCATGGGTTAAACGATAGCAGCGCTCCTCTTAGCACACTGCTATCACGCTTTTCAGGGTAAAACTGAGCACTTCGGGACCAAAGCACTCAGCTTCAGTCCTTGTCTCTTCTGTCGGTTCACGTCATTGCTCCAGGAGCGATCACATGTGCTGGCATTTTGATTCAAGAAGGTGGTATGTTTGACACATTGCAATTGTGCCTGCTCTGTTACTCTCTCTTCCTTACTATTGAAGCAATTGAGAGAGAAGCAGAGAGCAGACACATAGTAAAAAAAGATAATGCAGTAGTCGGGGGTATTAAAGGGACAGTAATGTGCCAGAAAAAATATTTATTGTTTTGTAGTGCTTAAAAAGTTCAACTAAATGCAAGAAGTCCTATCTCTCAAACCACTATGGTTTGAGAGAGGTTCCTATTCAAAGTTCCCCCCTCCCTCCCCTTTCCCTGATGTCAGTGCTGTGCTGACTGCAGGAGAATCCTGTCCGGGGACCAACTGGTGGCTCTGCAGCAGAGCCGCAATCACGTTATTTAAATCACCAGTGCATGGTGATGTTTACTCTGGCTTGTTTCTGCATTTTTCTAATTAGTAGATCTAATTACTAGATATAACCTGTATTTCCACATACTATTGTAATAAATGTTATATTTAAAAAGGCCAGTTAAATTAGCTTGAATGTTTATATGTTCCTTACCGTTCGGTTGATTTGCCCCCAAATTGCTCTACTTTGCCTTTGTATATAAGTCCCTTGCTGTTTAATCATTAAGCAAAGCAGATAGGTTGTTGATCCAGGGAACTATCCGACTCCCGTTTGGACATTTGGAGTCAGGAATTATTTTTTTACCCACTTAGGGTTTAATTGGAAATGGCTTCAATAGAGGTTGTTTGTTTTTTTCGTTCCTCTGGATCAACAGGGGTGATTTGACATTGGCTGGACTTGATGGGTGCATGTCTTTTTTAGGCCTCATCAACTATGTTACTTTGTTTATACATTTGAAAAAAATTAGATTGTGTTATGTTGTTGTGTACAGATTACATGAGCAATTGAATTTATTCTATTTCATTCACAAACATGAATTTCATTGTCCTCAATTGTTAAAAACTGTTCACTATGGTGTGAAGGGAGTAGAGAATAAGAGCTGTCTTCTTTCATAGTTGGCATTTACATTCAGCCAACTGAGTCAAATTGACACAGAGTTGTACCTATCTCCTGCTGTCATACTTTAGTCTGATAGCTGTTGAAGAATTTCCCTTGCTCTAAGTCTACATTGAGAATGTAAAGTGTTCAAGTAAGCCAGGAATTCTCTGCATGAGCTGAAAGGATGCAGTAACACATATTACCTTGGAGAAATTACTGCTAAGTTTACCAAGCGTACAGATGAGTTTCGGAAACAGCCTGAAAAAGTAACAATCATAAATACTACATAGTATGACGGTACATTCTTGATGATTAGTGTACCAAGTGTAATACAGGTGATTAACTATCCATTGAGAATGAAATACTCTTTTTTATCCATTTACTTTCCAAATTGGATCTTGTAAAACAAAATTACACGCTTCATTCCAAAGCTATTTTCCATTTTGCTAGATCATTTGGGTTCACTTTGTTTAATTTCTAGCCATTTTTACATGGTGTAAAAGGTAGAATAAATTGCAGTTAGAAAATTAAATGAAAACATAACTGATCATTTAACTGTTTGTTAATTTCTAATGAGTGTTTAGCAGTTAATAGAAAGGAGGCAACCAATGGCTGAGTGAAATAATAATCTCCAAATCAGTGTAAAATGGTATTATAATACTTTATTGTATTTTTTTCTTTAGTATGATAGCTTTTGAAAATAACAATATAATGGAAATTAATTCATATTATAACAAGTTGTAAAATAAAATGTTATATGTTCTTATTTTGTAGAGTGGTGTGTTGGGCTACTCTGTGTTATAATTGCCAGTTCATGTTATGGGAAATATTATATTTTTATATATCCTTAATTGTTGCCCAAAAATAGAGTTCAGCTACATCTGTATAAATATGAAGGACTCCATGAGGGGCATGTACAGATAGACCTTTCCTCTAAAATCAGTGCAACAGCCTGCCTAACGGCTATGTACACCATTATGCACAACATTAAAATATTTCCGCTTTCCACTGCTTGTGTCAAGAGGAAGGCAGTGTAGAAGTTACAGGTGTTTTGGAACATGCAGTTTCTAATGCCGTCATGACATTATATGTAAAAATCAGTGTGAATTTTGAGCTGATTTACACTGCACCTTGTTAGGAAATTGTATAAATCAAGGTGCAGAGGAATTCTGTACTAAATTCTTCCATTTCCTCAAGCTTGCCATAGTGGTGGCATTAGTGCTTGACTGCTCTTGTTTGGCATTTTGTACTAAACACCTCTACATATAAGCAAGTGTGCACTTGATATACAAGTCTATGCATTGGTGCAGCAGTTGGCTGCGCTCACAGATTCATCAATTCCATATGTCACTGGACTTGCATTCTTAATGTTACATTACAGAATTGTTCATGTATACTTTTTATTTTTACCAAACCCATAGAAGAGAGAAAAACTTTAAAGAAATATATATTCCCTACATCCTCCAAATAAATTAGGCCCAACCCTTTGAGTGCCAGAGAGTATCCAGCTTGATATTTCTCTGGCACTCAAAGGCTGGGGGAAAGAGATATGAGTAACTCATTACAAAACAATCCTTTGCACTCCTCCAGAAGTTATATAAGTTGACTGTTTTACCTTACATTGTAGCCATGCCAATCGCCCTTCATTTTGATTTGGGTAATTGCAATTTTCATCATTTTTATAAGTAAAGTTATTAACCCCTTAACGACGGGCCGTGCACGCACCTTGCGGTCCATTAAGGACCACAGAGCATTTTTTTTTTTTTTGCGGCTGCGTTCCGGACTCCCCGAAGGGCGTGCAGCCGCGAGGGGAGCCCGGAATTCCATGATGGTCCAGTTCCGTCATGGGTTGTTAAGGGTATAACAACCCATGACGGAACAGGACTGTCATGGGTCCTTAAGGTGTTAAGGACCAGTGGTCCTGGGACGTTTCAGTCCCATAAGGACCCCTTTGATCCTTGCCGACGCGCCGGTACATGTGACCTGTCACGTGTATCGGCGCGCAGCTTTGGGGCCTGAAAGAGATCGCTCCAGTCTTGGGGCCCCATTTTTACTTACATCGCTCCTGGTGGAGCTCTGTAACTAAAAAGTACATGACGTACTATGACCATCATCGGTCCTTAAATATTTAAGGACCATGACGGTCATAGTACGTCACATAATCGTTAAGGGGTTAAAGGAACACAAACACTTGGCACTAACACTGACATTGGATTATGTAATTTTAAATATCATGGATTTCTTGCTAGCACCTGCAAAATATAATTTAATGTTAGACAATTATAATCTAATCTTATACTTGTATTTTTAACCCTTTAATTTCCAAAGAGGTATCCAATATTTTGCAATGTAATGCGTTGGACACATATCAAGCTCACAGAGGGTCAATACATTTGTAGTCTGACCTATATATAAACACCATTTGGTTAATTTGGTTTGTGTACTTTAAATGGAAGACAAGAGTATGGCAGTTAATGTATTGAGATTAATACCACCACCACTGTTCTATTCAAATAGGAAGACACTATACAGACAATACAGCATTATCAGTGTTGTGACACACTGTCAAAATTGCTATAGTAATGAGAGTCAGGTAACTGTTTATGGAAAATGAAAAATGGCGGTTACCACAGAGCAGAATTTTGGTGCCAAAACAAACAGAGAATGTTTATAAAGACTAGCATGAAGTATATGGCATTTACATGTATCTCAACCCAGATAATTTTGAGAAGTTAGTGTTACTCCTTTAAACACAAAGGATTATAACTGAGTTGACAGATGCAATTGTGTTTTTCAGCTAAATGAGTGTGTTTACAACTAGATCATTCAGCAATCATTAGGCAAATACAACTGAAAAGACAAACAGTTATTTCCTTAATTATCCAACACTTTACAAGTAATTAGGTTACATTCATGTGATTACCCTTTTCTTTTATATCACTGATGCAATCTGCATTTTAGAAAACAAAATAATTTAATCCTAGTGTCACTAGGTTATGAGGATAATGAGTTATGAGGCAAAAGTTGAACTTGATGGACTTCTGTCTTTTTTCAACAGACTGTACTAAAATTTACCATTTTACTGTTCAATGCAAAGCTGTTTTGCAGAGCTAAATGCCCAAATTAAAGACTCCAGTTATTCTAAACATTTTTATGTAAACATATATTATCGGGTTTTTCATGTTGAGTAAAGCAATGTGCTCCCATGGCTGGTAGATGTGTCTTTCCAAAGTGATTTCAATTTAAACTATTAAAGTAATTCTGGGTATTACATGAGAGTGGTGAGTCACTGACAACAGTTCTCCATGGGATAGTAATACTTCGTTTTAACTTTATTTTATTTTGTAGGCATTAAAAAAACATGAAGAATGATATAAGTCTTATCTCTCAAACCTTTATGGTTTATGAGATATTCACAAGCAAAGTTCCCCCTCCCGCCCCTTTTACCTAGTGTAAGCAATCTCTTCTCAGATGTGAATCTGGTTGTAAAACCAGACAGATAACAGCAGGGGACAAGCTTCTTTGTATGAAAACAATGAAATCCCTGCCCCCCTTGACAAGCTTTTCAGGTTTTTCCCTTATCTTAATTGAAGAGTGTCCCTCTCTGCAGTCTACCTGGGCACCTCCCTTCTGATCTGGCTGAAAAGTGTTACATCAGTAAAAGGGGAGGGAGGGGGGCACTTTGTCATTGAATTACTCTGGAACTTCACAACTCTGACAGAATTGAAATAACACTCTCCAAAGTCCAAATACTATGATGCTTAATTAGAGCTGCTTTTATTATGAAACATTACTATCCCTTTAAAGGGATAGTAATACTTTGTTTTATCTTTATTTTATTTCGTAGGCATTAAAAAAACATGAAGAACGATGTAAGTCTTATCTCTCAAACCTTTATGGTTTGACAGATATTCACAAGCAAAGTTTCCCCCTCCCGACCCTTTTGCCTAGTGTAAGCAATATCTTCTCAGCTGTGGAATGCAGTCCATAGACCAGACAGATAACAGCAGGGGACAATAATCTTCCTATCAGAACAATGAAAGCCCCCCCCCCCTTGACAAGCTTTTCAGCTTTTTCCCTTATCTTAATTGAAGATTGTCCCTCTCTGCAGTCTACCTGGGCACCTCCCTTCTGCTCTGGTTGAGCAGTGTTACATCAGTAAAAGGGGCGGGAGGGGGACACTTTGTAATTGAATTACTCTTGAACTATATCTCTGACAGTATTGAAATAACACTCTCCAAAGTCCAAATACTATGATGATTAATTAGAGCTGCTTTTATTATGAAACATTACTATCCCTTTAAGGACCAGGAAAATCTGAGGTGGATTGCACTTAAAGGGATAGTAACACTTCGTTTTAACTTTATTTTATTTTGTAGGCATTAAAAAAACATGAAGAATGATATAAGTCTTATCTCTCAAACCTTTATGGTTTATGAGATATTCACAAGCAAAGTTCCCCTCCCCGCCCCTTTTACCTAGTGTAAGCCATCTCTTCTCAGATGTGAGTCTGGTTGTATGACAGTACAGATAACAGAGGGGGACAATTTTCTTTGTATGAAAACAATGAAAGCCCTTCCCCCTTTGACAAGTTTTTCAGCTTTTTCCATTATCTTAATTGAAGATTGTCCCTCTCTGCAGTCTACCTGGGCATCTCCCTTCTGATCTGGTTGAACAAGGGGGGGATACTTTGTTTGTGAATATCTCTTAAACCATAAAGGTTTCAGAGATAAGACTTATATCATTCTTCATGTTTTTTTAATGCCTACAAAATAAAATAAAGTTAAAATGAAGTATTACTATCCCTTTAAGGACCAAAGTAATTCTGACCTTTTTGACTATGTCTTTGTTCAGCAGTGTTTTCCATCTAAGCACTTTATTTTACACATGCAAATTATATACCATTTTTTTTACACACAAGTAGGGCTTTCTTTTGATACCACAATTGTATGGATAACCCACCATTTACTTTATTACAATGAAAGAAAACTGTTAAAAAATGTAAAAAAAACTGCCATTTTTCTCTCTTGTGATCATTTGTGTGCAATGGATTACATTTTTATGTAGACTGCATAAAAAGTATGACCGGTCAGTCATACCTACAAAATGGGCAGTTTTAAATGTGAAAATCACCATGTCCCTCATTTACCCCCTAGTTTTCACTTTTTTGTTCAGTAAAATAGTACCGTCTGTATAAGTGAATTACTTTTCTCCACAACACTAAAAGTACTATTAATGTTTATTACAGCTTCAGTAGATATGTTGAATACATTTTGTTTGAAATTACATTATGTGCTGTTTTTTATTTATTGAACAGAAAAACTACAAGCTGTTGTTAGCAGGTCAAAAAAGACCTGCACTGATCCTGCCCATTAATCCAGAGCTGAAAGGGTTAATACTTCCAACTTCCACATCCATTACTTCTTTATTTTGTCAGTTCTCTGCTTCTCTCTTCCATACTTTCATAGAAAGGAAGAGACAGGCAGAGAGCAGTCACAAAGGCAGTACGCAAGACACACTGCCTTTGTGAATCAAAATGCTGGTACATGTGATTGCTCCTGGGGCAATCACATGAGCCGGCAGAACAGACAAGGACTGAAGCTGTGCGCTCCAGTCCCGGATCGCTCAGTTTCAGCCTGAAAAGAATTATAGCAGCATGCACAGAGGTGCGCTGCTATCATTTAACCCATGATGTGCCAGGACCATCATGGGTCCTTAAGGGAAATGTACCCATGATGGTCCTGGCACATCATGGGTCGTTAAGGGGTTAATCACTTCCCGACAGATTAAGCAGTAGTCGGAGTACCTTTGCTTTAATTAGTAGAAAAAATCATATAACATTTATGATTTCAAATCTTATAAGTTTTCAAAAGAAAAGTTTACTGGTTTAAGTTAAACAAGTAGGGCCTTATGCAGGAATAGAGGAATTTTTAAAAATACAAACTGTACTATAGGACATAGGCGTCATAGTCCCCAGTGTTTTAAATGGGACTTTTATTCACTTAGATAATAAAGAGGTCTCAAATGTTTTGCTTCTCGATGTGTTGTTAAACATGGCATTTAAATAAGTGGAGATTTCTATGGTGAAGTCAATTTACTACAAAATTGCATCTCTTTAGCTTGGAATCGTCACTTTGTAACAAATAGGTGATTTTGAAAGAGCTTTCAAAATCACCTGTATTTATGTTAGTCATTTTTTCCCAAACAATACTGAATCAAATATTTCTCTTTATTTGTAATGTTTGTCTAAGAGCTAGAATTGACTAGCAAAGAGTGACAGTTGGGATGGGGGGGGGGGCAATAGGGAGTGTGGTTATAAGGCTGGTACTGTCTAACTTGCATAAACGGAAAAATAAAAAAGCTAAAGATCTTATAAGCTATTATTTTAAATAGAAGATGGCTACCATTACTTACTATAAGTGCTTTTGAAAGCACCTAAAACAAGGCATATTTGTTACAATGTGGAAGTTAAACTTTAACCTCCTCCTTAAAGCTATCTTATTTGAAGCTACTGACAATTTGATATTTCTTTTTTGATGCTTGAAATATAAGTATAGGAAAATGGAGTACATAGAAGTCTCAGATTATATCATTAGGTCAAGAGGATAAATGCAAACGCGGTGAGCCATGCAGACATGTTATACTACCATCATTAATTGTAACGGGGATAGAGTGGATAAAGTGTTCGTCATATTAGGAGTCTTTGAAGTGTTCTGGGATTGAAATGTATTTACTCACACACTTAATTGTGCAAACTTATGCAATGTGTTTGTTACAGTTTTCTAGGTACTGCTGTTAAAGTAAAATAATAATAATAATAATAATGATTTATTTATATAGCACTGTACAATAGAATAGACATACAGAGATAGTAGCTACTACAAATGGACCATGGAAAACAAAAGGATCAGAGGGCCATGCTTGTAAGAGCTTACAGTCTAGAGGAAGGAAGGAGGGACACAGAAGGAGTAAGTGATATGGGGTGTAAGTGCCTCCTGTGACATGAACTGCTGGTCAGCGGGTGGGAGAAAGAAGTGGTATTGAGTGCAGTGGTTCATGGAAATACAGTAGTTCTGTTTGGGACTATGTGAACAATTAGGTTATGATGTGGTTGTAGGTGGGAGAGTGAATGAGAGTGAGCAAGCTGTTAATCGGACCTTGCTCATTATGGAGGCAGTTGATAGGCTTTCCTGAACACTAACACCTAAAATTAAATTGTGTTCCATATCTTTAAATGTAATGCACTTCTGGATAATAGCTGTAAAATGTAGATATGTTCTATGAGATTCTTAAAATCTAATACTAAACTTGCATTTTTAATAGATGTACATACTATGCCATGTACACACAATTTGGTTAACTGTGTTTGTGAAGAGCTAGTGCTTTTAATGTATTGAGATTTGAACCTACTGCTCTTCTACACAGAACGTTGGGTACATTATCTCAGCCCATTTACAGAAATAAATCACTGTTACTTCTATCAAGTTAGCTATGTAATAGGAGTCCTGAAGCATTGGTGAAACAGGAATGGGAGCCCCCACAGATCATATGTAAGACTAGATTTTAGGCCTCTGAAAACAAACAGAGAATTTTACAGATGCTAGCATGGAGTACATGATATTTAAGTCTGTATAACCCCAGATCAATTTTAGGCGTTAGTGAACCTTTGTATTTTAATAAACGTGTCAGCCAAAGGACCAGCAGTTGCATAGTTAGGATGTATTTATTATTCTGTATGGTGAGCTTTCTGAGTGGGGCAGCATATGCTTGTTTATGCTAATTAAGTAATCAATGCAGCAAATAATTAGCATTAGAAACTGCACTCACTAGTTCATTAATAAAAGTTTGTGACTATGCATCTACTGGTCTTTTTGCTAACATAGGGGTATCCTATTGAAATGTAACCCTCTATATCTCCTTCATCAAAAGGGTGACATCAGAATGTTGCCCACATCAAAAAGGCGATATTCTGATGTCGCACACTTAAGGGTGGCAAAATAGAGGGCTACATTTAAGTTTTAAACCATACCTGCATGGCCATGTACACCTTGAGTAGGAAGGGGAGGAAGCGCCACTAAAACATAGCAGTACATTTATCATAGTAGATTGATGCCATATTTTCTTCAGGAAAAACTGTTTTACATGTTCATATTGATAAATAAGTAAGGCTATACAGGAAGGATTGTACTAAATAGCAGAGTTACAATGTTAAAGTTTTAGCAAGGGCTTGACTAACAGACTCAAGAAGGATGGTATCTGCAGATCAGACGGGGTTAATCCCAGAGCACTTCACAACTATAAACTGTGTAAGGTACTTACATCTCTCCAAATCCCACGTTCCAATAGATATACCTTCTCGGGACACCAATAAGGCTTTCGACAGTTGTATAGCCTTTCTTGTGGGAATTTCTCAAGATCTGCAAAATTTGCCCCCCTTTCAGAATGACCTTCTGGCGCTGCTGGCACCCCATCTGGTTCAGGTCTCAGCTCGCCCTGGATATTGTCCCTCCTGTGGGACTGTGTGTTGGCTGGGACCTCCTCCACTGGGACTGTTCTCTCGCAGCACCAGCTTCACTTCCAGATGCAAGAGCAGGACTAAAGGCTAGATCTCATTACAACTGATAACAGTGATCACTGTTATTACAGATTCCAACTTAAGTCAATGGAAACATCTGAAGATCAAACCAGTGATAAAGTTATAAACTGAAATGGAATCTAGGCCTAAAGGAGAAACCCTGATAGGGGAGAGAGTCAACACTCTGTTGTTTACTAAGTAGAGCAGTGCTGATAAAAAGTCACATTATTGTGCAGGAGCAGTAACATGTCACCCGTGCGGTCTCCGTGGGGTGCGCCTGTAGGCAGATGCCTATTCTGCCTTATTGTAGATCCGGCCCTGCCTGTTACACGTACCGCCATGCCGCATTGGGGACTGAGAGAGACCGCTCCAGTCTTGGAGCGGTCAATTTCAGTCCCTTTTATTACTTACAGCGCTACCAGAAGATCGCTATAAGTAAAATGTATGTGACCTGTCATAGTATGGCACATAGTCCATAAGGGGTTAATTGTAACATGTATCTCTCAGCAGTGGAAGTACCCTTATTTTACTCAACAGGAAAAGACGTACAGTATATATTTTACAGAGGGATTGTTCCTTCTAAAGAGGGACAGTTGCGAGGTATGTGCTAATTAATCTCTGTGGTGCACTGAGAGGACAATAAGCTGGGCCGGATTTCCCAATAGGCAGAGTATGCAACTGCCTAGAGCTCCTGCTGGTCACACCCACATTCTGAATTGTGTGTGTGGCCAGAACGATCTAAATGTCTTTGCACTAGTCTTGTACCAATTTAAAGGCTATTATTTAACCACTTGGATGCTAGCGAGATCTCCAACGCATTGATTCAAAATGCATTAGAGATTTCTCTAGCAACCAAGAGGTTAAAAAAATATCCTTGCTTTTATAGGCCAGGGTATTTTCTGTGCCAGGAAACAATGGATGAGACTGGGGTGGGGTCATGTGAGGCTTGGGGGTGTGGCCACAGGTGGAGCTAATGGTGCCTACAGTGTCTTGCCTACAGGTGCCTGGGATGTAAATCCGGCCCTGGCAATATGCATATATTAGCAAATAGCGCAACTTATTGGTAGAGATGCAGTAGTGTGTGATAAAGAGGTGATAAAGTGAAGATGACTTCTCTAGTGATATCTTCAGTTCCTTTGTTATTCTATGGAACCAAAGCACTAAGATTTCAACTTTGGAGATCTTAGTGTATAGGCTCCATAGAATAACATAGGAACTGGAGAAGTGATATCACTGGAGAAGTCATCTCCACTTTATCACCTCTTTATCACCTCTTTATCACACCTTAGTACATAACCCCCTATGAACTGGATACCTCTCTGGCACTCAAACAGTTTTAGTGACTGATTAATGTATCTGCATGCAATCAGGGAAATTCTAAAATATTGTCTGTAAAGAGGTTTTTGAGGATAGACTTGGGAACCACTATCCTAAATTATGTGTAGGCTGGTCTTTTGGCTGACATGATACTTAGTTTTGAATAAACTTTTCAGATATACAAACTTAAATTCAAGGTGACTTATCGATTTTAATGTGGGCAGAAAATCAATTATGTGACGATTAGGTCTCCAAAATAAATATTTTATTAGTTCTGGATCTAATTTAATTTCCATGAAGGCAGACATGATTATTTAGTTCAGGACTCCAAGACAGCAAACTCTTCCCACTCCCTGGAGTCCTGCAAATAGAATAATTGCCACCATAGACATGATATTCAGTACTAATTAATAATTTCCGATATCTAGTGCACACTAAATGTATTCAGATGGGCCATTAAAATACTCTGCACAGATTATGATGTATTTAATATTAGGAATTTCTTGCGTTCCTTTAAGCAA
This sequence comes from Rhinophrynus dorsalis, assembly GCA_037306005.1. Taxonomy (NCBI): domain Eukaryota; kingdom Metazoa; phylum Chordata; class Amphibia; order Anura; family Rhinophrynidae; genus Rhinophrynus; species Rhinophrynus dorsalis. Next base: position 73,084,974 of record CM074719.1, on the reverse strand, counting down.
TAAGTCGTATTATGTATGTCTGCTTTAACTGATTTTCTGAATCACTGATGTGATTAGGGAAGGTGGACCCCAGACAGAGCCAAATTGGTCTTGTTTCCGGACTAAATCCATATGGACATAAATTAGCTGGAGCACATAGTGGATAATTGAGAGGGATCAAATCATATTGGCAAGAATAAAGATTCTCCAGAGAACTACAATATATGCCAATCTATGGACAGCTATTCAGCAATGGAGAGATAATTTGTGTACAGGGACAATCCATATTGACCCTTTCTGTCTAGCATATTATTATTAAATAGCAAAAAGCAAGAAGGCAAAAAAGCAAGAAGGCAGTAGTGACTTTTTATTCTACAGTAAGGGCTATGTTCATCAAACCAGAGCGGTGCAATTCTGGATCAAACCAATTGCACTGTAGGGTAATTAATAATTTTCCAAATTCTCATTGATTTAAACGATTCCTTTAACCCCAATGCATTCAAGGGGTTTAAAAAATAATTAACTCTATCTAAAGTCTAACTTTCACCCTATAGTGTAGTTGTTATTCTCTGTAATTGTTCATCTTTCGTTTTGTGAATAAGGCCCTTAGACAGGAGTGGATAATGTGAGGCCTTTCAGATGTTGCCCGAGTACAACGAACATTTCTTGCCATCCAAGGGGGTGATGGGGGATGTAGACTTGCAGCAGCTGAAGGGCCTCACTTTATGTCCATACCTGGGAACCTTTTCTTCTATAGTCCCTGGAGGGGACTCATGTTGTGCCGATGGGAGGATATAAATGACATTATTTGCATCACAAAGGGGCAGGGCTTAATAGTAGGTGTGGCAGGGATTAATGGGCTATCTAATAAAGTGGGCGTGAAATGGATGAGAAGGGGACAGAACAGGGTGGGGAAGGAGGAGAAGTGGAAGACAAGTGGAATGAACAGGCTGGGAAGGAGTAGAAATGGGCAGAGTTTCATAAGACACTCCCCACCACCGGAGAATCAGCCTCTTTACCTGGAGACTCAGTAATTTGGGACAAAATCCGGAGTCTCCAGTTTATGTCCCTAAGAGAATTATGCAGAAAAAGGGTAGCACTTTTAGAGTATATCAAACATGCTATAAGAGACATTTGAAAATCCCCATTGATTTAAATCGTATACCTCCCAACATTTCATTTGAGGGACACTTTGTTTTAGTTGGTGGTGCTGGGGTGTGACTGCTGGCTGGAGCATTACTGAGAACTTACAGCTCTTTATGTAACTGAGTAAAAGATTTAGAATAAGACCAAATTATTTAATTTCATTAATAAGCTCATAAACTGAAGTTTAAACAAACATTACTGTGGGTTGTATTGCTGTGGAGCGATGCAATACATGTATAACAAACACTACACACTTTTATCTCCTGTAAAGAGGGACACCAGGATGTGAAAGAGGGACAGGGACATTTGTGTCTCAGAAAGGGACTGTCCCTCCCAAACAGGAGCACTTGGGAGCTATGAATCACTTTGAGTGCCAGAGGGGTACAAAATGGTTAAGAATTTCAAAGCTAGAGATGTTTCCAATGACTTGTATATCTCACTAGCATTCAAGAGGTTAAAATAGTCACTTAGAGCAGTGGGAATGTCCATTTATTTTTTTGGGAACTGTTTCTTTTATCCTCTGTGCAGAATATTATAAAAACATTTCATAGCCATAAAATATATAAAGGCTTAATCTTAAATTATTCTATTTGGTGCAGTATGCACAGAAAAAAAGTAGAGCAGACCAACTGAAAAATGTGTGGAGGGGGTCATTTTGTGATTTTGCAAGCACATGTAGAAAACCTTTTAAGTGAATGATTTCTTTTTTATTAACGCGATCTCGGCTCTGCTGCAGAGCCTCAGGATGATCGTAGGACAGGCTTCCCCTGCAGTCAGCTACAACACTGACTTCAGGGAAAGGGGAGGGAGGGGGGTACTTTGTGAGTGAATATCTCTCAAACCATAAAGGTTTGAGAGATGTCCCTGAGGGCAATTTTTTTTTATTACTAGAATATTATATTAATACTAGTGAATGTTCCCCTTTAAAGGGTGCTTTCATCCTTTGGGTGCTAGAGAAGACATCAACTGGTTTGCAATGCTTTGGAAACTTCATTAGCATTCAAGAGGTTTAAAGGGGAACATTCACATAGCAAAAAATTGGAGCACTGGTTTTAACCCCTAAGACAATATTAGCTATGGGTTTTGTTTTAGTTGTACCTAAATATGAGTGGAGATATTAATCTTTAAAAAGTGCCGCTTCCGCATACTGTGGCTCTGTAGCATATTAAACTGAGCTTGATGTAACGTTAGCCCACAACAATACAGCTCCGAAATGAAGCGAGAATGCGCTCGCTGGGGCAGCTGGGAGGGAAGTGGGAAGTCCTGCTGCTCCATGCCGCACATACGTGGTGCCGCAGTATGCGGAAGTGGCACTTTTTAAAGATTAATATCTCCACTCCTAAGTAGGTAAAACTAAAACAAAACCCAGCGCTAATATTGTCTTAGGGGTTAAAACCAGTGCTCCAGTTTTTTTGCGATGTGAATGTTCCCCTTTAACTAACATTTAAATTAACAAGGATTTGGGGAATGTTTATTGTCCCCTATGGTGCAATTGGTTTGCCCCAGAATTGCTTCTATTTTCATCCATAAACCCTGTGTCTCATGCTCTTTTCTACAGCCAGTGAAGCAATTTTCAGGTTCAGCAAAGATCGAAATCACTCAGGTTATCAGCAAATAGAAAATATGGTGTTATCCAGGATTTGGACTGAGAGTGAACTTGTGACCTGCTTAATTCTGTTATTATCTGACATACATTGACAGAATCATCAGAAATGAAATCAGCTTTACTCTATAATACATTTACACGTGGTTTAATAATGTAGCCCTTATAGATTGAATAGTTACTGTATATCCTTTATCCTTATATGCTTGTTGTCTTATTCCAGTAATCCTGAATATTAAAGATATGAGTGTGCTAAATTTATTTATCACAACGTGAATTCATATTTATTTGTAACTAAAGGAAGACATAAAAATAGAAAATGTATAAGAGTTACATATTTTTAATAATCCTAAATGCAGTGCTGCAGAATATGCTAGTGGTCAATTTATATAATTATATATACATTTATATACAATCATTTTATTAATAATAATAATAATAATAATACAAATTTTTATTATTACCTAGGGTCATAATGAGAACATACTGGGTACTGGGACTACATTTGGGTTTGAATAATATAAAACAACACTGACCTTATTTAACCCCTTAGTGACCATCCGTGTGCGCATGTGGCCGGCGCTTAACTCCCTACGGACATTTTTTTGCATTTTTTGGAACGACTTCCGGTACATCTGCTCGGGACGTACATGTACGTCCTCAGGCGATAAGGGGTTAAAGCCCTGGAGAAAGTTTGAATCACACACTGTCATATGTAGATCCAAGGTATAGTTCACATTGTAGCATTTCAGAAGGTCTTCAAATGACTAGGAAAGAGAGAGTAGAAAGGAATCTGTTTCAGTGCCAGAGTACTGCTTTGTTATGCTCCACACATACCTCCCAAGTGTCCCTCTTTAGGAGGGGCAGGCCCTGCTAAATCCCACTGTCCCTCTTTCCCATCCTGGTGTCCCTCTCTTTAAGAGATCAGACTGTGTGGGGTGTGTATATAAGTGAATCATATTGCTCCACAGGAATAAAACTTACATTAATGTTGGCATGAACTGCAGTATATGTGTTTATAATAAAATTAAATACTTGCTCTAAACCATTTATTCAGGTGCACAAGGTGGTGTCATGAAATAAACTAAACATTTTCACTGATCCTGCCAGCCACACTCCCATCAACACCATCTAAAGTGTCCATCCTTAAACATTTCAAATGTTGGGAGGTATGCCCACATGACATGCTAATAGTTAACCCTTTTAGTGCCATATGGGTGTCCAAGGTCAGACTCCTCTCTGTTGCTCAGGGGGTTAATGAAGAAAAGGGAAGGGACTCTCGGATACTATTCTTATCTTTCTGGCTGACAGCAGCCATGTGTGAAGATGTCGGAGGCTGTAAGCAAAGATAGGAACTGGTCTAATTGTAAGGGTTGTAAGGAGGTTGTAAGATAGTGCAGGAACAATGGGTTCCCTTGGATACAGGGAACCCTGACAACTGTACTGTCTGCACCTTTATAGTCACAAACCTGTTATTATTATCATCATAATAGTTTTCACCCCTTGGATGCTGGAATGGTCTCTCTAGCATTTAAGGGACAAATTATTATTCTTTTGCCTAACTAAAGCCTGGAATTCATTGCACTTGATAACTTTATCATGGGTTATATCTACAAATGTATCCATAGACTTCAGTAGGAATCTGTTTGATAAAACCATTGATAACAACTGTAATATAATCTAGGACTAACACTACCATGTGGTTTCTTTCTAAGAGATCATAAAGTTAACTGCCGACCAAATGCATCCTACTGAGAAAAGTACAATTTCCAAATAGTAATTTTTCATGTTTCCCAGAATAATGATGGTGCTATAAAAATGTAAAAAAGATGTTAATCCTGCTGTTTGCATATAAATAAAGCATATTTGCATTAAACACATAGCTGTTTTCTCTGGCAGGTTTTATACACTCACATAAAATGAGGGCTGTATAATATTTACTTATTGGTTGAAAGCAGCAGTGAGTAATGTATCACAACTGAAGAAAAAACAACTGAAAAAACTGAAAACAATATCTGGGATGGAAATGGGAATTATATACTAAAGTCTTCTTGGTGCAAAACTGTGGCAGCCATTAGATGCAAATGAGGGCTCCTAGATAATATAGATGTGTCTAATGCATTGTAGCAGGATGAACAAATCTGCTAGTGCAGGTCCACTGACCCCCTCTACTGCATTTAGGGTTACACATTAAAGGAATAGCAATGTTTGAAAAAAAAAAAATAGATCGCCGAGTCTTCTTTATAATAAAAGTAACACATTGCGCTATTTTAAACAACTTACATTTCTGTAATTCATAAGATATTAACTGTAGAAGGGTGTCAGAGACATTGCCATGATGGGGAGGAAATGGTTAATTTTTTTGTAAGCCAAATTCTCTGAAAGTCTGTTTTAAGATGTGTGTAATGATCTCATGTTAAGACAATGGCTCTTTGCTTCAATATAGGAGTGAAAATAGTTGAGTGATTTTTATGGGGATATATGACTCTATATCAGACAAAATGTCTAAGAAACGTACTCCTATATGGGAAAGTCTGCTAGGGTGACAACTTTATATGAAATGTGATAACCTTTTTGACATTTTTATCTGATTATGGAAGACAGACCCAGGTGTCAGAGGGAAAATTAAAAATGGTATTAGAGCGCCATCTCCAGGCTACATAGAGTTATTACTAGTGTTTAAAATAATATATGCATGATCTCATTTGAAAATTAGGAATTTAGAGTGTCCAATCAGATAATACTGATGATGTCACTGCATAATGAGATGGATCTTTATCCAATCAGAGGAGATTGGTGGGGCTTTCTGATAAGAGTAATTTTACATTATAAAATTGTAAGGCCTAAGGTAGTGGGGTTTTCCTGCTCTTACTTTTTCCTGAAGTGTTGGTGCTGAACTGCCAAAGAGGAACTAAGAACCTATACTTTAATTATCTGGTAACTATATTTTTCCTTATTTTAATTCTGCAAAAAATAAGAATCAGATATATATTTTCTCTGTTTGAGGAAAATATTTATAATACATTTGCTAGATATAAGCCTGTCCAGTTGTGTATAGCAAAATATTATAATAAGCTATATTTGGCTGTAGTAATTCTGAAATTACACAGAATTAATTAATTAACTGGTAACTTATGTCCAGATAATTGTAGAAATAGTTGATAGCAGTTACATCTATATAGCCTTGTTTTCTATATTAGTTTCTTATATTTCTAGAATAATATATTGTGTTTCTGGAAATGTTATTCTGGCTAATATTTGATCTAGGGAATTCTTTAATTAATTTATTAACCCTTCAACTAATATTTGTCTATTTTGAAGTGTTTCTTTAGATTGTTTGTAGGTCTAACTTTTGTACAATGGGAAGTTTATTTAACTCTCTCATTAGACAAAAGAAGCCGCCATCGTGGGTGTGGCATCCTATATTAATAAGTGGATTAACCCTTGGAGTACCGTATAGGTTTTACATAGGATTGCTATGGTCATGTTTATGATATATGTTGCATGAAGTTTGATATACTGTCTAGACATGTATTATTAGATTTGATTCTAAGTATATTCTTGGTATAATCTATTCTTGACTATAATAAATGCAATATTATATGTTTTATTCAGAAGGTATGCAATATTTGAAATCAATACATAATAAAATTATAGTGATCTAAGTCTGGGATCTTATTCCAGTTAGTGTCTCTAAATTTTGTTATTGCATATGGTATAGGAGATTGTCAGAGGACCTGGCTTAATATTAAAGCTTACTCACCTGACAACATACCTTAAACCTCAATTTGCATAGTTTATACAGTTTCTGGGGCAGAGGTATTCATACAGTGGCTATAAAAAGTCTACACACCCCTGTTAAAATGCCAGGTTCTGGTGATGTTAAAAAGTGAGACAAAGATAAATCATGTCAGAACTTTTTCCACCTTTATTGTGACCTATAACGAGAACAATTCAATTGCAAAACAAACTTAAATCGTTGAGGGGGAAAAATAAAAAATAAAAAAACTCACAATAACCTGGTTGCATAGGTGTGCACATCCTCTTATAACTGGGTATGTGGCTGTGTTCAGAATTAACCAATCACATTCAATCTTATGTTAAACAGAAGTCATTACACACCTGCCATCATTAAAAGTGACTTAGATTAATCACACATAAAGTTCAGCCATTCTATTAGGATTTTCCTGACATTTGCTTAGTTGCATCTCAGAGCAAAAGCCATGGATCTCAGAGGGATCTCATTGTTGAAAGATATCAGTCAGGAGAATTTCCAAAGCATCAGATATACCATGGAACACAGTAAAGACAGTCATCATCAAGTGGAGAAAATATGGCACAACAGAGACATTACTAAGAACTGGAGAAGAAAACTGGTCAGGGAGGCTTCCAAGAGGCCTACTGCAACATTAAAGGAACTGCAGGAATTTCAGGCAAGTACTGGCTGTGTGCTACATGTGACAACAATCTCTCATATTATTCATATGAATGGGCTGTGGGGTATGGTGGCAAGATATAAGTCTTTTCTTACAAAGAAAAACATCCAAGCCCGGCTGAAGTTTGCAATAACAAACATCAAGTCCCCCAAAAGCACGTGGGAAAATATGTTATGGTCTGATAAAACCAAGGTTGAACTTTTTGCCCATAATTCCAAAAGGTATGTTTGGCGCAAAAAACAAAGAAAACCATACCCACAGTGAAGCATGGTGGTGGCAGCATCATGCTTTGGGGCTGTTTTTCCTCAGCTGGAACCGGGGCCTTGGTCAGGGTGGAGGGAATTATGAACAGTTCCAAATACCAGGCAGTTTTGGCACAAAACCTTCAGGTGTCCATTAGAAAGCTGAAGAGGAAGTTCACCTTTCAGCATGACAACGACCCAAAGCAAACATCCAAATCCACAAAAGCAAGGCTTCACCAGAAGAAGACTAACGTTTTGGATTGGCCCAGCCAGAGCTCAGACCTGAATCCAATTGAATATCTGTGGGGTGATCTGAAGAGGGCTGTGCACAGGAGATGTCCTCGCAATCTGACAGATTTGGAGCGCTTTTGCAAAGATGTGCCATGCTAATAAACTCCTAACCAAAAAGACTGATTGCTGTAATAAAATCAAAAGGTGATTCAACAAAGTATTACTTTAAGGGTGTGCACATATATGCAACCAGGTTATTGTGAGTTTTTTATTTTTCCCCCTCAACAATTTCAGTTTGTTTTACAATTGAATTGTTCACATTATAAGTCACATTAAAGTTGGAAAAAGTTCTGACATGATTTATCTTTGTCTCGTTCTTTAACAACAAGAACCTAACATTTTAACAGGGGTGTCTAGACTTTTTATATCCACTGTATATGCTGCTGCCCACTGTATTTTAATTAATTGTAAGGATCAATTATCCTTTTCTATTCTGCTGGGTTCAATGATTGTTATTTAATACCTCTGAATATGCCAATGTGTGGTTAATCCTTTAATTGCTGGTAATACTAATTGTGATAATTTTGGTTTGGGTTACTGTATCTCTTTTGAAATTGCTGATCACTCAGTTATCTCATTGTTGTTTACACTTTATATATAATATATTTTACTTAAATAAATTATATATATTTTTGCACACATATGCGTAATTGATTATTTTAATCAATTCTTTACTGTGAAGTAGTTTGTCAATACCTAGTATTGTGTACAGTTCTCAAATGTATTTTATTATCTATATATGTGAAGATATACAACCTAACTGGGTCTCCTGTTAAACCTTTCATGTATTTTCTTTGACAATGGTCCCCCTCCCGCCCTTTCTGTCTGCCTCCAATTGAATCCCATTGACAGATGCAGCGAGGGACAAACTTCAGTAAGCAAGTGAAAGGAAAACCCTGTCCTCCTTGACAGGGCAGGATTTTCCTTTGCATACTAAAGTTTGTCCCTCACCACATCCATCCGGACCAGAGAGAGCTGTAGCAGTGATGTGGCCTGAAGGGAGGGTAAAGGTAAGTAGTGCAATATGTTACTTTTATTATAAAGAAGACTCGGTGATTAGTTTTTTCAAACATTGCTATCCCTTTAAAGCAGTGGCTCCCATATTTATGCCCGGGGACCCCTAATAGGCCATGTCTTCCTGTTTGATTGCAGATGAATTAATCAGAAGACCAGTATTTTAATTAACTCATCTATCTACAAGGTAAACCAAATGATATGGCCTGTAAGTGCATACTGTTGTAGAAACATCCTCCATTGTTTCAGAGAAAATGGATTGGCAGTTATTATTTCAGATGACTTGAAGGTGGGCAAGTGATGCAGTAAAGCAGTGAGAACAGCAAACCAAGTTTTTGTTTGTATAGGAAAGGACATTAACAGCAGGAAAACAGGGTACAGATGTCATTCTGTAGATCACTGGCACGATCTCAACTGGAATACAGTATATATAGCTATGGAGACCACATCTCCAGGAGGACATTAATAGATAGAAGAAAGTTCAAAGAAAAGCCAGTAAAATGGTGCAGGGTCTTCAGGACACAGAGAAACAGGATAGGCTCAAGGAACCTATACTATAGACTGGAATAATGGATAGAGAAGAGCTACAGACAGAAACGTTTAAATATTAAGGGATTTACTACAGTAGTAGTAAAGGAGAGAATTATTCAGAAAAAGAAGAATACTAGAACAAAGTAGTTTGCGTAAGTACTATGGTAAGTACAAATACTGTCAGGGAATTCAGTAATGCCTGTGATAGACATATATCTGTTCTGAGAAGTATGTAAGACTGTACCTTTTATCTAGGTAGGAAAATGGGTCGCCTGTATGGCCCAGCTGATTCATTTATGCCTCCCCAATAATGTACTGGAGTAAATCATACCAATCACAATGTAAAACAATGTGTGAAGGGAATGATTGCACTGAAATGTCTATACACATTCCTAACTGTCCTCCTCTTATTGCAGGTGGCATTAAGAGGTGTATTTTCATTGTAAGTAGTTAAATTAGTTTGAAAGAAGAAGGAATAAGAAATTGGTTACAGCGGAAGTTATAATGTAAAATCCGATTAGTACACCCCCATCATTTTTCTAACATCCAGAAGCTTAAAAGAGAACTAACACCTCCAAATAATACTTCTTCACTTACCTTACTATGGCCAGAAAGTCCTAATGATCCCTATGAATATTACCCATATGGCCTTGCTCAAGAGATAAAATCTTTAGTTAGTTCTGGACATCATGTCCATGTAAGAGGCAAATATAATCAAGCTGATACCTTTATTGGCTAACTAAGCAGATTTAGGATGCAAGCTTTCATTACATCTTAGGTCTCTTCCTCAGGCATGTTATACAAATACACATTGCACTGTTTAAAATAGAAATCAGATAAGATAGCTCAGTCCAGACCCAGGTTCTTTGATCAGTCAAAGGCAAAGGAGTGTGATGTAAATTGCAGTCATCCTTTGGAAGTGTCAAAGGTATTTACACTCCTAGTAGGACTCTGTTGTAAAGGCTAATCCACAGTGTGATAATGTGACAGAAATCCCCTGTCCCTGTTCAGGACATTATTATTATTAGTAGTATTAAATTGGAGGATTCATTTAACCTCCCTTATTTTTCTCTCCGAGTGAGAAACAGTCCCATCAGTACAGTAAGTGTAATGTCCCATTGATCTTATGGTGTAACTGGGAGTTTGGTATGGGTACCTTGTCCGTGGTGTATATGTGTGCACAGGTTTTACACTTCCTTTGTAGGCAGAGAGATGTGTCATGTTTTGTGTTTTTTTTTCAGGGCACTCCTTACCATTAGTTGTTTTGAAGGAGAGTAAGGGAGGCTTTGGGAATATATTCTTAAACCTTTCATCCATATGTAATCTTGTTTGAAGTTATCTTGTTATTTTGCATAGAACTTCAACTTGGGGGTGGTATGTGACCACCAGTGGCACCCGGTGTCCCTTATGTTGTGCCACTGGTGGTCACTTACAACCCCCAAGTTGAAGCTCAACACAAAATATCAAGAGAACTTCAAACAACATTACATACGGGTGAAAGATTTAAGAATATATTCCTTTACTCTCCTTCAGACAGCCTCCTAGTTTAAAACAACTGATGGTAGGGAGTGCCCTGAATGAAAATACAAAAAAAACGGCACATCTCCCTGCTTACAAAGGAGGTGTGAAATCTGTGCACACATTTACAACCTCGACAAGGTACACATACCAAACACCCAGTTATACCAAAGATCATTGGTACCTTCACCTGAAAATCATCCAATGTAATATGCCTCATCATGTGTGCAAAATGCCCAACAGCTCTCTGTGTGGGACAAAAAGGCCATCCATTACATAAAAGGTTTAATTCCCACACATCCAGTGTTAGCAACAAAAACACAGAGGCACCAGTGGGAGAACATTTTTTGCTAAAATGGACACAGTGTCAGAGACATTAAACTGACTATACTGTTGTGACTGTTTCACACTCAGATGGAGAGAAATATATGGGAGGTTAAATTAATGATCCAGTTTAATGCTTTAAATAATGTCCTTAACAGGTACATGGAATTTCTGACACATTATCACATTATGGATTACCCTTTACAACAGAGTCCAACTGGGAGTGTAAATACGTTTGACACTTCCAGAATATGACTGAAATTTACATCACACTCCTTTACCACTGACTGATCAAAGAATCTGGTTCTGGACTGAGCTGATCTTATCTGATTTCTGTTCATAACAATGCAATGTGTACTTTTGTTTAAGAGAGATGTTTTCATATTTATCTGTATAACATGCCTGAGGATGAGACCTAAGAGGTCTTGAAAGCTTGCATCCTAAATCTGCTTACTTAGTCAATAAAGGTATCAGCTTGACTATAGTTGTCCCCTGTATTTCTACGGCTAACACAGTACCAACTCTCATCTCATGTCCATGTAGTCCATTGCATTGCAATACATTGTGTACCCCTCTAGCACTGAAAGGGTTAAAAGACTTCAAACCTGAATTTCTTAAGAGCCAATAACAGGCCATATTTTAGGCTATCATTGCTAAAGAAAAAGTGCCTCATTAACCCTTTATGCCAGGGGGTATGCCATGCATTTCAAAGCAATACTTTTAGTACCCCTCTGGCACTGAAATTGTTAAATTAACAACCATGTGTGTCCAAAGGAGAAATAGCCAAACACATTTTCATGCACTAGTTTCCAAAATTGTAACACTTTCTAGTATTATATCTTAAAATGTAGTTTGATTTGGCCTCCATGTATGCTGAGGCTCCTAATAATTACCTAATAAAAACAGTCTTATTTATATGCAGCAAAAGACCACAGACTAATGCTGCCTAATCATTCACCAGCTGCCATAGTTCCTTGATAAGGCCCTAGAGGAGTAATTTAGACAGCCCAGACTTACTTTGCTGCCTTTAGGGAAACCATTGTTGTAGTTTATAGGAGGGGTTAGGGGGTTCAAAACCTGGCTTTAATCTAAAATTAAAATGTAGCACTGTCACACTTTATGGCAGCATATTTGTTATCTTTAACGAACAAACACATCTCAGACATGCTATATATGTTTTCCTCTACATCTGCAAGTAAATTGAGACTCCACTCAATAATTCATTTCAATAACTTTATTGACATGGCATTAAAACACATTCCTTATTAATTGCAACTCATTAAAAAGGCTATTTGATACAATATCCTTGCATTTTACACCTTATGTTAAAAAAGCCAGTTAATTGTGGGGCAATTAAAAATCGCCCCAGATTCCTATTGATAAAAATTGGAAGTTTAACCCTTTAAATGCTGGGCAGGTCTCTGAAGCGTTGTGTTTGAGATCTCTTTAGCATTCAGGGTATTAAAAGGGCCATTTAATCCTTTGAATGCCAAAGGGGTATCAAGTGCATTGCGAAGCAATTAGATCAGTGTTTGTTTGTTTGTTTTTTCTCATTTTTAATTAACAGGACACATGGGCAGTTTTGAATGAAGTTTTTAAATATGTAAACAAAGCTAATTGGTAGGTCCACTTTCAATACATCACAGGTCTATTCCAACAATTGCCTAACATAACCTAAATAACCCTACCTATAGTAATGTGCACTCTACTGAGCATGCACACCAATTGCGTTATGATCATACATTCTTTTTTATTTATTTTTTTGTAACTTTCAATTTCTCTATCTACGGTTCTACTGATCCAAATTACTAACTTTAAAAATAAGCACATACTATTCATCAGGGTCATTGTTCCTGCCAATTTTTGTGATAATCCATAAGCTAATTTGTGCTGCAGGTCTGACTAAATTTTCTCATCTTGCCAAATGGGAAAATATATTGTGTTAGGCGTTTGGGTACTTAGAAACTACCAAATCATTTTTTTATGGAATTTGGAGGATTTTAATCAAAACTTGTGGCCAAAATAAAAACGATGCAGCTGATTTGCCCTGGATTGCTCCACTTAAACATGGCCCTTTGTAATTTCTCTTTGCACTCCAAATAAACATGAATGCCTGTTACACACATTTATATTTGTAGATGTATATAGTATAGCTGTCCCATTTCTGGAATTTGTGCTGGGACAAAAAAACCCAAACATGCAATTAAGAAAACAAATAAATGATGAAAAGAAAAGCATCCCAGATCTGAACTCTGCTGATTACTGGTTGAGTTGTAGACTGAAGAAGTAAAAGATCATTGTACATAAAAGGATAATTTGCCGTTAGTGAATGTATGTTATTGTCTACTCTGTACCCAGAGACTGGCAGAGCACTGAATTTTACTTTTCTTTTAATTTATCTATATTTTTTGTGAGAAATCTTTTCCACCTGTTAGGGGGTTACTAGTTTCTCAGAAGACCTGAGGTTTGGGCCAACCTAATGCATTATTAGTTCGTCATGAAGGCCCATTTGCTGGTTGGTAGATGAGCACAATTTCATTGTTTAAGTTGGAAAGACCCATTATGCATGAACCAGTGTGTTGGAGATGTTTCTAGGGTTAATTCATTGTTGCTAGATGAAATTAAAAGTACAACAAATATGCTAAGGCTTTTCATTAGATGATAAAAGGTTGATAATGAGAATTACTTAGCATCACTAACACTTCTGTAGCAATACTTAAAAAATGGTAAGACTGCAAAAAAACAAAAACAAAACAAGAAAACTCTTGTATTTAAATGTTTTAAGACCAGAGAGATATGCAATGTATTATCATATTTTGATTTTTACACTGATAAAAATCAGGGCCAGAAAAAACGCATTGCATACCCCCCTGGCTCAATCAGCTAAATACAGACAATAATTCCCTGCTTTGAGAATAAAATAGAAGAGCCAACCATTATTTGGAACAAGAATTTCCATCTCATCATATTTATATTTCTGTGGAAAATGGAACATTAAACCAGGGCACAAATCATGCTTAATTATTTTTCCTCTGTGATTTTTGATTGGTCGATACAATCTGTAAAGGTTTAACAGTGGTCCAGCTGTCTGTGTATTACAGTGTTTCTCACTGAGGATGGAGTGGTCCTTTGGTGTGCCGTATGTATCAGTTTAGGGTATGTTTTGATAATATAACTACTTTAAACCAGTGATCTGACTACCTAGTGCATTGTTGCTCAGCTCCTTTCCCCCTGGACAGCTAACACACAGATCTGAAGGAAACATACAGGAAAGCAGGCGGCTCAGAGAACACAGAATATAAATATATTTTCTGCAAATATGCACTGTGCAGTTCATCCAGTGTTTTTCAGAGATGTATAGATCTAATTCTCAGTGTCAATGTGCCAAGGATCTCAGTATCAGTATGTACAGCATAGCCGCTACCCTGCATATAGTCTCTTCATGAGATTTAGACATTTTACACTAAAAGAAAAGAGGAACAAACCAACAGAACCCTCAGGGGGGAAATAAACAGTCCCAAAACTCCCATTACTTTAAATGAGGCATTATCCTCTTGAATGCTAGAGAGGAGTCCTTTCAAGCATACAAGGGGTTAAAAGCCTCATTTAAATTAACAAGAATTTTTATTTGTCCCTTATGGTGCCGTTAGTTTGCTCCAGATCTTCTCCTCTTCTGTGCATAACGCACTTTGTGTTACTTATTTAGTAATATGATTCATGTGAAATGCGTGGGGTCTGATGACCATACACCCTGCTTCTTATGCATGCTTGTTTTTACCCTGTCAATGAGAATCAAGTTTTTTCGTACATCTATGGATCAAGTATCAAGAATATATTGATGGTCTTGGCTATTCTGTATATCCTATATAATAATTTGCTAGGATGTTTGTCAGAAGCCGTCATGCGCAGTAAAGACTGCCTGAACGCACAGAATGATGGGACCATGCTGTGCCTTCGGGCAGTCTGTACAGTGCATGACTGCGTTAGCGGTAGGACGCAGACCAGGACCGGCCTCTTAACCCTTTGATTGCCAGAGGGGTATGCAACGCATTGCAAAGCAGTGTGTTGTGTACCCCTGTGGCACTCATAGGGTTAACATCACCCGGACCTTGGTCCGTGTACACGGGCTTTTACACTAGTAATGTTTATAGAGAAATGCCATCCTTAGCACACAAGGGTTAGATTAACCCTTTGAGTGGCAGAGGGGTACGCAACACATTGCAGAGCACTCAAAGGATTAAATGACTGGACCACAGTTAGCCCATGTGTGCCCATAGAAGGATATACAGAGAAGATGTTGACCTTACCAAGGTGGATCTTCTTGATTTCCATGAGCCATATACACATATTAACCCTTTGAGTGCCCTCTGGGTTATAAAAGAGCAGTGGTTTTTAAGCAAACCAACTGCACTATGGGGGACAATATTTTTTATTGTTGTAAATTGGTTTTTAACCCCTTGAATGCTATAGAGGTATCCAGTGCATTACGATACAATACATGGTAGACCTCTCTAGCATTCATGGGGTTAAAACCTTATTTAAATCAACATTACTGTGTAGTTCAAGAGTAATTGAATGATAAAGTTTCCCCCTCCCTCCCCTTTTACCTAGTGTAAGCCCCCACTCCTCAGATGTGGAATCCAGTCCATAGACCAGACAGCTCACATCAATGGTCAATCTTCTTACTGTGAGACCAATGAAAACCCTTCCCCTTTGACAGGTTTTCCCTTATGCTCACTGAAGATTGTCCCTCTCTGCAATCTACCTGGACACTGCCTGCTGCTCTAAACTGAGCAGTGTTACATCAGTAGAACTACTGAACTACAACTCTTGAACTACAACTCTGACAGAACTGAAATTACACTCTCCATGGCCCAACTACTATGAAGATTAATTAGAGCTGCTTTTATTATGAAACATTACTATCCCTTTAATGTAAAGATAGAGGGCAGTACAATGCTTAGTGCAAGTGTACCAAGTGTTTCCAATGCCTGATCAAATAACCAGGGGCCACCCCTTAAAGGGATAGTAATACTTAAAATGTAAAAAAAAATATGTTGTAGGGTTTATCCCCCTGAGTAAAACAAGGGTACTCCCACTGCTGAAAGGTGTTTCATTCAAAAGTTATTAATTTTCAAAGTTGAATTTTTTAGGTGCAATATCATAGTGGCCTGAAATTGTACAGTGGCGCTGTTGCTACACGATCCTATGGACAGCTCTGGTCAATTGACCATAAATCTCCATAGGATGGTGTAGCAACAGCACCACTGTACAATTTCAGGCCACTGTGATATTGCACCTAAAAAATTCAACTTTGAAAATTAATAACTTTTGAATGAAACACCTTTCAGCAGTGGGAGTACCCTTGTTTTACTCAGGGGGATAAACCCTACAACATATTTTTTTTTTACATTTTAAGTATTACTATCCCTTTAAGACTAGAGGAAAGGAGGTTTCAACTTTAGAAGAAGAAGTGTTTTTTACAGTAAGTTCTGCTAAATTGTGGAATTCCTTACCTAGTGATGTGGTAATGGCAGATAAAATGGATACGTTTAAGAGAAGACACATTTCTTTTAGGAGGGAACATATAGGGTTATACTGTGTATTAGTACGCAAAACAGGACGTTCTGAAAAAGGCTAACTTATTTGGCAGCAGGAAAGCATATATAATTCTCAATTATTTGGGTTATGAAGCAAAGTTGAACTTGATGGACTTGTGTCTTTTTTCAACCTAATTTACTATGTAGCTATTTACTTTGGGGGGTACAATAAGTAATACCTATTATTCCTGTAGAACAGAACAGATACAGTGTAAGAACCACAGGATGCAGAGTCTTGACCCAAAGCTAAACAAATGCCTTTTAAATGTGCTGTATTATTATTTTCAGTCCACATTCAAATTACAGACATTCAACAATCAAAGCAGATGTATTATGTGTAATTTCAATACATATTATTCAATTTTTGGCATGTTTCTATGTGTATGAAACCCTGAAAGAATAGTTGTGGTATTGTATTAAAAGGACATTGCAGTCTACTTTGGATGTAAGACTACTGAGGCTATTAATATGCAAGAGGTTATCCAATTATTATTTGCCCTGCTGTTTTCTGGCAGATTGTTAATGCTGGGATGTGAAACAACACTCATAAAGTGAAAGGTCGGCATCTTTGTGACTAGCTGTTGTGTGATGATGCACCTGTCATCTTTTTAGATTTACTGAAGTCCTAAACCAATATGCAAAAACAACACTACTTGGCAAACATACAAAATAGATATTGTGAACAAGTGATAATATTTGTACCAGATGGAAAGACAATACAACAAAATATTGTATATTTTAGCTGTCTTTTTATTAAAAAGAAACCCATGATTTACTTGCAGTTTGTAACCGAACACTTTCAATTAAAAACATCTATGGTTATTTTTTGAGCCAGATCATCCATTATGCCAACCTAGGCTACTGCCTAGGGCCCTGGTCAATATAGGGGGCCCAGGCTTCAAGTGATGGATCAACGACAGAGCCTCTGCTGTTGCTACTACTAACGTCTTGTGTCAGATGACTTTTTTGTTGGAAGAGAAGAGCACCATCCAGTTGCTCTCACTTCCATTAGAGCCGCAATGTCAGTACCTGCCAGCAGCACTCTGTGTCAGAGGCACCAGATCAAAAAATATGGGGCCTCAAAATGGTACCTTGCCTAGGGCCCTATGGAGCCGTAATCTGTCTCTGGTAAAAGATCTTACAAAATTACCTATATGTTGCATTAGGATTTGTTAGTTAGGAAACTAGTTTTTGAGTTATTTAGATTTATAGTAACATAGTAACATAGTAAATTAGGTTGAAAAAAAGACACAAGTCCATCAAGTTCAACCTTCGCCTCATACCTCAGTAACTGAGAATTTTATAGCTTTCCTGCTACCAATTAAATTAGTCTTTATCAGACCTTCCTGATCAGCCTACTGATAAACAGTATAACTCTGTATGTTCCGTTTTGAAAGAAATGAATCTAATCTTCTCTTAAATGTATCCATTGTATCTGCCATAACTACCTCCCTGGGCAATGAATTCCACAATTTGACAGACCTTACCGTAAAAAAACCCTTCCTCTGCTGAAGTTTAAACCTCCTTTCCTCTAATCTCAAGGGGTGTCCCCTGGTCACCTGATCAGGCCTTGGAATAAATAGCTCACCGCAGAGATCCTTGTATTGACCTCTCATATACTTGTACAATGTGATAAGGTCACCTCTTAGTCATCTTTTCTCTAGAGTAAATAAACCAAGTTTGTTTAGTTGTTTCTCATATGTCAAGTCCTCCATTCCCTTAATTAATTTTGTTGCTCTCCGCTGTACCCTCTCTAGTTCTAGTATATCCTTTTTCAGAACCGGTGTCCAAAATTGTACTGCATACTCAAGGTGAGGTCTTACCAATGATTTGTATAATGGCAAAATAATGTTATCCACTCTTGCTTCAATACCTCTTTTTATGCAAGACAGGACTTTGTTTGCCTTTGCTACTGCTGTTTGACACTGGTCACTGTTTCCAAGTTTGTAGTTGACAAGGATACCCAGGTCTTTTTCTAGCAACGAGTCACCTAAAATGATTCCATTAAGTTTATAAGTAGCCTTGGGATTGTTTCCTCCCAAATGCATGACTTTACACTTACCCACATTAAACTTCATATTCCACGTTTGCCCAATCTGACATTGTATGTAAGTCCCTCTGTAGATTAATCTAATTTAGGCATGCAGTGCAGATACTTCCTGTCTTAGCCCTACATTTCCTCCCTCATTCATTGACACATAATCCTTTTAGTGCTATGGCTGGTGGGCAATGCAAGCTAAGAGGTGCCATACTGGAGGCAATACAACTTCACCATATGGGACAAATAAATATCCCCATTGATTTTATTTTGGCTTTTTAACTTTTTGAGTGCAATGCATTGCACTCAAAGGATTAACCTGTTGAATGTTAGAGAGGTCAATGCTTTCAATGCAGTAGAGACCTGACTAGCATTCAATGGGTTAACCCCCCATTTAAATAAAAGGGAATTAATATTTGTCCCCTCATCAGCTTTCCGAATTACCATCCTGAATTTGCAATGCCTTATGTTTTTCCTGATAAAATTTAGACATATTACATACAGTAGGTTTACTGTGCAACAGACATTAAATTACTGGATTATTCAAAAATTATACTAGGTAATTTGCATTTTTATATGACTACATTTCAAAACGCAAATGTGAAATAGGCGTGATTTCTATTCCCTTGTTTCCAGCATAAGTGCCATATGAAATTATATTCTTTTCTCTCTCTCTCTTTCTCTGAGACTAAGTAGGACAAGTCTTTTCATTTCAGTACTCAAGTAACCCCAGTTGTTGGGATGTCAGTGACGAACCTGTCATGATAGCTCAGCCGCTGATTGATTAATCTGGGTTCAGGGTTGTAGATATTGGGAGTCAGGACTCTGGAGAGCTGTAAATCAGATACATGCAAAATCTCGTATGTTGCCTTCACAAATTACTACTACTGCAAGAAAAAAAGGTGATATGTGAAGGACTAAAGGGGACATATGCTCGACATATGAAGCTCTAATGACTTAATAATCTAATTGTGTTTGTTTTTTTCCCCTGTAGCTGTAAGGTGCCTATGTTTATTACCTTGTTTTTGCTACATTTTCTTTTCAGTTTAGTTTTTTTGTATTTGAGATTAATGATATAATAGTGCTTGGAAAATAATGTTATTATTAAAGATGTCAGTCTTCCAGCAGTGAATGACCTAACAAGGCAGACCAACTGACTACTCTGTGAGTCATTTTACTGTATAGTGAAAATGAAATCAACATAGCAGTAATTGATAGAAAGGGGATTTTTATATCTCTGTTTAAAGACTTTAGTTTGTCCCCTATCAAGCAGTTTGTCTGCTTCAGAACTGTTCCGGTTTTGCTTAGTGAATCACTCTCACATTTGGTTGATTGAAAACAGGAGAAAATCTGTTTAGAAAAGAGCAAAAACACTCTTGTTGCCATTTGTGTTCTGAAACATTTTAGTCACTTCTGTCACAATGATGACTAGATTCCTTACATCAGAACATGGAATGGGAACCCCAGACCAGAGGAACTCGGGGGAAGTGGGATTGAGGTGGCCACTCTAGAAGGACCAGGTGGTTCCCAGGAAGAGGTTGGCCATTGGTGTATGTCTGGGAGGGATTGCAGGTCCCCCACAGCCATTTTGTAGAGTGTCCAGACTGTGTTAAGAGCTTTCCCACCCATCTTGTGTTTCCCTTTAGGCCTTCCATTGTAGACTGCTGTCTCCCTCTTTCCATCTCTTTGGATTTTAACCCCTTGGATGTTAGAAATGTCTCCAAATCATCTGTTTAAACCCTTTATGACCAGCAGTCCGGGGAAGTGACCTTCCCTTAAGGACCACTTTGATCATTGTCGGAGAGGTGGCACACGTGATTGATGTCGTCTACCAGTGCACTGAATGGAGGTCTGTTAGTGATAGCTTCGGTCTTGGATTGCTCAATTTCAGACCCCATTAGTGCTTACAGTTTTCCCGCTGGAGCACTGTAAGCACAAAAGTCGTGAGGTGCCAGGACTGTCACCGATCCTACAGGGGGAAAAAACGCTGACAGTCCTGACATGTCACCAGTTGTTAAGGGGTTAAATTATGACATTTTCATTTGACCCATGGTGCAGTTGGTTTCGCAAAGAATACCTCCACTTTGATTTTATACATAAGTTCCAGAGAGACTGGTGAATTAATCAACAATTCTCGTAAAAACATATCCACACAGTTGTATTATGTGTTGGAGACTTCTCTAGACTTCAAGAAGTTAAAAAAAACACCTCCCATTTAACCCTTTGAGTGCCAGAGTGGTACGCAACGCATTGCTTTGCAATGCATTGCATACCACTCTGGCATTCAAAGGGTTAAGTAACTGAAGAATTTTTGTACCCTATGGCTCAGTCGGTTTGCCACTGAAATGAAAGTACAATAGGATACCTTGTGTGAGTGAGTATATTATTGGGATTACAGGCTTTCCAGCCTCACACACCAGTTATCAACATTCCATTCATCCCTTGACAGTTAATAAAAATTATATGAAATGAGATGCTGATAAGCATAGCTGGGAATGCACCGGTTTTGCCCTGGAGACTCCAGATTTGCCCCTGTATTACTGGGTCTCCGGGGCAGAGTCCGATTCTCTGGATGTGTGGAGTTTCTTCTGAATCTCTGCCCACATCTTCTCCTTCTCGGTCTGTTCCTCCCATTTCTCCTACTTCTGTCCCATTTATTCTCCTACCCCAGGAGATTTTGCAGATATGTGAAGCCCCTCCCCCACTCATGATTAAGCCCCACCCCCTTTTGTATAGGAATCTCATCATCTATCTCCCACAGTGGCACCAAAGGAGTCCTCCTCCGGGGAGATAAAAAGGAAAAGTTCCCAGGTATGCTGATAAGTCCTGCCCACCCAGTGAAGCTCCTCCCCCTTTATGACGGGAATCACATCATTTACATACCCTCCAGTCACAACACATGAGCCCTCTCTGGGGGCTAAGAGGATGAAGTTCCCAGGTAGGTAAATCGGGCTTAACTCCTTGAATGCAAGAAAGGTCTTTAACGCATTGCTTCATTAGCCGTAAAGGGGTTAAAATCCCTCTTTGAATCACTAAAAATCTGGATATTTTGTTTTTTCCCATTGGTACACTTGGTTGGCTCCAGAATTTTGCCATTTACTTAGTACATCAGCCTCACTGTGTGTTATCGGGAAGTCTGGAGTACTAGGAGGAGCTGAAGGAATTGTTAGGGCGAACCAGTTGCAACAGAGGGGACAATTTATCATTCCAAGTTATCTAAGTGGGGCTTTTAACCCCTCAAATGCTTGTAGGATATCCAATGCACAGTGGAGCAGTGTGTTGGAAGCCTCTCTCACATTCAAGGGATTAAAAGCCATATATAAATCAGTGGGAATCTTGGGAATGTATATATGTTTTTGCTCTCCCCTTTGATCCCACTGGATTGTGCCAGAGTCAATTTAAAGCAGAACTTTCAGTTCATACTTAGTCGCCATGCATTCATTAAACGCATGGCGACTAGCTTTGTAATAGATGTTTTACCTTTAAAAATAGCCCAGAGTAAAGGAATCCTTCCTGTTGGGAGACCGGAACCCAGGCTACAGAGAAGACATCTTGTCTGCACTCCTGCGCTGTCAGTCCCAGTCTCCATTGAATATCACTGCAGTGCACCATATGGTTGCAGGAAGGGACTGATGGTGCAGGGGTGTGGACCACCCTAACCTGCCCGTCAGACCCCAAAAGGGAAGGATTCCTTTACACTGGGCTATTTTTTAAAGGTAAAACAGCTAGTCACCATGCGTTTAATGAATTCACGGTGACTAAGTATGAACTGAATGTTCCGCTTTAAAGGAAGGCAGCCCAGTGCTGTGCAGTGTCTGCACTTGTAGGACTGCAGGTTGATCAAGGTGGCGTTTTATGTAACACTTCCCTGAGTTTGCTGACAAACTAGGATTTCAAAGCAACAGACCTCTAAACATTTTGCTTTGTTATATAGAGAACAAAGTGTTTGGGTTAATTACCTGTCAATTAGGAAAAACTTAGATATATGGCCTCTAGCATTAAGCTGTGCAACCCAGTACTGAAACATCTGGAAAATATGTCAATGTTTCTGAATATGTTATACCTCTTCAGGCATATGAAGTTCTTCATCCAGCTTAATTATATCTTCTTTACTCTGAGCTTTCATGCTGGGAGGTATAAAATCAGTGAGACAGTGTCTAAAGTGCCTCTGGGAAATCAAGGCTTTGTGCTTTGCACTCTGCAGGGACAATTTACCAATGTGATGAACTCGTTCTATAAAGGACTGCATTCCATGACAGTAAACAGTAGCATGAAATGTTGTAAATGGGCCTAATAGATGAGTAAAATTGAAATCAATTGGATAAAGAATGAAAAGAAAAAATGGTTACCAAAAATCAATGAACATGGAGAATCAAGTATAAAATATGAGACAAAGCAAGCATCAGAATTCGAGATTAATCCGAAGGGAAAAGAGGACTGATAGTAAGGAATGGGCTGGTGTGGGGAAGGTACTCTGGTCACCATTGATAAAGAGGGACAAAATGCCCTTATATGTATGTAATAAGATAGAAGACAAATTCAGTTCCTGTTTTATTCTATGTCATTTCCTGATCATGACTGAGGCTTGAAGTGCATATATAACTTGGTTTAACATCTCAGACCCTGGATCTGAACCACCATTGGAGCAGCATATGGTAGGCTGACCAGATCTCACCTTTAACCGGGGACACATAGGAAATAGCCATTTTGCAGTACTTCACTGAAATCAATGCAGTCCTGCAGTATGCATTTCTCCTATGCGTCCCCGGTTAAAGGTGAGGTCTGGTCAGCCTAGCATATGGGCGACACCATGTCCTATCTAAGTTTAGGGGCCCACTGGATGCTGAAAATAGAAAATGTTTAGATGTTGTAAGTAGTTTGTAGTGACCTGGAGACCCCAATATGATTTAGCATCAAGGCCCTCAGTCAATAGATGTGTCACTGCACCCCAGCATAATGCATTTTAGCCAGGAGGTGCAGGGCTCCCATTGGCCCAGATCTTACAAAGACAATTGCTGTGAAAAGTTAAATTTTGCACATAATACCTCATAAAGCTGTCTAACTCTCTCATTTCTTAAGCATTGATCAGTGCAAAGACATTTTTATTAAAGTTTTATTGAAAAGATCTTACACTGCTGTTTTGGCATACAGAACAGCTTATTAACTACAGGCTGCTTATTCTGAAATAGGGGACTCTTGTTTGATCTGCTATACTACTTCACATGCACCTTACTTAACCATTTGTGTATCAGAGTGGTACGCAACAAATTGCAGAGGAATCTGTTGCTTACCCCTCTGGTACACAATGGGTTAAAGTAGAACAATGAGCATAAGATATGTTTTAATTTCATTGGGAATCAAAAACTGTCTGCATTCCATGATAGCCATTTTTATGCAATATCAATAGTTTTTGATAAATTAACCTTTGTTGTTGGAACAGTCTTGCACAGTAGGTTAATTAGTTTATTTGATGGACCAGTATTGACACTCTATGAATGAATCTTGGAAAATGGGGGGGCATTTGTATAGCACAGAAAATGGTAAGTTTGACTTCCAAAAGAACTAATTAGAATACTGTTCAGGGAATTAAAGTGAAGTACCACACTGTGCCCCCAACACATGAAGATGAAGTTCTCAACAGCTAATTGTTTTACAGAACAAATGGTTTGTACGATAAATAGGCAGAGCTTCATTATTGGAAAAACACATAAACTTGATTTGAGGTTATAGGTCCCCATTAAATGGGCAGTATATGGTCAGAACAAATACATTTTAAGTGAAATGATAGCTCATACTGGAAAAAGCAATGACGCACTTTGTCATCGTTGTGTCTTCATTACTTTAGTAGCTTTACTCTTCAAAAATCACTGTTTCTCTTTAAGCAGGGTGATGTCACAGATTGTTTTGGGGGCTCATGGGATATCTTCATAGAGCCCATTATTATCCTGTGTCTGCAACACTCAGCTTTTCACAGGCTGTAATAACAACAGTGCCATCTAACTGCAAAGCATCTCAAACTCGACCCATCAGATAAAAGCCTGTTTTTGCCATTTAGGGTCTGTGACTGAAAAATTCTGAAGCTGATGTACAAAGATGGAATGATGTAATCCTGGGGTAAGTCAACTGCATTATAGGGGACAAATACACATTCCTAAAAGTCCCATTGATTTAAATAAGTCTTTTAACCCGTTGAATGCTACTCCTCCAACACATTACTTTGCCCTGTCTAGCGTGTGTGTGTGTGTGTGGGGGGGGGGGGGGTGTGTATAAAAAGCCAATTTAAATCAAGGACAATTTATATTTCTCCTCTATGGGGCAGTTCTTAGTACACCATTCACTCTGAGCACAGCACCAAGTAACTGAATTGGTCAATGGGAAGTGGAATAGATTTGGCAAACGTTTAAATCAGCCAAGCTGGCAGCAGTTCTTTCTATTCTCTGTCCTCTCTTATTAGCTTTCCGTTAACTATTACAGTTGCCAGAAGAATATGAAATAGCTTGCTCTGAAAGGCATTTCATATTGTTCTGGATCTTGAAGGTTTAACCCTATGAGTGCCAGAGAGGATAACACTCTGGTACTCAAAGGGTTTAACTCTTTCTTGTTGTCTTTATTGTGGTAACATTATCCAAAGAACTAAAGTGACGGCTTGATAGGTATTGTGAGCCCCAGCAGATTCCGTGATACTCACTGAATTGAGAGACTGCCACTGTCGCAGGTCGGAGATATGTGCGGCTGTACCCGCCAGTCCCTATTGTCTGCTAGGGACATGTTTTCTAACCTGACAATAGTTTACTGAGCAACTCTGTGAAGTCTGTGGCAGTGCTCCATAAACTTCCATATTGTGTCCAGACCCCCTACCAACCAGTTATTGTCTTCTAGGGACAGGCTTTCTAATCTGACAATAGTTTACAGGGCGACTTGAGCAACACTGAGAAGTCTGTGGCCGTGCGCCATAAACTTCCATATTGTGTCCAGACCCCCTGCCAACCGGCTTTTTATTAAGTCTGTTTCTATTGGAGCAGGCTGTGTAAAGCATGATAATTACACTTTAAAAATGAGATGCAGGCTGTATTTTGGTAAAAGAAAATAACACAAGGAAACGACTACTTATTGTATTCATAGAAATCGAAGGGTAATGTCTACAGGAAAACAAACCAACTGTGATATATGGAACAAATATTAAAATCCCAAATTCCAAATTGTCTAGCATTCGAGGGTTAACCCCTTAGTGACAGAGGACTTACCTGGTAAGTCCAGGAAGTTATTCGCTATAATGGGGAAAAAAACCCTGTCATTAACCCCTTAAGGACCACTGACTTGGCAGGACTGTCACGTACTTTTACAGGATCGCGGTGAGTAATACCGGGCACTGAAGTTGATCGCTCCAAGACCGGAGCAATCTCTTCCAGTGCCCCGTTTGATGTTCCGCCCCACGTGATCAGTCACGTGGGACGGCACATCAAAGATTCCTATGTGGTCCTTAAGGGATGGCACGCCCCGGGACCGCTGGTCCTTAAGGGGTTAAGGAAAAGCCCCATATAAATCAATTGGAACTTTTATTTGTCCCCACAGTGCAATTGGTTTGCTCCAGAATTTCTCCTCATTGTTAGTGCATATGGCATTTGGGTAATTCTAGAGCAAACCAATACAGGACCAATACATTTTCCCTTTGATTTAAATGTGTTTTTTAACCTCTTTAATGCTACAGAGGACTCTAACACATTACAGATGGGTTAAAATCCCCTTTTATATTAATGGAAATTTTACAGTCACACCTGGGAACTTGATTACTGAGTGTCCGGGGACAAAGGTTGATGTAACTGGTAAGCAGGACCAGCAGTAACTCCGCCCACTTTCTCACCCATTCCACCAACTCTCCATCTCATTCTATTCACTCCCCACCTCATTCTGCCCATTTTTGGGAGAAACCCCACCTTCGCTCATCCCATTACCCCCCACTTCTAGGAAGCCCTGCCCACATCACAACAAGATTTGCATCACTGGGAAACTCCCACCTCCACCCATACACCAGGGGCTACTGTCAGCAGAGTTCCCAGGTATGCCTATGGTCCAGTTGGTTTGTTCCAGAACTGCTCCCTATTTCTTTTTTTGAATAAGGCTCAAAGTGCCATATATACATTGAAATGAGGAGCAATTCTTGTAGAATAGCAACTATAAGCATACGGGCCAAATAAAACATTCTCATTGATTTAAATGTGGCTTTTAACCCCATGATTGCCCAAGACCTGGGAATTTGTGGCGTTTCCTATGGTGCAATATATTTCCCCTGAACAGTGGTTCTCAGCCTTTTTTTCACTCAAGGCCATGCAATGTGGAATTATTAGTGTACGGTAATTTATCAAGGACTCAAGAGAACAATACATAAATATTTATTCTTAGGTCTCACAGTCAGAATCACAACGGGGATCATTGTGTGCATAATGATCTATATAAATACACATTAAAAACTCTAACAGTTTTTCATACTTCCAGCATTTCATATGGAGAACACTTTTGTTTAGGAGGTGTTGCTTGGGGGGTGCCACTTGTGAGTGGGGTATTAACAAGAATGTTTAAGTTACTTCATGACCTACTGACAGCTCTTTATGCAACTGAATATATATTTAGAACAAAACCAAAGTTTTTTATTTACACAGATTCATTTAGAAACACATATACTGAATCTTGAACAAACATGTCATAGGTAAAGGGTATGATCCTCCCAAATAAACACATACACATAGCTTAAGGAAACCGGTCCATGGCTTTATTTAAAATAGTTATATTAACATTACAATAACTATTAGTTTTTACTCATTATTAAAAACTAACGGCCCATGCCAATGTGAAAGTACTTGAACCAAGCATGGCCAAATTGAATGGGCTCATGGTAGAACCCACAAAATTCTTCAACATCTTGTACCTCATTGGTGACACACTTTAGCTTCAGTGGGGTACATCGCCACTCAAAACCTAAATCTGGGGTATAACTTCCAAAAGGGTTTCAGCCCGAGGAATAATTCCATGTAAACTTAAACTTTAACACCAAAAAAATATTGATATTTGAAAAACAAGCATGGCCAAATTGAATGGGCTCATGGTAGAACCTACAAAATTCTTCAACATCTTGTACCTCATTGGTCACACACTTTAGCTTCAGTGGGGTACATCACCACTCAAAACCTAAATCTGGGGTATAACTTCCAAAAGGGTTTCAACCCGAGGAATAATTCCATGTAAACTTAAACTTTAACACCAAAAAAATATTGATATTTGAAAAACAGGCAAGGACTAACCACCATAGGACTGAATGTCAATGGCTTGACCAGTCAGGCCTTCCCCCCAATAAAGACTGTGGTCTGCTCGCAAACTTTTATACCACACGTCCAGACCAATAGCCTCAGGAGAAATCAACACACCACAGTGTAGGGCAGACATGTTCCCTATTCCCTTCTTCTATGAATGGCAATATACTTCCTGCCACAGCTTTGCATAAATGTGTGCACTTCCTCCTTCCATGATACCCAGTATCTACCTCCGGATCCACCCTACCCATGACACATTTCCCCTCCCTGTACACTTCATTTCCATGCCGAGGAAATCTTTAATATGAATTGTATTGCTGTGTAGCAATGTTTTATATATACACACACGCACACTACACATTCTGATCTGTGAGAAATAGTTAAAGAAGAACAAGAAAGAGGGACAGATGGTTTTATGTCTCAAGGATGGCTGTCTCTCTTGAATCGGGACACATGTGAGGTACGGATTTCTCAAGATTGTCATGGAAAACTTGGGGCCCCCTGACCTGCTGCCCACTGCACACTAAAGTACCACTGCACCCTAGTGGAGAACCACTTCTCTGGCATGTTTTTGTACACATGGCTCAACGACTGTGACGAAAACTATAATTCTCATGAGTTTACTATGCATAATACATTGCGAAGATGTAAAGTAAATAATAAAAATGGAAATTATCTAAAGCATTGAGAGCTTGAAATTTGTCAGATTTCAATACAGATAAAGGTACAAAGTTGATCTTATTCAGTGATGAAATGTTTCAGATTGCTCTGACCTTTATATCCTCAAGTACCGCAGCCATAAGTAAATGCATTTATTAGGAAAGGATCCTTATTCAGTAGAAATAAGAATAAATGCCAAAGGAAAAATAAATAAAAGACCTGTTCTGAAAATTGAAAAATATGAAAAAAAAGAAGGAAGATGATTATTGACTGTCAAATGATTGAAGATTTTTCTTTTGACTATTGTAATGAAGATACTCTGAATAAAGACAGAAAAATCCATTTCAAGATTATTAGGAAAAAAAATATTCAAGTAATGAATAATGCAGATCTATCGTTGGGGAATAATGAAAGGGTTAACCCTTTGGATGCCAGAGGGGGTACACAAAGCATTGCAATTCAATGCACTGAGTACCCATCTGGAACTGAGAACATTAACCCATAGAGTGTCAGACATATATATCCAACTCATTGCAACACTCTGGCACTCAAAGTTAACTCTCTGAGTGCCAGAGGGGAATGCAGCGCAATGAGTTGCGTACCCCACTGGCACTCAGTGGGTTAATGTTCAGAGACTGCCAAGAGAAAGAGAGGCCGATATACTAAGATCTGCAACAATACTGGAACATACCAACTACAGCATATGGGACAAATAAATATTCCTCAAATGTGTATTGATTTAAATGGGATTTTAACACCTTCATTGCTTGAGAGATCCCCAGTATATTGCTTTACAATGCTCTGGTGGCCTCTTAAGTATTCAAGGGATTACCGTTCAGTGAATGGTACTTTGTATTTCTGCAGTTATTTTTTATTTGTACAGTGCAGGTCGATTCACCAGAATAACTCCAGTGCTGCTTAGTACACAAACCACAAATAATTTTGACAATGTTTTTGTTTAACCAATTGGATGCTATAGAGGTTGCCAATGCAAACATATAAGGGGTTAAAATATATAAATAAGAATACATCTTTTTGTTCTTGTATCATGGATATGGATAGGGCTGGAATTTACATCTCAGAGGCCTCTAGGCAAGGCACTCTAAGCACCTTTAGCTCTGCTCATGGTCACACCCCCACTCCTTACATGAACCAGTCCCCAGTCCCATCCCATGTTTCCTAGCACAGAAAATATCTTTGGCCCATAACATGCAAGGACAAATAAAGCTTTAACCCCTTGGTTTCTTTGCAATGCAGTAGAGATATCGCTAGCATCAAAGGGAGTTAAATAATAAACTGTATAGGGGTGTATAGAAAGGCGCAAGGACATTGACATTACTTTGACCACCCCTACAACTCAGAATATGAATGTGGACAGCAAACTTGGAGCGCTAGGCAGTTACCTACTCTACCTAATGGGAAACCCAGCCCTGGTTATGGAATCCTAATCATACTTTTACTCTACCTTACATTATTTCTACAAGCGGTGATATATTAAACATTGGCTATGTGCTTGATGTTAAACAACATATTGTTCATGCGGGTTATGATATTGTATTATATTATATATATTTTGTATGATTATTATGTCTCCAATAAAAATAGATAAAAAACAAGCAAAAAAAAAAAAAAACCCCACATGGCTATGTGTAAGATGTCATCTACTTAATTTGAACAAGAAAAAAATACAGATTTTTTTCCCAAACATGAATGATTTGCAGGTCTGATTTTGAAACAAATACATGTATTTTGTTTTTGATCCCGTTAATACTAATTACCCTGTTAAGGACCAGCGGTCCCGGGGTGTGTGGTCCTTTAAGGACCAGATAGGCGAGTTCGACGTGCCGTCCCACGTGACTGTGACGGTCCGGGTACGTCACAGGACGTGAAGGGGTTAATATTGTCATTCTATTTGCAAAGTGCAAATCGTGAAATTAATGATCTAAATGTATACACTTAGCAGTGGATAAACAGAGCAAGGTTCTGTATCTAGTCTCTATCAGAAAAAGAGCAGGCTGCAAGTAAACTGTTAACCATCTGAGTGCCAGAGGGGTATGCATCGCATTGCAGGGTACTCAAAGGGTTACACTAATTCTGCACATATGTTTTATCACAGTAGGTCAGTTACAAACTTTGAAAGTGAACCAGGCATAATTCTTCATTAACCCTTTGAGTGCCAGAGTGGTACGGAATGCATTGCTTTGCAGTACATTCTGTACCACTCTGACACTCAAAGGGTTAAAATAATGTGATATTGATTAAGCTGTTGCATTAAAAAATATTAGAGGTTTACTCTGTTTAGTGACTACAGATACGATTAATCAATTATCCCTTTAACTCTTTGACTGGGTATTCAAAGCATTCCATCAGAATGAATTGGACACCCTTCTGGCACCCAAAGAGTTAAAACAATGGTGTCAAACAGCATTGCTAAAGAGCTGAAAGAGTAATGAGAATTTCACTTTAAAATATATTATAGAAATAAAAAAGATTTGGCTCTGCACTGAAGATTAACATTGTATAATAAAGAATCTTTTTTTCCAAGTCTTAACCATTTCAAGAAATGTTATATCTAAAGCTATTAAAATTTAAAGCGTTACCTAAAAACATTTTGCTTGGTAAATTAGGACTGCTGGGACTTTTTTACTTCAGACAGTTTATCAGCTTGGCTAATGTAAAAATTGAATGTAACTCATGACTTTGAAAGCTTTATGGTGGAATAAGAAACTATGATCTATTAGTATTATATTATTGCTCTGAAATGAGTAAACATGTAAAATGGCTTTGTCAGAAAAGTTACTATACAAATCAATGGTTCATGTTGGAATGTGTAAATCAATAGATCGATTTGTAGTCTGCAAACAGGGCTGGATTTTACAATAGGCAAAGTAGGCAACTGCTTATAGCTCGAAATTTTGAGGTGTAGTGCCACCTCATAAATGCTAGCCACACCTACTATCTCAGTGTTCCTGAACGAGTTTTATACCCCTTTACCAGATTTTTTTTTATTATTTAATCCCTTGGATGCTATAGAGATCTCTAATGCATTTCTCCACAATGTGCTAGAGATCTTTCTAGCAACCGATGGGATAAAGCATTTTCATTCTTGCCTGTTATAGGCCAGAAAACAGAGGATGGGACTGGGAGTGAGGTCATGTGATGAATGGGGGATGGCCATAGGTGGAGCTAAGGGTGCCTACAGTGACTTGCCTAGGGGAGCCCCAGATGTAAATACAGCCCTTACTGTGAATGGAGATTAAAATTCAAATTTGGGGTTTATTTCATGCTAGAAGGAACACTTGAAAGAATGGATCTTTATTTTATAACTAGTTGAACAGCCCGTTATACGGGCCACAGTGCCACTGCCACCCGGTCGCGGGGCAGTCATGCGCAGTGGAGACTGCCCGCGCCACGGCTGTTACAGAGCTGCGGCGCGGGCAGTCTCTACTGCGCATGTCGCGGTGTTACACACAAATTAGCGAATTATTATATAGGATTAGCTAAGAAGTTGACATAAATTTTTAAATGTGTCTTAAATTTTAAAGTATAATGTACTGTATAAATACTATCACATGTAATAAAACATTTGAAAAGAGTAGAACAACAACTGCTCATCAAGTGCAGAATTTTTTATTGGACAATATTTTTTTTCTGAAAAAATGTGGCATTGGGTATTCCTGCTGAGTTAAACAAGAACGCTCCCACTGCTTGGAATTTTGTAGTTTAAGCCTCATTACAAATATTTTTTTTATTAAACTGCAATTTTTAAATTGTGGTCACCAGATGTCACTGTTCCTGTCACTTCCTGAGCGACTACAGATTTCATATTGCATTGTAAAAAGTTTTTGTTTTCGTTTTGGACACCAGTTGGCGCTGTTGCTAAATTAAATAACAAGTCTGAACTGTTAAAATGTTTGAATGAAAATATATCCCATCAGTTGGAGTGCCCATGTTTTAATCAGCAGGAAAAGCAGAAAACCCTTATACTATATATATATATATATATATATATATATATATATAAAATGTTTACTTTAAAGGGATAGTAATACTTTGTTTTAACTTTATTTTATTTTGTAGGTATTAAAAAAATATGAAGAATGATATAAGTCTTATCTCTCAAACCTTTATGGTTTGAGAGATATTCACAAGCAAAGTTTCCCCTCCCGCCCCTTTTACCTAGTATAAGCCATCTCTTCTCAGATGTGGAATCTGGTTGTAAGACCAGACAGATAACAGCAGGGGACAATCTTCTTACAATGAAAACAATGAAATCCCTGTCCCCCTTGACAAGCTTTTCAGGTTGTTCCCTTATCTTGAAGATTGTCCCTCTCTGCAGTCTACCTGGGTACCTCCCTTCTGATCTGGCTGAGCAGTGTTACATCAGTAAAAGGGGCGGGAGGGGGATACTTTGTCATTGAATTACTCCTGAACTACAACTCTGACAGAACTGAAATAACACTCTCCAAAGTCCAAATACTATGATGATAATTAGAGCTGCTTTTATTATGAAACATTACTATCCCTTTAATCCAAACTCTTCCAGTGCCACAGATAGGAATGGAAGATGCACTCCAATTGCAGTTGAGGAACCACAGGTGACTAATTCTAAGAAAATAAGTAGAAAAATAGATCACAGAGTGTCACAGAGATTTCCATTGTTCATTTCTACTCATTGTGCCTGTTCGTATAGTATCTGTATCTGCTTCTGAAACAGCCCGAACTCTATGTGATCATGGCTTCCTTAAACTGGTCAATCCCTTTGTTCAAGTAGGTCACTGTTACTATCATAAAACTGGTATGTTCATGCTGCCCCCTTGGTCATCTCAGCATCTAAGGATTGGTAATTACTCCTGTCTTACTTTATCAGAATTGCTTTGTTGTGACATGCATTAAAGTGGAATTAGCATCTTATGAAAACATAGGTTCATTTGAAAGAGCTTTCAAAATCCTGTGTTTTCTATTATCAATGTTTTATTTTAAATAATTGTTTGTGAGATATTTAGCTTTATTTATTTACAAGTTGTAAAGTACTAGTGGGTATAGTCGTGTGCCAGATATTAACATTCTACACTGCTCTGTCTCCCAATTGTCACCTCCTCATTTTCATCCTTCGTCCCTCCTGCTTATGGTTAAAACTGTAACCACAGTAAAAAGTAATATGAATAAGCTTATTTTAAAAATGTCTCATTTTTGGAATCTGTAGAATACAAGGCAATCATTAGCAAATCCTTTATTGTATATACTACCTTGTTGATAAGGAAATGCTGCTTCGCTGTCTTTTTAATAGACAATTACAATGATTTACAAAGTATGGAGTAGAAAAGTCTGGGCTGCCCTTGTTATCTTAGCTGACAGTAGGGGTGGAACACAAAGTGGAACTCAATGCCCCATTTTACAGCCCCAGTCAATAGCTAGTGTCAGGCTGGAAAGCCCTTTACTAACTTCAGTGGGACCTGTGTGATGAATAAGACTGAACTGCAAGATATTGCAGTTCAATCTCTCCCAGATTAACAGAGCTGCTGACTGATCAATAACTAGGTGATAGGTGCCCATTACATTTTACAGTTAGTTTACCCTACAAAGGAGGTGAGAGTGTGGTTAGAGTTGGGGATCTGAGGGAGGAGATTCACTAAGCGGTGAGAAAGAGGTGAGAAAGAGGTTATAAAGTGGTGATAAAGCAGAGATGACTTCTCCAGTTTATCACTTCTCCAATTCCTATGTTATTCTATAGAACCTGTGCACTAAGATTTCTTCAGCTTTGGAGATCTTAGTGAATACGCTCCATAGAATAACATAGGAACTGGAGAATTGATAAACTGGAGAAGTCATAACCATGTTATCACTTCTTTATCACTGCTTAGTGTACCCCCCCTTCTCTGAGGTGTCGCTTCTGAACTTATGGTCCTTGTGCATTCATAAAAGGGAATTAGTGTCAATCAATACATACCCAGTGGTATCTGTCAGTGATCACAGACAAAGGGCAACATATCACATATCCTACTCTTTCTGCACGTTGACACTGGTTTGGACTTCATCTGTAACTTGTCTACATACATTACAAACCTAGCATTAGGTACCATTATTATTCTAAAGGCTTTCCTTCATAGAAATGCCCAATTGTGTTAACCCCTTGGGTATTACAGAATTTTACAATGTCTTGTGCACCCCTCTGGTTCTCAAGGGGTTAGTAGTCTGGTATAATAAAACTAGATCTTAGTAACTGACTCCAGTGGTTTGTTGGTGAGGAACACGTCAGAAACGCTTGCCAGCTCCACTTCTGTTCTGCTCGATCTTCATAGCATAACTTTGAAATTGGTAGATTGCTGTGCTTTTTCACAAAGTCCCTTCAGAGAGTCGGTGCTACAAGATTATGAGCTCACATCTTAGCATCTTTTAATGGGAAAATAGAACATTTAAAAAATGATCAAACATGACTAAATATCATTGTCTCACTTCAAAAGATCAAACGGTCCTTATACTTGAAGTTTTTTATCTGATGAATAGAGGATGTTGTTTAGCCCATCAAAGCTCAGGCTATGATTGTGTTCTTTCTTCTTTAATTTCATTAATAATATTCTTATATTAAACTACAAAATATGTTTAATTCTGATTAAAAACACTTCTACTTTTTAAGGAAAGAAAGTGTAAGAATTTTACAGTGCAGCCCCCCTATTGTTAGTCTCTAACACCTGTGGCTGTACATTTGCATGCACTCTATAGGGTATGATCACTCTTGTGCATTACTGTGGACAAGCTGCAACAGAGTAGCACTTTAATGTGAGAAAACCATCCTCATCATATGCTCAGTGAAATGGAGTGTAGCACTCTACTTTTGTAGAAATAAAAAAAAACCAGTTGATCGAAATGGGACTATTAACCTCTTGAATGTTAGATGTATCTCCATCGCATTGTAAAGCTTCTTAGAGCATCATACAATTAGCAATTGATAATACAGAGGTTTGCCTATCTAGTCTACAATATACTAGGAAAAATTAATCCCAGGCACTCTGTAGCAGTTCTGGAACAGGATTCTTATTACATCAACCTCCTCAGATGTGATTTGATAAAAATAAAGGTAACAGGTCACCTCATTCTGTAAAGGTGTATTGCCTTACTGGTGTGATTGAATGGAGAATTGTTGGTCTCTCTCTCTAGTGGTGTATTGCTGTGCTGGTGGCATACAAAATTGTGTTGCTCTTCTGGTGTCATGTAATAGTGAGTTGACTTACTTGTCTCATATAATGGTGCATTCCTCTGCTTGCCCCACATAATGACCAGATAAAAACCTGGCATCAACCTGGCATGTCCTGACTCAAAACCATCTATGAGTGTCCTAATATCCAACATTCTAGAGAGGTTAGAGTAGGTCACCAAGGCTCCTTTATGAGATGCAGTACATAGAAAGAAGTATAGATTATCTGTCCTTTAAGTGAGTATAGCTTTCTTTCAGCAGATCTATTTCCCTGGGTGCCAACTTTCTGATTAATGGGGTGAAAAAAGATCTCTGGTACACCTTCCTTGGTCATGTAAGAGACTGAACAGTGAGACTCTGTTTAGCTTTGTAGACCAGTGCACACAGCTCTCCTACACCTTAGTGGAGGGCTTCCAAGCCTGACACTAAGGGACTATGGAGGCTACAAGTGAAGCCTGCAAAGTATATGGCTGAGAGCTACCTATTTCTGGTTTGCATTCCAGACAACTTCTTGCCCAGTTAGTTTTCTAACCCTCCAAACAACTGACAGGAGTATTTTTGTGATGTATGGCTCAGCCCTGGGCTTTTTACAATGTCTGCTCCCATAGGAGGAGACTCAGTAAAGGGTAATTCCCTTTCATATAAAACGTGTTACACAGATACACTGAAACAATAAAAGTAATCAGTAGTTTTACTAATTATCTCTTGGAGAGTAGAATTTCTACGACAAGAAACACAGATCTGAGATGTTATATTTAATTCCTTTAGCCAATTGTAATAATGTTAATCAAAGATGTTCAAATCTGATCAAATCCTTCTACATACGAGTTGATCCTCTAAAGTACGATGGAAGCTTTTTATGTCTAATTAAGGTCTATCATTGACAAAACTAGCTCCTGCATGACTTTTATCATTCGTACAATATCTCCACAGAGTCTCATAATTCAACTTGTCTGAAGTAGATTATAAGAATGACACATAATTATTG
The DNA here is from genome assembly GCA_037306005.1 of Rhinophrynus dorsalis. Classification (NCBI taxonomy): domain Eukaryota; kingdom Metazoa; phylum Chordata; class Amphibia; order Anura; family Rhinophrynidae; genus Rhinophrynus; species Rhinophrynus dorsalis. The sequence goes on along the minus strand of CM074719.1, from coordinate 73,048,104 downwards.
TCAGGTTATTGTACATAATTAATATAGAAAATCAAGTAATTGATATTTGTCCTCAACATAAAGAGTGATTGTTATAATTTAGTAATAAAATAATTTACTTTTTTGTAAGCAATATTTTGACATCCAATGGAGCAAATGAGAGGATACATATAAAATTGCATTTTAGCGCATTAGGGGGTCTATTCAGAATGCCGAAAAGTAGCAAAACTACATCTACAGCATAAGAGACAAATATTTTCAGAATTCTTATTGATTTATATAAAGCTTCTGATTCCTTTGTTTCTATTCATTTCTCAAATACATTGCTTCATAATGCATTGAAGACCATTCTAGCATGCAACAGGTTTAACTCTTTGGGAGCCAGAGGGGTATGAAACGTGTTGCTTTGCAATGCGTTGCATACCGCTCTGGCATTTAAAGGTTTAAACATGGTGAAATTGTCATTTCATCACTTTCTCACCTTTGCTACCATATTTAACATCATCACTGATCTAATCAGTCTGAGTACAGACTGGCAAACCCAGGGTACCAAGACGTCTGTGCCAATCTGTTAGTTTTTAACTCCTTAAGGACCAGTGGTCCGAGGGTGTGTGGTCCTTTAAGGACCAGATAGGGAAGTTCGACGTGCCGCCCCACGTGACTGATCACTGCAGTCTTGGAGCGATCAACTTCAGTCCCCGGTATTACTCACCGCGCTGCTGCAGGAGTACATGACGTACCAGGACCGTCACTGGTCCTTAAGTGCAGGACCAGCGTGACGGTCCGGGTACGTCATCAGACGTGAAGGGGTTAAAGGGGATTCTTCACCTTATACAACATTGACTGTCTCCTATAGTGCAATGTTGTTAAAGTTGAAATCCCTTTTTTTTAATTTAAATCCGTGTAGTTTCTGAAATAAAAGCGTTTAAAGTCTTCCTTGTGACGTCAGCAGCTCTCAGGCAGTGGGTACAGCTCCAGCCCGCGGCCTGTCAATCATCTTCATTTGCCCTCCCTTTGTAGCAGCTCTTCTCCTCCTCCGATGACGTAGGAGGACTGAATCTGACCTGGCACTCTCTTGTGCATAAGCGCATCAAGGACATTGTGTCTGCATAGACAGAGTCAGAGGCAAGCGGACTGGCACTCATTATAAAGGACAGAGGGCATTAACGCTCTCCATCTATGCCGGCACATTGACCTGGGCATGCTTATGCACGAGAGTGCACCAGGTCAGACTCAGTCTTATATTTCAGAAACTACACATTTTTTTAATTAAAAAAAATAATGGATTTCAACTTCAACAACAATACACTACAGGAGACAGTCAATGTTGTATAAGGTGAGAGATCCCCTTTAAAGGAATCCACATTCTCTTAAAGGGATAGTAATGTTTCATAATAAAAGCAGCTCTAATCATCATAGTATTTGGGCCTTGGAGAGTGTTATTTCAATTCTGTCACAGTTGTAGTACAAGAGTAATTGAATGATAAAGTATTTCCCCTCCCGCCCCTTCTACTGATGTAACACTGCTCACCTCAGAACAGCAGGGAGGTGCCCAGGTAGAATCTTTAATTAAGATAAGGGAAAAAGTTGAAAAACCTGTCAAGGGGAGCAGGGTTTTCATTGTTCTCACAGTAAGAAGATTGTCCTGTGCTGTTATCTGTCTGGTCAAGCAACCAGATTCCACATCTGAGGTGAGCAGTGTTACACTAGGTAAAAGGGGCGGGAGGGGGATATTTTATAATTCAATTACTCTTGAACTACAATTCTGACAGTAATTAAATATCACTCTCCATGGCCCAAATACTATGAAGATTAATCTGAGATGCTGTTTTTGTGAAACATTACTATCCCTTTAAAGAAACACTATTAATGTGATGGGTCATTGAACAGTTAACCCCTTAAGCTCCTGAATAGTGTATAAAATACTACTCTAGGGATCACAGTAAGTGTCACACAGCAATACTCCTCTAATAGCAATCCCTTTGAGTGTCAGAAGGCTATGCAAAGTAGTAGAGAAGTATTTTGGATACCATTCTGGAACTCAAGGGGTTAACAGTTCAGTGCTCCAAGACCATCACATAATAAAGCTACTTTAAGAGAATGCAGATTTCTTTAAAGATTAACAGATTGAAAGTATTAGTGCCTCAGTGAGTTTGCTAGTCTGTGCACCGATTGAAGATCAGATCAGTACTGTATTTCTGACAAACATGAAGCATCACACTACTTACAGACTAGTAGTGTACATTCTGCCTCCACAGCTCCTGGTGTTGGTCCCGCTCCTCAGACCTCAACTCGTCAATGTGACTGTGTGGAGCAACGCAGCATCATGTGCATGGTGATGACTGACATGCTCACGTTGCCTACTCTATATGCCCACTTTGTGCAATGGGTGTCTAGCTTGCAGTGTTTTTTATTTTTTTTTTATTCTTAATGTCCCAGAGAGCTGCAGGCTTCACCCATAGACTCTGAGACACTGCCCAAAATCCCGAGTCACTGCGTGAAACCCTGCAAGTTCCCAAGTATGGGCGTCAGTCTTGACAGGATTTGAATGACTATCAAAATAGCTAGTACTGGGCATCATGATCTGGCAGGTAGCATGGGAAGCAGTGTACAATGTCAGTCTCTGACTGGCACTCCAATCGGTACTGTCTCATTTCCATAAATTGGCAAATAATTACAGCTAAATCTCATGAATTAATGTTTTAATCTAAAAAATGTTAAATGTGGGTGATTTTGAAAGTGCTACAAAAACCATACATTTGTTACAAAATGCCAGTTACTCTTTAAAGGGATAGTAATACTTCGTTTTAACTTTATTTTATTTTGTAGGCATTAAAAAAAAAAAGAATGATATAAGTCTTATCTCTCAAACCTTTATGGTTTAAGAGATATTCACAAGCAAACTTTCCCCTCCCCGCCCCTTTTACCTAGTGTAAGCAATCTCTTCTCAGATGTGAGTCTGGTTGTAAGACCAGACAGATAACAGCAGGAGACAATTTTCTTTGTATGAAAACAATGAAAGCCCTTCCCCCCTTGACAAGTTTTTCAGCTTTTTCCCTTATCTTAATTGAAGATTGTCCCTCTCTGTAGTCTACCTGGGCACCTCCCTTCTGATCTGGTTGAACGGGGGGGGGGGGATACTTTGTTTGTGAATATCTCTTAAACCATAAAGGTTCGAGAGATAAGACATATCATTCTTCATGTTTTTTTAATGCCTACAAAATAAAATAAAGTTAAAACGAAGTATTACTATCCCTTTAAATAAAGAGGAATTTGTATTTGTCTAGAATGTCACAGCTGGCTTTCTCCAGAATTTCTCATCTTTTGTTTTCTGCGTTAGGTCCTGAGTGGGGGTATGCACTAATGTAGCGCTATAGAGTGCCTATACGGTATGCCTCATTTTTGTCTGTGTACCACTGAGCATTGTTATTTGACCATTTATATAAAGCACTTCTCCTCAGCATCATTGCAACATGGCCAGTAAAACCAGTAAGCCTTGCTAATGGATTAATGTGCCAAAGCAATTTATATTGGGAAGACCACAAGGAAAATAGTTATCCTTTTTTTCCTCTCTCTCTGTGTTGTGATTTAAATATATCTTGTGTTCCTCAACAGACTTATGTATCAGGCCAAAGGTGTTTTCTTTCAATGGAAAGACAGATCATCTGTATAGAAATACATCCTGCCCTATGTGATATACTATCCAATTATTGAGTTTCTCTAAACAGGGTATTTCCATGTAGCACCTCCAGTGACACTATCAATGCACAGACAATGTAATTAGTATTTATGTACGATGATGACATTCAGAAAGAAGCTGGCATTTAAAGTGGGTCATGTTATTGACATCTTGATTATTGAAGCGTATAATCCAGTTTTATTAAAAATATATACATTTATTATTTATCTCTTTAGTATGTTTACATGTTTTGTTTTCTCAAATATTTTCACACACGGCCCATTCACCTGAATGTACTAAGGACCTTATGCAGAAAACTACAGTGTAGCACGCCATCGGCACGGGAGGGGACATGTTAACCATTTGACTCCGTTCAAGAGGGTTAAAGTGGAGCTAACACCTTATAACAACTTATATTGTTTTGATAGAGCTTTTCAAAATCATTTATGCTGTTTTATCCATTTTAGTTTAACCCTTTGAGTGCCATACTTACTTATCATTTTATGAGGGCTGGATTTACCTCCCCAGTTGCCCTGGGCGAGGCACTGTAGGCTTCCTTAGCTCCACCCAGGACCACACCTCCACTCCTCACATGGCCCCACCCCCAGTCTCATCCACTGTTTCCTGGCACAGAAAATACCCTTGGCATACAACAAGGGAAAAAGAAAAAGTTGTAACCCCTTGGTTTCTATAGAGATCTCCAAGGCATTGCTTACCAGTGCCTTGGAGATCTCTATAGCATAAAAGGGGTTAAATAATAGCCTGGAAAGGAGAATAAAACTGGTTCAGGGACACTGTGGCCACACCCTTACTGCGGCCACACCCATCATTGAAGATATGGGTATGATCAGCACATCTGAAGCACCACAATTCAAAATTTGGAGCTGTGGGCAGTTGCCTACTCTGCCTATTGACAAATCCGGCCCTGAGTGTTATGCAGATGAGACAGTAGTGACCAGCAGGGAGTTACAGGTGAGAGGAAGAGTGGTGTAGAATGTTAGTATCTGGCTGACATGCCAGCCTGTACTGTCAAATCTGTATAACAAATAAATAAAACAAAAATATGTCAAAAACTATTGATCTAAATAAAAAAATGTTAACATAGCAAATAGATAACTTTGAAAGTTGTTTTCTGTTCCACTTTCAGAGGAGTAACTAGAAGCCTCCGGGCCCTGGTGCAAGAAGTGCCCCCCCGACCACATTGATCCCCCTCGACCACATTGGCCCCCTCCACATTGCCCCCTAATCTCCACAATGGCCCACAATGCCCTCCACAATGCCCCTCAATCCCCACAATGCCCCCATCTCTTACCTCCCTGGTGGTCCAGTGACGTGGCAGGAGAGACCTCTACGCGGGTTGAGCTCCCGCATGGTCCAGTAATGCAGAGCGCTGGGAGATGATGTCATCTCCCAGCGCTATACAGTACTAGAGTGCCGGAGGGAGATTACAGGAGCCAGGCGGAGGGGTCACAGGGGGCAGCCAGGCCCCTGAAATGGCAGACCCGGTCACAGGGGTCTATAGTTACTTCACTGTCCACTTTAAAAGCCCCATTTAAGTCAATGGAAATTTTCATTTGTCCTATGGTGTAGTTTGTTTGCTTCAGAATTGTTACTCTTTTGCTTTATGCATAAAGTTCTCCTGTTGCAGGGAGAAAAATACTGGACTTGCCTAATCCTTCTATTGATTTCCAATGGATGGATTTACATCTCTAATTTCTTTCAGTAAGACTAATATATAGGGATTGCCCCTGTAATTGTACTATATGACGTTAAAACGATTGCAAGAATACAAGTGATGCATGACACCAACAACATTAATAAACATTGATTTTAGGAGTCGTTAGGAAATCCGCAGTGCACAAAATAGCCTTTTACACTGCAATCGATGTGTACTTTACAACTCACTGATAATTAGGAGTCTTCCTTAAGAAAATAGATAGTGAATATTATCTGAACATCATAATGATTAATATTCTTAATTTGGATATATTTGGTAATTCTCCTATGCAAATGATTTCTTATTTATAATCCTGTATTGTTTAATCCCTAAGCATTTCAATGCCAGAGGAGTATGCAATGCATTTCAAAGCAATGCTATGTCACCCCCGGCACACAAAATATTATGTTGTAAGGCATTGCATATACTTTTGGGTGCAAGATAAACAAAAAACTGATTAATTAGTTATATGTGGATTGAAGTATACCCTTTTCCCCATATTTATGTACACAAAAATGTTAGATCAGTGGTGCCTAAGTTTACTATCTCCAGTAAAGTCTTCATTCCTGACTAGGCTGACCAGACCTTTAACCTTTAACTGGGGACACATAGGAAATAGGCCTATTTCAGGACTGCACTGAAATCAAAGAAGCCCTGCAGCATGCATTTCCCATATGTATCCCTGGTTAAAGGTGAGGTCTGGTCACCCTATTCCTGACAAAAGACAAATAGCAGAGAAACTCTAAATGAGAAGTGACATAGAGAAAATCCTTTTCTGTGATCCTGTTGATCAGGGGTGTCCAAGTTCAGTCATCAAGGGCCACCAACAGACCAGGATGTAAGGATTTCCCTGATTAACCCCTTAACGACTGGGCGATCAGCACGGCGCGGTCAGTTAAGGACCACGGAGCATTTTTTTTTAAATTTCTGCTTCCGGAGTCCCAGAACGCCGTGCAGCCACAGAGGGAGCCTGGAATTCCATAACGGTCATAGTACATCATGGGTCGTTAAGTCGGATGGACCCATGACTTACTATGACCGTCAAGGGTCGTTAAGGGGTTAAGCACAGGTGAGTTTTATCAGTGGCTCATTGTGACTGTCTCACCTGTGATTAATCAGGGAAATCCTTACATTCTGGCCTGTTGGTGGCCCTTGAGCACCGAACTTGGACAGCCCTGTTGTAGATCTATGTAAGAGAATCAGTATATGAAGTGAAAATGATCGCATGAAGAGTTCCAGTGGGATGATTATATAGGTACACCTGTCTGCTATAAAAAAGACATATACAAAGGCAGTACCTTCTGCTAAAAAATAAGGTTATTTTCTAAGTGTAGTTTCCCTTTTAGATGAAAAAAATATGTAATTTGGTGTTTAGATTTTAATTGCTTCATAAATTAAACTTATTTGTTTTTCTGCATTCTCAGCAAGTAAAGGTATAAAGAACAAAAAAAATTCTGATCAAACAGACAATTTGTATTCATTGTTATTGAAATTCAGCCCTTTTTTCCACTCTGCTCCTTCATTGCCATCTCGACACTGACTCTTTCTGTGTGAGGAGACTTGTGAGTGTTCTCTCCTCTAGAGAAGAAACCTTTGCTGCTCTTTGGACCAAGCACTGATGGTAATAAAGTCAGCTGAGAGTGTAAATCTGTCACTTTAGAAACCTGCCCAGTCTCCTGTTTATGCCTGCGGGAATTTGGCTGAAGACTGGTTAAAACCTTATCAACAGACTATGAAGCAGAGTTTCTTTTTGTGGCATGAACTTAAATGATGTCCAAAAAACTGGAATATTTATGTCAAAAGCAGGTCCAGAAGAGAAATTTCTCCTATTTCCAACCATCTGCTCATAACAGGGCGCCAGCGATACATTTCTGTGTGTTCCCAGCTGCTCTGCATCTCCTTCATGTGAGATTAGCTGTGGGAGCATAGAGCAGTTCAGTAAAGTTTAGGGCCCAGCAGGAAATCAATGTCAACTCCTGTCTTCAGTTTCTCCATTTATAAAGGGGAAGTAACATTTCCTAATAATAACCCTCCACTATGGCCAGAAAATAGTAACCCTTTGAGTGCCAGAGGGGTACGCAACTCATTATTTTAGTGATAACACTTTTATTATTTGTTAAAACATGATACAAAGTTTGTTAAAACATAATACAAAACAATGCAAGAAGGACAGCAGATCAGTTAGATACAATACAAGACTTATTACTCGTAAAGTGACATGACTCGTCCTTATGAGAAGCGAACTTAACTACCCAGAAGGCAAGAAGCGTTATGAGATTTATAACAGAGTGAACCCCAGGAAATGGGACACTGACCCCAGACGGATGAGGGAATCCCTAAAAAAGGTTTATAGCGTAGGGCCATGCTGTTTTGTGGGTAGCTATACCATATTACATATTATTAGTTCCGTAGATTAGAAAGTAAGTGTACAACGTAGGGGATGTACAAGGAGGAACAGAGAGGGAAGGAGAAGGAAGGGTGGTGAGGGAAAAAAAAAAAGGTCACTATTCCGGAACTCAGCAGGTTGACCTAAAGAGCACTGTAGAAAGAAGAGGGTATACTAGATGATATGCTCAAATAGCTCAGTCTATGTGATACTGGATGCCACAGGCCTCAACTTCTGGGTCCACCATTTCCAAGAGTCCAGAAAGCTTTGGAGCAAGTTGGTAGCAATAGAATGCTGAGTGATAACACTTTTAGTCAATCCTGGATGTTATGTCCATGGAGTCTGACATGATAGTTGCTTGCAGTCTTCTCAAATTGAAGCAGACAGAGTGTATTCACCTACTTAACCATTTAATAACCAGTATTGTGCAGTGAGCATGTTGTGAGGGGCTGTTATCCTGCTGTTATGTCCGCTTTCATGGACATGACATGCGGGGCTGATTGAAGATGTAATTTCTTGAACAAAGGTAAAAGGGTGAAATTCATAGCGGTCATTAGGATTTTCTGACCATAGCAAGGTGAGTGGGGGCTTTTTGTATCCCCTCTGAAGCAAGAGAGGTCTTCAATGAATAATATTGCCTTACATTCCAACTGAAATCTTTTGTGCATCTTGGGAATTATTATCCATCTTTACAATATTCATGTGTAATTTTGTTTTGCAAAACATCTCACAATTCCAGAGATTGCAAACAATAGGATTTGTAGATTGTGGCCAAGATATTGACATTTTTATGGAAAAAATGTAAATTTTTATCGCTGTCACTCCATCGATGTCACATATTGATATAGAAGAAACTGTCAAATCAAATTCAAATTAATGAGGAGCACACATATAAAAATAGTGTGATGTGTCAGATCTGGTGACATTATAACAGTTAAGGCTGAACTGACATTATTTCATATGCATTGGCATTATTTATCATATTCTTAGCTAGGTAAACAGCAAGGTCTGAATGTCTCTCTATTTTAGTTTGGATAATTTTCAGGTGGTAGCTGCTGTCAATTGAATTTGCCATTTGATATTTATATTAATCTTGGTATTATTAAATGGAAGCGATAATAGGTAAAAAATATATCGGAGACTATATATACATTATGTAGTAAGGTATGTTTTAATGCTACCCTGTTTCTGCCTTTCTAGATGACGTTACTTTAGGTGGTTATGTTTATCTGTTTTATACCTTTACATAAAAAACAAATGTTAAAAATATTCATTTCAGGTTTTCCACATGTTAAAGGGGAACTGTAAAGGGGAGTTTTTAATTTGTTTAGCCCTTTGAGTGCCCGAGGGGTACGCAACGCATTTGTTTAACCCTTTGCATTGCATTGCTTTGCAACGTGTTGCGTACCCCTCTGGCACACAAAGGGTTAACACATTCAACACATTGATTTACAAAGCAATCAGTTTTATATATACGCCAAAGAAAAACTGCACACTCATGAATGTAAAAGTATATAATTTACTAACAAATATACAGTAATGTTATACGTCGCTTGGGTGATGTTACAGTGTTTGTATTGGCCTAACAAAGGTCCTAGGATGAGGACTGAAACATTGCTGTATATTTGTTAGTAAATTATATAGTTTTAAGTCAGTGAGTGCACAGTTTTGCTTTGGCTTGTCTATGGTTCTGTTGCACCCGACATATTTATATACCCAACTGGTTATCACATGAGTGCCAGTTGCAATCAATTGTATAAATATATATAGCTAAATGTATAGAGACATAGATATATTATATAATATTATATCAGTTTATTATATCTTATAAATAATTCTATTCAGGACTGCTTCAAGGTCATACCTTCTCACAACAAGCAATGGGCTGCACTAGACAGGAGTGGTTTAGAAGGGACCCTAGTTTTCAGTTTGAAATAGACTGAAACTGAAAAAACAAGAAGTGGACTAAAACAATGATATGGCAATTAGCTTCTTAACAGTGCTATTATCGAGCTCAAGTACCACAATCTCAAGTAATCCTTCTTCTTCTGAGACCAGTGGCCAGGCTTGCACACAGACATCTTGTCTTAGAGACATCTGCTCGCCTGCGCTGTCCATCCTGGTCTCCTCTAGGAGGCATTGCATGGTACCTTAAGGTACCGGAGGAGACTGACGGAGCAAGTGCGCAGACAGCTCTAAAGCAAGAAGCCTGGCTGTCATTCTCAGAAAAAGAAGGATTACATCAGATTGTGGTGCTTGCATCCAATAATATCACTGTTAAAGGGATAGTATTGTTATTTTTTAAGAATCATTAATCGTGTAACTATTAAAAATTAAAACTAAATGCGCCCAGTCCCATCTCTCAGACCTTTATGGGATGAGAGATATTCAGGACCAAAGATCCCCCACCCTTCCCCTGACGTTAGCGCTCTAGCTGACTGCAGGGGAATCCAGTCCTGGGACCGCCGGAGGCTCTTCAAACCAAGCACACTTTGTAGACTGTTCCAGTGAAGGATTTCTGTTTCAGTAACTCAATCTCGGCTCTGCTGAAGAGCTTCCGCTTGTCCAGGGACCGAATTCCTCTGCAGTCAGCTTGAGCGCTAATGTCAGGGGAAGGGGACGGAGGGGGGAACTTTGGTCCTGAATATCTCTCCAACCATAAAGGTTGGAGAGATGGGACTGGGCGCATTTAGCTTTATTTTTTAATGGCTACACGATTAATGATTCTTAAAACATAACAATACTATCCCTTTAAGAAGCTAATCACGATATGTCTAATTATTGAGGGATGACTTTATATATAGGGTGATAGTTCTGCTTTAACTCAGTGTAGGAAGACAAAACCTATAGAGAATTTTTTAAAATACATTAGTAGTAGGAATACTGAAACAACCAAAAGCAAATAAAGTAAGAATACAATTGTAAAAATTAAAATTATTTGCAAACCAGCAATGTTATGGAACAAAAAACTATGCTAACATTTTAACTCTTGCTCTGCAATGCCTGGTTCATCCATCTGGCACTCAAAGGGTTAATTCTTTTCCATAAGGAATATCGATTTTTGTTTGAAATATGGACGTTAGAGAGATCTTCCTGCTGATAAAACATAGTATTTCCACTGCTGCAAGGTTGATATAAAGAAATAAGTTTGAGCTGTCATAACTTTTGAATCAAAAATCTCCCAGCAGCTGGATTGCCCTTGTTTTTTTCATTATAAAAAAAGATTATGCAAACCTTTATCTCCCTGGCACTCCAAGGGTTAAAAATAAATACATATAAAAAGAATGCTGTTTTCCTTTAATTAACACTTTTTAAGTTGATTTGTGAATATTCTAGACAGGAGTTTCTCAACCCATGCCCTCAGTGGCCACTAACAGGCCAGGACTTAGGAATTTCCCTGCTAGAACACAAGTGTGTTGATCAGAGGCTCAGTCTTATTGATTAACTCCCCTGTGCTCTTAAAATTAAATTCTCAAATCCTGGCCTGTTAGTAGCCACCGAGGGTACGGGTTAGGAACCATTGTTCTAGACTAAAAAAGGAGTATAAAAACTCAGTATAGTAAGAAATGGAATGCAACGTTTAACTTAATTTTAATTGCAGTTTTCTAAGTTTAGAATATTCTTCAGTTTATTTTCAGTTTATTACTCAAAACCCTAGTTGTAAAATTAATAGCAAAATAAACTATTTATCGTGACAAGGAAACATTTTTTATATGCATCACTAAGATTTCATGTACAGAGGTTTAATAACTGCACTGTAGAACGTGTAGTTATTAAAATATATTAATAATTGATGGTTTACAATATGCATTCTAAAATTAAATGCATTCACTGAAAGAATATTTTTTGCTATATTGAAAGGAACATGGCAATGACAGTGGCAAAGTGGCTGTTGCGTTAGGACGTATTACTAACACGTGGGAGCAGATTTATAGTCATATTCACAAACAAACAGGAGCAATTCTAGACCTTTTAGACCAGTAGGTCTCAAACCATGTCTTCAGGGCTTGCTGCCAGGCCAGGAAATGAGGATTTCCCTGCTGGAGCACAGGTTATTTATCAGAGGGTCAATTATTTCAATTAGCTCACGTGAACTCAAAAGGATAGTAACACTTAATATGTAAAACTAGTTGAAGAGGGCTACAGTGCCAGCTGGTTACGGTGCAGTCATGCGCAGTAGAGACTGCCCACGCCACAGCTGATACAGAGTGGGGTGCTACAAATTCAGACCAGGGTCCTCTCTGCGCACCTTCAGGCGTGCAGAGAGGACTCCGGACTGACTTTGGAGAGCCCTGCTCCGTATTAGCTGCGTCACAGGCAGTCTCTACTGCACATGACTGAGTTGTTATAAACCTTTTAGCGAATTATAATATAGGATAATATACATTGAAGGGTTTCTCCTCCTGAATAGGGTACACCTACTCCTGAGAGATAATTTATTAAAAAAATTATTGCTGCTCAAAGGTTTTTACATGCAGTATCTCAATGGCCTGAAGTTTTACAGTGGTGCTGTTGCTACACCATACTATGGACAGCTCTGGTCAGTTGACCATAAACCTACATACGATGGTGTAGCAACAGCGCCACTGTAAAATCTGTGGCCATTCAGATATTGCACCTAAAAAAATGCAAGTCTGAGCTGCAATAAGTTTTGAATAAAAAAATCTCTCAGCAGTGGATGTATCCTTGTTTTACTAAGGAGGATAAACCCTAAAATATATATATTTTTTACATATTAAGTGTTAGTATCTCTTTAAGCAGGGAACTCCTCAAGTCCTGGGGGTTGTAATAAAGAAGTGATGAGGATGAGATAATCTCTCCAGTGATATCACTTCTCCAGTTTCTATGTTATGCTATGGAGCCAAGGCACTGAGATCTTAGTGCATAAGCTACATGGAATAACATAGAAACCGCAGAAGTGATATCGCTAGACAAGTTATCACCGCATTATCACCTCTTTATCACAGCATAGTGCATCTCCCCCCTGGACTGTTAGATCACAAGTTGAGAACCATTGTTCTAGACTTAAATCTATGGAGACAATTGCAGAGAAAACCAATTCCAGTGGAATCCAGGCCTGTGTTTGGGCAGCATTTTGGGGTAGCTAAGTATCTAACTAATTAAAGGAAACATATTTCTTTCGTTGTATGTCTGAGTTGACCCAATAATGTAATAGAGTATTATAAACCTTATAAACCTACTACACTTTTCTTTTGAACACAGGGCTCTTGGTAACAATGTAACATGGAGACACCCACTATCTAACATTAAAACCACAATTATCTCCAGTTAGTTATTGGCTTGACTAGGAATACATGAAATCCTCATTGCCTGGATTAATTAAGTTTTTGCAAATGAGTTAACAATGGAATGAGTAAAGAAACAAATTGCTGCAAAGCAATGCATGCAGATGAAGCGCATAATTAAACATGTATATGTAATTTAAACAATTCAGTGTGCTTCTTTGAGAAGAAAATATATATCGTAATACTCTGAATATTTGAACAGACAGTAGATTGGTGCACAGTCTCTAGAAAAGATGGCTGGCCACCAGGGACCTGCATTTCTCCAACTGTTAGACTACAATTGCCATATCCTTCATCCAGCCATTGGTCAGCTGAGATAATTGTAGTTTTTGTCTCACTCTAGCAGGGAGAATCACTAAGCGGTGGTAAAGTGGAGATGACTTCTCCAGTTAATCACTTCTCCAATTCCTATGATATTCTATGGAGCCTATTCACTAAGATTTCTTCAACTTTGGAGAGCTTAGTACATAGGCTCTATAGAATAATAAAGGAATTGGTGAAGTGATATACTGGAGAAGTCATCTCCACTTTATCACCTTTTATCACCGCTTACTGAATCTTCACCCTGAAGGGCTGCTGATTTCCTACCTCTGCTCTGAGCTGTCAGGTGCTTGATAATAAAACAATTCTGTTCCATTAAATGTGTATTGAGGAAAGTTTAACAGTCTCAAAAGACCCACCATTTGTTATCATGCAGCCACTCAATTAGGTGTAAGAAGGAAATTACTGTTTTGGGCTTTATACATAAGGGAGAAATACAAATCTTTTTGATTTAAATGGGAAACGTCTAAACCATTGAGTACGAGAGGACACCTTTTCATGATTCAATGGGTTAAAAGTCTCATTTAAACCAATGAATTGCTTTATTTTTCCCCTATGGTGTAGTTCAGGATTGTCCAAGTTTGGTCCTCAAGAGCTAGCAACAATCCAGGATTTAAGTTTATCTCTGACTAGAGTAAAAGCCCGTGTACACAGGCCAAGGTCCGGGTGATGTTAAGTGACCGCTACCTCACTTCTCCACGCAGTGCTGCCTAACTCACCTGATGCAAAGCAGAGACTGGCTGAACACGGGCAGTCTCTACTGCACATGACGGCTTCTGACAAACATCTTAGCGAATTATTATATAGGATTATACACAGGTGGGTCAATCAAAATGAATGAGACACTGATTAACTCACCTGTGCTTAATTATGAAAATCATTAAATCCTGGCCTGTTGGTGACCCTTGAGGATCGAACTTGGACAGCCCTGAATTACAAAATGTTTTTTGTACCTAATGCCCATACTAATTAAATCATTTAATACTTTTACCACTTTGAGTGCCAGAGGGGTACACAACGCATGAGTTGTGCACCCCTCTGGCAGTCAAGGGATTTAATCAGTATAGCTATATTCAATGCTTTGGGGATCTCCCTCTCTCCTATTGAATGGGTTTAAAAAAAGCAAATTCTTGATAGCTGTATGGGAGAATTTTTCACATAAAATAAAATGACACAGTTTGATACAGCAAGCCTGGGCCTTGATGGTACAATTTGATCTATCCATCTGCCTTAAATACCTTAAAGACCATACAAGTGAATCTTTACAAGTACGCCTCAGTGATTCTCCATGAGACACACATCACATAACATTCCGTGAGAGTTCTGGTTTTGTTAGTAGCTGATTTGTGATATATAGATTTCTGGATGAGTTTACCCATTTTGTGCGTGATAATGTGAAAAAAGTAAAGCATTGTGAATCAAAATAGGCCCCATTGCATGAAATTCCCATGGCTGCTTCATACAACTGTAGCAGATGGTATTAGATATAACTATTTATTTTCCATATAATCTCCCGTATTTGTTGCTCAACAGAAAAAAATTAAATATATTGTATTATAGCATTTTGTGACAGCGTGTACTTCTGTTACCCACTGAATGTAACTTGCGGGATTGCTATTATTTCTACCTATGTATCTGTTAACGGAGCATAGTAAAACATATCTGTTATTTTTATAATCTCTATAGTGCATACTGGCAGATTCACTCACAGTCACAAAAGGGCAACTATCGTGGAGTAGCTCCCAATCGACAGATCCTCTGGCAGCAGATCTGCCCATTAAACAGCAGATACCTTGTGAGCCCATTGCAGACCAATAAAGGAGCACAATGAGGCCCTGAATTGAGACCATGTGCAATGATGCATAGGACAGTTTCCTGTTCTGACTGATACAAATTCTTTATCGGACTTCAGTGCCTGTCACATCGGATTTATGGGGTTTTTACACGTATCTCAGGTAGGGGGGTCGGTTTTCTGACCCCTACCCCAAGTGGCTATAGGAGCTGTTTGAGGCTGCACAGTGCAATCCTTGGCTTTTTAGTAAGTCTGCTTTTATTGGAGAAAACTTGGTTAACTCTTTGAGTGCTAGATGGATATCCAAATTGGACACCCCTCTGGCAATCAAAGGGTTAAATGTGTTAATTTCCCTACAATGTTTTAATGCCATCAAGCCCCTTATGTCTGCTCCATAGGATGCACAGGAAAATTACTTAAAGTTGCATTTCTCTGTGTTTTGTCCACAGAGTTAAACAAGGTGTAGGCAAAAGGAACACCCTGAAAGACTGACCCATTTTCCTTACCTTAGCACAAGAGGTTACAAGGGGAGCGTTTTTGGTAACTCAGTAGCTGGGATTAGGCAGGCATAGGACTAGAATATCTATTTGAGCACAGTAAACTAACCAATGGGAAGTGGGGAAGGGTGAATAGTTGCCAATCAGGAACAGCATGACAGGTTTAGAAGGATGATTACCCAGTCATTGTCTTTCTTAAGACAGAGTAGTTGGTTTTCTTGATGGGGGTCTATAATCCTGACTCATAGCTGTCTTCTCATGACTCCTTCAGTTCATTGTTCTTTGTGTTTGATAAAATGCCATTGTTCCCAATGACTGCCCCTGTTGATACTGCTAGCTTGATCAGCTCTGTTACAGGGTCCTGATTTATTTATCCCATCACATCCACTGGCAACATGTCCTCCACCCTGGCAATCCAAGTAAAAGTCTTTGGGAGGCAACCTGGGAATCCCACATCCCCATGGTAAACCCAGTCCCAATTGGGTCAAATCCGAAGGATCCCTGCATGGGGGTTGGAAGGTTCAGGGCATGGGGGACATGGACAAAATTATGTGACCCCAGCAGTCTTAGTTGCCAGTGATCGCCCTTATTGATACTGCTGGCTTGATCAGATCTTCTACAGGGTCCTAAATCCTGAAGATGATTTATCCCATCAAATCCATTGGCAACATGTCCTCCACCCTGGCAATCCAAGTAAAAGTCTATAAGAGGCAACCTGGGAATCCCCAGCCCCAACTGAGTCAAATCCAAAGGATCCCTGTGGGAAAGGGGGGGGGGGGGTTGTGTAGGGCAAGGAAGGGCAACATGGTCCAAATTATGAGATGCCAATGCTCTGTATACTTTGTTTTGATAATTGCTGGCTGATGGGAGTTACTACTGATCTAAGAGTTTATATGATCTATAATCATTGCAGTATAGTCATATCTAAAGGGGAGTATAACATCTTTAGGTGTTCATCATGGTGTGTTTTAGTAGTATTAGGGAAAGCTGTTTTTTATATTAAGTCAATGTAAGCGATATTTTAATGAGTATTATATCTCTCAAGCTATGCTTGGTCAGCATAATGTAGAACGGTGATCTATGGCCACAGCTCTTGTCACTTCTGAATTTCTCTCTCAGCTGCTCCAGGGAGTGTTTCACGTCTCATCGGTGTGGTGTGAATGACTTCTATCGTTATATCAGGATCCGGTTAGCATTATACTTTGGTTGCAACCTCAGTTTAATGCTAACTGGAGCTTGATGTATCGATAGAAGCCATCCCACCACACCGAAGGGAAGTAGGAACATGCCTTGATTGGAGTTTTTGGGAGTGGAGAGGTGGAGGAGAAGAAGCGAGCTGATGAGGGAGATTCAGACTGCCCATGGTACGGAAGTGCACAGCACAGAAGATGGCATATCTTTAAAAGTACTTACATTTAGAAAAAAAAACATCTCTTTCTAATGTACTTTATTAACAAAATGTAGGGTAAAAAATGTAGTGAGTTGATACATCGATTTAAAGGCGATTTGTTATGTGTTGTTGTTGTGCGGCGGGTAGGGACGGCGGGGAGTCTAAAATAATAAACAAAACAATGTTAATCCTATCTCTCAAACCTTTATGGTTTGAGAGATATATACGAAGATAAAATTCCCCCCTCTCTCGCCCTTCTGTGATATGACCTCTAAAGCCGGTTGCAGGATGTCCTGGTCCCAGGACCAGATGGAGGCTCTTCAGCAGAGCAGAAATAGCGTGATCCTGACACAAATACTTAATTGGAACGGTCTACAAAGTGTGTCTGGTTTGCAGACAGACTTTGTAGGCCGCTCCAATTAAGTATTTGTGTCACGATCATGCTATTTCGCCTCTGTTGAAGAGCCTCCATCTGTTCCTGGGACCAGGATTTCCTGCAACCGGTTTTAGAGGTCATGTCACAGAAAGGGGGAACTTTATCTTTATATATCTCTCAAACCATAAAGGTTTGAGAGATAGGACTAACATCCTTTAGTTTATTATTTTAAAGGGATAGTAATGTTTCATAATAAAATCAGCTCCAATTAATCTTCATAGTTTTTGGGCCATGGAGAGTGTTATTTAGATACTGTCAGAGTTGTAGTTCAAGAGTAATTGAATGATAAAGTTTCCCCCTCCTGCCCCTTTTACTGATGTAACACTGCTCACGTCAGAGCAGCAAGACTGTCCAGATGGATCGCAGAGAGGGACAATCTTCAATTAGCATAAGGAAAAACCTGTCCAGGGGACAGGGTTTTCCTAATGCTCACAATAAGAAGATTATCCCTTGCTGTGACCTGTCTGGTCAAGTGACCAGAGTCCACATCTGAGGGGAGTAGGCTTACACTAGGTAGAAGAGGTGGAAGGGGGATACTTTATCATTCAATTACTATTGAACTACAACTCTAACAGTATTGAAATAATACTCTTCATGGCCCAAATATAATGAAGATTAACTGGAGCTGCTGTTTTTGTGAAACATTACTATCCCTTTAATAGCTGCAATATTAGCGTTTATTACTAGACTTTACTATCCCTTTAACATAGCTAAGTCCTGATGAAGGTGCTACAATGTATTAAAACATTGAATACAAGCATGTTACATATTCAACAATAGCCTGATGTCACTTAGTATCTATAATCTCTAGTTCTTTGAAATGCTCATCACAGCATTCATTCACTGTAAGCCATATATGTCTGCCTTCTTGTGCTACTGCCAGCTGCCTTTGGACCCGCTACTTCTGATTAGTGTTGAGCGAGCACCCCGATGCTCGGGTGCTCGGGTGCTCTGACCGAGCACCCCCTGAGGCTCGAGTGCTCGGCCGAGCACCCGAGCCCCATTCAAGTCAATGGGGCGACACCAGGCACCCCCTGCTCTGATGAGGGGAGGGTGCCTGGTCAATGCCCCCTTCATCTCCGCTATGCCCCCTTCATCTCCGAATGCCCCCTTCAGCTCCGCAATGTCCCCCTTCATCTCCGCTATGCCCGTCTTCCACAATGTGCCCCTTCATCTCCGCTATGCCCCTCTTCCACAATGTGCCCCTTCATCTCCGCTATGCCCCTCTTCCACAATGTCCCCCTTCATCTCCTCTATGGCATAGAGGAGATGAAGGGGCACATTGTGGAAGAGGGGCATAGCGGAGATGAAGGGGGACATTGTGGAAGAGGGGCATAGCGGAGATGAAGGGGCAGATTGTGGAAGACGGGCATAGCGGAGATGAAGGGGGACATTGTGGAAGAGGGGCATAGAGTCTATGCCCCTCTTCCACAATGTCCCCCTTCATCTCCGCAATGCCCCCTTCATCTCCGCAATGCCCCCGTACCTCCAGTCCCTGGTGGTCCAGCGGAGCGTCTTCGGATCTGTGCCTCTTCCGGCACAGATCCCCGCCACCCGAACATGGCGGGAGAGCACATGGCGGTACTCGACGAGTACCGCCATGTGCCGAGCAGAGCGATGCTCGAGCCGATCCGAGCATCGGCCGAGCACGCTCGCTCATCACTACTTCTGATGGAACTTTTTTAATCTCATGAATGCTAAAGACTTCTCCAATGAATTGTGTAGCAATGCATTGGATGCTTCTCTAGCATTCATGGGGTTAAAAGTCCAATTTCATTCAAGGGGAGTTTTGGGACTGCTTATTTTTTTACTGCTGTGAAGTTGTCTTGCTCCAGAATTGGTCCTTGATTGAGCTTCTTTGTGTATACAGCCTGGATAATTATTAGGACCTACCCGGTCATTAGTAAATGACTCATTCCTTTGTGATCCCCATTCCATTTCTTCCAGAGAGAATGCACAAATGAATAAAAATACTTTTCGCTTTCTTTGACTTTTGTATATAGTTGAAACTAGGACATTAGTAGAAAATTGAGATTTTGAACTTCAGCGAAAATGTAATATATTTCTTGACTGGACCCCAGAGAACTCATTTATTTGCAATGCATATGCTTATGAACATTTTGCTTTTGCAGTGGTGAAAGGAAATGTTAATTTAGTTTTATTAAGCTGATATTTGGAAGGAATTACATTTAGAAGTCATTGTATAGGAAAGACTTGATTTAATGTTATATATTTTACAGTAGATTGCACATATGGATTATAAAATTATTTAATTACGCTTAACTGTTGTGGACATTAAAATAAGTCACTTTGTTAAGATAATGTGAGGCAACCATATTAAGGGGGAGATTCGATAAAGGTTGATATAATGGCGAAATGCGTCTGGCGAGAACACTTTACTATGGAAGATACAACACATTTCGTCATTTCTACTATGGATTGGGTATAGAAGATGAGGAAAAGAGACTTTGATCATTAGTGTATGATGTTGGCATAAAGCTGACAATGTGTTTGGAATGGCAGGTAGGAGAGCAGAAAGAAATGTGCTCACCCTCAGACTTCAGCAACAAGAAAAATAACAGCTCTCCCTTAACCTTCTGAGTGTCATAGGGAGGCCTTACACACGCCTTTGTCACAAATGGTTTGTAATGTATGTTTGCCTTGTGGAGTATGACGAAGTATTGTGTTTATATGAATCAACTGATCAGCAGCCAGTCTGCTGTTTACATGTAACCGCTGGTCATCTAGTTTTGTGTTCACCTCAATCAACTGTTACTAGGCTGAGGTATGTGTATGTTAGAACCCTTTGAGTATCGCAGTGGTGTGGAACACATTGCAGAGCAATGTGTTGCACATCCCTATTACATTCATAATGTTAAGGGAGGGCTCCTGCTGCTGTCTCCCTCCAGTAGAGATGTGGAAATCTGTCCTCTGTAGTGATATAGAAAGATATGGGAAGATCCTTGAGCAGCCACATTTGTTTCTTTGAGGTTCGACACCATCGCCATCACTATTAGAGCTTAGCAGATGTGGTGAATAGCCACATTAGCAAATAAACACACCCTCCAGAATATAAAAAATGGCTCATTAAGCTAAACTGAAATATGCATATGAGCCACTGATGAAGGAGACACTGAAAGACATGGAGAAAACATGGATATGTAGGTGTATTTGAGTGTAATGACAGGTGTGATGGTAACGACACCTCGGTGCATATCACAAGGTGGATTCAGTTCTCCGCAATATTGACAAACTGGACCTGTAGCTCAGTCTGAAGTGATTCTTGGGCAAAACAAGTGCACCACAGGGGGCAAATAAAATTCAATGAAAGAAATGGGTCTTTTAACCCCTTGAATGCTGCAGTGCCTTGCTTAGCATTCAAGGGATTGAAAACCTCATTTAAGGAGCAGCAAACTTGTTTTTATTATTTATATATATATATATATATATATATATAGAGAGAGAGAGAGAGAGAGAGAGAGAGAGAGAGTTCTTTAAGGATGAGTGACTTTTAATTAAAATATTATTACAGCTAATGCATACATTTTTTCTGGTGACCATGTGGTATTGTTTCGAACACTAGTTGGCACTGTTGTTAACAAAAATATGTACAAGCTGTAATAACGATTAATGCAATATCTTTCAAAAGTAAAAGTTCCTTTGTTTTACTCAGTAGTAAAAGCCCTGTAATATGTTTTAATAAAACATAAAAAAAAAGTTTACTGCTCCTTCAAATCAGTTTGAAAATGGGGAAATGTTATTTCCCTTGTAATACAGTTAGTATGATACAGAACTGCTGTTGTTTTGCTTTCTACATATGGTTCATAATGTAGCAAAATTACATCTGCATGATAAAATACTACAAAACTCTGGCCCTTATATAAGAGGTCACACATAAGGATCAAACAATGATCTAATTACATGTAGCTATTGTGGTCATTAGAAAAGCTTTACTTAGTTAAGATTGTCTGAGATTAATAACTATCCGTCCAGCTTCTACTCTAGAGAAATCAACTTCATTCTAATCTGAATCTCTGCTCAAATTTGTATTTTTCTGCAAAACCAAACACATGTCCTTGGAGCACAATACTGTACCTTTGCCATAAACTAACTAGACCATGATCATTTAGCAAGATGCCAGCAACTTAATCTGACAAAATGACAGCAGTCTAATAGCACAATTGGCTAAGTATTGGCTTAATTCACTGGTAAGCTTTTGATGTCAAGAAACTGCTGTTTGGTAGTGTTTTTGCCAGTTGCAATAATTTCCCAAAATGTTTTTCTATTCTACATTTTTCTTAACACCTTGATAGAGATGCCTCCCATACCCTGTAATTCAAAACACTGAAATAGAGACATCTCTAGAAACTAAAGGGGCTAAGACTGCGCAGTGTTCACATTTTTTAAAACCTTTAAAATAAACTATACATGTCCTTTTTTGTAAAACTCTTTCTGGTCCAGAAGGGTGTGCCCAGTCTTCTGTCACTCAAGTGGTTGAAAACATTATTATTGGAGTTTGCAGTGGCATTATCTTTGTTTGAATTTATTATGCATGATTGAGGTTAGCACAGTGAGGATTTTGGGTGGGTGTTGCATTGAACTGTTCTGATTAGCAGCTGTAATCATTGGGCATGGCATTGGCTGTTGAAGCAAGCTGTAACCTCACTGTGATAACATCAGGATGCAAGGGAATTGCAGCAGGAGAGATCTAAAGCTCCACTCTGTAGATCATTCACAATGGCAATTTGAAGATTGCAATTCTCATAGCAACCCCAAATCACCAGAATGCACTTGTGAGGATCAGCCAATAAAGTATGGCTAAAGTCTACACGTGCCTTCTATCAGTCTTTCCTTCCAGCACGGTCGGATTGCCAGGAGATTGCAGGCTAGTAAAACGGGTGATTTGAGTGATGCAACATCATTAAATTACAATTTGCATACCAACCACTAAGACTAATCAACAATAAAAGTATTGTTTTTCTTATACTTTTTACATGTTATACATGTAGTTTCATATGTCCCTTTCTGAGTTTATCTTCTGTAGATGCACTTGTTAGACAGACGTTCACACTTGGATCATTATCTACTTCTAGCAAACATATTTAATTATTATCATTACTAGTTGAACAGCCCGTTACACGGGCCACAGTGCCACTGCCACCCGGTCACAGGGCAGTCACACGCAGTAGAGACTGCCCGCGCCGCGGCTGATACAGAGCAGGACGCTCCTTCGGAGCGCCCAGCTCTGTATCAGCCGCGGTGCGGGCAGCCTCTACTGCGCATGACTGCAGCACGCGCAGCAGTGTGTACTGCTCATGTTGCAGCGTTACACACGATTTAGCGAATTATTATATAGGATAGGGCTGAAAACTAAAGATATCTCTTTCCCATCAGGCTGAAATAATATTGCTTATTAACTTCTTTGATCCTTCTTAGCTACAGTCCACTGAGCACAGTCAATTTTTCAGGATATCCATAATTAAGCACAGGTAGATCAATCAGGATCATTGATTACTCGCTTATGATTAAAACCCTTTGAGTGCCAGAGAGGTATCTAATGCTGGATACCTTTCTGGCAGTGATATCATAAAAAGCTGACCTGTTGGTGTGCCCCAAGGGCTAATGATTAGAATCACCGTTCTAAAGCATTCAAACTTTTGAGATACAAAAACATACAAACCCCCAGACACAGACAAACTCTCAGCACACATGCACACACACACTCACAGACATGCACACACACATAACCCCTCCACACACATGCACACTCACAGACATGCACACACCCACCACACGCGCACACACACAAAGCAAAACAAGCATTTGAGACCTTATTATCAATAAGGGGTGAAAATTCCCAGTTGTGTCAGTTGAAATGTGGAGATTTTACAATGTTTTTATAGTGAAATGTATTTTCTGTCTAGAGACACCAAGGCTTACATATCAACTGGGCCCTGACAGCACAGGGCGTATTCTATATATTGGGTATTATTCAGGGATGGAAATGTTTTCAAATATATGTATCACTGTAAAGCACCAAAGTGAATATTTATAAATGTCCTAGCATATGGACATCCAATGTGTGCTGTAGGCCAGATACAGCCTGCCTGATCCCAGATCCCTGAGATTTGACAAAAGCAATCTTTTATGTAACTAGATAATACACATGAATTACTAGTCTAGTAAGGCCTAACCACGCATCTGTCAGTACAATACAGTTTGAGAATAGTTATCTGATAAAACTCAGTGACTTCATCAATAACTGTGCTCTATTTACAAATATTATTTATTAAAGTATTGATACTCCTTTGTATTACTGATAAAACAATCCATGTTTTTATATAGCTGACGCTATAATTCACCATTGTTATCATAAGAAAAAGTAAATATATGGGTTTTAAATCATGTAGGCCATAACTCAAAAATAAAACCCTGACTTAGCATGGTCTTTCACATAAGAGTAATTTGTATTTTAGCATTTTAGAGCCATATTCATCAAGCTACGAGGTGCTAATCATACCTGGGAACTTTGTCTTCTGGAGTCCCAGGAGGGGGCTCCTGTGATTCAGCTGGGGGATATAAATGACATGATTCACTTTAAAAAGGGGTGGGGCTTACTCATAAGTGGTGCTTAATAGATGTGTTGCAAAAGTGGGGAGGAAGTGGGAGGAACTGTGTGTGGAAGGAGGAGAAAAGGGTGGGAAATGGGAGGAACAGGGTAAGAAGAAGCAGAAGTGGCCAGAGGTTCTTATGAAACTCCCCACCACCGGAGAATCAGTGTCTGTTCCCCACAGACCCGGTAATCCACTGCAAAATCTAGAGTCTTCAGGGCAAATCCAGAGAGTTCTCAGGTATGGTGCTAATCTGAAGCAAACCAACTATACCACACAGGGATATTCAAAATGCAGCGGATTTCAACTGATTTAAAATTGGGCTTTTAACCACTTTAATGCCAGGGTGGTCTCCTATGCATTGGGGACCTCTATAGCTTTTAAAGGTTAAAAAAAAAAAACAGGAGCAGTAAACTTTTTTTTATGAAAAAATATATATTGTAGGGTTTTTCCTATTTAGTAAAACAAAGATACCCACACTACTGAGGGATTCATATTTCCAGAGTTATTACAGTGTAAACCCATGTTTTTTTACATTAGCAGTGCCCTCTAGTGGTCAAATTCTAATCAGTTTTTCTGTTACATTCTAATAGAGAGGAAAGTCAGTGAAATACAGTTCTCCATAGAATGTGAAAGAAAGTGCCTGTCACTTCCCGTCAGTTATAACTATCAGGAAGTAAACACAGTAAATTCACTTCCTGATTATTTGAACTGTTAAAAATGTTGAATAGAACATCTGACAGCAGTGAGAGTGACTTTGTTTTATTCAGCAGGAAAAGCTCTATAAAATATGTGTTTTCATATAAAAAGTATACTACTTCTTTAAATCAGTAGGAATTCCCATTTCCCCTGGTTTGCTTCTGAATTACACATTGCTTTATTGAATAAGGCTCTTAGGCCCATATTCATAAAAGTAAACTGGAGTTATTCTGGTGTAAACCATCTGCACTATAGCTGTGTTAAATTGAATAAGGCTTTTAACCCCTTGAATGCTTGGAGACCTCTCTAGCATTCAAGGGGTTAAAAAGCTCTAATGAAATGCATGGTAATTTAGGACATTTTATTTTATCACCTATGCCTTACTAAATATGGACCTTATTCTTTTAAATTAATTTCTGGACACGTGGTAATGTTGTTTTTAACCCATTGAGTGCCAGAGGAGTATGCAAAGCAATGCGTTGCATACCCCTCTGGCACTCAAAGGCTTAAAGTCTAGGGTAATTTACTTATTTATTTTTTTTTTCATTTTTAACAGTAACTTAAGTTTTATATAACAGATTGTGAGATGGAATTGTGAGTGTAAAGAAATAGGCAGTGTGGAAGAGCATATGTTGTGTGTGGGAAGAAGGCAATAAATATTTAAAGTTCCAAATGACAGAATGGATAATGTGTAGAGGCTTAGCATTTTCCTCATTATTCACACATGACCAGAGTTAAAGCACCGAGACAAGAACTAAACTCAGAAAACGACTCCCATGTTGGAAAGCCCTGTTGGATTTATAATGGTTTGTCTTAGTGCAAAAATCTATGTTATTGATTACCTCAGGAACCAATTGAAGGTTGGTTGGTTTAAAGTAGGCCTTAGAATCTGAAGATTATATGCATAAAGAATATTGGACTCATTAGGCTTTAATTTCTAAAAAGCATATGCACAAAGTGGACACATTCTGAGGTAAATCAACTGCTCTACGGGGCAAATACTAATATCCATTTCCCCCTGTGTGCTTCCTTCCCCCAGCTTTATTTTACATCTCAGTCATACCTTTAACCCCTTCCCGACAAGTGACTTACCAGGTACGTCACGAAAAAATGTCACTTAGTGACAAAGGACGTACCTGGTAAGTCACGGAAGTCATTCGCTACAATGAAGAAAACAAAAACCCCCATCGTTAAGTGCCGGCCGCATGCGCTCGCGGCCGGTCACTAAGGGGTTAAAGGGATAGTAATACTTTGTTTTAACTTTATTTTATTTTGTAGGCATTAAAAAACATGAAGAATGATATAGGTCTTATGTCTCAAAGCTTTATGGTTTAAGAGATATTCACAAGCAAAGTTTCCCCCTCCCGCCCCTTTTTCCTAGTGTAAACCATCTCTTCTCAGATGTGAATCTGGTTGTAAGACCAGACAGATAACAGCAGGAGACAATCTTCTTTGTATGAAAAGAATGAAAGCCCTTCCCCCCTTGACAAGTTTTTCAGCTTTTTCCCTTATCTTAATTGAAGATTGTCCCTCTCTGCAGTCTACCTGGGCACCTCCCTTCTGATCTGACTGAACAGGAGGGGGATACTTTGCTTGTGAATATCTCTTAAACCATAAAGGTTTGAGAGATAAGACTTATATCGTTCTTCATGTTTTTAATGCCTACAAAATAAAATAAAGATAAAACAAAGTATTACTATCCCTTTAAGTTGGGGTTTTAACCTATGAATGCTAGATAATCCTACAATACATTGCTAAACATTGTGTTGGAGATCTTTCTAACGTTCAAATGGGTAAAAATCCCATTTCAGATCAGTGGGAATTTGGGACATGGTAATTTGTCCCCCTATGGTGCAGCTGGTTTGTCCCATATATATATATATATATATATATATATAAGGAAACTGGAGTTATTCTGGAGTAAACCATCTGCACCATAGGGGACAAATAAGAATTCCTAAATTCCCATGCACTTGAATAGAATTATTTAACCCACTGAATGCGAGCGAGATCTCCAATGCATTGATCTAGCATTCAAAGTTTTAAAAGCCCAATTTGATCTAAAAGTATTTTTTAATTTGTCTCTTATAGTGCAGCTGGTTTGCTCCAGGAAGACTCCAGGGGGGAAGATTCACTAAGCAGTGATAAAGAGGGGATAAAGTGGAGATGACTTCTCCAGTGATATCACTTCTCCAGTTCCAATGATATTCTATAGATCCTGTGCACTAAGATCTCCAGAGTATAAGAAATGTTAGTGAATTGGCTTCATAGCATTACGTAAGAATCACCACTTTATCACCACTTAGTGAATTTCCCTCCAATTTTGGGCCATAGCCCTTAGTATATTCATTTCAAAGCCACAGTCAATATATTTCATTCAACCAAACCTGTTTTAATTGTACTACAAATATGTGAGGAAAAATATGCTTAAGGGGAGCATTTGGATTCCAAAGTATTTTGTGGGTGGGAGTTCAATGGAATGTCATACCTGTTATTTTTTAATTAGGAAGATTTAATTTGATACCTAGAACCTTTGTTTTATTACAGCTGAGAGGAATTCATAGTTATCAAGTTAAGCAAATAATTTAAAATAGTTCAGCTCGAGACAAATTAAATCAAATAAAATCTGTAAAGAGTGACTTACAGACAGGACAATATATAACAAATCCAATTTACTCTGTTAAAGAGATAATACACACTAAAATAAGTATACATTAGTTTAATTAAATTCACAAATGGCTTCTTGTTGACTTTTCTGTTCTGTAGAACTGCGTGGTTCTTTTTCATCTTTATAGTACTTGCACAATAATTGTAACTGGAACTTCATTGCATCACTGATATATGTGGGTAGCTAGAAAACAAAGAAGTTGATTTCTAGTAATAGAACAGAGAAAAGGAGTTGTATGTTGACTAAATGGGCAATTAAGGAATGCTGAACTACCATCATGCAGGTTTAATGCGGGTCACAATATGGTTCAATCTGGCAGCTGCTGCTCCCTTGCATACGGTAAATCTACAGTTCATCTCCAAGGAGGTGGTTGCATTCAAAGAAAGCATAAGAAAAAGGGGATGCACATAGTGCTAAATCACAAAACAAATTACCCATTTATATGAATCTAAGTATTTCTAGTACACAGTATTACAGACCGATCAAACTGATGAAGATAACTTCACAGTTGTATCGTTTGCTGGGGATTGATGTGCAAACCATCCCCATTCAGGTTTCTCATCTGGGTAACACCAGTAGGCAGAAAATGGAAAATGAATGCAGAATAAATAAATGTATTATATTCTATACATCTTTGCTTGGTTTCTCTATTTTTAATTCTTATTAAATTGGAATGGGGTTCATTTATAAAGCTTTGGAGGAATCAGATAATTGTATTAATCCTGCTTGTAATGAGAAATACGTTTGAAGGCAATCTATTTATTGAGATTAGTACAATAATTACACTGTTTTGTATTCAAGAAGGCTACTACCTTGTCTAAGGCTATTTACAGACAATAAAGCATTGTCATTTCTCAGGCACCTAGGAAAATTGCTGTTTGTAGAATCCAGAATGTGCTGTAAAATTCAACAAAAGAAGCTCCCATGGATCATATATAAGACTAAATATTAGGCCTCAGGCCTTAAATAAAGAGATATTACAGATGGTATCATGAAGTAAGGGTATTTAACCCTTTAAGGACCAGACAGGTACGCAATGCATTGCAAAGCAATGCATTGCATACCCCTCTGGTCCTTAAAAGTTCAAATGTATATAACCCCAGATCATTTTTAGACATTTACAACTTGTGTTTATTTTTCCCATAAGCTCACAAGGGATACTGCAGCTAAGAACAGGCAGTAGCTTTCTCGTATAAATGAACAGCATATCTAATATGGCATCTAGATAAAATGGTCATTTGTAAACTATTTAGAAAATATGCCAATTTCCTACCCTAGTTACTTTTTGTTATTTTGCATCCAATGGCTTAAACAAAGCTCAGGGATGGAATGATATCTTAGATGCCCCCAGGCAAGGCATTTATGATCACGACACAATTTGTCATATTACCCTGCCCTCATCTTTTCCTGTCCACTGCTATTTGGCACAGAAAATACCCTCTGTCTTGAAAAATAACAAAAAGTATTTGGCCCCTTGGATACTAAAGAGATCTATAACGCATTATGAAGTAATGAACTGGAGGCCAGTCTGCCATCCAGGTCATTAATGAAAGTTTTAGGAGTATTTAAATTGGCATCATAAACCAGGAACAAGAGTATGGGCCAGGGGCATTTGAATTGCTCTGGCCACACCCATAACTCAGAATGTGGGAGTGGCCAGGACAGCTGAAGTTCCCTTAACACTCTAGGAGGCTGCCTATTTCGCCTCGTGGGAAACTGAAATCCAGCCCTGGCAAAGGATAAATGCATGTAATACACTGCGGTTAAAAAAAAGGCAATGAACCAAAACCCTTTGAGTGCTAGAGGGGTGAGCAGTGCCCTGCCTTGCAAGGTGTTGCTCACTCCTCTGTCACTCAGAGGGTTAGAGGCATAATCATGGTCAACTTGGAAATCCTGTCAAAGGATTTTTCTGAATGCAGAAACCGAACAAGTGAAGAAGTTCTGTAACAGTTCCTATGATGAATAAGGTAGATAGTGCATGTAACCTCATCAATAGCCTGGGCAATGGGAAGGAAATGGACATAGCTTAGATCTGAACATTTCTTATAAAGGAGTTCAATTAGTGAGACTGATGTATTAAGAATAATTGGAGCTATTATAGGACTATAGTATAGAGGACAAATAAAAAATCCAGTTGATTTAACTGAGACTTTTCATCCTGTTATTATTCAAAGCCTGATTTAAGTCAACAGGAATTGGCTGCTCCCAAATTCTTCCAGTTATTTTGTTCACAAATTGCTACATTGTTTTTTAACCCCTTAACGACATATGACTTACCAGGTACGTCCCGCAGAAACTGTCACTTAGTGACAGAGGACGTACCTGGTAAGTCATGGAAGTCCGCGTCTCCGTGCGGCTGCACGCCGCTCGGAGACTCCGGACTCGTTTAAAAAAAAAAAAAAAAAATGTTCCTCGAGCGTTAAGGTGACAGCCGCATAGGAACGCGGCTGTCACTAAGGGGTTAAAGGAGCAGTAAACTTTTTTTAATGAAAAAACATATATTGTAAGGCATTTCCCACTGAGTAACATAAGGGTGCTCCCATTGCTCAGAGATGCATATTTCTAGAGTTATTGCAGTTTAAACCCTTGTTTATTTACATTTATTTACTCGAGTGATCAAATTCCAATTAGTTCTCTTGTTACATTCTAATAGAGAGGAAAGTCAGAAACATACATTTCTCCATAGGATGCGATAGAAACTGCCTGTTGCTTCCTGTCAGTTGTAACTTCTGAATAAAACAACTGACAGTGGTGGGAGTGACCCTTGTTTTACTCAGCAGGAAAAGCGCTATAGCATATAGATTTTCATTAATATAAAAGTTTACTGCTCCTTTAAGGACAGCAGGAGAACTGGGGCAGAGAAATTTTACCATGGGGATAAATGCTTATTGCCATTGTTTAAAATTGGGTTTTTAATTCCTTTACTACTAGATCACCAATGCATTGTGAAACAATGCATTGGACACCTCTTTAGCATTCAAGGGTTTAAAATCCTCATTTAAATAAATAGGAATTTTTAGAATTTTTATTGATCCACCATGCTTTAGTTGGTTTGCTCTGGAATTTCTCCAGTCCACCTTGGTACATCACAAAAAAAGGGGGGGTGGGTTAGCACTAGTTAGATAATCTATCTTTAACTTAATAACAACTATAATAGTTAGGTGCACTCTAAGGGCAAAGACCATAGACTACTAAACCAAGAGTCAAAAGATAGACCCCTGAAAAAGACGCCCTTATCAAAAATGAGGCACTCAATTTAAAGTATAGATAAATATAGATCAATTTTATTGGGTATTTCACATACAAAACTTACACATAAAGACTCACATTTAAAACACCATTAAAAACAATAGGTAGGAGGGATACAATAATCAAGCATTATAAATGTATATTGTTGCACAAAAATAATAAATATATGAGGTCAGAATTAAATATCTTATGTGAATCTATACCACAGTGATACACGCCAAAAAATATATTGCAACTAATGAAAACCCCTCACATAGAGGTACAAGTAAACTATATCCTCCTCATAATAAGCATACAAGTGCAAAGAAAAATAAAAGATCCCACAAGAAACCCCCATCAAACCTCATATAAGTGCAACAGGAATAACAACCCTCCAAACCATGCCTCAGATCCCAACGCGTGTCGCCACTAGGCTTCGTCAGGGGATAAATAAACCATGGCATAGCTCTGTTTAAATCTACATCTCCAACCAATCCCCAACCCCAAAGAGACCCACATGAGACTCACATGATGTTTCAATATCAATCCCAATTTCCATGAGAGCCCGCGAAAGTGCTTACCACACATGACCCGGAACTCACATGACCAGAGTCACATGATCGGAATATGTAAACAACCGCACGTATGCGGATGCCGAAACGATCTTACAGGGACGGAGACAGACACATGTGCCAAGGAAGGGAGCATATCGATCCTACAGACAATGCCCATCCCAAGAAGTCTAAACTGCAAGCATTGCACATGCATACAAATCGAAAAAATATAAAGAGGATAAAAAATCCCCATTCAGATATAATATCCTAAATCCAAATTCACAAAAGGATTTATTTAAAGGGATATAAGTGCTATTAAAATTGCACTACCAATGAACATTCATCATATCCCAAAAAAATTTACATACATGTGCACCCTCACAGATCAAACATACTGGGACAAACATTATCATAAGCATATTCATCTAAAAGGATACACGGTCCGCTTAAATATTTATATACAACGGGTAATATACATGTTCATCCAATTTCAAAGAAATATATAGACCCTATTTAAATATAGACTCTATTTAAATATTATTGACCTTACTAATTATGTTCTTCAATAATGAAAAGGTCGATATCTATATAACGACGATCTTCAAATTATATTTATGAAAAATATGTTTAGTTACAAGTTATACAGTAAAATACAAAGGGCGCGCATCATACAAAAAAATATATATAATAAAATAAATCAAATATTATACTGTTGTCATTGTTTATCAGAAAGTCTAAAAAGACTTTCATCAAAACAACAATATTAAACGACGCTCACCAAATTATACTCATAAAAAACATATTAGACTAAATATCATTACATGTTTCAAAGTGAAATTTAGAAAAATATATACGCATCCCATAATTATAAAATATTTATGATGATTCAAAATAACACTCAATGCGAAATAACTCACTAAAAAACTTTTCTGATGAAATAGAGTTTAGTCAAGTCGCACAAATATCAACATAATATCTTTCCACTATCATAGGTAAACCTTAAATATCGTATCGTCATAATATCTTTCCACTATCATAGGTAAACCTTAAATATCGTATCATCATAGCGAACATTATATCCCATCAGACCCATACTACGAAGTATATATGGTATCATAAACAACAACTGCTGAAAAAATCGCAGCTGCTATATGCATATGGAATAGAATACTCTCCTGTCTCTAATTAGACCAATATGCTCCAGAGGGATGCATATACATACAAACCTCTTATCCCCTCCTTGGCACATGATATAAAAACAACTATACAAAGAGCAATTTAACAATACAATAAAAGACTGCAGCATATCCAAATATGGCTAGATGTCCTTAATATTTCTTCATCTTCTCATGGTACAACCAGGGCAACTTGAAAATAGAACTTGTTTTGTTGATTGATGGTATTCACTCTTAAGAAGTCCTAAAAAATAGACAAGACAAATCATATAATCAATTTTAATCAATATAACTTGTAAAAGCCATTTCTTCATTCATGCCCATTGGTTGACAACTCTGGAGCATATAAATCCACCAAGTTTCCCTTCTCAATAGTTGTCTAACAATGTTGCCTCTACGTATACCCAATTGTATTTTTTCAAGACCAAAAATTTTTAAACCAGCAGGAGAACCATCGTGTTTACATAAAAAGTGTTGCGCTACCGTTGTCAGTGTGTTGCCTCTCCCTATATCTCTTTGTGCATTACGTATCAACGACAAATGTTTTTGTAACCGTGCTTTCAACATTTGAGTCGTTTGTCCCACATAAATTTGTCCACAGGGACACTTAATAGCATAGATACAATTTGTTGTACGGCAGTTAATAAAATGCCTAATCCCAAGATCTTTCTTCAAAATAGGACTAAAAATGTTTTGAACATTTGCAATATATTGACAGATAGAACAAGAACCGCAGACATAACTACCCACGATTTTATGCCCCTCCACATATTTCATAGAACTTGAAAGATGACTATGTACCATCAAGTCCGATAGATTTCTTGCTCTTTTAGCTATCAAGGAAGGGCGATCATCCAAAAATTGCTTTAATGTCCCATCACTAGTCAGAATATGCCAATGTTTTTGAAATAGGCATTGCACTTCATTCCATTGCGTATTAAACATGGTTATTGGTTTAATTTTAGACGGAAACGTATTCTTAGATTTACCTGTATTTAGTAGAGTATCTCTTGAGGTATTTAGGGCTCTTTGAAAACCCTTCTTGAGACATCCCCTTGGATAACCTCTATCCTGAAAACGTTTGAAGAGATCATTTGAGTGTCGCTTAAAATCTTGGTCCAAGGAACAGTTCCGGCGAACCAGTAAGTACTGTCCAATTGGTATAGCTCGCTTCAAATGCCAAGGATGGAAACTTTCGAAGTGCAAAAGAGAATTCACAGATGTTGATTTCCTAAATAGATTTGTATGAATACAACCCAGGTTATCAATTTGTATTGACACATCCAAAAAATCAACAGATGTTAAAGAACAGGTGTGCGTCAAACGAATATTTAAATCATTCTGATTAAGGGTTTGTATAAAATCAATACATGAGGCTGTTGTACCTTGCCAAAGAAAAAAAATATCATCTATAAATCGATACCAAACCAAAACATGTTCTGTCCAGGTTGTCATCATTTCTCCAAAAACAAACTCTCTCTCCCACCATCCTAAAAAAAGGTTTGCAAACGAAGGGGCACATTTAGCCCCCATGGCAGTCCCAATAAGCTGCAAAAAATATTCTGAATCAAACACAAAATAATTGTGCTTCAACACAAATCTTAACAAATCCACCAAGAACTCACAAAATGTTCCATCTCCAAAAAGATTAGATTGTTGGAGAAAATATAAAACTGCTCGAAGACCCTGCTCGTGACCTATGCTCGAGTATAAAGCCTCCACATCACAGGTCACGAGCAGGGTCCCCGGTTCCACCGTCATCTCCTGTAATTTAGTGAGTAAATCTGCTGAATCCCTCAGATAAGAATCAAGAGAAACAACCAATGGTTGTAGAAAGAAATCAATAAATGTACACACCTGTTCACATAAACCTCCAATGCCTGCCACTATCGGCCTGCCTGGGGGATTCGCAATGTTCTTATGAATTTTAGGTAAAACATAAAAAGTTGGCACCACCGGAAACTCAACCCGCAAAAATTCAAATTCCTTTTTAGTTATTACATTAGAATGTAATGCTTCAATTAGCATATTATCCAACATAGATTTAAACAAATCCGTGGGATCCGAAAGAAGTTTACGATATGTATTGGCATCTAACAACTGTCGATGCACCTCAGAAATATACATGTCTCTTGGCCAGAGAACCACGTTCCCACCTTTGTCCGCTTCCTTAATTTCTACATCTACCCAAGATGAAATCTCTTTGATAGCTTGATGTTCTTTTTTGCTCAAATTTTTTGCAAAAACATTAGTCAAAGGTAAATTCATGATATCTTTACATACTAAATGGAAGAAAGTTTTTACCTGTGGGCTAATTTGCATCGCAGGGGTGAATGTGGTCCGTGATTTAAAATTAGTCTTGCGCACATTGCGTGGATCCAAATTTTCAGTATTTTCTGCCAAAAGATCAAGCAGCTCGTCATATAATGGGTCTTCAACATCTTTTCCAATTAAAACTGAAGAAGGCTCCAAAGGAAAATCCAATGTCTTAGATGTCTCAAAAAACTTTTTCAAAAGAAGCTTTCTGCAGAAGAGAAAAACATCCTTGGTTAACATAAATTTATCCAATTCTTGCGTCGGACAAAAAGAAAGCCCTCTTTCTAAAACTAACCTTTGCTCAATGGTCAAAGCATGTTTTGATAAATTTACAATTGTCATTTTGTTCTGTTGTTCTTGTTTATTCTCTTCCGCTTGTTTTGATAATAAGTGGTCTGGGAACCTTGTGGTCGATACCCCCACTGCAAGCGATTTCTTAGTTCCCTTATGTTGACCTCTTCGGGTCCGCTTGTTGGGATATTTGATAAAAAAGGAACCTGACCCACCAAAGGATCTTCATCACTCTGTTCTTCAGAATCAGAGGTTAATTGTGTCATGACATTATCTGAATTTGCCACATTTGACGCAGAATGAGTGTTACCCCCTTGATGTAATATGGGTGCTCTCACTCTCCGTTTATTGCCTGAATGTCTCCACTTATATATCCTATTGTTGGAAAAATCTTTACTATCTCTATCAAATTTGGATTTCTTATTATCCACCGTTAGTTTCTCAAACTTATCCACTTCTATACGTAATTGAGTTTGAAAAGGTAAAATATGGGTATTAGTATCAAAGGTTGCCAATTTAGTATTTAAAGCGGAAATTTCTCTTTTGACCTCCATCAACAAGGTTTGATCATGTTCAATTAAGAGCCTCATTAGATCAAAAGAACAACGATTAAGGACCTCTTCCCATTTAGATCTAAAGTCAGGTTCTGCCTCCCAAGCTGGCAAAATCTGTACTCTAAGACCTCTAGGAATCAAACCCAATCTCATATAGTGCTCCAAACTTTGGATATTCCACCAGAGAGTAGTAAATTGATAATGAAGACGAATAAGTGAATTACAGGTTTCTGTAAATGTATCACTCAACATAACAGAAACAGGCATAGGAGGTACATTGGAAACAAAAACACTAGACAACTTTTCAGTCCAACCAGTTTCAAGCAACTCAATATTACAAGCCATGATGTACAATTTCTATAACGTATGCAGTCACAAAAGAGTCTATCAAATAAACAAAAAAATAGCATATATAGAAATACCCTACTTAATTCAAACTGTGCTTAAAACCCAAGAAAAAGGCTTTAAAGAGCCAAAAAGTCTATACATCTCAAAAAAAGGGGGGGGTGGGTTAGCACTAGTTAGATAATCTATCTTTAACTTAATAACAACTATAATAGTTAGGTGCACTCTAAGGGCAAAGACCATAGACTACTAAACCAAGAGTCAAAAGATAGACCCCTGAAAAAGACGCCCTTATCAAAAATGAGGCACTCAATTTAAAGTATAGATAAATATAGATCAATTTTATTGGGTATTTCACATACAAAACTTACACATAAAGACTCACATTTAAAACACCATTAAAAACAATAGGTAGGAGGGATACAATAATCAAGCATTATAAATGTATATTGTTGCACAAAAATAATAAATATATGAGGTCAGAATTAAATATCTTATGTGAATCTATACCACAGTGATACACGCCAAAAAATATATTGCAACTAATGAAAACCCCTCACATAGAGGTACAAGTAAACTATATCCTCCTCATAATAAGCATACAAGTGCAAAGAAAAATAAAAGATCCCACAAGAAACCCCCATCAAACCTCATATAAGTGCAACAGGAATAACAACCCTCCAAACCATGCCTCAGATCCCAACGCGTGTCGCCACTAGGTTTCGTCAGGGGATAAATAAACCATGGCATAGCTCTGTTTAAATCTACATCTCCAACCAATCCCCAACCCCAAAGAGACCCACATGAGACTCACATGATGTTTCAATATCAATCCCAATTTCCATGAGAGCCCGCGAAAGTGCTTACCACACATGACCCGGAACTCACATGACCAGAGTCACATGATCGGAATATGTAAACAACCGCACGTATGCGGATGCCGAAACGATCTTACAGGGACGGAGACAGACACATGTGCCAAGGAAGGGAGCATATCGATTGTAATATGTAATATTGAGTTGCTTGAAACTGGTTGGACTGAAAAGTTGTCTAGTGTTTTTGTTTCCAATGTACCTCCTATGCCTGTTTCTGTTATGTTGAGTGATACATTTACAGAAACCTGTAATTCACTTATTCGTCTTCATTATCAATTTACTACTCTCTGGTGGAATATCCAAAGTTTGGAGCACTATATGAGATTGGGTTTGATTCCTAGAGGTCTTAGAGTACAGATTTTGCCAGCTTGGGAGGCAGAACCTGACTTTAGATCTAAATGGGAAGAGGTCCTTAATCGTTGTTCTTTTGATCTAATGAGGCTCTTAATTGAACATGATCAAACCTTGTTGATGGAGGTCAAAAGAGAAATTTCCGCTTTAAATACTAAATTGGCAACCTTTGATACTAATACCCATATTTTACCTTTTCAAACTCAATTACGTATAGAAGTGGATAAGTTTGAGAAACTAACGGTGGATAATAAGAAATCCAAATTTGATAGAGATAGTAAAGATTTTTCCAACAATAGGATATATAAGTGGAGACATTCAGGCAATAAACGGAGAGTGAGAGCACCCATATTACATCAAGGGGGTAACACTCATTCTGCGTCAAATGTGGCAAATTCAGATAATGTCATGACACAATTAACCTCTGATTCTGAAGAACAGAGTGATGAAGATCCTTTGGTGGGTCAGGTTCCTTTTTTATCAAATACCCCAACAAGCGGACCCGAAGAGGTCAACATAAGGGAACTAAGAAATCGCTTGCAGTGGGGGTATCGACCACAAGGTTCCCAGACCACTTATTATCAAAACAAGCGGAAGAGAATAAACAAGAACAACAGAACAAAATGACAATTGTAAATTTATCAAAACATGCTTTGACCATTGAGCAAAGGTTAGTTTTAGAAAGAGGGCTTTCTTTTTGTCCGACGCAAGAATTGGATAAATTTATGTTAACCAAGGATGTTTTTCTCTTCTGCAGAAAGCTTCTTTTGAAAAAGTTTTTTGAGACATCTAAGACATTGGATTTTCCTTTGGAGCCTTCTTCAGTTTTAATTGGAAAAGATGTTGAAGACCCATTATATGACGAGCTGCTTGATCTTTTGGCAGAAAATACTGAAAATTTGGATCCACGCAATGTGCGCAAGACTAATTTTAAATCACGGACCACATTCACCCCTGCGATGCAAATTAGCCCACAGGTAAAAACTTTCTTCCATTTAGTATGTAAAGATATCATGAATTTACCTTTGACTAATGTTTTTGCAAAAAATTTGAGCAAAAAAGAACATCAAGCTATCAAAGAGATTTCATCTTGGGTAGATGTAGTAATTAAGGAAGCGGACAAAGGTGGGAACGTGGTTCTCTGGCCAAGAGACATGTATATTTCTGAGGTGCATCGACAGTTGTTAGATGCCAATACATATCGTAAACTTCTTTCGGATCCCACGGATTTGTTTAAATCTATGTTGGATAATATGCTAATTGAAGCATTACATTCTAATGTAATAACTAAAAAGGAATTTGAATTTTTGCGGGTTGAGTTTCCGGTGGTGCCAACTTTTTATGTTTTACCTAAAATTCATAAGAACATTGCGAATCCCCCAGGCAGGCCGATAGTGGCAGGCATTGGAGGTTTATGTGAACAGGTGTGTACATTTATTGATTTCTTTCTACAACCATTGGTTGTTTCTCTTGATTCTTATCTGAGGGATTCAGCAGATTTACTCACTAAATTACAGGAGATGACGGTGGAACCGGGGACCCTGCTCGTGACCTGTGATGTGGAGGCTTTATACTCGAGCATAGGTCACGAGCAGGGTCTTCGAGCAGTTTTATATTTTCTCCAACAATCTAATCTTTTTGGAGATGGAACATTTTGTGAGTTCTTGGTGGATTTGTTAAGATTTGTGTTGAAGCACAATTATTTTGTGTTTGATTCAGAATATTTTTTGCAGCTTATTGGGACTGCCATGGGGGCTAAATGTGCCCCTTCGTTTGCAAACCTTTTTTTAGGATGGTGGGAGAGAGAGTTTGTTTTTGGAGAAATGATGACAACCTGGACAGAACATGTTTTGGTTTGGTATCGATTTATAGATGATATTTTTTTTCTTTGGCAAGGTACAACAGCCTCATGTATTGATTTTATACAAACCCTTAATCAGAATGATTTAAATATTCGTTTGACGCACACCTGTTCTTTAACATCTGTTGATTTTTTGGATGTGTCAATACAAATTGATAACCTGGGTTGTATTCATACAAATCTATTTAGGAAATCAACATCTGTGAATTCTCTTTTGCACTTCGAAAGTTTCCATCCTTGGCATTTGAAGCGAGCTATACCAATTGGACAGTACTTACGGGTTCGCCGGAACTGTTCCTTGGACCAAGATTTTAAGCGACACTCAAATGATCTCTTCAAACGTTTTCAGGATAGAGGTTATCCAAGGGGATGTCTCAAGAAGGGTTTTCAAAGAGCCCTAAATACCTCAAGAGATACTCTACTAAATACAGGTAAATCTAAGAATACGTTTCCGTCTAAAATTAAACCAATAACCATGTTTAATACGCAATGGAATGAAGTGCAATGCCTATTTCAAAAACATTGGCATATTCTGACTAGTGATGGGACATTAAAGCAATTTTTGGATGATCGCCCTTCCTTGATAGCTAAAAGAGCAAGAAATCTATCGGACTTGATGGTACATAGTCATCTTTCAAGTTCTATGAAATATGTGGAGGGGCATAAAATCGTGGGTAGTTATGTCTGCGGTTCTTGTTCTATCTGTCAATATATTGCAAATGTTCAAAACATTTTTAGTCCTATTTTGAAGAAAGATCTTGGGATTAGGCATTTTATTAACTGCCGTACAACAAATTGTATCTATGCTATTAAGTGTCCCTGTGGACAAATTTATGTGGGACAAACGACTCAAATGTTGAAAGCACGGTTACAAAAACATTTGTCGTTGATACGTAATGCACAAAGAGATATAGGGAGAGGCAACACACTGACAACGGTAGCGCAACACTTTTTATGTAAACACGATGGTTCTCCTGCTGGTTTAAAAATTTTTGGTCTTGAAAAAATACAATTGGGTATACGTAGAGGCAACATTGTTAGACAACTATTGAGAAGGGAAACTTGGTGGATTTATATGCTCCAGAGTTGTCAACCAATGGGCATGAATGAAGAAATGGCTTTTACAAGTTATATTGATTAAAATTGATTATATGATTTGTCTTGTCTATTTTTTAGGACTTCTTAAGAGTGAATACCATCAATCAACAAAACAAGTTCTATTTTCAAGTTGCCCTGGTTGTACCATGAGAAGATGAAGAAATATTAAGGACATCTAGCCATATTTGGATATGCTGCAGTCTTTTATTGTATTGTTAAATTGCTCTTTGTATAGTTGTTTTTATATCATGTGCCAAGGAGGGGATAAGAGGTTTGTATGTATATGCATCCCTCTGGAGCATATTGGTCTAATTAGAGACAGGAGAGTATTCTATTCCATATGCATATAGCAGCTGCGATTTTTTCAGCAGTTGTTGTTTATGATACCATATATACTTCGTAGTATGGGTCTGA
This sequence comes from Rhinophrynus dorsalis, assembly GCA_037306005.1. Taxonomy (NCBI): domain Eukaryota; kingdom Metazoa; phylum Chordata; class Amphibia; order Anura; family Rhinophrynidae; genus Rhinophrynus; species Rhinophrynus dorsalis. The sequence continues at coordinate 73,007,561 of CM074719.1, read as the reverse complement.
TGGGATATAATGTTCGCTATGATGATACGATATTTAAGGTTTACCTATGATAGTGGAAAGATATTATGATGATACGATATTTAAGGTTTACCTATGATAGTGGAAAGATATTATGTTGATATTTGTGCGACTTGACTAAACTCTATTTCATCAGAAAAGTTTTTTAGTGAGTTATTTCGCATTGAGTGTTATTTTGAATCATCATAAATATTTTATAATTATGGGATGCGTATATATTTTTCTAAATTTCACTTTGAAACATGTAATGATATTTAGTCTAATATGTTTTTTATGAGTATAATTTGGTGAGCGTCGTTTAATATTGTTGTTTTGATGAAAGTCTTTTTAGACTTTCTGATAAACAATGACAACAGTATAATATTTGATTTATTTTATTATATATATTTTTTTGTATGATGCGCGCCCTTTGTATTTTACTGTATAACTTGTAACTAAACATATTTTTCATAAATATAATTTGAAGATCGTCGTTATATAGATATCGACCTTTTCATTATTGAAGAACATAATTAGTAAGGTCAATAATATTTAAATAGAGTCTATATTTAAATAGGGTCTATATATTTCTTTGAAATTGGATGAACATGTATATTACCCGTTGTATATAAATATTTAAGCGGACCGTGTATCCTTTTAGATGAATATGCTTATGATAATGTTTGTCCCAGTATGTTTGATCTGTGAGGGTGCACATGTATGTAAATTTTTTTGGGATATGATGAATGTTCATTGGTAGTGCAATTTTAATAGCACTTATATCCCTTTAAATAAATCCTTTTGTGAATTTGGATTTAGGATATTATATCTGAATGGGGATTTTTTATCCTCTTTATATTTTTTCGATTTGTATGCATGTGCAATGCTTGCAGTTTAGACTTCTTGGGATGGGCATTGTCTGTAGGATCGATATGCTCCCTTCCTTGGCACATGTGTCTGTCTCCGTCCCTGTAAGATCGTTTCGGCATCCGCATACGTGCGGTTGTTTACATATTCCGATCATGTGACTCTGGTCATGTGAGTTCCGGGTCATGTGTGGTAAGCACTTTCGCGGGCTCTCATGGAAATTGGGATTGATATTGAAACATCATGTGAGTCTCATGTGGGTCTCTTTGGGGTTGGGGATTGGTTGGAGATGTAGATTTAAACAGAGCTATGCCATGGTTTATTTATCCCCTGACGAAGCCTAGTGGCGACACGCGTTGGGATCTGAGGCATGGTTTGGAGGGTTGTTATTCCTGTTGCACTTATATGAGGTTTGATGGGGGTTTCTTGTGGGATCTTTTATTTTTCTTTGCACTTGTATGCTTATTATGAGGAGGATATAGTTTACTTGTACCTCTATGTGAGGGGTTTTCATTAGTTGCAATATATTTTTTGGCGTGTATCACTGTGGTATAGATTCACATAAGATATTTAATTCTGACCTCATATATTTATTATTTTTGTGCAACAATATACATTTATAATGCTTGATTATTGTATCCCTCCTACCTATTGTTTTTAATGGTGTTTTAAATGTGAGTCTTTATGTGTAAGTTTTGTATGTGAAATACCCAATAAAATTGATCTATATTTATCTATACTTTAAATTGAGTGCCTCATTTTTGATAAGGGCGTCTTTTTCAGGGGTCTATCTTTTGACTCTTGGTTTAGTACACCTTGGTACATCAGTCTCAGTATTTTAAAATATAATTTTATATCTGTTGGCAGTTCACAAGCATCCTTAAATTGTGACACCTCCAAATTAAAGTGACCAATATCCCAGATTGCCCAGGAGAGTTCTGGATTTTAAATGTGTGACTCATGTACCAGGTAGCCACCTCCTGGGACAATACATTTTGCTGTTCTTACTAGATGGAGAACTACCCATTCATTGCTTACTGTGACAAAAAGTGATGCACCTGTTGAAAACAACAAATCTAAATACACAATGCACTAAAAATCTCACACGGTGCAATAGACAGAAAGTCTCACACTATTACAGTTCCCTCAGATGCTTCCTTTCTACTTTGCAGCTTTCTCAACTGGTGTCCAGCAGTCACCTCTCCGGATAAAGTCCAACATAGAAACAAAGCTAAAAAAAGAGAAGCGCAAAGATATCTGAGAGGAGCATCTGTATAGCAGTCTACAGATATAAGTGGTTCTACTCACAGGAACGTGAAGATATAACGTCTTATAGCTTTATAAAAAGCAATCTGGCTCCTCAATCCATTATTCCATTGGTCTCTTGTGTTCCCAAAATTTCAGGATACTACTATATATAAGGAAAACACAGCAAGGGCAAGGAGAAGCCCTCTAAGAGTAATACCATAAAAACAAATGGTGCCTCTAAGAAGTATAAATCTCACTCACCAGATGTATCTGTTGTGTAAAGCCTTGAATATAATGGAGGATCCAGAAGATAGTTCATCAAATGAAGATACCAAATATAAAATAATTTATTTAATAATAACTTCCCAACATGTTTCGTGAGCTTACTGTTCACTTCATCAGGAGATAAAAATATCATAAACAGACATCATTTATATAAAGTTTATACATTACCACATACCATTTCTCCACCGTGTAGGTGTCTGTGTGGTGTAGCATCTCATCACTGCGTGTTGCTTCCCCGTCTGCCCTTCCTCCATGTCGCCGCGTTCCAAGCCTCGGTTTCAGGTTGCTACGCAACAGAATCAACGCCTAGTATCCCGTCCGACAATAAGGAAACTGGGCTGGTCAGTACACTCTTTCCAGTCGGACAGCCTGCACAGAGGTTCGCTTAGTTTACATTGAAATTGGAATAAAACAAGTTCCAATTTGAACCTTGAGCAAAAACAAAGAGCCTACAAAATCTAAAAAATATACAAATAAAAATAAAGAGCCAAAATCCTATCCTATGCAAAATAAGCATATATATATCAAATTTTGAACATATATATAAAAAAGGGACCAACACACATTAACATCAAAAAGTAATGACATCAAAAAGAAATAGAGTGTCCCCAATAGGTCAGAAGATGTAACACACCCCAGGTATAAGAAAAGATCACAAGAAGTTACTGACCTCCAATTCCTCATTTAACCCATTTGGTGCCAGAGTCTCCAACTTGTACATCCAGTATGCTTCCCTATTACACAATTTTTTGTACCTATTGGGGACTGATGTGGCCACATGTTCTATACCACCTGTTGGGCTATAAAAATGGCTTCCAGACAGAATTCTAATCACTAGTGTATTAGTGCTAATTGATAGTTTTCCCTTTAAGGCAAGATGTTCAAAAAGTCATCATCATAAAAAAATTAGCGGATCATAAGTTGGTGGTAAAAAAGGAAAATATTTTAAAAAGTAAATCTGTCACGTTTGAAAATGTGTCTAAAGAATTAAAAATGACGGTAAGAAGATCTTGATGAACATTGTCTTTAAAAATTCTGATGTTAAAAATTGTCTTTGATTTTGTCGTTGAAACTAAAATTTCTCAAGAAACAGACATTTTTTGTCTTTGAAATGACAAATTGCTTCTCACTCCTGCTAACAGTTATTTAATTTTTCTTTTACAAGTTTAGACCATTTTTATTTTGTCGGGAAAAAATTACATTGATCAAACAAAAAAGTGACGTTGAAACTAATATTTTTTTCTGAAAATATCTTATAATATAATGGTAGATTAAACCACACCCACTTTTAAGACGGATTTTCCCCTTTGACAGAGATGGCGGAATTGGATGCAAAAAATGATGGAAACAAGTCTGAGAACTGACGGATCATGGTGTAAGAACTTTTTTATTCTGATAACAGACAATTTTAGTTACCACCACTTTCTGAACATCTCAGCCTTAGTGTTTGACTCTGTGGTATGCAAGAGAAAGGGCAATTTGCTCTTATATAGTAATAAAGGTTGGCCTGTTCAGTCCAGATGTGGTGTGGTGTCCCTCATTTATACCCTATGCCTTTTACAAGTATTAAATACCCCCCTGCACATTATAGGATTTAATTTCAGGGATCCAGCAAAAGATAACTTTTCTTACATATTCTACCTAGAATACATAAGATCTAAAATTATTTACCCCAGTTTCATTTTTAGGTGTTAGTGTTCCCTTAATACATACATTTGCTGTGATTGATTTAAATATTATGAAGCGTATATACACAGGGCTGTCTATGCCTTTCAGAAATGTCATCAAATATTGAACAGTAAATTTCAAAGGTTGATGCACAGTTCCACTTTAGCATTCCAAGTTTGGAAGATCCTGAAGTTATGATAAGTGATGTTGTCTTTGTTGTTATACCCTGCAGATAAATTATACTCAAAATTGTGTTACAAAACAAGCATATGGAAGGTGGCATGGCGTTAGTCAGCTAGAAAACTAGAAATGTGAAAGCAGTGTTTCTGCCTTTCAGAAAGTGCTGAGATATGAATTGTGAGCACAGCAAGAGATGTGAAGAATAACAGGCTTCACAAAGTCCTCTTACCCAAAACACTGGGGTCATCTCAGCTGTTATCGCCGATGTTATTATTGCTGCTGATTTATAACCTTAGATTTGTCTGAACATTTTGGTAAGGTAAACAGCATTAAGTTACTTGATTCTGTAAGGCTGATGTAGCAGGAAAAAGAGATGCAATTCAAGGGCAAAAAACTACACCATAAGGAGGAAATGCACATTCTCATTGATTTACAGGGATAGTAATGTTTCACGATAAAAGCAACTCTAATTAATCACAGATGAGAGTTTGTACAGTGTTAGCTGTAGAAATACAGGAAGCAAACATTTAGTAAAGTTGATACCTTTATTGGCTAACTAAACAGATTTAGGGATACAAGCTTTCAAGGCCTCTTAGGTCTCTTCCTCAGGCAGGACTGTACTGATGGGACAAATTCGCACTCAGTGGGATAGAAAAGTATGGAAGGTAAAACTAATGCTACGTTTTGATTCTTTGACTTATTGGTTGAATAGAGACAGATAATTTCTGTCACATTATCACATTGTGGATTAACCTTTACAACAGTCCTTCTGGGTTCATAAATACTGTGTCTGGTCTAAGCTTTCTTATCTGATTTCCATTATAAACAATGTAATGTGTAGTTGTATTTAAGAGAGATGTTTTCATACTTATCTGTATAACAAGCCTGAGGAAGAGACCTAACAGGTCTTGAAAGCTTGCATGCCTAAATCTGTTTAGTTAACCAATAAAGGTATCAACTTTACTAAATTTTGACACCAATTAATCTTCATAGTACTTGGGCCATGGAGAGGATTAATTCAATAATGTCAGAGCTGTAGTTCAAGAGTAATTGTATGATAAAGTATCCTCCTCCCACCCCTTTTACTGATGTAACACTCTAGCAAGACTGTCCAGATGGATCACAGATAAGGACAATCTTCACTGAGTATAAGGAAAAACCTGAAAAAACTGTCAAGGGGGGGGCAGGACTTTCCGTATGCTCACAGTAATAAGATTGAGGGAGATGTGTAAAAAACGTTCTTCTTACCGTTTAAAGAACTGTCCTTAACCCCTCAACGACCGGCCAATCGGCACGGTCAGTTAAGGACAACGGAGCATTTTTTTTTCTTTTCCAGTTCCGGACTCCCCAAACTGCGTGCAGCCGTGGGGGAGCCCGGAATTCCATGACGGTCATAGTACGTCATGGGTTGTTCAGTGGGATCGACCCTTGATGTACTATGACCGTCAAGGGTCGTTAAGGGGTTAAAGCATGGCAAGTGAAGATAATGCCAGGTCTGATGTATAAATGTTTTAAACAAGTTTTTATAAATATGGCGTTACTATGAATATTTTAATGCCTGAAATGCTTAAGAATAACCTACACATGGCGTTAAAATTCTAGCAATAATATTGTTGCAAATCTATCGCAAACTACGACAGTTCTTTATACATTCACTGCACTAACATTTCCTTTTCAGTAACGCCAATTTTCCGCAACGTCTACTAGTTGGCGTCACATGCAAGAAAACTGACGTTACACAGTTTATAAATAACGAAATGCATTATAACTCCACTTTAAAGGGATAGTAATGCTTCATAATAAAAGCAGCTCTAATTAATCATCATAGTATTTGGATTTTGGAGAGTGTTATTTCAATTCTGTCAGAGTTGTAGTTCCAGAGTAATTCAATGACAAAGTGCCCCCCTCCCTCCCCTTTTACTGATGTAACATTGTTCAGCCAGATCAGAAGGGAGGTGCCCAGGTAGACTGCAGAGAGGGACAATCTTCAATTAAGATAAGGGATAAACCTGAAAAGCTTGTCAAGGGGGGCAGGGATTTCATTGTTCTCATAGGAATAAGAGTGTCCCCTTCTGTTATCTGTCCAGTGTATGGACTGCATTCCACATCTGAGAAGAGATTGTTTACAGTAGGTAAAAGGGGAGGGAGGGGGAAACTTTGCTTGTGAATATCTCTTAAACCATAAAGGTTTGAGAGATAAGACTTATATCATTCTTCATGTTTTTTTAATGCCTACAAAATAAAATAAAGTTAAAACGAAGTATTACTATCCCTTTAAAGACAATTTACACGGTAAGTCCATTTTCATAAATCTCCCCCATTGTCCCTTGCTGTAAGCTGTTCGGTCCCAAGACCAGATTCCACATCTGAGGGGAGGTGGTTTCCACTAGGTAAAAGGGGCGGGAGGGGGATACTTTATCATTCAATTACACTGGAACTACAACTCTGACAGTACTGAAATAACACTCTCCATGGCCCAAATACTATGAAGATTAATTGGAGATGCTTTTTTTGTGAAAGATTACTATCGCTTTAAATGGGACTTTTAATGCTGTGAATGATGGAGAGGTCTCTGAGGCATTTAACCCTTTGAGTGTCAGAGGGGTATGCAACGCATTGCAAAGCAATGCGTTGCATACCCCTCTGGCACTCAAAGGGTTAACTAAAAGGGAATTTATGGAAATGTTTCTGTGTTCCCCTATGGTACAGTTGGTTTATATTAGAACCCCTCTACTTCTTTTCAGGATATCAGAAGAACTGGAGCAATTCTGGGGCAAACCAACTACACCATAGGGGACAAATAAAAATTTGTGTTGAATTAAATTGTCCTTTTAACCCCATGAATGCATTGGAGTCCTTATTAACAAGCAAGAGTTTAAAATGCCATTTAACCCTTTGGGTGCGAGACGGGTTTCCCTCTGGCACTCAAAGAGTTAAATCAATGAGAATTTTGGAATTGTTTGTTATTCCCTATGATGCCGCTGGTTTGCTCCAGAATGACACTACTTTTCCTTGGTACATTATTCCCGGTATGTGTACTTTTCCAAATTACATTTTTTATTTTTTCACATTAGTATTTGCAGCTTCTTTTTTCTTGGCTGTGAGTACCAATTATTTAAAATTTCTGCAGTAGTTTTAGCTGCCTAGGGACTCTTTTTTTGCTCCATGCCAAAATACTTTGTGAATACCAAGGCCTTTTGCATTGACAGACCTGTCAACTCTCACTCATGTTCCAAGTCTCACAGAGTTTGAGTCAGTGTCACTGTGTTTTTTCCTTCGGCAGCTTTGCACAGTTTAATAAAGTTTTACTGACAGAAGCTGGTACTTTTCCATGAAATGTGATTATTTTTTTGTCCAGAACTCAAGAACATTGTTGTGTTTGTATGCATATGCGTGCGCGTATCTGTGTGTGTGTGTTTGTGAAAGTTTGTGTTAAAGTGACTCAATCACCTTAATTCAATTTGTATATATGAAAACTTAAATAATGCCTATGTAGCACATTAGACAAAATACCAGCAGATGCATAGTTTAGGAGATATTCATACTTTTATTTCTCTACTAGTGTAAAAGCACGTGTACTCAGGCAAAGGTCCGAGTGATGTTAACCCTTTGAGTGCCAGAGGTGTACGCAACACACACATTGCGTACCCCTCTGGCACTCAAAGGGTTAAGAGGCTGGTCCTGCTCTGCGTCCTGCCGCCGATGCAGTCATGTGCAGTATAGACTATCTGAAAGCAGAGAATGCTCCCAGCACAGAACTCCCAGCATTCTGTGCTTTCAGACAGTCTCTACTGCGCATGACGGCTTCTAACAAACATCCTAGCAAATTATTATATAGAATGGTGAGCTCTGGTCAAATAATCACATAAACTTGACTTTACAACAGCATATAAACTGGTAAATAAGGAAAGTGAGACAAAACCACTTTAGTTTTGTCTAAGGACTGACTAAAACATTCCAAGAAAAACAATATCAGTACTTTATGAATAATACACATTACTATAAAACACCAATATATATGTAAAAGTATTATTACTGGAAAAGAGGAAAATAATATGGGATTAAAGGGATGGTAATACCTCAAGTAAAAGTAAAAAAAAAAATATAACACGGTGCACTATATATAGTTACTTACACATTTGTAGTTCAAACACTATTCAAGATGAAAGGATCCCCTTCCCGCTCCTTCTGGCCGCCTCCCCTTAGATTTGTAATCCAGTTGTGGGACTAGATGGATGCAGTGAGGGACAATCTTCACACAGTAAATATAAGGAAAACCCTGTCCCCTTGACGAAGGAGGGCAGGATTTTCCTTTTTCTTACTGAATATTGTCCCTCGTCGCTCTCCATCCGTACCAGACAGAGTCAGCGGGACGCAGGCAAAGGGGAGGGAGGGTGATCATTTCCTCTTGAACAGTGTTTGAATTACAAATCTGTAAGTAACTATTTATAACACAACATGTTAAAAAAATGTAACTAATACTTGGAGCTAAAGTTTACTTGAGGTATTACTAACCCTTTAGACCAATAGACTCCTAAGAAAAAAACAACAACTTAACCCCTTAAGGACCGGCCGGCACTTAAGGACCACTGATCATTTATTTTTTCAGATAGGATTCAGGGGTCCCCAAACAGCGTGCAGACGTGCGGGGAGCCCTGAATTCCATGACGGTCCTGGCACGTCATGGGTCCTTAACGCAAATCTACCCATGACATGCCATGACCGCCAAGGGTCGTTAAGGGGTTAAGAACCCATGCCGTGTAAGGACCTTAACGTCCTTCCAGTGTCAGATCTGGCAGTTGTTAAGGAGTTAAAATGAATAAATGATAACCCCATTTGTACGTATGATCCACCTCCTATTGTCTATGTATGTTGTTAGGATTAATAATTAGATTGTAAGCTCTCTGGGGCAGGGCCCCTTTTCCTAATGTATGATTGCCTTTGATGCACATTCCACCACTAATAATGCAATGATCTCACTTTAGCCTGATGATCTTAACCCTGTTCTGTATTTTTGTATTGTACTATTACTATTTCTGTAAAGCACTGTGTACATATATGGTACTGTATAAATAAAGAAATATACATATATATATATATATATATATATATATATATATATATATATATACACTGTATAAATAAAGATACATACACATACATACCTAATGTGAGTCAAATAGATAAGCTTTTAAAAACCAAACCTATATAATCATTACAAAGGAATTTTATTGATATAAACTGTCCCAATTTAGTTAAAATATAAATGGTTGATACAGGATAAAAATTCTTCAGAACTTGAGACCATTATAACATCAGTATAACTCAGGATGAATAAAGCAAATTATAAAATATAGAGGCCTAATTAATTAGGGAGAACTGAAGAGGAAGAATAATAATATAAATACTGGTTTGGGATAAAGTGAGTTGTAATCTCCAACAGCTGGAGTGCCGATGGTTGCCTACACCTGTCATAGTCATAGCTGGGAACTGTGGCGTAACAATGGGGGTCGCACCTGAGACCGGCCACCCCTGCTGTTGCAGCTGATCGGCCTCGTCCGCACTCTAGTAATGCAGAGCGCTAGGAGATGACATCATCTCCCGGCACTCTGCGTTACTGAAGAGAGGCACAGACCACTCCTGCCACGCTGCTGGACCACCAGGTTGGTAGGAGCTTGGAGGCAATTTGGGGACTGGGGGCAATGGGGGAAGCAATGTGGAGACTGGGGCAATGGGGGAGCAATGTGAAGATTGGGGCAGTGGGGGAATAATGTGGAGTTTGGGGCAATGGGGGGGTCAATATAGAGATTGAAGGCAATGGGGAAGCAATGTGGAGAGACTGGAGCAATGTGGAGATTGGGGGCAATGGGGGAGTAATGTGGAGATTGGGGGCAATGGAGGGGGAATGTGGTCAGGGGCCCCATGGCAGTTTCTGCACCAGGGCCTGGTAGCTTCTAGTTATGCCTCTGGCTGGGAACTCTCCAGATTTGCCCCAGAAACTCCTGTTTTCACTCTGCATTACCGGGTCTCCGGGGTAGAGGCTGATTTCTGTTGCAACTCTTCCCACTTCTGCTCTTACCCTGTCTGTTCCTCCTATTTCTCTCCCACTTCTCCGTCCCCAGCATATTTGACCTACATTTTTACTGTTTCCTAAGCTCCACCCCTCACTCGTGATTAATCCCCGCCCACTATTGATGCAAATTGCTTCATTTATCATCCCCAACAGCACCACAGGACTCCAGAAGAAAAAGTTCCCAAGTGTGGTCATAGTGCACACAGGACATACCTTGGACGAGATTCACTAAACGGGGATCAAGTAGAGGTGACTTCTACAGTTTATCATTTCTCCCGTTCCTATGTTATTCTGTGGAGCCTATGCACTAAGATTTCCAAAACGTAAGAAATGAAAGTGAATTATAACATAGGGATTGGAGAAGTGATTTCACTGGAGAAGTCATCTCCACTTTATCACCGCTTAGTGAATCTCCCCCATTGTCTCCATAGTAAGAGGGAAACATGGAAGCAGTGAGGTCTATGTACTAATAAGAACTTGGGCAATTCTGTGGTAAGCCATCTGCACCAAAATGGACAAATAAAAAATCCCTTTGCGTTTCAGAGGGCTACATACCCCTCTGGCACTCAAAAGGTTTGTGCAAATTTGTAAAAAATGTGTTAATGTATTAATTTTTAGGGCCCTATACTCAAAAAGAAAACCAGAGTAATTCTTAGTCATTCCAATAGGGGGTAACTAATAATTCCCATTGGTTTAAATTGGGCTTTAAACCCCTTGAATGGTAGAAAGGTGTCCAGCGCATTGCTCCTAAATGCATTGGAGACCTACATAGCATTGGAAGCCACATAGCTTCTCGATCCAGCCTCCTCCGATGACTGAGGCTTTCTCATTGGCTAGAGAGTGCTTCAGCTTACAAGGAGAAATCCTCAGTAATTGGAGGAGGCTGGATCGAGATGCTATGTGGGGAGGGGAGCAGAGGAAGATTGACAGACTGTGGGACAGAGTTCTACCCGCAGTCTGTCCAGAAGTAAGGACCAGGATCATTTTTAAATGTTTAAATTTAGCGATACCCCTAATTTTAAGAGAAATTAAAACCACTATTCAAGCTAATCTCTATATGAATTTAATTATGAGACAAACTTGTACAGAGGTTATAATCCCCATTTAAATCACTGGGGAATTGGTGAATGCTTATGTGTCCTCCTTGATACAGTTGGTTTGATCGGAATTGCTCCAGTACCTCTGTATTTGGATACCAACCCTGCAGTCTGAAATAATGGATGTTTAGACATTGTACATTATTCTTCCTGCAGTTGTTACAGTGCCCACAGAAGTCATTCTTGGTAAAGTAATTGACGGTAAAAGTTTATAGGCCAATAAAAGTTTAATTTACAGGAGGCAGTAATGCTACTTTGTAAATGGCTGGGCTTTTGTTTAGATTCTATTGTATCCTAGCAGAACTCAAACTTACTAGTTCGAGTAATGTGGGTGTCACAAACAGCAATGATTGGGAAATATTCATGTGATTTAATGAATCTATACAAGCACGGCTCTTTAGTTTTTGAGATTGCAATTGTGTAATGCTTAAAACATTGCTATTAAGCCTCCTCCTCAAAGGAATATGCATTGCTCTTCACGTTTTGGAGTATCAGTATGCAGAGAACATTGACACGCTCAAAACACAGCATTCAGCATTATATACTCATTTTTATTATTTCTTTACTGCTGTATAATGCCTTCACATTTAAACAATCTCAAGTCTTTCATTTCATTTGAGGTATGAAATGGTTTGCATAATTTTACCCAAACAAGATGAGCTTGCCATTCTAGTAAGGGTTAGCAGAAAGCAACTACAGAGTCCTCAGTGTTAATCAATTTGCCTTGCCATGTTAGATGAATCTATTTTCATAAAAGACAATGAACACCTTATAATATTTAACCCTTTGAGTGCCCTCTTAAGGAACAGAGGTATGCACAAAGCATTGTGTAGCAATGTGTTGCACACCACTCCTGACCTGCTGGGGTTAACCCTTTGAGTGCCACAGTGGTTGGTACACACCACATTGAGAAGCAATACTTGCCTATCCTTCTGTCACTCAAAGGGTTAAGCACAGGTAGATCAATGACTGAGCCACTGATTGCTCAACTATCTTCAAGCCGGTAAATCCTTAAAGGGATAGTAATGTCAGAAAAAAAGTATTAACTATATGGTAGATACAATTAAAAGAGAGTACTTGCACTTATTCGTATCTCCCAAACTGTTATGGTTTGAGAGATATAGGAAAATAAAGTTCTTTGGTCCCTCCCCTTTTTTTTCCTTGACGAGCTGTAAAGCTGTCAGAAGCAGATTCTGGTCACTTGACCACAGGTGGCTCTTCAGCAGCGTCGATATAATGATATCTAAAGATAAATACTTCATCAGAATGGTCTACAACGTGCGCTTGCAAACCAGGCACATGTTGTAGACCGTTCCGATTAAGCATTTATTTTTAGGTATTGCAATGTCGGCACTGCCGAAGAGCCACCTTCTAATCCAGGAATCCGCTTCTGACAGCTTTACAGCTCGTCAAGCAGAAAGGGGAGGGACCAGAGAACTTTATTTTCCTATATCTCTCAAACCATAACAAATAAGTGCAAGTACTCTCTTTTAATTGTATCTACCATATAGTTAAATACTTTTTTCTGACATTACTATCCCTTTAAATCCTGACCTGCTGTTGTGTCTTGAGGACTACATTAAAGCGGAACTATTACCCGAAATAAAGTCCCTTCCCCCCCAATAATTAGGCATATAGAGATAACCTTAGAAATAGTGCTATTATCGAGAGTAAGTACCTCATTATTAAGAAATCCTTCTTCTGAGACTGACGGCCAGGCTTCTTGCTTTAGAGGCATCTGCTCACCTGCGCCGTCAGTCCCTTCCTGCTGCCTTAAGGTACAATGAAGGAAACCGGGAAGGACAACGTGCAAATGTCTCTAAGACAAGATGTATGCACGCATTCCTGTCCACCTGTCTCAGAAGAAGTAGGATTTCTTAATAATGCGGTACTTATGCTTGATATTAGCACTATTTCTAAGGTTATTGCTAGATGACTAATTGTTGGGGGGGTACTTTATTTAGGGTGATAGCGCTGCTTTAAGAATCAGTTCTCTAGGAACACACACGTTGATACAGGACAAGTCCTCCAGCACAGTGAACAGTGAGCAATAAACATACAGGAGCAGGAAATTAGCATAAATTGCCATACTGTGCTGCCAAAATAAAAAACATTTATTTCTCATAAAAAAAGTACAACATATAGTCAGTTTTAATTCTCTGTGCCACAAACTAAACTTGTCTCTGTGTGACATCCATTTTAAACTAAGCAATGTATTAGATACAGCTCTAGCATTCAAGGGGTTAAATAAAAATGCAATATTTAATCCTGTGGATTCAAGAGGCCTCCCCCAATGCATTGTGATGGAAATATCTCTAGATTTAAAGCTCCAGTTAATTTAGGGAGATTTTTATTTGTCGCCTATGGTGCAATTGATATGCCCTAGTTTGAATTAGAACATCAGCCTCTCAATCTTTCATTTGTATATAACATGTTTATTCAAAGCTAAATGCATTGCAGGTGCTGAACTGAGATTTTGCATCATATAGAAAATATGTAAACCTGACAGCGTTCGTGGGAAAAAATAATGGCCTCTAGTTGACTGCCTCACTGGTTTTGACAGCTGCTTGAATTACTAGAGCTGGGCACCTGCTTTTTTGATGTACAGACCAAAGCTTGGAAGGGATCAGTTAAATACGGCTTTTTGCACAGGCTATTAAATTGCCGACAGAGGGAAAGCAACCAATCTGCTCAGAATCTGACTTGTTGAGCTCTGCTAGGGAAGCAGAGAGTACGTTGATTGACAGCATTTTAGTAAACTGGAGATCAAATTCAAACTCTCTTAAACAAAACTTTGTTTGTCTTGGGACTACTGAGCCTTGGTCGGCACCGCCATTTCATTATAGTGTGAAAATGTATTTATTTTGCTGGAAACGTATTTTGTTTAGTTCAGTGTTTAAAAAAGCTATCTTCCCTGTATATTGAATAGATGTCTTTCTCAGCAGACCACTTTGTGGAGATTTTATTCAGAGCATTGAGCTCTGTTGTTTTGAAGTAAAGTTTATGTACAGTTTGTTTGGTTTTTTTGAAGCAGAAATAGTTACAGCTATTATTTATCCCCGTTAAAGCTCATACTTAAAGGGATAGTAATGTTTTACAAAAACAGCAGCTTCATAGTATTTGGGCCATGGAGAGTGTTATTTCAATACTATCAGAGTTGTAATTCAAGAGTAATTGAATTATAAATGATCCCCCTCCCGCCCCTTTTACCTGGTGTAACACTGCTCACCTCAGATGTGGAATCTGGTCCAGGGACCGGTCAGATCACAGCAAGGGACAATCTTTTTACTGTGAGAACAATGAAAACCCTGCCCCATTTCACAAGTTTTTCAGCTTTTTCCTTGTTTTCACTGAAGATTGTCCCTCTCTGCGATGCATCCGGACAGTCTTGTTGCTCTGAGGTGAGCAGTGTTACATAAGTAAAAGGGGCGGGAGGGGGATACTTTATCATTCAATTGAACTACAATTCTGACAGTATTGATATAACACTCTCCATGGCTCAAATACTATGAAGATTAAAGCGGAACTACCACCTGTTTTAAAGTTTATGTCATCTAATTCCCCAGCTGGCGACTAGCTGCTCAGTAATGCTAGTCGCCAGAATAATTACCTGGGTAAACAGAACGAGACCGTGCGCCGGGGCAGGGGAAGACGCTGATTGCCCGGATGTGGTGAGTTTTCTTCTTTAAAACTCTGCCCACTTCTGCTTCTTCCCACCCCATTCTCCCACTTTTCCTCCTTCCCCACTGCAGAAAAGAAAGCCCCCAGGTTTGCCCATTATACGTTAAATTATTAAGTTGGCTCACTTAATCACCATCAATGACAAACATGTTATTTTTCTAAGACCAAAACAGCTCTTAATTTTTTAGCTTTTACCCTTTGAGTGCCAGTGGGGTATGCAATGTATTGCTTTGCAATGCGTTGCATACCCCTGGCACTCAAAGGGTTAATCAGAAAAAGAAATGTTAATTTCACTTTAAAATTGGTGATATTCATTATTGAAATAAATATCTTATAGAAAGAAGAAAGCTGGCACATGACCCAAATTCTCCTTCTATGCGAGCCACATCCCCATGGTAGCAGTAAGGAGGAGATATTCTAGTCTCTTCCATACTGTTTCCCCAGCACATACACTAGGGTGGGATTTTGCCAGGAGTGGCCACTCTTGGCAAAATCAATGCAAAGACTTCCCCATCCCTCCCAGTCACCACCTCACCCCAGCTCTACTTCTATGATATCCAGTGCCATGACCGGCGCTTTGCCCACTCTTCACCTTCACTTCTATCACTGCATTTTCTTCTCTTTCCTTTCCCTCCTGTGATCATCACATTGTCGACTGTCTTGTCTCTTTTCCATCATCTCCACCTTCTCCGCTCTCAGCACTTTTCCCTCTCATCGTCACCGCCCCATCTCTGATGTCTGCTCTATCAGATGTGTGGTATAGACTTGGCTCTTCCTCCTATTATCTCCATCTTCCCTGCTTTATTGTTTGCCTCACTGAGTTACTGAACCACTTAACACTATATGTCTGCTCCTCCTGTGATGCTATCGGGATTCCAGTTAATCACAAGACCTTCACAAATCTTACCAACCCCAGCAATACTGTTTATACTTCTTTCAATCATTCATTTATGGACATGCCCCAACAGCTGTGGTACACTGTGCTAAACTGTGTCTCAGTCTTCCTTGCACAGCAGCCACCCATATATCTACACCCTTCCACACAAGAGGCCAGTCCATACTGCAACAGTTACTATCGCTTGCATTTTTGGTACTGCAATGTGACAGTCGCTGCGTCTGCAACAGAATTGAGGTATGAGCCGTGCCTTGTTACCTCTCTATTCATTAACTGCAGGATTCATTCTGTATGTGTGTAATGTAATGCCTGAGCCATATGTGTGCTATGTAATGCCTCCGTCTCTGACCACTCACAGTTTCCTTATATGCAGGTGACACCTTGGGCCAACACATGGGACTCCAGTTGGCACTGAACACCCACCCTATTATGTTCAGTCACCATCACTCAGTTATTGTATATGCAGAGGAGACCTTAGGGCAGCCTGTAGCTCTCCAATTGCCTTTGGACAATAACCCCTATTATCTTTAGCTATCACTTTGTTGGATGAGAATAATGAGGGTTGAAGTCCAACCACAGCTCAAGTACCATGTATTATCTACCATGGCTCATTATTGTCTAAAGTAGCAAAAAAGATGTTGTGATATGACTGCATAGCTTTACATCTGATGTCAAACGCACCAAATCGTTTATGTACTGTTGCATCCAAACACAGTGTGATCATTCACTGATACAGACCCTTCAAATCCTTCAATAATGCCCACTTTCAATGTGGTGCACTGCTCTTTTAACAGAAATCCATTATTCAGTTTTAATTAACACAAATGTTGAGTAATTCTGAGTAAACACAAGCCTTGTGTATCATATAAAACATTGGTGCAGTACTTTAGCCCACAAATACTTTAGACCACAAATCTTCTGACACATAGGTCCATTCATGTGTACATGAACTCTTTGAGGACTAAAGGGCTATCCCTTTTAGCCCCCCATGTCTCAGTATATGTATGAGTTAATAACTATGACAGTGAGTGTGTGTTTGTGTGTGTGCACCTGGGGTGTTACATTACAGGCAAAGCCATGCTACTTATGAGTATATGGATATATAGTTTATGGTTCACACACACACATTTATATCCCCCACACACATTATATATATGCACAGGATTTTAAATAGTTAAATGTAATATCTATTTGTGAAAGTGAGGAAAATTATATGCAAATAATCTGTACATGTGAGAATGCCAGAAAAATGGACACAGTTGTGCTCAGAGTAATTAGCTTTTTAGGCAACGTTGGGCAAATATTTCAGAATGAGGGCTGCATTTCTGTTGCCTATGCCGTTTGTGCCTTGACAATCATTTGAGCAAATACATATGATGTTCTTCAGAATATTTCTTCTTAGATCATGAAAAGAAAAAGGATAAACAAGATGCTAATAGTGCCCAAATATCTCTTTCACTAGATGGAATGGTGCTCACAAGATTCTTTTGTTGGTTCAGTAAGCATCTAATTTCTCTTTCTGTCCTCTCCTACTTCCACACTGTTGTCTGCTGAGCTCACTTTCAGCTAGGTCATGTCAGGTCAGTAACCCTGTGTCTTTTGTCGGTGAAACAGTCCATTTTTTAGGGATCCAGTACCTTTTATCAGTGACTGTACATTGTTTTGGCACTTTGTCCATCAAAGATTAAGTGACCTGGCATGTTTCTAGAAAATCACCTCATGTACTTTGGTTGCATCAAGGAGGCAACAGCAAAGATAAAATGAAGCTAATACTGCCCAAACATCATAGTGATAAGGTTCCCCCATACACTATAATCAAATTGCCACAAATGACCTTCTCAGAAATGGAGAAATTAAAGCCTGTCTCCATTGGGGTCACACTCAAGGCTCCACATGGGTCCAACTAAGTAGTCCTTAGCCTGGCTTCTGAAAAAGGAAAGAAGAATGGAGGCTCTCCTAGCATAGTACCATCTAATAAGGCTGTGTGACCAGGTCCCACCACCAGCTAATGTAAATCTACTCACAAAGGCAGTGTCCAGACTCTACATATATACGTAGTCTGGGATGCAAGCTGATGGAATCTTCAGACTGCTCCATCTACAGTCTTTGGATTCACTTTTGTATACATATCTCAGAAACCTCTCATGGGCTTCTCCTTATAACATCCATCCTGGAGTGATGTATGAAAAGAAATCACAGAAGGGCACTCAATAGTTCCTTATCATTCAGTTATCAGACAAATAAAATAACCAATGTACTTCCATGTGGTAGAAAGGAGGTTTATATCACCTAACAATAAAGCTCACCTGTCTCTGCTCAGGTGTACACATGACTGCTGTACCACTTCAAATTAATTTAAAATTTACTAAATTACAAATTGTGTGATACAGTCTTGATAAAGCAGTGTTCTGTGAGTAGACATCTGTGGCATTGCTTGCACTGATATTATTACATTTTATCATTTTAATATTGTTTTAATTAAGTTGAAGTGGTGGAGCAGCATCCTACAGCAATTATCTGTATACCTGAACACAGACATGTTCAGGATCTCTGCAGGTGAGCTTTTAAGTTAGGTGGTATAAACCTCCTTTCAACCAACATATAAGTATGAGTACATTGGTTATTTTATTAGTCTGATATTTGACTGATAAGGCACTATTGGGGGCCCTTCTGTGTTTTTCTTTGGCTGGCTTCACACTTCCTCACTCAGAGCTCTGGTCTGGTCAAAGACAAAATTGAAATGCACAATGTATAGATGTAGGAAATGGAGGGGGAGGGGGGTACTAAAACAGGCACTCTCCAATGTTCAACAGTAGAAAATAACGGAAGAAACGTTGTTTTCTGAGGAAGCACCCATGTAAGGTGTGCAAGTACATGATATTGTATGGAGATGCTATTGGACCTTTATTCAAAGTGTGAGTTCCCCGAGCTGAGGAGTATAATTTCTTTACCTGCTGTCATCTTATCCTGAATTCAAATCTGAGTCCATTTGGGATTTAATGTCAAAAGCTTCTGCCTGAGCAATTCATTTTTATTATCAAGCCATGAGACAGAGGGACCAGTTGGTGAATTTTCACATACACTCCAGGAGGCTGCAGAGTGTTATATCTGCAGCCAAGACTTATCAAGCTCACCTGTGTTTTTGTGCTTTTTCTTGTTTTTCAACAGTGTATGGAACTTGTGGGCTAAAAGAGGTTGCGCCATGTGTAGCATAAAGTCTTAAATAGACTGTTACTAAAATAGAATAAAATAGAAAAATTTGTGAAACTTTGATCAGTGTGTTATTGGGAGGTAACCTGGCCAATAATTTCATATATATATATATTTGATATGAAAAAATTAATAAAAACATACTGTTTCGTATATTAAATATATGTATTTCATTGTGACAAACATTGTCAATATCAGTAAAACTTTATTCAAATGTATACCTATTTATCTATCTATCTATCTATCTATCTATCTATCTATCTATCTATCTATCTATCTATCTATCTTTCTGTCTATTTTCATGTCTTACTCTGTGTAGCTCTTTAAATATAAATTATCAAACTAAATCGGTAAAAAGGAAACTTAGTATTCTGGTTAGAAGTTCAGAGCTTTTTCAGTGTTACCACAATTTGTCAAACAGAGCTGAATAATATTCTAAGGGTCTAGCGATCTCTGAGGATTAGTATGATGGGACCTTTTAAATGTTTAAAGTTGCCATCATGCATGTTTTACAAGGCTTAGAACACTACCAAGTATGTGAGAAAGTCTTAGAAGATAAATCACTTCACAAGCTTGTGCTCTAGTCTTGCATAATATAACATTAGGTTTATTTTTGGACACTGATGTATGGTAGCTTGAAACATTTGCCTGCATCTATATTGCTTGCACAGTAGTGGAATAACAATCAGCATGGTATCTAAAATGAAGACTATCATTCAAAAACAAATACGTTCTTTCCAAACAACTGCATTAAAGGGTTACTGTTATAACTATACCCTGTTAGTTTAGCAATTTAGAATTGTTTCCTGGTGTTTCTATGTAAAACATTCAGGGGCCATAATCACAACCAAAAACTGGGACACATGATTAGAATTCCATACATCTAGGAGCTACATCTGTTTTCTTACTTATAACAATGGGGAATTATAATCCATCAGTTTTACAAAAATATGGATTTTTAGCAGGAATACTAAAGAGTACAAAAAGTTTAATAGACTTTATTTGTAAAAAAAGTGCACAGTTATACGCCTAGCACTAGTCATATATTGTTAGTGAGAAAACTGATATTTAACAGACAACTATTCACAGACTGTACAGTAGAGGCAGGTGGGTGGTCAGGCCTTCTGGCCCAGTAGTTCACCTGTATAATCTTCTTATTAGATAAAAATGTTTTTGTTAAAAATGGGCTGAAAACTGGGATTTTGCATGTCACATGGTGGATACCCATGAACTATGTGATTTACACAAAAATGTCCTCATTATACCATTTCTGCCAAGAGGAGGGCAGTGGTGAATGGGCAGTTTTTGGCAGTCCGTTTACTTGAGCCTTGATTTTTCATCCCTTAAAGGGATAGTAATACTTCATTTTAACTTTATTTTATTTTGTAGGCATTAAAAAAACATGAAGAATGATATAAGTCTTATCTCTGAAACATTTATGGTTTAAGAGATATTCACAAACAAAGTATCCCCCCCCTGTTCAACCAGATAAGAAGGGAGATGCCCAGGTAGACTGCAGAGAGGGACAATCTTCAATTAAGATAATGGAAAAAGCTGAAAAACTTTTCAAGGGGGGAAGGGCTTTCATTGTTTTCATACAAAGAAAATTGTCCCCTTCTGTTATCTGTACTGTCATACAACCTGATCCACATCTGAGAAGAGATGGCTTACACTAGGAAAAAGGGGCGGGGAGGGGAACTTTGCTTGTGAATATCTCATAAACCATAAAGGTTTGAGAGATAAGACTTATATCATTCTTCATGTTTTTTTAATGCCTACAAAATAAAATAAAGTTAAAACGAAGTGTTACTATCCCTTTAAGGACCAGAGAAGTGTGCGAGGCATTGCTTCCCACTCCATGTATCATTCCAATTATTTATTCTGTTGAATTCTGTGGGAGAGAAAAGTCACTCACAGTTTTATGTAATAGGTGATAGAAACATATGAGTCATTCTGTCTGAACTTTCAGGAAGGCACTTACTCTGTAATTCACTTCCTGATATTTTGAACTGTAAAAACAACTGACAGATGTAGGAGAACACATGTTTTACTTAGCGGGATAAACCTTTAAAATAAGGAGGGTATATCTGTGTACTTACTGATAATTTCCTTTTCCCTTACTTTGTGTAACAAAGCAACCAAGGGAAACATTTTCTTCTCCAGGAGGTAGGGCACGTGCATAAGGAGTTGTCTGGAAGCAGAGACTCCTTTCCTTGCCCCACCAATCATGTTCAGTTTCAATGCATAGCAAAGGCAGAAGTAAAAAGAGGGTCAGGAAGGTGGTCATCTGTAACACAGAATCCAAAACACACCCGTGCCTACAACTTAAAGAAGTAGTTTTCCTCCAGGTTGAATGTCCTGTTTTCCAAGAGAAAAGGTTTTATCGGTAGGTACACAAACACCCTCTTTTCTATTTCATACATTGTGGAACACAGTGTCTGAAAATGAGATGGATGCTGTTGGGATATATTATAACATAAACATCATCAGTCATTAGATCATCCTCAACATTGCCTGCTGCTGCTTGCCCACTTCTTTTAGATACTTCTAGGCTTTTACAGGTCTCAAACAATTTACTTTTTCCTTTTGAGGAATTTTCACAAAGTTGGGTACTACTTTCAGGACAGGTGTTTTTGTGCTTGTTTGTCTCACTCTCAGATGCAGCAGTTGGTTAGCTGCTACAACTTCTTCCATTATGCCATCAACACTAGAATGTGACTTATTGATGCCTTCAGTGTTTTTGATGATTTATTAATAGTACTGGTGCTGGTAGATGGGAACTTTTGGTGGGACTTTGACACGCTGCATCCTCCTCAGGAGGTGAGGAATCACCATAATTTATTTCACATGCTGCAGCAACTATTGCTGCAGTCAGTTTTGAGACTACCAATTTACTCATATATCCCTGCACTGCTCCTACATGTTTCCCCCTTCCCATACCCCTTGTGCATTTGTTGGACATTACTCAACTACTGTGTGTGTTTTTACTGTAAAGTACATAATAGAACTGATTGTGTGTGATGTCTTGGCCCTCTACAAAATACTCTATCTCGTCTACTATCAGTCTATCTCAGTCACAGCTCATGTCAAGGTCCCTGCCTCTGTTAACTATCAGTTTTATTTTATTGATTTATTAATTTTCAATTAGCTGCCCCCCCATCCCTATCACTGTCAAAAAAATAAATAAACACAATCCCTGTTCAACTACTACTTTCCCCACACACATTCCAACACAGAGATAACAGCCAGATCAGCAAGGAAATTGGATAATGTCAAATCAGTTACACAGGATTTGGGGTTATGTGGGGTAAATCTCCTTTGCTCCCTTTTCACACCCCTAGACTCCCCTAGCACAGCGATAACAGCCAGATCAGAAATAAACTTGGATCACAGCTGTGTGTGTCTTCCCAGTCAGTCAGTCTTCCCAATCAGTCACAAAGAAATCTGGGGTATTTGAGATCAACCTTCTATCTCCCTTCCTGTCCCCCAGAGTGCCCCCAGACTCCCTTAATGCAGAAAACTCCCTACAGAAACTCCCTAAGCTAAGCTGCAACTCCTTTTTAATTAGCCCATAATCCCATCTTCTGTAGCTCAAAAATGTACTGCTTTTTTCAGCTGTTTCTCTTTTGAGACAACTGCTTTCATCCATTTCTATTGTAGATGTCTGCAAACTATGGAAGTGGATGGGTTGTGTAGAATATAGGCTCACTTGCAAATTTTGCATTAGACCCAGCAAGTTATGCTTGTGGCTGTTTCTTAACACAATGGTGGCAGTTGTAGAACCGTGTCAGCCCATCCTTTACTTAAAGGATGGAGCAATAAACCTTTTAAAAAAAAAAAAAAATTTTGAAGGGACTTTAACACCTGAGTAAAACAAAAAAATAATATTATAGTTTTAAAGGTCAAAATTGTTGGTTTTAAATCAATAGCACCAAAAAATGTCTAAAAAAATTCATTTTATAATATAATTTTGTGGAACATCTTAATTTAATCACTATGACTCTCCATAATAAGTAATAGAAACAGCAACTCCCAGTGACAGCCATAGGAAATTGCAGTTTAATGTAAAACAAACAAAGAAACAAACAAAATAAGTTTAAACTTTGAATTGGAGAAAATCTGTGGCAAACTATCTGCATGCACAATAGATGATAATTGCTCTCAAAATTTCAATTGAATTAACTGTGGCTTTTAATCCATTCAATGCTTGACTAGTCTATGGAGACTTCTTTAGCACTGAAACAGTTAGAAGCCCCTTTTAAATCAATGGGAATGTTCTATATGGCATAGTTGGATTGCCCCAGAATTATCCCAGTCCTTTTTACTACATTAGACTCAGTACTGTATATGATATGAGAACAGAGAAGGAATGACTCAAACTAATGTATTTTACTTATGGTGGTTGGATCAGGTGACACATTCTTTGTTGTTTTGTGTCACTAGGTACGTTTAATTTTGGCACTATCAGAACCATTTATTTGAAGTTGTATCCCATAGCATTGACTTAAGCCGTAAAAACACACAGTGTTTGATCTGGATATCATGATCATCAGTAAAGTTTGTTGATTGAAATCTTCAAAATGGGATATGCCAATATTGATTGGTCTATACAAATCATTGTTATACAGGTTTAAATATGAGCATTAAGTATTGTGCCTGTGTGTGGGCATATATGCATTATGAGCATTGATAAGATTTTGTAAAATATTACTTCATCTAAGTATACTGATATGTTCTGAGAGTTTTATAAATTGTACACTCTGGACATGGAAACATCTAGATAATTATATTGATTTCACAGTTATCTTGGATTTATCTGTGATTGAGGGCTTACAGCTGCTGTGACTGGAATAGATCTCATTCAGTTAAGTCTGCTTCTACATTCTCTCTACGTTTACAAAATGAGCCAAATTATCACAGTAAAATCCATGATTTCAAAGGCACAGCACTGGAGATGTGTTAAAGGTAGGGCAGTCATTCAATCTGTTATTTTTTAAATGGAGAGTGTTACTATTCTAGCAAGTCACATATATTTTGGAGTTTAGTGTTCCGGAAATAATAGAAGGCTTGGTTATGTTGTGACAGCAATTGACTTAGATGTTAAAGACGCCTTCAATTCAAAAATTATTTGTTAAGTTAAATGTTGTAGGTGATTATAGATATAATCATAAAGACATAACTAAACGGATTTTAACTATTTAACAGGCATCTTTTATTGTACTGTGAAAGGGTATTTTGGCTTGTATTATATTAGCGCTGATATTTGGGAAAAAATTCCCCCCAAAAGCCTGTTTTGAGAGCATTTTTTTTATGCCAACCGTTACGTCATGTAATTTCAGAGTCTGCAGGAAGACGTTTTTATGGCTAAACAGTTCTTAACCCAACAGAACAAGAGTTTTCGGAAGAACAGATGATACATTGTAGCAGATCGGGATTTCCTATCTGACCAGCTTTCAATCAGACAATTTCTGCTTCAACAATTTAAAATTGTTGAAGTACCTGGATTCAGCTGATCAAGGGATCAAACTCTACATTTTGCTGGTTCAAAATGTCATGAGTTGAATAACCTGCATGTCCATAAGTCTCGATTCCAAATATAAACAATATCCCAAACAGAACCATCTTGACATTTAATAACTTTCTCCATAGTCCCGAGTAGGACTCCGAAATGTGTTTTTCAAACACCAGCTGTGCTCATCTGTAGAGATGTAATGATGCATGCACTCATGGACATACAGGTATGCAAATGGCTACAGTCAACAACGCTTTAATAATTCACCTCAGTAAAGTTGAAATTTCCATAACAACTTCCAAACTTGAAGGTCTCATTGTTTTAAATAGGGTTTTAACTCCTTGAAAGCTAGCATTCCAGTGGATAAATAGTCCAGCTGAAAGGGCAATAATAATGTTTTATGAAGTGTTCTCCTATGGAATCAGACATAATAAAAAGCCATGGACTCACTGCACTGTGCTGCCCCTAAAATGACCTTTGGCAGCCTTCCAGGGTGTGCCAGGGGCATAAAACTGACCTGCTGGCCTGGCATGATCCCTTACTATTTTACTGGGCGTCACAGTGCAGCCCCAGCTGCATCAGAAGTTATGTTTTTCCAGGAGAGCAGTCCTGTTCACTGGGCACTATCCACCTGATAGTTGCCCTTTAACCCCTTAAGGATCGGCCGATTGCGCATGCGGCTGGCACTTAAAGGGACAGTAATGTCCCATAAAAAATTCTTCTGCTTTTGTAGATGTTAAAAAAATAAACTATTATCTCTCAAACCGCTATGGTTTGAGAGATATTTGTACTGAAAGTTCCTCCCTCCTTCCCCCAGCTGACAGCAGGAGATTCAAGTCGGCCGACTAGAGGGGGCTCTTCAGCAGAGCCTAAATCACATTATTTAAAAAGAATTACTTCATTGGAATGGTCTACAAAGTGTGCTTGCAAACCAGGCACTTTTTGTATACCCTTCCAGTTAAGTAATTCTTTTGAAATAACGCGATTTAGACTCTGCTGAAGAGCCTCCTGCTGGTCCCTGGACCGGGATCTCCTGCTGTTAAGCTAGATGCCGACGTAAGGAGAAGGGGAGGGAGGAACTTTCAGTGCAAATATCTCTCAAACCATAGCGGTTTGAGAGATAGAATTTTAACATTTACAAAGGTAGATTTTTTTATGGGACATTAGTGTTCCTTTAACCCCTTAAGGTCCAATGATCCCGCGGTGTCTGGTCCTTTAAGGACCAGATAGTCGAGTTCAAAGTGCCTTCCTACGTGACTGATCACGTGGGGCGCACATCGAAAGGAGGACTGAAAGAGATCGCTCCGGTCTTGGAGCGATCAATTTCAGTCCACGGTATTACTCACCGTGCTCCTGCAGGAGCGCGGTGAGTAAAAGTACGTGACGTACCAGGACCGTCACTGGTCCTTAAGTGCCGGACCAGCGTGACGGTCCGGGTACGTCACAGGACGCGAAGGGGTTAAGGAAAACACAGACCAGTTTTTTTTGCACATCTGTTTCAGGGCTCCCCAAACGGCGTGCAGCCTCGCGAGGAGCCCTGAATTCCATGACGGTCCTGGCACGTCATGGGTACTTATGGATTGCCGACCCATAACATGCCAGGACTGCCAAGGGTCCTTAAGGGGTTAAATTACTGGAAACGTTTATTTGTTGCCCACACTGCAGTTGATTTACCCCAGAATTGCTCCAATTCTTCGTTGCTTATCAGCCTTCTTAACTCTGTAACCATGTTTGTGAAACAGCACTGATGATTACAGAGCTCTGATGACCATCCTTTTCTTCCTACAGGGAGTTTGAGTGCCAGCACTTGCTTATTACCATGAAAACCAAAATACTCTTACTAATTATAAAGGTTGCTTAGGT
The DNA here is from genome assembly GCA_037306005.1 of Rhinophrynus dorsalis. Classification (NCBI taxonomy): domain Eukaryota; kingdom Metazoa; phylum Chordata; class Amphibia; order Anura; family Rhinophrynidae; genus Rhinophrynus; species Rhinophrynus dorsalis. The sequence goes on along the minus strand of CM074719.1, from coordinate 72,980,985 downwards.
TACAGCTTCTGAAAATTAACTTAACAATATTTCAATTTAGATGCCGAGAACAGCTTTCCCCTAGATTATTTAATCGTTGCACCAGCCTCTCCACGGCTTCTCCCTTGTGTGTAGAACTTTAAAAAAATGTAAGGTTGCTGAAAGATAATCAGGTATATTTGTTCTCAGGGGCTGCTAGCTCATGATAAGGAGACCTTAGACTTGTATTTGTGTTATAATTCTTATATGAAATACAAGGCTTGCAAATTTCATTCCTGGTAAAACCTAGGCATCAGAAAATGAACGAGGCAACCAATAAAATATCAAGACCATCCACTGCAAAAGAAGGAACAAAAAGCCACAATGATGTTTTTTATTTGCTGTCTTAGAGAGTTTCTTTAGCAAATGATGTGTCAAAGCTGCGACACTGTGCTCGTAAACTAGGCAATATAAATAAATGTTGTAATTCTTAACTGGAACCATCCTAAAGCAGAGCAATTCTAGAGCAAACCTGAACGTACCATAGTGGTCAAATAAAATAGCTATATGTTGAAATGGGGTTTTAACCCCTTCACTGCTGGGAAAGTCTCCAATGCATTGCATCACAGTTTGAGGGATGTACAAATCTGTCAATGCTTTTGTGCATACTGGAACATAAAACAATTCGTACACGCTAGTACTAGTATAGGTAACATGAGGCTCCCAGCTGCTGCCGGGCTGCCATCATCCCCTGCATGTGTCCAAGGTTCATATATATATCAAGGAGAGTTGTTGTTTGTTCCTTGTGATATAATTGGTTTCCTCCAGAGATTACCCTGTTCCTTTTAGTACATCAGCCACAAAGTTATACATGTGATTACTTATTAAAGTATGGAGGGTGAGAGAAGGAGACAGGATCATTTTAGAGACAAACCGGTTTAACCCTTTGACTGCCAGAGGGGTACACAACACATTGTACAGCAATGCGTTGCACACACCTCTGGCATTCAAAGGGTTAACAGTATTGCATTTCTACATTACTTCCGAGTTCCATCTAAAACCATCATTACTGAGCCCTATGTACTATAGCAGATTGGGCATTTTGGTTTTCTATGTGTTGTGTATTAATACAGGTGACTTGGAAGATCTGGTACCACATTTATCATATGCACAAAAGCAAATATGGAGACATTTGGTGCAAATCAACTGTACACAGGGCTGGTGCAAGGATTTTTGCCACCCTAGGCAAAACCTCATTTTGCCGCCCCCTTGTGCCCTGGCCATTTATACCCCGCCCACTTATAGCTAGCATCTTTTAATAACTGTTACATTGACGCCACATTTTGCCAAAATCATTTTCGAACAAACCACAACTGCACCATTGATAATACATATAATACAGATCTGACCTCTAGTTTTCAGCCTTTGTATCTTATTCAGATCTCTAAGACCTCTCAAACATTCAGAGGTTAAAAATACCCATTTAATTGTGATGCAGTTGATTTGCTCCATATTTGTTCCTTAGTACATCAGGCTCAATGGGCTTTAAAACAAACAGGGCAACAAAGTACACCAGATTTATCAACCAAAACAATCATATAGGAGCCATTAGTGTGCTTTTCTATGCCCCTTCTTCTGTTAGGAGTCCCTGCTTTAAATTTAATTTTAGCGCTAAAAGGCATGACGGAGGTGCTGATTTTTAAGGAATCGGGAAACTCAGGAAGGGGGTGTTTATTGCAGATTATCTAGACTGTAAAAATGCACCAATCACAATCCCTAATCTGCGTTGCTTTATAGTAATATCCTCATATAATACAGGAAAGTACTGGATCATTTATTAACCCTTTGAGTGCCAGAGACAAGGAATCCAATGTGTTGCAATGCACTGGATAGCTCTTAAATCAGCAAGTATTATCAAGAAATGTATAAATGCCTTATTTGTACAAAAATAAACTTTTTCTGATATATTCTATACGGAATGTATAATCTGAACTGGTCTATTTGTCCTCATATGTGGTATTTTAGGTTTCTGGAGGGACCTCTTATCCCTTTTTGTTTTTAATTGTTTTTTTAACCTGTGTCACCTGTGATTATTTTTGTACGAATAAAGCATTTATACATATCTTTACAATACTTGCTTATTTAAAGGGATAGTAATACTTCGTTTTATCTTTTTTTTATTTTGTAGGCATTAAAAAAACATGAAGAACGAAATAAGTCTTATCTCTCAAACCTTTATGGTTTAAGAGATATTCACAAGCAAAGTATCCCCACCCTGTTCAGCCAGATCAGAAGGGAAGTGCCCAGGTAGACTGCAGAGAGGGACAATCTTCAATTAAGATAAGGGAAAAAGCTGAAAAACTTGTCAAGGGGGGAAGGGCTTTCATTGTTTTAATTGTAAGAAGATTGTCCCCTGTTGCTATCTGTCTGGTCTTACAACCAGATTCACATCTTAGAAGAGATGGCTTACACTAGGAAAAAGGGGCGGGAGGGGGAAACTTTGCTTGTGAATATCTCTTAAACCATAAAGGTTTGAGAGATAAGACTTATATCGTTCTTCATGTTTTTTTAATGCCTACAAAATAAAATAAAGATAAAATGAAGTATTACTATCCCTTTAAGTGCCTCTGTTATCAGATTTTCTTTGGAAGGTGGGATGAGGAGCTTGCTTTCTGTTTTCCCCTTCTTCTCCCCTTCTGTTTATATATTAGGAGTCCTATCAATAACATGAAACATATCCTATCCATAACATTAAAAAAAACCCATGGTAGTATTAACCCTTTGAGTACTAGACAGATATCAAACGTATTGCATTGCAATGTGTTGGATACCTCTCTAGCACTCAAAGAGTTAACCCCCCCACCACCACGGGCACCATCTTGCCATCCAGTGAGACTGGGGGAAAAATGATTAAATTCCAATACAGACGTCAAGTAGTGACATGCCGACTGCCATAGTTGCTTAACTCGCAATGACTGAACTTAGTCAAGTACCCCCGTGTCCGACACGGCGACATACACGGTGCCTCTCTCTCAGTCGTCAGATGGCAGCAACAGATGTGTTTGCGGGCACAGCTCTACTCTGCAGCGCTGTTCTGCTCTGCTGCACTCCTGCGCCCCCAACGGATGTGCACCGTAGGCCGGCGCCTACCTCGCCTATAGGTGGCGCTGGCCCTGACTGTACAGCACTGAACAAATATAAGACTTGGGTCTATAAATCCCTTGCTGGAGAAAGCATTATCATTGATTTTTCCCCTTTGTGCTGTTGGTTTGCACCCAAATTTCTCCACTTTTTTCATATAACCTTAGGGGTAAATGTAAGAAAAGAAGCTATTATTATGTTTTAAAAAATTAACAATAGCAGAAAAGTGAAATTATATCTAAAATTGTACACATGCACATGAGCACAAACACAGATACACAGGCACACACAAATGTACACACACACGCACATGTGTACACACATTCACACAGAGTATATCTGTGTGTGTGTACATGTTTGTGTGTTTGTATATGTGTGTTTGGGTCTGTTATGTAAGAGTGTTCCTAACTCTCTTCAAGGCCCCCCATACACACACACACACTGCATGTTTTCAGGATCCCCTCAATTAAACACAAGTAAATGTTATTAATTCAGGCAGACCCTTTAGAATGATTGAACCACTGACTGATTCACCTGAGTTCATGTGAGGAGATCCTGAAACCATACAATGTTGGTGGGGCCTTAGCATAGTTTTGAGCATTCCTGTGTTATATGTTTCTGTCTCAGTTAAGTTAGTTCATTTTCTTAGTATGTATGTATGTATGCATGTATGTATGTATATCTTTATTTATTTGGTGCCACACAGTGTACGCATCGCCTTACAATAGTAAAATAAAGCCACATATAAAAATATGCGGTCAGTCTGACTTAGGTCATAAAAACTGTATTTAAAATAAACAATCAAACAACAAACCAATAAACAAATAAAGCCAGCTCTATCAGTTGTGACACACATGTATTTTAAACCAGTTTATTCTGGCTTGGGCCATTGTTTTGTACTGTCCTTCAAGGGTTACACCAGAAGTGCATTTAGTATTAAAGCGGAACTACCACCTGAAATACACTTTAGCTTAAATAACTCCCCATCTGGCGACTAGCTGCTTAGTAGCTCTAGTCGCCAGAATTATTACATTGTTAGATAGATGTATCCTTTCTTCCCAGGCTGACAGCAGGACGGAGTGCAAACATCTTGCCATAGTGACGTCCGCACGCCTACACTGTCAGTCCTAGACGGCTCTAGGAGGTGTTGCTAGGAGCCTTTTGGGTCTGGAAGGGACTGACAGCACAGTCGTGCGGATGTCACTATGGCAAGATGTCTGCGCTCCGTCCTGCTGTCAGCCGAGGAAGAAAGGATAAAGCTAAAGTGTATTTCAGGTGGTAGTTCTGCTTTAAGAGCCCCTTAACTACAAACGAATGCAGTAAAACTTTGAAATAAAATAAATATCCAACTAAGTGGATTAACGTGATCATGAACTCATGATTTATAGCAGTATTGTTTGAATGTGAATGTTTGATATCCGACTGGACAATTCAGAATTGTCCCTCAGAATTGCCATCATATAAACTCCCTGCAATAACTAAGCAGTCTTTATGAACGTTGTTGGACTTGATAAATCTGAAAATTGCTTAAGCAGCAAAACGCAAATATGCTCGAACATGACAAAAGTGATTATGCAAAATATAAAAAATATGGAAAGATTATACAACCTAGATTCAGGTAGAGCACGGGATGAATTAGTTGTGCCCTGGAGGACATGTGGAAAATCAATAATGTATACAGTGTTGTCCAAATGTATTACTATTTTGAGTAACATATTCAAATGTATTACCTCCTTCAGATACATAATCTTAGATTAGCCTCTCTCTCTCTGACATGGTAACTGAGTTTTGCATCAATATTTGTCCATCAAGTAACCCCCTCTCTGGAAAGCTGCATATTTCTCAAATCTGAAGCCCAGAGTTCTAGTATTAAAAGATGCACTATAATAACCATCTAGACCAGAAACATAGACTATAGAATGTGACAGTATATGAGAACCAGCATAGTTATTCTACCCATTTCCCTATCTAATTAGCTCTGACTAATTTTATTATTACTGTTTTATCCTCAACCACTTCTACCGGTATGCTATTAACATGTATCTATTAGTAGGAATAGGTTAACGTTCCTTTTGCTTTTAAAAACCCCACAATTTACTACATTTTCTATTGGATAGCAGGAATGATGAGAGTTGTAGTCTGGAAACAGCTGAAGGGCCTTACATTTCCCATCCCTATTGCTACTAGTACAGAGGAATAGGGGGTCAGCATGTGGGAACCTATGGCTACCATGGGACAAGGCTGGGGGTCAGTGTGTATGTGGTTCCATGCCTTTGACAAGGCTTGGTAACAATATATGTGATTATGTGGCTACCAGTGCAGTGGGACAGGGCTGGGGGGAGTCAGTATGTGTGATTCTAGGTCTACTTTGGGACAAGACTGGAGTCAGTATGTTTGGTTATATAGCTACTAGTTCAGTGGGAAAGGGCTGAGATTCAGTATGTGGGGTTCTTTGGCACTTAATGCAATGGGCAAGGATGGGGAGTCAGTATGTGTGGTTAAATGGCTACTAATACAGTGGGACAGGGTTGAGGAGTCAATATGTTTAAGTCTATATATACTAGTACAATTGGACAAGTGAGGGGTATTCAGTATAACTCTATGACCACTAGTGGAGTGGGACAAGGATGGGGAGTCAGTAGGTGTGATTCTATGGCAACCAGTGCAGTAGAACAGAGCTAGGGAGTCAGTATGGATGATTATATGGTGTCTAGTGCAGGAGGACAAGGTAAAGGAGTCAGTATGGATGATTATATGGCTCCTGATGCAGTAGAATGAGGCTGGGGAGTCAGTATGTGTCACTCTATGGCTACTAGTACAGTAGGACAAGGCTGTGGAGTCAGTACGTGTGATTCTGTGGCTACAAGTGTAGTGGGACAAGGCTAGGGAGTCAGTGTGTGTGATTCTATTGCTACTAGTGCGGTGGAACAAGACTATGGGATCAGTATGCATGGTTCTACAGGTACTAGAGCAATGGGACAAGGCTGGCGGTCAGTATTTGTGGGGTTATGGCTACCGGTACAGCGGGACGTGTCTGGTGTATTTCCCTGCCGGTGACATGCAGTGGCATGTTGACATGCTGGTTTCATGTCATTTTTCTACTGGTGGCATGTACGGTAAAATCTCGGGTATAATACGCACAATTTTACCCCTCTTCACCTTATGTGAAGTGGGGGGTGCGTATTATACCCGAGAGTTTTTTACAGACTTTAAAAAAAAAAAAGAAAAGTTAGCGCTTCCTGCTCCCTCTCTCTCCCTGCAATCTGGTGATTAAGTAAGACTTACTTTTTGAAGCTTTTATGGTGTACCGGTATCTGAAAAAATATCCCTCTCTCCCATCTTCCCTGCGGGCGGCACGCTTGTATCTGCCACCCGCTTCCTTCAAATCGGCTTTCAGGACCTTGAGATCCTCACATAGGAGGAAGGTCCTGAAAACCGATTGAAGGAAGCGGGCGGCAGATGCAATCGTGCCGCCCGCAGGGAAGATGGGAGAGAGGGATATTTTTTCAGATACCGGTACACCATAAAAGCTTCAAAAAGTAAGTCTTACTTAATCACCAGATTGCAGGGAGAGAGAGGGAGCAGGAAGCGCTAACTTTTCTTTTTTTTTTTTTTTTAGTAAGGGGAAAACAAGGGTGCGTATTATACATAGGCACTCTTGTTTTCCCCTAAATCTTGGGCATAATAAACACCTGCGTATTATACACAGGTGCGTATTATACCTGAGATTTTACGGTAATGATATATTGCCCTGCTGCTGGCATGTAATGGTGTATTGCTCAGCTGGTGGAATGTAATAGTGTATTTGACTGTTCTCTCACATAATAACAGGTAAAAAGTACTGGATCATCTACCTGGCATGCTCTGGCTTAAAAATCAGTTCTGGCCACAGCTCCAATCATTCTCAGCTCAGCTGGTCAGTCAAATATTTGTGACTGAATTAATGTACTGTTAAAAATGCATGTTAGGAAATTACATTTTTCAGTACTATGTATTTCAGCCTAAACAGTATATGTAATGGACTGCACCAAAGACTGATGTACTAAGGAGACCTGGAGCAATTCTGAGATAGATCAGCTGCACTGTAGGAGGCAAATACACATTCCAAATAGGGTAATTGATTTTAATGGGGATTTTAAAGGGATAGTAATACTTAAAATGTAAAAAAATATAGGTTGTAGGGTTTATCCCCTAGCTCCCATAGCTGAGAGATATTGTATTAACAATTGTAACAGCTCAAACTTGAATTTTTTAGGTGCAATATCACAGTGGCCTGAAAATTTACAGTAGTGCTGTTGCTACACCATCCTATGGCCTGCTCTGGTCCGTAGACCATAAATCTCCATAGGATGGTGTAGCAACAGCATTACTGTAAATTTTCAGGCCACTGTGATATTGCACCTAAAAAATTCATGTTTGAGCTGTTATCATTTTTTAATAAAATATCTCTCAGCAGTGGGAGTACCCTTGTTTTACTCAAGGAGATAAACCCTACAACAAATATGTTTTACATCTTAAGTATTATTATCCCTTTAACCTCTTGATTACTAGAGAGGTCATAACTGCTTTGTAGATTAATGCAAGGAGTTCAATGCTCCATTCAAATCAATGGCAATGTTTATTTGTCCCGTGTGGTGCATTTGCTTTTGCATATCAGCCTCACATTGATAAAAAAACAGTTCCAGCAAGGCAGTGGATAAAGCATAAATATTTGTTTCGGTAAATGTACTTTGTATTGTATTGATGCTAATGCATTACAGCTGATTGGAAAACCATTTATTCACAGGAGCTACACAGGTTTTTTTTTCTTTTTTTATTCAAAGCAGAAAGGAAATGTGCATTCATTATTGGCATTCCATAACAATTGTTGGGGAACTTAAATGGAATATCATTAGCAGTCAGAAATTAGAATTAATCTTGGATTCAGTTGCAATTATGATTTGCAGTAGCATTAATTATGGTTCAGTACCTACCAAGGAATACAGGCATTATCTCCAATATTCAGTTCCCTTACACAATGAACATATTCCTGAAGAATAATATTGCATATACACACACACATATACATGCACACACAAGTGCACACACACACAAAAGACACGCACACACACACATATACAAACACATGCACACACACATATACATGCACACACAAGTGCACACACACACATATATACAAACACATGCACACATGCACACACACATATACAAACACGCGTGCCCACGCACACACAGGCATTGGCTGGTACTCCTGCTGAGTATACCAAAATGCCTGTATGATCTTATCAAAACTTAAAGGGATAGTAATGTTTCATAATAAAAGCAGCTCTAATTAATCATCATAGTATTTGGACTTTGGAGAGTGTTATTGCAATTCTGTCAGAGTTGTAGTTCTAGAGTAATTCAGTGACAAAGTATCCCCCTCCCACCCCTTTTACTGATGTAACACTGCTCAGCCAGAGCAGAAGGGAGGTGCCCAGGTAGACTGCAGAGAGGGACAATCGTCAATTAAGATAAGGGAAAAATCTGAAAAGCTTGTCAAGGGGGCAGGGCTTTCATTGTTCTCATAGGAAGAAGATTGTCCCCTTCTGTTATCTGTCTGGTCTATAGACTGCATTCCACATCTGAGAAGAGATGGATTACACTAGGTAAAAGGGACGGGAGGGGGAAACTTTGCTTGTGAATATCTCATAAACCATAAAGGTTTGAGAGATAAGACTTATATCATTCTTCATGTTTTTTAATGCCTACAAAATAAAATAAAGTTAAAACAAAGTATTACTATCCCTTTAAATAGATTCAGTTACAAAAGCAGGGACTGAGAAAGTTTCTGGGTCCATGCCGGTTACACTTTTGGGCTGGTAATGGGCGTAGTTAGACATGTGAGGGCAACTGCCAGAAGGAATTTTTTCTGCCACAAATCTTTACAGAGACAGGGAGTGCTTTGCCAGATGCTTGCAGAAACAATCACAGTGTGTATATTTCCATATCAGACCCCTTCAAGTTGCTGTCTGATCCAAACACCAAGTACTCCAAATCCACTCCATGGTTTATGGCAAAACCACTCCTGCATCATTCATGCTCAGTTCCCTGTAGTACTGAATAACCTTCCCTCCATGTCCTCCATACCATTCCAAAGCCATTCTATAGTGATCAGTGACCAGACATACCAGAGAGCCAAACACCCTTGTTTCCTCTGATCCCACTGCATCCATCTCCTCATCCCTATGTCTTCCATTCCCAGCCCCATCATTGGTTTCCTTAGCAAGTGTCATCTGTTCCCTCCCTTTATCAACAGTATTCTCCCCCACACACAATGCAAGTTTTTGTTCTGGTGCTGCCAGTGGGACAGTGATGCAAGACTTATGGGTGTCAGACAGTGTATTTATGTTTTGGTGGCTACATGTATGACAGTAAAACTATCACGGTGCCCGGGATTGCCTCCAGTGACTGTGTATGTATAGGCGACATTGCATTACTTCCTGGTTGTCGTGCTGAAGCACAGTCACTATTCTTATTGGCCGCTGTTAATTGCCAGAGTGAGTCTCTGCCTACATACTAGCCTTAAAGGCCTCAGCCTTCTGCTTATCTCTTGCCCTTTCTTGGTGTACCTGTGCGCTATAGCTCTTGTGATTCCGATGCTTGATTCCTGTGTATGACTCCTGGCTTGTTTTGACTTTGGCTCCGTTTGATCCCTGACTGCTGCCCACTCGGTTTGACTCCTGGCTCTGGCTGACTACCCGCTCCGGTTTGACCTTTGGCTTTGGCTGACTACCCGCTCCATATTGACCTGACTCCGGCTGACCTCGATCCTCAATACTCATGGCCTACTCTCTCTCTGCTTACGCTCCCTCATTCAAGCGGTGCTCAGTTTGTGTCAGTCCGTGCCACTGGCATTCTCGCTATCTCCGCTCTGTGCCACTGGGTTTCCTACCATGCTAGGGCCTCACGGTCACCGCTGCCTGTTAGACTACCCTAGTGTTCTAGGGAGTTCCAGTCACCACTGCCTGTTAGACTACCCTAGTGTTCTAGGGAGTTCCAGTCACCACTGCCTGTTTGGCTACCCTAGTGTTCTAGGGAGTCTCAGTCACCATTGCCTGTTCCACTACCCTAGCGTTCTAGGCAGTCTCAGTCACCATTGCCTGTTCTGGTAACCTAGCATTCTAGGGAGTCTCGGTCACCATTGCCTGTTCGACTACCCTAGCTTTCTAGGGAGTCTCAGTCACCGCTGCCTGTTGGGTTACCCTAGCGTTCTAAGGAATATCAGTTACCGTTGTCTGTTGGTTTACCCTAGCGTTCTAGAGAATATCAGTTACCACTGCCTGTTGGTTTACCCCAGCATTCTAGGGAATATCAGTTACTGCTGCCTGTTGGTCTACCCTAGCATTCTAGGGAGTCCTGTCTCTGAGCTCAACCACCTTAAGATATCAGGTGTATTTCCCTCTGTTACCAGGGGCTTTACAGCTGTTCCTCTACTAGTAGCTACAACCATCACTGCTACTAGCAAGTGCCTTCAGTCAGAGTGGTATTTAGATCTATTCAGTCAGGCGATCCTATGCTTGTTCCTTACCTGCCCAGTGAGGGTTGGGGAAGTGCCCAGACACTATCCTTACACCTGGTCCAGTGAGGGTTAGGAAAAGTACATTTTATTTCATGCTGTTCTATTTCTCAATAAAGATATTCATTTTTACTGTATTTGTACTTTCAGTGTTGTTATTCCGAAGTCACCCTGTGGGCCATGAACTCTGAAAGTACAGATCCTGGTAGCCGACAGTTGCCTAATATCCTTTCCAGAATGGATATTCAGGAACTACGTATTAACCAGTTGTCTTATAGCAATGCACACACTTCTTAACTGTACAGCGCATCTTGACAAACCTGCGCAACTACCGGTGGCCTCATTGGTTTTGTCATCGGTAGTAATCACTCAGGTGGAAAACACGATGTATAGAGGGCTATCCGGAGCCACTCCACTCCCTCTAAGATATGATGTGAAACCCACGTTGTGCCGTGGATTCATAAATCAGCTTGGAATTTTTTTGGAACTTGTGCCTAATGCTTTCCAGAGCAAAAGAAGCAAAGTGGGCTTTATGATTTCCTTGCTGACTGGCAGAGCTTTGGCATGGCCAACCCGTTATGGGAAACAGTCAAACCCATAACATCAAATTTTACTGAATTTGTGGATGCCTTCCGTAACGTATTTGACGTTCCAGGTCGAGCAACCTCTGCCACAAAAAAATTGATGACCATTTGCCAGTGTACTGTAAAGTAGCAGAATACGCTATTAAATTTCGTACACTAGCAGCAGAGGTAGGCTGGAACAAGGAGGCTCTGGTGGCAGCCTTCTCCCAAGGGCTTAATGATATTATTAAAGATGAAACAGCAGCCCGTGAGCTGCCAGAAGATCTAGATCTGTTTATCTCCTTTGCTATACTGATTGATTCCCGCATTAGAGAAAGATCCTCATTCAAGAACCACAAGCGGAGGCTTGAGTCTTAATGGGTGACTAACTGGGAGTTCCCCCCCATGCCTCCCACACCTCCCAAGCCACCTATGCAAGTCAATTCACACGTTTGTCCAGGGAGGAGCGGTCCTTCCATCGTAAAGAAGGTCTATGCCTGTACTGCTGTAAGGCTGGACATATGCTAAGAGCCTGTCCTGTACGTCCGGGAAACACACACACCTAGGATCCCTCAGGGGACAGATTCTAGGTGGTGTAAATCAGTCCCCAGAACAGAATAAGCCCATCCTGCAGGTGATAATCTCTTGGGCAGCTTCATATGTTGCGACTCCAGTCCTGATTGATTCAGGAGCTGCAGGCTACTTTATTGATGGATAATATTCCCTTGGTGCTTCGAGTCTCTCGATTGGCTGTGGAGGTGATCGATGGTAGACAACTAGTACCATCCCATGTTACACATGAGGCCTGTTCGCTGTCTCTCAGAGTAGGAGCTCTCCATGTGGAGACCCTACAATTTCAAGTCATTCAGTCTCTACATTATGCAGTCATTCTGGGGTTTCCTTGGCTTCAGACACGCAACCCCAGAATGGACTGGAAAACCTGTGACATCATATCTTGCTCTGATTACAGTCAGAAGTCTTGTCTACAGCAGCCCACTAAGATTTTGTGTACCTCCCCCTCTATACCCTCATAGTACAAGTCGTTCAGCAAGGTATTCAGTAAGGGGGAGGCTAGCACTTTGCCGGAGCATAGGTCATATGACTGTGCTATTAATTTATGTATTAATGTATACAGTCTATCAGTGTCCCTATATACTATATTAGCTAAAAAAACTGATTTGGATGAATATGGTAATCATGAACAGTAAAATATTAAAATATAAATATATAAATTGACCAGTTTCAGTAAACTGAATGCAAAATAGAGATTAATATAGATAAAATGAGATAGTAAAGTCCACAATAAAATGATGTATCAATATGTTCTAAGAGTAGAGCAAAATGTCAATGGATGATGGATGAAGATGAATGAGGAAGTGGGATGAGTCTTTATGACAATGAGACACAATGTGATAAAGATATAGATGTATGGATGAATGAAGAAGGTTATTCAGGAGGGTGATACAAATTAGTAAGTGTCAATTAGTCTAGAGATTCATGAATAGAACTCAGCTGCTGTTGTAACATTCCAGGATCTCTAATAGAGCAGTACCGCAAACAAAGCAAACAAATGCAGAACAGCACAAAACAGAGGAAAATATTGTAAGGGTAGTAGTATCAATTATTCATGTTTCTTCATAATTTCAAACAGTATATAACAAAAATCAATATGAAAGTGGATAAGGTCTGAATTCAGTGAGGATATGTACTCAGACATGCAGAAAGGACATAGATAAAAAAAATGCATTTAATGGTAAAATATCATACAATAAAATAAAAATATTACAATATAGTCTAAACAGATAAAAACATTTGATAAATAATAGCAACAAGACTATTGAAATATATGGAGATAGGAGAGTCATAGGTAAGCTGAGGGAAAATGGGATAAGAGATGGCTGTGAGTGGAAATATGAGTTTGTGTTTTGGGGGAGTAGATCCCCTAGGATATAGGCTTACTGTACTTTAGGGAAGTAAGTCCAACACAGTGTATCCAATTTCTATACATCCCCCATTCATTGGTATACTGCTTGCTTGACTCTTCTTATCATAGTCAGCTTTAGAATATAATGAATGCTCAGCCTCTGTATCCATTGTCCAAAGATCTTGTGGCAATCCCTTTAAAAACTCACAGCATCCCAGGTGGATCAAGGATTTAAATTTGCATTTAAAAAAACTTCCAGCAATGGTCATAACCTTTATTTAATTTATGGAAAGACGTGCATATATTTTTTTTTAATAGAAAAGATTACTGCGCCTTCAAAATTAGTAATCATTGTGTACACAAATATTGCACACACAGCACAAAGCACACACCTGTTCCACAAAACACAAATGCACACACCACACATATCACATACACACAGATACACACAAGAAACATCACAAAACATACACAACGTACCACAAAATACACACACATGCGACACACGCCAAATGCACAACACACACACACACACACGTAGACACTACAAAGCACACACACACATATAGACACATACACCATACACATGCACAATTTACACATACAAAAGAAACACACACATACACATATAGAAAGGCAAGGTTGGACTTTGTTTTAACAGTTTGATATAAAACAGGGTTTATCTTTTTCATATACAAGCATTTACTATGCTGTTCACATTTATTCTTATTTTTTATTTCTTTTAACATGGTCATTAGCTGAAACAATTATTCAATTAAATCCTCTGCTATATAATATCTCACAAAGAAGCCAAATGAATAGATTTTGGTGTAGGCGCAGAATTACTAGCGTTATTGTAAAAACACTTTGGGAGCAGCAGTATGTATAAAACTAATTACATGCAGTGCAGTTTTTCTTTAATAATGTCACGAGTTAGCCATTGTGGAAAAGGTAAAAAGCATTTGTGTAATTTATTTCAAGCATTTAAGACAAATCTCTTAACCATTTAAATGCTAGAAAGGTCTCCAATTAAATGAAAACCATCAATCATCAAAGGTTCATTGCTAGGAAGGTACTGCAAATAAATGTTATAGGCCAGTTTGGCAATGAATAGGTTAAGTGAGCAGTTCTACCTAATTTTATACCTAACTATGTATTTATTGTTCACAGCTAACATTAAAACAAGAAAACAAGAAAAGAGAAAAAACATCTATATAATTAGAACTGCACTGACGTAATGCCTTAATGTTATAATGAATGTTGCTAGCTAGTATATGAAAGAGTCTGGTATAACATTCATAAATATATATGTGAAGTATGTAAAAGGTTCCAGATCTTGACAGAACATATATAACAACATTTCAAAATAATTTCCAAGAACAATTTTTCCTTGGACAAATATTATTGCAGAGTGTCACTAGTGGTATAGCATGACACCAGCAGAAAACCTCTTAGAACAGACTTAACACTTTTAGTGCCGGGTGGGTGCCCAAAAGCATTGTGAAGCACCTATAGCTGTTTGGATGTGGGGGGTCAGACAGCTGGCCCTGTTCTGTCTTCTGACACGTTTGCTCAGTGTGTCTTCTGACATCCAGCATAAACCTCCTCCTGTCTTCTGAATAAGCAGACGGTTCTTTCAACTTTAACTTGTTTATTGGTAAACAACATGAAAGTGATGGAGTGAACAGGGTATGGACTTGTATGAGATGACAGGGTATGGTTTGAAGGAGGTAAAACTACAAATAAATACAAAAGTACAGCTGTCAGTAATCTGCATAACATATACAGCAATGGCATCCATCAATACAGAGCACATGGTGAGATGGCTGACTAACATGGCTGCTATACATGAGAGCACATGGCATACATACAGCATCTTACAGATAAATAACTGTACTCTAACATTACAACAGTTCTATATAACATACAGTATTAACATCACAGCACTCTGATGTAACTCCTACCAGATATGCTTTGTCTGGGATGATGGATTCAAGATGAGTTGCAGGAGGCTGGTACAATGCTTCTGATTATGGCCAGTCTCTGGGCTGTACTGACCTTCTTGTTCCCAAAATGCACAGGGAAACTGTTACATCATTCTCCCATGCTGCTTTGCAGTCTTAAGGTGGAATGTAAACTAAGGGAGCACTGCTGCATTCGGCCAGCAGATGGTGCTATAACATAACAAATAACATCACATGGCTGTCTAGCAATGTGTATAACTTATAGGACAGAACACTCCCCGCCTGGCATCATCCGATGCCACCACTAGACTCTTCTGGCGAAAACAACATAACCAGTTCTGCAACTGGCCGAAGGAATAGTTTGGTCTCACCAAACTTCGATACCTTAATCTCAGCTTTTCGTACATTCCCATCTTTGCTTGGGAACACCTGAGTGACAAGGCCCAATGGCCACTCATTCCGGTGTAACTGGCTGTCCTTCATGAGCATGACATCGCCGGGTTTGAGGTTTGGCTTGTTCGCCTGCCACTTTCTCCTTGTTTGCAGGGTGGAGATATACTGCTTCCTCCATCGGTCCCAGAAAATATTGGAGAGACTTTGCACTTGCCTCCATTGGCGTCTGTAGAGGTCTTTGTCACCAAATTCTCCAGGTGGTGCGCTCACAGTGTTGGTTTTCTGAGTCAGTAACATGGCAGGAGTGAGGACAGTAGTGTCTCCGGGGTCGCTGGAAAGTGTAGTCAGCGGTCTGGCATTCATGATGGCTGAAACTTCTGCCAAGAATGTAGTCAAGGCTTCATGGGTGAGTCTTGTACTACCCACTTGCAGGAAGATTGAATCCAGGATCTTTCGTGCTATCCCTATCATTCTCTCCCAGGCACCTCCCATATGGGAAGAATGTGGTAGGTTAAAAGTCCAGGTGCAACCTTGCTCACTTAGGTATCTCTCGACATTGGTAGTGTCCAAGTTGGAAGGGATTTGAAGTTCTTTGACTGCTCCAACAAAGTTTGTGCCTCTGTCGGAACGGATGTGCTTCACAGGCCCTCTGATAGCGATAAACCGTCTAAGTGCATTTATGAAGCTTGAAGTGTCCATAGCTTCAATCACTTCTATGTGGACGGCTCGGCTGGACATGCAAGTAAACATAACGGCCCAACGTTTCGCACTGGCATGGACTCCCCTAGTGTGCCGTGTAGCCACATTCCAAGGACCAAATACATCCAGACCAACGTTGGTGAAGGGAGGATCTGTGCTAAGTCTGTCAGATGGAAGATTGGACATCTTTGGGTTCTGAGATGTGCCACGAAGTTTGCGACAAGTCACACAGTTGAAAATGAGCTTGCTCACACATCTCTTCGCTCCAACTATCCAAAGTCCGGCAGCTCGTAGACTTCCCTCTGTAAACAATCGGCCCTGGTGTTTTACTTGGACGTGGTAATGTTGCACAAGCAGCGTTGCGACATGATGATGTCCAGGAATTACCGAAGGATGTTTCTCCATAAACTCCACTTTGGCTTCTTGAAGACGGCCTCCTACTCTCAGCAGCCCATCTTGGTCAATGATTGGGTCAAGCTTTCTTAAAGCACTGTCTTTAGAAACAGGTTGCCCTTTGTTCAGGTTGTCTATTTCTTTGGCATAATATTCTCGCTGTATCGTGTGAATTATCATGTTCTTGGACCTCTCTAGGTTGGGAACAGTGAAAGCATGTTTGCAGTGATGCCAACCCTTGCAGGATTCCTGTTCCTCGGGTAATGTCGACTTGTAAACCTGAGCTATGTGACTTAAGCAAGCAATAGCACGGACAAGCGACTTCCAGGTTGAGAATCTGCTGAAACGATGGGATTTGAGGCATTGTTCTAACGTCTCTGTACGTAGAACAGATACTTGAGGGCGGATTTCACCGTCGTCATCTGGGTCTATCAGCTCGAATGTGTCATATTCGGTAGTGCAGGATGTTGAACGGTACAGGAAAGCAGGACCTGTAAACCATGTTGTATCTTTAAGCTGGTTCGGTGCAACAGATCTGGTTGCGTGGTCCGCCGGATTATGATGCGTAGGTACATAATGCCACTGTTTAGGACAAGCGGATCTCCTGATCCTCAGCACTCTGTTGCTGACATAGACATAAAAGCGTCGTGTTTCATTGCAGATGTATCCTAGGACCACCTTGCTGTCTGTGTAGAACTCAACTTCCTTGATTTCCAGGTTTAATCCTGTTGTTATGAGTTCAGCCAACTCCACTGCAAGCACAGCAGCACAGAGTTCCAATCTGGGAATTGTGTGTTCACGGAGTGGCGCCAGTTTTGTCCGGCTCATGACGAATCCTATATGACATCGCTCTTTGACATCTATAGTTTTCAGGTACGCCACTGCTGCAATCGCTTTGACTGAGGCGTCACAGAAGACACAAAGTCTTTGCATTTTGACTTCTGTTGATGGCACGGAAGCATACGGTCTTGTCACTTGAAGGCTGGACAAAGCTTCTAAGGACTTTCTCCAACATGCCCACAGGTCTCTTTTTTCGGTAGGAAGCGGGTCATCCCAATCAGATTTGTCTTGGGTGAAGCCTCTTAACATCCATTTACCTTGAATTGTGACAGGAGCTACGAACCCCAGAGGATCGTATAAGCTGTTTATGGCAGACAGGACACCTCTGCGTGTGAAGGGCTTTTCTTCCTTGCTGACTTGGAAGGTGAAAGCATCTGCCTTTAGATCCCAGAGCAAACCAAGGCTCCTCTGCATGGGAAGGGAGTCACAGCCTAGATCCAAGTCTTTTAGGTCTGCTGAGTGGTCTTGAGAGGGGAAAGCTTCCATTAGTTCCCGGCTGTTGGAAGAAATCTTGTGCAACCTTAAATTAGACAGAGCAAGCATTTCTTGAGCCCTTTTGAGAAGACTGATCGCAGCCTCGTTAGTGGGTGTGGATTTCAAGCAGTCATCAACGTAAAAGTCCTTTTCCACAAAAGATCTAACATCCGACCCGTACTTTGCTTCACCCTCTCTGGCTGAATTTCTGAGACCATAGATGGCGACTGCAGGGGAAGGACTGTTTCCAAAGATGTGGACTCTCATACGGTACTCTATGATGTCTTTATGGGGGTCGTTGTCACGGTACCAGAAGAACCTCAAGAAGTTTCTATGTTCTTCCTTGACGAGAAAGCAGTGGAACATCTGTTGTATATCAGCCATAAATGCCACGGCATCTCTGCGGAAGCGGAGAAGTACCTCTAGAAGTCTGTTGTTGAGGTCTGGACCTGACAGCAGGACATCATTTAGTGAGACACCTTCGCATCTTGCACTTGAGTCAAATACTACTCTTATCTGACCTGGTTTCTTTGGGTGATAGACACCGAATATAGGTAAGTACCAACACTCCTCGGAGTCTTGAAGTACTGGTGCGACTTCTGCGTGGTGGTTCTGGAATATTTTCTCCATGAAAGCAAAGAAATGTTGTCTTGTCTCCAGTGACCTCTGTAGTTTCTGTTTGAGAGAGACAAATCGATCATAAACAATTTCTCTGTTGTTGGGTAAGCGTGGTCTCTGGGGCTTAAATGGCAAAGGTGCAATCCAACTCTTTGACTCATCCTTTACTATTTCCCGATCCATCATGTCCAAGAACATCCTATCTTCTATGGACATTGCTACCCTGTTGTCTTCTTTTGTTCTGTGGAAAACTGTGCACCCTATGTGATCTTGCTCATCGTCACAGGCGTGGTCTTCACATGAAGGGTCTGTGAATGGACAAGGTAGGGGAGCACTGTGTGGCAGCTCCTTTACCAGGAAACTACTCTGACAAGGTTGGAAGAGAGAAGGACGTCCATTTTCAAGCGTATTAGTGAGCATACTGTTGACTGAGGTCGGCTTGTGTGCCCCTCCTAGACAGACATCTCCTATGATGACCCACCCTAGGTCAAGTTTCTGGGCGTATGGAGCGTTCTGAGGACCATTAATCTGTGCTCTGGCTTTATGGACTCGTAGGATATCTCTCCCAAGGAGTAAGACAATCGGTGCTTCTGGGTCTAGCTCTGGTATCAGGTGAGCTATACGCTTCAAATGGGGATGGAATACAGCTACATCCGGTGTAGGTATCTCTGACCTGTTGTCGGGAATCTGATTGCACTCCAGTATGGTTGGCAGAGACAAACAGGTTTGCCCATCCAGGGACTCGACTTTGTACCCAGCTGCCTTCCTCCCTGCTGTCTCGACAGTACCTGCACATGTCCTTAAGGAGTAGGGAGAGCTGGGCCCTTTAATGTTAAAGGTGTCAAAGAAGGTGGACTTAGCTAGAGACCTGTTGCTCTGATCGTCCAAGATTGCGTATATCTTGACCGCCTTCTCTCGGTGGCCTGCTGGGTAGACTCTAACAGGGCAGATCTTAGAACAGGACTTTCCTCCTGCAAGTCCTTTACATATCTCTGTACACTGAGAGGTGACTATCTGGGTGTCTTCTACACCAGTGTCTGTCTGCTTTCTAACGCACTCCCCGCCTTGGGATGGCACCTGGGAGGGTGGTCCAGGGTGTAGAGCTGTGTTGTGTTCTGTGCTGCCACATTCTGTGCATTTCACACTGACCTCACAGTTCCTGGCGAAGTGCGACGTTGTAGCGCAGCACCTGAAGCAGATGTTGTTCTCCTTGAGGAAACTCTTGCGGTCCTCTAGAGGCTTCTCCCTGAAGACTCTGCATTTTAGTAGAGGATGCGGTTTCTTGTGTAGGGGACAATGCTTGCTGAGATCCATAGGTCCGTTCTCGTCTTGAGGGGACTTGGAGGCTCTGGAAGGAAAACCTGAGGAGGTAACATTAGTTTTGTGGACTGCCACTGGTGTTTTATGAGGTTTGACATCAGGGGCAGTGGAACATGACAGAGTAAAATCAAAACTAGGATCATTTCTGATTCTTGCCTGTTCAGTTACAAAGTCTACAAACACTTTGAAAGGAGGAAATGGTACATTATGAGTCTGTTTATAACGAGAACCATGCACAATCCATTTCTCCTGTAGGTTATAAGGAAGCTTTTGCACAATTGGATTAACACCCCTGGCAGTGTCCAGGAAAGCCAACCCTGGTAGATCACCTTCTGCCTGAGCAACCAGTACCTCTGTTAACAAGTCACTCAGCTCTCTGAGCTTCTGGTAGCCCTTGCTCGCTAATCTGGGAAAGTTATAAAGTCTCTTATACAAAGCATCTTCTACGGCTTCTATGGACCCATAACATTCATCAAGTCTTTCCCACACCATCCTTAAGCCAGTGACAGGGTAATTTACATTAATGTCTCTGAGTCTCTTGGCGTGTTCAGCGGACTCGCTCCCAAGCCACTTTACCAGGAGGTCTAACTCCTCACTACAGGAAAGGTCTAAACCTCTTATGGCGTTCTGGAAGGAAGTTCGCCATGCTCGGTAGCTCTCAGGACGATCATTGAACTTTACAAGTCCCTTTGTAACCAGTTCCCGTTTGGCAAAGAACTTGGCAAAGTTCATGGAGGCCTGGTTAGCGTCTATACGAGCTGGTGTGCTGTCATAGTGTGTGTGAGGTGTATCACCATACCTTGTAGGAGCTTCTGGCTTAGGATAGTCTGTGTAGTACCGTTCTGAAGCAAAGGGTGTCCCTTTAATGTGGAGCGAAGGCTGTATCTTCTGTTCTGTAGAAGGGCGGTTGTAGCCGTAGTCGCTTTGTTGCACACCTTCCTGCTTGAGGTACTGCGGTTCCAGGTGGGTTCTCTGATGATCTGTGTAGGTCGGTCGATGAAGTTGATCGTGGCCGTCGTCTGCTCTGGAGTGCTGGTGGACGTATTCTGAGACGCGTTGTACTGGATCTTGCTGCTCCAAGTCTGGTGCAAGTACACTGCTGCGCTTCTCAGATGTGGAGAACTCCATAGCTTCCAGGAACTCTGCTTTGGCCATTGCCGCTGCTGCTTCTTTATCTGCGGCAAGTTTTTCCAGAGATGCCTGAATTCTTGCTCTCTCTGCTTCTTGAGACGCCTGTATTCGTGCTCTCTCTGCTTCTTGATCGGCTTGTCTTAGCTTTAGTTGTATTTCTTGCACTGCAAAGGAGGATTTGACTTTTGCCGCTTCAGCTTCGGCGCGAGCGAGAGCAGCCATTTCCTTGATTGAAGACTTGCTAGAGCGGCTTGCATAGGACCTTGTCCTGTATGAAGATGCCCGGCTGGCAGACATTGTGCGTCTGATTGCGGACTGCAATCTGGGTAGGAACGGATATCAGCGTAGTCTGGATAGCGCTGCACTTGCTGGAGGATGCACACTCGTTCTTGCGACAATATGGCGGCCGCTACAACACCAGTGCGTGGGACCATGTGCGTGATGGCGGCTCCGTATAGTCTGATCCACTATCGCTTGTCACTAGCATCTGTTTTACTGTTCTGTCTTCTGACACGTTTGCTCAGTGTGTCTTCTGACATCCAGCATAAACCTCCTCCTGTCTTCTGAATAAGCAGACGGTTCTTTCAACTTTAACTTGTTTATTGGTAAACAACATGAAAGTGATGGAGTGAACAGGGTATGGACTTGTATGAGATGACAGGGTATGGTTTGAAGGAGGTAAAACTACAAATAAATACAAAAGTACAGCTGTCAGTAATCTGCATAACATATACAGCAATGGCATCCATCAATACAGAGCACATGGTGAGATGGCTGACTAACATGGCTGCTATACATGAGAGCACATGGCATACATACAGCATCTTACAGATAAATAACTGTACTCTAACATTACAACAGTTCTATATAACATACAGTATTAACATCACAGCACTCTGATGTAACTCCTACCAGATATGCTTTGTCTGGGATGATGGATTCAAGATGAGTTGCAGGAGGCTGGTACAATGCTTCTGATTATGGCCAGTCTCTGGGCTGTACTGACCTTCTTGTTCCCAAAATGCACAGGGAAACTGTTACATCATTCTCCCATGCTGCTTTGCAGTCTTAAGGTGGAATGTAAACTAAGGGAGCACTGCTGCATTCGGCCAGCAGATGGTGCTATAACATAACAAATAACATCACATGGCTGTCTAGCAATGTGTATAACTTATAGGACAGAACAGGCCCCTTTAGCTGGAACACCAGCCAGAAGTCTATGGCTCTCAGCCAGCAAATTCCAGTTTGGTTGCGCAACACACAGACCCTCTGTATTAGGCTTTCAACCTGATGCAGTAGGACTGGGGCGACCTGCATCAAACAAGACAGTCTCCTGTATTGCACAGTGCAGTACAGATAAAACAGGGGGTATTCATTTTAAACCCACTTCTGCTCCTTTGTTGGCACACAAATGGGTGGAAATGCAGCAGAAAATGAATCAGAAGGTCTGTACCCAGAGGTGCAGACCATCCAGTGGTATTTGCCCTTTAAATCTCAACTTCTACAGCAGAATTTATATTATTACCCATGCCTAAATAACAGATTAAATTACTTAAAATCACAATAGTATGTGATAAAACATGTCCATTAGACTTTCAATGACATGCACCTAGAATATGGGCTTAAAAATAATTTCAGCAGGATACAGGGTCAGGAAACAAAGGCAGGGGCTTGTCCCTGCTAATCATGGACATTTGGTAGGCATGTTGATTACACTTATTTCTTGCAGGGCAGGGGAAGACATTTTCTTTTGCACTGCACTCTCATTGGTGAAGAGGCAGGAAATTAAAAAAGATTAATAAAATGTCTTCCTTCATACTCATCAAAAGCAACACATATAATATGAGTGATATGTAATAAGGCAGTGCTTCCCAGCTCTATCATCAGGGTCACCTATCAGGCCATGTCATTAGCATATCTCAGCTTGAGTGTAAGTGAATGAATCAGAGGTTTGGTCATTTAACTAACCTGTGCATAAGCAGGGAAATACTAGTGACAGGCCTGTTAGACTTCCCTGAGGATAGTATTGGGAACCACTGTGCTAAAGCCTTTTCCTTAGTTTTGATGCTTTGCTTATCTCTATTAACATTCTGTGGCTTATAATGGACTCCATGTGGCCACTTGTACAAGACTTATCAAATAAGCCAGAGGTGTAAAAAGTGGGACATCCCCCTTATTAGCATAAAGCCACATAAAAGCTTGCTTGCTAATGATAAATAGATTAAAAGTGAAATAAATATTCGTATTGCTTTAAGGGGGACTTTTTATCCCCTTGAATGCTAGAGAGGTCTTGAAGGCATTGCTTTGGATACATTTTAGACCTCTCTAAAACCCTATGTAAATGAATTGGCATTTTGGAAATATTTATTTGTTCAGTCCAACCCACATTCCTGTGTAACTTGTCTAAGGAAAAAAAAAGCATTTGTCCCCTATGCTATATATGGTTTGACTCAGAATTGCTCACTTATTCTTATCAATGTCTGTCTTTCATAGAAGAGCAAGTTGTATTTTGGTATTCATTTTCCATTTCACCAAGGGTAGTCAATATTTGGCCCGCAAGCTTTTGGGGACAATAAATTGTGATGCCCCAACAGCCGGAGGTACAGAGATTGACTACACCTGCTGTGTACGCAGCAACACCAGTCAGAAAGGTAAATGATTTAGATGAAGAAGGAAAAGTGCATCATCAACAACTTTAATGCAAATGAAACAAACTGGAGTTAGGCAAACTCTAAACAGTGACAGTAAAAGCAAACATTAAATCAAACGGTATAATATTTCAGAATACAGTGCCAGTAAGGACACTATCCATCATGTCACTGAAGATCTCAGCCAAAGCGCATTGAAGAAAGGCGTAAATAAAAAGTTATGCTATTTTAATGGAAATCATCAATAGCAGCGAAGATACTTTTTATACTAATAGCAGTGAAGATACTTTTTAGACTCTAGCCATAAATGACTTTTATGCAAAGATAAATTAACCCCTTACATGGTAGAGACATCTCCAACACATGGATTAGCAATGTGTTGGAGATATTTATACCATCCAAGGGGTTAAAGAGGAACTTACTGTAATAAATAAGTGATTTTGAAAGATTGCACAGAATCACCTCATATAGTAATTGTTTTATTTTAGACAATATATTAGATTTATTTACTTGTCCCTTTATAGACTGAGCTAGTACTGGCCATTGGTAATGCTGAGTAGTGTGGATTGTTAAAGTGATAGTAATGTTTCATAATAAAAGCAGCTCTAATTAATCATCATACTATTTGGACTTTGGAGAGTGTTATTTCAATTCTGTCAGAGTTGTAGTTCAAGAGTAATTCAATGACAAAGTGTCCCCCTCCCACCCCTTTTACTGATGTAACACTGCTCAGCCAGATCAGAAGGGAGGTGCCCAGGTAGACTGCAGAGAGGGACAATCTTCAATTAAGATAAGGGAAAAACCTGAAAAACTTGTCAAGGTGGGCAGGCCTTTCATTGTTCTCACAGGAAGAAGATTGTCCCCTTCTGTTATCTGTCTGGTCTATAGACTGGATTCCACATCTGAGAAGAGATGGCTTACACTAGGTAAAGGGGGCGGGAGGGGAAACTTTGCTTGTGAATATCTCTCAAACCATAAAGGTTTGAGAGATAAGACTTATATCGTTCTTCATGTTTTTTTAATGCCTACAAAATAAAATAAAGATAAAACGAAGTATTACTATCCCTTTAATTAGGGCAGTATGTTCAAAAGAAAAGTTTAGGAGTTCTGGGATAAACCATTTGAACTATAGGTGAGGACTAAAAATTCCCATTAATTTAAATGGGGATGTTAACCCCTTCAATGATAGAGAGGTCTCTAGCACATTGCAATCACAGTGGAAGTTTTAGTTCCCTAAAATGCAAATGGTTTGCCGTAGAATTCCTCCTCTTTCTTTAGAATATACAGGACTTACATCTGCCAAGTATACAAGCCAGATTTGCATTACTGACAAATAAATTAAGCTAAATTTATTTATTGTTTTAAATATTAACATATTCAAAATCAACTATTTCTTCCACTTTGATGGTGCTTGGTGCCTCTGACTGTAGGCAAGTCACGGGCCTACGGCCTTCTTCCCTTGCTGCACATATCTGTGTATAGGTCTATAGGCATAGACTTATACACAGGTCTATAGACTTGGGTAGGTGGGGCTTATTGTCCTTGTATCATAAAGTGGCAGGGGAGTGGGTGGGGAGTGCGCAGAACAGGGTGGGAAGGAAGTAGGAGCAACAGGGAGAGAAGGAGGAGAAGTGGGCAGAGTTTCAGAAGAAAATTTCACAGAAATTTCCACAAGAGAAATGCATCCATTCCAGCTTTGCCCCCCCAGCCAGTCCTGTTAAAATCATACACCAGTCTATCTCTTGGAGTGGCAGTATATAGGAGCTTAGTATATATTTCCTCTTTACTTCCCAGGGTGTGGCTGGTATGGATGGAGAATTTCTGTTATGTGATGGTCTTTTCACTTATAAAGACCTTCCGATCCCTTTACCAGTTTTGATGCACATCTCTGTACTTTTTACACTTAAATAATACTTCTATATTAATCATTTGAGTGCCAGAAGAGTGTCCAACTCATTGCAAAGCAATATGTTGAACACTTTTCTGATAGGTTTAACATTATCTGCCATTTTCCCACCCATTCACTCAATGTATCTAAATCTGTCTTCACAGAATAAAACATCCTCCTCTGTGTGTATTTCCTACATAGTCTTCAGTAAAGTTTGAGACACAACTTTCATTGTCCACTTCACGGACATTACTAAACAAATAATAAGCATTAGACATAGGGCCATTCCATCACTCCACTTACAACTATAGACCGACTTGAAAATATTCACTTTACAACAACTCTTATTCTATTATTTAACCAGTTTTCTGTCAATGCACAGATATTGTTTACCAAGCAAATCCCTTTTAATTTATGTACTAATTGTGAGGCACAGTATCAAAGGCTTTAGCAAAATCCCATCATACTGCATTCACAGCTATAACAATGTCCAAGTTACTACTTACCATTTTATAGAATGCAAGTAATTTGTTTGACTTGATAATCCCTTCATAAAACCATGCTAACACTTACTAATGATATTGTGGAGCATCACATAATTCGGAATCCCATTGTTTAGTATCTCTTCTAGTATATTACCCACTATGGAGTTTAAACTCACAAGTCTTTGATTTCATGTTTAGATCTTGCCCCTTTTTTAATAATAGCACAGCATCTGCTTTCCACCAATCACAGCGCATTATGCCTGATGAGAGTGCATCAATAAATATTAATAGCCTATCTATTGCTGAACTAAGCTCCCCATGTACCTTAGGATGTATGTCATCAGATCCAAATACTTTTATCTACCTTAAAGTGGACCTGTAAACTTGAATTTACAGATTTGAAAACTTTGTTTAAAATTGACTATGTGTCATGTTGACCAAAAGTCTAGCAGATTTGTAGTTAGGAGATATTCACACTTTTATTTCTGAGAAAGTGAAAGTAAACATTTCCTGCTACTGCACATCATGAAAAGGCTTTATTTGCATATGAAGGCCACTGAATAACTTAAAGTGGAACTTTCGCCTTATTTAAAGTCGCCCTGCAATAATTAAGCAGATGGCGACTAACCTCATAATACTTCTATTACCTCTCAGAAGTGGTCAATTCTAAAGTAATCCTTAATCTTCAGAGACTGACAACCAGGTTAATGTTGTCTGCGTGCCTGCGCCGTCAGTCCCTTACGGTTACCTTGTGGCACAGTTCAATGCCTCTTAGAGGAGACCAGGACTGACAGCGCAGGCACGCAGACAAGATTTCTGTGCTGATGCCTGGCTTCCAGTCTCTGAAAATGAAGGATTACTTCAGAATTTGGCTACTTCTGAGAGGTAAGAGAACTATTATGAAGCTAGTCACCATTCTGCTTAATTATTGCAGGGCGACTTTAAATAAGGTGTAGGTTACGCTTTAATTAGCATATGGAATGTCACTGGCAATGCACAAATATTGCAGTTGGCATACATTAGCATATGGTAATAAGTATGGAATATCTTAACTGTACATTTGCTAGTCTTGTGGCACATGACACAAAGGCAGTTTTTAAAGGGACAGTATTGTCCCCTAAATAAATATTTAGAGTTAGGTAGAGGTTCAAAAAAGAAATTAATTGCCACAAACCCTATCTCTCAAACCAATATGGTTTGAGAGATATAGGCACTGAAAGCTCCCCCCTCCCTCCCTTTCTCCTAACGTCAGCGCTGTGCTGACAGCAGGAAACCCTGGTCTGGGGACCAGCCAGCGACTCTGCAGCAGAAATCATGTTATTGCAAAAGAATTACTTCATTAGAATGGTCTACAAAGTGTGCGTGCACACTTAACTTGAATTATGGAGAAATTTCCACTTTAAAAACACATATCACATCAAATTCACTATACGAGCAATGTGGTCCTTCCTTACCATCAATTTTGTAAGCTAATAACTCATTGCAAACCAGAGGGGTGTGCAACACATTGACATGCAATGCTGTGCCCTCCCATTTGGGAAACACATTTTTTTAATAGCACATTGGGAGTAATTTAAAGAGCAACAATCATGTGATAATTGCCCCACTAACAGATCTGCTCAGATCTGATGAATAAGCCAAGGCTACATTGTGGGCTCCAACACATCAACAGTGCAGCGCCCTATAGACTTGATGTATCAGGCCTGAAATTGCAATGAAGTGGTTCTTTGTGGAATGTGTGAGAAAACCTGGAGTTAGTGAATATAAACCACAAACTTCTAGTCTACATTCCAATCAAGGCTCGAACAGCTGATAGGAGCCATTTAGGGGCAGAACTCAACCATAACCCCAGGATTTTTTGCTAAATCTGCGCCCATCAGAGACTTATTAAAATATATTTGCCCTTTAAGAAACAAGTGAATTGTCAGTTTATGTGCAATACTACTATTTTTCTTTGACTTTATAACACTCCAAATACTTGTTTGATTACATTAAAGCCATCTGCGTAAACTGCCTACACCTTGTGCTTTTTGTGTTTATAACAGTGGAATGCTTTTAGAGATTTTTTTTTTTTTTGGTTTACTAGTTATGAATTCTTTAACTTCAAAGTTTGCTGATCTGTGCGGCACAAACCGCATAATTATTTACTCACCTAACTTGAAATCACTTAATCCTCCTTCTGAGGCTACTGCAAGATATCTGCTTCCACCAAACGGGTGGCATAAATTCATAGGGAGGAATAACCATTCAAATTGAGTCAAGATATATGCACCCACTGTGGTGACAAGGATTTAGAAAAGTGGATACTCCTCTGGCACTCAATTAAATTAATTTTAGTAACTCCTGATAATAATCACTCACTTACTTGTTTATGGACAGAAAATCCTAATAACCACTATGAATCAATGCTGCTTGCATTAGCTCCTCAAAATGAATCTTTAATTAGTAGTGGACATTGGGGGAGATTGAGCAAGCGGTGATAAAGAGGTGATAAAGTGAAGTTGACTTCTCCAGTTTATCACTTCTCCAGTTCCTATATTATTCTATGGAGCCTGTTCACTAGGATTTCTTCAGCTTCGGAGATCTTAGTGAATAGCCTCTATAGAATAACACGGGAACTGGAGAAGTGATATCACTGGAGAAGTCATCTCTGTTTTATCACCGCTTAGTGAATCTCCCCCATCATGTTTAAGCAGGTAAATATAATTTTTATTGGCAGACACCAACGGGGAGATTCACTAAACAGTGATAAAGAGGTGATAAAGTGGTGATGATGTCTCCAGTTTTTCTCTTCTCGAATTCCTATCTTATTTTATGGAGCCTAAGCACTAAAATTTCTTCATCTCTGGAGATCTTATTGAATAGGCTCCATAGAATAACATATGAACTGGAGAAGTGAGAACACCGGAGAAGTCATCACCACTTTATCACCTCTTTATCACTGCTTAGTGAATCTCCCCCAAGACACCAAACTCCTCCTACTGATGTCTTCTAAGAAAGGAATGAAGTCTCCAGTGGAAAAAGTTTAGGGAATCAAATTTCCATTTTAAATGACCCATTTAAAGTGGAACTTTCATCCGCTATAAAGTCGCCCTGCTATAATTAAGCAGGTAGTGACTAGCTTTAGAATATATATTTTACCTTTGAAAAGTACCCCGTTCTGAAGAAATCAATCATTGTAGGAGACCGGAACCCAGACTATAGTGCAGACATCTTGTCTGAGCGCCTGCATAGTCAGTCCCTGTCTCCTGCAAGAAGCATTGCAGCGTACCATATGGTAACCAGAAGGACTGATGGCACAGGTGCGCAGACTGCGCTAACCCAGCCATCAGTCTCCTACAACGAAGGATTTCTTTAGAACGGGCTACTTTTCGAAGGTAACATATATATTCTGAAGCTAGTCGCTACCTGATTAATTATAGCAGGACGACTTTTTAGTGGATGAAAGTTCTGTTTTAAATTAATTGTCATTTCAGTAATGTTTATTTGTCCTTTATAGTGCAGTTATTTTTGCCCCAGAATTGCTTTACATACTTTGTGTATATGCTCCATCATTTGCAAAGAGTTAATTTGCTCACTGAGAATAATATGCATACATGTTACCTTTTCTTATACCACTTTTTAGAGTAATGGATGTTAAACTGCAATATCACAATCCACCAATGGGCTGTTTTGATGACATACCATTTTAGGTAATTTTTTTGTAAGCAAGAATATTTTTAATATTGTTTCTCCATTCTTAATCTTTAATTATCAGTTAACCATGAAAGTATTTTTGTTTTATGCCTATGTCTTCTATAACTAACAGAATTTGGATTCATCGTCAGTTGATCTTGAATCTCAAGGATTATGCATAGACAGCACTTCTTGAAGTTTTAGGTGGAGTTTATATTATCAGCCTGTGAGAAGCAATTTCATCTGCAGTCATGACATTTGTGCTAAGTAAGCTATCTGAAAAGTTTCTGTTCTTTTCATTTTAGTATATCAGCCATTCATATTTTTAAATAGAAGGTCATGTAAAACAAGATGCTAATCATTGCTTGTTGAGCCAGGAATTTACAGTGCAGATGATCGTTCAGTAAACTAGAAATAGGCAAGGGAAGATTTAAGTATGTTGACGGGCTTGATGATGCTTATTGTGTGTCCTTCAACGCCAGAGAAGTGCGCACACATATTACAAATCAACCTCCAAATAACATTTCCTACCATAAAATAAGGAGGATTCTGCTCAGTGAATAGAATGTATGCCAGTGAATATACAATATATTTTCATATCAAAAGTTGATCAAAATTGGTGCTGCCCAGAGAATGTACCCATGAGGTGAACTTCTACAGGAAAAGATGCTTTTGTTTAACCGAGCCACTTGTAAGAGTGACTGCCCATGCACCATTGTTTCCTTGCTTACTACATTCCTTAGACACTATCTTGTGCTCATTGAAATGGATAAAGCCATTTTTTGTTTTCTTTACTTATTTTTTTTCAGAATATTCATTGTACTTTCAGGGCCAGATTAAAATTTTTGGAGTACTTAGGAAACCCACCCTTGGCACCCTTAGCCACTCTTGACCACACGGCTATTATTCATATACCCTGTTTCCATCCCAACCCATTCTTTTCTTATACAGAAAAAATATTACTCTATAACATATAACACAAAAAAAGAAATTTCTAAGCACTTGGATGCTAGAGAGGTCTTCAACACATAGCAGAGGCCCCCAACACATAGCTGAGGCATCCAACACATAGCAGAGCCATCCATGAGTTGGAGTCCTCTGATAGACTCCATGTTACTGCTGGTTACTCCTGGTTACTGCATAAGCATTTGGGATTATACTAGACATACAGAAAACTCAGCATGGAGGGTATTGCCAGCATTACTGAGGTCTTACTAACAACTAGTCTCCCTAGGCAACTAACATGGGTGACAAAACTTGTTGTTGTGTGAATTCTGTTGCCTGGGTTATTTTACTCACTGCTTTACTGATTTTCACTGATGATTGGGGCACAGGGGGCATGTCTTATGGCTATCCATTGTGACACTAGTTAATATTATTGGTTGGCACCCACATGGTCCAGTCATTCATTAAAGGTTATGATAGAAATGGCAACAACAGCATACGACAACACTTGTGTGTAAGGTCTGCAGGCAGCCCCATAGGCTGCCATACAGGCCTTCATTACTACATCTATTTACGCTGCCTACACATTGTGCTTTTTGTTTTTATAACAGTGGAATTCTGTTAGAGATTGTATTTTTGGTTTAGTAGTTGTGGACTCTTTAATATCAGCAGAGTTCACTAATATGCAGAAAAGCAGGAAAGTTACAGCAAGTTGAAATTTGCTACAATCATGTGAGGCTATAGTTACTTGGGTGAAAGGCTATGTGGTCCAGCATGTTACCTTTCACTACAGGAGACAGAGCTAATGCAGCTTTGGTATGGCAGTATCACCCACGTGAAAAGGACCAAAAGGGAATCCTGGCTCTGTTTGTTTGCCTTGTGCTGAATGACATACCGTAGTCTTAAAAATTAAGAAAAATATTATTACCGTATATAGTGCTTATCTTCTTTTCATAACAATTTGTTATGGTTTTATTTAGAGCTGTTTTTCACATTTTTAGTATTTGTTTGGTTTGAAAGGGATCCCTTTGGCTGTCCAACTAAGATACTGACTAGCTTAAAATTGTCTGTTATAATGAAATCAATACCTGTAGATACTCTAGTGGTGTTATTTAAAATATCAGATAAAAATAATCAGGTTACAGAGAAATTGTTGTGATGTATGCCAATGTTAAATACGTTTATTATGCGGATGATGTCCACTGAGCATCTTACAAAAATTGGTAGGTATAGGTGTATGTCACTGGTAGATTTTCCTTTTATCTTTGTTAGTATTGATTTGTCTGCAAACAAACAGATGTTTTGCCTTATGTTTATGATGCTCCACTGTTCCTAAATTAAACTATGTCATCATAAAACTTTTATGAAAATCCTTCCCCTAGTATTTTTTACATAATAATTTTCAAAGAAGCATACAGCTCAATTAATAAACCATGAATATATAATTTTATGAAATTCCTTCATTAGCATGCACGATTTCTGATTACAAAGAATTCTATAGCTTGAACAAAGTTGCAACCAACAGTCATTTCCAAGGATTTTAAATGGACAGCAGGGGCTTCATGTATATGATGAGATGCAAATTTAAGCAATTGTAGCTGGTTTGAACTCCAATTATTCATGGTCTTTAATTTAACAGCAATTGCATTGAGGCAGGGCATTTCTTTTGTGGTCCCTGGCTGTGATAATGAGCATTGTTTGTTTTTATCATATGTTATCTCCAAATTGTAGTCGCTTATTATATGCATATATAATTTTATGAAATATCCTCATTTGCATATAAAATAAAATCACAGAAAATGATTAACCAAACCAAAAATATAACTACCAGACATTTCTGCAAAAGCTTCAAATATGTAATGAGATGCAAATCTATGGGATTGCAGCTGATTGGAACTCCAGTTATTGTCTTTTGTTGGATAGCAATGTTTCTCTTTTGTATCTCATGACTGCTCTAATGAGCACTGTTTGTTATGGTACTAAGTAGTCTCCATTTTGTACTGTGATGTATTCAGTGTTGGAAGTGTATAAACTAACTTTCAACTTGACTAGATTTTTTAAATTTATCTTTGTCTGCAGGTATGTCACATATGCTGTCTTCATACATGTAGAATAAACTAATTCAGTTTCAATACATTTCTTTTATTTATGCTTGTAACATGCGTGGAACATTTTCCATAACATGATTTTTGATTATTCTCAAGGGTGGGCAAACTGGGCAGTCTACGGCATGAACCGAGCCAGAGCTGAGCCATACTCTGGCCTGGCTTGTAATGCTGGCACACCACAAGTCAAGTCAAGTCAAATTACCCTCGACACAGGTCCCAGCAGTGATCAGGCAGGATGTCATGAGCAGTCGTGGCCTACCATATACACAGAATAAATGGCTGCTTAGGGCTCCCACTTGGTCAGTGGACCCCAGAGCAATGTGTTATTAGAAATACCGACACAGGAGTAAAGGGGGTCCCCCGTGTGAATTTTCCACTTATGTCCTCCAAAAAGCTAAAGCCACCCCTGGTCATGAGGAACCACTGCTAGACAGAGAGGGATCTCTATATCCAGTTACAGCTCAGCTCTGGTTCTTGTTCCTTCCCTGACATCAAACTGGGCCAATCCACAAATTTGTCTCAATCCAGACTCCAGCCCATGCTGCCTTTATTTGTACAGTATTCAGTTTAGTATTCTCTTTTTTCCTCTTACATAACATTTTTCTACA
Organism: Rhinophrynus dorsalis; assembly: GCA_037306005.1. NCBI lineage: Eukaryota > Metazoa > Chordata > Amphibia > Anura > Rhinophrynidae > Rhinophrynus > Rhinophrynus dorsalis. The sequence goes on along the minus strand of CM074719.1, from coordinate 72,947,652 downwards.
TTGGAAGAACATTATTGTTGCAGATTATATTACCTTGTGTCATGTAGCCTTTTTGTTCTATAGAGGACAATAATATCAAGGAAATTGTTTGTTATTTTGTGCTTATTCTAACCATATACAGTAATTAACATGTACAGTGTTAACATGTACAGAGAGTAAACAGAAGAATGTCTGTGCATCAGATACCCTCTGTGGATAGCAGCTCCCTGTATGCAGGTGCATTTATAATTAGGTAAGGTATAAATAATTCCTTTATTCCCCTCACTAGTGGCCCTTGTAGTAGGCAAGCTACATATGCTTTCAGCATAAAAAATGTAAATAAACCTCACTGGTTCTTATTTATAGTAAAGCCCCAGACGATGTATTCTTAATACTTAGGATCTGATGCACATACTTTATTGTGTTTAGTCAGGTACAGCTCACCAGAGCTTTATGTATTTTTGTATGCATATAAAGGGATAGAAACACTTGGAATGTAAACAAATCTATTGTAGGGTTTATTTTCAAGAGTAAAACAAGGGAACTCCCACTGCTGAGAGGTGTTTTAGTCAAATGTTATTGCAACTCAAACTTGAGGTGCAGTATCTCTGTGGCCTGAAATTATACAGTGGTGCTGTTGCTACACCTCTCTGGTTAGTTGACTATAAACCTCCATAGGATGGTGTAGAAACAGCACCACTGTAACATTTCAGGACAATGAGATACTTCACATAAAAAATTCAAGTTTGAGTTTCAATAACATTTGAATAAAACTAATCTCAGCACTGGTAGTGCCCTTGATTTACTTAGGAGGATAAATCCTTATTGTTGTCTTAAGAGGAAATGTTTGCTGCTATAATTACAATTTCATTTGGTACCTTCCCTGTGTTGACACTCAATGTAGGCATAATCACAGTGGGATACTTACTAAGCAGTGGTTACTCCCTACAACCTCTCCTTTATAGAGCCAGAAAACTCTCTGAGTCTGAAATACTAAGAAGAACTAGAGTCATTTTGGGACAAACCAACTATATAATACAGGATATCTACACTAAAATGCCATTTTAGTGCAGCTGGTGTGTTCCAGAATAACTCCACTGCCTAGTACATTGGCCTTCTTGATGACAAAAGTAAGTGATGGTTGGAAATGGCGAGCCTCCTTTTCCTGCAGAGCTGTGTCAGTGCCTTTTGTCTATCCACTTCACCATCACCCCAAAGTCATCTTCAATATCATTATGCTGAAGTGGTGAGTTTTATATCACAGGCCTCTTGTGTCATTTTTTTTTCAATATTTTATTGAAGGATATAAAAAAAACCATACAAAGTATGAAAGAGAACAAGGCCCGTATCAAAAAGGGAAAAGTCAAAAATAGAATGCAGGGGGCCGTAGACAGTGAGGCAAAGATGTACAATATAAATCATCATTGAGTAACAGTGTCAAAAGTCAATGTGAGTCATATTAATGAGAATATCTACAGGATAGGTAGGGGCATGTGTAGATGAAAATATTTAACTGTCCAGAAATCAAGCCCCTGCACAAGCTAAAGGAATGAAAGTGCTGGTGTATTCAAATGAGATAGGGTACATTCAACTAGGAAGCAGGATGGTTTGGGGCTGAGTGACATGTGAGAGGAAGTGTAATGAGCAAGAAGCATGATGGAGAAACTGCGTAAGAAAGAGGCAGAAGAGACTAAAGGAAGAGTAAAGGAAGAGAAGTGACACAGAAGGGGAGGGAAAGAGGAAAGGAAAGAGAGAAAGAAAGAGTGGGAGGGGAAGAGTAGGAAAGGGGGTCAATAGAGACAAAGAGGAGGGAGGGGAGGTTTGTAGAGGTGGGAGAAGGAGAAAGGGAAGCCATATTAGCAAGTGGAAACAGTGAGTATGGGGCGAAGGAGCTGCAGAACGGCAGAGTATTCCAGCCAAGGTCGCCATTTAGCATGAAACTGGTCCATGGCGTTAGTGGAAATAGCATGCATGGGTTGCATATCGCAAAAGTAAGAGACCTTCTGGGCACATAGTGAGACATCGGGTGAGGAGGTAGATCTCCATAGAGCAGGAATCAAGCATTTAGTTGCATTCAGTAGTTGAAAAAGGAGGAATTTGGAGAGTGGTTTATCCACCAAACCTACAGGGAAATTGTGAACAAAAAGGCATAGGAGGGGGTCAGAAGGCAAGAGAATTTGAAGAATTGCCTCTTGCGTAATTTAATTCATGTATTCATACATTTCCAAAGAATTCCTCAGAGCTTCCCAATGGGGAAATATAGCATAGAATTTTGAGAACAAAAAACACAGTGGAACAAAAGAACAACCATCCCTTGAGCTTGCAGTCTAGAGGAAACAAAAGGATTGTAAGAAATAAAGAAGGTTCCAGTGATTTATTGATTTAATGTGCAGTGTGCTCCAGCCAGAACAGAAATATCCCTTTGGGTGCTAAATGGTCCAGTTACATGTGTAGGTTCATATACACAAAGAATCATGGAGCTTTTCTAGGGCAAACTAGCATAATGATCTGAAATGCATGGGTCACTGAAAGATTTTAGCAAGATGATCAAAAAAGGATACTAAAGTTGTCACTAAAAGACAGCAAGAACATAACCATCAAACAGTAGACAAACAGGGAACTTATTGATTATGAACACACTACTCAAAGAAGCAGAGAAACATTTTTTTAATGAAAGACACTACAGCAAGCTAAAGGATAAACTAGCATCCATTCACACAAAAGATATTTCAAATATAAATACTTTTACTTCCAATGTTAAAGACCAGTTGGAAATCATTATTTCTGAGGACCCAAGGGTGGGCCATGGTTAAAAAATACCCAGCTACATACAGGGCAATACCAGTCTTTCAACCAAAGTATCTGACCTTGGCTCCATCCAAAATAAGGCAATTCTAGCCACTGTGGATGTTGAATAGACTAACATACCACATGAATATGGCATTGCAGCCTGCAATGCATTCCTAGTGCAAGAGGGTTTACCCACACAACACAATTGATACTCTTCATACAAACATTTAAGCAATGCCTGTCTAAAGAGATAGCAATGTATGATAAAAAGTCACATCTGTTTAATCATTGTACTTTTTTATAATGCTGTTTTCCTGAGTGACATAGGGAAAAGGGTCAGGAGGAGGAAATGTTAAAATAAAATTAAAAGGTAACGTCACCAGTATAGACAATTACAAAGGTACAGAGCATTACAAAAAAATTATATGATTAATCAGATATTACTTTTTATCATATCATTCATATCTCTTTAAGACTGGTAATCACAATATGCCAACCGACTCATGGCAAAACTAAAGGAAGAATCCCTGTTTACATGCAAAGTAAAACTTCTGGGGGGAGATTCATTAAGTGGTGATAAAGTGGTGATAAAGTGGAGATGACCTCCAGTTTATCACTTCTCTACTTCCTATGTTATTCTATGGAGCCAATGCATTAAGATTTCTCCGGCTTTGGAGATCTTAGTGAATAAGCTCCTTAGAATAACATAGGAACTGAAGAAGTCATCTCCAATTTATAATTTCTTTATCACCGCTTAGTGAATCTCACCCCGGTCTATCTCCTATACATGCTATCTTAACCCTTTGGACTGTCAGTGAAGAAGAGCTTTTGGTATTCACAATAATTACATCTTACCACTAACCTCAAACTCATTCATTCTCTCAATGATATTAGATTTCTGGATACTTCAATCAACAATGATACAACACTGTCCAGACATCTCTGTACCATAAATCAACAGTAATGATAGTTTCCGATCCCAGGCACACAACATCTCTACTATCTCTACCATGTCTGTAAATATCTACTGGGAGAGCAGAGGATGCTATAAGTTAATGCAATCCTCAACTTGACATTCTGCACAAAATATCAAGACAGCTTCAAACAAAAGAAGGCTTAAAACAAAATCATTCTGCACCACTCTTACAAAAACCTTGAACCTGCATTTATCATCTTTCCTTTACTGTCTCTGTATGTTTTTTCTATTACTAATTAGACTGTAAGTGCTTTGGGACAAGGTCACCTTCCAAATGTATGATTCATATGGTTGTACTTATCCCCTAGCAATAATCATACTTTAGCCTGATGATCTTATCCCTGTCCTATATTTTTGTAATTGTACTATTGCTATTACTAAATTTGAGTGTATGATATCTTTATCTCATAGTAGAACTAACCCCCCCCCCCATTGAGCTGCACTAGAATTTTATGGATATAGAAAAATACTTATGAACTAAATGTATAATTAATTATACATATTTATACTGCATATAGCTATATAGCAGTATGAGCATATCTATGTGTATAAGGTAGGCAGGCAGTATAATAAAGCAGTGGGGAATGCAAGCAGGGTACTGGGTTGTATAGCTAGGGGCATTAGTAGCAGAAAAAGGGAAGTGGTCAGGCCACTCTACAGATCTCTAGGTAGACGTCACCTAGTACTGGAGACCCCATCTCCAGAAGGATATAGCTACTCTAGAGAACATTCAAAGAAGGGCTACTAAAATGGTGACTGGTTTACAGTAAAAGAAATATTAGGATAGTCTAAAGGATCTGAACATTTATAGTTTGGAGGAGAGAAGAAAGAGAGGGGATAGAATCGAAACATTCAAATACATGAAAGGATTCAACAAAGTGCAGGATGGAAGTATATTTCAAAGGAGTAAAAATGTTAGGGCAAGAGGCCATAGTCTAAAACTAGAGGGACTCAGGTTTAGATGTAATGTAAGAAAGTTTTACTTCACTGAGAGGGTAGTAGATAAGTGGAATAGCCTACCAGCAGAAGGGGCAGAAGTTAATGCAGTGACAGAATTTAAGCATGCATGGGATAGGCATAAAGCTGTCCTTAACATAAAAAAAGATCAAGGACGAAAAAAGATTTGAGGTTTTTACTGTAGGAAAATGGGCAGACTAGATGGGCCAAGTGGTTCTTATCAGCCGTCAAATTCTATGTTCCTATAGCAGAAAACCTTGTAAGACAAACTTAGAGCACATCTTTTACAGTAGAACAGACATTATCCACATCAATATATTAGATGAAATCATATAAAATCATGACAAATAAACAATAAATAAACAACTTTAGCCTATAATGTAAACTTGGTAAGGAGGACCACACAACTGAGATTAAAGAATGCATTTCACAGTCCATTGATAACCTTTTTTATTAGCTTGCCCTTGTTGTTTGTAATCAACACAGAAATGAGCTGACTTAACATTGTGCAGGCTGAAGCACACAGCATGCAATCTACAGGGAAAGAGAACCCTCAGGGTGTAAATCTCTACAAAAAAATAATACTCAATTTATAGTGTAAATTGTATGGGTAGTTGTCATAGATTATGAGCTCTGTGGCACAGTTGCTTACAATCTTTTACAGCCAATTATATCATACTCACACAACCTGCTCAACCCTATACAATCTAGGTTTCAAACATCTCACTCCACTGAAACTGCTCTCACAAGAGTGTCCAATGATCTTCACATTGCCAAATCGCAAGGTCACTATTCACTAATTATTCTGCTTGATCTCTCAGTGGCTTTTGGCACTGTTGATCATGCTTTCCTCTTCCAAATTCTTCATTCCTTAGGAATCCGTAACATAGCACTGGACTGGCTCTCCTGTCTAACTAACCAATCCTTCAGTGTCTCCTTTGCCACCTCTTCTTCCTCTCCCATCTAACTCTCTGTTGGTGTTCCTTAAGGTTCTGTTCTAGGACCGCTTCTGTTCTTTCTTTACAGAATAACACTTGGTAATCTTATCAACTCATTTGGTCTTAAATATAACCTTTATGCAGATGGCTCCCAGGTTTACTTACCTGTACCTCACCTAACTTCTGATATTCAGACTGAAGTCCCAGATTGCCTCTCAGCTATCTCAGACTGGATGGCTCATAGGCACCTCAAACTCAATATGGTTAAAACAGAGCTACTCCTCATGCCACCTAGGCCTGGCCCTGTAGTTCCTTTCCAGGTGACTGTAAATGGCACTACCGTAAATCCTGTATCAGAAGCACGGTGTCTAGGAGTGATAATTAACATGTCTCTCTCATTGTCTCCTCATATTAATGCCATAGCTAAATCCTGTTGCTTTCTTGCATAACATTGCTAAAATCCATCACTTCTTCTGTTACTGCACAGCTAAAATTCTCATACAAGCACTCTCTCCCACATGGACTACTGCAACCTTCTGCTGTCTGGCATTCCTTCCTCCCATCTCCATCTACTTCAATCTATACAGAACTCTGCAGCATGAATTACTCTTTTGTCACCTAGGTTTTTCCCTGCCCCGATCCTCCTCAAATCTCTCCAATGGCTGTCTATCAAACTCTGGATATCTTACAAAATCTTACTTCTCTCATTCAAGACCCTTCTCTCCTCTACTCCTTCTTACATTTCTACTCTGATCTCCCACTATACCCCATCCCGCCACTTGAGTTCAGCCAGTGACTGTCTTCTGTCGGTTCCTTTTGTGTCTACAGCCCTCACAAGTATCAAACCTTTTTATCTCATTGCTCCGTATCTATGGAATGTTCTACCTCCCACACTGCGCCACTGCACCTTTCTGATGGTGCAAGTCTCGCTTGAAAATGCACCTCATGGATAAAACCTCAGCATGTTAGAAGGCACTGATGTTGTACAAAGAACGCTGTTATAAATTATTTACTTTACTTGTGTCTCCTAGCATCACCATCAGGGCTCTAGCACTGTATTCAGCACTTGATCCTTATGTACTCTGTATGTCTCCCATTGCCACTTTAGATTGTAAGCTTTCAGGTAGGGACCACGCACCCAATGTATCAATCTACAAAGCACTTCTAACCCTGTATTGCCTAAAACCTTAAATTGTAAAGCATACACTTGTGGCACTATATAAAAAAACATATTCATTCATTCAATACCCCCCTCCATCTTTCATCTGCCACTTCCATTCTCTACTTACATTGTGGAGCTTCTACCTCCTGTATCTCCCAGCTTTCACTTATTAGGTGATTAGAAGATGGATTACAAAATCAAGACAATCCTGCTGTAATCAGGGCAGTGGGTGACTATGTACAAAGCATATTAACTCTTTAATATCAAGCACATACTCATAAACATTGCTCAGGACTCTCCACATGGGGTATGGGTTTAAGACTGAATTTTAAATTCTATGAAAAATGCTGCAACAAAAGAAATTCAGAAATTTAGAGAGAAAACCACTAGAAATTCCTGAAAATATCACATGGTTGACAGGTTTGATATATGAAGATGTGGAAAGGGATCCATTGACAGGAAATGTTAAACAATAATGCAGTATTCATAGGGATACAAAATATAGTTCTGTATGGAAATCTGATATTTGACAAATGTTATTCAGCACAGAAACAGAAATATTACTGATCTGTATAATTAAATGGTTGTTTTTCTATTACTAGATGTCTATTGTTTTGTTTTTAAACCTTTGGGTGCCAAAGAGGTAGGCAAAGCATTGAGTTGTAATGCACTGTCTAACTCACTGGCACTCAGTGGGTTTATATATATATATATATATATATATATGTATATATATTTAACCTCTAGGGTGTTAGGATGTTTTGTAATGCAATGGAGATAATATAATAATAAAATATATATGGAGGCAAAGTACATAGATTATTAGTTTTACATATTCCTCAGTTTTCAATGTAAAAAATACCTTTACTGAATGTACACCAGATTTATTATTTACTAACCTGTGATAAAATGCCCCAGCGTCCACACAAAAGTGGCTGTTGCGAGTTCTATTACACTGTCAGTGATCCAAGTTATTTTGATGTATTCATTTTACAGTAAATCATCTCTGATGACTTTTGCCTGACCGAATCCAATCAAAGACTTGGCATCTCTCTCCCTCATTCTAGTCATACTTATAAAAGTCCAAGGTTAAATCCGTTTCTGCAACCTTACATGCTGCTTTACTGTAGAGACAGTAATGTAACTATTGAAGGGAAAATGTATTCTCTTGCATGTATACTTTATCCACAGTCACTTACGCTATCTGAGTTATGACTACAGTAACCTCAAAGACACTATGTTTGCTCTCCTTCTGGGTACAGAGTGAGCTTTAGCAGTAGGCCAAAATACAGTTCCCTATGCATCGTTCTTAACATTTTCACAAATCAAAAATCAGTGTATTGTTCGAGCAGCCAGCTCTGTGTGCCTAATTTTTTAGCTTTGTTCCCACTTTCCTTTGATGTCAGTAGGAAAATAATCCATGTAGAACCAAATTCCATGTAGTCAGTAAAACAGACCAATTCAAAGGCAATTGCTCTCAACTGTTACACAATGTATTGGTACAGTAATTGTAGCTGTAGTATTTTGAATACATTTTTCTGAACATGATAAAAAAATGTTTATAGCTTAAGGCAATTGGATTTCTTGTCATCGATGTTTATCATAAAACATAAACAGTACACCGCATACGGCAGTTGCGTCTGTTTTTCCGCTACAAATAATATAAAAGTGTTAATAACCTCATCTCAGGTGCAGTTTTTAACCCTTGAGTGCCAGAGGGGTACGCAATGCATTGCTTCACACTTAAGATAAACATGACATGGGCTATGCACATTTTTGAAAATCTATGTTATAGAGCGTCTCCTGAGTAAAACAAGGGCACTCCCAGTGATATCGGTTGTTTATTCAAAAGTTATAAAAGTTTAAATAATAAGGAAGGGAATTTACTAATGAAAGTTGTAACTGACAGGAAGTGAGAGGCAGTTTGTATCACATTCTGTGGGAAAATGTATGTCACTGACTTTCCTCTCCATTAGAATGTAACACAATAACAAATTGGAATTTGACCACTAAAATGTGATGCTAATATAAAAAAGCATGGATTTAAACTGTAATAACTCTGAATATATTCATCTCTCAGCATTGAGAGTACCCTTATTTTACTCAACAGGAAATGCTCTATAATATACAATTTTTCATAAAGAACTTTACTGCTCCTTTAAGCCACTAGAGGGCCCTGAGCAAAAGTATAAAATACTAGGCATATTAACTCCTGGCATGCTGGAGACACCAATGCATTGCTTTAAATTTGGAAACTAAAAGCATCAGAGGTGACCTATAGAAATTCCTCAAACCCCCACTGATTTCAGTGAGGGTTTTAGCCCCTTGAATGTTTTACAAGGCATTGGTGTCCACTAGCATTCAAGAGATTAAAAGCCCCACTAAAATCAATGGATATTTTGGAAATGTTTAGTCATCCCCTATAATACAGTTGCTTTTCCCCTACATTTTTAATGTTCCTTTCTATAAAACGCCCTATGATGCTGATGTACTAAGAATTGGCACAATACTGGAGCAAACTGCATCATAGAGGACAATCAACAGTTCCCAAATTCCTATTGATGTAACTGGGCTTTTTACCCCCATGAGTGCTAAAGGGATCTCTGAGTCATTGTGAAGCACTGTTGACCCCTTTTGGCATTCAAGGGGTAAAAAACGTATTTGAATCTAAGGGAAATCTTATTTGACCCTTTGAGTTCCGGAGAGGTATCCATCGCAAATCAGGCACTCAAAGGGCTAAAACACTGAAAAATAAAACCTACAGATGCGGTCTCACTTCTGCTTGATGGATACCCTGGCCCTTTAAATTCTTCCTGTACCTGTGTTTATCAGTGTGCGCAGTATATTGATACAGTGCAAGAGGAGCTTCCAATTTCAGGTGGCTATTAACCTTTTGCCTGCCAAAGAGGTACTCAACACGTTGTAGAGAAATGTGTTGCATATCTCTCTGGCATTCAAAGAGTTAACTCTGGGACCTCTGTCCTCCATTACTGCAATCTTCTCTCAGCGTCCTCTCAAGAATCACTCTCTCTTCTAATCCACACTCCAATTAGCTCCAGTGCTCTTCCAAAAATATGACCTTTTGAACATCAAAGATGAAAGAAAAGCAATCCAGACTACTTGGGTACATTTATTAAATGCTCATACTTTCTTCTGTTTGCATAAACTCTCAAGGCACACCCCTCGCTCTCAGTACTTACAAACAATCTTTTGCTTGGACCTGAAGGGCAGACAAATGCATAACACAACAGTAGAGGTAAAGTTACAGTCTACAGCTGGCATTTAGTTCAGAGTCAGATTTACATCCCAGACACCCATAGGCAATGCACCCCCACGCACTAGTCACATGACTCCACTCACAGTCCCATCCACTGTTTCCTGGAACAAAAAATCCTTTGGCTATAACAAGCAAGAATAAAAATACATTGAACTCATTGCATTGGAGATCTCTCTAGCATACAAGAGGTTAAATATTAGCCTGTAAAGGGGTATAAAACTGGTTCAGAGACATAGGGCTGTATGTTCAAAGGGATAACAACAAAATAATGTTGTATGAACGACAAAAATAAGTAATTGTATGCATGAGCAACATATTTTCTATAGAGTATATGACAAAAAACTAGTAATGTCCGTTGTGTACGACACAACTCCAGAATTGACGGGCAAAGGGGTGGGGAAAGGGTGTGTCTAAACTATTCTTCAGAGTCGTATAGAGGCAAAGAAAATTTGCCGTAACTAACGACAAAAAATGTCTTGCAAAAGACAAAATTTGTAGGTTAAGTGGAGGGAATGTGAAGTTCTGAATGTGAGAATTTTTGTCTTAAGACATTTTTGTCATTAGTTAAGACATTTTTGTCGTTAGGTACGACATTTTTTGTCTTTACATACGACATTTTTGTCTTTACATACAACAATTTCAGTCAGGACCAGCGACATTTCTGATCACAACCGACATTCTCTGAAAATATTAAGGATCCCAACGACGCTGTACTTTGAAAAGTCATTACAAAAGACAAAAGCTATTTCTCTACTTCTTTGAACATATGGGTCATAGAGATTACTTTTTGAATTGTAGGTATGGCCAGCCCAGATGAGACTGACCTGGAAATTTGGAGTGCTAGGCAGTTACAGTCTCTTCCTATTGGGAAATCTGGTCCTGATTCATCTTGTTTACTACTTTGGTGTATCTCTTCCTTTCCCTAATCAGGATTATTAGCATTAAACACCCTTTCAGTGCTACATAAATCCAATAATCCAAAGAAAAAGTAACAAGTTAACTCTCTGAGTGCCAGAAGGGTATGCAACGCATTGCAGAGCAATGCGTTGCATACCCATCTGTCATTCAAAAAGGGTTAAAAATAGAAAAAAATATAAAGAAGCAAAAAGATGGAATGGGGGATATGTTTGTAACCATTAAAGAAACGTTTATTATTATTATTACATCCCAATATACTTATTGCCTTAAAGTGGAGCTTTCACATTAATTCAAGTTTGCCTATTCGAAAACTGCATTAAAACTGCTTTTGTGTTAAAAAGTCCAGCAGATGTATAGTTTAGGAGATTTTCACACTTTTCGTTCTGGGCAAAGTGAGCATTTCCTGGTACTGCACAGCGTTTCATTAGATTCTGGAATGCCATGAAAACCTTCATTAGTATATGAAACATCACTGAAGAGGCTTTGCTAGCATATAAAATGTAATTGAAAAGCTTAATTGGCATATGAAACATATCTGATACATTACAGGTACCACAATTAGAATACATTAGCATATGGTAAAAAGTGTGAATATCTCCTTAAATGTACATTTGCTGACGTTTTGGCTAACATGTCACATAGGCAGTTTTTAATCCAGTTATCAAATATGCAAACTTCAATTAAGGTGAAAGCTCCACTTACCTTTTATGACAAAGATTGGTTCTTTCTATTTTGTGGAATTTTTAAATTGTTACTTGTTCTCGGGTTATGGATTTTATTTAGTACTGAAAATGAGTTTTATGCTATTGTAGAAATAAACTGGAAGTATTGTAGTGATCAAACTGAATTCCAACTCCAGGCTGTAATTCTACCAATACAACTAGTTATATTCGTGTTAATTTACCTTTCAGGCCCAAACGATGGTTTGTTTGTAAATCCTGACATTCTAGAGTATGAATGAAGATTTTAGTGTGACCAGAATAAAACTTTTAACTTGAGTAACTATGAGTTGTGAGTGTTCCCATTGTTCAAGTGAATATTTTTTAACCCTTTGAGTGCCAGAGGGGTACGCAACGCATTGCTTTGCATTCCCCTCTGGCACTCAAAGGGTTAACTCCAAAATTGTTCCAGTTCCTCTTAGTATATCATCCTCAATGTCTACAGTGATAATGTGTTAATAGAAGGACTTTCCTAGATATTACACAGTATCACAGTTGATGATGCTGAAAAAAGACATACTTCCATGAAGTTCAGCCTTTGAGTCTATCACTCTTGTTGATACAGAAGAAGGCAGAAGCAATTTCCAATTAAGCCATAAGTGGGTAAAAAAATGTAAAAATTCTGATTCTAAAAGGCAGTTGGATATTTCCCTGGATCTCCATCCTATCTGCAGTGAAACTACATACTTCTCAGTAATGAGCTAGAAAGGTATACAATACTTTTCTGAAAGTGTTTATAGTATATGCAAACACAGCATCCCAAGTACGGGTGGGCAAAAAGCGGGAACAATTTCCTGCATGACTTTTTGTGAAAAATGGAGGCTTTTTCTCTTTTTTCGTGAAAGTTTTCTCCTTTTCCCCAATGCAAAACTTTTCTCATTTTCACCTATTCCATCAAATTTTTTGCCTATTCCAACACATTTTTTTTTTCATATTCTAACACATTTTTCGACTATTCCAAAACATTTTTCTCCAGTTCTGACACATTTTTCTCCTATTACAACATATTTATCTCCTATGTTTAATATGGTGCAACATTTCCCAACACAATATTACTTCTTCTGAGGGCTGTAGTGGACAAATAAGTAGCTGGAAGTCAAAGCTGTGAGTCCTACAGCAACATATACATAAAAATTGTTAACATGCAGAGTGCATTTGTCCTTTGCCTACAACACTAACTTCCTGCTTAAAGGGATAGTAATACTTCGTTTTAACTTTATTTTATTTTGTAGGCATTAAAAAAACATGAAGAACGATATAAGTCTTATCTCTCAAACCTTTATGGTTTAAGAGATATTCACAAGCAAAGATTCCCCTCCCCGCCCCTTTTACCTAGTGTAAACCATCTCTTCTCAGATGTGAATCTGGTTGTAAGACCAGACAGATAACAGCAGGGGACAATCTTCTTTATATGAAAACAATGAAAGCCCTGTCCCCCTTGACAAGCTTTTCAGGTTTTTCCCTTATCTTAATTGAAGATTGTCCCTCTGTGCAATCTACCTGGGCACCTCCCTTCTGCTTTGGCTGAACAGTGTTACATCAGTAAAAGGGGTGGGAGGGGGACACTTTGTCATTGAATTACTCCTGAACTACAACTCTGACAGAACTGAAATAACACTCTTCAAAGTCCAAATACTATGATGATTAATTAGAGCTGTTTTTATTATGAAACATTACTATCCCTTTAAATGACACTGACACATATTCATGATGATGTCAAGTGATGAAAAAGATAAAATACAACCTGTAAGATGGCAGTGGAGGTGAGGGACTGGTGTGGTGTGATTGGTAGGACCTTGACAAACCATCCACCACAGGAGGTGAAGGATCATCATGATTTCTCTCAAACCTTTCTCACTTTCCGATCCTACCTATGGAAGTCCATAACCCTCTCCCTACGTCTTGAATAATCCCCCTCTGTCTTTAAGCCTACCCAGAAATATCTTCTGGAGCACTAGGACCATGCACTACCTTTGGCCAAGCTCAGCACTTGTAATCTCAGCACTAGGGGTGGGCGAAAATTGGGAAAAATTTCCTGCATGATATTTCGCAAAAAACTGCAGATTTTTCACTTTAATAGTGAAAGTTTTCTCTTTTTCTCCAATGCAACATTTTCCTCCTTTTCGCCTATTCCAGCAAATTTTTTGCTAAGTCTAACACATTTTTCGCTTATTCAACACATTTTTCTCCTATTCTAACACATTTTTCTCCTATTCCAACATATTTAATTCTATGTTTAATATGGTGCAACATTTCCCAAAACAACATTACTTCTTCTGAGGCGTGTAGTGGAGAAATAAGTAGCTGGAAGTCAAAGTTGTGAGTCCTACAGCAACATATACCTTGAAAATTGTGCTAGCATGCAGAGTGCATTTGTCCTTTGCACACAACACTAATGTCCTGCTTGAGTGACACTGGTACATATTCATGATGATGTCAAGTGATTAAAAAAAAATAAAGTACAACTTACAATGTGGGAGATATGTATTGTAGTGGTGCTGGGGGATTGGCATGGTGTGATTGGTGGGACCCCGTGAGGAGAAGGAGCGTCATCATTTATTGCACATGCTGCAGCAACCATTGCTGCAGTCAGTTTTTGAATAACCACTTTACTCCCACATGCCTGCACTGGTTCACCTTTCCCCCTCCCACTTGTGCATTTGCTGGATATTACTCAACTACTGTGTGTGTTTTTACTCTCTATAGTACACAACTGATGGAGTGTGATGTCTTGCCTTGGCCCTCAACAAAGTTCTCAATGTCGTCTGCTATCTATCAAGTCTGCCTCAGTCACAGAGCTCACATCAGACCCCCAGTCAGCTGTCTAATATATTTATTTGTTTAATTATTTATGTATTTTTTGTATTTTTTATTTTACTTTAAGTTGTCCACCCTATCTTATCACAGATAGTAAAAAAAAAAAATACATAACTAAAAAACAAAATCAACAACTTCTTTCCCCAGACTTCCCCAGCACAGAGACTTTAAAAGTAAAATCCCAGCTGCCTGTATCTTGCCAGTCACACCAAATTTGGGAGTATTTTGGGTCAACCTCCTTCCTCCATTCTTTTCCCCCAGACTGCCCCCAGACTCCCCTAATATAGAGAACAAATGTCCTACCTAAATGACTCCCTAAAATAAACTTCAATTCCCTTTTATTTGCCTGTCTTCTTTAGCTCAAAAACATGCTGCTTTCTCCTCTCACAAACACAGAATGGCATGCTGTGTGAGCCTGATACCCTTGTATATAACTGTAGAAAACTAGAGAAAATGTTCCTGTTGGTTTCAATGCAATGAGCTAGGCGAAAAAAGCTGGAAAATGGCTGTTTTGCCAGGACATTTTTCGCCAAGCGGAAAGTGCATTTTTTTACCGATTTCAGTATGAGGTGAAAATTTTTGACAATCGCTAATCCCAAGGCAAATAATTCCACGACCTTACTGCTTTTCATTTCAAAATATACAGAAACACAGAAAAAAAATTAAAAACACACAGCACCCAATAGTGCGAATCCGTAGTAAAAAAAAATCACATAAGATGAATAAATGGTACTCACAGAAGTGATGATCAAAGGTTATTCTGACATAGCAGAAAGGTATAGGACTAAGCCCTGAGGAAATCCATTTATAACTTTTGACCAACTTGCAAGGTTTCAATTTACACCAACTCTAAGCAGTTCTCTGTCCATTCAGAGGTTCCACCTCCCAAGTTCAAGCTTTTACGTATATGCAGTAAACATTTGTGGGGTACAGTATCAAAGGCTTTTGCAGAATTTAAGTATACTATATCAACAAGAATAACTTTGTTCAAGTTGCCACTTACACTAGAATACAAGTAAATGATTTTGACATTATATTTTCATCATTAAACCATTCTAACTCTTAATAATAATGTTGGTGGTTATCATATAGTACTGAATATTAGCAGTTACTAATCATTTTAATATCTTATCCGCTACATGAGTCAAACTCACACGTCTATAATTTCCTGTTTTAGATCTGGTCCCTTTAATGGTACTACATTTGCTTTCATCTGATCACACAGCATTATGCCAGATGATAGTAAATCAATAAATATGAAACATAATGGTCTCTCTAATGCTGAACTAAGCCCCTTAAGTACAATTTAGTGTTATCATCATGCACCACGCTTTATTTTACAAATCCTTTTCGATACCCTTTTCGACTTTGTCCTCAGTAAGCTTTGGACATGATAATGGAAATTCTGTGATTCTACCTGTTTGGGATCTTGCCATTGTTCTTCATGTCAGTTTAGAGGAAAAAAAATGGTGTAAGATGAAGCCAATTTCCTTATCATCACTAATTAGATCATCTGTCTCTGTTTTTAGGGGGCCAATATCAGCCTTAATCTTTTTGAAATTTATATACTTAGTATGGATATTTCTTGCTTTCCTTTGTAATACTTTTCTCTTTTTCAGTTTTGGCTAGCGTAATTGCTTATTTGCAGATTCTGTTGCATTCTTTATAAATTATGCAGTTGACCCTTCTGACTTAAATAGTTTGAAAGCCTGCTTATTATCCCTCATTTTGCTGTGAATCCCTTTGTTATGCCACATTGGTCTTAATTTGTTCCTCTTGTGTTTATGCCCCAGTGGTTTGCATTGACTTGTATATTTATCCAAGAACATTTTGAATAAATTCAGTTTTTCTTGTGCATCTTTATTGTTGAAGAGTACATCTCGTTAAGCATCCTCTAATATTGATTTTATAATTATAGAATTAGCTATTTGAAATGTGAATGTTTTACAGGAATTCTTGTTAGTGGGTTTTTCGTTAAAACATATGCATTAGGCATTCAAAAAGCAGTCACCTATATATTTTTTTTCTTTTTTGCACATCGGAACTCTGTTGTAATTTTAAAGAGATTTTAAAGAGCATTCAAAATCTCCTGTGTTGTATTGGCCATTTTTTTAATCAACAATTTTTATTGAGCTTTTTTATTTAGCTTTTTTAAATATTGGCCATTTTTTATTTATAAAATAAGTTTGTGTTACTTAGATTTATTGATTATGCTAATGAAGGTTTTCTGTTCAGGCACATCTTGTCTTAGCTTTGATTACCTCACCCACTCACTGAAACTAAATACTTGAAATGCTATGGAAGGTGGGTAATGCATGGCTGAGCAGTGTAAATGAGTGGTGGATAGGATGTGCTTGCAAGGCATGAACAATATTATTGAGGCTGGGAGAAAATGAACAACTAAAACAGGAAATGCCTACATGGTATACCATAATTAGCATAATTTACAAAATTTAAATTAGAAATGATTATACAACATATAGGTGATCTTGAAAGCTCTTTCAAAATCACCAAAATAGTTTCAGGTGATAGAGTCCCGGGGCAGAGGATTTTTTTAATGTTGAATTTAAATAAAACATTTTCAGCGCTTCATTTGCTAGTCATAGGGCTTCTATTTTCAAAAGAAAAGTGGCACCAATGTGGAGCAAACCATCTGTAATATAGGAGACATAGAAATAAATCACACAATTTCCATTGATTTAAATGGGTTTTTTAAACCATTGAATGCTAGCAAGGTCTTCCACTCTGGCAATCAGTGGGTGAAAAGCCCCATTAAACCCTTGGAATGCCAGGGGGTGCCCTGCTCATTACAAGGCACGTGCTAAGTCAGTTGAGTTTTTATTTTTTCAGTTTGGTTTGCCCCAGAATTACTCCACATTTCTTACTTCCTATACACACACAGAGTAAGGTGCACCACTCCTAAAAGATCAGCCTGAAGGGTCTGGATTGATCCCAACAATAATTCTCAATGTGGTTCTCTTTACCAAAAGAAACAATGTGTATATATAAGGCCACTGTAGCACATGATGTGTTACCTGGTAATTGTGGTACTGAGTGATGAGGAGGTGTTTGTACAACACAGCGCTCTGTAATTAGAATGCATTACATACATGACTTTCCTCTTTAAAAGGGGTATTGACTCATGGGAGGAAGATACTATTATACATTTTTACATGTCCATGATAAGGTCCCACCTTGAATATGCAGTTCAACTCTGGGCACCTTTTCTGAAAAAGATGTTCTTTTTCAGAAAAGGTGCCCAGAGTTGAACTGCATATTCAAGGTGGGACCTTATCATGGACATGTAAAAATGTAAAAATGTATGGAACTAGAGAAAGTGCAAAGGAAGGCTACAAAACTAATAAGTAGAATGAAAAGTTTTAGCTATGAAGAAAGGCTAGAAAAGTTAAATATGTACACACCAGAGAAACGGCGTGTTGGAGGGGATAGGATTACATTGAGATGTCAACACTAGTAACTGGAACACAGTTAACCAACACCTGTTATTGACACATCACAACCCTATGAAAAATGGGAGTATTAGGGTTCTAACCCCTCAATAAATGGTAAACAGTAAATCAGGTAATTTGCAGTGTCACTAAATCAAATAAATATTTAATAAATCGTACAAATTAAATGACAAAAAAAATACAGAAACAAATTAAAAAATAATAAAACAAAACAAAAAAAAGAAAAAAAAAAGTTAAATAATAATCCCCCTGTATCTGTCCAATATTTCCCCTGGTACCAGGACTAAAGATGCACATCAATATGTTCAAAGACAGTCACATGTGGGATAGATGTAACAGTGTATCTCGACTGGTATAAGAAGACAGTGATATACAGACAAACTAAATGACAAAAAATACAGAAACAAATTAAAAAATAATAATAAAAAAAAAATTTAAATAATAATCCCCCTGTATCTGTCCAATATTTCCCCTGGTACCAGGACTAAAGATGCGCATCAATATGTTCAAAGACAGTCACATGTGGGATAGATGTAACAGTGTATCTCGACTGGTATAAGAAGACAGTGATATACAGACAAACTAAATGACAAAAAATACAGAAACAAATTAAAAAATAATAATAATAAAAAAATTTAAATAATAATCCCCCTGTATCTGTCCAATATTTCCCCTGGTACCAGGACTAAAGATGCGCATCAATATGTTCAAAGACAGTCACATGTGGGATAGATGTAACAGTGTATCTCGACTGGTATAAGAAGACAGTGATATACAGACAAGACTCACTTATAATTTAAACTTCTTACTTGGCTTGATTGTATCCAACTGTACATTGTGTAGGCCCTGATATTCACTTTTCTCCCAGCCTCAACACACTGGAGCATTCACAACTCACCTGCTCATATCCCATTCTCCAGGTGGCTGGATGTATGCAGTCTGTACCAAGAAATAGTGGATGAGCCTGGGGATGGGGGTCATGTGAGGAATGGAGGTGTGGTCATGAGAGGAGTGGGGCGTGTAGCCATTGGCAGAGTTAAGGGTGCCTAGAGTGCCTTGCCGAGTACCAGAGATGTAAATCTCACCCTGGGGTTAAGCAGTTTAAAGCCCCATTTAAATCAATGGGAATTTAGACATTTTTATGTGTTCCCAGTGCTGCAGTTGGTTTGCTCCTGGATTGCTCTAATTATTTTTGTGCATCAGATTCACTGTGTTCTAGGGATATAAATAAGGTTTCTACATGGAGAATACTAAAGAAATAAAAAGTTTTTTTTATATTTCAGCTAAGATGTGATCATTTCATTATTTATAGTGGAACTGTCATTTTGTTACAAACAGGTGATTTTAAAAGAGCTTTATAAATCCCTTCTGTGTTATGTTCGACTTTTTTTTTAATTTAAAACAATAGTTTATGAGATACTTAGCTTTGTTTGTCAGTTTATGCAAATTAGATAGTACTGACTGGCTTACTAACCAGATCCTAACATTCTACAATGCTCTGACTTCCTCTTATCTGCCAATCACTGCTGGCTGATTTGCATAAATTGACCAACTGACAATCATTCACATCCTGTCAAGATAGATTCTTCTACTGACGCTGGAATGCTTTTTAATTTTCAGAAGCAGAATTTTGCAAAGGAACGGATCTGCTATTTCACTTTCATGAATAATACTTGATATCCAAATTTAGGAGGAAGCTGTCTGTGCATGAATTGTTAAAACACCTGTTCCAAGCAATAACTGTTGGGTATAAGGACAGAATAAGTAATGACAATTTACATTTTAATTAGCCTTTCGGAAGAACTTGAAGTTCAAACACTGAATTTCATTTCATTAAAGCATCAGCTAAACCATTTATTCACATGGCAATCATGGCCTTTACATGTAAGAAACACCTCTCAAGTCAGTTCCTCAGATGTTGTGCACACAGAGGGGTGGCGATAACAGAGCTTTTGAAATGTGTCAACAAAAAGTCAAATAACATAGCGAATAAAGCTAATTAAATTTTCCCTGCGCGATTTCATAGGAAATGCATACTTTTATTATTGGGTATTTGTTTAATTCAATTTTAACAAAAGCCTATTTCAAGAATTAGAATGTCTAAAAGTTTGAATATATTTCTTTTAATAGCTCAACGAGGCTGATGTAATGGAAAAATTCTGGGACAATCCAAATGCACTACAAGAGACAAATCCAAATCTCAAATGATTTAAATGGGACTTTTAACCCCTTCACTGTTAGAGAGGTGTCCAATACATTCCATACCAACTCACTGGAGACATCTCTAGCATTTAAGAAATTAAAAGCGCCACTGAATCATTGAGGAATTCATCGCGCCACGGATTGCTAAATGTAAAAGGATATCAGAGGACATCCTTGTACATTAGCCATTCTCCAGTTCAGCAATGGCTCAGTTGTCTTGGGCCATTGCTTATTTATCAAAGAGCTGTAGACAGATCTCCAAACTTCATCCTCCACCTTCAAGCTGGTGGATTTTATTGTAGGCATTGTAGGCATATGTGCATTTATCACCAGAATGGTGGTATTTACACTACATTGTCATTGCATATGCAAGACAGGGAACTATGATCATATGAAACAGGAAGGAGAGGAATGGGCTAGAGTGGATAGAAAAAAAGTGGGGGCATTAGCTAAGAACCAGGAAAGCGAAGACTAGAATGGGACGCAGCAAGATGGAGATACTGCTCCTCTCCAGCTTTGGTGGATAAGTAAGTGGTCACCTTTTCCATCAAGTTTATATTTTCTGTTAGGAAACCAACCCCTAAACAGTCCCTGTGCTACCCCTTTAACTACTGGATCCTTCCATAGAAAATGAAGGGCTCCCATTAACTGGAATGCACTTTCCATCAAGATGGGCCCCCTGTTATTGTGAAAGACCATTCAGTTTGTCTTGTCTCTTTAATAGATATATATATATATATGTAAAAGGTTCCTTATCTTCACAGAACAATAAGTCTGATGTATAAAAGCCAATTGGAGACATTCTGCAAAGCAAATGCACTATAGGGGACACATAAAAAGTACCATTGATTTAAATGTGGCTCTCAACCAGGGGAGGGCTGGCCTGGGGGGCAAGGGGACAATTGACCCCCAGGCTGGTCATGAATATGGGCCAGTGGGCCACTGCCTTACTCAATTTCCCATTATATCAATAGTGTATTACCATTTCAGTTATAAGCTCTGAGGTATCACTTGACTTAATCCATAACATTAATGCCAGCTATAACATTAACAAAAGGGGGTGGGCTTGGACATTGGGCTGGAGCGGTAATAGAAATAGGCCACTTAATTGTACTTGCCCCCCAGGCCAAAACTTGCCAGCCCTCCCCTGCTCTCAATCCCTTCCTAGAGAGGTCCCAGACACATTGCATCTAGCATTCAATGAGCTAACACACCCATTTAAATCAATGGGAATTTTAGGACGTGTGTTAATTGTGGAAGAATTGGTTTGTCTCAGAATTGCTGGGAGAAATT
Organism: Rhinophrynus dorsalis; assembly: GCA_037306005.1. Taxonomy (NCBI): domain Eukaryota; kingdom Metazoa; phylum Chordata; class Amphibia; order Anura; family Rhinophrynidae; genus Rhinophrynus; species Rhinophrynus dorsalis. The sequence continues at coordinate 72,926,154 of CM074719.1, read as the reverse complement.
CTGGAGCAACCTAACTATACCACAAGGGAGCAATAAAAAATCCCCAACTTTCCACTGATTTAAGTGGGGATTTTAATCAACTAACAAAGCTGCACTACATTGATTTTAAAGGGATAGTAATACCTAAAATGTAAAAAAAATATGTTGTAAGGTTTATCCCCCTGAGTAAAACAAGAGTACTCCCACTGCTGAAAGATGTTTCATTCAAAAGTTATTAATTTTCAAAGTTGAATTTTTTAGGTGCAATATCACAGTGGCCTGAAATTGTACAGTGGCGCTGTTGCTACACGATCCTATGGACAGCTCTGGTCTCAGGACCATAAATCTCCATAGGATGGTGTAGCAACAGCGCCACTCTACAATTTCAGGCCACTGTGATATTGCACCTAAAAAATTCAACTTTGAAAATTAATAACTTTTGAATGAAACACCTTTCAGCAGTGGGAGTACTCTTGTTTTACTCAGGGGGATAAACCCTACAACATATTTTTTTTTACATTTTAGGTATTACTACCCCTTTAAAGGGATAGTAACACTTCGTTTTAACTTTATTTTATTTTGTAGGCATTAAAAAAACATGAAGAATGATATAAGTCTTATCTCTCAAACCTTTATGGTTTATGAGATATTCACAAGCAAAGTTCCCCTCCCCGCCCCTTTTTCCTAGTGTAAGCCATCTCTTCTCAGATGTGGATCAGGTTGTATGACAGTACAGATAACAGAAGGGGACAATTTTCTTTGTATGAAAACAATGAAAGCCCTTCCCCCCTTGAAAAGTTTTTCAGCTTTTTCCATTATCTTAATTGAAGATTGTCCCTCTCTGCAGTCTACCTGGGCATCTCCCTTCTTATCTGGTTGAACAGGGGGGGGATACTTTGTTTGTGAATATCTCTTAAACCATAAAGGTTTCAGAGATAAGACTTATATCATTCTTCATGTTTTTTTAATGCCTACAAAATAAAATAAAGTTAAAATGAAGTATTACTATCCCTTTAAGTATAAAACCCATTGAGTAATAGAGATTCTTACAGAGGGAAAAGAGCATTGTGTCTTCACCTCAAAAACAAGTTCTGTCCAATATGGCCATTTGTCATGAGACATGTAGCCAACATGTAGGTATTTAACTCTTTGAGTATGTTGGATACTCCACTGGCACTCAAAGGGTTAAACTTCTCCAAAAACCTACACATTTGAAATGAAATTGGTGATACAGAAGTGTAAGCACTTGTTTTAGAAGACTGAACATCTGTAAAACACCTTTTATTAAATTAGACATTTAAAGAAAATTCGATAAACTGATAAATGTCCTATAACACTTGATGAAGTGTTTTTTTTTCTTGGAGGACCTTAAGGAGAGAATTAGGAATCTTAATGCTGACAATGACCAGTGAGCTACAAGTCTCCTGTGTTCTTTATGGAATTCATAAACACCAGTTACATCAAATAGCACATATTACAGTAATAAACAATTCCAGAGACATAGGACATATAGGAGAGTGGCAGAAGTGCTGTTAACATTATGCACTCATTGAAGTGTTTTTTTTTGTTACTATATGTGTATAAATGTCATATGAATGAGTATTCCAGTAGGTAATGATACATTTTTTATTGGATTAACATTACATTTCATGCAGACAAGCTTTTGAGAGATATTCTCCCTTTCTCAGGTCTAAAGTATACTTGAATACTTGTATTGTTTAGACTTGAGAAAGGGAGAATATCTCTCAAAAGCTTGTCTGCATGAAATGTAATGTTAGTCCAATAAAAAGGTATCATTACATACTGGAATTCATTTGACCTGTACAGCTCTGGCACTCACTGGACTTCAAATATGGGTGAAAATGAAAAAGTAACAATGTACATGCACACACGCACACACACACACTCACAAAGATTTAACAGCTCAAATATGAAATTGATAGTAATAGTGCCACCTGTAAAGACGGATACGAATTTCCACGATTTTCACTAAGAGAAGAAATGTATGGAAAACAGCCTGTTTTATCTTCTAGTTCTAGAACATTTCCTGCATCAAATCAAGGTGAATGAATGTGTGCATTCTTGTTTGAATGTGTGGATGTGTGTACATGTATTCAGGTGTGAAGACATGCATGCAACAGTGCATGGTGGAATGTTAAAGCCATTGAAATAAATTGTCTTAATCTTAAACTGTCATGACAGGCTGGGATGCTTGCCAGGGGCTTCTTTCCTGCAGGATCATCCTTGTGTCATAAATTGGGCAGGAAGTGGGCAGAACAGGGTGGGAAGGAGGAGATGAGGGTGGGGAGTGTGAGGAACAGGATGGGAAGTGGGCAGAGTTTAAGAAGAAACTTACCAGTGCGTGAGAATCAGCCTCTGTCTCTAGAGACCCGGTAATTATTTGTAAAAACCCAGAGTCTCCAGGTCAGATCCAGAGAGTTTCCAGGTATGGTAATTCCACAATACAAAAAATACAGGAAAAGTGTAAGAGCATCAGGCTGATGTGCAATCATTGCATTATTTGTGAGGAATAAGTGCAACTCAGTGAATCATTCATTGGGAATGGGACCCTCTCCAAAGAGTTTACAATCAATTTAGTAATCGTGACAACATACAGAGACAGTAAGAGGATGATGAAACGTGCAGGTTGTAGGCTTTTATAAGGGAAGTGCAGACTGATTTTCATATGAATGTCAGTGTGCACAAGAAGACTATGGTTACTTGAGTGGCTGGGTTTTAGGGGTGCTTGAAAGTGATAAGTATGGATGATTGGTATTAGGAACATATTCCAAAGTTGAGGAGAGGCCAATAAAAATGAATGGCAGCTGAGAGAGGACTTGAGTTGTATGAGAGGACAGAAGGAACCCTTGAGAAGAATGGAAGTGGTGGAAGGGGTGTAGTTAGAGATAATAGCAGAAATGTAAGAAGGTGCAGAAGAAGGAAAATACTGAAAGGAGATGAGAGGAATTTTGTAAGAAAGGAGAGGCAATATGTTGGAAACCTCTCTAGAATTCAAGGACTGAAAACACTCATTTAAATCAAGGGGGATTTTTATATGTTCACTGTGGTGCAATTGGTATGTTCCAGAATTGCTCTTCTTAGTAAATCTAATTGCTCTTCTTAGTAAATCAGCCTCATTGATTTCTGTTTTAATAGAAGACCCTAATGAAATAGTATTGAGAGTGCTGAACAGGTGTTACGCATTAGAGCAGTTTTTACAAATGAATCGTCTTTTACATTTTATTGTGGTTGATTGAATCATAGGTGAATACTTAATTTACTGTAACTCATTAACATGCTATTTTCCTTTCCACACAAGTTAAGGTAAAATTATTTTTTGCCACAAAAGAAAATTCCACTTCTACAAAAAAAATCTCCAAATTATTTATTAACCCTGTGAAGACCAGAAGTGTGCACAAAGCATTGTGATTTAAAAGGGCCTGGATACTTTTTTTTAAAAGAGCAGAACATAGAAGGCTATGTATGTTAACCCTTTGAGTGCCAGAGGTGTAACCCTCTGGCACTCAAATGGTTAATTTTGGGATTAATATTTATGTAGTGCTTGAGGAGAAATCTGATGCCATTAGGAGCCAAGAAGGAGTTTTTCCTCCAATGAAAGCAGAAATTGAAATTGCTGAATAAAGGGTTTTTTTTGCCTTCTTTTGGATCAACAACTGTAAACAAGAATAGGAAAAGGGTTGAACTTGATGGACGCAAGTCTTTTTTCAACCTAATCTACTATGTAACTATGTAACTATGTTATACGTTGCGCAGTCCTCTTGTCCTCAAGGGGTTAATGTTAGAAAGCTATATGTAGGAAGATGAAAGCGAAGCAATTCTGGGGCAAACCAACTGGAAACAAAATAAAAAATTCTCACCATTAATGCAAGAAGCTTATGAATATGTCATTTTCCATAGATGAATGGGAAGCAGTGCATCCCTGCACTATTTGTTTTGAATACGTGTCTTGCATTACAGGAGAAGTCTGGCCACATTACATAAACCCAGAGAAGCTGATTTACTAATGGATCTGGAGTGCTTCTGGAGCAAAGAAACTCCACCATAGGGGACGAAAAAATATTCCCAAACCTCCCATTAACCCTTTGGGTGCAGGAGGGTGACACAATGCATTTCTCTGCAATTTGTTGCGTATCCCTCTGGCACTCAAAGGGTTTACCCAACTCCTTGAATGCTAAACACGTCTCTGATCAATACTTCACAATACATTTGCGACACCTTTGAATGCTAGAGAGGTCTTCAGGAGGTTAAAAGTGCTCAACTAACACTTTAAGGACCATAGAGGTGTGCAACACATTGCATAGAAATACATTACACACAGCTCTGGTCTATAACCCTTTGAGTGCCAGAGGGGTACACAGTGCAGTGCTCTCCGGTACTCAAAGGGTTGAATCAAGGGGGATTTTTTAGTTGTTTCCTATGTTGTAGTTGTCTCTTGTCCCAGAGAAGTTGTTCATAGAACATCAACGTCACAGTGATTTCAAATAGAAGAGGCTGACACGGTTTAACTCCTTGGATGCTAACGCTCTACAAATTATTACCAAGCAATTTGCAGGTGATGCCTAATGAAGGGGCAATAGACAGTATTCACTGAGGCCAA